>CM066990.1:24313071-25691053 GCA_033977485.1 Hydrangea macrophylla | reverse complement strand
CGGGACTAACAACTGTGAGTATATCTCTCTCTTGTACTGCATGTACATTTGATTTTTACTTGATTTAATCTCTTGACATGATTTTTCTTAGATGTTCCCCTTTCACATGTATATATCTCCAGTATATTTGAGGAAATAACACCAATTATGAATTTAGAACAAGGATATGTGAATCAAGTTCTACCATTCGATAGGGCTAGGAGGGGGTGCTTTAGTCCTGCTTGGGCTCCTTCCCCTCTCGTATCAAGACACCCGAACCTAGTTTCTGGTAATGAAGGGTGAGTAACCTTATTCAATTTTGGGCGAGTCAAACTTGGATGTCCTAATTCTCGATAAAAATTAGGTGGCAACTCTTTGTCTCTAAGATCGCGTGAAGAAGTCCTAGTTCTCCCTGAAGTGTGCCCCTTGGGATCCGTCCTGGGACACTATCGAGGGAGAATGCCAGGACCCACCCCTCAACATGCATCATGGTCCACATTGCCCTGTGAAAGATTATACCACGCGATGAAGATTGCGTTACCCTATGAAAGATCGCATTACCTTGCAAAAAATCACACCACCCAATGAAAGATTGCGTTATCCTATGAAAGATTGCACCACTAGGCAAAAGATCGTGTTATCCTATTAAAGATTGCACCCCCCGATGAATGACTGCATTTCATGGCAAAAGATCGTACCACCCTATGAAAGATTGGTCCCCTAGCGAAAGATTGCATTACTCGATGAAAGATTGCATTACCAAAGAGCAAATGTATTTATGCAGGGCCAAAGTCATGCGGATACCAAAGAGAAAATGTATCCGATGAGGCCAAAGGGCTACGGATACTGAGAGCAATCCTGCATTGGCATTGGGGCCTAACTCGCAAAGCACTGCCCAGTCAATTGCATCAAGAGAGCAAACCCGCATTGACACTGGGGCCTAAGTCGTAAAGCACCGCCCAGTCAATTGCATAAAGAGAACAAACCCGTGTTGACACCAGGGCATAAGTCGCAAAGTGGTGCCCAGTCAATTGCATCAAGGGAACAAAACCCATAATGACACTAAGTCGCGAAGCACCACCTAGTCAATTACGCTCATCTGAATGGCCGAAATGGCTGCGAGTCCTGAAGAGGACAAACTCATAAGTTAAAGAGACTCTGAGTTCTGAAGATAGCTCGCCTAGTAAGTTGAAGTAACCCCAAGCATTGAGTAGCATAGGACATGGAGTGCATCTAGGTACATCGAAATGATATGATCTCAAATCATCACATTTACATAGTTCGAAAGCATGAAGCATGAAATTGCATTGGCAGCCATCATTGCATAAGCACGTACATCATGATAGGATAGGTGTATTCATCCATATGACTATTTGTGATTTTGTGTTTGTCCACTACACGAACTACGTCCTGGCCTGATTCCTGTAGGGATACGTAGACAGTTCACCATTGAGAACAACTGGCATGGACCATTTGCGTGACTATTTTTGCAACGCATTTTGTTTTTTTTACCCAAATTTGACAATTTGGTTAAAGGCTTGTCTTCACACAAGCTTCGACATTTACTTATGGCATTTCTCCACAAGCTCTACTGAAGAGGGGAAAAATGTAGACACCCCGATTTTGACCAACCGTTGAATTTAGGGAATTGTTACCTCCATGTCCGATGATGACAGTGTCTAACTAATTTAAGGTTTCTGAGGTGATTCAAGCTCTTCCAAAGGCTCTTCAATTTTAAAAAAATGAAATTAATTAAGAAAGAAAGAAAAAAAGAAGGGATAAGAAAGGGAAGAACATGAGAAAACGGCACGCGGTATGATTTGTGGCACTCATTGAGTGCCGTGACGGCAATCCGGGAGCGCCGCACCGGCAATCACTGAATATCGTGAACAACTCATCGAATGGCATGACAAATATGATGAGTTTGGAAAGCGAAAAAAAAGAAAAATAACAAGAAAAAGAAAAACGAAATCAAAAGCGACACAAAATAAGGTGCAGAAAAAGACGACAGTCCGCGAGTTGTCTACGGCACTCAAAGAGTGCCGCACTAGCACTCAAATGAGTGCTGATTGACTATTCTTGAATGCTGTTGTGGCACTTGCAGAGTGCCACAAACAACTCTCTTGAGTGCCGCATTTTTCAATAGTCTGCTTTTAAAATAGTACGCATAGTAACATCAAAAGTGCTTTTAGGATAAGGGTTTTTGCCCCAAAATTTACTAAAAATGACTTTTTAAAATTAATCTATATAAGGAGATGGATATCCCCATTGCATAGGGGAGGATTCTTCAACAACTTCTTGAGATAATTAGAAGACTATTGAGTTATTCTTATAGAAAATTAAGAAAATAGAAGAGAAATCATTGCAAGGGTTGGAAGAAGAGCTTGGAGATCCTTTTGAAGACTTCCAAACAACAAAAAAGTTGAGGATAATTGGAGGTAACCTCTAATATTGATTAGTTCTTAGTTCAAGTTCAATCATAATTTATAAAGTTCCTTTGGAGCTTTTACACATTTTTCAAAAGTCTCTTCCCATCTTTTACACATTCTGCCACTTAGGCTTAAGGATCATAGACTTGGAAAATGCTCCCCTAATTGGGAAGGACCTTTTGAGGTTCATGAAGTAATAAAAGGGGGAGCTTAGCATTTAAGGAATTTGGATGGCCATGTTCACATTCAACTTATAAATGGTAAGTATTTATAGAAGTATAAGCCTTGCATGTGGGAATCATATTTACATCATTTGGATCAAGATAAAGACAGAGAAAATATGCGAGACATGCAAGCCACTTCTGATTAGTCTAAGGGGTTGGGTCCTAGTCATGTCCACAGCCAGATTGATGAGGTAGTATAAGATGCATAAAGTTGTGATGTCATGGTGTGCTAAGAGACAACACTATATAAAAAAGTATATCATTTTGAAGGTTGAAACATGGTGAAACAAAAAAAGTAGCAGTTATGTCCCCATGGCCAATTAACAAAATAGCAAAAATAATTCCAAAATCCATATAGAGTTTGGTAAAATCCTGAAGATAAGGGAGAATCAGATAGAAAGGAGCAAGGAAGGCTAAGGCCTGAGACCACTGGCCATCAGTTTGTGCAATTATAGTCTCTACAGCCTTTGGAACGCTAGTTAGGATGCCTCTTGTGTGTCCAAGGTGGAGAGCTCATCAGTTAATTGGTCCATTTATTTAAGAACCTTTTCCAGATTTGCTTGTTGTGAGGCATAATCAGCCTCTAACTTTTCTAGATCAACTCTTAATTTCTCGATATTTTCCAACAGTAAAGCAAAACTCTTCACTCTAGCCTCAGCAGTATCAGTTAGAATGACATATTGATAGGCAATGACATCCTTCCTCTGAAAGAATTGCTTTACTTCGTCCATTTGCTAAGTAGCTTCTGCTAAGGCATTGGAAATCTTTTTGAAATGCTGCAAGAATGAAGCTAAAGAAAAGAAAGACGAGGAGCTAGCAAAATTTGTAGCTAACAGAGAGACCGCACCCTCAATGGCATCTTATTGACCCATGATAATCCTAAAAGTAAAAGTGTGTAAGGAATCTAAAAGGTTCCATGCCTGAATTTATGCTTCTATATAGTTAGGTGTGGTCTCCATTTAGATTGGTTTTAATGGTGAGGGGATCGAGCTTGGTCTTTGGGCTAGAATAAGTTTGCAATTGTGGGCGCGGAGGCACAAATCCATAATACTCGAAGCTACTTGGGAGCTAGGTACGAGTGCTTGAAAGGTCACACACCAATATTTAAAATAGCAGACTAAACCAGGAATGCGAGGAACTGATGAGAGAAGGCACCCATCCCTAATAATATGAATATTACATGAGTGTTTGAGGATTTTCTTTTGAGTCGTTCACCATAATACATTTGACAAAATGGTTGAAGCGTGGTAAGCGGAGAAGTGGTTAGGCAATGTCGATTGTATATTCACAAGGATGTGATGCGATGATGAGGAAAAGTGTCGCTTAGCTACCTTCTAGCTCATATGTGTTGTAGATCACTAGTGAGAATCAGAGAAGGCCACTATGGGTGAAGAGGAGATTGAGAGGATGGCTTGGGCTACTTTTCGAGAAAGATTATTAGAAAAGTACTTTTCCAAGGAGGGAAAGAGAATTCATGGATCTGACGCAAGGCAACATGACAGTGAGAGAGTACACCACCAAATTCGAGAGGCTATCTCGCTTTGCTGGCATCAACTGGACATCACTCAGAAGAAAAGCAAGAAGCATCTTTAAGGGCTCAACCATCATCTCCGGGACCTGAACTTGGGACACCTCAACTACAGCTTCGAGTCATTGGTCTGACTCGTATCCTTACTAGAAAAGGATGCTTGTCAAGGCCTTAAGCAACCGGAGACCCGGCCCCCTTAATGCAGTAGTTATGGGTAGAGACCTCTAGTTTGTCCCCAAGAGAACAAGAGGACTTGGAATGGAAACAGAAAGTCTCAACTAGCTATGCCCCGCCTTCAACCAGCCACTCCTCAAGGATAGAACAATGTATCAGAAAATAACAACGGAGCATGTTTTAATTTCAGAATTCCTATACATATCGCTAAGGACTATAGACGCCCGAAGAGGAATGGTTAGGCTACTATGGTTTGCTATAACTATGGCAAGGTTGGACACATAAGCAAAGACTATTGAGCACCACATGGAGGGTACTATGGAGTGACTGCTAAGACTCAGCTCGGACAAGCTCAAGTCAATGCTATCATTCGGAAGAAGCTAGCTTCGACGCATGAGAACAATAAAATCTGAAAGGTACATGGCAATATCTCACTATTAAGTTAGAACTTTATTCGATGTTCAGTCATTCTTCGATTTAATTGTTATTTAGATTGTGTATAATAAATGATTAGCACCTTGAACACTTAAGATGACTCTTAGTGTAGTATCATCTATAGGAGTGTCCTCTAATCTTAAAATCTGCAAATGTACTAGGATACATCGAGCTTTTGAAACTATAATTTAGATTCGTGAGTTGTACTAATGTTCAACCAGTAGATTCAAGATAATATGATTTGTAAACCATACATTGATTGTCTAGCACTCATAGGTGGATCTGCTAGAAATAGTGTAAGTCGGCAAGGAATCGCTACAAATGATAAGATAGGGGCAAGCCTTATAATGGATCATGGATGACGATCGTATAAAGCAATCATATCCCTTATCCTAATTCCACTCTTTATGAGTTAATCTTTGCCTTCTTATAAAGATGGTATTTCTATATTTAGTAAATTGTTCTATGCTATTGCTACTGGTTATTATAATACTATCCCACATGAAAAGTTCAGTTTCCTTCAAACTTTGAATAATCCCTTCAGTCATCAATTTTGAATACACACTTGATCCTCCTAATTCATGATGAATCCATTTAGGATTGAGTTTGATTGCTAGTACTGCAAGTCATTCTTTTGGACTTACTATCCATTTAACAAATGCTTGCATGTTTATTATCTTTGAAGTGATTCTAAATGAGTTCTTTGTCCTTGTTCATCCTAGGAACTCAAACACATTGTACTCTATGTATGTAAGTTTTGACCTCTATTGTTTACTTGTTTTTCTCGTACTTCATTCTTTTATCAGTAAGGCCTAACTTGGATTATTTCATTCATGAAATAATTAATTCATATTTCTTACCCTGAGAGACTTATGATGTTCGATCAATTTTTACATTTTGTACTATATTCGAGATCAGTGTCAGAAAATTTGTCAAATATTATGGAGTACTCGACTACTCGTAGTATTGTTAGCAATAACTTAAGAATCTAGTGGAGAATAGTGATAGGATTTCCTTGATGCATTGAGCCACATGTTAGTTGAATGGACTCGCAACCAGAGACCTGAAGATGGAGGATAAGGAGATAATATGTGACGTATGATGTTTTCAGATGTGCACAAGGCACTTGAGGACATTCTCAACTTCTATAACGGTTGAATCATCCCAAATGATAAAAAATTAGACCAGAAGGCCAATCAACACGATATCCTCTAGACTTGTAGAAAATGAGTAACGACCAGTCAAAACTTATTGATTTAGCAAAGAAAAAGCACGTAGAAAATCTTACATTATGGACTAAAACTATGAAAGTGCATGGTACAGTAAGAGCAAAAGCACTTTGGATCCCATATATCAATGGTCGACGATCACCTACTATAGTGGAGTCAATTATAAGCATGATGTCATTCGATGCCCTACATAGAAGACTGTGCCAATCATCAGTATAATAAATGTTGATTAAGGAAGAATTCTTTGGACCCAACCTTGCTTAGGAGGCCAATGAGGGAGATTCATGTTGTAAAAGAGAAGATGAGAGTGGTACAGAGCAACCAAAGGAGTTATACTGACAAGCTCCACACGGACTTGGAATTTTGTATTAGTGACCACATTTTTTTTAAAAGTTTCTCTGGTATGAGGTGTTATGATATTTGGAGTGGAGAGAGGAAAGCTCTCACCTCGATACATTGGACCTTTTGAAAATACTAGAGCGCATGGGTAAATATTCTTATAGATTAGCACTACTACCAAAAAATGTCTGGATTAGTGCACAATGTGTTCCATGTAAGTATATTGAGAAAATATGTGCAACGCACAAGATCAACTTCAAGGACATCAAAGTGGATAGCAGAGTATCCTACACTGAGATACCGAGATGGATGTTAGGCCAAGTGATCAAGAAACTGAAGAACAAAGAGATCTTGCTAGTGATTGTTCAGTTGAAGCATCATGACATAGGGAAAGCTTCGCGAAAATGGAACCGCTATGCAAGTGAAGTATTTGTAGCTATTTAGTGCATCTTAGCTTAGATTGTCGGGACGAAATCTTTCGTTGGGTGGTGGAGAGATGTAACACCGTCCTTTTTTTATGTAGTTATCTATTTCATAATGTATTTTTGTAATCAGATATGATATATAAGTTCTGGTTGATATAAATATTTGTCTTGAACTTTGATTCAAGCTTTTCAATGTTTTTTCTTACTTGAACCTTTGAACCTTTAGAAAGATGTGTGAATCAAGAGCCCTGACCGCTCGAGCCTTTCCTAAGCTATAGAGCCATCACATGCGTTCGAGCTATGTTTTATGTGAAATGATTATTCTTGTAATACTCTGTATTTTTGTATGTATAATAATATATGAAACTTAGTAATCCTTGGACATATGTACAAACCTTTTCCTTCTGTTTGAAAATTTAGTGTCCCAATCGATTGGAACATTAATCATATCGATTTCCACGTTTGTTATACCAATTGATTGGCCTTGCCGACATAACTAATTGATTGCAACGTGATCATTTTGCTATGAGCTAACGGTGTTACACTGGTAATGTAACAAGTTAGATAAGTCAGTTGTAGTGTCTAAAATTCCAAGGTAATCGAGTAAAGTCAAATATATCAAGGATGCATTGTGTCGTTATTATCTCACTTATATTCTCATATCATCTTGTTGAAGATCATGTCTATCAAACGTTTAATTCGAAACATTATTATACTTGTATATTATTGTATTAGGAGTGATCGATTAGGTCAACTCACTCTGTTTCAAAAGTTAACAGCTATACTGTCCTAGATATATTATGTTTAGGTTATAATAAAGAAGCCTATCTAGGACACTATGACGAAGAGTACCCCGATCCTCAAGAGGGAGACTATCAGGATGGTTACCCTGAGGGGGACTATTTAGAGAAGTACGCTAATGAAGGGCATGGATATGCCACTTAAAGAAAAGAATCTAGTTTATTATCCTATTAGGACTTCCCCTATGCTCTAAAACTCTTTTGTGCTTGTTGTAATAAATTAAGTGACATCAATCATCCAAAATTATATTTTAGTGGTTTTCATTTTGAACTTTTATAATAGCTTAATACCAAATGCTTGACGTTCCCCCATGAATACTATTAGACTTTCTATGTTTCCTACTTATGTTATAACCATGTTAAAATGCTTGCAAGGATAGGTCAATCTTATGTAACTAGTCATTGCTTAGAGATCAGAAAGGAAAATTTTATTTCCCTCTAATTTTCACTACTCTGGGGCGTGACAGAATATTTTGTATTAGAGCACTAGGAGTGCTCAATGACTGTCCTACACTTTAACCTATAGACCTTAAGATGCTTCAAACTAGTGGCATACTAAGATAGTTTCTTTTTATGGAACAGGTAACATTGTACCCATCCACATCCCCGACACCTTTGGAGAACATCTAATCTTTCCTAATCATATAGTGCCAG
This sequence comes from Hydrangea macrophylla, assembly GCA_033977485.1. Lineage (NCBI taxonomy): Eukaryota > Viridiplantae > Streptophyta > Magnoliopsida > Cornales > Hydrangeaceae > Hydrangea > Hydrangea macrophylla. Next base: position 25,682,837 of record CM066990.1, on the reverse strand, counting down.
TTGACGCAGACATGTATCATCAAAAGATCCGATAGCTTGCCAGGGATGAGGTGAAGAGAAATATGTGGATGAATATGAACAAGTACAATATCAATGACTTAAAAATCTTACGCATGGAATCCATCTACAATACAGAGAACATCAAGAAGGTCCATGATGAAATGATAAAGTCACTAAAAGACCGTGAAGATTATCAAGGGTTGTATACTAGTGCTTATCACCGCCACCTCCACCTCCACCTCCACCACTTTCCCAGCAAACCCCTCCTTTTCCAAGTAGTGCTTGTAAATCTAGCACAATACCAACAACCATGCTACCATATCAATGACAACTTTGGGGACACATGATTTACCCCGATGGCATTGAACCATCCAATCCGGAAGAGTTGTTAGAAAATGTCAAACTAAGTGCTCGGAAAGACCTCAGAGGTTGGTTGAGAACCCAGTACCATGTATACCATATCTCTAACCCTCACTGACTATAGGCTTAGGCCATTCATACTTCATTAACTCAAAGGTTAATGCATGGAAAAATAAGAAGACTAGCGATGGATGACATCATCTTCCTTCCATTAGTGAACCAAACACTGTAAGAGGCACCACTCCAACCGGAAGACAACCCTGTCTTAATACCTATTGAGATTTGAGAACGTTCCTATGATAATGGCACCCTCAGCAGTAGAGCCTGCTGCTAACCATAACAATGATAACGTGTTCGATGTTGATGAATAGGAGGATCCGAAGAAAAACGCTGAGGAAGAGGACGACAAAGGAAAAGAACCTGAGGAAGAGGAGAATTTTGAGGAAGATGTTGGAGAAGAGGAAACCAAACATGTGGTATCCCTTCATCCCATATGAGATCTTATAGTTGACGATGAAGAGCCCGAGATGGCTCTACTGATTATTGAAATCCTAGCACCACATATGGCAGGTCCTCTTCCTATGTAGCATTAATCCATAGTGAAAATTCCCATGGATGACGAGGATGATGAAGGCGACATTGAAATCGATGATTTGGACATGGGTGAACCTGATCCTAATGAGGAGGACCTCACGACTCAGACATGGGATAGATCACATCGAGTCTGATGTGGATGACTAGTTCAAGATGACCTATTGTGATAGACTAGTAGTTTTAAGTTTTATTTTTATTTTTGTTAACTTGGGTTGGCAACCCTTTTGTTGTAAGAATGCATGTACTAGGGTAGTATGCCCACTTATGTACTCATTTATTCTAGGAAACTCTAACGATGTAACCTTTTTATGAACGAAGATGTTTTAGTAACATACTTGTCCCAATGATTACATTGCTTACTTGATTGTTTTATAAAATGTTCTCAAATACCCATGTAAACCTTGTATGCAAGATTTCTAAGTAGAATACTTTTGTAGGTAAACAAGACGACCAATAGCAGACAGACCAAGAAAAAATTGACTCGTAGGACCGCCAAACCCCATTGGTGGAGCACCGAAACCCATCCTTGCAGGAATGGACCCCACTGAAGTGTTTGACATATTTCTACAATTCTTGGAACACATTAGGAACTACAATAACAATAATTTCAACAACAACCCTGTAGTTCCACCAAGACCATAGGAGGATTGTGTAGTAGAACATTTTTGTGGTATGCTTCCCAACAAGGTCAATAGAATGACTAAACCATGGGAAGTGGAACAATGGCTTCATGGAATGGATATCATCTTTGATACCATGGGATGTTCTAAAATTGAGAAATCCTGCCTGGCTACCTACTAATTGACTTATGCTATAGCTGACTAGTAGAAGTCAGAAAAGGCAACACTAGGAGGAGCCGTACAGAGAATGACATGTGTGGGAGTCATGGAACTTTTTCTAGAGAACTACTTCCCCCAAATAGAAAGGAACCGAAAAGAGAAGGAGTTTATTGATTTGGTCCAAGAAAATTGGACAATAAGAGAATACATGGTATAATTGAGTGTCTTTCTCATTTTGTGAACCATATGATTAACACTCCAGAAAAGAAAAACTAGAAATACCACTTGGAACTTTCCCTACCTCTACAGGAGTTAACTTTTGGCCACCTAAACCAATCATTCAAAGCTTTAGCGGGGATGGTCAATGGCTTCGAGGAAATCACTAACTGTAAACCAAAACTGTTTGTGAATCGACCACCCTCTTTAAGGTTAACCAAGGATAAAGGCAAGCTGTCGCTCGTACCTATGGATACAAGAGATATTGGAATGGTGAAAAGAAACCACAGTCACCCCCGTTCCTAAACAAGCCAGCTATGCCATTTAAACCAACTCTGCCGCAAGGACAGTCAAGGATAACAAATGATGTATAGACATGCTGGTGTCAAGGGGGTCATAATGGTCTAGATTTTAGGGGCTATAGAAGTAATTGGAAAATTGAGCTTTGGCGTAGAGCTCTAATGCAGTTCAAAGTTCACGGAGAGCCTTAGGCTCTGTTTGGCAGTTTGTATGTGATCCTAGGAAGTGCCTAAGTGGCATGCAGATGCCCAGCGACAAGGAGGGGTGTGGGTTTACCTTTGGGAAAGTCTCAGTCTCTCTTTCTTGTCTCCGGTCAACTCTTCTCTCTCTCTCTCTTTTATGCCTCTTACGTCTTCTTCTTCTTTCTGGACCGGTGAGCTGAGTGTCTGGAGAGGGTGAGGCAGTGAGTGTGGACTAAGAGGGTGGAATTGGTTATGTATATTATAGGAGTGGTGAGGGTGTGTACAAGCCGATAGTGTAGGGTGGGTGAGAGGTGTTTCCACACAAGCTCTCTCTCTAGTCTCTCTTTCTATAATCTGTATAGACATATTGTGTGGGTGTGCTGCTGTGTATAATGTGATATACATAAAAGGGTAGGGAAGGTTTGACAAATTTTGCACATTAGTGGTGGTCAAGTGTATGGTTTATGCCAAGTGTTGGGGGGGCATGCATGGGTAACACATAATGGGTGGTAGTCGCATGGCTACCACATGGGTAGTGGTGGGGCCCATGTCTTATTTTACGTGCAATTATATAGGATTGTGTGCATAACTCGATGTGCGTACTCAAATACAATTGTGCCTATGTCTGGGGCTGTGTACGAGCCTATGTTCAAGTTCGTCAGTGGTCTCTAACTGAGAGGCTATACACGTCAAGGTTACATCTATTCTAATATACTCTAGGTTAAAGGTATCATCGTTGTCGTTAAGACGTGGACTATAGGGTCTTTAACAAAGATTTCTAGCTAAGGCCATCCTAATGGACCTTCTGTAACCGCTCCATGGTGACAATCATTACTAATTTCTAATATCCTACAAGGAATTTCTAGGAAAATTCAGGGTGCTACACTTGGAAAACTCTATAAATACCCCTGCATTCCCAGCATTTACTATGTTTTAACTCTGCATTACAAAGAGGGTCCTTTGAGAGAGAACTCATGTCCATACATCCAAATCCTCTTCATAAACACCACTTGCATTTCTTCCATTCCTTGATCAAACACTACACACACACACACACACACACACACACTCATACCTGCTTGTATGAAGTCTTGGGGTTTGAGGATTTGAAGGGTCAAGAAGAAATGAAGTGGATCACGGCTGATTCAAGGTGAAAAGTGCATATTTCTAGTGTGTTACGTGGTATTTTATGCATACTTTTATACCCAAAGTCCCTACATTTAGGTGCATTCTAATAACAATGTTCTTTTTATTGTGTTAATGCTTAAATATATGCTTTTGCATTGTTTTATAGGTATTAGAATATAAATCAATGAAAGAAAAGTGATTCTGGTGGATAGAATAATAGAAAAAGCTGAGAAAATGCCAATTTTGACAATGAAGACTTCGGATTTGGAAGCTTTTCCCAGAGATATAAAATGTAGATCTTTGAGTTACGGTCGTGTGGCCGCAAACGGGAGGTCAATCTGAGGTCTGAGTAAAAGGTTATGGCCATTCTCCCATCGGTGCGCAGAGCTGTCAAAATCAGAGAAGTTCAAGCGATTGAGGAGAGTTCAATCGATCGAACCTTCGATCGATCGAACTAAGCTCGATTGATCGAACTTTATATTCACCCAAAAGTTGCTTAAACTCTGTGGGAACCCTATATATAATTCGTTTTGACGCCAGACGAATAGGGGATGCTCCAGAACGCAAAAAATAGCAGTTTTAGGGTAATTTTAGGGTTAGATTAGGTGTAGATTAGGTTAGATTCAAGTTTTCTTTCTCCTTTTCCATTGTTAAACTCAAGATTGATGTTAATTACAAGTTATATTCATATTATCCTTAGGTTTTTCTTCTCCCTTTTCTTTATTTGATTGTTTATTGCTTTAGATGTTAATGATTGCTATGTTTTGTTATTTCTGCACTAGTTTATATATGTTTCCGTAGTTTAGACGTTGGGAATATGTGATGAAACATTGATTCCCAACCTCTGCCATGCAATCTTTAGAAACTTTGGGCTCGATCGATCGAAGGTATTTTGATCGATCGAACCAGAGCCATAGTCAAGCGATCGAAGACATTTCGATCGATTGAAGGATGATGATGTCCGATCGATCGAGAGCGCTTCGATCGATCGAACATGTTAAATCTTGAGATGATTCTTTCAAGTATTCCATGACTTTCTGTTTTGGAAATCTGTCATCAAATTGTCCCTATAAGCTCAGTTTGTCACAACAGTTTTTAGTATTTAAAGCCTTAAGGCCTTTTCTTCAATGACTTTTGAAAACCACTTTGAATGCTAATACCATTTAGAGTGCAAGTAATTACCATTGTTTTAAACCGTCTTCTAATTATTTTAAATCAACTGTGATGATGTAGTCCCGGTCATGAAAGGGCTATTGATTCTTCATCTTTAGAAAAATACGGGATACTGAAAAGGGATGTACTCCATAGAGCGTTAATGAATATGCATGGTAGATGGTTAGGATCAATGTGGATTCACGTATTTCCAACACCTTTAGTTTATCTGTTTAATTAGTTATGTTTCTATAAGTTTTAGTTTATTATTTAGTTTAGTTTAATTAATTAGGATTCGTAGAATCTCCACCCGTATATTAATATTTTCATTTTCTTTAGGTTATAACTTAGTAGACATTCTTCTATTCCTTCCCTGTGGGATTGACCTGGACTTATCCAGTATTACTTGCACGATCACCTACACTTGGGTGTTACACAAGAGCGCACAACTTTTTAGTCGTGTCAAGTTTTTGGCGCCGTTGCCGGGGAAGGCAACTAGGTTAGGATTTTACTAAGTTATTTTCATTTTTTTTTCTTTTTCTTAAAAAAAAAATACAAATAAAAAACTGTTGGACTTTTTCTCTCACACGATAAACATAAAAATAAATAAAATTTCTATTGTTTAAAAATTTTGAGTGAAAATGTCTTATTCATATTACCCTCCATACAACACAAGCACCAATAATAGATACACACTTGAAAATCAAAATAGTTATTTCCCAAGTTGGCAAGCACCCATTTATGACGCGCATTATCAACCCGAGTGCTACCAACCACCACAATGGGAAAATGATAGTTGTAGTCCCTCATATTATCAAACGCAACAAGAATCTCCACATGGAGAGTTCTATCAACCACAATGGGGATATAACCAAAATGATAATGTAGAATATAGTAGTAGCTCCCACGATTACCAAACGCACCAAGACTTTCCCTTTGGCGAGTCTTGTCCACAAACACAATGGGATGAGAATTACTACCAACAACAATGGGGCGAAACTTCATATAGTAATAATGAGGAGAATAACCAAGTTGAGGATAATGGTATGTTAAAATTGCTACTTAGTGAAATGAAAAGGCTAGATAGTGCACTTGATAATTTAGAAACTAGATATGCATATGTGTGGATACCGGGCTTCGGACCACTTCTCTTGTTTGAGATTGTTTTGAAAAGGAAAAGAAAAGGTCTGTTGAAAACAGATACAGAGTCGCCACTTGGTCTTTAAGGAACCAAGAAACCTAATTTTGACTCACCCAAGCGGATAAGGGCACCGGCCCTTCATAACCAAAGAACTTGGTTCGGGGTTTTGGTACGAGAGAGGAAGGAGCCTTTGTCGCGACTAAAACACCCTCTACTCGCCCCGTCTTTCGACGGGCCTCAATTAGCATCCAAATAATCATCTTATACTAGGTTTGGTTCGGCAATTAATACTATGATAGTATATTACATCACATAAGAATCTTGAAATTGAAAATCAAAAGATAGGATATCATTCATAAAATCTAAGTCAAATATCATACAATGTAAAGTGAAAATCACACAAATAAACCTAGGAAAAATCGTCTAATCATATATCAATTAATCAAGTTTCCTAATCTAAAGGGGGCATGAATTGTTATTGAAACAAATAAGCAAAGAAATCAAAATATGCTTAGCAAGGCTAGAATGATGCATGTTATTCTTTGATAAAAGAAGACCTCTCAATCCCCGGGATGGATGAGAAAGGATGAATAGATCAAAGGGAAGCATGAGCGAGTGACCGAATTCATTCCTTATAATCTCCTTAGATTAAGAGTTACAAAAACCCCAAATCTTGCATGAATGCAATGAATGTATCTAAAGATGTGCAAAGGTTGTAGTGTGTTTTGTGTACATGGATTTCTAGAATGGCTTAGAAGTCTAAAATGGGCAAGAATGAATGAATGAAATCAACATGGGATATATACAAATGTAGTATGAACCACTTCCTAGGATATGAACTAATTTGGAATGCATATAAGCCTCAAATCAAAGAATGAAAGTTAAAGTGTACTTGCTGTGAATAGTGGACAGAACAGTAGCATGATCTTTTGGAATTTGAAAAGAGGGGTTAGGAATGTTTTCAATGCATGATTTTTTATGGCGATGTTCCTTATTGTGTCTAGAACACAACCCAAAAGGCCAATCTTGAATAGCTATCACAGATTGAGAGAAATTATATAAACAATAGAGGTCACTCAGAAACAGAGTTCGTACTGTCGTCTGAAATGTTAGAAAACCTTAGAAAATGAAAACGAATGATCTAGAGGTCCATTTTATACAGAAAGTTTCCTAAGACATTGAATTTTAAGGGAAAAATAAGTTAGGACCACCCCTTTTGGAAAAGTTTTCTGGAAAAGAGGTCGTAAGTTGACCTAGCTGCTGTGACAGGAAAAACAGAATGTTTGGAAGGAATGTTGGGACCTAAGTGGACCATTTCCAAGTACTTCCAAGTCAAACCAAAAATCATGGGTGTTCTCAAATGAGTTAGGAAGACTTTCCAAGTGGCCTTGTATTCATATGTTGAGTATTGAGTTCTAGAAAAATCTTTGAACTCAACTCACTCACTGTTTTAACTCATTATTTTGAAGATTTTGGAGAAATCAAAGTTTTGTTTCTTGAAACCAAATGAGAGGGATTGAGAGGGGTTTTGAAATAGATGTTTTGAAAACATGTTTTCAACACTCAATAAGGATTATAGCCACTTAGAATACCTACATCAAACTCATCATTTAAGAACTTCCAAGATTGTTGGAGAGATTTATTTTATTTTTGGGCATAACTTCAATACATTCCAAGAATACCTTGGAAGTATTGAGGTTATGATCATCATCTATCAAACATGTTTTTGAGGTCAAGAGCTACTATCCATAAGGATTCACTCACCCCAAACTTCATGTCATCACTTAGATGATGATGAACTAGTAAGTAAATAAAGAAAAGAAAAAGAAATGAGATGAGGAGAGATGAACATATATATAATCAAGCAAGTAGATGATAATCAATAGATGATATTCATGAAGCATGAGACTTGTAGATTGGTGTATCACTCATATGTAATGACACTAGACATGGAAGAAGCTTCCACACTCTTGAATGCTCACTAAAATGGTGGTTGGGAGTATTGAATGTTGAAGTAAATGGAAGTAATGAAGTAAAAACAAAGTTAGAAACTCACTTTTGTTTTGAAAAATCAAAGAAGAAAGCTTCTTTTCTCTCCACTCTAACCTTATCTCTACACTTTCTCTCCCAAACTTTCTCTAAACTTGCATTTGACTCCCCTAAAATGAGGAGTAATGGGGTGTTTATATAGGCCAACTTGGGGTGTTTTTGGGATTTAGAAAGTACTCCCATTGGTCCCAAACATCTGAAATCATGAAACCACGTCGTTTTGGATTTTAATTAATCAAAATGGGACCACCAAAATATTTACAAAAACTTACTGTTCTGGAGGTGAGTGCCGCGGCGGCACTGCTCCTCCCTTCGTCTGGATAATGCTGTTTAGGCCCCCCGAAGTTCCGGTATTCACGAAAAGGCCCTATTTCGTCCAAAATTCACAGAAAATGCGTACGAACTCCAAATTGAGGTTGTGATATACCGTTGGAAAGGTAATGGAGTCTACTTTACATAAAAAATAGTTCGGGGATAGGTCACTTTGAAAAGTTTTGCGGTATTCGCGATAAAAGCCGATTTGATCGCCTTTTTCGCCTTTGGAAATTCATAATAAATTCGTTTTAAATCCAGAAATTATGTGCGATATACCGTTGGAAAGCTATTGACCTCTAGTATCCATGAAAAATATTTGAAAATTGTTTCAGTTCCCCGATTCCAAAGTCAAATCTTGGTCAAACCTGGGATTCCCGGGAAGTTCTGGGAACCTCTGGGAGCTCCCAGGAGCTGATGTTTTCGCTCGATTTTCTTTTGGAACTTGTTTTAATACTTTTCTCATGATTTAGAATGGTTCTGGTGAATTCAGACAATTTCGGTCAAACTTGGTCAAACTTGGTCAAACTCTGGTCAAACCTGGTCAAACCTTGGTCAAACCGGTCAACGGGGACTTTCGGGGAACTTCCGGGACTTCCGGGGGTCTCTGGGAGCTGACGATTTCTTCCGGTTTTATTTAAAAACTCATTTTATCACTTTTCTTACGACGTAGTATGTTTTCAGAACTTTGGGACCAAATCTGGGAATTTTCGGACTTTCAAGGGCATTTTGGTCATTCTGAGCATTCTGAGAGATAGAGCTGACTTCCGAGAGTCCTTTTGAGTCTTTTATGATCATTGTGATCCACCAAGCTATGGGTCTCCTAAATCTGATAGCCGACAAAATGGGGTGTCTACAGTTTGCCCCTCTTTGGCATGAACTTGCGAGGCAACGCATGTCGCAAGCGAGTGCCAAAGTTTTGAAGAGACAGGACTTTTTGGAGGCTATAGATTTAGGACAAACAGCGTTGCAAAAGATGGAAGGATGATGCTGGTCGTGCTTCGCGTGAGCTGCCTACGTATCCCAAGGGGAATCAGACCAGGACGTAGTTCAGGACACAAAAGGGATAAATCACATATGCACATACACAACAATCAGGCGGATGCTATGCTATATGAGGATGATATGCAATGTGTGGATGCGATATGATCTCATACATGAGTCCTATCATGCCTAGTTTTCCGATCCTAGAATGAGCAGGTGCCAAGGGGTGTGCCACTCCGAGTGGGCTAGTGTTGTGCTAGTGTTTGTGATTGTGACGTGGTGGGTGACTCAGATAAGGGCATTGAAGTCTAGAAGACTCCGGGTTTTAGGGGCAAACTTCTGGAAGTACGTTTTGCGAGCGAATGTAATTGGGTGTGGGGTCTCAAAGGACTATGATCGAAGACGTCTTTTGGAAAATAACCGACGGACACAGGGGCTCCGGAAATTAAGAGACTGACATAGAAGTCACGGGACGAATGTGAAATCCTGGGACGTCCTGTGATGAACATGGAGGCACCGACGGTGTGATGGACCGACGATGTTTGCATTGAGATGACGAGTCGACAATGGACTACTGATGGTGTAATAAACCCGCTGAGGATTAATCTGAATCTGCTGGGGATGAAGCGATACTTTCTAGGATCTTTCTTCAACTACTCCTTTTGATCGAATCTTTCGGGCTTGCCGGGGTCTCTGGGAGCCGGTATCTGTCTGCTTTTGTCCTCGGAGGATGACGCAGGGTTCACGGGGAATCTCTTTTGGTGCTCAATCCAAGAGGGTCGGTCAGGGCCTCTGGGAGCTGGTATCTGTCTGCTTTTGTCCTCGGAGGATGATGCAGGGTTCACGGGGAATCTCTTTTGGTGCTCAATCCAAGAGAGCCTGTCAGGGCCTCTGGGAGCTGGTATCTGTCTGCTTTTGTCCTCGGAGGATGATGCAGGGTTCACGGGGAATCTCTTTTTGGTGCTCAATCCAAGAGAGCCTGTCAGGGCCTCTGGGAGCTGGTATCTGTCTGCTTTTGTCCTCGGAGGATGATGCAGGGTTCACGGAGAATCTCTTTTGGTGCTCAATCCAAGAGAGCCTGTCAGGGCCTCTGGGAGCTGGTATCTGTCTGCTTTTGTCCTCGGAGGATGATGCAGGGTTCACGGGGAATCTCTTTTGGTGCTCAATCCAAGAGAGCCTGTCAGGGCCTCTGGGAGCTGGTATCTGTCTGCTTTTGTCCTCGGAGGATGATGCAGGGTTCACGGGGAATCTCTTTTCTTCCTTCGGTGCAATAACTAAAAAACAGGATCAGTTATCTGCATTATCGGAATTCGCGACGATTGTCCTGAAACGACCGATTCGGGTCTTTGGGAGCCGATTTTTCCCAGTTTCTGCCTGTTGGAGGTAGTTTTGACAACTTTTAGTCTGCTTGGGGTAAAACTTCATAAATCTTGACTGGAATGGGCCATCGGGGCTGATCGGGGCCAAAAACGGGCTGAAAAGCCAAAACGGGCCAAAACGGGGCGAAACGGAGCAAAACGGAGCGACGCGGGGCCCACGGGGAGCAGTGCCGCGGCGGCACTGGGTGGCCGGACTTCATCTTCTTATATGTCGGGTTTTTGAGCTTTCCAGGCTCATTCTTGGCCATTTTGAGGTGTTTTTGAAGCCAAAATTCACCAAAACGCAGCTTGTGCGTGCTCAGGTGAGTAATCTTTCCCCGTAGTTGGATTTTTGATTGGTGTTTTGGTTTGCCCAAATTTTCAAGAAGAAAGTTAAAATGTGACTTCCATTTTTCTTGTAGATCCATGGCTTCGAGCTCAAGGAGACCGTCTAAGAAGGCCAAAGGACGAATGAAGGCCGAGATGCACACCCCGGACGTGATTTTGCGAGACCCCCAACACCACCTTTCGGCCGCGGCTCTAGCGAGCTTGGTATGTGAAACTTTCGACATTTTAGGACCACTTTTATGTACTATGCTAGTTTTGTGAGCCGTAGTGTGCACTTAGAGACCGTTAGAAGCTTGACTTGTGCTCAAATGTTGATTTCGTGAATTTTTGCTCTCGGGTTGTGAATAGTGATTTTGTGCATCTTTTGTCGCCTTTGTTGTGTGCAGGTGCCGGAAGTGGCCTTGAAAGGCCATGGTAGCCTTGCCCATGCTTTCTTATGGTATACCCAGCTTTCGCCCACCGTTAAGAGGATGGTTGATGATGCCGGGTTCGGAGGCTTCGTCCGCTTGGTTTCGAAAAGTAGCAACGATCTGGCTCACTTCTATGCACTGGCCGAGAGGTGGTGGGACACTACCAATACTTTCCACCTGCCGTTCGGAGAGATGACTATGATGCCTTTTGATTTCTCCATGATCACGGGCTTGAGGGTCGGCGGGAAGCGCCTGGTTCTGGACTATTTTTATGAGATTGACCCGGAGGCGGTGGAGATGTTGATTGGGGCTGTTCCCCCCAACTTGGAGAGGCATTGGTTCCCCTGCGGCTAGCTTTACCGGGCCTATGGTAGAGGTAATCACAATCTGAACAATTCCCAGCTTTTGAGGGTTTACCTTCTGTATGTCCTCGGGTGCTCCATCTTTGCGACAAGGAACGACCGGGTGAGCTTGAGGCTTCTTTCTTGCCTGGCGACCATTGGTGAGATCCCCTCCTACAACTGGGGCGGTGCTGCCCTGGCTCATCTCTACAAGCATATGGGAGAGGTCTCTCGGGGTGATGTTAAATCTACTGGGGGATTCTGGCGAGCTTGGGAGGTACGCACTGCTTCTTCTTTTATTTTCCATCCCTTTGATTTTCATATCTGTTCTGATTTCTCCTTTGTCTGCGCAGCTTTGGAGTTTTGAATACTTGAAGATATTAACTCCCTCCCCGGCGGACGAGTCAGGCGAGGATGAGGATGGTATGGCTCCTGTGCCTCTATTCCCACGAGGCTTGAGATGGCGGAGGGACGTTGTTGGGGTGAAGAGCGGGGCCCATCGGATTGTTTTGCTTCGGAACTTCTTAACTGGGTTGACAGCCTCTAGTGTTGATTGGACGCCTTGGGAGGGCGTCGCTTATGCCGCTACTGAGGAGATACAAGCGGTTAAATCTCTTACCTCTTGCCGCCTTCTGCTGGAGAGTACTGAGTGCAGGCAGTGGTTTCTTGGTGAGCGGGTGTCTCGGCAGGTGGTTGGTGGTTCCCAGTATCGCGTCCCTCAGGATCCTCCTGTGATGGATGCTAGTGACCTTTCTGGAGATGCTCTGCTGGCGGCTTTAGCTGGCACCGATGTTTGGGACCATTTTCTTTCTGAGACCAGTTATGAGGCTTACCGTGGCCGTTTCCTGATGCCTAACTTCCCACTCCTGGAGGTGAGTTCTTTTTTGTATTTTTTGTTTATATTTTTTGATTTATCTTTTCCTAACTTATTCTGTGCCTTTAGCTTCGTGAGATGTACAGGAGACAGGCTCCTCAGGCTCCCGACCCTATTCCTCCTTGGGATTGGACTGTCGATGTTCTAGGCGCTGATGGCACTCCCCAAATGATGGAGGTGCCGCGAGTCACATGTGGGTACCCTACTCAGCCAGCGGGCATCCTCAATGTTCCTTGGAGTTACGCTGAGGAGGGTCACGCCTTGGCAGCTAGCCTACGGTCCCTGGTCCTTACACGAGACCACCGGGTATGTCTCTAATTTTTGCACTTTCTTAAGGTTACGAGGTTCTAACCCTGGATTTTTTTATTTTGACAGATGGATGGTATGCGGCAATTTGCCGCCAATCAGATGGCGTCCTTGGTAAGTCTCTGACTCGACTCTGTTTTTGTACTTTTTGTTGTTCCCTTACTGATTGCCCTCATTTTTATTTGTGTGTGCAGTATCGTGGAGGCGGGGCTGGCTCATCGAGGACTGGTCCAAGATGTAGAGGCGGTAGGAGGAGGCCGTCGCCGACGTACACTCCGGGTGGTCCGACGGAGGACGAAGAAGAGGAGGACTGAGGCTTCCCAAGCGGGAATTATTATTTTATTTTCTTTTCCTGTTTTCAATTGGGTTGTACTGAGGATATGATTATTAGGACAGTGTAGGACGATGTGTAGCACAATTTGTGACCTTTTGACAGAGTATTATGATGTTTTGCCTCCTAGGCCGGATATCTTCCGGTTTAGAGGCGCAGTTGTGTGCTTGTTGATATATGTGCATTGTGATTGCTGGATGTTACTGCGATGGGCAGTTTTGTGATAGTGAGTGCTTTTGCCTTGCAGGTGGGATAGTCCGTGAAACGGGGAGGTGCTGCCGAAATTTTGAATTTTGCTAGAGCCGTGACAGAAAATATGGCTTTGTATGATCCTGCTCATCTCACAGCTTGGCTGAACATTACGGATGGCGTGGAGCGGATCAACCTCTTCAGCTATGGCTTGACCGAGCTGTTTTCTCTTCGCCAGATGACCCTGAATACGGAGTTCTTGCGTGCTGCCATTGCTTACTGGGACCCAGTGAACCATGTCTTCAACTTCAACGGCCTGGAAATATGCCCCATGCTTGAGGAGTTCTGCGCTATTCTCGGCTATGATTCTGACTCGGACTTGATTCTCCCTTCTATTGATACCCTCAGCCCTACGCGAGCCTTGGCTGAATACCTGAATTGCTCTGTCACTATTTCCCGCCGGCTGATTCAAGGTGAGGTTCTCAACATTGCTTCTATTATTGCCCGGTATGCCAGTCCTGGGAATCCCAGCATGTATGATGCTTCCCGTGGGGCCGCTTTGATATTGTGCATGACTTCGCACTTCCTGTTCTCGAGCACTTCCGTTGACTTGGTGCATGTGTGCCTCGGGCTGAAACTTAGCAGGAATCCCATGGCCATGGTTCTAGCTGAAACTCTGAACGGTTTGGATAATGCCTTCAACCATGGGACTCCTCTTCTTTCTGGGGCGCCTTTGGTGTTACAGGCTTGGCTTTACGAGCGCCTTCAGCTGTGGACGGGCCGTATACCACCGATTTACTTTCGTCGAGCCGTGCTTCATTCTCACTATACCTTTGCCGATTGGGTGGGCATGATGATCACCTTATCTGAGGCTGACATTTGCTGGATCGTGAGGCGTTGGGGCCTCTATGCTATCACCACGAGCCTCAGGGGTCACCAGAGAGTGTGGTTGATGGGTCTGAGAGAGACTTCTTTCTATCATCCTCGCCGCTTGGCCCGACAGTATGGACAGGTTCAGGAGGTTCCCCGGGGGTTTACTGAGAGGGTCTTTGCTTCCAGGATCAGAGCTACCACTATTGCTGCTTTTACTGATGGTTGGACTGACCGAGTAAAGGCCTACTTCTAAAGACCTTTGAAGAAATAAAAGACACTAAGACGAAACTAGTCCTGACTGATTTTGCTCATTCCCCCAAGTGTCTTTGAACATGTGGTTGCTTTTTGAAAGACTTTTATTTCTTTGATTATTCCTGCTTATGTAATATTCAAAGTTTGTTTATCGGTGAACCTTGGTTATTTTGGGAATCTCATTTTATGCATTTTAGCTTTCTGAAAACATGTTGTAACTTGAGATTTCAATTAGTTGTTGCTTTTGGTACTTGCTTGAGCATGCTGGGGTTGTTAGAGGCAAACGAGGCGGGTAGCCGAAGTTTGCCCCTAGTTTGGGATATAGATGGTTGTGAGGCAAACGAGGTAGATGACCGACGTTTGCCCCTAGTTTAGAAGAGGTTCAGGCAAACGAGGCGAGTGGCCGAAGTTTGCCCCTAGTGTGGAGGGTGGTTTTTGGGTTATGGTAAGGACCGCGACTTTATTTTCTCACGTGCTCATAATTTTTGCCTAGGCACCAAGGAGGTGACCTAGCGAGCTATTTTCTCTCTTTTGTTATTGCTCACTTTGGATTTAGCTCTAATTTTTGCCTAGGCGTCCTTTCGGATTTTTGACCTAGCGAGCCATCCTTCTTTTTCTTTTTGAAAGTCTGCCTACGTACCCCCGAGCGGGGATCAGGTCCGACGTAGTTCGAGCCAAGGTTTTGAAAGGAAAGGTTATTTTTGTTGGTGGAGCGACCGAACCGATGTGGTTGCCTACGTATCCCCGAGTGGGAATCAGGTCGAGCGTAGTTCAAGGCAAGGCTTGAAAGGAATGGTTATTGGATAGTCAAGCATAGTACTTTTTGAGGCGATCCATGTTGATCGGTTCTTTGAATTCGACACCATCGAGGTCCATGAGATAAGTTGCTCCTCCGGAAAGAACAGTCTTGACGATATAAGGGCCGACCCATTTTGGCTTAAACTTCCCACGGGGATCAAAGATCGGAGCTCGCAACTCCTTAAGGACAAGGTCGCCCTTGACAATCTTCCTTGGGCGAACCCTTTTGTTGAAGGCACGGGCTATCCTCTTCTGATAGATTCGGACATGGTCGACTGCCGCCAGACGCTTTTCATCTATGAGGGCCAATTCTTCATACCTTTCTCTCAACCAAACTGATTCAGAAATTTCACATTCTGCCATCACGCGTAGGGATGGTAATTCTATCTCCACCGGCAGTACCGCTTCCATCCCATACACTAGTGAGTAAGGAGTCGCTCATGTGGACGTTCTTATCGATGTTCTGTATCCCCAAAGTGCAAATGGTAGCTTTTCATGCCAGTCTTTGTAGGTATCCGCTGATTTTTGCAGTATGGCCTTGACATTCTTGTTTGCAGCTTCGACTGCCCCACTGGTCTGTGGTCGGTATGGCGATGACTTGTGATAGGTGATTTTGTATTCCTCGAACAGGTCCCTGACTTCTGCCTTGAAATGACTTCCGTTATCCGAAATAATCTCATGAGGAACTCCATAACGGCAGATGAGATTTCTCTTGATGAATTTGGCCACTTCCTTGGCCCCCAACTTGGTGTAAGATGCAGCTTCTACCCATTTTGTGAAGTAATCTATGGCTACCAGGATGTACCGATTTCCATTTGAGGCCTTCGGAACGATTTCACCAATAATATCGATTCCCCAGGTTGAGAATGGCCAAGGTGAAGTCATGCTGTACAGAAGGGATGGTGGCACGTGCATCATGTTTGCATGAATCTGGCACTTGTGACACTTTCTCACGTATTCGCAACAATCTTTTTCCAATGTTGTCCAGTAGTATCCTTGTCTCACGATTTTCTTGGCCAGCATGTGGCCGTTCATGTGTGGGCCGCATACCCCTTCGTGTATTTCTTCCATCATTCTTCTGGAGCTCTTCCCAAACAAGCAAGTCAGGTTGTGACCGTTGTATCCTTTCTTCAGCAGTTTCCCGCTGCAAATGATGAATTGCGCTGCGAATCTTCGAATTGCCCTTTTGTCTCTCTCGGTGGATTCTTGGGGGTACATCCCCTTTTCTATGAAGTTCCAGATGTCCTGGTACCACGGTGTTTCATTCTCTTCTTCTTCGATTGTGGCGATCATGCTGAACGAAGGTTCGTACCTCTGCTCAATTACCAAGGGCATCATCCTGACTCCCACAGGAATTTTGATCATTGATGCTAGAGTGGCCAAGGAATCTGCCAGTTGGTTCTCTTCCCTGGGCAAGTAGAGGAATGTGATATTTTCGAACTGCCTCTTGAGTTGGTCGAGATGATCATGATAGGGCTTCAACCTTTCTTCTTTTATTTTCCATTCTCCTCTGGCTTGTGATATGATGAGGTTTGAATCCCCGAAGACATCCAACTTCTGAACTTTCAGCTCTAAGGCTGCTTCCATTCCCAGAATGCATGCTTCATACTCAGCGGTGTTGTTGGTGGAGTTATAATTGAGCTTGACTGCCAACGGAGTGTGGTCCCCGCTTGGTGATACGAGAATCATCCCCACTCCGTATCCCTTCATACTGGCTGCTCCATCGAAGTACAACTTCCACTGCTCTTCCTTGATTTCCATGATGTTCTCGTCTGGAAATGGAAAGTCCCCACTTTCTTCAGAGTCAATGGCATGTTCTGCGAGATGCTCAGCTACGGTTCTCCCTTTTACTGACTTGCTCGTAACATACTTGATATCGAACTCGGATAATAGAAGTAACCAACGGGATATACGACCGGTCAGGGCGGGTTTTTCGAGAAGGTATTTTAGAGGATCCATGCGGGATATGAGCACAACTGGAAAGGCCAGCATGTAGTGCCTTAGTCGGCGGGTGCACCAAACCAAGGCCCAACACGTTTTTTCGAGGGTAGAATAGTTGAGCTCATACCCAGTCATCCTCTTGCTGAGGTAATATATGGCTTTTTCGGAGTGGCTTTCTTCTCCTTCTTGGGCTAGCATGCAACCCATGGCATTTTCGGAGACAGACAGGTAAAGGAATAAGGGCTTCTGAGGAGTGGGTGGTGAAAGGACAGGTGGATTTTGAAGGTAGGCTTTTATTTTGTCGAAAGCGGCTTGGCATTGGTCATCCCATTGGAACTTCTCCCCTTTTCTCAACAATCGGAACAGAGGATCGCATGTAGCTGTGAGCTTAGAAATGAAGCGGCTGATGAACTGGATTCTTCCGAGGAACCCCCGTACTTCTTTTTCATTCCGTGGTGACGTCATTTCGAGGATTGCCTTGATCTTAGAGGGGTCCACCTCTATTCCCCTTTGTGTGATGAGAAAACCCAGGAGTTTACCGGAGGTTACGCCGAAAGTGCATTTCTTTGGATTCAGCCTCATCTTGTATTTGCGCAACCTTTCGAAGAACTTTTCCAGCGCTACCAGGTGCCCTTCTCTATCCTTGGATTTTACAATCATGTCGTCTACATATACTTCTACCTCTTTGTGAATCATATCATGCAGCAGAGTGGTGGCAGCTCTTTGGTACGTTGCCCCCGCGTTCTTGAGCCCAAAGGGCATTACTCTATAACAGTAGGTTCCCCAAGGGGTGGTGAACGTCGTCTTTTCCCGATCTTCTGGCGCCATTAGAATCTGATTATACCCTGAGAAGCCATCCATGAAAGACAGTAGCTCATGTCCTGCGGTGTTATCTACCAATACGTCAATGTGGGGAAGCGGGAAGTCATCCTTGGGACTAGCCTTGTTTAGATCACGAAAGTCGACGCACACACGAACTTTCCCATCCTTCTTCGGGACTGGCACGATGTTGGCAACCCATTTCGGGTATTCGGTGACAATGATGAACCCTGCCTTGAACTGCTTCTCCACCTCTTCTTTAACCTTGAGTGCCCATTCCGGTCTCATGCGCCTCAGTTTCTGCTTGACAGGTTTAGAATTAGGGAGGAGAGGAATATGATGTTGGACGATGTCGGGATCGACCCCAGGCATGTCTTCGTAAGACCAAGCAAAAACATCTTTGAACTCTTTTAGCAAGAGGGTTAATTTTTCTTTTTCTTCTTTATTAAGGGTTGAGCCAATTTGCACAATCTGTGGATTATCTATTTCACCTAAGTTAACTGATAAAGTATCTTCGATTATTTCATAAGCAGGTGGTTTTTCAATTAGTTGCTTTAGTTCAATTGGGAGATCCTCGGAGGGATCTGTGCATTCACAAGTGTCAGACACAGAGGAGTAAGCAGAATCGTCTTTCATTTCATTCATGACAGGTGAAGTGATTACATTGGATAGTGGTGGGCTTACAGCAGCCGACTCCAGTACAGACTCGATAACTGGTAGTACAGATTTTGGGGGGATAGGGGATTGGGAGACACAGACAGATGACTCTACAGCCTGGTTGCTCAGACCCTCCTCAGCAGGCTTGATCTGATCATCTTGGCTCTTGGCCCTCTTCTTCTCTTCCTCTTCAGCGGATTCTTCCCACATCTTCTTGATCGCCTCAGTGTCAAGGTATTTTAACCAGTCTTCCTCTGGGGTCTTTTCAACTTCTTCGGGGTAGAACGGGTCTTGATATGGGGGCCTCTCGCAGTCAGCGAAGATTTCAAGCCCAGGGTGTCTTCTCCCGGTGGTTCGATGGATCCATGGTTCAGGGAACCCGAAGTAAGGGAAATCATCCCCTTCCTTGACGAATTGTCCATTTAAAGTCTTGCGGTATGGCGGGAGACCCTTCACCCTCTTCTTCCATGGCCTTTGTAGCTCGACGTCCTCATCAGTGGGCTTGTACCCCAACCCGAAAGTGCCTTGTTGTCCTTTGATCTGCGGGAATTCCCGAATTCCTTGCTGGCGCCGACCCAACCCCATTCCGGGGAAGTAGTTCATCTTACGGACAATGTTGACGACTGCGGAGTGGACCTCAGGGAATCGGTCTTCGTCTTCGATCACATGAACTTCTTCCATGAAGAATCCTCCGATTTCTCCTTCTTCCAGTTCAGGTATTTGGACTTCAAAAATGGGAGCGTAATTCGGGAAGGCCTCACTTCCCCAACTATTACCAAGGATGACCTTTACCTCCCTCTCATGGATGTACTTGATCATTTGATGCACAGTGGATGATACAGCTTTGTTGGCGTGAAGCCAGGGTCTCCCAATTAGCAGATTGAACGAGGCAGGTATGTCCATGACTTGAAAAATCTCGGTGCTCACCAAAGATCCCACCCGGATTTGGAGAGAAACAGTTCCCATCACATTTCTTCTAGTGTTGTCATAGGCCCTCACGGATTGCACAGATGGCGTAATGTCGAGGATGCTGACCCCCAAAGCAGTGGCAGTTCTTAAGGCACAAACATTCAAAGCAGAACCTGTATCGACTAGACAAAACGGCACCTGTTGCTCCTTACATCCCACAGTAATGTATAACGCCTTGTTGTGCGCGGATCCCTCTGGCGGCAGGTCCTCGTCGGAGAATGTAATGATGGGGTCGGGGGTAAGTGCACCCAAGAAAGTTACCATGTCCTCTGGCGCGGCATCGATGGGGACTTCAATCCCAGCCAAGGCATTTAACACGGCTTGCCTGTGCTTATAAGATGTCACCATAATATCCCACATCGAGAGATGCGCTTGGGTTTTCTTTAGCTGCTTGATCAGCTCATTGTCTTCTTCGATGACCTCATCCATCTTGCCCTTCCCCTTGTCTTTAACTGGACCTTTTTCGATGGCTTCGGTGGCAGGCTGTGGAGGCTGGTAATGGCGGCCTGACCTGGTTAGGTGATCAATCTCAGCAGGAGTAGGCCCTTCTACAGTCCCATCTTTTTTAAACCAATCACAATCCGTTCCCACAAATGGCTTTTCTGGCTCGTTCCAGATGGAAGCATCACTCTCGTCGTTAGGATCATACCATTTGAGGTCTACCGCCCCTAGGTCATGCTCTTCCAGGAAGAACAAGTCCTGCTCGTCGTCAAGCTGCTGCTGCCACTCATCATTCTCCTCTCCGATCAGATGAATCCCCTCAGAATCCGGGATGTCAATGCAAAGCAAGGGTTGTCCTAGGGGGGTGATATAAGTAGCAGGGTTGAAGGGTACGGGACTGGACTCAATGAGGTTGACATTTTGGTGGTTTGGTAGAGGATTTTGGGTGATATGAGGCTGTTTTGGTGGCGGCTCGATGATATTCTGGTCGATGAGGTCTTGGATGTCGTGGCGGAGGCGCATGCAATCATCAGTGTTATGGCCGGGGGCTTGGTGGTAAGTACATCGCTTGGACATATCGCAGTTAGGCGGGAGCGGGGTATTTCGAGGCTGGAGTAATTGGAGATGGCCTTTTTTGAGGAGGCGATCTAGGGTTGAGGAGAGAGAGATTTCTAGCTTGGCAAAACTGCGAAGGGGCTTTTTCTGGAAAGGGCGGTTGGAGGAATTTGCCTGGTTGGAGGGTTGGTATGGCCTTGGAGGATATGCCATGGGTTGGCCGCTAAGGGCATTGACATCCGGGGGATTCCGGGAGTAGTTGGGCCTTCTGGGCTGACTCGGAGGGTCTTCCTTTTTGATCTACCCCTCCCTGATAGCATCTTCGATTCAGGTTCCGACTTCAAACAACTCCTCAAAGGTGGAGATGGACTGGTAGAATAATTTCTCATGATAGAGCGGCTGCAGATTCCGGATGAGCATCCTTACCTGTTCTTTCTCGATTGGCCGGTGGGTCATTTGGGCTACCTTGTTCCTCCATCTGCTCAGAAATGCAGCGAAGGATTCATTGTTGCTTTGCCGGGTTGTTTCCAAATCCCTGACGGTGACGTCCAGCTCTTGATTGTAAGAGCAATGATCGACAAAGACTCGGACAATGTCCTCCCAGGCCCGGGTTTTGGAGGCTTCCAAGGTTAGGAACCACGATAGTGCAGATTTTGCCAGAGTTTGCGGGAATAGCATCGCAATGTGCTCGTGGGTGCAACCCATGGACTGGAAGATACTCATACATAGCTTCACGTGGCTTTTCGGGTTTCCCGTTCCATCAAAGCGATCGATGGCAGGCATTTTGAAATTCTCTGGCAGTTTCAGCTTGACAGGCTCGAAGAGGCCTTCCAGATCCAACATGTAATCGTCGATACCCTTGCTTTTTCTGAGTACGCTTTCCAGTTTATCGACCTTGTCCAATTTTTCTTGGAGCTTTTTCTCATACGTAAGCGGTGGGACCCCTTGAAACCAGTTTTCCTCCCCATTATTCTCATGTAGAGGAGGTTCAAACCCTGGTGGCGGAAACTCGGGCGGAGGTCGCGGCTGTTGCTGCTTCAGTTCTTCCATGAATTTTAGGACTTGGGCTAGACTGTCTGATTGTTGGCTTATAGTCGCTCCCAATTCAGTAACCTTGTTTTCCAACTCTTCCCTATTCATGCTGACGTAAGCTGTCGGACTGATTCTGATTAACCGATTATCCGCACTTCTGACCCACGAATAAGACCCTGACTGCTGACCTTGGGAATCTATACTGACCTGACAGATTTTGAAAGGGCTAGATTAGATCTTTGACAGTGGTGACTCTAGGTAGACAAAGATAGTGATGTGGACTGACTCGAAACAGTGCGTGCAAATTGATGGGGAATAGTGCATGCGAATGGGACAAACATGCGGATGTAAGCCCTAGTCTATATGATGCTCCTATTTCTAACAGATAGCAGCTAAACAAATAAGGTCCTAGCCATACAGAGTGTGCTAACCTTACTTTCTAGTATGATCACCAAGGGATAACATGGATTTCCGAGATACTCCGGAAATTTTGGACAGAGTTTCTGTGGGAAACTGGTCAATATGGTCATATCTGGGATATTCGGACAGAGTTTCTGGGAGAAACTGGTCGATGTGGTTGTATCTGGGATATTTGGACAGAGTTTCTGGGAAACTGGTTAATGTGGTTATATCTGGGATATTCGGACAGAGTTTCTGGGAGAAACTGGTTAATGTGGTTATATCTGGGATATTCGGACAGAGTTTCTGGGAGAAACTGGTTAATGTGGTTATATCTGGGATATTCGGACAGAGTTTCTGGGAGAAACTGGTAAGTACGGTTATAGTGATCATACTTTCTAGCAGGTTTTCATACTCCTATGTCTCAAGACCGACAAACAAGGTTTGCGGTGTATATCTTTGCGAGCATGGAGCAGACATCCTTGTCATGATGCTTAGGCAGGTCAACTCAATGTGACCACATATGAGTGATTGCCTTGGGAATCATAAGAAAGAGGTTCTGTTCTATGTCACACAAGCGTCTACATCGCTCAGGTAATCCCATCAGGGCATACAGCAGTTATATCATGTTGTCCTATCTGAAAAGATAAATGAACAGTCCTATGAAAGGTTCTACAGGAATCTATATGCAAAGGCTGGGTTTAGTCAAAGAGGGTCCGTTGACGAGAGTTCCAATATACCATCAGGGAGACAGTACGGAGGTTTTTACTCTTTTTGATATACCTTGGAAGGTACAGTATCAACGGTGACTTGTGCCCTGGCACAGCAAGACCTGAACAATGTCAGCGCCGCGTTTCAGACACAGTCGGGGGGGGGGGGAAATGCAAGAGTGCAATGCGGTGAACCAAAACACAGTAAAAAGATGATTTTAAGGATGCTTCTTATGAGTCAAACCTCTGTATTATTTTGTTTTAAAAATAAAATTCCCCAGCAGATTGTGGATACCGGGCTTCGGACCACTTCTCTTGTTTGAGATTGTTTTGAAAAGGAAAAGAAAAGGTCTGTTGAAAACAGATACAGAGTCGCCACTTGGTCTTTAAGGAACCAAGAAACCTAATTTTGACTCACCCAAGCGGATAAGGGCACCGGCCCTTCATAACCAAAGAACTTGGTTCGGGGTTTTGGTACGAGAGAGGAAGGAGCCTTTGTCGCGACTAAAACACCCTCTACTCGCCCCGTCTTTCGACGGGCCTCAATTAGCATCCAAATAATCATCTTATACTAGGTTTGGTTCGGCAATTAATACTATGATAGTATATTACATCACATAAGAATCTTGAAATTGAAAATCAAAAGATAGGATATCATTCATAAAATCTAAGTCAAATATCATACAATGTAAAGTGAAAATCACACAAATAAACCTAGGAAAAATCGTCTAATCATATATCAATTAATCAAGTTTCCTAATCTAAAGGGGGCATGAATTGTTATTGAAACAAATAAGCAAAGAAATCAAAATATGCTTAGCAAGGCTAGAATGATGCATGTTATTCTTTGATAAAAGAAGACCTCTCAATCCCCGGGATGGATGAGAAAGGATGAATAGATCAA
Organism: Hydrangea macrophylla; assembly: GCA_033977485.1. Classification (NCBI taxonomy): domain Eukaryota; kingdom Viridiplantae; phylum Streptophyta; class Magnoliopsida; order Cornales; family Hydrangeaceae; genus Hydrangea; species Hydrangea macrophylla. The sequence goes on along the minus strand of CM066990.1, from coordinate 25,659,133 downwards.
AGGGAAGCATGAGCGAGTGACCGAATTCATTCCTTATAATCTCCTTAGATTAAGAGTTACAAAAACCCCAAATCTTGCATGAATGCAATGAATGTATCTAAAGATGTGCAAAGGTTGTAGTGTGTTTTGTGTACATGGATTTCTAGAATGGCTTAGAAGTCTAAAATGGGCAAGAATGAATGAATGAAATCAACATGGGATATATACAAATGTAGTATGAACCACTTCCTAGGGTATGAACTAATTTGGAATGCATATAAGCCTCAAATCAAAGAATGAAAGTTAAAGTGTACTTGCTGTGAATAGTCGACAGAACAGTAGCATGATCTTTTGGAATTTGAAAAGAGGGGTTAGGAATGTTTTCAATGCATGATTTGTTATGGAGATGTTCCTTATTGTGTCTAGAACACAACCCAAAAGGCGAATCTTGAATAGCTATCACAGATTGAGAGAAATTATATAAACAATAGAGGTCACTCAGAAACAGAGTTCGTACTGTCGTCTGAAATGTTAGAAAATCTTAGAAAATGAAAAAGAATGATCTAGAGGTCCATTTTATACAGAAAGTTTCCTAAGACATTGAATTTTAAGAGAAAAATAAGTTAGGACCACCCCTTTTGGAAAAGGTTTCTGGAAAAGAGGTCGTAAGTTGACCTAGCTGCTGTGACAGGAAAAACAGAATGTTTGGAAGGAATGTTGGGACCTAAGTGGACCATTTTCAAGTACTTCCAAGTCAAACCAAAAATCATGGGTGTTCTCAAATGAGTTAGGAAGACTTTCCAAGTGGCCTTGTATTCATATGTTGAGTATTGAGTTCTAGAAAAATCTTTGAACTCAACTCACTCACTGTTTTGACTCATTATTTTGAAGATTTTGGAGAAATCAAAGTTTTGTTTCTTGAAACCAAATGAGAGGGATTGAGAGGGGTTTTGAAATAGATGTTTTGAAAACATGTTTTCAATACTCAATAAGGATTATAGCCACTTAGAATACCTACATCAAACTCATCATTTAAGAACTTCCAAGATTGTTGGAGAGATTTATTTTATTTTTGGGCATAACTTCAATACATTCCAAGAATACCTTGGAAGTATTGAGGTTATGATCATCATCTATCAAACATGTTTTTGAGGTCAAGAGCTACTATCCATAAGGATTCACTCACCCCAAACTTCATGTCATCACTTAGATGATGATGAACTAGTAAGTAAATAAAGAAAAGAAAAAGAAATGAGATGAGGAGAGATGAACATATATATAATCAAGCAAGTAGATGATAATCAATAGATGATATTCATGAAGCATGAGACTTGTAGATTGGTGTATCACTCATATGTAATGACACTAGACATGGAAGAAGCTTCCACACTCTTGAATGCTCACTAAAATGGTGGTTGGGAGTATTGAATGTTGAAGTAAATGGAAGTAATGAAGTAAAAACAAAGTTAGAAACTCACTTTTGTTTTGAAAAATCAAAGAAGAAAGCTTCTTTTCTCTCCACTCTAACCTTATCTCTACACTTTCTCTCCCAAACTTTCTCTAAACTTGCATTTGACTCCCCTAAAATGAGGAGTAATGGGGTGTTTATATAGGCCAACTTGGGGTGTTTTTGGGATTTAGAAAGTACTCCCATTGGTCCCAAACATCTGAAATCATGAAACCACGTCGTTTTGGATTTTAATTAATCAAAATGGGACCACCAAAATATTTACAAAAACTTACTGTTCTGGAGGTGAGTGCCGCGGCGGCACTGCTCCTCCCTTCGTCTGGATAATGCTGTTTAGGCCCCCCGAAGTTCCGGTATTCGCGAAAAGGCCCTATTTCGTCCAAAATTCACAGAAAATGCGTACGAACTCCAAATTGAGGTTGTGATATACCGTTGGAAAGGTAATGGAGTCTAATTTACATAAAAAATAGTTCGGGGATAGGTCACTTTGAAAAGTTTTGCGGTATTCGCGATAAAAGCCGATTTGATCGCCTTTTTCGCCTTTAGAAATTCATAATAAATTCGTTTTAAATCCAGAAATTATGTGCGATATACCGTTGGAAAGCTATTGACCTCTAGTATCCATGAAAAATATTTGAAAATTGTTTCGGTTCCCCGATTCCAAAGTCAAATCTTGGTCAAACCGGTCAAACCTGGGATTCCCGGGAAGTTCTGGGAACCTTTGGGAGCTCCCAGGAGCTGATGTTTTCGCTCGATTTTCTTTTGGAACTTGTTTTAATACTTTTCTCATGATTTAGAATGGTTCTGGTGAATTCAGACAATTTCGGTCAAACTTGGTCAAACTTGGTCAAACTCTGGTCAAACCTGGTCAAACCTTGGTCAAACCGGTCAACGGGGACTTTCGGGGAACTTCCGGGACTTCCGGGGGTCTCTGGGAGCTGACGATTTCTTCCGGTTTTATTTAAAAACTCATTTTATCACTTTTCTTACGACGTAGTATGTTTTCAGAACTTTGGGACCAAATCTGGGAATTTTCGGACTTTCAAGGGCATTTTGGTCATTCTGAGCATTCTGAGAGATAGAGCTGACTTCCGAGAGTCCTTTTGAGTCTTTTACGATCATTGTGATCCACCAAGCTATGGGTCTCCTAAATCTGATAGCCGACAAAATGGGGTGTCTACAATATGCTAGCTAACCTTTAGATGACTATACCAATCCTTCAACATTACAACCTAAATTTCAAGACACTAACAATGGAATGGAATTATAGGACAATGACGGGTTTATACTAAATGAGGTTAACAACTCACTCGAGAAAGTGGTAACCCAACAAGAACTCCAAAACCAAACCATTGAGCATGAAGTTGTAGAATCATCTTCTCCTCAATACACAACCCCAGATATAAACTCCTTCACTTCCTGGATAAGTTTGCACAGTCTCTTAGTCCAGAGTACTTCAATAGATGACACATATAGTGAGGAGAGCTACGAGGATGAGAATGAGGTTTTAAAAGATGATGAGAGTTTAGGTGATTGCACGCAATTAGGAAAGGATAAGTCCCCTGTTAACTCTACCCCTACCTTTGATAGTGACCCTAAGGAGGACGTTATTAAAAATTCTAAATTTGATTTAGATTCATGTAATATTCATGAACCCTCACCTCTTTCGGCCGAAGAGGTGGTGTCACCAAGTTGCCCATCACCTATCCTCTCTATCAATCAAAGCTCTCATCCTGAGCTTGAATGTAATGTGTACCCCACTCTTGAACAAAAAGAATGTGTTATAGAAGAGGATGAAAAGGATTCTAGCACATGTACTTCACCAAATTTAAATTTCAAAATTCTGTGAGAGAGGACTTAGAAAATATTAGGCCCACTGTAGATGATCTTAAACTTCAACAAGAAGCTAGTAATCTGCTAGACTGCTTGACCTTCTTGAGTAATAATGACATAGAGTCCCAAATAGATAACTTTATCCAAGTCCAGTCCAAAACTATTTACATAGAACAGAAATACAATTCATATGATCATATCTCTATAGATTCTGTTCTAATACAAGAGGAGGGTAATGAAGCTAAATTAGAACATCACTTAGACACTGCCCCTTTTATCGAACCATGGCCTCCGCCTGTTTTTGATAATAAAAAAATAGAGGCTGTTATAGAAAATACCAACACTAAAGATCTTTCTTTGTGTATAATTGCTAAAAAGTGTGGTATTCCTCTTATAACTATGCCCAATAACTTTGGAAGCCATAGGTTTTGCATCATCTCCTCTGACCTTGAGCCTGACATTAGTTCGGGGGGAGTTGCAATTTTATGACAACCCCAACGTTCTTCTCACTATTAAATTATTTTATTGGGAAGATCCTAAAAAATATTGGTTATTAATTTATGATAAACATCTTGATTAACCGAATTTATTTACTGAGTAGTTCTATTACATTCTCTATTTTTCCTTGTTGCTAATAATGATTTTGTAGGTAGCTTCAAAAAAAATTTGGATATTAACGCCTCAAGGTAACATCCTTTCTTCTCTCACTTTACTTTACAAGTCCATGTGCTTACTTTAGAACATTGGGGACAATGTTTAGTTTTAGTTGGGGGGAGTGAGTCATTGCATGCCTCGGTTCTTTCTTTTTATGCTTTAGTGTCATATACCTGCTTAGCAGCACAAGACTCAGTAAATTAAAAACTGTCAAAAATTTTAAAATTTTTAATTTTATTTTTAAAGATAATAAAATGGTTCTTATATTTCTCTCTTAGTTAATGTAGTTAGTTATGATGCATTAGTGTTATTTTCTGTATGTTATTAGTATGTGATACACTATGGTAGTTTGTTTACTATCTTAGCTATAGTATATTTTGTGCTTTTTAATCATCAAACAACTTTGAGCACGTTGTGACAACCTTGTACTTAGCTTAAATGGATTATTAAGCATAGCTTAGGTGTCTTGAGAGATTGTAGTGGAGACTAATAACCCAAGTGAGCTTTTGTGCCATTCTTTATTTTTGAGGGTTTTAGAAAATTACTCTTACTTTTTGAAAAGCGTATTCATTCGTTGAAAGTCTCAATTTTCTTCATTTTGACTGATCACTAGAAGAGAACGTTCAGGATTTGCCAAACTTTAGAGCTCTTGAATTTACTGAAATGAATAATCCTATGAACTTAGAATATGATTTAGGCCATCTTTTGACCATACACACATAATACTACTTTGGCCTACCTCCATGATATTCCTTTATTTCACCTCTTGAGCTTATCATATTTACCTTGTCTACACAATCCTAAAGTCAATACCTAACTCGAAATTAGGAGTTCAAGCCTCAGTTTTTTACCTAAGAATGATTGGGATGTGTTATCTGGACAAGAAGTTTGGTTCTGTGATTCAGGGAAAGTTGGCAAAGAAAAAAATGATGAAAAAAAAAAGAAAAAAAGAAAAGCATGAAAAGAAAAAAAAAAGAAAAAAAGGAAAAAAAGAGAAAAAAAAGTGCCAATGGTTGTTTCAAAAGAAATAAAATAATAATAAAAAAAAAAGTGAAAAAATGAAAAGAAAAAAAAAGAGAAGAAGAAGAAGAGAGAGAATGGAGATGTGGGGAAGTTTGAAAAGTTGTAGTAGACATTTCAATCACATCCTTTGACCCAATTGAATATCATGAGCCTCATTCTTTCGCCTAACACCTCTTTATCAAAGTCCTAATGATTTTAAATAATTGGATTTGAAGTTAAGGTAATGAGAGGGTTCTCCACGGTATCTCGCTCTTCTAGTGAAAAGTATCCTTTCATGAGATTTTGTGCCCTATAAAATTTCCATTTTTCAATTTAGATATGAGAAGCATTAGATTCCATTTACATTTACTATTTATAGCTTCCATATCATGAGTGATAATTATTACACATAATTTGGAGTGATTTCATCTTGAGAGTGTAATCCCGGTGAGAGTTGAGTCAAAATGAACGTCTTGATAGTATCTTAAGTTATGCCAGCTTTGAAATTAAAGTTTTGTATTTTGGTTGTCCATTCACACACACACTTGAAGATTGATAGGTATGGAATATTCTAATGACTTTGATAGTAGATTAACTATAATGTGTGTGTTGCATGCCTATGGCATACTAGAGAGTTTCATGAGATTGTTGAGCTTAACTACATTGCTAAATGAGAGGAAAATTTTCTTGAAAACATTTAAACTAGAACCATTACCATAAATATGAAATTTGTGGGTAGATTCACTGCAAACCCTCACGAGACAACACTCGTCCACTAGGGGGAACCCAGGTGTTTAAAGGCTTGTTGCATACGCTAAATGCAATCGCGATTCCTGCGAAAGTGATTTAGGATTTTTACTTTCTTTCATTTTTAATTTTTGGAGTTAAATAAACACTGTTGTAGTTCGCTTCATTTCTAGGGACTAGCAACGAGCTAGTCGGGGGGTGTGATTCAAGGTGAAAAGTGCATATTTCTAGTGTGTTACGTGGCATTTTATGCATACTTTTATACCCAAAGTCCCTACATTTAGGTGCATTCTTTTTATTGTGTTAATGCTTAAATATATGCTTTTGCATTGTTTTATAGGTATTAGAATGTAAATCAATGAAAGAAAAGTGATTCTGGTGGATAGAACAATAGAAACAGCTGAGAAAACGCCAATTTTGACAATGAAGACTTCAGATTTGGAAGCTTTTCCTACAGATATAAAATGTAGATGTTTGAGTTACGGTCGTGTGGCCGCAAATGGGAGGTCAATCCGAGGTCTGAGTAAAAGGTTATGGCCATTCTCCCATCGGTGCGCAGAGTTGTCAAAATCAGAGAAGTTCAAGCGATTGAGGAGAGTTCAATCGATCGAACTAAGCTCGATCGATCGAACTTTATATTCACCCAAAAGTTGCTTAAACTCTGTGGGAACCCTATATATAAGTCGTTTTGACGCCAGACGAAGAGGGGACGCTCCAGAACGCAGAAAACAACAGTTTTAGGGTAGTTTTAGGGTTAGATTAGGTGTAGATTAGGTTAGATTCAAGTTTTCTTTCTCCTTTTCCATTGTTAAACTCAAGATTGATGTTGATTACAAGTTATATTCATATTATCTTTAGGTTTTTCTTCTCCCTTTTCTTTATTTGATTGTTTATTGCTTTAGATGTTAATGATTGCTATGTTTTGTTATTTCTGCACTAGTTTATTTATGTTTTCGTAGTTTAGACGTTGGGAATATGTGATGAAACATTGATTCCCAACCTCTGCCATGCAATCTTTAGAAACCTTGGGTTCGATCGATCGAAGGTATTTTGATCGATCGAACCAGAGCCATAGTCAAGCGATCGAAGACATTTCGATCGATTGAAGGATGATGATGTCCGATCGATCGAGAGCGCTTCGATCGATCGAACATGTTAAATCTTGAGATGATTCTTTCAAGTATTCCATGACTTTCTTTTTTGGAAATCTGTCATCAAATTGTCCCGATAAGCTCAGTTTGTCACAACAGTTTTTAGAACTTAAAGCCTTAAGGCCTTTTCTTCAATGACTTTTGAAAACCACTTTGAATGCTAATACCATTTAGAGTGCAAGTAATTACCATTGTTTTAAACCGTCTTCCAAGTATTTTAAATCAACTGTGATGATGTAGTCCCAGTCATGAAAGGGCTATTGATTCTTTATCTTTAGAAAAATACGGAATACTGAAAAGGGATGTACTCCATAGAGCGTTAATGAATATGCATGGTAGATGGTTAGGATCAATGTGGATTCACGTATTTCCAACACCTTTAGTTTATCTGTTTAATTAGTTATGTTTCTATAAGTTTTAGTTTATTATTTAGTTTAATTTAATTAATTAGGATTCGTAGAATCTCCACCCGTATATTAATATTTTCATTTTCTTTAGGTTATAACTTAGTAGACATTCTTCCTATTCCTTCCCTGTGGGATTGACCTGGACTTATCCAGTATTACTTGCACGATCACCTACACTTGGGTGTTGCACAAGAGCGCACAACTTTTTAGTCGTGTCATTGGCCTTGAAGTTTGCATGAAGTTTAAACTTAGAGATCTTAGAGGATCAAGCGGACACACACACATAATTCTTTACATTTGATCATCTAGATATTGGTGAGTATACTTACTCACTCAAAATTTATATTTTCTCAAGTTTAATCATAACTTATGCTCATGCATGTGACATGCATGAAGTTCGATGATCATGTTTGAAGAGATTTTGAAGTTTCTATACATATACATACATTTTGATCATCTAGATCATATAGATCTTAAGTGAGCATTTCTACTCACTCATGAACATGTTAATTTAGTTATATGGATGATCAAAGACCATACATGTGTCATGTATTGAGGCTACAGGTCATATATATATATAAGGCACTAAAACTGTCACTGTTTGAAACTGCATAACCCGAGCACTCGAGCCTATTGAACGGGTCAAGTGCGAGCACTCAAGAGGCCTGAGCGCACGAACTTAGCAGTACTTGTAAGAATAGTTCATTTTATATATATAATGAGTTAGGCTATACAATGAGCTGTGATAGTTGTAACTTGGATTATGCTTGATATATATGATTGCATGTGCTTACTGTAAGTTGTACCTTATGTCATTAGTGTAGTACTATAGTAATGCACGCTTTTATAAAGAAGAAGAAGATGTTTCTTAACATGATGTCACGATTAACTGGCCGAACGTGTATGGACGACGATTGATAACAACGATAGCAATAATGTAATGTACTTAAGTACACGACTCTAAGAATAATGTGCTTTAACGATTTGTATGACGTATGATAATTGTTAATGATTTGAGGTAGTTAATAACAAGACGTTCTTATTCGTCAGCCTATTCTTTGGGTTCCATCCATTCGTTTGGTCAAGTTTGAAAAAGAGTAAAGAGTTTGGGTTCAGTTATTCAGATGGTTAAAAGGCTGTAAGGAAACGATGACAATTTAACCACGGCTCAATGAATAAGATAGGGTTACCATAAGGCCGTAAGGCGATGATATCAATATGAGGTCGTAAGGCGACAATGACAATAAGGTAATCTAATGGTAGTAAGGCAACGATATTCAGGCCAACGGCACTTGTGTCGGATGCATGCAATGAATCAAGTTGTGAAAGAATGGATTAATGATCCAAAGTGATCTGAGTTGTACATATTAAATGGAGATTATGACCACTTGAAATATCAACATTTGAACCCATATCAAGAGCCTCCAAGATTGTTGGAGACATTGTTTTCATTTTTGAAGAAAACTTCAATAATACATAGGAATGTATTGAAGTTGAAATCATCATCTATCAAACATGTTTTTGAGGTTAAGAGCTACTATCCATAAGGATTCACTCACCTCAAACTTCATGTCATCATCTAGATGATGGTATACTAGTAAGTAAATAAAGAAAATAAAATAGAAATGGGATTAAGGAGGGATAAGCATAATATGTAAACAAGCAAGTAAGTAATCAATAGATGATATTTATGATGATTTTGGACTTGTAGCTTGGTGTTTCACTCATATATGATGACTTTGGACATGGAAGAAGCTTCTTATCTCACAAATGCTCACTAAAATGGTGGTTAGATGTATTGAATGTGAAGTAAATGGGAGTAATGAAGTAGAAAACAAAGTTTAGAACTCACTTTTTAGTTGAAAATCAAGGGAAGAAGCTCACTTTCACTCTCCTAACCTTATCTTCTATAACTTTCTCTCTATATCTTCTCTAAGCTTTGTATTTGCCATCCCCCAAAATGAGAAGTCAAGGGGGGGGGGGGCGTTTATATAGGCCAATTTGGGGTGGTTTCGGGGTTTTAGAAGTACTCTCATTGGTCCCAAACAACTGAAAACATAGAGCTATATCGTTTTGGTTTCTAATTAATCAAAATGGACCTCCCAAAAGAAATTACAAAAATGGACTTTTCTAGAGGAGAGCACCGCGGCGGCATTGGGCCTATGCCGCGGCAGCAGTAGGCCAGTGCTGCGGTGGCACTGCTCCTCATTCGTCCAGATAATTCTTTTTAGGCCCCCAGAGGTTCTGGTATTCGCAAAAAGGCCCTATTTCGTCCGAAATTCATAGAAAATGTATACAAACTCCGAACTAAGCTTGTGATATACTGTTGGAAAGGAAATGGAGCCTATTTTCCATAAAAAAAAAAGTTTGGAGATAGGTCACTTTGAAAAGTTTTGCAGTATCCGCGATAAAAGCCGATTTGATCGTCTTTTTCACCTTAAGATATTCATAATAAATTCATTTTAAATCCAAAAACTATGTACGATATACCATTAGAAAGCTATTGACTGCTAGTATCCATGAAAAATGTTTGAAAAATGATTCGGCACTCTGATTTCAAAGTCAACTTTTAGGTCAAATTGGTCAAACTGGGATTTCCAGGAAGTTCTAGGAACTTTTGGGAGCTCCCAAGAGCTGACGTTTTCATCCGATTTTATTTTTAAACTCATTTTAATACTTTTCTCATGATCTAGAATGATCCCAAAACTTTTCGGTGAATTTGGATGATTTCGATCAAACCTTGGTCAAATCTGGTTACACTTCGGTCAAACCGGTCAACGGGGACTTTTCGGGAACTTCTGGGGGTCTCTGGGATCTGACGAGTTCATCTAATTTTATCATGTTACTTATGTCGTAGCATGTTTCTAGAAATTTCGGTCCAATTTTGGGAGTTTTTGGGCTTTCAGGGGTATTTCGGTTATTCTGAGAAATAGAACTAACTTCCATGAGTCCTTTTGCAGTCTTTTTCGATCATTGTGAACCACCAATCAAGCTATGGGTCTTCTAAATCTAATAGCGGACAAAATGGGGTGTCTACAGTTTGCCCCTCTTTGGCATGAACTTGCGAGGCAATGCATGTCGCAAGCGAGTGCCAAAGCATCCAAGAGACAGGACTTTTGGAGGCTATAGATTTAGGATAAAAGCATTGCAAAATATACAATGATAGAAACAAGAACGCTGAGGCTGGTGTTGGTCGTGCTCTACATGAGCTACCTATGTATCCTAAGGGGAATCAGACCAGGACGCAGTTCGGGGCACAAAAGAACAAATCACATATGCAGAACAAGACATACAGATGCTATGCTATGAGGATAATATGCAATGCATGGATGTGATATGATTGTGTACATGAGTCCTATTATGCCTAGCATTTCGATCTTTGTGTGAGCTAGTGCTATGTCAGCCTGAGTAGACTTATGCCATGTCGATGCTTATTTGTCCCTAATATAATGGTTAATCCTGACAAGGATACCAAGGGGTTGAAGACTTTGGGTCTTAGGGCAAACTTCTTGAACTTTGGGAAGTGCGCTTAACAAGCGAAAGGGATTGGATGTGGGGTCCTTGATGATGACAACTAAGGATGATCGAGGGATCTTCCAATAATCGGTAGTTGGAGGATTTTGATGATAGCCGACAGGTGAGAAAGCTAATGATAATCGAAAAGACGCGGGGTCGTGCATACATAGCGTTCGTCCCGGGAATCGGGATACGGGCGGTGTTCTGGTCAATCTTGGCGACCGATCTTGGTTCTATTTTCTGCTATTTTCTATCAAGGACAGTGCGAGACTTCCAGGAATCTTTCTTAACTGTTTCTTGATAAGGAACCAGGTCCCGTCTCTGAGTCTCTTGCGGTTGATCAGATATTGCGGTGCTCCATCCAAGAGAACTGATTAGGGCCGTTGGGAGATGATACTTCTCTGTTTCTGTCCTCTGGGGATGATGTAGGACTCTCCGAGAATCTCTCTTAACTATTTCTTGATTGAGAACCAGGACCCACCTCTGAATCTCTAGTGGTTGATCAAACCTTGCAGTGCTCAATCCAAGAGAGCCAATTAGGGCCTCCGGGAGCTAACATCTTTCTGTTTCTGTCTTCGGGGGATGGTGTAGGACTGTTGGAGAATCTTTCTTAACTGTTTCTTGATCAGGAACCAGGACCTGTCTCTGAATCTCTTGCGGTTGATCAGATCTTTGCAATGGTTAGTCCGAAAAGCCGGTTCGGGCCTTCAGGAGCTGATATCTTTCTGTTTCTGTCCTCGGAGGATTAACTAAATCTACTAGGGATAAAAGGGTCTGCTGGGGATAGAAAGGATCTGTTAGGGATAAAACCTCAGAAATCTTTACTTAAATGGGCCACCGGGGCTACTTGGGGCCAAAAATGGCCTGAAACGGGTTAGATAGGGCCAAATCTGGCTGAAATAAAGCAAAGCGAGACCCCCAGGGAGCAGTGCTGCGGCAGCACTAGGCCACTTCCATGGCAGCAGTTGGCCAATGCTGCGGCGGTATTGGGTGGCCGGACTCCATGGATGTATATCTCGGGTTTTTGAGCATTTCGAGCTCATTTTTGAGTGTTTTTGGAGCCAAGATCCGTCAAAATGCAGCTTGTGCACGCTCAGCTGAGTAATCTTTCCCTACGATTAGAATATTGATTGGGTTTTTACTTTTTTCAAAATCTCAAAAAGAAAGTTGAGCTCCCATTTTTATTTTTTTACAGATTCATGGCTTCAAGCTCAAGAAGGCCGTCCAAGAAGGCCAAGGAACGGGCAAAGGCCAAGAGTCAACCTCCGGAGTTGGTTTTGTGCGACCCTCAATGTCGCCTTTCGGTCGCTGCTCTAGCTCATCAGGTAAATGAAACTTTCGGTAGTTCAGGACTATTGCTATGCTTTGTGCTAGTTTTGTGAGCTATAGTGTGCACCTAGAGATCGTTAAAATTTCAATTTGTGCTTAAATGTTGATTTTGTGAATTTTGGAATTTATGAATAGTGACTTTTGTGCTTGTTTTGGGTTACTTTTGGTATGTACAGGTGCCAGAGGTAGATTTGAAAGGCCACGGTAGTCTTGCCTACACTTTCCTGTGGTATACCCAACTGTCGCCCACCGTCAAGCCGATGGTTGATGATGTAGGTTGTGGCAGCTTGTCTGTCTGGTTTCAAAGAGTACCAATAACCTGGCCCATTTCTATGCTCTTGCTAAAAGGGGGTGGGTGTAGACACCCCATTTTGTCGGCTATCAGATTTAGGAGACCCATAGCTTGGTGGTTCACAATGATCGTAAAAGACTCAAAAGGACTCCTGGAAGCCCGTTCTATCTCTCAGAATGCTCAGAATGACCAAAATGCCCCTAAAAGCCCAAAAGCTCCCAGATTCGGACCAAAAGTTCTGGAAACATGCTACGTCATAAGAAAAGTGATAAAAATGAGTTTTTTAAAGTAAAATCGGATGAAATCGTCAGCTCCCAGAGACTCCCGGAAGTCCTGGAAGTTCCCGGAAAATCCCTGTTGACCGGTTTGACCAAGGTTTGACCAGATTTGACCAAAGTTTGACCAAGTTTGACCAAGTTTGACCAAAATCGTCCAAATTTACCGGAATCATTCTGGATCATGTGGAAAATATTAAAATGAGTTTTAAAAGGAAATCGAGCAAAAACGTCAGCTCCGGGGAGCTCCCAGAGGTTCCCAGAACTTCCCGGGAATCCCAGGTTTGACCAGTTTGACCAGAATTTGACTTTAGAACTGGGGCACCATAACAATTTTCAAATATTTTTCGTGGATACTAGTGGTCAATAGCTTTCCAATGGTATATCGCACATAATTTTGGAATTTAAAACGAGTTTATTATGAATTTCCGAAGGCGAAAAAGGCGATCAAATCGGATTTTATCGCAAATACCGCAAAACTTTTCAAAGTGACCTATCCCTGATTTATTTTTTATGAAAAGTAGACTCCATTACCTTTCCAACGGTATATCACAACCTCAATTTGGAGTTCGTATGCATTTTCTGTGAATTTCGGATGAAATAGGGCCTTTTCGCGAATACCGGAACCTCAGGGGGCCTAAATAGCATTATCTGGACGAAGGAGGAGCAGTGCCGCCGCGGCACTGGCCCAGTGCCACCGCGACACTCCCCTCCAGAATAGTGTGTTTTTGTAAATAATTTTGGAGTTCCATTTTGATTAATTAAAAACCAAAACGACGTAGTTTTATGATTTCAGATGTTTGGAGCCAATCGGAATACTTCTAAAACCCCAAAAGCACCCCAAGTTGGCCTATATAAACCCCCCTTGACTTCTCATTTTAGGGGTGTCAAATGCAAGCTTAGAAAAAGTTTGGGAGAGAAAGTTGTAGAGATAATGTTAGAATAGAGAGAAAATAAGCTTCCTTCTTTGATTTTCAAAACAAAAGTGAGTTCTAAACTTTGTTTTTACTACATTACTCCCATTTACTTCAACATTCAATATACCCAACCACCATTTTAGTGAGCATTTAAGAGAGTGGAAGCTTCTTCCATGTCCAATGTCATTACATATGAGTGAAACACCAAACTACAAGTTCTATACATCATGAATATCATCTATTGATTACTATCTATTTACTTGTTTGCTTATATAATGTTCATCTCTTCTCATCTCACTTCTTTTTGATTTTCTTTATTTACTTACTAGTCCATCATCATCTAAATGATGACATGAAGTTTGGGGTGAGTGAATCCTTATGGATAGTAGCTCTTGACCTCAAAAACATGTTTGATAGATGATGATCATAACTTCAATACCTCCAAGGTATTCTTGAAGTTATGTTCAAAATAAAATAAATCTCTCCAACAATCTTGGAGGTTCTTGATGATGAGTTTAAGGTTGGCATTTCAAGTGGTTGTAACCTTCATTGAGTATTGAAAATATGCTTTCAAAATATCTACTTCAAAACCCCTTTTGAAACCCCCCTCATTTTAATTTCAAGAAAGAAAACTCTAGTATTTCCCTAAATTTTCAAAACAGTGAGTCAAAGCAGTGAGTAATCTGAGTTCAAAGATTTTTCTAGAACTCAATACTCAACATATGGATGCAAGGCCACTTGGAATGTCTTCCTAACTCATTGGTGAACACCCCTGATTTTTGGTTTGACTTGGAAGTACTTGAAAATGGTCCATTTGGACCCAAACATTCCTTCCAGACATTCTGCCTCTGCTGTCACAGCAGCTTAGCTAACTTCCAACTTCTTTTTGCAGAAAACGTTTCCAAACGAGGTGGTCCTTACTTATTTTTCCATTAAACGTCAATGTCTGAGGGAACTTTCTGTATAAAACGGGCCTCTAAATCATTCGTTTTCATTTTCTAAGATTTTCTAACATTTCAGTCGACAGTACGGACTCTGTTTCTGTGTGACCTCTATTGTTTATATGATTTCTCTCAATCTGTGATAGTTATTAAGGATTGGCTTTTTGGATTATGTTCTAGACACAATAAGAAAGATCTTCATAAAATATCATGCATTGAAAACATTTCTAACCCCTCTTTTCAATTTCCAAAAGATCATGTTACTATTCTGTCCACTATTCACAGCAAGCACATTTTAACTTTCATCCTTTGATTTGATGCTCATATGCATTCCAAATTAGCTCATGTCTTAGGAAGTAGTTCATACTACATTTGTAAATTTGTCATAATGATTCCATTCATTCATTCATACTTAAGTCATTATAGAAATCCATGAACACAAAGCACACTACAACCTTTACACATTATAGATACATACATTGCATTCATGCAAAGATTTGGGCTTTTATGAGTCCTAATCTAAGAAGATTATAAGGAATGATCATGATCACACATTCATGCTTCCCCTCTATCTAAACATCCTTTCTCATCCGTCCCGGGGATTGAGAGATCTTCTCTTCTCAAAGAATAACATGCATCATTCTAGCTTACTAAGCATCTTTGTTTTCTTTGATTTATTTGTTTCAAGAACAATTCATGCCCCCTTTAGATTAGGAAACTTGATTAATTGATATATGATTAGACAATTTTTCCTAGGTTTATTTGTGTGATCTCTCACTTTTGCACTGTATGATAATTGGCTAAGATCTTATGAATGATATCTTATCTTTGGATCTTCCATTTCAAGATTCTTATGTAATGTAATATATTATCATAATAGTAATTTCCGAACCACACATAGTATAAGATGATTATTTGGATGCTAATTGAGGACCGTCGAGAGTCGGGGCGAGTTGAGGGTGTTTTAGTCGTGACAAAGGCTTCTACCTCTCTTGTACCAAAACCCCGAGCCAATTTCTTTGGTTATGAAGGGCAGGTGCCCTTTATCCGTTTGGGTGAGTCAAAATTAGGTTTCTTGGTTCCTTAAGGACCAAGTGGTGACTCTATATCTGTTTTCGAAAGACCTTCTTTTCCTCAAAATCAACCTTTTATTTTCTTTCAAATCAATTTCAAAATAAAGAAAAATCAATTTCGAAACCCCGGAAACAAACAGGAAAAATCGAGAGTGGACGACGGATTTCGCGTGTCCACAGTGGGACACGACTAATACCTTCCATCTTCCATTCGACGAGATGACGATGACACCTTTTGACTTCTCGATGATTACCGGCTTGAGGGTTGGCTGGAAGCGCCTAGTCTTGAAGTAATGCTCTGAGGTTGACCCTGAAGCTCTCGAGATGCTGATTGGGGCTGTTCCTCCTAGTCTTGAGAGGCACTGGTTCCCCTGTAGCTGACTTTATCGGGCCTGCGGAAGAGGGAGACACACTCTAAATGACCGACAGTTGTTATGGGCCTTTCTGCTGTATGTTCTTGGTTGTTCAATTTTTGCTACACGAAATGATCTGGTGAGCCTGCGGCTCCTTACTTGCTTGGCGACCATTAACGAGATTCCTTCCTATGATTGGGGTGTTGCTGCCCTGGGCCACCTTTATAAGCACATGAGAGAGGTCTCCCGTGGTGGCATAAAATCTACTGGAGGATTCTGGCGAGTTTGGGAGGTATGTTCTCAGAAATTTTCTTTTCTTTTGGTTCTTTCTTGTTTCTGCTTTCTGATTTTCACTTTCGTCCTGTACAGCTCTGGAACTTTGAGTATTTGAAGATGCTGGCCCATACCCCTGCTGATGAGTAGGGTGAGGATGAGGATGGCATGGCTCGTGTGCCTTTATTTCCTTGGGGCTTGAGGTGGCGGAGAGATGTTATCGGAGTCAAAAGCAGGGCCCATCGGATTGTCCTTTAGAGGAACTTCTTATCTGAGCTGACGGTTGTTGGTGTTGATTGGACGCCTTGGGAGGGGGTTGCTTATGCGACTCCGAAGGAGATCCAGGCGGTTAGGCCTCTTACTTCTTGTCGCCTCTTGATAGAGAGCACCGAGAGCAGGCAATGGTACCTTGGCGAGCAAGTATCCCGGGAGGTGATCGGTAGCCCGAGGTATTTTGTTCCTCATGATCCTCTTATGATGGATGCTCGTGACCTTTCTGGTGCAGCTTAACTAGCGGCTCTGGCTGGCACTAATGTTTGGAATAACATCCTCTCCGAGACTGGATATGAGACATACCGTGGCCGCTTCCTGATGCCGAACTTTCCACTCCTGGATGTGAGTTTCTTTTTACCTTTTTTCTTCTATTTGTCACTTATGTTTTTGGACTCATCTTTTTCTAACTTGTCTTGTGCTTATAGTTTCACGAAGTGTACAGGAGATAGGCTCCTCCAGCTCCCGACCCTATCCCTCCTTGGGATTGGACCGTCAATGTTCTAGGTGCCGATGGTTCTCCTCAGGTGATGGAGGTGCCACGAGTCATATGTGGGTATCCTACTCAGTAAGCAGGCCTCCTCAATGTTCCCTAGAGTTACATTGAAGAGGGTCTTGGCAGCTAGCTTGCAGTCCTTGGTCCTTACGCGAGACCACCGGGTATGTCTCTAATTTTGCGCTCTTGAAGGTTATGAGGTTCTAACCCTAGACTTTACCCTCTGACAGATGGATGGCATGCAACAGTTCGCCACTAACCAGATGGCGTCCTTGATAAGTTCCTGACTCGACTCTATTTTTGTACTTTTGTTGTTTTTTGATTGATTGCTTTTATTTTGTGTGTACAGTGTCGAGGAGGTGGTGTCGGCTCATCGAGGACTAGGCCAAGGTGCAGGGGTGGCGGGTGGAGGCCATCATCGATGTACACTCCCAGTGGTTGAACAGAGGATGAAGAAGAGGAGGACTGAGGCCTTCTAAGCGGGGACTTTTGTTTTGTCTCCATTTCATGTCTTCGATTGGGTTGTATAAGTGAATAATGGATAGTGTGTAGGATGATCTTTAGGATGATGTGTAGGATGATCTTTAGGATGATGTGTAGGATGATTTATCACTTTGATAGAGTATTATGATGTTTTGCCTTTCGAGCCGGATAGTTTCCGGTTTGAAGGCGTAGTTGTGTACTTCTTTTGGTTGGTCGTTGAGTGACGATATATGTGCATTGTTATTCTGTGATTGTTGATGTTACTACGATGATCAGCTTTGTGAAAATGATTGTGTTTTCCTTACAGGTGGGATAGGCCGTAAAACAGGGAGGTGCTGCCGAAATTTTGAATTTTGCTAGAGCTGTGATGGAAAATATGGCATTGTATGACCCTGCTCAACTCATGGCTTGGCTGAACATTACAGATGGTGTGGAACGGATCAACCTCTTCAGCTACGGTCTGACCGAGCTATTTTCTCTTTGCCAGATGGTTCTGAACACTGAGTTCATGCATGCTGCTATGGCCCACTGGGACCCGGTTAATCATCTCTTTAATTTTTATGGCCTGGAGATATGCCCCCTGTTTGAGGAGTTCTGTGCTATCCTCGACTTCGATCCGGACTCTGACCTGATTCTTCCTTCTGCTGATACCCCTAGTCCTACGCGAGGCCTGGCTGAATACCTGACTTGTTCCACTGCTATTTCCTACTGACTGATTCATAGTGAGGTTCTCGACATTGCTTCCATAATTGCCCGGTATGCTGGTCCCGGGAATCCCAGCGTATATGATGCCACCCGTGGGGCCGTTATGATATTATGCATGACTTCATACTTTCTATTCTCGAGTACTTTCCCTGACTTGGTGCACGTGTGCCTCAGGCTGAAATTGAGTAAGAACCCCATGCCCATGGTTCTGGCCGAAACACTGAATGGTTTGGATCGTGCTTTTAATCAAGGGACTCTCATTCTTTCTGGGGCGCCTTTGGTGTTACAAGCTTGGCTCTATGAGAACCTTCAGTTATGGACTGGTAGTGTGCCGCCAATTTACTTCTGCAGGGCCGTGCTTTATTCCCACTATACTTTTGCCGACTAGGTTGGAATGATGGTGCTTTATCTGAAGTCGACATTTGCTGGATTATGGGGCGTTGGGGCCTCCATGTTGTGACCTCCAGCCTTGGGGATTACCAAAGAGTGTGGTTGATGGGTTTGAGAAAGACTTCTTTCTATCATCCTCGTCGATTGGCCAGACAGTATGGGCGAGTTCAGGATGTCCCTCGGTAGTTTACCGAAAAGGTCTTTGCCTCCAGAGTCAGGGCTGTCACTATAGCTGCTTTCATTAGTGGCTGGGCCTGCCGAGTGAAAGCCTATTTCTAAAGACACAAAATAAAACTAGACTTGACTAATTCTGCTTCTTCCTCCAAGTGTCTTTGATATTTGTGATTGCTTTCTGAAAGAACTTTTTATGTTTTCACTTTATCCCTGCTTATGTAATATTTGAAGTTTGCTTATCGGTGAAACTTGGTTACTTGGAGAACCTTATTTTATGCATTTATTTTTTTTTTTAAAACATTTGTAGTTCGATTTTTGATCAGATGTTCACTTCTGGTACTTGTTTGGGCGTGCCGGGGTGATTAGAGGTAAATGAGGTGGATGACCGACGTTTGCCCCTAGTTTAGGAGGGTTTTAGGCAAACAAGGCAGGTGGCCGAAGTTTGCCCCTAGTGTAAATGGTGATTTCTGGGTCAAGGTAAGGACCGCGACTTTATTCTCTCATATGCTCATAAGTTTTTCCCTAGGCACCAGTTAGGTGACCTAGCAAGCTCTTTTCTCTCTTTTGTTATTGCTCACATTGGATTTAACTCTAATTTTTGCCTAGGCGTCCTTTCGAATTTTTGACCTAGGGAGCCATCCTTCTTTTATCTTCTGAAAGTCTGCCTGTGTACCCCGGAGCGGAGATCAGGTCCAATGTAGTTCCGGCCAAAGTCTTGAAAGATAAGGGGTTGATTATGATGGTGTCGACCAAACCGATGCAGTTGCCTACGTATCACCGAGTGGGAATCAGGTCGAGCATAGTTTAGGGCAAGGTTTGAAGGAGATGGGCTATTTTTGTGGGTGACGTGACCGAACTGATGCGATTGCCTACGTATCCCTCAGTGGGAATCAGGTCGAGCGTAGTTCAGTGCAAGGCTTTGAAAGAAGTTTGGGGAATGGTCAAGCATAGTACTTTTGGAGACGATCCATGTTGATTGGTTCTTTGAATTCAACACCATTGAGGTCCATGAGATAGGTCGCTCCTCCGAAAAGGATAGCTTTGACGATATAAGGGCCGACCCATTTGGGTTTGAACTTTCCGCGTGGTCAAAGATCGGGGCTCGCAGTTCCTTAAGAACAAGGACACCCTTGACAATTTTCCTCGGACGAACCCTTTTGTTGATAGCACAGGCTATCCTCTTTTGATAGATTCGGATATTGTCGATCGCGGCTTGGCTCTTTTCATCTATGAGAGCCAACTCTTCGTATCTTTCTTTTAACCAATTAGATTCTGAAACTTCATATTCCTCCATCACTCGTAGGGAAGGTAATTCTATTTGGACCGGAAGTACTGCTTCCATCCCATATACCAGTGAGTAAGGATTCGCTCTTGTAGACGTCCTTATCGATGTTCTATATCCCCAAAGTGCGAACGGTAGCTTTTCATGCTAGTCTTTGTAGGTATCGGCCAATTTTTGTAACATGGCCTTGACATTCTTGTTTGCGGCTTTGACCGTCTCATTGGTTTGAGGTCTGTACGGTGATGACTTATGATAGGTGATGTTGTATTCCTCAAACAGATCCCTGACTTCTGCTTTGAAATGACTTCCATTATCTGTAATGATCTCATGGGGGACTCCATAGCGACAGATGAGGTTCCTCTTAATGAACTTGGCCACTTCTTTGGCCCCTAACTTGGGTAAGATGCAGCTTCTACCCACTTTGTAAAGTAGTCGATGGCCACTAAAATGAATCAAATTCTGTTCGAGGCCTTTGGAGTAATTTCACTGATGATATCGATTCCCCAAGTTGAGAACGGCCATGAAGAGGTCATACTATAGAGTAGAGATGGTGGTACATGCATCATGTTTGCATGGATCTGGCACTTGTGGCACCTTCTCACGTATTCACAACAATTTTTCTCCAATGTCGTCCAGTAATGCCCCTGTCTTACAATCTTTTTGGCTAGCATGTGACCATTCATGTGTGGATTGTACACCCCTTCATGTATTTCTTCCATCATTCTTCTGGCGCACTTTCCGAACAAGCAAGTTAGATTGTGACCATTGTACCCTTTCTTCAACAATTCTCCCCCGCAAATGATAAACTGTGTTGCGAACCTTCGAATTGCTCTTTTGTCTTTCTCAGAAGATTCTAGGGGATACACTCCCTTTTCTATGAAGTCCCAAATATCTTAGTACCATGGTGTTTCGTTCTCTTCTTCTTCAATCGCGGCGACCATGTTGAATAAAGGCTCGTATCTTTGCTCAATTACCAAAGGCATCATCTTGACTCCCATGGGAATTTTGATCATGGAGGCTAAGGTAGCCAACGAATCTGCTAGTTGGTTCTCTTCCCTAGGCAAGTAGAAGAATGTTATGTTCTTGAACTATCTCTTGAGTCCATCAAGATGATCATAATAGGGCTTTAACCTTTCTTCTTTCACTTTCCATTCTCCTCTAGCTTGTGATATGATGAGGTTTAAATCTCCAAAGACATCCAACTTCTGAACTCTCAGTTCTATGGTTGCTTCCATCCCCAGAATGCATGCCTCGTATTCAGCAGTGTTGTTGGTGGAGTTATAATTAAGCTTGACTGCCAGTGGGGTGTGGTCCCCATTTGGTGATACTAGAATCATTCCTACTCCGTAGCCTTTCGTGTTGGCTGCTACATCAAAGTACAACTTCTACTGTTCTTCTTTGATTTCTATGATATTCTTGTCTGGGAATGGAAAATCTCCACTTTCCTCAGAATCAATGGCGTGTTCAGAAAGATGTTCAGCTATGGTTCTCCCTTTTACTGATTTGCTTGTAACGTACTTGATATCAAATTCAGATAGTAGAAGTAACCAGTGGGATATACAACCGGTCAGGGCGGGTTTTTCGAGGAGGTACATTAGAGGATCCATACGGGATACGAGCACAACCGGGAAGGCTAGCATGTAGTGCCTCAGTCGACGAGTGCACCAAACCAAGGCCCAACATATTTTTTTAAGGGTAGAGTAGTTGAGCTCATACCTAGTCATCCTCTTGCTAAGGTAATATATGGCTTTTTCGGAGTGGCTTTCTTCTCCTTCTTGGGCTAGCATGCATCCCATGGCATTCTCGGAGACAGATAGGTAAAGAAGCAAAGGCTTATGAGGGGTAGGCGGTGAAAGGACATGTGGTTTCTGGAGGTGGGTTTTTATTTTATCGAAGGCGACTTAGTATTGGTCATCCCATTGGAACATCTCTCCTTTCTTTTTTAGTCGGAACAAGGGATCACATGTGGTTGTCAACTTGGAGATGAAACGGCTGATGAATTGGATTCTCCCGAGGAACCCTCATACTTATTTCTCATTTTGCAGCGGTGCCTTTTATAAAATTGCTTCGATTTTGGAGGGCTCCACTTCTATCCCCCTTTGTGTGATGAGGAAACCCAGGAGCTTTCCACAGGTCACACCGGAAGTGCACTTCTTGGGATTTAGCCTTATCTTATACTTGCGTAATCTTTCAAAGAACTTCTCCAAGGCCTCCAAGTGTCCCTTTCTATCTCTGGATTTTATGATCATATCATCTACATACACTTCTACCACCTTGTAAATCATGTCATGCAGCAGAGTGGTGGCAACTCTTTTGTAGGTTGCTCCAGCGTTCTTGAGTTCAAAAGGCTTCACCCTATAACTAAGTCCCCCATAGTGTGGTGAATGTCATCTTTTCCCGGTCTTTCGGAGCCATTAGAATCTGGTTGTATCCCGAGAAACCATCCATGAATGATAATAGTTCGTGTCCGACGGTGTTATCTACCAAAACATTAATTTGGGGCAGTGAGAAGTCATCGTTTGGAGTTGCCTCGTTTAGATCATGGAAGTCAACGCACACGCGAACTTTTCCATCCTTCTTGGGGACTGGCACGATTATGGCGATCAATTCCGGATACTCGGTAACAATGATGAACCCTGCCTTGAACTATTTTTCTACCTCTTCTTTGACCTTGAGATCTCATTCTGGTCTCATGAGCCTAAGTTTTTGCTTGACGGGTTTAGAATCAGGAAGGAGGGGAATATGATGTTGAAGGATGTTGGGGTCGACCCCAGGTATGTCCTCGTAAGACCAAGCAAAACCATCTTTGAATGCTTTTAGCAAAAGAGTCAATTTTTCTTATTCTTCTTTATTAAGTGTTGAACCAATTTGCACAGTTTGCGGATTATCTGTTTCACCTAGATTAATCGATAAAGTATCTTCGGTTATTTCATAAGCAGGTGGCTTTTCAAGTTATTTTAGTTCAATTGGGAGATCCTCGGAGGGATTTGTGCATTCACAACTATTAGACACAGAGGAGTAAGCAGAATCGTCTTTCATTTCATTCACGACAGGTGGAGTGATTACATTAGACAGTGGTGGGGTTACAGCAGCCGACTTTGGTATAGACTCGATATTTAAAAGTACAGACTCTGGGGGACAGGGAATTGGGAGACACAGACAGATGACTCTACAGCCTAGTTGCTCAGACCCTCCTCAGTTGGTATGATCTGATCATCTTGGCTCTTGGCCCTGTTTCCTTCCTTTTCTTCAGTGAGATCTTTCCATATTTTCTCGATGGCCTCAGTGTCCAGATACTTCAACCAATCTTCCTCTGGGTTTTCACAACTTCTTTCGGATAGAACGGATCTTGATAGGGGGCCTTTCACAGTCAGCAAAGATTTCACGTCCAAGGTGCCTTTTTCTGGTGGTCTGATGGATCCAAGGTTCAGGAAACCCAAAGTAGGGGAAGTCATCCCCTTCTTTGATGAATTGCCCATTCAAGGTCTTGCGGTACGGTGGGAGACTCCTTACTCTCTTCTTCCATGGCTTTTGTAGCTCTATGTCCTTTTCGGTGGGCTTGTACCCCAATGCGAAAGTGCCTTTTTGTCCTTTGATCTAAGGGAACTTACGAATCCCTTGTTGGAGTCGGCCCAATCCCATGCCAGAGAAGTAGTTCATTTTGCGGACGATATTGACGATTGTAGAGTGGATTTCTGGGAACCTGTCACTGTCACTAATCATGTGGACTTCTTCCATGAAGAATCCTCCAATTTCTCCTTCTTCTAGCTCAGGTATTTGGATTTCAAAGATGGGAGCGTATCTTGGAAAGGCTTCATTACCCCAACTGTTGCCGATGATGATTTTTACTTCCTTCTCATGAATGTACTTGATCATTTCCTGCATAGTGGATGATACAGCTTTATTGACATGTAGCTAAGGCCTTCCGATTAGTAAATGGAATGAGGCAGGTATATCCATGACCTGAAAGAGTTGAGTGCAAACCTAAGACCCTACTCGAGTCTGCAGAGAAACGGTCCCCATCACATTTCTCTTGTTGTTATCATAAGCCCTCACGGATTGCACAGACGGAGTGATGTCCTAGATATTGACACCCAAGGCGGTGGCGGTCCTTAGAGCACAAACATTTAGGGGAGAGCCTGTATCGACCAAGTAGAATGGAACTTGCTGCCCCTTCCATCCAACAGTGATGTACAAAGCTTTGTTATATGCAGACCCTTTCGGCGACAAGTCTTCATCAGAAAAGGTAATGATTAAGTCAGGGGTGAGTGCACCCAAGAAAGCCACCATGTCTTCCGGTGCGGTGTCGATGGGGACCTCAATTCCAGCCAAGGCATTCAACACGACTTGCCTATGCTTGTAGGATGTCACCATGATGTCCCACATCGAGAGATGTGCTTGGGTTTTCTTCAACTGCTTTATCAACTCATTGTCTTTTTCGATAATCTCATCCATTTTTCCCTTTCCCTTGTCTTTGACTTGACTTTTCTCGATCGCTTCAAGGTAGACTGCAGAGGCTGATAATGATGGCCTGACCTAGTCATATGATCAATCTCGGTAGGAGTAGGCCCTTCTACAGTCCCATCTTCTTTGAACCAGTCACAATCTGTTCCCACAAATGGTTTGTCTGGCTCGTTCTAGATAGAAGCATCGCTTTCATTGTCAGGATTATACCATTTGAGGTCCACTACCCCTAGATCGTGTTCTTCCAAGAAGAATAGATCTTGTTCATCAGCCAGCTATTGCTGCCACTAATCATCCCCTCCTTCAATCAAATGAATTCCCACAGATTTTGGGATGTCAATGAGGGGTAAAGGTTGACCTAAGGGGATGATATAGGTAACAGGGTTAAAGGATACATGGTTAGACTCAATGAGGCTAATATTTTGGTGGTTTGGTAGAGGATTTTGAGTGATATGGGGTTGCTTTGGAGGTGGCTCAATGATATTCTGGTCAATGAGGTCTTAGATATCATGGCGAAGGCACATATAATCATTGGTGCTGTGGCCAGG
The DNA here is from genome assembly GCA_033977485.1 of Hydrangea macrophylla. NCBI lineage: Eukaryota > Viridiplantae > Streptophyta > Magnoliopsida > Cornales > Hydrangeaceae > Hydrangea > Hydrangea macrophylla. The sequence continues at coordinate 25,634,111 of CM066990.1, read as the reverse complement.
GGCTTGGTGGTAGGTGCATCTTTTGGACATATCGCAGTTCGGCGAGAGTGGGCTATTTCGAGGCTGGATTAGTTGGAGTTGGCCCTTTTTAAGGAGGCGATCAAAGGTTGAGGAGAGGGGGATTTCTAATTTGGAAAAGTTGCGAGGAGGCTTCCTCGGGAAGGTTCGATTGGAGGAGTTAGCTTGGTTGGGAGGTTGGTACAGCCTAGGAGGGTAAGCCATAGGTAGACTGCTAAGGGCATTGACATATGAAGAGTTACGGGAGTAGTTGGGCCTTTTTGACTAACTTGGAGGTTCTTCTTTTTTTATCTTTCCTTCCCTTATGGCATCTTTGATTCGAGTCTGAACTTCAAACAATTCCTCAAAGGTGGAGAAGGATTGGTAAAACAATTTCTCATGGTAAAGCGGCTGCAAATTCTGGATTAGCAACCTTAACTATTCCTTTTCAATCGACCGGTGGGTCATTTAGGCTACTTTATTCCTCCATCTGCTCAGAAACGCGGCGAATGATTCATTTTTGTTCTGTCGAGTTGTTTCCAAATCTCTAATAGTGACATCAAGTTCTTGGTTGTAGTAATAGTGATCAACGAATACTCGAACTATGTCTTCCCATGCCCGAGTTTTGGAAGCTTCCAAGGTAAGGAACCATGACAGTGTAGACTTCTCGAGAGTTTGTGGGAACAACATTACAATGTGCTCATGAGTGTAGCCCATTGATTGAAAAATGTTCATACACAGCTTTACATGGCTCTTTGGATTTCCGGTTCCATCAAAATGGTCAATGGCAGGCATCTTGAAGTTTTTCGGCAGCTTCAACTTAACAGGCTCAAAAAGTCCTTCCAAGTCTAGCATGTAATCATCAACCCCTTTACTCTTCCTCAATACACTTTCCAGCTTGTCGACTTTGTCAATTTTTGCTTAGAACTTTTTCTCATATGCGAGTGGCGTGGCCCCTTGAAACCAGTCTTCTTCTCCATTGTTCTCGGGATGCGGTATGAATCCGCACGGTGGTGGTAAGAACTCAGGGGGACACTGCTACCGCTGTTGTTTCAGTTCTTCCATAAACATCAGGACCTGGGCCAGGATGTCGGATTGCTGGCTTATGGTGGCTCCTAATTCGGTGACCTTGTTTTCTAGCTCTTCCTAATTCATTCTGAAATAACTTGTTGGGCTGATTCTGACCAAACGATTATCTGAATTTCTGACCCAGGATGAAGATCCCAGTTGCTGGCTTTGAGAATCTATAGTGACCCTACAGATTCAAGAGGATTTGTATCAGATTCTGACAGTGATGACTTTAGATAGACGAATGACAATGATGTTAACAGACGTGGACTGACTTGTCTACAGCCTGACTGAAATAGTGCGTGCAGACCGATAAGAATGGTGCATACAAATGAGACAAGCATGCGGATAATCTATATAATGCTCCTATTTTTAATAGATAGCAGTTAAACAAATAAGGTCCTAACCATATAGAGTGTGCCAACTTTACTTTCAAGTATGATCACCAAGGGATAACAGGGGTTTCCAGGGTTTTATGAAAGCTTCTAGGAGAGACTGGGCATTTCTGGTTGGTTTGGACAGAGTTTCTGAGAGAAACTGGCATATCTGGGCATTTCTGATTGGTTTGGACAAAGTTTTTGAGAGAAAATGGCATATCTGTGCATTTTTGTTTGGTTTGGACAGAGTTTCTAAGAGAAACTGGCATATCTGGGCATTTCTGGTTGGTTTGGACAGAGTTTCTGAGAGAAACTGGCATATATAGGTATTTCTGGTTGGTTTGGATAGAGTTTCTGAGAGAAACATGTTGATACGGTTATATCTGGGATATCTAGACAAAGTTTCTGGGAACGGTTATATCTGGGATATCTGCATAGAGTTGATTGGCTTGGACAGAGTTTCTGAGAGAAACTAACATATCTGGGTATTTCTGGTTGGTTTGGACAGAGTTTCTAAGAGAAACAGGTTGATACGGTTATATCTGGGATATCTGGACAGAGTTTCTGGGAGAAACTGGTTAATATGGTTATATCTGGGATCTCTGGATAAAGTTCCTGGGAACGGTTATATCTAGGATATCTTGACAGAGTTTCTGGGAGAAATTGGTTAATATGGTTATATCTGATATATCTGGACAGAGTTCCTGGGAACGGTTATATGTGGGATATCTGGATAGAGTTTCTGGGAAAAACTGGTTAATATGGTTATATCTGGGATATCTTGACAGAGTTCTTGGGAGAAACAGGTTGATATGTGATGATGGTGATCATACTATCTAGCAAGTTTTCATACTCCTATGTCTTTGGACCGACAGACAAGGTTTGTGGTGTATATCTTTGTGAGCATGGAGCAGACATCCTTCTCATGGTGCCTAGGTAGGTCAACTCAATGTGATCACATGTGAATGATTGCCTTGAGAATCATAAGAAAAAGGTTCTTGCCTCATGCCACATAAGCGTCTACACCGCGCAGGTAATCCCGTCAGGGCATACAGCTGCTATATCACATTGTCCTATCTGAAAAGATAAATGAACAGTCCTATGAAAGGTTCTACAAGAATCTATATGCAAAGGCTGGGTTTAGTCAGAGAGGGTCCATTGATGAGAGTTCCAATATACCGCCAGAGAAACAGTACGGATGTTTTCACTCTTTCTGATATACCTTGGAAGGTATAGTATCAACGGTGACTTATGCCCCGGCACAACAAGACCTGAACAATGTCAGCGCTACGTTTCAGACATAGTCGGAGGGGAAATGCAGAAGTGCAATGCGGTGAACCAGACACAGCAAAAAGATGATTTTAAGGATGCTTCTTATGAGTCAAACCTCTGTATTGTTTTGTTTTAAAATAAGAATCCCCAGCAGAGTCGCCAAATTATGGACACGCAGAATTGCTCATCCACTCTTTTTAGTTTTGTTTGAGATTGTTTTTGAAAAAGGAAAGGAAAAGGTCTGTTGAAAATAGATACAGAGTCGCCACTTGGTCTTTAAGGAACCAAGAAACCTAATTTTGACTCACCCAAATGGATAAAGGGCACCGGCCCTTCATAACCAAAGAACTTGGCTCGGGGTTTTGGTACGAGAGAGGAAGGAGCCTTTGTCACGACTAAAACACCCTCAACCCGCCCCGTCTTTCGACAGGCCTCAATTAGCATCCAAATAATCATCTTATACTATGTATTGTTCGACAATTAATACTATGATAGTATATTACATCACACAAGAATTTTGAAATGGAAGATCGAAAGATAAGATATCATTCAAAAGATCTAAGCCAAGTATCACACAACGTAAAGGTGAAAGATCACACAAACAAACTTAGGAAAAATCGCCTAATCATATATCAAGTAATCAAGCTTTCCTAATCTAGGAGGGGACATGGATTGTTCTTGAAACAAATAATCAAAGATATGAAAACATGCTTAGCAAGCTAGAGTGATGCATGTTAATCTTTGGGAAAAGAAGACCTCTCAATACCCGGGATGGATGAGAAAGGAGGATTAGATCGAGGGGAAGCATGAACGTGTGATCCAACTCATTCCTTATAATCTTCCTAGATTAGGAGTCACAAAAGCCCCAAATCTTGCATGGATGCAATGTATAATCCTAGAATGTGTAAAGGTTGTAGTGTGTTTGTATACATGGACTTTCTAAAGTGAATTAGAAGTCTAAAACATGAATGAATTCATGGAGGAAATCATCATGGAATGTGTACAAATATAGTATGGACCACTTCCTAAGATATGAACTAATTTGAAGTACATATAATCATCAAATCAATGGATGGAAGTAAAACTATACTTGCTGTGAGTAGTGGACAGAACAGTGACTTGATTTTGTGGAAAATGAAAAGTAGGGCTAGAAATGTTTTCAATGCATGATTTTTTTTTATGGAGATCATTCTTATTGTGTCTAGAACACAAATCATAAAGCCAATCTTTAATAACTATCACAGATTGAGATAAATCATATAAATAATAGAGGTTATTTAGAAACAGAGTACGTACTGTCGACGGAAATGTTAGAAAATCTTAGAAAATGAAAACAAAACATCTAGAGACCCATATTATACACAAAGTTCCCTAAGACATTGAAGTTCAAGGGACAAATAAGTTGGGACCACTCATTTTGGAAAAGGTTTCTGTAAAAACAAGTTGAAAGTCAACCTAGCTGTTGTGACAGCAGAGGCAGAATGTTTGGACAAAAATGGACCCCTTTCAAGTGCTTCCAAGTCAAGCCAAAAATCATGGGTGTTCTATAATGAGTTAAAAAGACTTTCCATGTGGTCTTGCATTCATACATTGAGTATTGAACTCAAAATAATTCTTTGAAGTTAAATGACTCACTGTTTTGAAGGTTTTGAGAAAACAAGGTTTATTTCTTGAAATCAAAATGAGAGGTTTAAGAGGAGGTTTTGAAATGGCGGTTTTGAAAACATATTTTCAATACTTAATGAAGATTTTAACCAATTAAAATTTCATCATTTAACTCACATCAAGAACCTCCAAGATTATTGGAAAGTATTATTTCCATTTTAAAGACAACCTCATGAATACATAGCAATGTATTGGAGTTGAAATCATCATCTATCAAACATGTTTTTGAGGTCAAGAACTACTATCCATAAGGATTCACTCACCTCAAACTTCATGTCATCATCTAGATGATGATAGACTAGTAAGTAAATAAAGAAAACAAAACAAGAAATGAGGTAAGAGAAGATGAACAACAAAGTAAGCAAACAAGTATATAAACAATCAATATATGATATTCAATGATGTATTGGACTTGTAGCTTGGTGTTTCACTCATATGTGGCGGCATTGGATATGGAAGTAGCTTCCTTTCTCTTAAATGCTCACTGAAATGGTGGTTGGGTGTATTGAATATGAAGTAAATTGAAGTAATGAAGTAAAAACAAAGTTTAGAACTCACTCTCTTGTTTGGAAATCAAAGAAGGAAGCTTCTTTTCTCTCTACTCTAACCTTATCTCTACAACTTTCTCTCTAAAACTTTTCAAAGCTTGGATTTGACACCCCTAAGATGAGAAGTGCAGGGGGGTTTATATAGGCAATTTGGGATAGTTTTGGGGTTTTATAAGTACTCCCATTGCTCCCAAACATCTGTGAACATAGAACTACGTCGTTTTGGTTTCTAATTAATCAAAATGAACCCCCAAAAGAAATTACAAAAATGGACCATTCTGGGGGAGAGTATTGCGGCGGCAGTGGGCTAGTGCTACTGTGGCAGTGGGCCAGTGCCACGGCGGCACTGCTCCTCATTCATCCAGATAATCCTTTTTAAGCCCCCAGAGGTTCCGGTATTCGTGAAAAGGCCCTATTTCGTCCAAAATTTACAGAAAATGCATACGAACTCCAACTTGAGGTTGTGATATACCATTGGAAAGGTAATGTAGTCTACTTTACATAACAATTAGTTTGGAGACGGGTCACTTTCAAATGTTTTGCAGTATTCACTATAAAAGCTGATTTGATCGCCTTTTTTGCCTTCAGAAATTCATAATAAATTCATTTTAAATCCAAAACTTATGTGCGACATACCGTTGGAAAGCTATTGACCTCTAGTATCTATGAAAAATATTTGAAAAATGATACGGTGTTCCGGTTTTAAAGTAAACTTTTGGTCAAACTGGTCAAACTTGGGATTCCCGGGAAGTTCTGGAAACCTCTAGGAGCTCCCAAGAGCTGACGTTTTCATTCAATTTTCTTTTAAAAACTCATTTTAATACTTTTCACATGATCTAGAATGATTTTGAAACTTTTTGGCGATTTTGGATTAATTCGGTCAAACTTGGTCAAATATTTGTCAAACCGGTCAACATGGACTTTTTGGGACCTTCTGGGACTTTCGGGGGTCTCTGGGAGCTGATGATTTCATCCGGTCTTGCTTTAGAACTCATTTTATTATATTTTTGATGACGTAGCACATTTCCAGAACATTTGGTCCGAATTTGGGAGCGTTCGGGCGTTTAGGGGTATTTTGGTCATTTTAAGCATTTTGAGAGATAGAACTAACTTCTAGGAGTCCTTTTTGAGTCTTTTCAATCATTGTGAACTACCAAGCTATGGGTCTCCTAAATGGGGTATCTATAGCTGGTGAGTATTAAAAACATAACTTTGAATGTAAAACATACTCATTTACTATTTTTAAATTCCCATTTAATTCAACAAGTTTACATTAGAGTAAAGAGTTCATTTTAAAAAATAACCACAATATCATTTGAAAGCTATAATTCACATGTATGAGACCGTGTATGAAAATAATGCACCATCTCAACTTACCAACTCTTTTCTCTCGACAAACACAACACCCAACTCTCTCACGCCAGTATCTTTGAAATACTCCAATAGCCACACTTTAGCACAGGGGTGCCAGGGAATGTCCAGTTTGGCTCACACTTTAGCACGGGGTGCTAGGTAATGTCCAATGCCTCACACTTTAGTACCTAATCTTCCTCGCAAATACTTCACACAGTATCCAGACTCGGGTACAAGGGAGTGTTCGTAGGCCACACTTTAGCACTACCATGGGTGCCAGGGAATGTCCAAGTTCGGCGCCACACACTTTAACGCTACCATGGGCATCAGGAAATGTCCAGTTTTGCCACCATCGTATTTCAAAGACAATCTAGCTGCAATCTCAACCACAACCCACTTTGGTACTCACTTACTAGGGAGTATCCACAACACAATCTCAACCACGCACTATATACCACACTGACCATTACTCTTCACCACACTGACCAGCGCCGCAGATTGGTGGGATTCGATTATAGCTACTATCGGGAATGGAGCTGTGATGAGAATAATGTGGACTGCATTCAAAGGGATATTTTTGGAGAAGTTTTTTCTATCTATGGAGAGGCACAGAAGAGAGAAGGAGTTTATGGATCTAACACAAGGAACCAAGTCAGTACAAGAGTGCACCACTCAGTTCGAGAGATTGTCTCGGTTCTCCCCTCATATGGTTGATAGTGAGGAGAAGAGGATCCGTAAGTATAACCAAGAGCAGACACCGCTGATTCGCCGTATGACCCTAGGTCACCTAATTAAGTCTTTCGAGGGACTAGTCGGCTTGGCTACTAATCTAGAAGAGGACACTCAAGTGAACCAAAAGTAATTTGAATTTCGACCGCCTCAAAGGGGTAACTTTGGAAATAAGCCACCACTGTATCGTACCCAAGGGCAAAAGAGGAATTTTGATGGGGGCAAGAGAACCCAAGCTATCACCTATCTGACTCAACCCCGAGTGGGAGAAGAAAGTAGTGCTGGGAAATGTTTCAATTGTGGCAACCCCGGCCATCTAGCTCAAGATTGCAAGGCACGAAGGCGTGCTACTCTATGGTGAACTAGGTCACATCAGTAAGTTCTATACTGCCCCTAAGCAAGTGACTTATGGTCAGTAAGGTCAGACTCGCATGAATGCTGTTATTCTTGATGCCGCTGGATATGATGGGACTGTGTACGAAAAAGGCTGTTATGAAGAAGCTCAACCTGATCAACAAGCAGTGGAAGGTACATTAACTCTGTTTAACTCCCATATTAAAGTGTTATTGATACGGGTGCTTCTCTTTCATTCATATCTGTTAATACGATTCAGAGATTGGGTATTTTACCTCATCGCTTAGAAAAAGTTTTGAGAGCTACCTCACCATTAGGAGCCGCAGTCAGATTAGCACACGTGTACAAGGATTGTCCCTTATGGTTAGGAAATTGTGAAATCCCTGCAAGGCTGATTGTCCTATTGATGAAGGAGTTTGACATAATCCTAGGAATGGATTGGCTCTCTCAGAATAAAGTGAAGTTGGATTATGCGAGGAAGAGAATTACATTCTCCATCAATGAGAATCAACCCTTTGATTTTCAATGTAACCCTTTGGGAGATATGTTCCTCACAAGATTCTTGGCAAACATCTAAGTCGTCAGTACAGAGATGACAGCTCCGTCTATACCTACAGTTAAGGACTTCGAAGAAGTATTTCAAGATGTTTCTGGTCTGCCGCCTGAGAGAAGTATAGAGTTCTGTATTGAGCTTATACCGGGTACCATACCGATCACCAAGGTTCCCTACAGAATGGCCCTCACCAAACTATCAGAGTTAAAGGAACAAGTTCAAGAGCTCGAGAACTTAGGTTTTGTATGTCTAAGTACATCGCCTTGGGCAGCACCGGTGTTATTTGTGATGAAGAAGGACGGGACACTTTGATTGTGTATTGATTATAGAGAATTGAGCCGCATGACTAATAAGAATAAGTATCCCTCACCTCGGATTGACGACTTATTTGATCAACTACAAGGAGCTACGACATTTTTCAAAATAGACCTAAGGTCGGGATATCATCAGTTGAGGGTACAGAAGGAAGACATACCTAAGACTGCATTCAGAACCCGATATGGTCATTATGAATATTTGGTGATGCCGTTTGGAATGACGAATGCCCCAATAGTGTTTGTGGATCTGATGAACAGAGTTTTCAAGCCTTATTTGGATCAGTTTGTCATCGTCTTCATTGATGATATTTTGATCTATTCTAAGTTAGAGGAAGAACACGAGCAACATCTACGGATTGCAATGCAGATGCCTAAGGACCACCACTTGTATACTAAGTTCAGTAAATATGAGTTCTGGTTGCAAGAAGTAAAATTTTTGGGACACAAGGTGTCATCTCAAGGGATTTTTGTGGATTCATCCAAGACCGATGCTGTGTCAAACTAGGTTAGGCCGAGCAACCCTACGGAGGTTAGGAGTTTCCTTGGACTCGCAGGCTATTATCGGAGATTTGTTGAAGGGTTTTTTAAAATAGCTGCACCATTAACCGGATTAACGAAGAAGAATTTGAAGTTCAACTTGACAGAGAAGCATGAGCACGCCTTTCTAAAGTTTAAAGAGAGACTCACTACCACACCGGTACTAGCTATACCCAAACCTGATAAAAAGTTCACTATCTTTAGTGATGTGTCATATCAAGGACTAGGGTGTGTACTTATGCAAGATGGTAGAATTATCACTTATGGATCCAGAAAGCTGAAGCCAAATGAGTTGAACTACCACATTCATGATTTGGAATTGGTTGTAGTGGTATTTGCACTCAAGATTTGGAAACACTATCTCTGCGGTGAGAAGTTGATTTATTCTCCGATCACAAGAGTTTGAAATATTTGTTCATACAAAAAGAGTTGAACATGAGACAATGCAGATGGATGGAGTTGTTCAAAGATTACAACTTCACGTTAGAGTACCACCCTAGTAAAGTTAATATTGTCGCTGATGCTTTAAGTTGGCAGACTCATGAGACGATCGCCTCCTTAATGGTTAGAGAATGGCGAACATTGGAGACGTTGGCAGAGTTCGAACAATGGAGACATTGAAGAATGGCAAATTTTTGGATGTCTTATCCTACAGCCTGTTCTTATCGACCGCATTATTAGAGCTCAGAAAGCAGATGAGAAGTTTCAAACATGGTTCGTGAAAATGTCATAAAAAGATCTGACAGAATGGAAGGTGGGAAGTGACGAAGGGTATCGATGCAGAGACAGATTATGTGTACCAAACTATGGGGATTTAAGAAAGGCTATCCTGGGAGAAGCACATAAGTCAAGATATACAGCTTACCCAGGAGGAACAAAAATGTACAAGGATTTGAAAAGAAATTTTGAGTGGGAAGGTATAAAGAAGGATGTGGCTAAATTTGTATCCAAGTGTTTGACGTGTCAACAAGTCAAAGCTGAACATCAGAGACCTTCGAGATTATTGCAACCACTACCTATTCCTGGTTGGAAGTGGGAGCACATCACAATGGATTTTGTAGTGGGATTGCCTCGATCGCAACAGAATCATGACACTATTTGGGTAATCATGGATCGACTGACTAAGTCGGCACATTTCATCGCTTACAGTATGACATACCCGATAGAAAAGATAAGTCGGATGTACATATAACAAGTTATACGACTTCACGGCGCACATGTCTCAATTGTGTCAGATTGTGACGTACGTTTTACTTCTGGATTTTGGGAAAGTCTGCAAGAAGCTATGGGAACCTCGCTCAAGATGAGTACTGCTTTTCACCCTCAGACAGATGGGCAGACTGAGCATGCCAATCAAATCATGGAGGATATTCTTAGGGCTTGTGTCATCAATTTTAAAGAATATTGGGAGACGCACTTGCCTTTGGTTGAATTCGCCTACAACAATAGTTATCACACGAGTATCGGGATGGCTACGTTCGAAGCATTGTACGGACGACCATGTCATTCTCCATTATGTTGGGCAGAGGTGGGAGATAACGAATTATTGGGACCACATTTGGTTAGAGAAACCAACAAAAAGATTTCCTTGGTCAAGGAAAGGATGAAAACAGCACAAAGCAGGTATAAAAGTTATGTCATTCGACGTCGAAAAAATTTAAAATTTGGTGTTGAAGATAACGTACTTCTAAATGTTTCACCGACCCAAGGAGTAGTACGGTTTAGTCTCAAGAGAGGAAAATTGGCTCCGCGTTTCATTGGACCGTTCGAGATTTTGGAACGTGTCAAGAAAGTGGCATATCGACTGGCGCTACCATCGAAGATGTCTGGGGTTCACAATGTATTTCAATTGAGTATGCTGAGAAAGTACATATGAGACCCCTCGCACGTGGTTAGTTATAACGATATTGAGATGTGTCATAGCGTCTCTTACAAGAGAGACCTGTGAAGATTCTAGATCAGAGTATCAAGAAGGTGAGAAATAAGGACATTTCGTTGGTGAAGGTACAGTGGAATCACCATGACGAGAACGAAGCCTCGTGGGAAGTGGAAGCTGATATGAGAAAGAAGTACCTGGAGTTGTTTCAGGACTAGTTAGTCTTGATTTCGGGGACGAAATCTTGTTTAAGGGACGAAACCCCGAGGCTTCCCGCACTAGTCCTACACAAGCCATCCAACCCCCTATTGCTCATCCTTCGCCCGAGCATGCTCCTTTTCATTGGAACCACATAGATTATCATCACCTGATTGGCGAGTTGTTCCGTAACCAGTCTTATGTTTAGTCACTCTTATCTATTTTTGTTTCGAACAAGGTGCCAGAGATCTTAGCTCGGGAGAGAGATTGCCCATTAGAGTGCATTTTTAATTACTTTGGGCCCTAGTTTTTGAGAGGATGATGATGATGATATTGTTGAGGAGGCAGAGGTAGGGGAGGGTGACGATGATGAGGGCAGTAATGATGACGAGGCATTTGATGTTGATGCCTTATTTGAGGATTAGTTTGTTCTATTGATTGGTTTTGGTTGGTTTGGTTATAGTTGTGGTTTTGATTGGTTTGGGGGGTTGATATTCGGATGTTCGAGCCCAAGATGCCCTATTCCAGTACAAATTTTTTATTTCCTATCTTTTTATTTTTTACTTTAGTATCAATCTTTTGTAGGATGCATTTTTTATTGTAGAGCGAGTCCTATATTTTCGTTTATTTACTTTTTCATTAGGATGATTTTTGTTCTCCAGCTTTGATCGGAGTAGTTTATTTACTTAGTAGTTGTTATTTATTCATTTATTTTCTACTAGACATGAACCAGTCGACCAGATCATTGACATTGGACTATTATTCTTTTAGGCCAGTGGACCCCAATTTTTATTTTAGTTTTATTATGCGTATTTCGTACATGCCTATGATGGTCATATGATGTAGACTTGATTTCATAGTTATGCGATAGTTATTTCTTCTCATTTTTATGCTCTATATTATGTATGCTTATGTATCACTTTATCTTGACTAGTTCATTGGGGACAATAAAAGGTTTAGGTTTGGGGGTGACACTGCCAGCCAATTCACTAATGAGCAATGAATTCGCAGTGAGCAAAACAACTTTTATAATCAATTTTTATGCATTGTTGAAAATATTTCAAACTTTTAAAAGAGAGCAAACACAGAATTAAATAAGAGCAAAAACAGAATAACCAGATAACCATCACTTTAGTTAGTTGTCCACTATCATTACTATATGTCATTATATTTGTTGCTAACCAATTTAATAATAATCTTTTGTATGTAGATGATTTTTGATATACCTATTAGTATAGATGGAGCACTTAGTTTACCCACCATTCTTACCAGATAGGAGCCCAGACATTAGTGATTCAAATTCAGAGTTGGTTCCTATTCCATGACCTAACATAACTGAGCAGGCTACTAGGCATCTTCACGACTAGCTACTCCTCAGGCGTAGCACTCATTTCCCTCCCTACTGACCCCCTATAATCATCCTAGTCCTGAGTAGTTCTATAACACCTCTGTGCATGGTTATAGTATTTCATTACATTTGTTATGCATGACAATGTGATGTGATGTACATTTGTGGCACATGTGTGAGTGAGTTGTGACCACGAATTGATTTGGTTATCTGTGTCAGAGAACCCTCTGAGACTGTGTGAAATGGATGTTTTATTATTGTGACGTCTCTTCGAGATTGAGACGGTCATTGTGGAATACCCTAAATGTTTATCTAAAAATAAATGTTTACCTGTGTATTTAACTATTTATATTATTATGTGGTTTAGAATATGTTTTTGTTGTTAATTTTAGTATCCTTACGAGGACGAATTAACATGCTACATAATTGGTAGGCTAATTACGAATTTCGTAAAATCATGTTGAATTGTATTTTAGCAACCAAACAGAACTTAGACGAGAACTTTTATAATTTTTAGTTTTCACTCGTGAAGTAATGAATTAGACGTGTAAGACATTTTAAAGACTAATTAGAAGTTTTGAGAAATTATGGGGAGGTAAACGTAATTTCTTAGAGTCGTGCCTCTATAGAGAAAAAGGTGAGATTTTTTCATTTACAAATGTTTTTCTTACCTAAATCAAGAGGAGGGTAAAGGGAGATTTCAAAGCTTTGATCTTCATGACAATCGCTTGTCAATTGGTTTTCAACCAAAATCATATTTTTGAACTCCTATAGGTAAGAGCTTCGTTTGGCATCCACTAGGACATGTTTGGCTAAGTTTTTCGGAAACTTGTTTTCTAAAAATTTCATAAAAAGTTCATAATCGGACTTTTGATCCATAGGAATTGTACTAGACAAACTTCTACACATTTTTTGTACTCGGGTTTTCTTTGGAATGAATTTGAGGAGTGCTAATCACAGGTGAGTGATTCAACTATGTGTTTTGAAATGTTTTCTTGACATGTATTCATGTTTTCTTTGAAAAGTATATGCTAGCTCATAGATATATATTGTTTAGTTCATATTGGGTGAATATTGATAAGTAGGCCTAATTGCACAGTGAAATGTTCTTTTTATGTCGAAAGCACGGTGAAATGTGTTTTGAGCATGTTTAGTTGCTATTTGGGTCAAAGGAGCATGTGGTACCAAGTCATTGTTGTGGAGCTGTTATAGTCATAAGTTCAAACGTTTGAAGAAAAGAAACATGGGACTTACCTTGTTTCGTGAACTTATTGGCAAGGAGTCACATACTAGGAGTGTGGACCGTTCACTTTAGACTCCAGAGAGTAGTATGAAATGTAGAGAATGTGAATGCTAGCATGTTTATCATTCAAGTGCATTGTTGTTTTATTCACTTAGCATTAGCTTAAACGAATGGAAATATGTATTGTTATTTAAATAATCAATGCAGGTGTGAATGCCGACGATTAATCGGGGAAGTGATCACGAGATGTCGGGAGTTCACTTAAAAGGCGACCTATCATATTCACCTCGTAGTTTTGAAATAGGAATGTTATGATAAGGATTCTATGACTTTTAATCTATGTTTAATTTGGAATCGTAGAACGAATTTGTAATGTTGTAATAGTTAGAAATCTTTTGTAATTATGTTGTATAAATGCTATAATTTAGTTAGAACCACTTTGGAATGAGTTTGGAGTGTGTAATTAGTCCCTAGACGATTTTAAAAAACTTGTAAGTTAAAAAATTCTACAGAATGTTCTGCTGCAATGAAACCAGTCGACTGGTTTGTGACTCAATCCTTTTATTAAGCGAGACATTGCATCTTTTTGTGAAAAGCAGTTGACTGGGTCCCCCGTCACAATTAACTAGTTTATGTTTTAGAATTGCATCTTTCTGCTTGAACTGGAATTCAGTCAACCAAATAGGACAGTCAACTAAAAATTTAACCCCCAGTTGACTGGACATGGGGAGGCAGTCGACTGGACTGGCTGCTGAGATTTAGAACTCTCTATATCTTGCATTTCCAGTTGATCGGACCTCTGATCAGTCGACTGGATTGCTGCTTCAAAGGGTTTTTCATTAAGTGTTTTCAAATGCGAAAAATGTTTTATAGCTCCGAATTGCATGAATTTTTCTTATGTTTTCTACTACTATTTACTTTAATTGAATTGGTTTAGTCTCGATGGATTGCCATGGGCTTCGATTCTGCTATTGTGGGACCAGGCTATGACAAGCTTAAATTCTTCATCTTCCAAGTCTAGTACCTCTGCCTACTCTTCAGATGATGATAGCCTCTATAGGGACAATCATACTGGTAGGGATGGGGTGTATGGTGCACCACCTAGCTCTTAGGAGTCATCCTCCAATACACCTTCTTCAAATGATTCTGATGATGAGGACAGTGATGAGGAGGTATCAGTGCCTATTTAGTGTGCTATGAAGAGTCTGGTGGTAGAGATGGAGGAGGACGAGAAGGAGGATGAGGAGGATGAGAAGGTCACCTACTCGTATCGTGATCTTCCAAATTATGTGATAGAGATAGTATGTCATCAACGGGGACACCCTGACTGGTCACCTCAGAACATTGCCGATATTTTCGAGTTAGTCAAGACCCTAATGAGGATGATACTATCTTGTTTCCGAGTCAAGAGCCCGATGAGGAGGTGGAGGATATAGATTGGTCTACTTTCGACCCATCTCAGCATCCAGAGTGAGAGATGGTTCATTCATTTACATTGCTCATAGTAGGGCCCCTACCCAAATCAGACTGTTTCTGAGGTGTCACAGTAGTGGTGATATGTATAGTTGGCTGAGGTAAGTGCTAGTGGATGGTTTTGGTTAGCTCTGGTGGGTATTTGTCTTGATCATATTCGTATATTTCATTTACCTTTAGTACTTATTTTGGGATTTGGAATCCTAATATTGGATTTTTTTTTGTTTTTCTTACTTTTTGGTTTAGGAATTTTTTTCTTATTTCTGTTTGCTGTCAAAACACTCCTTATCAGAGGCCTATGGAAGGAATTAAATGATATGCTCAAAACTATATTACTCGCTTGATATGTCCAAAATAATCCAGTCATGAAGTCGGTCGGCCAAGTCACCGAGAGGTACTGGTTACCTCAGTCAAGGCGCCAATAGCCGAGTAATCCTGAGGTGTTCGTCAGAACCGTGCAGTTCGTACCAACAGGCCGAGCATGGAAGACCGCGGCATACCGGGGACTCGGCCTAACCGGCAGTTTCCTAAACCAGTTGCAAGTCTGTAAGATGGAATGTAGCAGTTTCCTAAACCGCTTAGGAAACTCTCCCCAAATTATGCAAATTAATTGTAATTAGATTAGGCTTCCTAATCCAATTAACTTACCATGTAAGGGTGGACTCTTGCATCTATAAAAGAGCCCACCTACCCTATCTATGGGGATCCGAAAATAATTCTCTAACTAACAAGCATACAACAGAGAACTCACCATTATACGCATATACCCGGCCAGTATTACTGGTAGTGTCGTCCCTCTTTGTTGGCTCACCAGGCCCGCCGGTGATCTGCTAGTGAGCGCGCACAGACGCAACCGTGGACGTAGGTCACCTCGTTAACGGGACCGAACCACATATAAATTGTTCTTATCTTTTTCTCTCTCTAAACCCTTCTTACTATTTTTCGGCATCATCAGTTTGGCACCGTCTATGGGAAACGACAGAGTTTTTCACCAACAAATCTTTGACTGATCAACATGCCGCCTAGAAGGAATAAGAAGGCCACTACTCAGCCCGGTCAGGAGGATTCGCAGCCCGGGCAATCGGCTGCCTCTATGACCACTGAACAGATAACGGCAGTGCTGGCACAACTCTTGGAGGGCCAGCAACGAACACAGGAACAGATGGAGAATCTTTTGGCCAGGCAGGAAAAGCGCCCTGCACCAGAAGATCAGCCCGAGAAAAATGTTCCCATTTAGGATACTCCTCGGGCGCGAAGGCGAGCACGTTTTGCCTCGGTGTCCCCATCGGACTGGGAACACCTCAGTGAAGGTGAGCACAGCCAGGCGACCAGGCGTTCACAGAGGCGAGCTCGGCCCAATCCTCGCCTGGTGGAGGATGCCAGAACCATTATCAACCGATGGCGCCCGGCCATAGGGGAAGAGCTAGGACAGAAGGCCTAGGAATCAGCCAAAGATCCTCCAGCCCTGAGCTAGGTGGATCTTAGGCACACAATTTCCCAGACCAGGAGCCGGGTCCTATCCCTGAGCTCGAAGCACTTTGAGGAAGAGGCCTTGTCATCCGATCCGACCTACCGCTCGGATATAGAGAGGAGAACCGGGCGGGATGACGTAAAGGCCCAGATCGAGGAACTGCAGCAGCAGATTGAGAGGTTGACCCGCAAGTCCAGCCACGACTTCACCAACACGGAGATGGAATGACCCTATACCACTCAAGTGACACAGTTTCCTATTCCACGAAAGTTCAAACCCCCTCACCTCAGCTCCTATGACGGCACAGGGAATCCGGTGGACCACATCCGCACCTACAAGGCTCAGATGGCACTGGTCACCACAGTGGATGAGCTACTGTGCCTGGCCTTTCCCAGTACCCTAAAGGGGCCAGCCGTACAGTGGTTCCTTGCTTTAAAGCCCCGGATGGTCAATGATTTCAAAGCCCTCAGCAAGCTGTTCATCAGCCAATTTGTTGGGATGCTCGACCGGTTGCAACCGGACACTCAGCTGCTGACCGTCAAGCAGCGCAAAGGGGAGTCCCTGAGGGAGTATGTGGACCATTTCAACTAACAAAGGCTCCAGATTTGTAATCTCAATGAAACGACCGCAATTATGGTTTTCTGTTCCGGAGTTCAACACACCAAGGTTGCCACGTCGTTTCATCGTGACCGACCGGCAACCCTGGTGGAACTCTCGGAGAGGGTCGAAAAGTGCATAGACACTGAGGAGTTCCTGAAGGTGAAGCGTGCCAGCCAGGCGGAAGATGAATCCCCGAAGGCCAAGCCCAAGCGTGAGGGATTTGAGAAGGGCTCCGGAAAGAAGCTGAAGCAAGATCAGAAGGATTTCCGGGGTCAGCCCCCGATTGCTTTCACACCCCTTTCTCAGCCTATACAAGAAGTCATGGCCGCCGTTGAGGCACAAAGACTTCTACAGTAGCTGGCAAAGCTTAAAGCCCCGCCCGGTAAGAGGAATCAGGACAAATTCTGCCATTTTCACAGAGATCACGGCCACAACACAGAAGACTGCTTCAAGTTAAAGATGGCAACTGAAAGATTGATCAAGCAAGGCCATCTAGTAGAGTACGTCACAGCAGATGGACGGCCCGCTCAAGGAGCCCGAGCTTCCGGTCAACCCCAGCCTCTCGGTCAAATTAACGTGATCTCTGGAGGAATCTCAGGCGGAGGGGATTCACAGTCGGCACGGAAGAGGCATGCTCGGGCATCTTGGGCGGATGTCTGGCAGGTCCAATCCACCGGCTCCTCCCCAACTGATGTTCTAACATTCACATCTGACGACTTACAGGGCATCCACTGCCCTCATGATGACCCGATAGTTGTGACGCTTTCTTTACCCAACTATATGGTCAAGAGGGTGTTAGTGGACACAGGCAGCTCATCTGACATCATGTTTACGTCAGCATTTGATCAACTCGGGATTGCTAGGGATCGGCTCCAGCCGGTTGCTACCCCCTGGTTGGGTTCAACGGTTCCAGCACACAACCGCTCGGAACAATCGAGCTCCCAGTTCTCATGGGGACCTATCCTCAGCAGGCCTCCGTGCTGACCAATTTCGTGATTGTGGAATCCCCGTTAGCCTACAATGTCATTCTTGGGAGGCCAACACTTAACAAGGCTAGGGCGGTTGTCTCCACCTACAGCTTAACAGTGAAGTTCTCAACTCCTCAGGGACCCGGATGCTTGCATGGAGATCAAACAACCGCCCGGAGTTGCTATGTTAGCTCGTTATACCGGGGGGCTATCACTGAAACTTTAAACATTCAAGAGATGGACCCCCAGGACCAGAGCGATGCGGTAGGTCCGGTAGAAGAATTGGAAAGAGTAACGTTGAATCCCGAGTACCCCGACCGCATGGTCAACATTGGTACCCTGCTAGAGCCCGGCCTGAGGGAAAAACTGACTCAGTTCCTGAAGCAAAACCAAGACGTTTTCGCTTGGAGTCATGAGGATATGCCCGGGATTGACCCCTAGATAATGTCCCATTGTCTCAATGTCAGTCCGGATTACCAACCGGTGAAGCAAAAGAGAAGGGGCATGGCCCCGAGAGTCAGACAGCGGTAGCCGAAGAGGTGGAAAAGCTCCTGAAGGCAAAGTTCATCTGAGAGGTCCACTATCCCGACTGGTTGGCTAATGTCATTCTAGTAAAGAAAAGCAATAGGTAGTGGAGGATGTGTGTGGACTTCACCGACCTCAACAAGGCTTGCCCCAAGGATTGCTATCCGCTACCCAGGATAGACCTCCTTGTGGATTCTACGGCCGGTCACTCATTCCTCTCATTCATGGACGCCTACTCGGGGTACAACCAGATCAGCATGCACCCCGGCGATGAAGAGAAGACCGCCTTTATCACTGACCAGGGGACGTATTGCTATAAGGTTATGCCATTCGGTCTCAAGAATGCCGGGGCAACCTACCAACGCTTGGTCAACTACATGTTTAAGGATCTGATTGGGAAGTCTATGGAAGTATATGTGGATGATCTGCTGGTCAAGAGCCGGGACGAGTCCTTGAGCATCTGGCCGGGGCCTTCAGCATTTTGAGAAAGTTCAGGATGAGGTTGAACCCGGCCAATTGCACCTTCGGCGTCTCGTCCGGGAAATTTTTGGGCCATCTAGTCAGAAGACGGGGAATTGAGGCAAATCCCGAAAAGATCAAAGCCATCATAAACATGCTGTCGCCCAAATCGACGAAGGAGGTTCAGAGTCTAGCGGGACAGGTGGCCATACTGAACAGATTTGTCTGTCGAGTTACCGACCAGTGCCTGCCATTCTTTAAAATCCTCCGCAAGGCATTCCAGTGGTCAGAAGAGTACGAAGAGGCATTCCAGGAGCTCAAGAAGTACTTGGCGTCCTCTCCTCTACTCTCAACATCCGTGCCAGGGAAAGAATTGTTTTTATACTTAGCAGTGTTGCCATCGGCGGTTAGCTTGGCACTCATTCAGGAAAAGCATGGGATACAGTTCCCAGTGTACTATACCAGTTGGGCGTTACAGGGCGCAGAGAGCAGATACTCTCGCATCGAAAAACTAGCTTTCGCCCTCATCACCTCGGCAAGAAGGCTTCGTCCGTACTTTCAGGCCCATGTCATTGTGGACCTCATAGATCAACCTCTTCGCAAAATCCTCAGCCGTCCAAACACGTCCGGGAGGCTCGTCAAGTGGACCTTAGAGTAAGAAGAGTTTGAAGTGATCTATCGACCCCGGACAGCCATCAAGGGAGAAGTCGTGGCAGACTTTTTGGTTGATTTCACATATCCAGAGGACCCGGTTGAAGAGTCTGAGCCGCCGGCCCTACCGCCTAGTTTATATTTTGATATCCCTACCTGGATACTGCACGTGGACGATTCATCCAATCAGCAAGGAAGTGGGGCAGGGATCATCCTAACTACCCCCGACGGTATCCATCTCGAATATGCGCTAAGGTTGGGTTCCGTGCCTCCAACAATGAGGCTGAATACGAAGCCCTCTTGGTCAGATTGCAGTTGGCCATTTCTATGAGTGCACAATAGGTCCAGGGAGATAGCGACTCCTAGATTATGCTCAACCAGGTTAACCAAGAGTACGAAGCGCCGGAAGACAACATGGTAGCCTACTTGGCCCTTGTCCGAGAGGTTTCCAAGAAGCTCAGGGGATTCTCCATCACACAGATTCCCAGAGAAGAAAACACCAGGGCTGATCAGTTGGCTCGCCTTACCTCATCCTCTGAGTCAGACTTGCCCGGGATATGGATAGAATATCTACCCGATCCAGGTATGATCAACTCGGAAGGCATGGAAGTAGATCTGATCACCCTGGGACCCAGCTAGATGGACCCGATCGTGACATTCTTGACAACAGGGGCGCTACCAGACGAGAAAGAAGAAGCCCGCCGGGTCAAGTACCGGGCGGCCCGATACCATCTTGTTGACGGTATTCTCTACAAGAGGGGATTCACTATCCCGTACCTCCATTGTGTCCACCCTGCACAAGTCCAAGCGAGACTGTTTGAAATCCATAAAGGAGTGTGCGGGAATCATATCGGAGGTCGGGCACTCTCCAGAAAGGCCCTATTGCAAGGTTACTACTGGCCAACCATGGCCCGAGATTCTCAAGAGTATGTCAGAAGGTGTGACAAGTGTCAGAGATACTCTCCCATGATCAACCGACCGGGAGAGCTCCGGACACCAATCCACAGCCCCTGGCCGTTTGCCTAGTGGGGTATCGACATTGTCGGTCCCTTGCCGATGAGAAAAGGACAGGTCAAGCTTTCTGTGATCACTATTGATTACTTCACCAAGTGGGCAGAGACCGAGCCCTTGGCGACAATAACTGAATGAAAAATGGAAGGCTTCGTGGAAAGGAATATTCTCAGTAGGTTCGGCATTCCTCGGGTCCTGGTCAGCGATAACGGCAGACAATTTGACACACCAATCTTCAGGCAGTTCTGCTCGGGCTACGGGATACTAAATCATTACTCCTCCCCCGAGCACCCACAAGCCAAGGGTCAAGCCGAGGTAACCAACCGGACAATCTTGCAGTCAATCAAAACAAGGCTTGAAGGCGCTAAAGGGCTGTGGGATGAAGAACTACCAACCCTCCTGTGGGCCTACCGCACTACACCCCAAACGGCAACAGGCGAGACACCGTTCTCTTTAACCTACGAATTTAAGGCGGTGGTCCCTATAGAGCTCGGATTGCCTACATATCAGGTGGCTATCTTTAGTGCGCCGGATAACGAAGAAGCTCTCAGGTCAAAACTGGATCTGGTGGAGGAAAGGAGAGACCGAGCCTATCTAAAGGTGGCAGCCTACAAGCAACGGGTCTCGTGGTACTATAAAAGTAAGGTGAAGCATCGCAGTTTTCAAGTCGGAGACCTCATCCTTAAAGTAGTGAACAAGTCTTCCCGGATGCCGAGCCATGGTAAATTGGGGGAAAACTGGGAAGGCCCGTATAAAGTAACCTGGGTCAACCGACTGGGAACTTACTGGCTACAGAGCATGGACGGGCACGATCTCTCTCATCCTTGGAATGTGCAACACCTCCGCAAGTATTTTCAGTAACACTTGGCCGGGGGAATTTAGTATTGGTAGAGAAATTTGTTTTTGTAGCTCTAATTGAGCAAACGCTATAAATTTTTGTTTCTAAATAAAATTGAATAGTTTACTTTTAAAATTTACTCCTGTCAGTACCCCGTGCAATGCATAAAAGTCCTCGGGCCTAACCCCGAGGCACAAAAGACCTCGGGCTCCGAACCCAGGCACAAAAAGACCTCGGACTCTGAACCCAGGAACTAAAAGACCTCGGGCTCCGAACCCAGGCACAAAAGGACCCTACAACCACCTATGTTCCAGGTCGGTTTCCTATGGTCACTCCTCAACACGCCCCCTCCTTCACAGGACGCTCGGGGGGCAAGGGGATGCTAGACCTAAATAGGAAATTACATAAAGCTTCGCTTAGGTCCAGCCGACGACGTGGGCAAACCCCTAGGTGGCCGACGATGGCAAGCTTCAAAGGACCCTGCAACCATCCATGTTCCAGGTTGGTTTCCTACGGCAACTCACTCCTATACTCTCGCCTTAGCAAAATGCTTGGGGGGCAGGGGGATATTAGGCCAAAATAGGAAATCACACCGATCACTAAAAGAACTTGGAAGATATTCCTAAGTACTTACATTGATCTGAGATACTATCCCGGACGGTAAAACAGGATACTCCTATAACACACCGGGACATCCCGGACAGTAAAGCAGGGTATTCCTATAATACATCAGGACATCCCGGACGCAAAACAGGACAAGTTCCTATGGCACACTGGGCAATTACCTTTAAAATAGGTCAAGAAGACTAGGTGTTCTACTGGATATGCTCCTAAACCATTTGTTAAGGCAGGGGTTAGGTCGGCTAAATACCGAGTGGATACTAGCAATGAAAAGTAGGCACAGTACAGACAAATTGAACAGTTAATGGAAAATAAGCAGTTAATGGAAGGAAGTTTGACCTCGAGGGCCTTTTCATTAATATTAAAGAACTGTACAAAGCCTGGGGGGGCAGTTGTAGTCGCCTCCCCATCAAAAAAAATACAACATTATGTAAAAAAAACAACAAAACAACACCCATAGATCATGGGTTGTCCACAACCACCACTTCTTCCTCCTCCGCAGCCTGCTCTTCCACAGAGGGGTTCCCGGTAGGTGCAGCTTCAGCAGCGACCTCGGGGTCAGCCTGGCCCTCCTTCCAGTAACTGGACTCTACCCAAGAGTAGCCGGATAGGTCCCAATCAGGGTGCTCGGCAGCAGCCCGCTTTGCCAGATCAGCATAGCATGTGAGGAACCCTGCCTCGGCTTTAGCCTCCCGAGCGACAGTGAGTTCTGAAAGCGTAGCCGTCATGGCTGCCAAGTCCTTCTCGACAGTGATCCTCTCGGCCTCTGCGGCTGCAACTTTCAACTCCGCAACCTTACGGGCAGCCAGCTCGATTGAAAGAGAGTCGCAGGTCTCCCCTAGCTCCAAGGCCGCTGCACAGGATTTTTCCTCCTCCACAGAGAGAGCGAACTCCGTGGACTCCCGAGCAGCCCTCTCCATAGACAGGTCAGGATCTGCGATGGCCCACCTCTTAACAACGCCGGGAAGGGTGGCTTCAGCCCCAACCGCAATACAGCCAATCTGCAAGAACAAGACAACGTCAGTATACGCATGGAAGAAAAGCTAATGTTTATGTTACAAAGTGACTTACCATGTGGCTGATGCTGTATAGCCAACCGATGATGGCCTCAGGGGTTATCAGGGTGCATTTGTCGATTTGACTCTGTAGTAGCCCAGGCTGGACCCTTCTGTGGACGTCGTCCGCCGTCTTGACCGCCGACCTTGAGGAGGGGCCCGCACGAGCTGTCTCCTCCATGCTCGGGAAGGAGACTCCGGACGGTTTGGCTACTAGGGGAAGTGGTGAAGGCGCAGCGATTGTGACGCTGGGTGTTGAGGCCGCAGTAGCATCCTTCTCTGCCCGAATAGAGATTCCCCAGGAGATCTGCTTGAGGGTCTGGCCCTCGGTGGGGTCTGGCTTCTTCCTCTTCTGGCCAGCCTGGGCCATCAAGGCCGCCTCTTTTTCCTTCAAGGCTACTGCGTTCTTGGGATCCATTTCTCTAAAACAGGAGAAGAGCACATGAGAATTCTGCAAAGTGCCGAATAAAAGAAAACCAGACGGTCAAGATATAGGATTTACCAGGAATGATTGCCGGGAAGATGGGAGCTATAAAGTGGTGCTGGGGCTCGTAGGAGATCTTTGGGCTTTCTGACCGAGCCAACACTTGATTGATATCAGTTGGGTCCTCCATTAAAGACAAGATCCTCGCTTGGAACTCGTCGGGAAGACTGGGCGAGTCAACTGATCCCACTGCAAGGCAAACATACAAGCGGGTTAGTCATGGCAAAGTAAAAAGACTAATCCGAAAAAGAAAAGTGATCAGGCTTACTCCTCAGTATCCCCGCCCAGGAGGTCCTCAACTGCACACCCGGCACCTTTTCACACAGCCCCTGGGTGGACACTTGGAAGAATTTCTTCATCCATCCTTTGTTGTTGCTCGGGCAGTTTACTATTATCTTCTGCCCCTGCCTAGCCCCCGAGCAAGAAGAAGCCAGCCTCTCCGTGAACTTGAAATGGCTGGTGAGTCCAAAAGAACTGGGTGAGCTCATACCCGAGAACTTGAGGCCACAAAGAGATGCACCCCATCAAATACTGCCAACCGTTCGGGGCGAGTTGCTCGGGGGATATCCCGAGGTAGATGAGTGCGTCCTGGGCAACAAGATGGAGCAGCAGGCGAAGGCATGCCATGAAAGCGTCTTTATATAGAGTGATGAAGCCCGATTCGTGGAAATGGACCCCGCCGTCATTGACCGATAGAGAGAAGGGGCTGGGAATATCATATCTATCCCTGATTCGACCCAAATCAGGACCGCGCAGGGTACTGATGATTGACTCGGAGGCGAAGACGACTCCGGGACTGTTCGGTATAGACCCTTCACCGTCCAACCCCTGAGACGTTGAGGTCACAGGAGAATCCTGATGCGTCTCCTCGTGAGACGCCCGAGCAGGTATTCTTCCCTCACTATGCTAATCAGAGGGAGCCAGAGAGGGAGGGTCTAGGCTTGTACTCAAGGTCCCTGATCGCGGTTGTTCGTCCTCTGATCGAGATGACGAGTTGAAGTATGAGTGGCACATAACTAAGTCTATGGAGGACCTAAGAGGCGGACGATGACCTAAAAATGGGTCAAGAATTCCTAGCTTGATGTACAAAGGAGGCAGATCTAACAACCTGAAGGGCAGGTCATACAAGACTCTAGAGGAAAGCTAGCACTCTCTTAAGACTCTCCCAGAATAATTCCATTTCCTATTGGTCCTGCAGCTTTCAAGGTCTCGTCGCTTCGGTCTAACTGCTCTAACGTACCTCCGGATTGGAAGAAATGAAAGAACCTAAAAAAGAAAAAGTCCCAAG
Organism: Hydrangea macrophylla; assembly: GCA_033977485.1. NCBI lineage: Eukaryota > Viridiplantae > Streptophyta > Magnoliopsida > Cornales > Hydrangeaceae > Hydrangea > Hydrangea macrophylla. Next base: position 25,609,232 of record CM066990.1, on the reverse strand, counting down.
CTCATTCTGACCTAAGTGGGTTCTCTTCCTCTAGCTTTGTTCAAAAAAGAAGAAGAGAATGAAGAACTGAAGATAGAAAGGAAGGACTTACAAGATTTAGCGCGGAAAAGGGGTCGGGAATCTTGCTCGGCATCTTGTTTGCTCTCAAACTTCTCGATAAACTCTCTCACTTGGCAACAAGAATTGAAGAAACGAGCAAGTGTTCCTTATATAGGAATAACGGGTGGTCCAGATCAATCAAATCCAACGGCTCAGGAGTTTTCCCGCCAAGAGCCGCCTGATAGCTGTTGCCTCGGGATCATAAAAGGTTGCCTCAAAATGCGCACGCATTAAATGCGTGACGCGATGGTCTGGTTACCACGCAACTGTTCGGCTACATCTGAACTGACTTTACTGGATCCTGACCAGACCAATTACTCCCTGACATGTGGCAACACCACCGCCAGGGCTTCTCCCTGCACCGGTCGGTTACTCCACCGGGGTGATCTGGAAGGTGGGCCCCTATCCCGAGCAGGATTCCTGGAGGATATCCGAACAGTTTCCAAGGCAATACTGATTTTTGATCCTCACCCGATGAAGCATCCAGTAAGTTCCAAAAATGGGGGGCAGCTGATATGTCCAAAATAATCAAGCCATGAATCCGGTCTGCCAAGTCACCGAGAGGTGCTAGTTACCTCAGTCAAGGCGCCAATAGCCGAGTAATCATGAGGTGTTCGTCAGAACCGTGCGTTTCGTACCAACAGGCCGGGCATGGAAGACCGCGGCATATAGTGGACCCAGCCTAACCGGCAGTTTCCTAAACCAGTTGCAAGTCTGCAAGATGGAATGTAGCAGTTTCCTAAACCACTTAGGAAACTCTCCCCAAATCATGCAAATCAATTGTAATTAGATTAGGCTTCCTAATCCAATTAACTTACCATGTAAGGGTGGACTCTTGCATCTATAAAAGAGCCCAGCTACCCTGTCTACGAGGATCCAAAAATAATTCTCTAGCTAACAAGCATACTTAACAGAGAACTCACCATTATACGCATATACCCGGCCGGTATTACTGGTAGTGTCGTCCCTCTTTGTTGGCTCTCCAGGCCCGCCGGTGATCTGCTAGTGAGTGCGCACAGACGCAACCATGGACGCAGGTCACCTCGTTAACGGGACCGAGCCACATACAAATTGTTCTTTTCTTTTTCTCTCTCTAAACCCTTCTTACTATTTTTCGGCATCATCATCGCTTATTCATTCTTTGACTTATAATTCTAGTAGTATGTAGTTGAATTAATAGTTTGTATTTTAAATAGCACCCATTTTAAGCACCGCACGTAATCATGTGAATACATGTGAAAATAAATTGGATTACTAGATGATGAAGTGTGGATGCTAAACCCTTGTGAGATTTTGTGCCTATCTTCCATTTTGAGGGTTACAAGTATTCAATATTTGTCAAATTTTCTTGAAATACGTATCCTATCGTTGCTTAGTCTTATTTTTCCTTGTTAGTTGGCTAATAGATGAGAAAAGTTTCAAAGGAATAAATATTTACCATGTTAAAAAAATAATAAAGAGTCTTAGAAAAATAATGCATATTCAGTGAATAAAGTATGTGTATAGATGAAAGAATCATACTCTCTAAGGAAATGATAGTAGGCCATTCTTGTTATTTAACCCTTTTTGATCTTTTTACCTACCCTTTGAATAATATACAAATTTATATCCCAAGTTAGCCCCTTTAGCCTTTATGAATTAAGACATGTTCTTTGTTCACCAATTTTCCTTAACCCACTCCAATTGGAGTTCATCAAGAAAAAAAATTGATTAAATTTGTTTCAAAACCTACCCTAAGTTTGAGAGTGTATTGGAAATGGGATTCAGAGATAAATAGAAAAGGGCTAGTGGTGATAATGGTAAAGACATGATGCGATAATGGTAAGGTTTACCCATAAGGTTGGAAGAATATTAAAAAAAAAAAAAAAAAAAGAAGAAGAAGAGTAGTGGTATAAAAGGATCTGAAAAAAAAATGAGATAACGAAAAAAATAGAGAGAAAGTCAAAATAGATGAATAAAAGCCTGGAGTTTCTAATACCCATGTACATCATCTCAGACCTTTTGTTACCTTTTTTCTTCCTTTCTGAGCTATGCACCATGACCTATGTTTTGTCCTGGTAATAAAGTCCTACTTGAGTCTAGGATGGTATGGTGAAATAACTCTATACATGCAAATAAATAAATAAAAATATGGAGAGGACTAATATGGTACGTATGATAACCTGTGGAATAATTCTAGACATTTGGTATCTTTTCCTTGAGACTGTTCTTTTATATTATTATGCTTTCAAGTGTCATATGTGAGAGTTGTTGTCTTGAAAAATTTATACCGCTCAAATATACTTGAGAGATTACACCTGTTTTGGAGTGATTTGTTTTGAGTGTAATTGACCTACTGAGATTTGTAGTCAAGGCATAGTCAAAAGTCATCCCAGTTACATTCCTTAATTTATGACAAACGCGTGTTCTATTGACTACCATCTCATACATGCACAGTTTAAGATTTGTCCATTCATTTCAGTTACATAATTATTTAGAATTGTGCTTCATTAATGAGTATGGGTTATAATACTGTTTTCACAACATATTATCATGGTTTAATTTATAGTATTGATCAGGAGGTTTTTCTTAAGTCAAGTTTTGAGTCGTTATAGTATAGAGTTTATTTTTTTTAGTTTTTCTTTCTAAGAAAAATATGAAATAATAAAATATATATAGAAAAAAAGTTTGTGGGTAACTTAACTGTAAACCCTCACGAGACTATAACTTATCCTACTAGGGACACTTAGAGGTTTAAAATCTTGTTGCATATGCTAAATGTAATTGCGATTCCTGTAAAAGTGAGTTAGATTTGTAGTTTATCTTATTTTATTTCTCTGCTCGAGGGCTAGCAAAGTTGTGGTTTGGGGTGTGGTAGGGGATGAATAATTCTCGATCAATAAATCTAATTTGCCTTTATTAGCCCCTAGATTATTTTATTTAAAAGATATTATACTTGTTTTGTTTTACTTTCAGTTTTTCAAGTATATAGTCAACTTGGGAGTAATTTTGAAGATTTAAAGAGAGAAATCGCGTTAAATTGGATTTTCGCCCGAGCGGACCGCCCAAACGGACCACCCGTGCAATTATGCTCACGATGTGAATAACATGCAGAAATGTAAAAGAACATAAAAGGAGGCAATTCCTAGCGTTTTTAAGGTTTGGGAAACTTCCTAAACTTGGGGAAAAAATATATATATATATATAAGATTTATATTCATTAAAAACAACATTTCTGCTCATATATTACACAGCCTAGAGAGAGAAGAAGGCAAGAAGAAGAAGAAGAAGAAGAAGAAGTTCAAGGTTCTCCATGGACTCCTACATCAACTCTATGCATTCAACTCCATCGATAGCCAACTAATCACTTGTTCTAGGGTTTCATTGTAACCCTAGTTATGTAAAAGCGTTCTATTTATGTAGTCTTTATGTTTTACCTATATTCGAAGGATTATTGTATGCTTGAGGATTTTTATATAAAATAATACTTTAATGTTTAAATCATTGCTTTCAAAGTTTACTCTTATCTTAAATCTAATTTGAATTTAATGTGCTCCACAACTTATATTTTCAGTGATTGTATGCAGTGTATGCATGTAATTGTGCTTATGGAACTAAGGTTGTAATTATTAAATATGCCATGCTTAGGTAAGATGGAGTATGCCACAACCCTAGTTTAGTGCAAGACACTCCATGCTAACCGTAGATGGGATATGTTAGTGATTAGATCTCGGTTATTTTCTTGGCAGAGGAAACGGACTTGTAGCCACAAATCTTCACAATCATCCAAACACAGTAACCTAAAAGTTTGCATGAATGAATCTTTTATATAGCTAGTGGTGGATTTGCAATCCTGCATTTCCTTCTTCCATATCTTTCCATCTATTCTATTTATTGTTTTATTTGGTTAATTAATTAGTAGTTAATTATTTATTTTTCAAATCTTTAAGTAAAATCACTTTTTCGTAATTTTAATCACTCGACAAGTCAATCAATCTTTAGTGTAGTAGATAGTTAGAATTATGATTTTAGAATCTAGTTAAATTCATAGCACAGTCCCTGAGGTATCGACCCGTGCTTTTCACTATACTCATATTTTTAGTAGGGTTAATTTATCTTGATCTTGACAACATCAACAGCGTGAGGCATTGGGTCCATGGACGTAAGTGGAGGGTAATCTTTCGAAGCCCTACTCTTTCTGACTTCTCTTTTCAAACCCCGAATGCTTTTGCTACATAAATTCTTATGGCTTGACCTCAATGAACCATTTCTTGCCTTTTTGCTTCGCTGACTGCTTTGATTCACATTGCACTTTTCGATTCTCATTTTTAACTCATACTCACTCTGACTTTCTAATTCTCGTGCTAACCCCTTCTGGCTTCGATTTTTTGATTCTTATACTGACTCATACTTTTCCCGACTTTCTGATTTACATGTTAATCCAATTCTGATTTCTTTACTTTCCATGCTGATGAAGCTTGGGTGGCTGCTGAGGCTCAGCTAAGAGCTAAGGTGAGTTTCAACTTTCATTTTTCATCTTTCAATTCATTTATTCATTTTTTTATTCAATTTTAAATTTTCAATCTCTTGATCATACCCCGTTTCATTTTATTTATTCAGGATAAGGAGATAAGGGCTTTGACCCTTCAAGTCAAAGAGTTAGAGCTGGAATTGTAGCTTGGAGCGAGTCCCAGTGGTGCTTACAAAGCTGGTCGAGGCGGTGCTGAAGGATTTAATTTTTGAAAAACTTTAAATCATGTACAGTGGAAAATATAGTTCATAAAACTAATTGGTAGCCTGGATCTACTACTCATTAACTCTATAGATGCGTACAAGAGAGGGGACAAGAATTATACCTTTGTGTCTTGAACCCAATTCTGAAACCTTCAATCTTCTTGATGGTGCAACAGCCTCCACTAGATTGTCTTCACTCTTATGATTCCTATGGATGCTTGCCAGAGAGACTAGGGTTGGTGGGAACCCTAATAGAGAGGATAGAGAAGGTTTGGGAATCCTAAAATAGTTTTTGCAGCTTCTGGTATTAAAAACAACAAACTTAGATTTTTGAACGCAACTGCCCAATTTATAGCTAGATTCCCTAAATTGACCTTACTTTCAATCGATCGAAGTGTATTCGATCGATCGAACATTCGATCGATTGAACAACTTTCAATCGATCGAACTTGCCATGACTTCAATCGATCGAGACTCCTTCAATTGATCGAACCTGTCTTGATAAGATCCTGTTGTGCCTTTCCAAGCATCCTAGCGGAGCTAAGAGTGGGACCTCCTAGGCCCTTTATTGTTGGATCAGACCAGTTGTGAATTCCCATGATCAAACTCTTTGATCAGTAAACTAACCAACTGATCAGTTAATGTTTACTCTACTATAAAACGATATCTGAACTCCAACGCAAAAGAACATATCTGAAGCGATAACTACACTTGTATGGTGTGTACTAATGTCCCTCTACCATCAGCATTCATAATCATATTCAGGTAATCAGATAACTGTTACTATCAATCTGAATAATGATTACATCTTCCATTCTTTGAGTCCCATTCACCTCTCATGATTACCAAACATGTCGATAACTATTATCAATAAGACTACAGTTCTCAGTAATCAACTTGGTGACATTCTCAAGGGATTGCCTACTCTATATCAGAGGGTAGATTCTATCTTGACAAATTCTAAGTATCAATGAATAGTAATTCGTATCTCACTTGTATGTATCTCATATACACACGAATTACTTACTATAACATTTAAGGATTATCAATCATCTCATGAAAGAAACATACACAATAAAATGTAAAGCTGATATCCATATATTAAAATGCCAATGTCTCATACATAAAGTAATGGTATGAAGGCACAAAACCAGCAAACTCCTACTTGCACTCATAACCATTCAGGACTACATCGGAGACCTGGACTATCTCGATGATGATCAAAGACCTTCTGTGACAAGGCCTTTGTAAATGGATCCACAAAATTGTCAGCGGTGGCAATCTTGATGATAGTCACATCTCCACATTGAATAATATCTCAAATTAGATTATATTTTTGCTCTACATGCTTTCCCTTTCCGCCGTTCCTTGGCTCCTTCGACTGAGCCATTGCTCAACTATTATCGTAATAAAGCATAATAGGTGACAGCGACATTGATACCACCTCAAGCTCCATAAGAAACTTCTTGAGCCAAACAGCTTCCTTTATGACTTCATAAGCAGCCAAATACTCAGCTTCTGTACTTGAGTCTGCAATGCATTTTTGCTTATTGCTCCTCCAACTAACAACACCACCTCCCAAGGTAAAGAGATGTCTAGACGTCGACTTCCTCGAATCTTTATATAACATAAAGTTTGAGTCAGTGTATCCTACTAGAATCAACTCATCACCACCATACATAAGCATGTAATCTTTAGTCCTTCTCAAGTACTTAAGAATGTGCTTAACGGATATATAGTGCTTTGGACCGAGATTCGATTGATATCTACTAACCATGCCAATGGTAAAGCAAATATCTGGTATAGTGCATAACATCATATATATGAGATTTCCCACTATGCGATTCCTCTGCTCTTTTGTTTTTGGACACTGGTCCTTGGAGAACGCTAAACCATGACTAAAAGCTAACAAACCTTTCTTCGAGTTATCTATTAAAAACTTAGTTAGCACCATATCGATATAACCAGCTTGAGATAATTCCATTATCTTTCACTTGCAATCTTAAAAGAGCTTTATCCCAAGCATATAGCTTGCCTCTCCAAGATCCTTCATATCAAAATTACTAGCTAGCCAAATCTTAATTGATGACAATGCCCTTACATCATTCCCAATGAGTAGAATGTCATAAACATAAAGCACAAGAAAAGCTATCACCTTCCCTTCATACTTCTTGTATACACAAGGCTCATCCAGATTCTGTATGAAACCAAACGACTTGACTGCTTGGTCAAAACAGATGTTCCAACTTCTGGGAGCTTGCTTAAGCCGTAAATGGACTTTTGGAACTTGCATACCAAGTTACCTTTCCTACCAACTATGAACCCTTCTGGTTGTTGCATACAGATGTCCTCCTCAGGATTGTCATTCAAGAATGTCATCTTGACGTCCTCTTACAGATCTCATAATCAAGGCATGGAGCAATGGATAAGAGTATTCTAATGGACTTGAGCATGGCTACCAGCAAGAAGGTTTCCAAGAAGGTTTCCTCATAGTCAATGCCCTTCCTCTTACCTTAAAGGTCTCAACCTTTCCATCAGATCCACTTTACCTCTTGTTGACCCACTTACAGTCAATGGGTTTAATATTGGCTGGAAGTTCTACAAGATCCCAGACCTGATTGAAATCCATAGATTCTAATTCAGCCTTCATATCTTTAACCCAATGAGATGAATCTACATCAGCCATTGCCTCTTCGTACGTGGTAAGATCATATTCAGATTATATAGACACGGCTTTAAAAACTTCTCCTAAGGACATGTATCTGTCAGGCTGACTAACCATCCTCCTACTACGATGAGGTACCGGTGCGAGAATGGGTGAAGAAGTGGTACTTTCTTATCTTACATCGTTATCAACTACGGATAGGACTAAGGGCTCTCCTTCTATCTCTTTTAAGATCTATCCTTCCCTTAGGATTTATGTTTCATGATATAATCATCCTTCAAGAAAACAGCATGTGTACTAACAAACACTTGCTATTCTCTTGGATCATAAAAATGCCATCCAGAAGTGCCCTTTGGATACCATAGAAATAATAAATTAATACACTTCTGATCTAGAATCCAACTTGCTCCGCTTTCCTTTCAGCACATATGTCGAACACCTCTGTATCCGAGGATGTTGCAAAGAAGGCTTGCACCCAATCCACATCTCTCATGGTGTCCTGGGAATAGACTTGCTTGGTACTAGATTTGGTATGTACACAGCGGTTTCCAAAGCATAACCCCAAAGGAATAATGGCAACTCCGAATAACTCATCATCGACCTAGTCATGTCTAATAGAGTCTGATTCCTTCTCTCCGCTACACCATCCTACTGAAGCATACCAGGTACAGTAAATTGTGACAGAATCCCATTCTGTACGAGTTGATAAATGAACTCATTAGAGAGGTACTCGCCATGTCGATCAGATCCAATGGCCTTGATATGTGTGCTTAATTGCTTTTCCACTTTAGCCCTAAATTCTTTGAACTTATCAAAAGCTTCAAACTTGTGCTGCATTAGGTACACATATCTATACCTAGAGTGGTTATTAGTAAATGTTATGAAATAATCATAATCACCCCTTACTCTAATATTTATTGGTCCACACACATCAGTATGAACTAATTCTAACAATGCATTGGTCCTATTACCCTTCGAGGGAAAGGGCCTTTTGGTCATCTTACCCTCTCAATAGGACTAGCAGACATCCATTGGTTCAAGAACCAAATTGCCTAAGACCCCTTCTTTGACTAGTCTGCCAATCCTATTTAGATTGATATGGCCAAGCCTTATATACCAAAGCCATGTTGGATTAGTGGAGGGTTCCTTTCTTTTAGACGGTACAGTTACCATTGAGTTATTAAGTTTCATGCAAGAGACTTTAGAAATATTAGGTGTAATCAAATACAAACCATTTGATTTGACACCAGAACACAAAAAAGAATAATTTCTTTTGATCACAACTTCATTTCTGAAATAAAAAGAATAACCTTTATACGATAAATTTGAAACTGAAATTAAATTACATCTGATTGAAGGGACGTAAAGTGCATCTGATAAAATCAAAATATTATTGTCGAGAAATTCTAAAGCTACTACTCCTATAGCAACCGCTATAGCAACCGCGAAAGCGGTTGCGCTAGATCCTAGAATAAGTACAATCTCCCTATCACTGCACCTCTTAGTTAATCTGTACCCCTGTAAATGCACCAAGTGTTTGAAGCATCCGTTATAAAACTTACTTTAATCACATATGATTCAATCATACTAGTGGGGTGCCACTCACTTTGTGAGTACAAGTTTTGAATTTTTTTTAAAGAAGTTTTTTTTTTCTTTTTTTGAATCACTTTTTGGGCAGTTTTTTTTTTTTAAATTCTGAACAGTTTTTTTTTTATTTTTTTGAATAATTACTTTGTTTTACCCCTACTATTGTATTTTGTTAGTATAAAATTTTATGGTATAATTGTAATTACGAGTGATAGACTTATTTTTCATGGTATCCTTGCTTCTCCCTTTCTATAGTAGTATAGATATTGAACTTTTGTAGCTAAGAATCCTGGACAGTTACTCTTCCAATGGCCCTTCTCACCGCATTGGAAACACTTTCCTTTGCCTTGGACACCCACTTTCCCTTTCCTCTTACCTTTGTCCTTGAATTTTGCAATCTTCGGGTCTGGTCCAACACTTGGATCACCAGTGCCAGCCTTCTTCTTTCCTTTCTTACATTACGGTGTAGATCAGGAGGAAGAAGAACTTTTTTCAACATTCAAAATGATGCCCCCAGGTTTGATCACCCCTTCCACTACCAGTAAAGAACTTATCAATTCACTCATTGAGAAATTCATTTAATTCATATTATAGTTTAGTTTAAATTGAGTGAATGAAGGTGACAACAAATTGAGGATCATATCAACTTGGGTTCGTACATCGCTGTTGGCACCTATTCCAGTTTGTTCAAATAACCAATCATTTTTAAAACATGTTCTTTGACTGGAGTCCCTTCTGACATCTTTGCACTCATTATCTTCTACATAGCAACCTGTCTGGCAGGTCTGCCATTGTAGACACCCCATTTTTTCGGCTATCAGATTTAGGAGACCCATGGCTTGGTGGTTCACAATGATCGTAAAAAGACTCAAAAGGATTCTCGGAAGTCAGTTCTATCTCTCAGAATGCTCAGAATGACCAAAATGCCCAAAAACTCCCAGATTTGGTCCCAAAGTTCTGAAAACATGCTATGACATAAGAAAAGAAATAAAATGAGTTTTTGAAGAGAAATCGGGAGAAATCGTCAGCTCCCAGAGACCCCCGGAAGTCCCGGAAAGTCCTCGTTGACCGGTTTGACCAAGGTTTGACTAGGGTTGACCAAGGTTTGACCAGGTTTGACCAAGTTTGACCAAGTTTGACCAAAATTGTCCGAACCGGGGCGTCGAAACAATTTTCAAATATTTTTCATGGATACTAGAGGTCAATAGCTTTCCAACGGTATGTCGCACATAATTTCTGGACTTAAAACGAATTTATTATGAATTTCCAAAGCCAGAAAAGGCGATCAAATCGGCTTTTATCGCAAATACCGTAAAACTTTTCAAAGTGACCTATCCCCGAACTATTTGTTATGTAAAATAGACTCCATTACCTTTCCAATGGTATATCATAACCTCAATTTGGAGTTCGTACGCATTTTCTGTGAATTTCGGACGAAATAGGGCCTTTTCGCGAATACCGGAACTTCAGGGGGCCTAAACAGCATTATCTGGACGGGGGAGGAGCAGTGCCGCCGCGGCACTGGCCCAATGCCGCCGCGGCACTCCCCTCCAGAGCAGTGTATTTTTGTAAATAGTTTTGTGGTCCCATTTTGATTAATTAAAAGCCAAAACGACATAGTTTTATGATTTCTGATATTTAGAGCCAATGGGAATACTTTCTAAATCCCAAAACCACCCCAAGTTGGCCTATATAAACACCCCATTACTCTTCATTTTGGGGGAGTCAAATACAAGTTTAGAGAAAGTTTGGGAGAGAAAGTTGTAGAGATAATGTTAGAATAGAGAGAAAAGAAGCTTTCTTCTTGGATTTTCAAAACAAAAGTGAGTTCTAAACTTTTTTTTTACTACATTACTCCCATTTATTTCAACATTCAATACTCCCAACCACCATTTTAGTAAGCATTCAAGAGAGTGGAAGCTTCTTCCATATCTAGTGTCATTACATATGAGTGAAACACCAATCTACAAGTCTCATGCTTCATGAATATCATCTATTGATCATCATCTACTTGCTTGTTTATTTATTGTTTATCTCTTCTTATCTCATTTCTTTTTTATTTTTCTTTATTTACTTACTAGTTCATCATCATCTAAGTGATGACATGAAGTTTGGGGTGAGTGAATCCTTATGGATAGTAGCTCTTGACGTCAAAAACATGTTTGATACATGATGATCATAACTTCAATACCTCCAAGGTATCCTTGAAGTGTATTGAAGTTATGCTCAAATAAAAGTAAGTTTCTCCAACAATCTTGGAGGTTCTTGATGATGAGTTGAATGTTGGCATTTTAAGTGGTTATAATCTTTATTGAGTATTAAAAATGCACTTTCAAAACCTCTATTTCAAAACCCCCCTCAATCCCTCTCATTTTGATTTCAAGAAAAAAATTCTTATTTTCCCCAAAATCTTCAAAACAGTGAGTTAAAATAGTGAGTGAGCTGAGTTCAAAGATTTCTCTAGAACTCAATACTTAACATATAGATGCAAGGCCACTTGGAAAGTCTTCCTAACTCATTGAAGAACACCCATGATTTTTGGTTTGATTTGGAAGTACTTGAAAATGGTCCATTTGGACCCAAACATTCCTTCCAAACATTCTGCCTCTGCTGTCACAGCAGCTTGACTAACTTCCAACTTCTTTTTCAGAAATGTTTTCCAAAAGGGTTAGTCCCAACTTATTTTTACCTTACACTTCAATGGCTTAGGGAACTTTCTGTATAACATGGGCCCCTAGATCATTCGTTTTCATTTTCTAAGATATTTCAACATTTCAGTCGACAGTACGGACTCTGTTTCTGAGTGACCTCTGTTGTTCATATGATTTCTCTCAATCTGTGATAGTTATTAAAGATTGGCTCTTTGGGTAGTGTTCTAGACACAATAAGGAACATCGCCATAAAATATCATGCATTGAAAACGTTCCTAACCCCTCTTTTCAATTTTCCCAAGATCATGCTACTATTCTGTCCACTATTCACAACAAGCACATTTTAACTTCTATTCTTTGATTTGATGCTTATATGTATTCCAAATTAGTTCATATCTTAGGAAGTACTTCATACTACATTTGTACACATTCCATGTTGATTTCATTCATTCATTCATACACATTTTAGACTTCTAAGTCATTCTAGAAATCCATGTACCCAAAACACACCACAACCTTTGCACATTTTAGATACATACATTGCATTCATGCAAGATTTGGGGTTTTTGTAACTCTTAATCTAAGAAGATTATAAGGAATGATCACGATCACACGTTCATGCTTCCCCTTGATCTAATCATCCTTTCTCATCCGTCCCGGGGATTGAGGGATCTTCTTTTCTCAAAGATTAACATGCATCATGCTAGCTTGCTAAGCATATTTTGATTTCTTTGTTTATTTGTTTCAAGAACAATTTATGTCCCCCTTTAGATTAGGAAGTCTTGATTATTTGATATATGAATAGACGATTTTTTCCTAGGTTTATTTGTGTGATTTTCACTTTACATTGTATGATATTTGACTCAAATCTTATGAATGATATCTTATCTTTTGATTTTCAATTTCAAGATTCTTATGTAATGTAATATACTATCATAGTATTAATTGCCGAACCATACATAGTATAAGATGATTATTTGGATGCTAATTGAGGCCCGTCGAGAGACGGGGCGAGTTGAGGGTGTTTTAGTCGCGACAAAGGCTCCTTCCTCTCTCGTACCAAAACCCCGAGCCAAGTTCTTTGGTTATGAAGGACCGGTGCCCTTTATCCATTTGGGTGAGTCAAATTTGGGTTTCTTGGTTCCCTAAAGACCAAGTGGCGACTCTGTATCTGTTTTCAACAGACCTTTTCTCTTTCCTTGATTCAAAATCAAACGAGTTTCAAAAACAAAACGAAGTGGTGGAAGCCCGGTGTCCACAGCCATGATCCCCAAAATCACTTTTAGGGATTTGATAATAGTACTGGCAGAATCATTCAATTGGTATTGGTGTTGCAACACATTAGCCTTAGAGGCCAATATATAACAATGAGCCATCCCATTCGACTTCTTCCACTTGTCGAACACGCGTCTGGCAGCTGTTGAAGCATTTGTCATAGTTCTTCGGGGTATGGGGTAGTAAGGACATATATGTGTTCTTCCACAGTTAAAATAATGTTAAGATTTTGTTTCCATTATGTGTAGTTATTTTCAGTTAGCTTGTTCTGAGTGAGCATATGGCAAGTGGACTAAATGCAGATCCAGATATTATGATTTACTCAAAAAATCAAAAGATAAAATAAATATGGATATCAGAATTTGACAGTTTGAAATAAAAGAATCCTTAAAACTCTTATTTTTAAAATTCATCGAAATATCAAAACAAAGAGTAAATCCTCATTATGGCAGTCAATAATTGCTCTTTCGATTAATCATAACTTATCCGATATGTAACTCTTGCAAAACAAGTTTTGACTCCCAAACCTATTTGATCTCTAAGTTTCTGGATAATGCCCTGTATTAGATCCCTTATCCATAGCTTAGCTAGTGTATACCATTAACTAGGATCCAATCACAACTGCATCATGTAGTGCCTCCGTGTGGTCGACATGGGAAAGTCTAGTGACATGAATGTCATCAGCTTATAAAAGCCGAGTGAGAAAACTAAATCAAATGGAAAGTATATAGTAACACACACAAGAATACATCATCTACTTTTAATACGTCTTTTAGGGTCTTCGCGTTCTCCCCATCGCACTATGACTACTAACGTACCCGACTACATATTCGAAAGGAATACGAACGACCAAGTTGTCTCGTCTCTACATTCTTAATGCCACTACCATCCATTACTAACATCCGACATCATTTACTAACCAAAATATCTCTCACTGACCACCTCATCACGAAGAGCCAAAGTGTTGAGGAGTTCAAGAACATCAATTTCGTCATGAAGAACCAAAATGATTCTTAACTCTACGAACTATCACTTCATCACGAAGAACCGAAGTGTGCACCATATCCATTTCATCACGAAGAACCGAAAGGATGCTCAAATTCATAACCATCACGTCATCATCAAGAATCAAAGTATGTACCATATCCATTTCGTCATGAAGAACCGAAAGGATACTCAATTTCATAACCATCACTTTGTCATGAAGAAAAAAAGTATGTATTATATCCGTTTCATCACAAAGAATCGAAAGGATACTCAATAGTCATGACTTTGTCATGAAGAATTAAAGTATTCACCATATCCATTTTGTCACGATGAACTGAAATGATACTTAATAATCATCACTTTGTCATGAAGAACCGAAGTATTCACTATATCTGTTTCATCATGAAGAACAAAAAGGATACTCAATAAACATCACTTCGTCACGAAGAACCGAAGTATTCATCCTATCCGTTTCATCACGAAGAACCGAAAAGATACTTAGCTTCACAACCCAATAACTATACTCTTTTTTCACTGTCCCAACCTGCGCAGCCTGGGCTTACCTATCTGACACTTAACCTCAAGATAAGCTACTTCTGACAAAGCATAACTGATCCATACGTATCCCCGATTGTACACGCGACACTCATTTCGGAGTTTAGTTCATTAATAACTTCCGATTATGCTTTCAAATTTACATTCGTACATTTGTCGTTCTATTTTACATCTTAATATACTTACGAGATCAGAATAAATGTTAAGGTTCAGTTCAAGGCCTCAAATATATGGACAAGTGTCATGGTAGTGGAAAAGTGTCCAAGGTAGGGAGACATGTGTCAAAAATTTTCCATGGGCTGCTATGTGGCTAGCCATGGTGGGGCCCAGCTCAGGTTTTTTGCCACTTCCTCGATTTACGTGTATAAGTCCTTAATAAGCATGTCAGTCTCAACTTACGTACAAACAGGTATTATTTCTATTATCCAAGTCCGAGTACGGGATTAAGTTATGTCTTATTACGGTCGAGTCAGTGTAGTTACTAAAGTCTAGTTAGTAATACAAAAACACATCGATACCATCACAAAAATAAAATAATAATAATCACAAGCCGAACACGAAAAATTCAGAAAACCAATATTATTAACGTAGAGAAATTATAGGTATTACACTATCCATTGGACTTGATAGATTTAGTTTTCTTGGTTTCCTTTATCAAACCAAGTGGCGACTCTATTAGTGAGGATCTCTCCAGATTTAGCCTTGTGGGATATGCATAGATTACTCACTCGTGTAGCCTCGGATATGGATCAAGGGAATCAATTGTTGCCTCGGTTTGGATAAAAAGCCCCATAGAATCCAAAATACGAGTAATCCAAATCAGTCAGATCGGATAAAGGATAATGAAGGGTACTGAACCTCACTCGTGGTTGTTGGCATGAGATTTGAAATGGCACAATAAACCGGGCTTAATCCTTCTAGGCCCAAAGCTTGGTTCGGGTACCCACAATTGGTGACTCCATTGGGGAATGAACTAAGAGGGTTAGACTCCAAAACTTTCAAGGTTATTTAACTTTATATTATGAGGATCACATGTGCATTAGTTTTAGGAAGCTTGGGAGGACAAAAGGCGAGGGCCTGCAGCCTGTCAGATCTCCATCGCAGAGGACTTCCTTGTTGATCGGGAGAGAACTAATCCTAATTATACGCCTTAATTCACATTTGTTAGTACTTTTTATCCTGTTTTTGTGTATTTTTACTTCGTTTTCTATTTTCTGACAGGATTTGGAAGAAATCACCTAAACCAGGCTAAACAGGATGAAAAAGCATAAAGAAAGAAGCTGAAAAAGCCAAGTCGCGCGCGCGAGCCGCGCGCGCGAAAAACAGAGAATCGCTCGCGCGATCCGCTCACGCGAGAATCCCAGAATCGCTCGCACGATCCGTGCGCGCGAGGTACCAAATGTCACGCTCGCGCGATCCGTACAGAAATCAAAGTTTCGTATTTCAGTATACTGAAGACTCCTGTGCAAACGAAACTGCTGAACGACGTCTAGACTGTAAATTACATCAGTTTCAGTTCGTTTCGGGGTAGGAAGGCTTCCAAAACTTGTTGTAAATCTATATATACCCTATTTTATTACAATTAAAGGGTTAGACATTATTAGCAATTATTATACACACATTCTACAACCATACTTCCAGCCATTGAAGGGAGGGAAGCAAGGAGAAGAAAAAGAAGACCAAGGGTTTCCATGGCCTCCTCCATCAACTACTTGCCATCCATCACTTCCATGGACGGCTAGATCATAGATCTAGGGTTTCAATGAAGCCCTAGATGAGTAATAGGGTTTTATTTATGTTTTTATTTTAGTTTTATTATGTATGGATGACAGTCACATGTTTAGAGGATTTTTATAAATAAATCGTACTTCTAGTGATTAAATCATTACTTTCAGAATTTATTCTTGTCTTAAATCTATTTTGACTGTGATGTGCTCAACGATCTATGCTTGCTGTGCTTGTTTAGATTGTTTACATGTGATGGTGCTTTATTGATTTGTGCTATCAAGTATCCGAATAGTCCATGCCTAGGTTAGACGGATTAGATCACAACCCTAGTTTAGTGTGGGATAATTCGTGCTAACCGAAGATGGATTATGTTGGTGCTTGAACCATGAATATCTTCTTGTCGGAGGAATTGGGCTTGTAGCTACAATTCCCCATTATCATCCAATGTAATAAGCTAAAGTAATTCATAAATATTCCTATTATGAAGCTAGTGGTGGATTTGCAATCTTAGGTTTCCTTAAACATTATTTAAAACACTTTTAATTGCTTTCATAGTTTAGATTTAGTTTTATTGTTATTAGTTTAATTAAAATCAAATAAAAATCCGTTTTCATAATTAACTAAAGTTAGGTTTTAAAATTAAGTCGCTGTAGTTAACCAATCCCTGTGGGTTCGACCTTTACTTCCACACTGCAAATCTTTAGAAAAGTAAAGTATACTTTTTATATCTTGATTCTGACAAGATCACTTGTCCTAGCACGTACCTAATGGTATAAAAAGTAGTCCATGTACCACACCAAACCCTATAATGGGGGGTATATAGGACTCTCACTAGGGGACCCTTTTTGACTCTATCCACCTTGATGCATAGAGTAGTCATAGATCTAATCCTTTAGGATTTGACCTGTTAGGACAGTGTGCGTACCCACGCCTTATTTTCCCTTTTGGATTACTTGACATGATAAGAAAGCCTACACGATATGTGATATATAGCCATGCCTAATGCCCAAGGCATTCTATCTATGTTAAATGCTCGCGACATGACACAGGGATGGTTTCATTATGTGTTATACATAGAATATATGGCACGAGTCCTTGTTTGCGTCCTATTCGCTAGAGCAAGCCCTAATTAGACCAGGTTATCATAAACCATGTCATACGTGAAGTTCCAAGCATGGGATAACTAGCACGACATTGATTATGGTGACCATGGGATGAAAAGGGATTCTTGATGATGCGATTGTGACTTAATTGGCTATATGATGATTTGGATTAAGGTTGTTATTCTACATATCATGCATGTCATAAGAAAATTTTGAAAAAAACATATAAAATATTTTCAAATTCAAAAAGGGGGCACAATCGTTCTGGGTTTAATCGGAATTTTTTTTAAATTAAAATTGTAGAGAGACAAGTGAACATAGCTCCAAAGAAGACTGTAAGCACACCTTCTGGGGTCTGTCCCCCGGGTTTAGGAAGCCTAGTTCGAGCTACAAGTCTTGGGATACCTATGGCCGAAGAAAATAAGAAAACGGAACAATTTGAGGGTACCTTGGCCCGTCAAGGGCGATAGTTACAGTATATCATAGACCATTTGGGGCAAACCACTGTGAACCCATAGGGCCAACCTGCTGTTGATCCACCCATACCACCTATTCTGCATATTGCACCCAAGAACCACGTTGATCCAAATCTTATTAAGGAGGAGGAATGGTTCGATGATAGTGTACACAGAGATTCCTGAAAGATAATGAAGGATAAGTTGGACCGTCTAGAGAGTGTGATGAGGAAATCCCGTGGTGTCGACAATTATCTATTAGACCTTGAAGGTTTCTTTGAACCTGCAAAGATCAAATACCCTGATAAGTTTAAGATACCTGACTAAGAAAAGTTTGATGGGACTGGGAATCCTAAGAGCCACCAAAAGATGTATGTCACTGCCTTGAGACCTATGGGATTGGGGAAAGCACTTAGCTCGGTTGTTTTATCATTACCTCTCTAGAGGGGCCTTACAATGGTTCCTAGATCTTGAATCCTCCAAGACCCACCTGTGGAAGGATATCGTGATCAAATTTGTGAAGCAATATGCCTATAATGCTGAGCTAGACATTACTGTCAAGGACCTCAAGACCACTAGGCAAGACGATCAGGAGTCCTTTATCACATTTAACCCGTTAAAGGCTGTAGAAATAGCAAATAGGCCCACCGAGAAGGAGCAAGTTTACATTATCATAAAGAACTTGCAACCTCCATACCATGAACGCATGTGCTTCATGCTAATCACTAACTTTGAGTAGTTGTTCAATGTGGGGACAAAGATAGATGATGCACCGAGGGAGGAAAAAATCAAGAAGGAAGAGAACAACTCAAGGAGGAAATCCATGGGAAGAAACTACTCTACCAATCATGCCACTCCTAATATCAATGCCCTCCACCAAGATACTAACCAAAACCCAACATTATCCGGAAGCAATGACCGTAGGACCTTTTCCAAGCTTGGCATGACCTTATCCACCACCCTTGAATGGCTGATTAATAAAAGGGTATCTCAAGACACTAGACCCTACTCCACCACCTAATCAACTCCCAGCAAGACATAATCCTACCAAATACTGCACCTTCCACCAGGGACATGGCCACGAGATTGATCGTTACATAAGACTTCGACATGAGATCCAAAACCTTATTGACAACAAGGTAATTGCACCACCGTCGACTCAGCTAAATATTACCCATAACCTGCTACCAAATCACCATGCCATTCCCCCACCACGAAATATCAACCTAATTAGCCTTGGCCCAACCAACTATGATCCATCCATATACATCACACCTATAAACAATCCTGAACCAGTGGTTATCCCCCCAAAAGAGGCTGTGATTTGTAGTTTGAGCTATAGAGAAGAACTAGACTTCTTGGAAGATGATGGCTATTTTGAAAATTATGATGACGCCGACCTTTTCTTCTTGGAAGAACTTGACCTTGGGTTGAAAGAAATAAAGTGGTAGAATGGAGAGTCTCCCAACAACTGAATATGGTCTGAACCTGGGAAAGGGCTTGAGGTTGCTGACTATGAGAAAGACTGGACGGAGAATGTGAACCACGCATCTATGAGCCTATTATTTGGGGGATTTGTACCAAAGGATGGCTGTGAGGATGATAACGAAGTGATGATGCTAGGAACTACTCTAAAGTATGGATGCTAATGGGCCATGAAGGATTGCTAATGATACACCTATGAAGTCGAAGGATTAGGTTAGTTATGTTTGGTTTTAAAAATTTAAATAATTGTGATTAGTTAAGTGTCTAGTTGATTTAAAACTAGTATTTGAATAAAAACAAGTATGGTGATGTAGTAGTTTCTTCTTCTAATCAGTTAAAAAATTTCATCTTTATTAATTCTGTTGTGCCAAATTATGAGTGTGTGGATCGCATGATGATTAATTAAAATGAAACACCCGAGATATGCTGAAGAGACTTCATAAATGAATTAGAGTATTGAGAAAGATCCTAAAATGTGCTTGGATTAGTGATGGAAAAACCGGTTTAAGTTAAAAGTTTTAAACACGCAGCGGAAAAGTCAAGTTATAAAAACTTATTTGGTAGCCTAGGATCTACTACTCGTCAATTCCATAGATGCGTACAAGAGGGGACAAGAGTTTATACCTTAGTGTCTTGAACCCAATTCTGAAATCTTCAACTTCCAGCAGCCTCCACTAGATGGCCTTCACTCTTATGACTCCTATGGATGCTCGCAGGAAGGACTAGGGTTGGTGGGAACCCTAATGGAGAGGATTGGAAGGTTTTGGGAAACCTAAACAGTTTCTGCAGCTTTTTCGTATAAAAAACGACGAACCTTTTTTCCAGAACGCAGCTGCCCTATTTATAGATTCCCAGAACCGACCTAGCTCTCGAGCGATCGAAGTGGTTTCGATCGATCGAATATTCGATCGATCGACCAAATTCAATCGATCGAACCTGTCAAGACTTCAATCGATCGAGACAACTTCGATCGATCGAACCTGTCTTGACATCATCCTCATTTGCCTTTCCAAGCATCCTAGCGGAGCTAAGAGTGGGACCTCCTAGGCTCTTTATTGTTGGCTTAGATCAGTTGATTAACTCCCATGACCAAACTCTTTGATCAGCAAATTAATCGACTGATCAGTTAACGTTTACTCCACTATAAAACGATAACTGAACTCCAACGCAAAAGAACATATCCGAAGCGATAACTAGACTTGTATGTTGTACTAATGTCCCTCTACCGTCAGCATTCGCAATCATATTCAGGTAGTCGGATAAACAGTTACTGTCAACCTGAATCATGATAACTTCTTATAATCCTTGAGTCTCATTCACCTCTCATGATTACCAAACATGTTGATAACTCTTATCAACAAGACTGCAGTACTCAGTAATCGACTTGGTGACATTCTCAAGGGAATGCTTACTCTGAAACAGAGGGTAGATTCTGTCTTGACAATATATGTTCACAACCCTATGAATATGACATACCCAAGATACCCAGGTGTTGATCTTCTATAGACCTCACTGATTGGTAAGTCAAAGCAGTCATATCCACAATCTGTGTTCATAATCATCTCAAGATTGAGAACACGTACCTTACACAAGTTATGAGTTCCTATTGACTGATTGACAGCCTTGAGCATCAATAGGAAACTCAGGTCCGTCAATGCACTATAAGCACTAGCATACTAACCAAGAGTCACACTCTAGTGATTGAGATTTATCACTCCATCCAATGGTAGTTAATGATGCTACAGTGTATACCTGATGAGATATCCAGTCTCATCATCCACTATGACAAGCTTTAAGTATCAAAGAATAGTAATTCGTATCTCATTGTATGTATCTCATACACACACACGAAATACTTACTATGATACTTATGGATTAAACAATCATCTCATGAAAGAAACATACATCATAAAATGTAAAGCTGATATCCATATATTAAAATGTCAATGTCTCCTATATAAAGTAATGGTTTGAGGGCACAAACCCAACAAACTCCCACTTGCACTCATAACCATACAGGATTACATCTGAGACCTAGACTATCTAGATGACGATCAAAGACCTTCTGTTGCAAGGCCTTTGTAAACGGATCAGCAAGATTGTCAGCGGTGGCAATCTTGGTGACAGTCACATCTCCACGTTGAACAATATCTCGGATAAGATGATATTTCCGCTCTACGTGCTTTCCCTTTCCGTGGTTCCTTGGCTCCTTGGACTGAGCCACTGCCCCACTATTATCACAATAAAGCGTAATAGGTGACAGCGACGCTGGTACCACCTCGAGCTCCATAAGGAACTTCTTGAGCCAAACAGCTTCCTTTGCGGCTTCACAAGCAGCCACATACTCAGCTTCTGTAGTTGAGTCTGCAATGCATTTTTGCTTAATGCTCCTCCAACTGACAGCACCACCTCCCAAGGTAAAGAGATGACCGGATGTCGACTTCCTCGAATCTTTATCTGACATAAAGTCCGAGTCAGTGTATCCTACTGGAATTAACTCATTACCACCGTACATAAGCATGTAATCTTTAGTCCTTCTCAAGTACTTAAGAATGTGCTTGACGGCTGTCCAGTGCTCTGGACCTGGATTCGACTGATATCTGCTAATCATGCCGACGGCAAAGCAAATATCTGGTCTAGTGCATAACATCGCATACATAAGACTTCCCACTGCTGAAGCATAGGGAACTCCTATCATGCGATTCCTCTCCTCCTGTGTCTTTGGACACTGGCCCTTGGAGAACGCTAAACCATGCCTGAAAGGTAACAATCCTTTCTTCGAATTATCCATTAAAAACTTAGTTAGCACCTTATCGATATAACCAGCTTGAGACAATCCCATTATCTTTCGCTTGCGATCCCGAAAAAGCTTTATCCCAAGAATATAGCTCGCCTCTCCTAGATCCTTCATATCGAAAGTACTAGCTAGCCAAACCTTGACCGTTGACAATGCCGCTACATCATTCCCAATGAGTAGAATATCGTCAACGTAAAGCACAAGAAAGGCCATCACTTTCCCTTCACACTTCTTGTATACACAAGGTTCATCCAGATTCTGTATGAAACTAAACGACTTGACCACTTGGTCAAATCGGATGTTCCAACTCCTGGATGCCTGCTTAAGCCCATAAATGGACTTTTGCAGCTTGCATACCAAGTTACCTTTCCGACCAGCTATGAACCCTTCTGGTTGTTGCATATAGATGTCCTCCTCAAGATTACCATTCAAGAATGCAGTCTTGACGTCCATCTGCCAGATCTCATAATCTAGGCATGCAGCAATGGATAAGAGTATTCTGATGGACTTGAGCATGGCTACCGGCGAGAAGGTTTCCTCATAGTCAATGCCCTCCTTCTGAGTATAACCTTTCGCTACAAGCCTAGCCTTAAAGGTCTCAACCTTTCCATCAGATGCTCTTTTCCTCTTGTAGACCCACTTACAACCAATGGGTTTAATATTGGCTGGAAGTTCTACAAGATCCCAGACCTGATTAGAATCCATAGATTCTAATTCAGCCTTCATAGCTTTAACCCAATGTTCTGAATCAACATCAGCCATTGCCTCTTCGTATGTGGCAGGATCAGATTCAGATTCTATGGAGACAGCTTCAAAAACTTCTCCTAAGAACATGTATCTATCAGGCTGGCTGATAATCCTCCCACTACGACGAGGTGCCGGTGCGGAAATGGGTGAAAAAGTGGTATTTTCTTGATTTATATCGTTATCAACTACGGGTTGGACTGAGGGCTCTCCTTCTATCTCTCTAAGATCTATCCTTCCCTTAGGTTTATGGTTCATGATATAGTCATCCTCCAAGAAAACAGCATTCGTACTAACAAACACTTTCTGCTCTCTTGGATCATAAAAATACCATCCATAAGTACCCTTTGGATACCCTACGAAATAACATACTTCCGATCTAGAATCCAACTTGCTCATCTTTCCTTTCAGCACATGTGCCGGACACCCCCATATCCAGAGATGTTGCAAAGAAGGCTTGCGCCCAATCCACATCTCTCGTGGTGTCCTGGGAACAAATTTGCTTGGTACTAGATTTAGTATGTACGCAGCGGTTTCCAAAGCATAACCCCAAAGGAATAATGGCAACTCCGAGTAACTCATCATCGACCTAGTCATATCTAAAAGAGTCCGATTCCTTCTCTCCGCTACACCGTTCTGCTGAGGCGTACCAGGTGCAGTCAACTGTGACAGAATCCCATTCTGTACGAGGTGATCAATAAACTCATTAGAGAGGTACTCGCCACCTCGATCAGATCGAATGGCCTTGATATGTGTACCCAATTGCTTCTCCACTTCAGCCCTAAACTCTTTGAACTTTTCAAAGGATTCAGACTTGTGCTGCATTAGGTACACATATCCATACCTGGAGTGGTCATCAGTAAATGTTATGAAATACTCATAACCACTCCTTGCTCTAATATTTATTGGTCCACACACATCAGTATGAACTAATTCCAACAATGCATCGGTTCTATTTCCCTTTGTAGGAAAGGGCCTTTTGGTCATCTTACCCTCTAAACAAGACTCGCAGACTTCCATTGGTTCTAAAACCAAATCGCCTAAGATCCCTTCTTTGACTAGTCTGCCATTCCTATTTAGATTGATATGGCCAAGCCTCATGTACCAAAGCCTTGTTGGATTAATGGAAGGTCTCTTTCTTTTAGATGGTATATTAACCACTGAGTTATTAAGTTCCATGCAAGAGTCTTTAGAAATATTGGGAGTAATCACATACAAACCATTTGATTTAACACCAGAACATATAAAAGAACTATTTCTTTTAATCACAACTTCAGTTCCAAAATGAAAAGAATAACCATTATTCGATAAATTAGAAACTGAAATTAAATTACGTCTCATTGAAGGGACGTAAAGTACATCTGATAAAATCAAAATTGTATTGTCTAGAAATTCTAAAACTACGACTCCTATAGCAACCGCAGAAACGGTTGCGCTAGAACCTAGAGTAAGTACGATTTCCCCATCACTGCACCTCCTGGTTGATCTGAACCCCTGCAATGAATTACAGATATGGTTAGTCGCACCAGAATCAATGCACCAAGTGTTTGAAGTATCCGTAATAAAACTTACTTCAATCACATGTGATTCAATCATACCTTGAACTCTTGTAGCTAAGAATTCTGGACAGTTCCTCTTCCAGTGGCCCTTCTCTCCGCATTGGAAACACTTTCCTTTGCCTTGGCCACCTACCTTCCCATTGCCCTTACCTTTTCCCTTGGATTTTGCAATCTTAGGGACCGGTCCAACACTTGGACCACCAGTACCAGCCTTCTTCTTCCCTTTCTTTCCTTTCGGTGCAGATCGGGAGGAGGAAGCACTTTTCTCAACGTTCAAAACGTTGACCCCAGGTTTGATCACCCCTTCCGCTGCCAAAAGAGAACTCATCAATTCGCTCATTGAAAAATTCATTTGATTCATATTATAGTTAAGTTTAAATTGAGCGAATGAAGGCGACATCGAATTAAGGATCATATCAACTTGGGTCTGTGCATCGATGTTGGCACCTAGGGTCTCCAGCTCATTTAAATAACCAATCATTTTTAAAACATGTTCCTTGACTGGAGTCCCTTCCGACATCTTTGCACTCATTATCTTTTGCATGGCTACCTGTCTGGCAGGCCTGCCATGCTCCCCAAACATCTTTTTCAGGGATGTGATAATGTCACTGGCAGAATCATTCGATTGGAATTGGTGTTGCAATACACCAGCCATTGAGGCCAGAATATAGCAACGAGCCATTCCATTCGACTTCTTCCATTTGTCGAACTCGCGTCTGGCAGCTGCCGAAGCATTTGCCGCGGGTTCTTCGGGGCATGGGGTGGTGAGGACATATATGTGATCCTCCGCAGTTAACACGATGTCAAGGTTACGTTTCCATTCAGTGTAGTTGTTTCCAGTTAACTTGTTTTGAGTGAGTATGGTGGCAAGTGGACTAAATGCAGATCCAGACATTATGATTACTGAAAATCAAACAAACAAAATAAATATGGATATCAGGATTTGACAGTTTGAAATAAAAGAATCCTTAAAACTCTTATTTTAAAACAAAGTCGCCGGAATATCGAAACAAAAGAATAAAGCCTCCGTGTGGAGGTCAATTTTCTATTTTTCGATTAATCAAGACTTGTCCGCTATGCAACTCTTGCAAAACAAGTTATGACTCCCGATCCCTTTTGATCTCTAAGTTTCTGAACAATGCCCCGTGTGGGATCCCTTATCCATAGCTTAGCTAGTGTGTACCATTAACTAGGATCCAATCACAACCGTCTCAAGTAGCGCCTCCGTGTGGTGGTCACCCTCTAACACGTCTGATTGATCCTATCATAAGAAGTTCACATCTAGTAACCAATGAGTAATGCACCCTCCGTATGGAATGATCACCTCTGACGAGGTGACACAGAATGCACCACTCATCTTACAGTGAACCGTTAATGGAAGATCGTGGGTGTAATTAATAAGACCCTCTTCCACTAGTTTTAGTAAAAGGATTTTGCTTTTTGAGAAAATCTGTTTCTACACACTTCCCATAAACATCTAATGTTTACTAATGTGTTGAAAACGTTTTTTGAATTTTATTTTAGAAAACTTGTTTTGCGTGCATGCAACAATGTATTATACGCCAATCACAAACCAAGCACATAAAACAAAAAAAAAACTAAAATGAAATATAGGCACTCAAACAATGCCTCTATCTCCCATGGCTCTATCTCTATAGAACCTCCTTTTTGGTTTGATCGCCTCCAGCTCCATCTTTATGGACAACGGCTCCTTGCTCCATCTTCATGGATTTTCTAATTCTATTACATTTGTCCTATGCTTCTTTCAAAGTTTACAATTTATCTAGAAATAGAAATAACAACAAAATAAAAGGCTAGGGAAACCGGTGCGACTTTCCTTTTCGTAGGATTGAAGTCGCAGCTCCCTTTACATATGCCTTAAAACCAAACCAAACTTAAATTACAACATGCACCAATCTCAAACAATTTAAATACAAATATTCAAATGATTTGGTGCCATGGGAGATAGCGACTAATCTAGCTTAAAAGAGGGTTAGTCGTACACGCATCCATACATACATAACAAATATGTGTAACTGTTGAAATACTTAATTGATTCACACAGTATATAAACTCTTTACATACTGAATTAGAACTTAAAACAGCATCTTACTTCTCTGTCACAGTTCGATCGATCGAAGACCGTTCGATCGCCCGAACCTTCGATCGATTGAACACTGTTCAACCGCTTGAACATTCTGTTTCACAGAATGATTTGAAAATTTTACAGAATATTTTAAAATTAAAGTTTTTAATTTCAAAACACTTTAAAACTGTGAAACAGAGATCTTGACAAAGAATATGTCTCGATCGATCCAACTTCATTCGATCGATCGAATACCAGAAGGATTCGATCGATCAAAGACTGTTCGATCGTTCGAGTACAGAGGATGTTCGATTGATCGAAACATGTTCGATCGATCGAACCCGCCTTACATCCCATGCAATCACAGATTTGTATTCTGCTGTGATAACACTGCAGAAACAGATCTGTGACAATGCCGTTTCGAAAACAGTTCTAAAATCAACATGCAAATCAATATAGTGTTCCAAAAACGCATCTATAGATCCAAACGAGCGTGGCTCTGATACCAATTGATGGAAAAACCGGTTTAAGTTAAAAGTTTTAAACACGCAGCGGAAAAGTCAAGTTATAAAAACTTATTTGGTAGCCTAGGATCTACTACTCGTCAATTCCATAGATGTGTACAAGAGGGGACAAGACTTTATACCTTAGTGTCTTGAACCCAATTCTGAAATCTTCAACTTCCAGCAGCCTCCACTAGATGGCCTTCACTCTTATGACTCCTATGGATGCTCGCAGGAAGGACTAGGGTTGGTGGGAACCCTAATGGAGAGGATTGGAAGGTTTTGGGAAACCTAAACAGTTTCTGCAGCTTTTTCGTATAAAAAACGACGAACCTTTTTTCCAGAACGGAGCTGCCCTATTTATAGATTCCCAGAACCGACCTAGCTCTCGAGCGATCGAAGTGGTTTCGATCGATCGAATATTCGGTCGATCGACCATATTCAATCGATCGAACCTGTCTAGACTTCAATCGATCGAGACAACTTCGATCGATCGAACCTGTCTTGACATCATCCTCATTTGCCTTTCCAAGCATCCTAGCGGAGCTAAGAGTGGGACCTCCTAGGCTCTTTATTGTTGGCTCAGATCAGTTGATTAACTCCCATGACCAAACTCTTTGATCAGCAAATTAATCGACTGATCAGTTAACGTTTACTCCACTATAAAACGATAACTGAACTCCAACGCAAAAGAACATATCCGAAGCGATAACTAGACTTGTATGTTGTACTAATGTCCCTCTACCGTCAGCATTCGCAATCATATTCAGGTAGTCGGATAAACAGTTACTGTCAACCTGAATCATGATAACTTCTTATAATCCTTGAGTCCCATTCACCTCTCATGATTACCAAACATGTTGATAACTCTTATCAACAAGACTGCAGTACTCAGTAATCGACTTGGTGACATTCTCAAGGGAATGCTTACTCTGAAACAGAGGGTAGATTCTGTCTTGACAATATATGTTCACAACCCTATGAATATGACATATCCAAGATACCCAGGTGTTGATCTTCTATAGACCTCACTGATTGGTAAGTCAAAGAAGTCATATCCACAATCTGTGTTCATAATCATCTCAAGATTGAGAACACGTACCTTACACAAGTTATGAGTTCCTATCGACTGATTGACAGCCTTGAGCATCAATAGGAAACTCAGGTCCGTCAATGCACTATAAGCACTAGCATACTAACCAAGAGTCACACTCTAGTGATTGAGATTTATCACTCCATCCAATGGTAGTTAATGATGCTACAGTGTATACCTGATGAGATATCCAGTCTCATCATCCACTGTGACAAGCTTTAAGTATCAAAGAATAGTAATTCGTATCTCATTGTATGTATCTCATACACACACACGAAATACTTACTATGATACTTATGGATTAAACAATCATCTCATGAAAGAAACATACATCATAAAATGTAAAGTTGATATCCATATATTAAAATGTCAATGTCTCCTATATAAAGTAATGGTTTGAGGGCACAAACCCAACAATTAGTTCTTTGCTAAACTTCAAATGAAAGCCAAAAGCTGTCGCTCTATTCAAAAGGCCAAAAAAGATTTTTGACTAAGCTCTAAAAGAAATACTCAAAACTGTTCCCATCTTTCTTCAATGCCCATTCGTTTTCTATCTGATACGTGTGTCCAATTCCATTTTTTTGTTAAATG
The DNA here is from genome assembly GCA_033977485.1 of Hydrangea macrophylla. Lineage (NCBI taxonomy): Eukaryota > Viridiplantae > Streptophyta > Magnoliopsida > Cornales > Hydrangeaceae > Hydrangea > Hydrangea macrophylla. Next base: position 25,580,556 of record CM066990.1, on the reverse strand, counting down.
AGGTTAAAGTTGGTGCCTAGATTAACGAGTGAGATTTATTCAAAGTTATGGTGATCACATGGTGTAATGCCTCTTCCTAAGAAAAAGAAAAAATATAAGAAGAAGAAGAAAGAAAATAAAATAAAATAAAAGAAATTGTCCATGAGCGAAAATTTCTCAGACCTCAAAAGCTATCAAAACGATAAAGGAGAAAAAAAACGTGTCAATGCTTACTTCCAAAATTTGTGTACTTAGAAAAAGGTAGATGGATCTCAAATAGGGACGGAGAGAAAGAAAAAAAAAAGCAAAAAGAAAAGGAAGAAGGAGTGGAGGAGAATGCAAAAGATAGGTAGTGAAAAAAAAAGAGGAGACGAAGAAGAGATGGGAGAAAATAAAGAACCGTAGGATTAGATTGAATAGCGTGGAAAGTGTGAAAAAATGTGCCTTATTTCTGGAAGATGAACACAATGAGATAATATAGGCATTGATAAAAAGAGAGGTGTGAAGTGTTAACTCACATGGACGAAATAAAGAACAAAAGAAATGAATGAAGCTCGCTAGGTTAAAAACCTGAAAGGGCACCTAGGCAAAAGTAAGAGCACAAAAGAAAAATAAAAAATGAAGCTCGCTAGGTTGAAAACCCAGAATGGCACCTAGGCAAAAGTTGGAGCAAAAAAAAAAGAGAAAGAAAAAAAGAAGAAAAAGAAAATAAAAAAATGGGGCGAAGGCGTTATACCATAATTGAACCTGTGCTTACTAAGACGAACCCAATCGTGAAATGTTATGAGCACCAGTTTTGACCTTAGCATTGAGCTTAAATCAATTCAGCTTAAATCTTGTTCTATCACCAAGGGCTTGTTGCCCGAGTGGTATCACCACTCTCTCTCCAAGGGAGAGTGAGTGGGTTTGATTCCTCTTGTGGGGGAGTCCTTAGAGGGTGGGTAATCCCCTTACCTGGTTTCTCTGTGGGTATGGCCACAGTTCTTCCCCAGTGTGGGGTTGTCCCCAGTCCCCCCATGCACATAGGGATGTGGGTTGTGTGTGTCAGTGTCCCTGTACCAACAAAAATAATAATAAAATCTTGTTCTGTCAAATCTTTCCCTGTGAATCTAAATGTGATTGATCTTGAAATTCATCAGCTTGACCAAACTTAGAAAGGTCATTTTGCATATGACCAAAAGTCTCATGCTATCATCGAACTATGTTTGACCTGATTTCCAATAGGAGATACGTAGGCAACCTCCCAAAAGGTTTGGTCTCGCCCGTGCTTAAGCCTCATCTCTAGAGTCTTGACTTTATTTGAACCACGCTTCTCGATCCCGATATTTATCTTAACCCTTTTCTTGTTTGGAACTACGTCTGACATGATTCCCATTAGGGGATACGTAGGCAACCTCTCAAAAGGTTCGGTCGTAGCCATTAACCCAAAATCATTTACCCTTCACACTTGGGGCAAGGCCCCCTTGAATCTTGTGTGCTTGCTTTAAACTAGGGCAAAGCCCCATCATGGACTTTAAAGTAAGTTACATGATGAACAAAACCTTAGTCGATGGATATCCTTTGATTTCAAACACCTGTGCACTTTACTTTCCCTACACGGGACATGCCCCTATCCTGAAACTCATATCACTCGTATACAAGGGGCAAGCCCTTTACTCTGTGGGCTTAGTTTGATTGCTGAAAGAATTCGTCAGTCCTTGATTTACACACAAGGGGCAAGGCCCTCTACCACCCGTTCTATCCAATCGAGTCCAAACCTTTGTCATACACAAGGAGCAATTCCCCTTTAGCCCTTTTTGTTTAGCCGAGCCCAACCCCTTGTCATACACAAAGGGCAAGCGAAGTCCAAGTCCCTTGTCATAAACAAGGGGCAATTTTGTTCTTAGGTAATGTGTTTACGTAAGTTTAGACGGAGTTGTATTTCACTCTTTGATTAGGAGTAAAAGTTTGTGGTCGTAATGGTGAAAGAGTAAAGAATTGAATACAAACATGATTAGAGAAATTTTTCAATCCTTGAATTTATGCATGAAGTCTCATCTCAAAGAATTGGATGAATAGAAAATGAATAATCTAGATCATGCGCAAGGTACATCACTCGTAGTGGGGCACTATGCCAAAAGAAAATAGAAAAAAAAATGTTATTCGACTTGGGTATTTTAGTGTCTTTGGTTGCGTTTTAAATACAAGTTTGAGTCATAGAGTTGTAGACTTTGTAGGTGCATGAGCAATAGAATGTGAAATATTTCTTAGAATAGTGAGGAAAGAGGAGTCCATGAGCATCTGCGTGATCTTCTGGAATGAGTCGTGTTCACATCATTATTGCATCATCAAGCACAAATGTCTAAACTAGGGGAAATGTTCACGTCTCTTGGACTTCATAAATTTATTCCCACGATTTCAAGATGATAATTATGCAATGCATATGTGGTTCGCCTTTATTGTCCCCATAATGCTTCCCCTTTAAGAGTAATTCGCCTTCACTGGCTCTACATGGTATTGATAGTTGAATGGGTATTCCCCATATAGCATGATAATTTTGTTGCATATTCATTTCTATTTCATGAATTAGCTTTGCAACGTATTGATAGTTGAGTGGGTAACCCCCCGCATTGCAATTGATTGAAGGTATGTTGAGATTGAAGAGTAGCGTGCCTTAACTTGGCCCATTTAAAATGATTTTCTTGTGTGCCTTAACTCGGCCCATTCAAAATGATCTTCTAGTGTGCCTAACTCGCCCCATTCAAATGATTGCCTTGTGTGCCTTGACTCAGCTCGTTAAAAACGGCTTTCTTATGTCCCTTACCCTGGCTCATTCAAAACGATTTCCTTACATGCCTTAACACAGCCCATTCAAAAGGATTTTCTTGCATGCCTTAACTCGGCCCATTCAAAATAATTTCCTAGTGTGCCTTAACTCGGCCCATTCAAAATGATTTTCTTGTGTGCCATAACTCGGGCCATTCAAAATAATTTCCTAGCGTGCCTTAACTCGACCCACTCAAATGATTTTCTAGCGTGCCTTAACCTGGTCCACTCAAAATGATTTTCCAGTTATGCCCCATGATACCCCGTTTGGTCCCTAGACCCAATTTTGGCTCTGATTTGACCCTTTTGATGCATGTTTGATCAATTTTTTGTAATGTTGAGTGCTTGGAAACATTCGTAGATATCGTTTGCATGCATATAAATCCCCAGCATAGCAATTAGTCTCATTTAGCATTGCATTGAATTGAGTTGATAGAAATCTTGCATTATCGCGTTCATCCACATATATTCCATAGTAGAGTATTCAACCTCATCGCTATAATCTCCTAAACTATTGCACTAGTCGAGTTGAATGAATATTGAATTCTAGTTGCACGGCATTACCTTCCGCACTATCATACCAGTCAAATCGAATGAAGTCTTGAATCATGTGTAGTGCTCCTAATTTGCCTTAACAGCTCCACGAGTACCTTTTCCCCAACAGAGTTACATCGCATTTCATCATATCCCATGGTTTGCGTTAAGTGGCTACATGAATTTGAGTTCCCCAACTGAGTTGCCCTCCTTGCCTAGCTCGCACGAAGAGCTACGCACGAAGATGTCCCATGAATCATCCGCGCTAAGGACAACCCTGCAGTCACAAACGCTGGTGATGTTCGCCGTAATTGGCTCATCACTGCGTATTTTAGGTCCAGTTCGCCTTATGTGGCTCTGGAGACATTTTTGTCTCCACCTAGCTCGAGTGAAGAGCTATGCACGGAGATGTCGCAAAGCCCTCGATGAGGTACCCTTGCATCATTCGTGATAGGACATACCCTTGCATCGTCCACGCTAAGGACATCCCTTTTGCATCATCCGTGACAGGACATCCCATTGTTGCACAATTCGCGATAGGACACATCCCTATTATCACATCGTCCGCGCTAAGGACACCGTCCATGATAACCCAAGAGTGTTGCATGTTTGCATTAGTTTGAGTCTCATATCATTCACTGTGTTTTTTTGAATTATTGCTTGCATGTGGTGTGTTGATTGAACTACGGTTGGTCTAATTTCCTGTAAAGGAATACGTAGGTAGCTCTTTTGAGCACGATCACTTGATTTTTGAGGTTTTCTTTGTGTGCTTGTTTGCATGTTTTGATTTTCTCGATGTTGTTCCTGATGTCTTCCGGACTCACTGAAAGGTTGTCAGGCATGCTTTGACATTCCCTTATGATGTGCATTGCTTGCAAAGCTCTGTCAAATAGGGGTAAACTATAGACACACTATTTTGGTTCGTTCGTTCGACAGAAGGAACCCTGCTTGAAGAACACTCTAATGACTAGAATCAGGATTTTTCGATTATAAAGTAGAAGTTTGTGAAGCACCGTGGTCTCCAAGATATGTAAGAATAACCTTTAGGAGACTCGGGCATGTTAGAAACCCAATTTAGAACAAAAACCCAATTTAGGGGAGCTTTTTCACATAAAATGACAAAAAATTGCCTTTTACCGCGCAAACCCCGGACCTCAGGGTGGGATCCTCAGAACACCTTTTACAAAATAGTCCTAAAATAGGCTAAATTAGTGACCCAAGCCTTCATATTGGCCAAAAACCACTTAGAAGAATTTTCACCCCTTTTTGCACCTTACATGTTTGCTTCTTCTTGGAATCAGCCTCACTCGTTTGACCAAAACTCAAAATCTACAAACTATGTTCAAATAAGAACAAAAATATCTTAAACTAGACTTCCATACCTTTCCAATGATATATCACAAGCCCAAAAAGGATAAACAAGGTGAGAGAACAAAGTCCGGGAAGTCTGGAGTGAAAACACAACATTCTAGGCTGAGTGCCATAGTGGCACTCATGTAAGTGCACTCAGTCAATCGCCATTATGGCCCTCAGATGTCCCATATTTGTTCCAGACCCTTGATTTGACCCTAATCAGTGTGAAAATACCCAAAAATGCCCAAAAGTGTGTTTCGTTTGTCCCACATTGCTTAGCTATAGAGTTTTTCACCCATATCTTCAACTATAAAAGGGGGATCCTCCCCTCGCCATTCAACACACCTGAAAAACCTGAGACCTAGAGAGCCCAAGAAAACCCCCTAGGAGAATTCCGAAGCACTCAAAGTTCTTTGAAAAGTTTAATCATTTAGTTTTTAGGCTTCTTGGAGTCCGCGGTTCTGGCGAAGCCTTGCTGAAATATTCTGAGGGAAATTCTTAAGGTAAGCACCTTCTTCTTCTTTGTTTTCTACTTTATTTTCCTATTTTGATCTTTATTTTCTTCCATCTAGGTTGCATTTCTCATTTGTTCTTCGCGTTCTTCATTTTTCTTGCTTTTAATCTTCAAAGTTCTAGGATAGTTTTAATTTAGTATTTGTATTATCCATTAAAGTAGAGTTATCCCAGGTAGAGCTACCCCAAATGTTGTGGTAGCCGAAGTTGTGGGGTTGTTATTCAATCCATGGATATCCGACCCTGGAGATAACAAAGCCTTAATCGGATCTACGAGTCTAGAATTAGGCCACTCATATAGGAATCATGTAGTAATTCATATTGGTTGGGATAGTGGGCTATCCATGTTTTATCCATGTATAGTAATTTAATTCATAATTAGTTTAATTCATGAATTAACTCTTAGCTATGCACATGCATACACATGCACACTATTCTCACATAGAATAGTAGGTTGTCCATAATAGGGATAACACCCTAATTAGCCTTACACATGCACACTACTACACATCGTAATCATGTTTAGACATGCATACATGCTATCCATGCTTAGAATAGTAGGGTATTCCTCGATTATCCTATATATTATGCTTTAATGCCCTAACCATGGCCAATAAGAGATAATTGGGAATGCTATGTTATCCTGGGTAAGTTTCTAGCATCCCTCTTATTTATCGCTTTCTTAGGATCACATAGACGCATACACAGGTGAGTAAAACACAGATTTAAATTCTTGACATGATTACTTGTGCATAGAATTCATATTTTCTAGGGCTTTGAGTGCAACTTTCACGTTTGATTCATTTTATTTGCTTTTGCATGCACAGGGGAGCGTAGTAATACGTTTAGTCCCCGAATTACTATTTTAGCACATGCATTGCATGCAATTGCTTAGTTTCTTGCACGATTTTCTTTTATTAGTTGTTTATAACTTGAATTTGGATTGCATTAGTTTAAATGAAATGGTCCACATAATGTCTAGTCAAATACCTTGAAAGCTGAGTAGAGGCCCATCTCACGATGGGGCGAGAGGGGGTGTTTTAGCACAATCTAGCTCCTTCCTCTCTCGTACCTTAACCCCGAACCGAGTTCTTTGGTGACGAAAGGGTGGTGCTCTTTATCTATTGGACTTGATAGATTTAGTTTTCTTGGTTTCCTTTATCAAACCAAGTGGTGACTCTATTAGTGAGGATCTCTCCGGATTTAGCCTTGTGGGATATACATGGATTACTCACTCGTGTAGCCTCGGATATGGAAGATGGGCATCAATTTTTGCCTTGGGTTGGATAAAAAGCCCCATGGAATACAAAATACGAGTAATCCAAATCGGTCATATTGGATAAAGACTAGTGAAGGCCGGGTGGTGAACCTCACTTGTGGCTGTTGGCATGAGATTTGAAATGGGATAATCAAGTAGGCTTAATCCTTCTAGGCCCTAAGATTGGTTCAGGTACCCCCATTTTGTTACCGTCCCCGGCAATGGTGCCAAAAATTTTCCACAACAGAAATTGTGTGTGCTCTTACGAGTATGTCCAAGTGTAGATGGTCGCGTCGAGTATTAAACTGGTAAGACCAAGTCGTATCCCTAGGAATGGAATGTAAGGACAGAAGATTCTAGATTGAGACCTAAAGAAATTAAAAGATGATATCTTGAAAGTGGAGGTTCTAGCGATCCTACTATATCGAGATTCAAACTAGATTAATTAAACATTAAGTAGCAACTAAATTAATTAGAATGAGATTTGGGATTTAAAACTATTTATAAAAAGGTGTTGGGAACATGTTAATCCACATTACCCCAACCATCACCATGTTTAAATATTGACGTACAACTGGGGCTTTACCTTTCTAGCATTCAAAATTATTAAGTTAAGAAATCTAGGCACTAGTTGGGAAAATTGTCTATTACTAAGAAACAACACATTAGCAAAGTGAGCGTAGCTGAGATGAGGATGCTAAGGTATATGTGTGGTAAGACTTGGAAAGATAAAATTAGAAATGAGTACATTAGAGAAACTGTAGGAGTGACACAGATTGAGGCTAAGTTGAGGGATGGTTCGGCCATGAAAATTGTAGGATAAGCTGAGAATAGACTTAGATGGTTTGGCCATGTGCAACGAAGACCTGTAAATGCATATGTACGAAAGAGTGATAAGATTGTAGTGTCTGGAATGGTTAGAGGGAGGGACAGACCTAGACTGACCTGGGAGTATGTAGTACAACAAGATATGAATATATATAATTTAAGTGAGCATATAGCTCTTGATCGTGCAGAATGGAGAAAAATGATTCATACAGCTGACCCCAACTGATTGGGACACAAGGCTTGGTTTGGTTTGGTACAAGTGGTTGAATGACTTCACTTACTTTAAGAATTGAAATAGTTACTAATTAAAACAATGAATTATAGCTAACAAATCAAGTACGAAATATTTGACATGTTGGTCATGTGTGTTCTTTGGGTTAATTAGTCTAAAAAGTTATATTTCAAAATCAGTTTGCAATTTGAACTTTGGAAGATCAAGTTGGGTTAAGTTTCTGAAATAGAAGTCACTGGAATGCTATAAAGGTTCTACCCAAGACATGTGCCTACGAATCGATTGCTATAGACAGCAATCGATTGGCATGGAATGTCTTCCAATCAATTGGCATAGGATACCAATCGATTGGCTCTGAGCCTACGGCAATCGATTGGGTTTTGTGTCCAATCGATTGCCACGGACTTTCACTCTGGTTTATTGCAGCGACTAGGTAACAATGTTTCATCACATTTTTCGCAACCACGAGTGTACTCTAACATATTAAAGAATGTAGATACATGAAAACATTGAAACATATTGCTGGATTTGAATCTAAACCTAGATGTGAACATGAAATTTGGAATTACAATGGAGGTTCAACCAAACAACTAAACTAAACATATAAGTACTAAGTTCAGAGCAAAACACTATATAAATGAAACCTGAAAAGAAGCCGAAATCAAATTACAGAATGTAAAAGCTTGTAATTGTTTGCACAATGGAGAAATCTATAGTTTATCCTACAAAATACGGTAAAAATGAGCCTTGACTCCTCTCACTCTCCCCTATATATACTAGTCTATCCTCGAGCTAAGGAGTGTCTAGATACATTTATAACGACTGGTCGTCGTATCAAAGAGTTATTTGCTAAGATTTTGCTCCATTAAAGAGGTTTAACTGCACAGCCCTGACCAATCAATTGGCTCTGGAAGCAATCGATTGGTTTTTTATGACAATCGATTTCTCATGAATGGCAATCGATTGGCCTCGAAGAGATGTTAATCGATTGCCAACGAATGGCAATCGATTGGGACTTGAATTTCTACTTTGAAACGTCCTCTTTATTTTTGAGCTATCCCTTTTCAACCTGTTATCTAATCTAGCTTTAGAACCTGCATAAAACTGCACTAAACACAGCAACATACCATGGAAAAAATATCATTGTGTAAAGAAAGGTATTTTAACACAAATGCAGATAAAACCAGAGATATGGGGCTAAGATTGACTAATTCTAATCTTTATTGGGCCAATATCTTATAAATATCAGCCCTCATAACCTTTTGCCAGTGATTAAGTAAAATTCCTTGCTTAGCAAAAAAAAACCGTCTTAGTGATCCGGAGAAGTGTACCCCACCATACCACCTTCCATAGTGGGTGGTGATCCACGTTGCGGTTCCTCTTCCTTGTGCTGAATAATTCTGATATCTGGGTAACCTTGGATCATAGTGATTGCAGATGAAGTAAACTTGTCCAATCTCGGACTTCTCCCTGGTTCTTTGCTTCTTGCGTTTCTGCTAGGCATCTTGTGCATTGTGTCCTTTTTTTGAATGCTAATCCATTTGATCTAAAGAAAGAAGAATATTTTATTTGTCAAAATGATGAATAACTTGAGGTTTGAGTTTCATTACTAACAAAGTAAACTATTTAACTAGAGGACTAATAGTTATCTCAAGAATTCTCATGCTTGATGTATCTTCTATGCTTTGATTCGCAAGCACTCTCATATCATCATTGTATCCACCTGACAACAGGCAATACACACCCACTTTTTTCATCTCTATTTGAGTTATAGAGCTATTCAGTCAGAATGAACCTTTCGTGTAACTTATCACATCTCTCCATTGATATCATCTCATCTCATGTCATGTCACTTCCACCAGGTTCAAACCTATGGTTTGTGTAGTTTCTGTGTGATATATACTTGGTGTCTCTAGTCTTTTAGACCACTTTTTATTTTCTGACTTCTTTCAAAGTTTCATACTGTTGTGGGTATCTGTTCATTCACATTTTTATATGTTAACTCTCTATATATATATGGTGGTTAGCATTGGCAATTCACGAGTCTAATTGAGTTTCTTGCAACCCAATATGATTCACCATTCATAAATTTCCAACTTTGAAGTCTTAAGTGGAAAATATTCAACATTTTAGATTGAATGAAAATTTTGTTGAATTGTTCTTTCGTTCATTTTTGGAATTCTGCATGTGTTTTGATACATATTTATGCATATATATATATATATATTTATTTCCTATAAGCAATGAATTATTTTGATTCACAATTCATAATTTTGGCAAATCCAGTATTTGATGATTCAATTCATGATTCCACAACAACGTCTATATCTCCCTGTACTTACCTACCTTCTTGTTACGTTTATGTTAAATCATATACATGTCCCAGTATTATATGTCGCCTGCTTGATACTTACCTCATCTTGCAGTCAAATGGTGACTGTGTTGCAACCTTCCTTTCAAATCACTTTTCAAGCTTGACAAATGCAAGAGAATATGAAAGCCATGGTGTTTCCAACTTGCCCATTGTGCGTAATTTTTGCCTGGACGGAGGGAAACTTTTGTCCAACTCATCCGATGTATGCTATTATTTGTACACCTCCTTATCATCTGAGCTCACAGAGAAAGTAACGGCTTATGACCAAGCATGCGAGGATGTGCTTTCCATCCCCTCATGTCTAAAGTGTGATTGCCTCGTTTAGTTGGAACATGGTTGTTTTATTGTTCAAGTGAGATGAGCTATTCTGGTCATTGACCGGTTAATTTTTTTTTTTTTTGAACGACAGATTTATTATGTATCATGATCAAAATGATACATTGATACATGAGACGCCCAATGTCATGAAAAAACAACAAGGAAAGACACGCCAAAGAATACCTTAAGCCCATTAAGACATTTTGACAAACACCTAGAGGACTAATACTATACCATATACAGATTACCTCCCCTAAAAGTATCAAAATCCCATACAAACATTCAAATCATACGCTGTGAATTACCAATAACAATTCACGCACACTATAACCCACGCTGGCTATTGAGTAACCTATGGAAACTAACACAAATCAATTCACATCCCATGGGAAAACCCACACAAACTTCCGGTCCCCAGTGATCGGTTACTAAGGTTCCCATTGTTTCTTTCATGGAGTAGTAAAGCACCTTCTATATGTATACATATATATATATATCAAAGAAATCATTAAGGAAAATATGAAGAACAAGAAAAGAGGAAGGAAAATAAGTTCAACAATTTTGAACTTTAAGAGTCACCTGACATTTCAATTTTCATGATGTACTACTAGTCTACAACATTTGAAAAATATTTGATTTTTGTTAATGTTTAGTATGAAGAAAAATGCTCGGAAATGAATTTTTCCTTCTAATTTTCCCATCCCTTTTCTTTTCTCTCATAATCCTCAAACCGAAGAGAAACATAAAATGCCAACATGGCAACATAGCAGAGAAGAGAAAAAGGAATAAATTTAATGTATTTGATTAAGATTTCTGGCTAAACCTTCCCTCTTTGGGCCTCTTAACTGAGAATTTTGGGTTCCTCGTGGTCAGTTTATACCGTTTTGATTCCAGAAGAGACTACGTAACATTTTCAATTTAAAATATGCTATTGCTTATATGCAGTCAATATTTGATCACAGTCCTAGTGCTGCGTCTGGACCTTTATACTTTTGTGTTTCTGCAAAACGTGAACCCACAGACTCTGGAGTGTTTTGGCTTAATATGTCCTGGCTTTTCCATACTCAAACTACAAATTTCCTTTGATGATGCCCAAACAAAAGAATGGATTTCAAGGCAAATAAGGCCTCCGTCCTAACCCCGATTATGGCATACATCCAAGTGAGTCTAGTGGAGCTATAATAGTGTATGTGTGTGCATGTCACAATGTGTGAGAAAGAGTTTACATGGGTAGAGGGACTCACAAGTCACAACAGGTCTTGTGAGGTCTTCATTCCAAGCCTAAGCACAAGTGCATGCTATGAATCATCCAACAACAGCGCAAGATATTCGAAAAAGTTAATTGGGACGTAGCATCATTTATATGTTTATATGTTGATGGAATGAGGAAAATGTTCAACATGTGGGTAATGTTTTGAAAACCGAACTGTTCGTTAATCTAGAAAAAAAAAATTAGGTCACTGGTTACTAGTTCAAACGTCGGGTCAACCGGAATTAAATCGAGATGCCCTACTTATAGAATAAATATATTTAAATAATAATTTTAAAACATACATATGTGAAAAAATAAAATTATAATTAAAAAAGATTAATAATTATTCCGAGTTCGGGTTGAACCGCCAAGTTCTCTGATTTAAAAAAAATAGAATTGTTTGTACCATTCCGGTTTTATTGATCCAAATTGAGCCATTTACTTAATTAACCGGTTGATGATTCTAGTTGCGTTTTCAAAATATTGGTCCAGAAAAAATAAAAGAAAAAAGGTCCAATTTTCAACTGTTGATGCTAGAGTCCATACATGTGGCTAGGTACTACTAACCTGTACCCACCATCATAGCAGATATAATTCATTCAACAGAAAGTTGTGGGGCACACTCAAAGCTTCGCTAATGTTCATCCACCCTCCCTTTCAAGATATATGAGATGTAAAGTGTACAAAACGATGGTTAAGCAAAAACACAATTATTCAAAATTCTCTTCCCATTTTTCATTGGGGTCGATTGTAGGGAGACATGTCACACCACCCTTCCTTTTTAGATTCATTTTGTATGTGGGACCTACCCCTCCAACCTTCTAGATCTTTCAACACCACCTCACAAGCACAAGCACAAATACATATACAAGGCTAACAAATAATTCCCTACATGTGTACATGTATACAAATACATGTCTCTACCTATATCCAGACATGACAGAACAGAAATATACACACGAAAACAAAAAGAATGTACGTGTATGTATGTATACCTACATACACATAGTATGTAGAAACATATAGATAAATGAAAAGAGAACGAAGAAAGGAGACAAAAACAATGAGCCATTTTCTAAAGCATTAACTATCTAGACAATCCAGCAATTTTTTCAATTCAGCTATGGTCCACAATTCCTTTTAAAACTGTTTCTAATGGAAAACTTGTAATCCCTAAACCCCATTTAAAGCAAGAAACACAGTTATACGACCTATAATTGCCTCTTTTTTTTCTTTTTTTTTTTCTTCCTTCAACTTATGCATGAATGTGTTCCCCACATGATTACCTGGTCTATATCTACTACCATTCTATATATATCTCTCTGTCACCAATTCGTCAAAAACAAATGGAATGTAAAGAAAGGAAGAGAAAAGAAAATCACTAAGAAAAAGCAAGCTCAAGGGTGCCCCCCCTCCATATGACTTCAATCATCTTCTATAAAGATCAGTGAGGGAGAGAGACTTTTTAAGAGTACTTCCATGGCCATGAGGGTGTTTGGTCCCCAGGGTCCCACTGGCTAGCCAAACCGGGGACATGAAACGATGGGCTAAAAGTTTTTAACCACCATGAACTAATCACTAATATTGGCTTTGAAGAACACTAGTCTAAATCACTAGATTTTCATTATGGGTCCAAAAAAGAATATGAGTTTGTGCTGAACAATGGACAATTGTCCATGCTTTGGAATCAAAAAACAATTTCAAAACTTCGTCTTTATCTTTAATTTATGCTTTCTTTTTATCCATCTTGTCATGGTTGTGATCAACTTTAGACCAATATACATGTTTATCCTCTCCTACATGCTAGGCATTAATAATCAATATTTGAGGCTCAACAACAAATAATGTTATCACTTGTCCAATACTCACCTCCAAAAGTGAGGGGCAAACTCATTTTATGTGTACTACCATGTGATTTGTGGCCACAATCAAGGCACCCATTTTGGTTGGTGGTTCATTTATGTTCCCCCAATGGGTAAATAATTTTCATTTTAATAATTGCAAAATATGGTAAAGCACTAATGATGATTTCCCTAGTTAAGAAGCATGTTCTACAAGGGCTGTGTAGAAAATGTAGTGATAAATTTTAGTGCCGGAATTGTAATTCCGGAGTTACTAAAGATATCCCTTTAATTACTTTCAATATCACCTAGATACATTAAGGAATTGTGCATTCAGAATTCCACGTTGTTTAAGTAGGTGGATGTAGTAAATCCCTTGTTATTTATTAATCATGTTTTAGTTTGCCCCATCGAGCTGCATATATGATTACAATCTAAGCCTTAGCCAAGCAAGGGCTTCAAATGGTAATAATGTTGTTAAAAGTCACAAGAAAAGATGTTTAAACATGTTATTTGCAGCTTCCCTAGCCCATTACTAAATCTATTATTTAAGATAAATATTCGAATTCAATATTACTTTTATATGTGTTTGGTCGAAACTCTTTTTTATTTATATTTATTTAATTTATTTAATTTTTTTTTTTTTTGTATGTGTGTGTGTGTTTTCTTTTGTGACAAAACACCATGTCTTTCAGGACCTCAAAGACTATATATATGTATCAAAAAAGTAAGTTACTAATACAGAATTGCATACAGTGTACGGAAACTGGTTTCATCTTGGGCTTAGCTACATGCAGTATAGTGGGCTCATAAGTATTGCATTTTTTTTTTAGTAATGATACACCCACTCTCTCAACCACACTTCCATTCATATTCAGCATATTCTGACATTTGATTGTCCTTAATTTTGGTGGGTTTCACATGCGTTTCACATAGGACTCACTAGAATCAAGGGACAAGAAGTGCTGAATGTGGTTCAGTTGTGGTTGAGAGTGTGAGTATATCATTATTGTTTTTTTTTCCTACCCTAGGAAAGAGATTTGTTTTTGAATTCAAGTTTGAGAATAGATTTATTTAATACAATCTTGTGTGTGTGTGTTGTTTTTAAGTTATACATGATATACTATCCTATACCACTGCTTATGCAAATTGCTATTAAATGAGTAATCAATAAGGGCGGGCCTGCTTGTCGCCACCTTTTGCTCGTGCAATTCAATCGGAGGAAATTACTATTAGATAGTTGACTTATTTTTTCATAATTGAAATGCAGAAGTTGTTTTGTTAAAAAGTTTTATTTTTGTTTTTAAAATTTCATAATCACTTGCGAACTCTAAAAAAACTATTGCCGAACGGAACCTATTATGTTTTTAATCTTTTGAAACGGAACATATATGAAATCTGAAGCCCTTCGAAAAGCCAAATATATATACATATATAATAATAATAATCCGAAATCAGGATGTTTAAGGATCACAAAATAATGGGAAGTTCTCTCAATTTGTCACTGCACATTGACATTAATAGTTCTGCATTTTTTGGGGGGTAAGTGACCAGCTGACCGCAGAAACAAGAGACAGTGTCCCTAATGTTGAGGGGACTTGAACGACAATGCTGCAGTAACAATAACAAGAGAAAGAGCTGTGCCCAGTACCCCCCATAATCACCAGCTCGGAGAAAAGGAAGCATACATGAACCTGAAGCACTACCCATTCCTCAAATGGGTGAAATCACTATCCACGAAAGTCAAAAATAAAATTATATATATACACACATATACATAAAATAATCAATCAAAATTCAAACCCAACCCATCCAACAAGTCATTTTTTTATATAAATATTTCAAAAAAGAAATTTCAGTCAAAAGTCTCTAAAGTATATTTTTTTTTAGTATTAGGTTCAATCCGTTTTTTTGTTTTAGTGAAAAGTGCACAAAGTATAAAATTTATGTGAAATTGACATAACTTTTTTAAAAAATTGAACAAATTATTATGTGAAATTTCACATATCACACAAAAAAGTTATGTGAAATTTCAAACATTTAAAACTAAGGGACTTGATCGGTTTAAATTTCATTAATCATGAAGTTTTGATCAAAGTAAATAAAAAAAATTTATACTTTATATTAATTAATTTGGAATGAGTGACTTTTAACTAAATTTCTATTAAAAATGCAAAAAAAGGAGCCAGTGGCAACATTTTATATAATCCTTTCACCCCAAGGGTAGTGGCCGAGGCAAGGGTACCTGCCACGGTCCCGAGTTCAAGCCACACTTTTATCTTCTATGTCGATGTAGAGTGGGCCGGGGTAACTGCACTCAGTGTGGGTTTGACCTTACCAGGCCAAGTCCTTTGTTTTAGGCTTTGGTGAGTTCACATATTATTACAAAAAAATAATAATAAAAAAAATAAAGACATTGCTTTCTTAGATATGGCTTAAATGTCAACTTTAGCACCACCCTTTCCATGACATGTGTGAGTATTGGTGTGTGTGTTGCATGGTCGGTGTATGTGTTTGGAGTTTGTCCTCTGTTCTATTATGATAAAACCAATGTCAGTGACTCCGTCTAAAAATCACAGTAAATTTGAGACGCGAATGATAGGTGGAGGGATTTATCCTCGTACCCGAGAAAAAAATAACAAAATAAAAGTTGATAGCTAGTGCAAGTAATTTACTCTTTGTTTCAAATTAATCTGAGCACAAAAGACAGGTGGAGGGATTTATCCTTGTATATGTGAGGGAAAAAAAATGTGTAAGTAATTTACTCTTTGTTTCTAATTAAGGGACTTTTTTTTCCCCCCTGAAATTCCAACTATTTGTAGTAAACATCTAATTAATTATTGCTTGTCTTACAAGTTTAAAATTTCATTGCATGCCAAATGCAGAGTGAGAGCGTTTAAAATGAGAAGGGATAAATTTGAAAAGTGTTTCGAAAGTACGTTGACTTTAGAGGAGAACTTTTAACTTAAGACATTTCAAAATAGAATAACGGATTCTTAAATTGGAATGGGCCAAGTATATACATTTATGATTTCTTGAATTTGTACTGATTTTTTTTTTTTTTTAATATGGAGGAGAGTGATGAGGTTCGAACTCTGAACAAATGTGTTAAAGGGAACTTATATATGTCAAATACTTTGAGATAGTGGGATTGAGGATAATTTTGCTGGAGGGGAGAGCGATTTCAACTTTTTTTTTAGTAACAGTGTAGTGTGTTATGTGTTTTTGCATGAAGTGGAGGACATGTAGCATCATATCATATCATTCATAAAGCTAAGCGTACCTTTCCCCCCTTGGTTGTTCAAATTCATTGTATATGCAAGGACACATCCGGATATATATTAGTAGAAGCCAAAAGTACTAAGCTATTGCTACTATACACTCTGTCATTTCAAATCATATTTCCAACACACCATGATGATCATAATAGTGCAGGCATAAATGTATAAAATGTAACAAGTGTTCATGACACGGTTAAATAAAAAGGCTAGTCCTGTGTGTCTTCTATTGTATGTGTTTTCTTTTATATTTAAATCGTATTAAATTTTAAAATATTCAACTTTTATGGTTATTTAAGAAAAAATAAAGAAAATTGAGTCATGCACAAAATTTAGAACTTTAATCTCATTGTATTTTTTTCTTCCTATTTTCTACACTAATTTTTTTATTAACCAAATAAAGAAAAGAGTTGTGCTTTGCATTTTTTCTTTTTTCTTTTTTTTTTTTTGCACTCACTAATTAAATCTATCTACCAAGCAAAGCCTTAGAGTATGCGGTACGAGAGGGAAAATGATAGGCAGAAAATGATAGGGTGATGGGATATTAATTATTAAGTACCAAAATATGTAATTTTACAAGAATCTTAGAGTATAAAGATAACATATTTGGTGAAATTATGGAGGCAAAGAGAACACAAACTTTAATATGGATATCTCAGTATGAACCCACAAAATAAAATGCAATGGTTAATTATGTAAATAGCTTGATTCAACACTCATATTTCAGTGCATTAATATTTGAAACTCCATGTATAGCATTCATAGGCCATATGAAGTTTCTTGCTTTACATGTATAATATGTCTAAATAATGAACATGAGGTGTTTTGAGGCTAACAGAAGTACTTGTCTTGTAGGGTTGTAAGGTTCAGATTCTAAAGCAATTGGGGCCATGGAAATATGGACAAAAATTTGAGACATGATCTAAAATACATGACACGTATGGCCTTAAACATTCCCTATCCATCAATTAATGTGGCCACATAGTTTTCTAGTTTGGACATGTTTCATATATGTTATGATTTGTTGCAGGACAACTTCTTCACCTGAAGATAAACAAAAGAATCCATCAATAATGCAGCAAGGTAGCAAGGCTCGAGACAAAATGAGGCCTAGAGGCCCCAGTTTGAGGCATTTCTGTAAGTATTATCATTAACCTTTATTTACAATCCATTTTTCTGATCTTTTGCTGGAGGAATTATTACTAAAAATACTTTAATTAGGTTTTGCTAACATTTTTTTGTGATGGCATATTTATTTTTTTTAACATTTATTTGAACATTTATTTGAACATCATTAGGGTCTTTTTTTTTTTTTTTTTTCTTACAAACCGCTGGTGTAGACTAAGATAGTTCTACCCTACGGGGCATCACTTACATCCCGAAATAATTATTCACCTTTTCTTTTTTAGATGTCCCAAAATTGTTGTTAATAATTGTCCACTTTTGAAAGTCAACAACAAATTTTATATAAACTTTCCTATAACACCCTTTATAATAAAAACAAGTACTCATTTATGTGTGGTCAAAAGAAATGAGTAGGAAAGTCAAACACCCCATTAAATCTAATGGGAAAATAAGACAGTATTTATCATGTAATGGACTAATAAAATGAATATAATACATCTTTGTTAAACAATATCTCTAGTAGGCAATTATTTAGACATTGATAGAGGTTTTCTTTTTTTTTTTTGGGAATTAATACTTAAGTCGGTACAGAGAGAATTGAGAGAGACTTTGGGTTCATAGTTACATGAACGTGAGCTCTCTCTATAATGGTAGGGTTTATGAGCAAAGGAACAAGAACAACTAGGGGCGGAGCCAGGAATTTAGTCTAGGGGGAGTACAAGCTTATGGGGGTTCGGAGGCAGTGCCTGAGGCGAATTTTTTTTATTTTTTTTGTGTATTTATACACAATTATGTGGGGAATTCATTTTATGTCATAATTGCAAAATATTCTAATAGTTTGCACATTATTGATGAAAACTTTGAAATTGGTCAAACATATTAACACTTAGGCCCCTTTGTGACGTTAATTTTGGGTATGTGGAGATAATGCTATCATTTAGCCCACCTATGTGGGGCTAATTTTTAACACTTAATATCTATGAGGGGCAAATTTAGGGGTTAACTTCTTATGTACAGTCAATTTTGACACTTAAACTTTCTATGCGTGGCTAATTTTAACACTAAATTCGACTATTTTGAGAGAAATCTTAGTAGTTTCACTTTAGTCTAAAATCACATTGGGTTAAGTGTCCACTTTTGAACCACATGGGTTAAAGTGAAAATGAGCCTAACCACAAAGAAGGTAAAATGTAATTAAACCTTTTTTTTTAAAGTTAAAAAATTGAAGTAGTTGAGAGAGGATGTGTAGAGAATAATTTTTACAATCTCATCCAGAGGCCAAAAAAGATAGAGTAACATTTGGGATACAACCTTTATACAACTTTCATACAACCTTCCCAAAAGATGTGTCTATCTCTATCCTGTGATGTCACTGGACTCCACAGTGACACAGGAAAGACATAGATACATCTTTTGGGGAGGTTGTATGAAAGTTGTGTCCCAAATATTACCCAAAAGATAAGTTAGGTGACACAATGAAAAATTTAGGGAGGCATAATAAAAATTTTAAAAAAAACTAAAAGAAAAATTTTAATTATGAAAAATCAAGAGGGAGCACGTGCCCCTCTCGATCCCATGTGGCTCCGCCACTGGGAACAACACCATGCAAAACCATGATTGTTACTCTTGTTCTTCCATTCTAGAAAGATGAAAATTTTAACAAAAGGCCCCCAAGCTTTTCTTGAAGTACTGTCAAAAATTAAACTGTGGCATGTGCCATGATCAATGAGTATAGTTTACATGTTTAGAAAATAATTTGATAGTTAACACTCAATTAAAAGTCAAATCTAACAAATACACTTTTTGTATCATCATGGTTAATATGTCAAATTACTTAGCATGATCCTACCTTTACGATTCAGCGATAATGCCTTTTTGATTAAACAATGTTGATATGTTAGTACTATCACTGACATGATCTTCTATGCTATACAAGAATAGTAACATAAGATTAGGGACCACATAATTGGTCTCTTAAGTAAGATTATTATGGGTGAAAAGTTGAATTAAACATAATGATTGTAGTCCTAAGGTTGTGTGCTGGTACGTCAATTAGAAATAAATGAAAGGATTCACATAATTTACAGGATCTTGTCTCTGAACTTGTTCTTCTAGCTGTACAGTTGTGGAATCATGTATAATCAGATTCTAACTGATTTGAAATCAGAGTCTGTAGCTTTCAAAAACTCATAGTTCACCTTCGAGTAATGTGTAAGTGTAATATATGTTATACAGGTGTAGTAATATTAACATTCGTCTAATTAGGTGTTTAATTTTGGTATCCAATTTTTTGAGATTATAAAAAATTGCAGTGAAATTTTCATTTAACTAAAATCTCTAGGAATGACACGTTAAACAACTTTTTCAAAAAATATGCACAGAAAAATGTTTTAATATATAATCAACCTCTTAATCCCACAACAATCCTAAACGACATTGGAGTGTTGTGGGTCTCATGCATGCACTGAGCCTATCATTAACCTGTCGGTCTAATAAAAGGAAAATATTTGACACATACACTTTTTGACACACTTTGTGTTAAAAAAATGTCAAAAAATATGTGTATAGCATTACTCCAAACAAAATATTAGTGATTCTATTCATGAGTTAAAAATTATGCCTTAAAATATATATGTATATATCCAAATACTATTGGAGTTGTGTTAAAATATATATGTATATATATATTACCATTGCAATTGTACGACATGCAAATGGTATGTAGAACTATGACCACTACCACTCAATTAGATAGCACTATAATTTTTTTTTAAAGCTCGTTAATTGCACCATGGAAGCTGGGATAATGCTAGACATCAGGAAAAGAGGAGACCGGGAAAATGAAGGTGGTTTACAACTTACTCATTCACGACTTTTAATTTTTTATTAGGGTAAATTACATTTGTACCTTTATAGTTTGAGGGTGATTTTATTTTGGTCTCTCTAGTTTTAATTTTGTCAATTTGATCTTTATAGTTTCGTTTTAGGTTCAATTTAGTCTTTTCATGAAAATTTCCTACAGTTTTTGGCAAATTTAGGATTAGTATAGGTGTGTAAAGTATAATTTCTTCAAGTAAATTTACCATTATGCCCCTAATGATACCTCACGTGTACATCACATGACCTATTTCTATCAAAAACTATAGAAAATTTTCATGAATGGACTAAATTGAACCTAAATTGAAACGGCAAGGGCTAAATTGACAAAATTAAAACTACAGGGACCACAATGACACCACATCCAAACTACAAGGGTGCAAAGTGTAATTTACCCTTTTTATTACAGCAACTGCAGTGGTGTTATAAAATGTAGGGTAAATTTAGGCTAGTTTACAATACAAGTTTTGGAGTGTCACAGTGGTATAGTAAGGAAACAACAAAGTGATTACCAGCCCCCATCCAAACGACAAAGTAATTGTCGTTAGGGTTTTTTTTTTTTTTCGAACTGGTACCAACCGGCATAGACTTTGTCGTCTCGTAAATCAAACCGCAAAGTGATTATTGTTTGTCCGTATGGTAAAAATATCAGTGGTAGGCTAACTTAAGTTTCCTTGGGATATTTTACCCTAGTTTTCCCTATCTATCATTCTGGAGTACAATTGCAAAATTTAAGCTAATTTACAATACTCCTACGCCACTACAGTTGCTCAGTTAATTCCACTATATTTATATATGGGAAATTTATATGAGTACCCCTAGCTAGGGAAATATAGTGGTTTAAGGATAACTAGTTATTTTTACTTTCGTTTAACTCCCTTGCCAGATAAATATCTTTGATAAAAACACAAAATAAAATTAAAAATCCAACAATACCCTCATTAGGCATCGCACGCGCATGCCACATCCTAACATTTTAAAACTTCGACGTAATAAACCAAGCGGCCAATTGCGTTATGCGTCGCACGTGTGCACCAAAGGGTATGGAAGTGCTCGCACGAACAGAGCAGCACGTCATAGAAATATCCATTTTAAAAAAATTTCTTGAACTTTAAACCTCTATAACTTTTGAGCTCCAACTCTATTTTTCTCAAAATTTATACCGTTGGAATTGTGTCGACGAGATCTACAAAACTAGTACCATTGTTGATATATTTTGAGCAAAAAAAAGATTTTTTTTTTACATGCCTTAACTGCCTTGTTCCTGAAAAGTGGTGAAATTTCACCACTATTTTAAATGTGGAGAAAATTTTGTTTATCAGAGATTGAAAATGATAAAATTATGATTGTGGTGAATACTTTCATGAACTTCACATGTTTTGGCACCCACATGTATTTGAAAAGTATTTGGGATGCCAAATTTGGAAAAAAAAATATAGATTTCTTAACTGACCCTTTTGCCCCTTAACAAAAGACTACTTTTAAAGACAAATGGTAGTTGAGCCAAAATATAGCATTTGAAATGGCATATATCATTGGAACAAAAATATCAAAATATTACATTTGACATTGTAACAATGTCTAAAAATAGAATTGGCATGATGAAAATGGCATGTAACATTTAAGTTGCTCTAAAAGTGGTGAAATTTCACCACTAATTTTAAATGTGCTGAAAACAGTGGTGAAATTTCACTACTTTTCAGGGACAAGTTTCTCAGGGCATGTCTTTTTTTTTTTTTTGCTCAAAACATATCAACAATGGTACTGGTAGTAAAAGAAGGAAAAAAAAAAAAAAAAGGCACAAAACATGTATACTATTCAAAAGTTGTGAAATTTTACACTTTTTCAGGAACAAGGCTATAAGGTATGTAAAAAAAAATTTTTTTTTGCTCAAAATATATCAACTGATATGTCCAAAATAATCTAGCCATGAAGCCAGTCTGCCACGTCACCAAGAGGTGCCGGTTACTTCAGTAAAGGCGCCAATAGCCGAGCAATCCTGAGGTGTTCGTCAGAACCGTGCGGTTCCTGCCAACAGGCCGGGATTGGAGGACCGCGACATCCCGTGGACCTGGTCTATCCAGCGGTTTCCTAAACCACCTACAAGTCTGCAAGATGGAATATGGCAGTTTCCTAAACCACTTAGGAAACTTTTCCCAAATCATGTAAATCAAATTAACTTACCATGTAGGGGTAGACTCTTGTATCTATAAAAGAGCCCACCTACCCTCTCTAGAGGGCGCCGAATATAATTCTCTAGCTAACAAGCATACAATAGATAACTCACCATTACATGCATATACCCGGCCGGTATTACTGGTAGTGCCGTCCCTCTTTGTTGGCTCACCAGGCCCACAGGTGATCTGCTAGTGAATGCGCACAAACACAACCGTGGACGTAGGTCACCTTGTTAACGTGATCGAACCACATACAACTTTTTCTTGTCTTTTTCTCTCTCTAAACCCTTCTTACCAATTCTAGACATCATCAGTTTGGTGCCGTCTGTGGGAAACGACAAGTCTTCTCATCACCAAATTCTTGACTGATCAACATACCGCCAAAGACGGGTAAGAAAGCCGCTGTTCCGACCGGTCAGGAGAACTTACAGTTTGAGCAGCAGGCTGCTTCCATGACCACTGAACAGATAACGGCAGCACTGGCACAAACTCTTGGAGGGCCAACTCCGAACACAGGAACAGATGGAGGCGCTTTTGGCTCGGTAGGAGAAGCGTCCTGCATCAGAAAATCAGCCCGAGAAAAGCGCCCCTTTTCAAAACCACGTTCGGGCACAAAGGCAAGCCCGTTCGACCCCGGTGTCCCCACCGGACCGGGAACGCCTCGGTGATGGTGAGCGCAGCTAGGCAACCAGGCGCTCGCAGAGACGAGCTCAGCCCAATCCTCGTCGGGTGGAGGACGCCAGGACTATTATCAACCGGCGGCGTGCGGCCAGAGGGGAGGAGTCAGGACGGAAAGCCCGGGAATCAGCTGAGGACCCTCCGGCCCTGAGCCAGGAGGATCTCAGGCACAAGATTTCCTGGACCAGGAGCCGGGTCCTATCCCCGAGGTCGACGCGCTTTGAGGAAGAGGCCTTGTGATCCGATCCAACCTACTGCTCGGATATAGAGGGGAGAACCGGGCGGGATGATGTAAAGGCCCAGGTCGAGGAACTGCAGCAGCAGATTGAGAGGTTGAACCGCAAGTCCGGCCATAACCTCACCAACACGGAGACGGAATCACCCTACACCGCTCGGGTGACACAGTTTCCTATTCCACGGAAGTTCAAATCCCCTTACCTCAGCTCCTATGACAGCACAGGGAGCCCGGTGGACCACATCCGTACCTACAAGGCTCAGATGGCACTGGTCACCACGGTGGATGAGCTACTATGCCTGGCCTTTCCCAGTACCCTCAAAGGGCCAGCAGCATAGTGGTTCCATGCTTTAAAGCACCGGACGGTCGATGACTTCAAAGCCCTCAGCAAGCTATTCATCAGCCAATTTGTCGGGATGCTCGACCGGTCGCAACCGGACACTCAGTTGCTGACCGTCAAGCAGCGCAAAGGGGAGTCCCTGAGGGAGTATGTGGATCGTTTCAACCAACAAAGGCTCGAGATTCGCAATCTCAATGAAACGGCCGCAATTATGGCTTTCTGTTCGGGAGTTCAACACACCAAGGTTGCCACGTTGTTTCATCGCGACCGAACGGAGACCCTGGTGGAGCTCTCAGAGAGGGTAGAAAAATACAAGACATTGAGGAGTTCTTGAAGGCGAAGCGTGCCAACCAGGCGGGAGACGAATCCCCGAAGGCCAAGCGCAAGCGTGAAGGATTTAAGAAGGGCTCGGGAAAGAAGCCAAAGCAGGATCAGAAGGATGTCCGGGGCCAGCCCCCGATTGCTTTTACACCCCTTTCTCGGCCCATACAAGAAGTCATGGCCGCGGCCGAGGCGCAGAGGCTGCTTCAGCAGCCAGCAATGCTTAAAGCCCCGCCCGGTAAGAGGAATCGGGACAAGTTCTGCCGCTACCACAGAGACTACGGCCATGAAATGGAGGATTGTTTTAAGTTAAAGATGGAAATTGAAAGATTGATCAAGCAAGGCCATCTAGCAGAGTACGTCACAGCAGACGGACGGCCCGCACAAGAAGCCCGAGCTCCCGGTCAACTCCAGCCTCTCGGTCAAATCAATGTAATCTCCGGAGGAACGTCAGGCGGAGGGGATTCGCAGTCGGCACAAAAGAGGCATGCTCGGGCATCCCGGGCGGATGTCTGGCAGGTTCAATCCACCGGCTCCTCCCCAACTGATGTTCTAACATTCACATCCGATGACTAGCAGGGCGTCCACTGCCCCTATGATGACCCGCTAGTAGTGATGCTTTCTATAGCCAACTATATGGTCAAGAGGGTGCTAGTGGACACAGGCAGCTCGTTCGACATAATGTTCACGTCGGCATTCGATCAGCTCAGGATCTCCAGGGATCGGATCGGGCTGGTCGCTACTCCCCTGGTTGGATTCAACGGCTCCAGCACACAACCGCTTGGGACAATCGACCTTCCAGTTCTCATGGGGACCTACCCTTAGCAAGCTTCTGTGCTGATGAATTTCATGATCGTGGAAAACCCGTGGCCGACCATCAACAAGGCCAGGGCGGTCGTCTTCACCTACAGCTTAACAGTGAAGTTCCCAACTCCTCAAGGACCCGGATGCTTGCGTGGAGATCAGACTACCGCCCGGAGTTGCTTGTCAGCTCGTTGCGCCGGGGGGCAATCACAGAAACATTGAACGTTCAAGAGATGGACCCCCGGGACCAGAGTGACACGATAGGTCCGGTGGAAGAGTTGGAAAGAATGATCCTGGATCCCGAGTACCCAGACCGCACGGTCAGCATTGGTACCCTACTGGAGCCCGGCCTGAAGCAAAAATTGACACAGTTCCTGAGGCAAAACCAGGACGTTTTTGCTTGGAGTCATGAGGATATGCCTAGGATTGACCCCCGGATAATGTCCCACAGTCTCAACGTCAGCCCGGATTGTCGACCAGTGAAGCAGAAGAGAAGGGGCATGGCCCCTGAGAGATAGAAACCAATGAATGAGGAGGTCGAGAAGCTCCTGAAGGCGAAGTCCATCCGAGAGGTCCACTACCCCGACTGGCTAGCCAATGTGGTACTTGTCAAGAAAGCAGCGGGAAATGGAGGATGTGTGTGGACTTCACCGACCTCAACAAGGCTTACCCCAAGGATTGCTATCTGCTACCTAGGATAGACCTCCTTGTGGATTCTACGGCAGGTCACTCACTTCTCTCGTTTATGGACGTCTACTCGGGGTACAACCAGATCAGCATGTACCCCTGGGATGAAGAGAAGACCGCCTTTATCACTGACCAGGGGACATATTGCTACAAGGTTATGCCATTCGGTCTCAAGAATGCCGGGGCCACCTACCAACGCCTGGTCAACTACATGTTCAAGGACCTGAGTGGGAAGTTGATGGAAGTATATGTGGATGATCTGCTGGTCAAGAGCCAGGACGAGTCTGACCACCTTGAGCATCTGGGTGGGGCCTTCAGCATTTTGAGAAAATTCAGGATGAGGTTTAACCCGGCCAAATGCACCTTCGGCGTCTCGTCCGGGAAATTTTTGGGCCATCTAGTCAGCAGATGGGGAATTGAGGCAAACCCCGAGAAGATTAAAGCCATCATCAACATGCGGTTTCCCAAGTCGACGAAGGAGGTTCAGAGCCTAGCCAGACGGGTGGCCGCACTGAACAGATTTGTCTCCCGAGCTACCGACCGGTACCTGCCATTCTTTAAAATCCTTCGCAAAGCGTTTCAGTGGTCAGAAGAGTGTGAAGAGGCATTCCAGGAACTCAAGAAGTACCTGGCGTCCCCTCCCCTACTCTCAACACCCGTGCCAGGGGAAGAATTATCTTTATACTTGGCAGTGTCGCCATCAGCGGTTAGCTCAACACTCATACGGGAAGAGTACGGGATACAGTTCCCAGTGTACTAGACCAGCCGGGCATTACAGGGCGCAGAGAGTAGATACTCTCGTATCGAAAAACTGGCATTCACCCTCATCACCTGGGCTAGAAGGCTCCGTCCATACTTTCAGGCCCATATCATTGTGGTCCTCACAGATCAACCTCTCCGCAGAATCCTTAGCCGTCCAGACACGTCCGGGAGGCTCGTCAAATGGGCATTACAGTTGGAAGAATTTGAGGTGATCTACCAACCCCCGACTACCATCAAGGGACAAGCCGTAGCAGACTTTTTGGTTGAGTTTACGTATCCTGAAGACCCGGTTGAAGAGACTGAGCCACCGGTACTACCGCCTGGGTTATACTCTGATATCCCTACCTGGGTACTGCACGTGGACGGTTCATCCAATCAGCAAGGTAGTGGGGCAGGGATCATCTTAACTACCCCCGACGGTATCCAACTCGAATATGCGCTAAGGTTTGGGTTCCGTGCCTCCAACAACGAGGCCGAATATGAAGCCTTGTTGGTCGGATTGCAATTGGCCATTTCTATGAGTGCGTAGCAGGTCCAGGGATATAGCAATTCACAGCTTGTGGTCAATCTGGTCAACCAAGAGTACGAAGCACGGGAACCCAACATGGTATCCTACTTGGCCTTTGTCCGAGCGGTTTCCAAGAAGCTCCGGGGATTTTCTATCAGGCAGATACCCAGAGAAGAAAACACCAGGGCCGATCGGTTGGCTCGTCTTGTGTCATCTTCTGAGTCAGACTTGCCCGGGATAAGGATAGAATACCTACCCGAGCCAAGTGTGATCAACTCAGAAGGCATGGAAGTTGATCCGATCACCCTAGGACCCAGCTGGATGGACCTGATCGTGACATTCTTGACAATAGGGGTGCAACCGGACGAGAAAGAAGAAGCCCGCCCGGTCAAGTACCCGGTGGCCCGATACCATCTTACTGATGGCATCCTCTACAAGAGGGGATTCACTATCCCGTACATCTGCTGTGTCCACCCTGCGCAAGTCCAAGCGATATTGTTTGAAATCCACGAAGGAGTGTGCGGGAATCACATCGGAGGCCGGGCACTCTCCAAGAAGGCCCTATTGCAAGGTTACTACTAGCCAACCATGGCCCGGGATTCCCAAGAATACGTCAAAGGGTGTGACAAGTGTCAGAGATACTCTCCCATGATCAACTGACCGGGAAAGCTCCAGACACCAATCCATAGCCCTTGGCCATTCGCCCAGTGGAGAATCGACATTATCGGTCCCTTACCGATGGGAAAAGGACAGGTCAAGTTCGCCGTCAACGCTGTTGATTACTTCACCAAATGGGCAGAGGCCGAGCCCTTGGCGACGATAACCGAATGGAAAATGAAAAGCTTCGTTGAAAGGAATATTCTCAGTAGGTTCGGCATTCCCCGGGTCCTGGTTAGCGATAACGGTAGACAATTCGACACCCCTATCTTCAGGCAGTTCTGCTCGGGCTACGGGATATTAAAGCATTACTCCTCCCCCGAGCACCCTTAAGCCAACGGTCAAGCTGAGGTGATAAACCGAACAATCTTGCAGTCAATCAAAACAAGGCTTGAAGGCGCTAAAGGGCTGTGGGCTGAAGAACTGCCAACCCTTCTGTGGGCCTACCGCACTACACTCCGAGTGCCAACAGGTGAGACG
Organism: Hydrangea macrophylla; assembly: GCA_033977485.1. Taxonomy (NCBI): domain Eukaryota; kingdom Viridiplantae; phylum Streptophyta; class Magnoliopsida; order Cornales; family Hydrangeaceae; genus Hydrangea; species Hydrangea macrophylla. The sequence goes on along the minus strand of CM066990.1, from coordinate 25,552,340 downwards.
CCGTTCTCTTTAACCTATGGATTTGAGGCGATGGTCCCCACAGAGCTCGGGTTGCCTACGTATCGGGTGGCTAACTTCAGTGCTCCGGATAACAAAGAAGCTCTCAGGTCAGAACTAGATCTTGTGGAGAAAAGGAGAGACCGAGCTTATCTGAAGGTGGCAGCCTACAAAAAACTGGTCTCGTGTTACTATAACAGCAAGGTAAAGCACCGCAGTTTTCAAGTCAGAGACCTCGTCGTTAAAATAGTGAACCAGTCTACCCGGATCCTGAGCCATGGGAAGTTGGGGGCAAACAGGGAAGGCCCGTATAAAGTAACCCGGGTCAACTGACCGGAAACTTACTGGCTGTAGAGCATGGACGGGCAAGATCTCTCTCACCCTTGGAATGTGCAACACCTTCGTAAGTATTATTAGTAAAGTTTGTCCGCGGGAATTTAGTATTGGTAGAGAAATTTATTTTTGTAGCTCTAATCGAGCAACGTTATAAATTTTTATTTTTAAATAAAATGGAATAGTTTACTTTGAAAATTTACTCCTGCCAGTATGCCGTGCAATGTAGAAAAGTCCTCGGGCCTAACTCCGAGGCAGAAAAAACCTTGGCTAAAAACCAAGGCAGAAAAGGCCTTGACTAAAAACCAAGGCAGAAAAGACCTCGGGCTCCGAACCCAGGCACAAAAAGACCTCGGGCTCCGAACCCAGGCACAAAAGACTTCGGGCTCCGAACCCAGGCAAAAAAAGATCCTACAACCACCCATGTTCCAGGTCAGTTTCCTACGGTCACTCCTCACTACGCCCCCGCCTTCGCAGGATGCTCGGGGGGCAAGGAGATACCAGACCCAAACAGGAAATTACCCTGTGGACCGTCGCGAATGGAGGAGGAGATCCTGACGCTCTCCCTCGATAGTGTCCCGGGACGGATCCCAAGGAGCACACTTCAGGGAAAACTAGGACTTCCTCACGCGATCCTAGAGACAAAGAGTCGCCACCTAATTTTTATCGGGAATTAGGAAACCTAAGTTTGACTCGCCCAAAATTGAATAAGGTTACTCGCCCTTCATTACCAGAAACAAGGTTCGGGGGTCTTGGTACGAGAGGGGAAGGAGCCCAAGCAGGACTAAAGCACCCCCTCCTCGCCCTACCGAATGGTAGGCCTTGATTCAAATATCCTTGTTATTAATTCATAATAGATGTTGTTTCCTCAAACATACTAGATAGATATATACATGGCAAAAAGAAACATCTAATGAAAATCATTTCAAGAGACTAAATCAAGTAGAAAGCGGATGCTCATGCAATACAAGGGAGAAGTATACTCACAGTGGCTAGTCCCGCCCGGGACCGATGCAAATAAAGTAAACATGTCATGATATGCAAAGGGAACGAGAAGACTTACATTGGTTGACTCAAGCGGAGTTGCGAAAGCAAAAAGAATGGAAACGTGCAATGCAATCATGCAACAATCCTAGATAAGATGTCTCTAACAAATAATCATATAAACGGAGACTATCCTAAAGGAATTGTGTCGTTGAAATCAAAGTTGTAAACCTAGAAAAATTCTAAGAGAAAGGATAGAGATAGTACACGATACATGGGCACTAAGCCACATGTAGACGAGGCAAACCACAAATCGACGTCCGGGTCCAAGGCACTTAATTCTCTGCACTAAGACACCAAAGAATACCCAAAGCATTGCAAAAATACAAGCAAACAAATGATATGCATGATAAACAAAGAAAACATGTCATCAATCAAATTTCCAGATTCAGCAACCTCTAATGAATCCTATCAAAAGTGGTCTTAAACATGAGCTGGGTAAAAACCCTTTTACAGAAAGTTAGATACATGTCTTAGGGAACTTCTCCAAAAAGTAGGACCTCAATATCAATTTTGATGTGTGGGAAATAAATGTTTTGGGAACAGTGGATCAGGACTGTCCACTGTTCTTGTAAAAATCATAATTAAATCTACAAAAATCATATGAAGCTCTATTTGGTGTCAAAAGAAAGCTATTTCATTGTAGTATATGATAAAAATAAACCCATGGACATTCTGTAATCACAAGGTTTCTGAAAAAGTGTTTTAAACAGACTCTGTTATTCTGGAAATTTGGTATCATTTGACAAATGAATGCAAAACATAATAGAAGTATAATAGAAGTTCATGAATCATGTTAACCAAGTTGATTTAAGCTTTTGATCTCTCATCCATTTATCCTAGGTGATTTCTAAACCAAGTTTTATTCATCAATTGTTGTTGAATGATCAAGGTATGACCATTTTGTATACATAATCATATTTGTAATTAAACTTAGAAAATTCCAGAATAGTTGTATCAACTTTAAACGCTTAGAAAACGATCCTAACTCGATCGTATGCTCACGATTTTACATCGGCATATAGATATATGAGTTAGGAATCATCCCCAAAAAGCGGAACGTCGATAACTATTATAGATTTTCTGAAATTCAAGCACAAAGAGACGATGTTCAAATCTGTCAACCGATTTCTCAACAATTTCTAAAAATAGTATATGAATCCTAAAAGCTCTCAAAACGGACCGGATGAAAGCTAATTCATCAAAGTTTACCCAGAAAATTTGAAATCCATCAAACTATGGGTTTTGATGGACCAAATCTAATGGACAAAACCAATCTGCTTTGCTGAATTTTTATCTAGTTCATTTTAAAGTGTGAGGAAAACATTTTAGTGATAGTTGAAGCTTATTAGAGAGATCAAACTCATAGATCAACTTAATTATCATGATTCCCAATCAATTTAGCCCTCAAGTTCTATGAAGAACTTTTAGATCAAGGATCAAAGGGACTTATAAATATCATGTTGGAGATGAAATTCAATAGGAATTCTAGGTAATAGGAATAATCAAGAGTTAGGTATGAACATAGAAATCATCCTTCTCATAGATCATATTTCCAAACCATCATGGAATTCAAAATAGATATATGTATATATATATAATCATGTATGCATGAATCTAAACTAAAATTGAAGAATGAAACCAAAATTGAAAATCAAAGTGAAAAACAATCTCTAATTGTAAATTATCAATAAAAATCAAAGAGATTTGGATCTAACTATGTGAGTGTGTGAAGAACATGAGAGGAAGAAGATGAGTGTTCTAATAAGTAGAAATAGAACTAAGTTAGATCCAAATCTTATAGATCTATATATACAAAGTAGGAATTAGAGATGAACTATAGTGTTTACCTCTTGGAGGATTCTCAATTACAAGACCAAAATTGATTTGAAGATCTTCTTCTTCAAGTGTTATTCAAGTGTTCTTCAAGCACTCATCCATGGAAGTTGAGGGAGGCAATTGATGTTCAAATTGTGGTCTAATTAGCCTAAGTTAATCTAAATTCAATTCATAATTTTCTCTCTCTAGAATTCACCTAAATTGAAAGTATATTCAAAGTATACTTATCTCTCTTGTATGTGCTTCTATGTGTGTTTGTATCTCCAAGTATATTCAAGTGTATCTCTTCCAAGTGTCTAGTGTGTTAAGATGTGATCTCATATGAGATGTATGAGATCTTATATAGAGTTTTGAAGACTTAGCTCTTAAGTTTCAGGGTTAAAACAGGATTTTTAGAGCTTAAAAGAGGGTTAAAATGGCCATTTCGGAGCCAAAACGCAATTTCCAGGCAATTTCCTCGCAGTGGGAAGCTTCTAGAAGGGTCTGGAACTCAAAAAGCTCCGTGGAGGACACAAATGGAAGTGGCGGTTATGGTGGGACCCGCCACCCCCATACCCAAAACCGCCACTTACTATTCTTGCTCCTCTGGTCACCCACAAACCCTGTTTCAAATTTCATGCGCACTGCTTTTCCAGATTTCTGTAAAAATGCTTTTTGGTGTCCGAAATCGTCCGTTTACGTACCGTTGGAAAGCTGTCAGGTTGAATTTCAGTATAAAAATATTTCCAGAGGTTTTATAATGAGAATTGAAGTCCAATTGAAGTCCGGAAGTCCTCCGGAACTTTCGTCGTCTTTTTGAAATCAAATGACGTCTTTTCCAAAATTGCTTTCAAATGTGCGTCGATTTCGAACTTTTCTTTAAAATTGAATCTCTGGATACCTAGAATACTGCGTTTAGAACACTTAATGTTCATATAACCCTGAGAGAATATGAATTCTGAGAGATGATTTTGACAAAACCGGGATTTATCCATGGAAAAGGGCTTTTCTGAGCTTGAAGTCACTTTCCGAAGTCCGATCTTCTGATTGTGTGGAATCCAGTACCTTCCACGGGGTACTTTTCATCATCGAATCCTCCAAGACGTTGTCCACCCTAAATCCTATCAGTGTGGTCAAAATTGGGTGTCTACAGTTTGCCCCTCTTTGGCAGAGCTTGTTGTGAACAACGTGAACTGCAAGTGAGTGCCAAAGCCTTGAAGGCACCCAAATAACCATACTGAGAGGTTTTAGGAAAAACAAAAAAATTCGCAAAATCAAGAAATTCAAAATCAGAGAAAATCAAGAAATTACGAATGCAAGAATGCAATGCAATGCTGGGTAGAGGCGGCTAAGTTGAAGCTGATGCTGGTCGTGCTCCGCTGGAGCTGCCTACGTATCCTTTCCAGGAATCAGACCAGGGCGTAGTTCAAGCGCGCGAGAAAACGGAAAACAAACAACAACAATGCGGATGAAATGCTCCTATCCTAGGATGCTGGTGCAGTATGAAAACATGAAATGTGAAAGTGCTGGAGGAATCATCCTCAAGGGTTCCCTAGATGCAAAATCTAATGCAAAGGATGCAACGACTCTCTCTCACAGTCGAATATGCTAAAGGTATCTTGGATGATTCTCGAGGTTTTTGTCAAAGTTATTCTTCTGATCTTAAGGCTCGTAGGCGTCATCTGTATCCTGGACGACTCTTGAAATAGTGAAGTATCTTGGATGAATTCTGAGTCATGTCAAACAACTGGACGATTGCTGGTGTAGAGTCCTTCTGCTGGGGACGATTACTGATGTAGAGTCCTTCTGCTGGGGACGATTGCTGATGTAGAGTCCTTCTGCTGGGGACGATTGCTGAAATAGGTCCTTCTTCTGTGGACGATTGCTGATGTAGAGTCCTTCTGCTGGGGACGATTGCTGATGTAGAGTCCTTTTGCTGGGGACGATTGCTGGTGTAGAGTCCTTCTGCTGGGGACGATTGCTGATGTAGAGTCCTTCTGCTGGGGACGATTGCTGAAACAGGTCCTTCTTCTGTGGACGATTGCTGATGTAGAGTCCTTTTGCTGGGGACGATTGCTGATGTAGAGTCCTTTTGCTGGGGACGATTGCTGGTGTAGAGTCCTTCTGCTGGGGACGATTGCTGATGTAGAGTCCTTCTGCTGGGGACGATTGCTGAAACAGGTCCTTCTTCTGTGGACGATTGCTGATTGTAGAGTCCTTTTGCTGGGGACGATTGCTGATGTAGAGTCCTTCTGCTGGGGACGATTGCTGATGTAGAGTCCTTTTGCTGGGGACGATTGCTGATGTAGAGTCCTTTTGCTGGGGACAAATCTTCTGAAACAGGTCTCTCTGCCGGAGACAAATCTTCTGCTCTTCTGAAACAGGTCCTTCTTCTAGACAAATCTTCTGTAACAGGTCTGGAAACAAGTCTTCTGAAACAGGTCTCTCTGCCGGAGACAAATCTTCTGTTCTTCTGAAACAGGCCCTTTTTCCGAGGACAAATCTTCTGTGGCAGGTCTAGAAACAAATCTTCTGAAACAGGTCTCTCTGCCGGAGACAAATCCTCTGTTCTTCTGAAACAGGCCCTTCTTCTGAGGACAAATCTTCTGTTCTGATGCACGGATTCTGAGAGATACACAAATTCTGAGAGATGACCCTTCTTCTGAGAGCAACCCACGGATACACAATTCTGATTTTGAGAGAAACCCTACATTCTGGAGGCAACCCTGATATGCGATGCTGAGAAATACATGATTCTGAGAGAAACCCTACATTCTGGAGGCAACCCTGGATACACGATTCTGATTCTGAGAGAAACCCTACATTCTGGAGGCAACCCACGATTCTGAGAGAAACCCTACATTCTGAGAGCAACCCACGGATACACGATTCTTGGCATAAACCTTGTATTCTGGAGGTGACCCACGATTCTGATTCTGAGAGAAACCCTACATTCTGGAGGCAACCCACGATTCTGAGAGAAACCCTACATTCTGGAGGCAACCCTGGATACATGATGCTTGGCATAAACCTTGTATTCTGGAGGCGATTTTGATGCTCAAATTCTGAGAGATACCCTTTATCTGGAGGCAACCCGTGGATACATGATGCATGCGAGAAACTTAATTCTGAAAGTTCTCTACTGGGGAGATCCTATGATTCTGAGAGATGCACGAATTCTGTTATACCTTGACAATATCTGGAAATTCTCTGCTTGAGGAGATATCTGAGGTTTCTGGGACGCGAGCACATATTCTGGAGGCCCTGCTGATTCTTTCTGAGACTCATATTGGTGCTTCGACCAACGCAATCATTCTTGCAACACGTCAGGCTTACTCTAACCCTTTCTGAACATCTCGCATTCTGACCCATCTTCTGAAAGTCCTTTCTGGATGTAATTCTCAAGCGACAGTAGACTCAAATGTCCATTTTCTAAGACAACTCATAATCAATCCCAAAACGACGGGAGTTTGCCGTTTCTCGGCCACTTTCAGGCTGCGGTGCCTTTGATTCTTCTCATCTGGGGGACTTTTTTCAATTCTTGAATGGATTTTTACCAAGATTCAAATCTCCAGAGGTCCTCTAGACCAATTCCAACAAGTTTTAAGCACTCTCAAGGCTTATATATCAAAAATGGACCAATCCGGGATCAAATCAAGAGTTCCGGGGGTCAAAACGCGAATATAGAGCAAAATCATATCTCTAGGAGGGCCTTTCGTCAAGAGGTAACCCATTCTTTAATTACTCCTTTGTTTCACATCTTCATACGTGTCTCTTTATTCTTGCGATTCCTTAGAAATCATCCTTTTTCTTTTTAGAATGTGGTTGGTCATCTTAGAGGTCATGGTAGCCATGGAAAATGCCTTGAATGGTTTAATGAATTGTCGGAGTCGCGTCCCCAAGTAGTAGCCAATATCAAGCAAGCGGGCTTTGGGTCGTTTGTAACCTTATTGGAGAGATCGACTAATGATTTGGCCATGATTCAAGCTCTTGCTGAAAGGTGGTGGGATTCCACAAATACTTTTCACATGCCTTTTGGGGAGATAACCATGACCCCTCTTGATTTTGCAATGATAACCGGCATCTCATTTGGCGGGCATCGTCTTGCCTTTGCAAAGAACATCCATAGACATCCTACTATCATTGAGCGTCTCCTAGGCATCATCCCATCCCAGAGAGATCTTCACGGATCGAGCGTAGGCATCACATGGTTCATCAACAACTTCAGGCCTTCTGAAAGAGCGGCTCAATTTACCGATATGCAGCTTACCCGTGCTTTCATCTTGTATTTGCTTGGTTGCTCTCTTCTTTCTACTCGAGCTGAGCGGATTACATTGAATATGCTTGATAGTCTTCGAAATCTTGAGGAGATTGCAGATTTTGATTGGGGCTCTGCTGGTTTAGCCATTCTGTATAGTCATATGGGGGAGCATTCTCGAGGCAAATCCCCTGGATTCGGCGGATTCTGGAGAGCTTGGGAGGTACTGAAAATATTTTCATTTCCAGTTTTTATCATTTGATGTTCTGCTGTTTTGACCACTGCTTTATTTTCTCTTGTAGGTGTGGGCCTTTGAGTATTTCTCCATGACGGCTCCATCATTCCGGGAGGAAGAGATTCATATTTTTCCACGGGCTCTGAAGTGGCGTCGCCAAGCCGTAGGTACCAAGAATGATGCTCATAATGTTATTTCTTGCCGGGATTTTCTTACCCGTCTCAGATTCAACCAAGTTAACTGGCATCCTTGGGCTACAAATGGAGATGTGACTGAGATTGGCTTAGCTAGACAGATGACTGGAGAGAGGATTCTTCTTGAGGGTCCCTCTGTTCTTGAGTGGTATCTTGGAGAGAGAGTAGCTCCTCAGACTGATTTGGAGGATCGTCTCTTAGTGCCACAGGATCCGCCTTCTTGTATGAGGTCGGCGCAGAATTTGGAAGATGAAGATCTTATTAATGCTTTGAACAGAATTCCTTCAGCCTCTTTTACTCTGTTTGAGGAGAACTATGACGTCTTCAGGGTTACTCATCTGATGCCTAATTTCCCGCTCTCGGATGACCCGCAGGTATTTCACGACTTCTTCATTTCTGATCGAATGCTTGCTTTATCTTATTTCTCATCATCATTTGCAGGGGAGTTCTTTTGTGGATGGCCCTGGTCGACCTCTACCTCTCATTCCTCCTTGTGATTGGCGAGCCTCGACCATGCTGCGCGGAGTTATATCTTCTGTAGAGATCCCCCGTGATCTTGTAGAGCCTCAGCTAGTTTCAGAACAACATGAGTCCGTTCCCCGAGCCGTTTTCAATGAAGAGCGAGCTTATGCACAGAATCTGAGGGTTTGGAGCCTTGCTCGTGAGGGACATGTAAGTAATTTCTGAACTCATTACCTCTGATTCTTCTGATCTTTCTGACCATATCTTTCTTCTCTTTGCAGTGGGATGGCATGTGCCAGACTTACATAGACCGTGATGCGGCCCTGGTAAATTTCTTGACCTTTTCTTCTTATCTCATTGCTTTTTCAAACCCCTATACTGATTCTTTTCTTCCACAGGTGGCTCAAGTTAGGCAGCTTCAATCACAGTTGGAGCGGATGAATGCAGGCCCTTCTGGTGGGGCTGGTGGGTCTAGGCGAAGGCGCCAAATTGAAGATGATGATAGCTCTACGGCCTCAGATATGCCTGCTCGGTATCCACGGGCTACTCGTCGTCGCTGATGATGATCATATGCACCCATGACTATCTTTCTTTGATGTATTCTGTCTGAGACTTGATGGGCTTGTACTCTTGACTTTGCTTGATGCTGCTTTATGCTATCCTTCTGTTTCGCTTTGCATCCCTTGTCACGAGACTGATTTGATTGACACTTTGCACACTGACACACAGGACTCGATTTTACAGGGAAAGGAAATTTCTGACGATTCCTCTTTCTCGACAATGTCTTTTGACTTGGATATTTGAATTTTCTAAGGATTTGCATGTTTTGAAAATGAGATTTTATCTTGTAGCAGGATATTGTGTTGGCTTTGCATGTAATCTTGAAGCTTTTGAAAATTTTCCACATAATGTTTCAGTCTTGACATTAGATTCACATCTTTAGATTGCTAAAAAACTTTTCAACTTAATATCAAGAATTACCAGATTTTTCACTTAGGTGCTTTAATTCTGATAGCCAAGTGATCCAGAGAGGACAGGTAGCGAGGTATGGGCAAACGACAGTTTGCCCCTAGTTGATAGAGATAAATGGAAGTTTGGGCAAACGCAGTTTGCCCCTAGTGTGGCAGTGATATCTTGAGGCTTTGGGCAAACTTGAAAGTTTGCCCCTAGTTTGCAAGGTTCAGGGATCGAGAGCCAGGAAAGCTCGCCTACTTATCCCCAAGTGGGAATCAGATCCAAAGTAGTTCGGCCAGGTCTTGAAAGAAAGTATGGTTGAGGGTTTCAGGAGCAGTGACCGAACCGAGCAGGTTGCCTACATATCCCCAAGTGGGAATCAGGTCAAGTGTAGTTCCTCGAATGCTGGAAGTTTTGAAAGAACAGGTTTTGAAAGAAAAGGCTTTTAAGCATAGTATCTCTTGAGACGGTCAATGTTGATTGGCTGATTGAACTCAACTCCATCTAGATCCATCAGGTATGCCGCTCCTCCAGAGAGAAGCTTCTTGATGACGTATGGGCCAACCCAATTTGGCTTGAATTTCCCTCTAGGATCGAAAACGGGTGCTTTTAAGGCTTTAAGCACAAGGTCGCCTTCCTCAAGTTTTCTTGGACGGACCTTCTTGTTGAATGCTCGAGCTATTCTTCTCTGATACACATGCACATGATCAATTGCGGCCAACCTTTTCTCATCAAGTAACATTAGCTCCTCATATCTATCTCTTAGCCAATCAAATTCTGGAATCTCGGATTCTGCCACAACTCTCAAAGATGGTAGTTCTATTTCAACTGGGAGTACTGCTTCCATTCCGTAAGCCAATGAATAAGGAGTGGCTCCTGTAGATGTTCGGATAGATGTTCTGTATCCCCACAGTGCATACGGTAACTTCTCATGCCAATCTCGGTATGTATCAGTCATCTTTCTTAGGATCGTCTTCAAATTCTTATTAGCTGCTTCAACTGCCCCATTTGTTTGTGGCCTATACGGCGCTGACATGTGGTGCATGATCTTGTATTCTTCTAGTAGATCCAAAACCTTTTTCTGGAAGTGACTGCCATGATCGGATATCAACTCATGAGGGACCCCGTATCGGCAGATTATATTTCTTCTGATAAATCTGGCCACATCTTTAGCCTTCAATGTCGCATAAGACTCTGCTTCCACCCATTTTGTGAAATAATCAATTGCTACCAGGATGTATTGATGCCCATTAGACGCCTTCGGGGTTACTTCTCCAATAACATCTATTCCCCAAACTGAGAATGGCCAAGGGGTAATCATGTTGTATAGCAGTGACGGCGGCACATGCTTCATATTGGCATGGATCTGACATTTGTGACATTTTCTGACATATTCATAGCAGTCCTTGTCCATAGTAGTCCAATAATATCCTTGTCGGATGATCTTCTTAGCTAATATGTGTCCACTCATATGAGGACCACACACCCCTTCGTGAATTTGCTCCATCATCTTTCTCGCACTGTTTCCATATAGACATGTCAAGTTGAATCCATTGTAAGATCTCTTCAATAGACTTCCACCACAAATCATGAACTGAGCCGAGAATCTTCTTATGGCTCTCTTGTCTTTCTCGGAGGCGCTTTCCGGATATTCCCCATTTTCAATGAAGTTCCACACGTCGGTGTACCACGGAAGTTCTTCTGCTTCTTCTATTTCCCCAATCATCTCATAAGACGGCTTTTCCCTTTGTTCAATCATCAAAGGAGTTAGCTTTATCCCCACAGGAATCTCAATCATTGACGCTAAAGTAGCCAAAGAGTCTGCTAGCTGATTTTCTTCTCGAGGCAGGTAGAAGAACGTGATATGCAAGAAACGAGTTCATAAAGAATCAAGATACTCATGATAGGGTTTTAACTTCTCTTCCTTGACTTTCCAATCTCCTCGAACTTGGGATATGATCAAATTGGAATCCCCGAATACATCAAGTTTCCTTACCTCCAAAGTCAATGCGGCTTCTAGCCCCAAGATACAAGCTTCATACTCAGCAGTGTTGTTGGTGGAAGTGTACTTCAGCTTAATAGAGAACGGGGTATGTGCTCCTTCAGGGGATACAAGGATGATTCCTACTCCATATCCTTTTTGGTTTGCAGCTCCATCAAAGTACATTTTCCACACATCTTCTTTTAATTCCATCAATCCTTCATCAGGGAACATGAACTCTCCTTCGTTTTCCAGATTTATCGGATGTTCTGCTAAATGTTCTGCGACAGCCCTTCCTTTAACAGATTTACTCGTAGCATGTATCAAGTCAAACTCAGATAGCATCAATGTCCATCGGGAGATTCTTCCGGTCAATGCTGGTTTTTCAAATAGGTACTTCAAAGGATCCATTCGGGAGATTAAAACAACAGGGAAGGCCAACATATAATGCCTCAGACGACGAGTGGCCCAAACCAAAGCCCAACATGTCTTTTCTAACGGAGAATACTTCAATTCGTATCCAGTCATCCTTTTACTTTAAGTAGTAAATGGCTTTCTCTGTACGCCCTTCATCTCCTTCTTGGGCTAACATGCATCCCATAGCATTCTCTGACACGGATAAGTACAACAGCAAAGGCTTCCCTGACTTCGGGGGTGAAAGAACTGGTGGGTTTGATAAATAAGCCTTGATCTTGTCAAAAGCTTCTTGACATTGATTGTCCCATTCGAATTTCTTCCCTTTTCTTAACAAGCTGAAAAGCGGATCGCAAGTAGCAGTGAGCTTAGATATGAAGCGGCTGATGAATTGGATTCTTCCCAGAAATCCTCTTACTTCCTTTTCATTTGTTGGAGGCGGCATATCCATAATAGCCTTGATCTTTGTGGGGTCAACCTCAATTCCTCTCTGTGTGATGAGAAATCCTAGCAGCTTTCCGGTGGTAACTCCAAAAGTACATTTCTGTGGATTCAATCTCATTCTGTATTTCCTTAATCTTTCAAAGAACTTGGCGAGTGCTGTTAAATGCCCACTTCTTTCTTTGGACTTAACAATCATATCATCCACATAAACTTCTACCTCTTTATGGATCATGTCATGTAACAAAGTAGTAGCAGCTCTCTGATAGTTGCGCCAGCATTCTTTAACCCAAATGGCATTACTCGGTAGCAATACGTCCCCCAGTGAGTTGTGAATGTAGTCTTTTCTCTGTCTTCGGGTGCCATTAAAATCTGATTGTACCCTGAGAAACCATCCATGAATGATAACAACTCATGCCCCGCGGTGCTATCTACCAGAACATCTATGTGTGGAAGCGGAAAATCATCCTTAGGACTAGCCTTGTTTAGATCTCTGAAGTCAACACATACACGGATCCTTCCATCCTTCTTTGGCACAGGAACTATATTGGCTATCCATTCCGGATATTGGGTTACCATCAGGAATCCAGCTTTCAATTGTTTCTCAACTTCTTCTTTGATCTTCAAAGTCCATTCGGGTCTCATGCGTCTCAACTTTTGCTTAACAGGTTTTGAATTTGGAAAGAGAGGGATGTGGTGTTGGACAATCTCTGGATCGATGCCTGGCATATCTTGGTAGGACCAAGCGAAAACATCTTTAAATTCTTTTAATAAGTTGATTAGTTCATTGCTTTCTTGTGAAGTGAGCGTGGTGCCAATATGAACATTTTGTGGATTATCTTCATTATCCAAGTTTATTAGCAAAGTTTCTTCAATAATCTTGCATGCAGATTCATTTTCATTTTCAATTAATCTTTGCAAATCCTCAGAAATTTCAAAATCAAGATCATCAGACACAGAAGAGTAAGCAAAATCCTCGTTCATTTCATTAACATTTTTGGGTACATCAAAAGCAAAAGCGGACTCAACATCATGGCTCATATTGGCCTTTACAGACTTCCGGGGAAATGGGGGAGGGGATTTGTTGACTTCCGATTCTATCACCCAATTGTTCAGAGCTCCCTCTATTGGCTTGATTTCTTTCACATTTCCCAGTGCTTCTTCGGCATCCATCAGCATGTTCAGCTCTTCATCCATTAGCATGTTCAAATCATCACTTGTCATCAGCTCAGCCCAGTCCTTCCTTTCTTTCTTGATAGGCGGAGTATACAAGAACGGATCCTCATAGTCGGAGAACTCATGTTTGAAGAAAATCTCAAATCCAGGCTTAATGTTCTTGGTAGCCGGATCATACCATGGTTCAGGGAACCCACAGAAGGGAAAGTCATCGCCTTCTTTCACGAAGTATCCATTCAGGATTCTTGGCCCAGAAACAACCATCGGCCCTTTTCCTTTTGTCATCTTCTTCTTATCTTCTTCAGTCAATTGATACCCAAGCCCAGATTTATCTTTCTGTTCGTGGAAGTTCGGTGGTTCAGTTATTCCTTGTTGACGACGACCTAGTCCCATTCCAGGAAAATAGTTCATCTTCCGCACCATATGAGCCACTTTAGGATTGGCATACTGGTCAAAGTACAATGGCATGACTTCAGGGATCCAATTCTGTCCCACTTCTTCTTGTAGATCTTTGGCAACCGGGTTTCCCTTCTCGAACATCTTTCTATATTCGCGTCCGGTGATGAACGGCTTCTTTTTCTTGATCGGAGTGATTTCTTCGCCCCAGACAGATGCATCAGGAAGTTTCTTCTCATAGCTGAGTCGATCCCAAACGGATTTCTTTTTCTTAGCTCCTTCATTTATCATTCCCACAAAGTTGAATCCTCCCAATTCATTTTCTTCTTCCGGTGTTTGGACTTCTAGCACAGGACCATGGCTTGTCCCTTCTTCTTTGATCCAGCTATCCCCAAAGATTGTTACCACATCCTCTTTCCAGATGAACTTGACTTTCTGGTGGAGAGTGGAGGCGACTGCATCATTCACATGTAACCACGGACGTCCCAATAGCAGATTAAAGCTAGCCGGAATATCAATCACTTGGAAATCAGCTTCTTTGTTTAATGGCCCGACTTCAATTTTCAACTTAATCATTCCCACAATGGCCCTTTTGGTGTTATCATAGGCCCTCACAGTTTGTGTTGATGGCAAGAGTTCTGAAATAGACAACCCCATTCTGAGAGCTGTTTGGAGAGGACATACATTCAAGGTTGACCCATTATCTACCAAGCAGACCGGTACTCTATTCCCCAGGCAATGTACAGTGATGTAGAGAGCTCTGTTGTGGTGTGCCCCTTCCGGCGGTAAATCTTCATCTGTGAATGTGATTACAGGCTTACAAGGCTTTGAAGAGATCATGTTTACTAGATCTTCGGGAGTAGTATTGACAGAAACATCCAAACGATTGAGAGTATCGAGCATGGCCTGCCTGTGTTTGTGAGAGGTCATAAGTAATCCCCATACTGAGATCCAAGCTTGTGTTTTCTTCAATTGCTTTAGGATTTCATCTTCTTCTTCGCTCACGGCTCCTTTACCAGCCTCTTTTGCTTTGACGACTTCTTTCTCATTCCATGTTTCTTTTCCACGATTTTCTAACTCATGAGGCTTGAAATGACGTCCGGAACGGGTCAAGTGGTTTGCTTCATTGGTGATCCAGATAGACTCAAGTTCTTTGGCTAACTTTTCGGTGCCAACAGTGATTTTCCAAACAGAATCATCGGGGATTATGGTATTATTAACGGAATCATCCTCATCATCATACCACCAATCTTCTTCTTCTTCCATCATTGCAATAAGATCGTCATCTTTGATTTCAAGGTTCTCGACAGGCTTTAGTGTAATACCCTGTATTTTTTTTTGTAATATATTATATAACTAAGACATTGTATGTTTCTTTTAATACTTGTATGAGCTTGGCCTTACCCTTGGTATATTTTACATACCAATCGATTGAACTTTATCTCAATCGATTGATTGTTCCAATCGATTGAACTTTATACCAATCGATTGATTGTATCAATCGATTGACACTTATGTCAATCGATTGGAGGCAGCTGGGCAGATTCTTTTGCTCTGGCTGGGGAGAAGCCACGTGAACACTCTCTCCTTATATATACCAGCCATTTTTCTGCGTTTTTCTCTTTAGAAAAATCAGAGAGAGTGAGAGAGAGTGTTTTGTGTGTGTTCATATATATATATACACTCATATATATATATACACATATATATATATACATATATTTATTCACACACACACAGATGGACTGAAAGAAAAGAAAAGGAGAGAAGAGAAGGAGACCAGAAAGAAGGAGAAAGAGAAGGGAGAAGACAGAGAGCAGAGGAAGAGAGGAGGACCACCATTAGAGCTTCCAAAGCTCAAACACACATTCCCAAACACACCCTAGACACTTAAGGTGAGTTTTAAACTCACTTGGTAACTTGATATTGATGTTAGGACATGTTTTGAATGAAGAAATGGAAAGAAACCATGTAGTTTCGTTTATATGTTGCTGGGCAGTCTTCTCTGTGAAGAAGACGAAGTGTCAATCGATTGACACTATATCAATCGATTGACATCTTTCATGTCTCAATCGATTGACATTTTATATCAATCGATTGACATGGATTGTGATCCAATCGATTGAACTTTCTTCCAATCGATTGACACTACTTTTATACCAATCGATTGACATCTATATCAATCGATTGGAAATTACAGTTTACTGTTTTACTTGTTTAGATAATGTAATAACTGTTTAGTTGTTTATTTACTGCTCAGTATTTCCCAGTATGCTTTATTACTGTAATACAAGACCTGATAATGAGTTAATGCGACGTAAGATCGTAGTAATAACAAGACTATCGGATAATGTTTATGATGTTAGATAACGGAATAGTTGTGAATCCTTTGGAGTTAACATTCATTCATTCAGAGTAGTCGGGCCACATTGGGATTGTCATGTATCGGTTATAGAGTTGAACTTAAGTAGGTTTGCTAAGATTCGGGAACCTTGCGTGGGCGGGCCTTGGTCGATCATATGTTCTTAAAAGCGGTAGACAGACGAAGGTGTCTATGACTTGCGGTGGACCGGACCAATTGCCCTAAGATAGCCAGATGATCTAATCATATGTTCTTAAAAGCGGTAGACAGACGAAGGTGTCTATGACATGCGGTGGACCGTGATCACTGGTAGACGTCGCTAAGTCGTGGCATAGAATGATGTACTGTTGTTTAAAGCGTTATATCCCTGACATGCGGTGGACTGTGCATATGTTCTTAAAAGCGGGGGATGGACTAACGTGGTATCCATGACATGCGGTGGACTGTGCATATGTTCTTAAAAGCGGTGGATGAGCAATGGTATGTTATAGAGTTGAACTACTGTCGAGTCTGTCTCCCTTATCTAGACGTGTTATCGGTCTTATAATGAGTAGAACATTAGTAATCGGATAATTGGTTTGATTAAAGGAGTTACCCTTACTGAATTCTAATTTGGTTACGGCTTATAACTTGTAATAACTTCAATAGTCGATACCCTGTTAGTATCTAACTCACTCGGCTTTCATTAAGCTGACGGCGTTTATGCCGCTGGACATTTCTACGTTCCAGCGCACCCTGGTTATGACTATACAGGTGAAAGGCCTGCAGAAGAAGACTACTATGCCGGTGACGGAGTTCCTGTGGAGAATTTCCCCGACGGAGGTCAGACTGAAGAAGACTACTACGCCGAGGACTACCCTTATGCCAACTGAAGACTAGACTAGAATTGTAACTGATTATCTTTACCGTTTTAGAACCTTTTTGTAGTCAGGCATATGTTGCCTTGGCATTTGTACTTCCGCTGCTTTATATTTGATTCGAGACTCTGATATGTAATAGTTAGTAACTTCCGTTGACTTTATGTTATGTTACGATCAGAACCTAGACTTCATTCTTGTTACACTATTACTTTTGTTGCTTAGTACTGCGTGGTGTGGACAATCATGTGACTTCACTCGTCATTCCCTATGGACCCATAAAGGAAATTTATTTTTCTCTATTTATGCCGTTCCGGGGCGTGACAGGATTTTTGGTATCAGAGCCTAGGTTGTATACCTTTTCGCTCACAGATTGTCCCACACCATCTGGTCCTAGAACCTTGAGATTCTATAGATGAGTATTAAGATTAGTTCTGACTTAAGGTAGTCCCTTTTCAGGTAGCATGGCACCGCCGCTGTTCGTTCCAGACGAGTTCGGAGGACACTATGTGTATGAGAGTAGTATTGCGCCAGCAGATCCAGAGTACTATGCCTGGAAGGTTAGACAGAGAGCTATTGCAGAGACAGAGCGAGACATGCAGATCGAGCAGCAGAGATTTGGGACCCAGGACCCAGAAGTGATACGTCAGGAGATGATCTACCGCAAGGAGACCTTCAAACGCATCGAGGAGGATTCTCTACTGATGTTACGAGACCGTTCTTCGTACCAGGTTCTACTTGCACAGGTTAGAGCCGCACCTCCACCCCCACCGGAGGAAGACATGGCTGATGCACCCCCAGCAGATGAGGATCCGGAGGATGATGATGAGAGCGATGGCGAGGATGAGCCAGAGGATGCAGATGAGGAGATGGAGGATGAAGAGGGCGAGGACACCGATGACGAGGAGCCGGAGTATGATCCAGAGGAGGAGGACCCCGTGGACCCAGCCGGTATAGACGTGCCAGTTGGCGTAGACATTGTGGTTGCAGAGGGTTATCCGATAGAGGAAGAGGAGGTAGCCGCAGGTGATGACGCAGGTGATGATGCAGTAGTACCAGTCTTACCAGGAGGTGTTATAGCACAGCTAGCAGCTGAGTGGGCCGCAGAGATGGCTGCACATCCCCATGGATTTGAGATCGGAGCACCGGAGTTAGCACAGGCTATGGTACAGGCTGAGGCACTTGCAGCCGCATTTGATGCAGCCCAGGCTGACATGGCAGCTGATGCAGGAGATTTGGGAGCTGTTGTGGAGCATGATGGACCCGAGCTGGTCGAGGATGTTGTGATAGAGGATGAGGACATGATGGATGACGATGACATGGATGAGGATGATGTTTTGTCTGAGGTTGCCCCAGAGGACGAGGCTTCCATCTATGGATCCGATGTGGACAACTTTTGAGTCCAGTACCTTTAGGACTTAGACTTTTTCGTCTGACTTTAGGACATGTTGTCCACTTACTTTTGACGCTTACATAGACAGCTATTGACCGTAGCCTTTTTGTATAGGTAGCCACCAGTAGTGGTTTTGTATATATCTTTCTTTTGTTTAGATCTTGTATAGGATCATGTACTACGCGGTACACAGATGATCTGTTGTGTACTCCGCTGTACATCTTTTGGGTATATATATATGGCAGATCGTTTCCCTTGATTATTTCTGTTATCATCTCATTATTATGTTATGGTTGTGATGTTGATTCATGTTATGATTTCTGTTATTTAAGTATGATCATTTTCCCCGAGGAGATTGTCAGCTAATCGTTAGATCCTTCATAGGTACACCTCACACGGATCACTATGGTGGGACCCACAAGGAACCAAGCACGACTGGGAGCACCCATTCCTGAGGGTATGGACCCAACTGGAGTCTTCGAAGCTTTCATGCAACGGATGGAGCACATCGGCGATACCTACAATCATGCCACCAACGACAATGGCAACAACCACTTTGTCCCTCCAAGGCAGACAGGCGATAAGCTATTGGAACGATTTCGTGGCTTACGACCTGAGAAGTTCGACGGCATGGCAGAGTCCTGGAAAGCAGAGCAATGGATACGAGAGTTGGAGCTAATCTTTGAAGCCCTAGAGTGCAGTGAGCTGGACAAGAGACGTCTAGCCGCATTTCAACTGACTTACTCTGCCGCAGACTGGTGGGAGGCCGAGAGAGCCACGATTGGGATTGACGCTGCAAGGAGAATGCCTTGGGAAGCATTCAAGACTCGATTTCTCGAGAAGTACTTCCCTGAGGATGAAAGAGACCAACAAGAGAGGAATTTCCTGAGTCTAACCCAAGGAAACTGGACAGTCAGAGAATATACTACACAATTTGAGCGACTTTCCCGTTTCGCTCCACATATGATAGACACCTCCGTCAAAAAGGTCAAGCGATTCCACCAAGGACTCAACCCACACCTCCGGCACATGATGATAGGCCATCTGAGCCAGTCATTTGAAGGGATTGTCCGTCTTGCTTCAAGTTTGGAGAAGGATGCTTACCCTGTGCAAGGACCACAAGTGAATCGACCTCCGCCCAGGACCTTCCAACCAAGGAACTTTCCCGCGCAATCATCAAGGAACAATCAAGGATGGAAACCCCAGACCAACAACTATCGGGGAACTAAGCGCACTTGGGATGGGACAAGGAAGCCCCAAGCTAATTTTCCTCGACAACAGAATCAACAGCGAGGACCACCTCAGGCACAGCCCGCCGCCCAGCGACAGAACACTGATGGATGTTTCAACTGTGGAGTGCCCGGACATATTGCAAGGTATTGCACAGCCCCCAAGACCAACCGCCGTAATGACCTCGTTTGCCGCAACTGTAACAAGCCTGGCCACATAAGTAAGGATTGTCGAGCACCACGTGGAGGCTACTATGGAGCGCCTGCTCAAGGGCAGCAAGGACAGGTTAGGGTGAATGCCATCATTCCTGACAATGCAGGGTATAATGCAGAGGAACAGCAAAACTTGGAAGGTACACTCATCTTATTTCACTGTCAAGTTAGAGCTTTGTTTGATACCGGTGCCGCCCGTTCTTTCATAGCTATTAAGATGGTACGTGAATTGGGTTTGTTACCCCTAGCACTTGAACCGACCCTTAATGCCGTTTCGCCCTTGGGAGTATCCGTTAAGTTAGGTAAGGTGTGCAAGGATTGTCCCTTGACACTAGAGGATAGGAATCTCCCAGCAGACTTGATAGTCCTGTCAATGTCTGAGTTTGACGTGATCCTAGGAATGGATTGGCTTACTAAGTATGGCGCTAACCTGGATTGTGTTAGTCGGACCATTGTCTTTTCGACGCCTGGTTGTCCGCAGATCAGATTTCAGTGCCAACCGTTGAGCGACATGTTTATCACGAGCTACCTATCCACGATTAAGACTTCAAGCACGGAGCTTACTATCAAGCAGATCCCCGTTATTCAAGACTTTGAAGATGTGTTCCGAAGTATCTCAGGACTTCCGCCGAAGAGAGAGATAGACTTCTGCATCGAGTTAGCACCCGGAACATTGCCGATTTCCAAGACCCCGTATCGGATGGCGCCAACAGAAATGTTGGAATTGAAGAAGCAAGTTCAGGAACTTGAAGACTTGGGTTTTGTTCGCCCCAGTACATCGCCTTGGGGAGCACCAGTTTTATTTGTGAAAAAGAAGGACGGAGAGCTGCGACTCTGTATCGACTACAGGGAGCTGAATAAGGTCACGATCAAGAATAGGTATCCACTTCCCCGGATAGACGACCTGTTCGATCAACTACAAGGATCAAGGATATTCTCAAAAATTGATTTGCGTTCAGGATACCATCAATTGTTAGTTCGACCGAAGGATATACCGAAAACTGCCTTCAGGACGAGATATGGACACTACGAATTTCTAGTGATGTCTTTTGGATTGACTAATGCCCCGGCAGTATTCATGGACCTAATGAATAGAGTATTCAGACCCTATCTGGATCAATTCATTATAGTATTTATCGACGACATTTTAATTTATTCAAGGACGGAAGAAGAACATAAGAAGCATCTACAAATTGCTCTACAGACTCTCAGAGACAATAGTCTGTATGCGAAATTCAGCAAATGTGAATTCTGGCTTCAGGAAGTTAAATTCCTGGGACATGTGATATCACAGGATGGGATTTCCGTAGACTCATCTAAGATCGATGCAGTCTTGAGCTGGAACAGGCCAACCAACGCGACCGAAGTTAGGAGTTTTCTTGGATTGGCTGGATATTACCGGAAATTTGTGGAAGGATTCTCTAGAATCGCAGGACCGTTGACAAGCCTGACTAAGAAGGAGACGAAGTACGAATGGACTGATAAACATGAGGATGCATTCCGGGA
Organism: Hydrangea macrophylla; assembly: GCA_033977485.1. NCBI lineage: Eukaryota > Viridiplantae > Streptophyta > Magnoliopsida > Cornales > Hydrangeaceae > Hydrangea > Hydrangea macrophylla. The sequence goes on along the minus strand of CM066990.1, from coordinate 25,531,077 downwards.
ATTGAAAGAGAGACTAACCTCAGCACCCGTACTTGCGATACCTAAGAGTGGTGAACAATTCATAATCTATAGTGATGCATCACACCAAGGACTTGGTTGTGTACTAATGCAAGAGGGGAATGTCATTGCATACGGATCAAGACAATTGAAGCCGCATGAGAAGAACTATCCGACGCACGACTTAGAACTAGCCGCAATCGTGTTTGCCTTGAAGATTTGGAGACACTATTTATATGGAGAAAAGTTCGACCTATTCTCAGATCATAAGAGTTTAAGGTACCTGTTCTCTCAGAAGGAGTTGAACATGCGACAACGGAGATGGGTGGAGCTACTCAAGGACTACGACTTCTCTTTGCAATACCACCCGGGTAAAGCAAATGTTGTAGCCGACGCTCTGAGCCGGAGGCCGCGCCTTTTGGTCGCTTCGATTTTGATTAGAGAATGGCGAGCATTGGAGACGTTAGCCGAATTCGATCTTCAACCAGTGGAATCAGGAGAAGGACAACACCTTGGATGCCTTGTTGTACAACCGACTCTCATCAGCCGCATCTTGGCAGCTCAACAGTCGAACGAGGATTTAAAGTTATGGTTTGCTAAGATGTCCGCAAAGGAACCCGAGATATGGAGTATTAGTACGGACGGAGCACTGAGATGCAAAGGCAGACTCTGTGTGCCAAATGACGATGGACTCAGGAAGAACATTCTGGACGAAGCACACAAGTCAAGGATGACTATCCACCCAGGAGGAAACAAGATGTATAAGGACTTGAAGAGAAACTTCTGGTGGCAAGGAATGAAGCGAGAAGTGGCCGAGTATGTATCGCAATGTCTTAATTGCAAACAAGTGAAGGCAGAGCATCAGAAACCACCTGGACTCCTACAACCGCTACCGATTCCCCAATGGAAATGGGAGCACATCACCATGGATTTTGTGGTTGGATTGCCAAAGTCTCAGCAAAACCACGACGCTATTTGGGTAATAGTGGATCGACTCACCAAGTCAGCACATTTTGTCGCCTACAACATGACGTACCCTGTTGAAAGATTGAGCCGGATGTATCTAGAGCAAGTAGTGCGACTGCACGGTGTACCTGTCTCAATAGTTTCAGATCGAGATTCACGCTTTACCGCAGAATTCTGGAAGAGCCTTCAGACAGCAATGGGAACTTCATTGAATTTGAGTTCAGCCTTTCATCCACAGACAGACGGTCAGACAGAACGAGTCAATCAAGTGATGGAAGATATGTTGTGAGCCTGTGTCATTGAATTCGAGAGTTCATGGGAGACGCATTTACCTTTGATCGAGTTTGCCTACAACAACAGCTACCACACGAGCATAGGGATGGCGCCGTTTGAAGCCTTGTATGGAAGACCTTGCCGATCGCCGCTGTGTTGGGCCGAAGTCGGAGATACTCAACTACTTGGACCCGAGATGATTCGAGAAACCAGTGAGAAGATCCAGATTGTACGAGAAAAGATGAAGACAGCGCAATCCAGACACAAGAGCTATGCCGACAAGCGACGGAAAGATCTAGAGTTTGCAGTTGGAGATCACGTACTACTTAAAGTCTCGCCAGTTCGGGGTATCGTCAGATTCGGACAGAAAAGAGGCAAGCTATCGCCGCGATTCATCGGACCATTCGAGATCCTAGAACGTGTTGGAAAGGTTGCTTATCGACTTGCGTTGCCGCCAAAGATGTCAGGAGTGCACAACGTTTTCCACATCAGCATGTTGAGGAAATGTGCCCATAACCCAACACACGAGATCAGTTTTGAAGATATCGAGGTGAACGAGAACGTGACCTACAACGAAGGACCAGTGCGTATTCTAGACCGAGGAGTGAAGAAGCTCAGAAACAAGGATATTCCGCTAGTGAAGGTTCAGTGGAAGCACCACGACGAAGGAGAAGCTTCATGGGAGCTGGAGTCGGAGATGCGAGAGAAGTTTTCATTTTTGTTTTAACCCAGTTTATTTCGGATTTCGGGGACGAAATCTTTTGTGAGTGGTGGATGATGTAATACCCTGTATTTTTTTTTGTAATATATTATATAACTAAGACATTGTATGTTTCTTTTAATACTTGTATGAGCTTGGCCTTACCCTTGGTATATTTTACATACCAATCGATTGAACTTTATCTCAATCGATTGATTGTTCCAATCGATTGAACTTTATACCAATCGATTGATTGTATCAATCGATTGACACTTATGTCAATCGATTGGAGGCAGCTGGGCAGATTCTTTTGCTCTGGCTGGGGAGAAGCCACGTGAACACTCTCTCCTTATATATACCAGCCATTTTTCTGCGTTTTTCTCTTTAGAAAAATCAGAGAGAGTGAGAGAGAGTGTTTTGTGTGTGTTCATATATATATATACACTCATATATATATATACACATATATATATATACATATATTTATTCACACACACACAGATGGACTGAAAGAAAAGAAAAGGAGAGAAGAGAAGGAGACCAGAAAGAAGGAGAAAGAGAAGGGAGAAGACAGAGAGCAGAGGAAGAGAGGAGGACCACCATTAGAGCTTCCAAAGCTCAAACACACATTCCCAAACACACCCTAGACACTTAAGGTGAGTTTTAAACTCACTTGGTAACTTGATATTGATGTTAGGACATGTTTTGAATGAAAAAATGGAAAGAAACCATGTAGTTTCGTTTATATGTTGCTGGGCAGTCTTCTCTGTGAAGAAGACGAAGTGTCAATCGATTGACACTATATCAATCGATTGACATCTTTCATGTCTCAATCGATTGACATTTTATATCAATCGATTGACATGGATTGTGATCCAATCGATTGAACTTTCTTCCAATCGATTGACACTACTTTTATACCAATCGATTGACATCTATATCAATCGATTGGAAATTACAGTTTACTGTTTTACTTGTTTAGATAATGTAATAACTGTTTAGTTGTTTATTTACTGCTCAGTATTTCCCAGTATGCTTTATTACTGTAATACAAGACCTGATAATGAGTTAATGCGACGTAAGATCGTAGTAATAACAAGACTATCGGATAATGTTTATGATGTTAGATAACGGAATAGTTGTGAATCCTTTGGAGTTAACATTCATTCATTCAGAGTAGTCGGGCCACATTGGGATTGTCATGTATCGGTTATAGAGTTGAACTTAAGTAGGTTTGCTAAGATTCGGGAACCTTGCGTGGGCGGGCCTTGGTCGATCATATGTTCTTAAAAGCGGTAGACAGACGAAGGTGTCTATGACTTGCGGTGGACCGGACCAATTGCCCTAAGATAGCCAGATGATCTAATCATATGTTCTTAAAAGCGGTAGACAGACGAAGGTGTCTATGACATGCGGTGGACCGTGATCACTGGTAGACGTCGCTAAGTCGTGGCATAGAATGATGTACTGTTGTTTAAAGCGTTATATCCCTGACATGCGGTGGACTGTGCATATGTTCTTAAAAGCGGGGGATGGACTAACGTGGTATCCATGACATGCGGTGGACTGTGCATATGTTCTTAAAAGCGGTGGATGAGCAATGGTATGTTATAGAGTTGAACTACTGTCGAGTCTGTCTCCCTTATCTAGACGTGTTATCGGTCTTATAATGAGTAGAACATTAGTAATCGGATAATTGGTTTGATTAAAGGAGTTACCCTTACTGAATTCTAATTTGGTTACGGCTTATAACTTGTAATAACTTCAATAGTCGATACCCTGTTAGTATCTAACTCACTCGGCTTTCATTAAGCTGACGGCGTTTATGCCGCTGGACATTTCTACGTTCCAGCGCACCCTGGTTATGACTATACAGGTGAAAGGCCTGCAGAAGAAGACTACTATGCCGGTGACGGAGTTCCTGTGGAGAATTTCCCCGACGGAGGTCAGACTGAAGAAGACTACTACGCCGAGGACTACCCTTATGCCAACTGAAGACTAGACTAGAATTGTAACTGATTATCTTTACCGTTTTAGAACCTTTTTGTAGTCAGGCATATGTTGCCTTGGCATTTGTACTTCCGCTGCTTTATATTTGATTCGAGACTCTGATATGTAATAGTTAGTAACTTCCGTTGACTTTATGTTATGTTACGATCAGAACCTAGACTTCATTCTTGTTACACTATTACTTTTGTTGCTTAGTACTGCGTGGTGTGGACAATCATGTGACTTCACCCGTCATTCCCTATGGACCCATAAAGGAAATTTATTTTTCTCTATTTATGCCGTTCCGGGGCGTGACATTTAGCAATTCTTCTATCGGCTCAGTGCTTTGTTTCTCGGTGACTGCTTCTATGGGCTTTTCTTCCTCATACCAGATCGAGTCGTCGGTGATGGCATTGGGATCCCACCATTCAATTGTAAGATTTCCGTTGGCTATTTCTTCTTCAAAAGCCAGTGCTTCTTCGACCCATTCTTCCTCTTCCATATTCCTCAAGATGCAAATTGCAGCGTCTTCCGGAAGTTGAACATCCATAGCTGGTTGATTCGAGGATGTGATGTAGATCTTTGGGTTATAAACCTGAGATCCTTCTTCTACAAAGTTAACATTTGGCATGTTCCCCTTATGATTAGGGAGAGGATTCTTCTGAACATTTGGCTGAGAGGGAGGAGGGGAGATGACCCCTTTTTCAATCAAGTCTTCAATTTCATGGCGAAGTCTCCAGCATCTATCTGTGCTATGTCCACGGCCTTGATGAAAGTCACAAAAGAACTCTGTTTTGAAACCCGGTGGAAGTGGATTTGGCTCTGGTTTAGGTTCCAATTTCTGCAAGTACCCTTTTTCTATCATTCTTTCAAGTGCGGTGCTTAGTGGCATCCCCAAGTCGGAAAATTCTCTTTTCTCTCTCGACTGTTTCTGATTTTGACTTCCTCTTGCATTAGCCATACTTCGACGCTCTTTCTGAAAAGGCTGAGGAGATAGTGTGTTGACGTCAGCAGACTGATGATAGACTGGCCTTTCTGTCTTTCTGTATCGATTGCTCGTGCTTTCTTTCTTGATCTTTCCATCTCTAATGGCATCTTCTATCAAAGTTCCCACATCAAACAGCTGTTCGAAACTCACAATGGACTGAAATTCTAGCCTTTCCAAGTATTCGGGCTGTAGATTCTTGATGATCATTCGGACCTGATCTTTTTCCGCTGGCCTGCTAGTCATTTGAGCAGCTTTAGCTCTCCAACGAGTAAGGAAACCTGCAAAGGATTCCCTGTACTCTTGTCGGGTGGTTTCTAGATCTCTTGCAGTTACATCAAACAACTGATTATACGAATATTGAGCCACGAAAGCTTTGGCCAATGCCTCCCAATCTCTGGTTATGGCTGGTTCCAACGTCAAGTACCATGAAAGTGCTGCTCCACTCAAAACTCTTGGAAACAATAGAGCGAAGAGGTCAGATCCAATGCCCATGGGCTGTAAAGTTCCTACATAAAGCCTCAGATAGCTCTTTGGATTTCCGGTTCCATTGAAAAATTCAATATGCGGCATCTTAAACTTCTCTGGGAGTTTGGCTTTTGGAGCGTCACACAACCCTTCAACATCGAACAAATACTCATCCACCCCTTTGCTCTTTCTGATCACACTCTCTAGTTTGTCGATCTTGGCCAACTTGTCCTGAACTTCCTGATCTAGCTGAACCTTTGGTTGAACTGTCTCCCCAAAATCTTCTTCTTCATGATGCTCTGGAGGTGGTGGTGGTGGATTAGTTAGCTGCTCAATCATTCTCATCATAGTGGCAAGTTGTTCTCGATTCTGCTCCCTGCTCTGATCCAAGGCAGCTTGCATTGCGGCCAATCTGGCTTCCATATCCGCTTCGTATGTCATATCTTCAACCCTAGTCGACTCGGCTGTTCCTTCTTCTAACCCTGATCTGACCAAACGGCTGTTCGGAGCTCTGACCCAGAAAGGAGTACAACTTTTCGGTCCTATCTTTTCTTATCTGGTTTATTTAGGGATTTTCAAATAATCAGGTATCTTTATTGCAAAAGAATTTTTCAAAGAATGATATAAGAAGGTGGATTTACAAAGATGGAAATCATAAATGGAAAATCATTTCCTTTTTCAAAAACATTTTTCTTAAAATCAAAGAAATCTTTTCAAGATTTCAAAATTCTGAGGAAAACAAAACTTTTCTTTTTTTAAAAGTATATTAGAGGCGTCGCACTCGTGAGTCGTATATGCAATGCTCGTGTAGTGCATGTAATGCAGATGAAATGCAATCTAATCTAAATGCAATGCACCTTAATCTAGCTTAGACCTAGCATATCAGCACATAAGCACATAAGATTCCTTGAGTATGCTAATCACCCTACTAATCCAATCATTATCCAAGGATTTTGAGTTTTGAAATTCTTGATGGTTCATGTTTAAAAATTGAAATTTTTCATGAAAATCTTTGAAAGAGATGGGGAGATTTGTAATTTTCAAAAGAATTTTTGAACCATCAATGCTTGTGGTGAGAAATCATGATTCTTAAAAATTGAGGTGGGAATTTTGAAATTCTAAGATCTGAGAGGAAGATTTTGAAATTGAATCATCATGATTTCTTGAAGACCAAAGTAAAATTTTTTTTTTTTTGAAATTCTCTAAAATCTAGGAGAATTTGAAATTGAATCATCAAAGTGTGATCATGATTTCTGGAAATAGGAATTTTGAAATTCTCTAAAATCTAAGGAGAATTTTGGAAAGATTTTGTGAAAGTGAATCTCAAAGCAAATTTTCAAAAGGGATATTCTTGGAATTTTCAAAAGACTTGGGGTTTTTCAAAGAAGTGCTTATAATTTCAAAAATTTTCAAAATTGTCCTCAAATAGTGATTGGATGTTCGGATAAAGACCATACTACCCTAGAGGAATCCACCATACAAGGTTTGATGATGCCTTCGCATACACGTCCTCATCATCCACATAATCCCTTACGGGCAAGCGCAAATAATTCATCACATTGTCCTAATCAAAGATGATAATCAAGATCCTAATTGAAGGGTTCTATAGAAACTATATGCAAAGGCCGGGTTTTAGTCTCATAAAGGGTCCATTAGCAAGCTCAACGGTGTGGTTGACCGCCTCCCCGAGGGCGTGCCGTTCACACATGGGCTCTATATACCGCACGCGGTACAAGGCTAACGGTGACTACATGCTACCAAAACTCTTGACAAATAGAGGAAAGAGGGCCCTCTATCTTCAAGGCAATGATCTCAAGCAGTCGCGGTGAAAGAACAATGCAAGTGCAAATGCAGGCAGAAACAACATGATTATTGAATTAATAACAAGGATATTCATTGGTTCAAGTCAAACCCTCGAAGAACAAGAAACCATCGGTTTCATGTTCAAATCCCCAGCAGAGTCGCCAGATTGTGGACCGTCGCGAATGGAGGAGGAGATCCTGACGCTCTCCCTCGATAGTGTCCCGGGACGGATCCCAAGGAGCACACTTCAGGGAAAACTAGGACTTCCTCACGCGATCCTAGAGACAAAGAGTCGCCACCTAATTTTTATCGGGAATTAGGAAACCTAAGTTTGACTCGCCCAAAATTGAATAAGGTTACTCGCCCTTCATTACCAGAAACAAGGTTCGGGGGTCTTGGTACGAGAGGGGAAGGAGCCCAAGCAGGACTAAAGCACCCCCTCCTCGCCCTACCGAATGGTAGGCCTTGATTCAAATATCCTTGTTATTAATTCATAATAGATGTTGTTTCCTCAAACATACTAGATAGATATATACATGGCAAAAAGAAACATCTAATGAAAATCATTTCAAGAGACTAAATCAAGTAGAAAGCGGATGCTCATGCAATACAAGGGAGAAGTATACTCACAGTGGCTAGTCCCGCCCGGGACCGATGCAAATAAAGTAAACATGTCATGATATGCAAAGGGAACGAGAAGACTTACATTGGTTGACTCAAGCGGAGTTGCGAAAGCAAAAAGAATGGAAACGTGCAATGCAATCATGCAACAATCCTAGATAAGATGTCTCTAACAAATAATCATATAAACGGAGACTATCCTAAAGGAATTGTGTCGTTGAAATCAAAGTTGTAAACCTAGAAAAATTCTAAGAGAAAGGATAGAGATAGTACACGATACATGGGCACTAAGCCACATGTAGACGAGGCAAACCACAAATCGACGTCCGGGTCCAAGGCACTTAATTCTCTGCACTAAGACACCAAAGAATACCCAAAGCATTGCAAAAATACAAGCAAACAAATGATATGCATGATAAACAAAGAAAACATGTCATCAATCAAATTTCCAGATTCAGCAACCTCTAATGAATCCTATCAAAAGTGGTCTTAAACATGAGCTGGGTAAAAACCCTTTTACAGAAAGTTAGATACATGTCTTAGGGAACTTCTCCAAAAAGTAGGACCTCAATATCAATTTTGATGTGTGGGAAATAAATGTTTTGGGAACAGTGGATCAGGACTGTCCACTGTTCTTGTAAAAATCATAATTAAATCTACAAAAATCATATGAAGCTCTATTTGGTGTCAAAAGAAAGCTATTTCATTGTAGTATATGATAAAAATAAACCCATGGACATTCTGTAATCACAAGGTTTCTGAAAAAGTGTTTTAAACAGACTCTGTTATTCTGGAAATTTGGTATCATTTGACAAATGAATGCAAAACATAATAGAAGTATAATAGAAGTTCATGAATCATGTTAACCAAGTTGATTTAAGCTTTTGATCTCTCATCCATTTATCCTAGGTGATTTCTAAACCAAGTTTTATTCATCAATTGTTGTTGAATGATCAAGGTATGACCATTTTGTATACATAATCATATTTGTAATTAAACTTAGAAAATTCCAGAATAGTTGTATCAACTTTAAACGCTTAGAAAACGATCCTAACTCGATCGTATGCTCACGATTTTACATCGGCATATAGATATATGAGTTAGGAATCATCCCCAAAAAGCGGAACGTCGATAACTATTATAGATTTTCTGAAATTCAAGCACAAAGAGACGATGTTCAAATCTGTCAACCGATTTCTCAACAATTTCTAAAAATAGTATATGAATCCTAAAAGCTCTCAAAACGGACCGGATGAAAGCTAATTCATCAAAGTTTACCCAGAAAATTTGAAATCCATCAAACTATGGGTTTTGATGGACCAAATCTAATGGACAAAACCAATCTGCTTTGCTGAATTTTTATCTAGTTCATTTTAAAGTGTGAGGAAAACATTTTAGTGATAGTTGAAGCTTATTAGAGAGATCAAACTCATAGATCAACTTAATTATCATGATTCCCAATCAATTTAGCCCTCAAGTTCTATGAAGAACTTTTAGATCAAGGATCAAAGGGACTTATAAATATCATGTTGGAGATGAAATTCAATAGGAATTCTAGGTAATAGGAATAATCAAGAGATAGGTATGAACATAGAAATCATCCTTCTCATAGATCATATTTCCAAACCATCATGGAATTCAAAATAGATATATGTATATATATATAATCATGTATGCATGAATCTAAACTAAAATTGAAGAATGAAACCAAAATTGAAAATCAAAGTGAAAAACAATCTCTAATTGTAAATTATCAATAAAAATCAAAGAGATTTGGATCTAACTATGTGAGTGTGTGAAGAACATGAGAGGAAGAAGATGAGTGTTCTAATAAGTAGAAATAGAACTAAGTTAGATCCAAATCTTATAGATCTATATATACAAAGTAGGAATTAGAGATGAACTATAGTGTTTACCTCTTGGAGGATTCTCAATTACAAGACCAAAATTGATTTGAAGATCTTCTTCTTCAAGTGTTATTCAAGTGTTCTTCAAGCACTCATCCATGGAAGTTGAGGGAGGCAATTGATGTTCAAATTGTGGTCTAATTAGCCTAAGTTAATCTAAATTCAATTCATAATTTTCTCTCTCTAGAATTCACCTAAATTGAAAGTATATTCAAAGTATACTTATCTCTCTTGTATGTGCTTCTATGTGTGTTTGTATCTCCAAGTATATTCAAGTGTATCTCTTCCAAGTGTCTAGTGTGTTAAGATGTGATCTCATATGAGATGTATGAGATCTTATATAGAGTTTTGAAGACTTAGCTCTTAAGTTTCAGGGTTAAAACAGGATTTTTAGAGCTTAAAAGAGGGTTAAAATGGCCATTTCGGAGCCAAAACGCAATTTCCAGGCAATTTCCTCGCAGTGGGAAGCTTCTAGAAGGGTCTGGAACTCAAAAAGCTCCGTGGAGGACACAAATGGAAGTGGCGGTTATGGTGGGACCCGCCACCCCCATACCCAAAACCGCCACTTACTATTCTTGCTCCTCTGGTCACCCACAAACCCTGTTTCAAATTTCATGCGCACTGCTTTTCCAGATTTCTGTAAAAATGCTTTTTGGTGTCCGAAATCGTCCGTTTACGTACCGTTGGAAAGCTGTCAGGTTGAATTTCAGTATAAAAATATTTCCAGAGGTTTTATAATGAGAATTGAAGTCCAATTGAAGTCCGGAAGTCCTCCGGAACTTTCGTCGTCTTTTTGAAATCAAATGACGTCTTTTCCAAAATTGCTTTCAAATGTGCGTCGATTTCGAACTTTTCTTTCAAATTGAATCTCTGGATACCTAGAATACTGCGTTTAGAACACTTAATGTTCATATAACCCTGAGAGAATATGAATTCTGAGAGATGATTTTGACAAAACCGGGATTTATCCATGGAAAAGGGCTTTTCTGAGCTTGAAGTCACTTTCCGAAGTCCGATCTTCTGATTGTGTGGAATCCAGTACCTTCCACGGGGTACTTTTCATCATCGAATCCTCCAAGACGTTGTCCACCCTAAATCCTATCAGTGTGGTCAAAATTGGGTGTCTACATACCCAAGCTTCGTTAGGTCCAACCAACGACAGGGACAAACCCCTAAGTGGCCAACGATGGCAAGCTTCAAAGGACCCTGTAACCACCCATGTTCCAGATCAGTTTCCTACGGTCACTTACTCCTGCACTCCCACCTTAGCAAAATGCTTAGGGGCAGGGGGAATATAGGCCAGAACAGGAAATCACACTGGTCACTAAAAGAAGTTGGAAGATATTCATAAGGGCTTACAGTGATCTGAGATACATATCCCGGACGGTAAAACAGGATACTCCTATAATACACCGGGACATCCCGGACGGTAAAGCAGTGTATTCCTACAATACACCGGGACATCCCACACGCTAAATAGAATAAGTTACTATGGCAATCAGCTTTAAAACAGGTCAAGAAGACTAGGTGTTCTACTGATTACGGTCCTATACCATTTGCTAAGGCGAGGGTTAGGTCGACTAAAAACCGAGTGGATATTAGTAATTGAAAACAGGCACAGTGAAGACAAAAATGAAAATGAGCAGTAAATGGAAAGAAAGTTTGACCTCAAGGGCCTTTTCATTAATATTAAAGAACTATACAAAGCCTGGGGGGTAGTTGTAGTAGCCTCCCCACAAAAAAACAAAACTATAACAATAAAAGGAAAAAAAAAAAACTAGTTGTCCACAACCACCACTTCTCCCTCCTCCGCAGCCTACTCTTCAAGAGAGGGGTCCCCGCTCGATGCAGCTTCAGCAGCGACCTCGGAGTCAGCCTGGCCCTCCTTCCAGTAACTAGACTCTGCCCAAGAGTAGTCACATAGGTCCCAGTCAGGGTGGTTGGCAGCAGCCTGCTTCGCCAGGTCAGCATAGACCATGAGGAACCCTGCCTCGAATTCTTCCTCAGCATCCTTGGCTTCAGCCTCCCGAGCGGCAGTGAGCTCCGAAAGCGTGGCCGTCATGGCCGCCAAGTCCTTCTCAGCAGTGATCCTCCCGGCCTCCGCGGCTGCAGCTTTCAACTCCGTAACCTTCCGGGCAGCCCGCTCGGTTGAAAGAGAGTCACGGGTCTCCCCCAGCTCCAAGGCCACTGCCCGGGATTTTTCCTCTTCTACAGAGAGAGCAAACTCCGCGGACTCCGGGGTAGTCCTCTCGACGGATAGGTTAGCCTCTGCAGCGGCCAACCTCTCAGCAACGCCGGGAAGGGTGGTTTCAGCCCCGGCCAGGATGTAGTTCGGGCAAGGGACAAACACACAAGCATAAATAGGCATATGGATGAATGCACCTATCCTATCATGATGCATGTGATCGTGTGATTACGGCTATCAATGCAGTTCCATGCTCCGTAAAAGCGATGATTTGAGATCACGCCTTTTCGATGTATCTAGATGTACTTCCTGTCCTATGCTACTTAATACTTACGGTCACTTCAATTTACTGGCTATCTATCTTCAGAACTTGGAGTTTCTTTTACTAATGAGTTGGTCCTCTTTAGGACTCGTAGCCATTTCGGCCAATCAGATGAACGCTTAATGGAATCAACTAGACGGTGCTTCACGACTTAGGCCTTGGTGTCAATGTGGGTTTGGTCAGAATATCTGCAGCCCTTCAGCCCATTGGATACATTTGCTCTGAATATCCGTAGCCCTTCAGCCCCGTCGGATATGTTTACTCTGAATATCTGTATCCCTTCTACCTCGTCGGATACGGTTGCTCTTAATATCCGCACCCCTTCGGCCCCGTTGGATATATTTGCTTAGAATATCCGCAGGACTTCGACCTTATTGGATATGTTTGCTCTGAATATCTGCAGTCCTTTGACCTAATCGGATACGTTTGCTCATCTCAAATTTCAAAATATGGAGTCAATCGGACTCGAACAAATTCAAATTCTCAAATTTAGGAGTCAATTGGACTCAATTCAGTTCAATTTTAAAAAAATAATTCATTTCCAAGATCAGGAATCCATCAGACTCAATTCAAAATTATTTCCAAAATGGTAGTCTAAAAGACTCAAATTATTTACCTTTCCAAAATCAAGAGTCAAAAGACTCGAATCAATTTTCCTTTTCTGAAATCAGGAGTCAATCAGACTTAAATTCGCTCAATTTCCAAAATCAAAAGTCAATTAAACTTTAATTTTGAATTCATCTTTTCAACATTTGAAGCCACATGGGCTTGAAAAATTATTTTCTAAGGACCAAGGTTTAAAAGGCGGGCAAACTTTAGGGGTTTGAATTCAAAATTCGGGACTCTTTTTGAATTTTGAGGGGAAAACTAGCGACCCTTTAGTTGCTTGCTTTGCAGCACATGTGCAAGAGGGCTGCAATCTATGATTGCTGTTGCGACACTCATGGAATGTTGCGACGGCACTCAGAGAGTGTCGTGTGGTAGTCAGAGACTGCCATTCGCAATTTCCTGAGTGTCGCTCGAGGCACAGATGGCTATACATGTTTCATTTTCTTTCATTTCTTTCACTTCTCATAAAAACCCTCAGTACTGAATCTCTCTCTTGAATTTTTTTTATTGATTTGCGGCGATCCGCAGGGTCAGCTAGTTGGTTCCCCTCGATCAAAATCTTATTTTTCTCCTTTTTTGGTTATTTTTCTTGATTTCTTTCCCAAAAAAGCTTAATTTTCAACCCTCTTCCTCTTGACAGGTTGACTGACATGGCTAGCGGCCCGGCTAGCTCGAGCTGGAAGAGGAACAAGTACAAGGCTACTCCTCATCTTGACCCCACATTTTTACTCTGAGACCCCGACAAGCACCTATTCGCTTGGGTGTTTCGACGAGAGGTATACCCTTTCTCATTTCTCAATTTTCAATTCTCTGCTTATCACTCCCCATGAATGCAATGCATGATAATATAAAATTTTAAAATGCTCTCTTTTGATTATCAAATGGCCTTTACAATGCATGCGCTATGCTCTAGAGAGTTTTGAGCTGTCTGATCATTCCTTTCTGATAAATTTTATTCATTATTTATTATTTTTCTTTTCCTTTCTTTTATCCATCCATTTTACTGATATTAAAATCTCATGACTTGTTGCAGCTTCAGCCTAACTCGTAGAAGAGTCATGTTAGCCTTGCTCACAGCTACAAGTGGTATCATTCTTTGAATCAGACTTTGCAAGATTATATCATCACCGCCGACTTTGGGGACTTCATCAAGATCTTGAGGAATTGCTCCAACGATCTCAGGCAGATCCATGCCCTTTCAGAGCGGTGGTGAGATACCACCAACACCTTTCATTTCAAGTTCGGGGAGATGACGATGACCCTACTCGAATTTAGTATGATCACAGGGATTCCCTTTGGGGATGAGTGCCTTAGAATGCTAGATACGGTGATAGAATGGGACCAAGTACCCAAGCTATTGGGAGTGGTCTCGGACGAGCCTCTGGTCACGGCTAAGTGGTTCTTAGACACGTTCAAGGACCAGAAGGTTTTCTTGACTAAGTAGATGGCCAGTGGGTTCATCATGTACTTGCTAAGGTGCTCTCTGTTGAGCACCACGGTGCTCTCTGTTGAGCACCATGGTGACCAAATCACCATCGCACTACTGGGATCTCTGGAGCACATGGGCCACATTTATGAATATGATTGGGCCGACGCTGAACTAGCCATCTTTTACAGACATATGGGAGAGCTATCCCGGGATCGTCTAACATCCATGGGTGAATTCTGGAGAGCGTGGTAGGTACACTTTTGTCTTTATTTTCCTTTATCTTTTCTATTAATTTTTCAATTCTGAATTGTAAATCTTACATCTTTCTTTTTATATAGATTTGGTCCAATGAGTATCTTCATATGATGCCGCCCTCGACCCGACCGGTGGACGTCCTTGCCATGCCTTAGAGGCTGAAGTGGTAAAAGGACAAATAGGATGGAAGACCAGAGCCTATGATTTACTGCCTTCAGGAACTTCTTGAGTACTTTGAGAGCCGCACATCAACTGGTAGCCCTGGGTTTCCGTCCTTGCTACCCTTACTCCAGAGAGGCAGAGGTCAGTGGGTTTTGACACGATGAGGTTGGTACTGGACCGTCCAGATACTCGAAAGTGGTACCTGGGAGAGAGAGTGACCAGGCAGTCACTGATGGCTCCCATTTTTCATGTGCCACATCCTCCTCCCAATTCTATGAGGCTGTTGAGACTCTTCATGACAGTGCCTTTATAGCTGCCTTGAACAGTCTATCTATTCAGGATTACTTGTAGCCTCCTGAGGGGCATGCAGCTCTCCGTGCCGCTAAGCTGATGAAGAACTTCCCTTTGATGGAAGTGACTCGAGTAAGTTTCATTCATAGCTTTTTCATTCTCTCTTTTGTTCCTTTTTACTTTTTATTAAATTCTGTCTTCTTTTTCTACAGCTCGTTCATGCCGCAGCCTAACCTCCCGCTCTACCATAGTGGGATTGGAACCTTCAGACAAACTTCCAGGGCAAGCAGAGCATGACTATGATTCCTCAATATCACCAGGGTGCTCCCACTGATAGAAATACAACGAAAATATAGGGTATTACAAATAGAAATACCAGACTAATTCAAGGCATCAAGGACTGCTTGCCTGTGACATTTAAAAGCGATCAATAACCCCTATATGGTGATATTGGCCTGTATCTTCTTCATTTGTTTCAAAACACTATCCTCCTCCTCTTCTTTATTCATCTTCCCTTTTCCCTTATCTAACTCTCTCCCCGGGTGATCTTCCTCTAGCTCATACGGTTTAAAGTGTCTCCCTAATCTCATGCCCATAAATTGTCTATTTCTCTAGTAACTTTTGAACCTTCATTCCCCACTTTAGTCTCTTCATCGCTTTCGTACCACAAATTATCTTCCACCTGATCTATATCTCGACGAATAGCTTTATTAGTTTCTTGAACCTACCAATTTGTCGTGGCCTATTGCTTCATTGTCTCCCCTCTACATTCCTCCTACCAATTTCTAAGAGTGCAGATTATCAAATCTTTCGGTAGCTGGTAAGGCTTTCGTGGTTTCCCAACTTTAGTAATCAGCCTAGATGGATTAAAGGTCGTCTCTTCAAACCCCAAGAAATAGAGGCCTTGTGGTGGTGGTGGTACAGCATGATGATTTGGCAGTGGATTTCTAGTAATGTTAGGAGCTTTGACTAGTGGTTCAAATATTACCTTGTTGTTAATGAGATCTTGAATTTCATGACTCAACCTTGTGCACTGATCCATAGCATGACACTTTTGCTAGTGAAATTTGCAATAAAGATCTTCCCGAAAGCTCAGAGGAAGCGGATTTGGTAAGGATCGAGGTTCCAATGTGCGAAGATGTCCCTTTGTCATTAGTCTGTCAAGGGCGGTTTATAGTGAAACTCCCAAATTAGAAAACTACCTTTGTGGCTTATCTGCTCCTGGTCGACCTCTTATTATGTCAAAATTCCTCTCGGGTTCGCTTGTAAGGAAGCTTGTTGTACATGTGCAAATACTTCTTGTAAGGAATGCAATATAAGGAAGCTTGTTGTACATGTGCAAATACTTTGTAGTGGTTCTTATATGTAGTGTTGAGATAGGACATGCTTTCTAGATTTATTGAAAGTGAATCTCTGAGATTATGTCAAATAATTCAGTTTATTCTCAGAGATATCACACCAATATTTGATTTGATTATATTTGGTAAATCTCATGTGTATTGGGAAGACAATCATTATCAGATCATTTGTTGATCTTATTTTATTTTCTTAGTTCACCCTATATAGAGTACAAGCCTTGTAATACATCATATATGGGTTTATCAAAATGTAGCACTCGGGTTCTTTGTATCTTTCTTCTTCTCCCTTTCTTTCTTTTCTGTATTTTTCTGTTTTTCATTTGTCCAAAATCCAACATGGTATCAGAGGCTATCGGTTCTTACATTTGAAATTTCGCTTCCCATCTTAGTCCTAATTTGTTTGTTAAGTCCATTTTGAACCAATAAACCACTTTATACAATTATGCTAGCGCTTAAAAAGAATTTATAGACAGTCATATCGTGGGATTGCTATTTTATTACTGGTCATGTCTTGCTAGGCCCTTTCGTTGCTGGTTGTTTACTTATTTGGCTTGTACTTTTTCTTTCTCTTAAAGGGTGTGTTTGGCATGTTTTTCTCCTCCAACGATCTGTTTGTTCGCCACTATTTTCTATTATGCCCTCCATTCTTACCTTCATTTTTAGGGGGAGTGATAAAAAATAATACAATTACCCTAGTATTCCGCACATGTACATTTGAAATCAAATTACAACCACTGTACTTGTGCGTCTTTGCGATTATTTTTGTGGATTTTGTTTCCCACATTTTGCCCTATATAGGTGGATGTGTTTCCCACCTAGGCCTTTTTATATCACCAAGTTTGATTGCAGTGTCATTGATAATCACCATTCTTTGGCACGGTGGAGTATTCTGTGCGACTTATGACATGGAGTGAAAAATAAGGGGAATATTCGTCATGTTCCAAGTTGACACTTCAACAACTTTCAATCTACCAATTTGATGGGGAGTGTTGAGATATGACATGCTTTCTAGATTTATTGAAAGTGAATCTCTGAGATTGTGTCAAATATTCAGTTTATTCTCTCAGAGATATCACATCAATATTTGATTTGATTATATTTTGTAAATCCAATGTGTATTGGGAAGATAATCGTTATCAGATCATTTATTGATCTTATTTTATTTTCTTAGTTCACTCTATATATGGAGTACAAGCCTTGTAATACAATATATGGGTTTATCAAAACGTAGCACTCAGGTTCTTTGTGTCGTTCTTCTTCTCCCTTTCATTCTTTCCTATATTTTTCTATTTTTCATTTGTCCAAAATTCATCATGTAGTTTCTACCTAGTTCATAGCATACACCACTTTACATTTTGGCTAATGAAATAGTAGTGTAATACTGTCCTTCACTGTGTCAAGCTTGATGTGCCCAAAAATTGCTGTTCAAAGTCACTCTACAAGTTACAATGGGTCTAGGGATAGAGCATCCATTATCGCAATTACCTACCTCTCAGTTCCTTTTACACCCAATCACCCTTTTCTCACATGCTAAAAAACATACACATTGTGAAGTACATGGAAGCCTTCATCGATATTTACTATGTAGTGGATAGTGGGGATTAGTAGTTAAGTCCTTTGTCAGCCTGACTTGTGAGGGATGCCAGTATGGAGGTTATATCCTCGTTGCTCATTGAGTGAACTAGTTCAATCTTAGAATTAAGTATAATCATCGATTTCACTATTTAGTTGGCTGATTTTAGTATTATATTTTGTCGATTTTAAGATAATGTATTGAAGTGTCAGCCTATGATTTTAGCAAACTCAATCTTGCTTTGATATTAGGCTAGCCATTGGTTGTATTGAACAGCTGTTTCTTCTTGTGTAAACTAAAAGGAGTTGATAAATATGGGCCCACCATGAACTACATAATGCACGTATTTTAGATAATTATAGCACATGAGAGTTGAGACTAGCCCAATACAGGCATTTCACATTCACACATTAATATGCTAGGAGATTCGGGTTTGAGACAGAGAGATAGTGAAAGACCACATGGTTGCTAATGCAAAAGTCAAAAATTCTTGTTCCCTTGTGTACTAAGCAGTTAGGATTTTCCATCTACATGGTACCTTTTACTTAATAATGGTAAGTTAATCACATGTGTATATTCTCTTATCCATATTCCATAATGATTCAACAAAATTACGGAAAGTGGCATTGATCACATTGGGTGAAATGGTAATCTTGTCGTCGGTCGATGGTAGGTCCCCTATGAGGTAGTGTATGGTGATGACTATCAAAGGTTGATCTTACAGTGGCTTTTAATTGGAAACTTTGAACCTTATCCTGGCCATTTTTAGAGTCTTGTCCGGGAAATGGAATTTGACAGTGCAATATTTCTGTCAAAACAGAGGCCAATCTGCGGATTTGGCAGTGCAATATTTCTGTCAAACTGATGATTTGAATTATGAAGAATGATTCATATATGAGTAATATTTGGGCACAACAAACACACAACTTTTGGGACACAACCTAATTAATGTGTCTAATTCTCTCCTGTGTCATTGTGGGGTCCAGTGACATCACAGGAGAGAGATAGACACATTAATTGGGTTGTGTCCCAAAAGTTATGTATTTTGTTGTGTCCCAAGTTTTACTCTTCATATATATGTGTATATATATATATTTGTTATGACTCACTCCTCTATTGTTGTAACTTGTAGTGGATGGCAATCTTATTCATCTTCTCTTTAAAGTTATACGACTTAACTTGATTTTAATTCTCTATTTTTTATGTTATTTTAGGATAAGCATGATGCATAAAATATGAAGGGAAAGTTACATCCTCGTTACTATGACTTGGTTACCATTTTCGGTAATGACTATGCAATGGGAGATTGGGCAGTAACGGGGAATGACTTTCCTCAAGTGAGTGAAGCCAATATCAATATATAATTCGGTGAATGCTGTCTAGGGGATGAAAATGAGGCAGAGGAAGCACAACCAAGTCATTCAAGCACATCCAAGCGAGCCGTATGCGAAGATTCTCAGTTCAATTTGTGATTGGAAAAGATCCAGCAAATTAATTTTGGTTATTAGTACATTAAAACAATCATAGAGACTTTTTACTTTGATGAATACTTTTTTTTTAATTTATATTATGAAACTTTGATGAGTACTTCTAATTTTACTTTGATGAGACTTTGAGTTTTAGTACATTAAAACAATCGTTTGTGAAATGTGAGTAGTTGTCTCAATGGAAAATGTGATTAATTTGTATCATTTTTAAAATTGTTTATTTGTGATTCATAGGTTAATTGCTTGAAAAAAAAAGATAATTTTCAATGGATAACCATGAAAAATTATTGCAATCAAACAACAAAAGTCATTTTCCACTAGAAAATGGTGACAATCAAACGGCAAAGCTAAATTTTCCAGCCAGAAAATATTTGCAATCAAGCACCCCCAAATTTTACTTCCATTGAAAAAAATTTCAAGTAAATATATTCATGAAAAAAATTTCTTTTCAACCCATATTCTACCTGCAATCAAACACACACCGAGTGTTGGGATGAATTCAACACAGATCAATGATTATAACTTTACTAGCTTGCATAAGGGGAGAAATCGTCTCCATCACTATCAAATTGCGATTTGAGCGTACTTGGATTCTAGATGTGACTCCCATATTAATGCAAAATCGTTGTAAGCTTCACATGTCAAGACAATGATGTGAAAAAAACCTTCATTGATTGTTATGTTAATGAGATTAAAAAGTTTAACAAATGGAAATATCAAAAACTTCTTGATTGTAAAGTTTTTCAAATACTAACTTTTTTGGCGTTTGATAAATAGAGATACTAATAAACTTTGTTTAGGAATTAATGAGTAATGTTATGCTTTCTCAAATCTTAATATCAAATTCACATAAAAAATAATGTCACAGTAGGCCAAATGAATTTTGATTGGATAAGATTACTCTTTAAAAACATATAAAAGTAATAATATGCATCTCAAATTTTAAATCTCAAATCTTTCCCAAATACATGGGACAATGGGCTCACTTGATTTTGATTGTAGTATATTGTTAGACTTATTTTGTGTATTTGGGTTATATTATTTGTTTGTTTGGGCTATTTACAACAAAACCCAACAAAAACATACTTTGGACATTGGGCCTTCTCTACGTCAAAAACTCAAACCCAAGCCTAAAAACATGATGTGACATGTATACTATATTGCTAAATGTCTAGACTTTTCTACTCTGTATATATGATTTCAATTCTTAAGCTTAGTAAGCTTGTAGAGTGGAAATGCTCTCTCTTAGTAAGCTAGAAAATCGGAATTTATGCGGGCATGCGGTGCGTATTCAAATGTGATCCGATTTGTACCTCCCGCAATTCGGCATATGTTAAAAATGTTTAATACAAATCTGCTTGAATCCTACACATGTTAAAACTAGTTTAACTCATGTGACTGTTGGGATGTCTAATCACCTATTTTAATACATGTGACTATTGGGAGCCTGCAGCGATTTACGATACATATCTGTACTTAGTTTTGTTAAAAATATATAAATATATATATATCTTCTTCTCCATCTCTAGTTTTATAAAATTACATTCCCTGTTTTTAGAACAGTTCTGGGTGCTCAACTCCCTTCCAATTTGAGTGCACGTTTGAAAGACTTGATTGTTGAATTCTATAGAACATAGCGTAGTGTTGAGACCTTCATATCCAGTCACTGACTCCGAGAAGGCAGCATTATTCTTAAGGATAGTGCAACCATTGCACGCTTCAATCAAAATTATAGTATTATCCTTCACATTTTCTAACATATATTGTAGTTGTCCCATCATTATTGAAGGTGGTCCCACTATCACATATATTTGGGAAGTGTTTGAAATTCAAAATTTGAGAAGCATAACATTGATCTAAGAATAAACTTCTATTGAGTTGATATAAGAAAAGTGTAAATTACACTTTGCACCCTCCAACTTTGGGTTGATTTTATCTTGGTCCATATATTTTCAATTTTCTCAATTATTTCATCGTCGAATAGCTAACATTTCATCACTAAAGACTAAAACCTGTGCCGGCATGTTTGTTATTGGATCAAATTTAAACATTTACCAAACTTCAGAAACTAAACTAATAAAATTAAAAACACCAAGACTAAAATAAAATTGACCCAAAATTAGAGGGTAAAAAGTATAAATTACCCTAAAGAAAAAATGCATTAAAGATTGAAAACAAAGTTAAAATATTCATTTGTATAAGGTCGACTGACCAATTGGAGCGTGCGCAAGTTTGGTGCCTAGCAAGAAGAACACAGGTCATACCGTGGTTCTTCTAGCAAAAAAAAAAAAAGTAATACCGTGGTTCTTAAATTTAAGAAACATTAAGCCAGTGATGATATGTGGTGTCATGATCACTATGACAGCTTATGATTGTCATAGTAAAACTAAATACTGTGAATTTTTTTGATAATTACGAGTGTAATATAATATACTATGTGAACCACGGATAACCAAAATGCCATCAATTGTTCATTGAATTTACGATAATGCCATCGAATGTCCATTGTTCACTAGTAACGATTTGTGCACATAAAATATGAATATAAAGATATGGATCATTCATTTTGGTGAGTCTGATGTATACAAACACGGACTCCACCGAATTAAATGACTCAAATCTTTATGTGTTCATAGCATTACCCATTTTTCACATCCATCATTCATGCTATTCAATTGTGCTACTTTTTTTATTGCTCTTTAAAACACCAAGAGTGGACCACAGCCACCTCTCATTTCCTCTATATAAAGCCATTACTCTCTTCTTTTCTTCCCCATCCCACAACCATTTCTAACAACTCTTCCCACGACAAATCTCATCCCCTCCCTTTCTGTCTGTCTATTTGCTCTCTTTCTCTTTCTATTTCACACAAACACAGCGCAAACAACATGCCTGAAGCTCCAAGGAACCCAGCAAAGACCACCCACAATTACAATCTCACAGATAAGAACAAGAAGGCTCTTCAGTTCATTGAAGATGTCACCACAAACGCTGATCAAGTTCAGAAGAGAGTCCTCTCTGAACTCCTCTCTCGAAACGCCCACGTTGAGTACTTGAAACGACACAGCCTATGTGGGCACACTGACCGAGAGATGTTCAAGAAACTCATGCCTGTGGTCACATATGAGGATTTACAGTCTGATATAACCCGAATTGCCAATGGCGATAAGACCCACATCCTCTGCTCCCAACCCGTTTCCGAGTTCCTAACTAGGTGCCACTCTATATATATATATATAAATTTTTTTTTTCTTTTCTCTCATTATATTTGGCTCTTATTTACCACACACACATATATATATATATATATGCATATTCGTGTGTGTGTCGAGACATATCTGTGTCTAAAAAATGCCAAGTGACTTTTTGAATTTGTTTAAAAAAGGATTTGGTTTAGCTTGATTAGCGCATTTTTAAAAATACACAAAAAAAAAAAATAAGATCAGTTCATTGTCACTTCTATTAAATTAAATTTGGCTGTAATGAAAACCCATATGTTGGTTTGGTAATGAGCCAATTTTAGGAATGATTTTGGTTTATTTTGGACTCGCATACGCACAAAAGGCCGCTACCAAACAGTTTTTAGTCCCACTTTCTTTTTTTTTTAAAAAAAAAGAACTAAAGGTTATGTACTTATGTTAGGTTGACAAAAAACTACTTGTTTTTTTTTAAAAAAATAAAAAAACACTTCAGTACAGTTTCTTTAATATAGTTGGTATTGTAAAAACGGTTTGGACAAAATTGTAATTTTATACTGTTTTTACTGTTCGTGTGTGAGGAACAGCACCAACCATAGTGAAGGAAATGTATTGAAGTTGTATCCTTTTAAAAATATGATACACTGGGTACAAAGTGAGTGGAATTGCACCAACCTGCTGCTACTCTCACATGAATACTAAAAACAGTTTGGACAAAAAATTTATATTAATGAAACACATGGATTTATAGAGTTGGTTGTTTACTAATCATGGAACCCATTCTTGGCTGGGCCCAATGTGTCTCAGTGGAAACTTAAATTCAATGCAATATTATGTCATTATACACAAGCTATGAAGTGATTCATACGTAGTTTTTCAGTGCATATAGTATGTGTCATTGTATATATATCGATATCGATACGTACACTTTTCGAGTTGTGTTTCAAATTGGGCGGGGTTTGGTTTGATGTGCAGTTCTGGGACATCTGGTGGAGAGAGAAAATTGATGCCAACAATTGAAGAAGAACTAGAGAGAAGATCATTGCTATACAGTCTTCTAATGCCTGTGATGAACCAGTTTGTTCCTGGTCTAGACAAAGGCAAAGGAATGTACTTCTTGTTCATAAAATCCGAGGCCAAGACTCCAAGTGGCCTAGTGGCACGTCCGGTCTTAACTAGTTACTACAAAAGTAGCCATTTCAAGAACAGGCCTTATGACCCATACACAAATTACACTAGCCCAAATGAAACCATTTTGTGCCCAGACTCATACCAAAGCATGTATTCCCAAATGCTTTGTGGCCTATACCAAAATAAGGAGGTCCTCCGGGTCGGAGCGGTCTTCGCATCCGGGTTCATACGTGCAATCCGGTTCCTCGAAAAGCACTGGACTCTTCTCTGTAATGATATCCGAACCGGATCCATTAGCCCACAAATTACCGACCCGTTGGTGCATGCAGCAGTGATGAAAATCCTCAAACCCAACCCGGATCTTGCGGATTTCATCGAAACCGAGTGTAGGAAGAAGTCGTGGCAGGGGATTATAACCCGGCTGTGGCCCAATACTAAATATGTGGACGTTATAGTCACTGGGACCATGTCACAATATATATCAACTCTTGATTACTATAGCAATGGTCTTCCTCTTGTGTGTACCATGTATGCTTCTTCTGAGTGTTACTTTGGTGTGAATCTTAACCCTATGTGCAAGCCTAGTGAAGTCTCGTATACCCTCATTCCAACCATGGCCTATTTCGAGTTCTTGCCGGTCCATAGGAACAATAGTGTCAATAATTGTATCACCGTGCCCAAATCACTAAATGAGAAGGAACAAGAAGAATTGGTTGATCTGGTTGATGTCAAGATTGGACAAGAGTATGAGCTTGTTGTCACCACTTATGCAGGTAAAACTCAAACATCCATGTTCAGAATCAACCTATGAGTTATATATTATCTGGAAATATTTATATATATGTGTGCATATGTCTGTGAAAAATATGCCTTTTGCATATGTAAAAAGTACGCATTTTTAAATAGTGTGCATATGTCTGTGAATATTATTATGCTATCTTCGCATAGCAGGATAGCAAGATCCTAAACTTTTTTGTTGTGGAATAACATATATATATACATATATATATAATTACAGATACATATGAATGCTAAATTGCTAATATTTCAAATGTTGGGTTTTGAAGGACTTTATCGATACAGAGTTGGGGATGTGCTACGAGTGGCAGGTTTTAAGAACAATGCCCCTCAATTCAACTTCATCTGTAGGAAAAACGTCGCTCTGAGCATTGATTCGGACAAGACCGATGAGGTCGAGCTACAAAACGCTATCAAAAACGCGGTGACCCATCTGACGCCGTTCGATGCACATCTGACAGAGTACACAAGCTATGCAGACACATCTACAATCCCAGGTCACTATGTCCTATTCTGGGAGCTCAGCCTAAACGGGTCAACCCAAATTCCACCATCAGTTTTTGAAGACTGTTGTTTGGCCATTGAAGAGTCTTTCAATAGTGTTTATAGACAGGGTCGGGTATCAGATAAGTCAATTGGGCCTCTAGAGCTTAAGATTGTGGAGAGTGGGACTTTTGATAAGCTCATGGACTATGCTATTAGCTTAGGGGCTTCTATTAATCAGTACAAGGCACCAAGGTGTGTGAAGTTTAAGCCTATTGTTGAGCTTTTGAACTCGAGGGTTGTGTCTAATTACTTTAGTCCTAAATGCCCGAAATGGGTTCCGGGTCACAAGCAATGGGGCAATAAGAATTGAAGGTTTTTAAGGGGCACATTTGGCAGTTTCAAGGGAGGCCAAAAAGAACAGTTTTTGTGATCATGTTAGAGAGAGAAAAAAAAAAAAAGCAAAAAGAAAATTGCTAATTACTTTGTTAGGTTAACCCATCTTTTTAAATTTTCCATGTATTCTGTTTTTTTTTTAAGTCTGTTGATGTGTATTAGCCATGTATAAAAGCAGTTCCTGTTTCAAGAATCACTCTCTCTCTCTCTCTCTCTCTCTCTCATTGCACTTGGTGGGAATTCTTTATTTAAAACCAGCCAGGAGTTCATGATCAGCTCTAGTCAATAAATGGCGAAAAGAGACTGACGGTTAGGGGTGTGCAATCGGGCAGATCGGGTTGGTAATTATGGTACAGATATCCGAGGGTTTAAGCCTATTGTTGAGCTTTTGAACTCGAGGGTTGTACTTTAGTCCCAAGCAATGGAGCAAAAAGAATTTAAGGTTTTTAAGGGGCACATTTGGCAGTTTCAAAGGAGGCCCAAAAAGAACTGTTTTTGTGACCTGTTAGGGAGAAAAAAAAATAGACAATTGTCCTTAAATCCCCCATTTATGTACTTTCATGTATGGAGGACACTCAATATTTTTATTTTATACTAGATCCCTAGGATCCAAGTTAATACACTTAATTATGGTTAAAGAATTTTTTATGTCCTAAATGCCCTTTCATATATTTATTATATATATACATACACACCAAATATACTTATATATTCTAAATGCCCTCTTTGCATATATAGTGGAGGGTTGATTTGATATAATGACTAGCATTAATGTCACGCCGTTGACTCATTTATGAAGAGGAATTAATGTTGGACAAAATTTATTTTGACATTTTCTATATACAAATTTACATGCTTGATATCAAGGATGGATCCACACACACACACACACACACACACACGCACACTCTCTCTCTCTCTCTCTCTCTCTCTCTCTCTCTCTCTCTCTTATCACATAGAGTTGCGATGGGGATGATGATGGCTTAAGAAGATGAATGGTGCATCATGCATGATTCGAAGGCTCCTCCACCATAGCCCAAGTATGGTTCACACTTGTTCCTTTTTTTCTTTTTCGGTTTAAGAATCCCAAATTTTTTGTTTAAACACTCAAAATGAGTCACATTTTCTTTTCAAAGTGATTTGATATTTTTTTTTGAAGTTGTTGAATAAGATTGATACATTAACTTCTCTCTATTCCCCGTTTCCATTTTCTAGAACATATTGTGAGATTCACAATTCATGTTGAGACTCTTTCTTCCATTTTTATTTTTCAGAACATATTGTGAAATTCACAAATCATGTTTTGTGATTTGTTTTCGAAAACATGTTGTGATATTCACAAATCATGTTCTGTGATTTGTTTTCCAAAACATGTTGTGAAATTCACAAATCATGTTATGCCACTCTGTGAAATTCACAAATCATGTTATGCCACTCTCTTCCATTCCCATTTTTCTAGAATATGTTGTGAAATTCACAAATCATATTGTGAAATTCGGAGAAAATTTGTTGGAATTCACTACTGTGAAAACTTTTAGACATGTGTGCGTCTGCATGATGATGGAGATGATTGTGGTTAATATTGGTAGGGTGGTCACTTTCAAAATTTGATTCCTTTAATTGTTTAGGGAGAAATTTTGGGAGAAAACATTAATGAAGGGGTGACCATTATGAAGATTACCAAAGTTGATGAGGGAGGGGTATTTTAGTCACTAAAAAATATCAAAAGCTTAATGATAAATATGTTTTAACCAAGGGACCTATTACCAAATAAGTACATACAAGGGGGATATAACACTAATTCACCCAAAAAAAAATTAGGCAAAAAGAAACTTGCTAATTACATTGCTAGGTTAACCCATCTTTTTAAATGTTTCCATGTATTCGGTAGGTTTTTTATTATTTTTTATTTATTTATTATTATTATTATTATTTTTAATCTGTTGTTTAGTATTAGCCATGTATAAAAGCAGTTTCTGTTTCAAAAAATACTCTGTAGCGCCCCAATTTTCTAATACCACAAAATCGGAACACTACCTGACAACAACAAAATAAACAAGAAGCTTAAACGGTAATTGTCAATTTAAAACCAAAATAGACAACTCTGAAATCCGGATAAATTTAAATCGAAATACCAACGATACTAACTCTCAAATATTAGTTGCTAAAACAATTGACACATGCGTCAAAAATCCCAAAGGTACAAAACCTGACTAAACTCCAAGGTCTAGATCTCGAAGCATACTAATCCTAACATGATCCAAGCCACTACTGGATACAACGATCATAACTTGAAAACATTCTCTGACAACGTTCATAAATTGAACGCACCTGAGATGCATGGAGACATCCGAATCAATATAAACTAATTTGAGTAAAACATGAGATCCGAAATAATCCATGAACGAACAAAAAGTAACCAAAACAATCTGTCATGTCGAGACATAAGTTCCATCATACGACCTATATAATGCAGCGGAAAAAGTTCAAAACCAAACCCTTGACTACGTTTCTAGTAAAAACTCAAAACTCACCAATTGTCCAAATTAAGTTTTACATGTCTATACAACTCTTTAAAAGTTTCTGAGGTCGTTAACTATTTTTAATATGCTCCAAACAGAACGGGGTTCTAAACTTCTACAATAATATCATGATGAGACACAAGACTTTAGTTTCACCCACAAGGTCAGAACCAAGGGATGATAGTTTAGTTTCTCGTGCTCATACTAAATATCAACTCTACTTGCCTTACGTAGGGGAGGTCTAACCTGCACAAAAGTGTTAGCGGGCCACCCTCTTGCAATTAAAGAGTTTAACTCAAAATAATGATATAAACGCTAAACTTGAACAGACTAAACTTCCTTCATTGCGATCTTATCTTGAACAACCAAAACATGAAAGCACTTCCTAATATTGTTAACGAACATGTATAAGACTCGAGAATTAAAGGTCTTCCCATTCCTAAGATGAAAGATGGAGAAAGGAAGAATTACGCAATCTATCTACTTGACCACCTGGCTGTAAATTCCAATCTTGAAGCTCTAAACAGCATTTTAGGAAAAAGTATAAAACACGAAAAATATCCATAATGAAATTTCTCTTTAAGATGTCAAATGCCTTAATTTTACCAATTCATTTACTATTTTTAAAGAATATAAAACACTACTACCTGTATGGGACAGATTATTCGTATATCTACAAAAAAAAGCATTAAAATGTAATAAATGATCTCAATTACAATGATATCAAAGAAAAAATTTGTTCGGAGTAGTATTTTACCTTAAATCATCACAGTCGAACATATTCACGCATATGAAACAACATATATATTCAACAAAACAAAATATCGTGACAAGATATAAGTTCCATCACCTCTTCTGACAAGAGACTCTGGCAGTTAGTTTCTTATTCACGATCAACATTTAAGTAAACCATTATCATATCCATGAACAACAAAAATACTGTACAATATCATGACAAGACAAAAGTTTTGTCATCCCTTCTTAAAAGAGATTCAGGCAGTTAGTTTCTTATTCACGATTTGCAAAGCATATGTATATCACTTTGTAATAGGCTACCATCCAAAAGTATTAGAATGTCCTACCACTCTGTTCCAGGAAACATGTTAGAACATTACACCCTAAAAGCACATACAATTTTTAGTTTGTACCAAATCCACACTTACTACCACAATTGTACCTCATAATGTGCAAAAACCAACATACCCATAGGTCTCCCTCATACCCTAGCACCCACTTCTCCGGGTTTGACACATGCTCCAATCGGGCGTATCAAGTATCGAGTGTGCCCCAATCCCGAATAGATACGACATATCAAAAAATAATAATAAGCCACTATTTGACTAAAATGCTAAGAAGATCCAACGTCACATATTGAGACGGGATAAAACACCATTATTTAGTGAACAAAACAAAAGGGCATCAACCCAAACCCATCCCTTAAGGCATGCACCTCTGATTGGACCTGAGTACCACTTGCCGCAAGATATAAGGGTTAGTGTAACAACCCTAATTTTCTAAGTGCTTTTAGTAATTATTTATATTATTATTTTTAAATATTAGACATTAACTGTGTATGAATCTTAGAAACACCTAATAAAAATGTTGGAGTAGCGTGTACGGGTCGTTAGTATTTTAAGTAGTGTGCTTAACATAGAAATTTAGTGTCCGGGGTCATGGGTACCCATTGGGCTAATCATTTGTCACTTTAGAATGTATTTTCAGGCCCATATAAAGCCTTTATGTGAGGCCCTTAGATAAAAAACGGGATTTACATGTTTGTGTGTATTTTATTGATAAGTGTTGTGTGTGTAAATACAATTATATGTTTTGTGTGTATACCATAGTTATATACATAATATTATATTATATTAGGGTTAGTTGGGTTTTCAACATAGAGCCCCATTGTCAGCCGTAAGAAGGGAGAGAGAGAGATAGAGAGAGAGAGAGAGAGAGAGAGAGAGAAGAAGAAGAAGAAGAAGAAGAAGAAGGAAGAGGAGGAAAAGGGAGAAGGGTCTTGGCTTCGTGGGCACGTGTGGAATCGCGGAGCATTTGTGGTTTTCGATTTTTGATCAACAAGGTGAGTTAAATTTTGTGTACCCGAGTATATATATATACACGTATGTATATATGTATATGGGAGTAAATTAAATTAGTAGATGTTTAGTATAATTGTTAAGGTTAAATCCTTGTAATGGATACACGTTATTGTGAAGTAATCTAGATTTTTTTTTCTTTCCCGTCTTGTGACTTTGTGATTATGATATTAGGGTATTCGAAAAGGTTAGGTGAATAGTTAGTTTGATAAAACCCTATGTGAGATATTCATAGTAATCAAGAAATATATGTGAAATTCGTTTTTTTTTTTATTTCACACAGTTGCAGAAACTTTAGAAAATTATTAGAAAATATTGGCTTTGAATTTGAACATTCTGTCCGCGTACCTTATGTAAAACGTGATTCTGCACCCTTTTTGTGTTTTGAGTTTTTCCTGATTCTGCACCGTTTGGGCTGTAAATTTAAATTTCAGTAGCAGTTTTTATAAGATTAAAAACGCGTTGATTGTCTAAGTTGATATATGTGTTTGGATGAACTCGTATTTCGTTATTATGATATAACGCAAAATATTGGTGAGATGTAAGCATTCTCATCTAATGTTGATATAACGTGAAATTTTGTTGAGATGTAAGCATTCTCATCTAATGTTGGGTTTCATAAACTTGTGAATGTGAGACCATATGCGTGAAGATGTTTTTTTTATAGAAATTAATAATAGGAAATCCTTGAATGTTCACCACTGCTCCTTATGATATTAGACGGCGACTTCGTGGATGACCCGTCTTGTGTGATTAGACGGCGACTACGTGGATGACCCGTCTCTTCATTTTAAGCCTTATGCCCGGCTTGTTGGTCTATTTCATATGTATTTAGATATTGTTTATTGACGTCAAAAACGTAAGTACTAGCCTTTCGGTGTAGACTCAAATCCCAGTGATACCCCATGGGAGTTGGGACCGGAGTGGGAGTTAGTATTACGTTAGGAGACACATGGGATATATGTGTAGGCTGAACCATGGATGGGTGGCCGAAGTGGTGAACATAAGGTTTAATTAATTAAAATACATGTGGTGCTTAAATTGCTGCTATCCGTTGTATTGTAGTTCATTATATTTTGTTGTAGTCGAATCCTTGTCATATCAAACAACTTATGTGGGTATCCGTTAGTTTAAATGTAGTCTTGTATGTGTACCAGAATATCTTCGGGAACGTTGTGATTTAGTAATAAATTGGATCAGGTTAGTAAATTAGATAATTTGATCACTTAACTTCATAATTCAAGGTCGTTTCGCGTAACCTGAAGTAAAACGACAATCCGAGCGACTTTCGTGTTTTACGCTTTTCCTAAAAACGCCATCTTGACACCGTTTTGATTTAATTTCAGAATCTGCTGAATATCGCGTGTTTATGAGTTGAAGTTTAATAATTAATTTCTGACTTACGTGCTTAGAATTAATGAACGGGAACGCGAGGCTTCCCTTGAAAATTTAATTCTGAACATCTTTCGTGTTTTAAGTTTTGTCCAATTCCAACTCCTTCTTGGAGATAAATTCATTTTTTTAAATAACATTTAAAGTATGATTTATTATTTTTTGTACTAACATCTATTTATGCAGGATGGTAGGCCCACTAATGTGTTTGCAGGTATTGGCCTACCATAGCTAAGAAGGGTAAGTATTTATTCAGCCTAGTTCGGGTAGGAACTATATTGCCGCCACATAAAAGGGAAACTACCCCTTGTCCCGTTATGTGAGCGGAACTACTTTCCTGCCCGATCTTTTATTTGTTATTGTTGTGTTGGTGTAAGGGATTGTGAGCGATCCCTAAGACTATGTGTGACTAGTATTATTTAACTCATACCAGTCATGTGACTGACCCGAGTGTGTTATGCATTCGGGTGCGTTTCTGTGTGAAACGTAGTCGAATGACATGTGCAGGATAGTATAGTTGGAGTTCATTGTGGAGCAGCCGTTCTGTTCATGAAGTTGAAGATATCTTCTTTTTATTCTTTAATTACTATATTTTACCCTTTTATTTAGTTGGCATTGTGAGCCATGGTTGAGTACTTGTATTAGATGTAGTTGTATTTCAGTTGTATTATTGAACTTTTGGGGACGTTTATAGCAGATCTAACCTGAGATAGTGTAGTGTTGAAATTATTCCGTTTATTATTATAACCAGATAATTTTATTGTGATTCGATGGAGAAAATTATATTATTTCTATGTAAAGGGAAACGTTTGGTTTTCATTTTGTAATAAAGGAGAATGGAGAAAATTTGAAACGTGGATTTTTCTTGTAATGTTTTTGGGAATGAGTTTGATAATAAATGAGTTTAGTTTAAATAGAAATCATGTGGTTTATGAAAGCAATTAAATTCAGTTTATCTTAAAATAGTCTTTTAAAATTGGGTACAGGTTGTCATCCTTGGATTTTTGGGCGGTTGAATATTAATTAGGATATGCACTTGATTGAATATTTGTCTTTCCAAAAAATCGGGGTGTGACAGTTTGGTATCAGAGCCTAAGGTTAGCTTAGCGAGTCTAAGTGATTCTCGGAATGTGGTTTATGGGTTGGTCAGAGCCTTAGGTTTGCGGATTTTTTGGATAGGGACTATGTGTTATTACGTGCTTCTATTGCTTTGTGCTGCTATGTGTTTCATGAAACTATGTGTTTTGTTCTACAGTGTGCTTTGTAACGTGTTAGTCTTAAATGCATGTCATTTTCGGGATGACTTAATAGAAGCATACATGATATTGTTTAGATTTATATGTTAGCGATGCATCTTTGGTTGTAACGTTGGGGGGTTTTATCAAGGGGAATGTTATTTTGGCTCATGGAGTAGCAATGTGGATGACTATCTATGTGAAGGACTGAAAATCTTATTTGGGAGTTGGAGGCAGAGATTGGATATTTGGACTTCTTATGTGATCAACTGGTTTTCTTATCTCTATTAATTATCTACTGCTTTTCTGATGCGGAATCTATTACTATTGGTATTCTAGATTTCTTATCTTCTGATGCGGATGTTACCAACGGATATTCTAGATTTCTTATGATTATGTTGTTGCTATTATTATATATGGGACCTCTATTCTATATGATTTCTCTGGAGTGATTATCGACGCTATTCTCTTCTCTATGACATATTATGATCCGGATGGTTATGAATTTCTCTTCAACGGCAATATCGTCTTCTCAAGCTTATTATTAGCAAAGAGTTTTGGAAGAATGAGCATTCTCAGATACATTGGTTGATCAGCGAGTATTGAGTATTCCATGGAGTATTAGAGTGGGGGTAAATGGTTTCACTCCTAATTTTATTCTTATATGTTGCATTATTATCTGCGTCTTCATTATCTGCTAACATTTAACAATTGACTATATGAGGCTAAAGGTATATATATGAGGGTTTCCTTGTTTGGATTATTCGCTCGACATACCAGGCCTTGTATTATTGAGAGTTCAATGTGAATCTGTGTTTTCTATTAGTTGTGTGTTTAATAATATTTATGAATAAGTATTTGTATTACCGTCGCTTCAAATTTCGGGACGAAATATTTTTAAGGAGGGTAGAATGTAACAACCCTAATTTTCTAAGTGCTTTTAGTAATTATTTATATTATTATTTTTAAATATTAGACATTAACTGTGTATGAATCTTAGAAACACCTAATAAAAATGTTGGAGTAGCGTGTACGGGTCGTTAGTATTTCAAGTAGTGTGCTTAACATAGAAATTTAGTGTCCGGGGTCATGGGTACCCATTGGGCTAATCATTTGTCACTTTAGAATGTATTTTCAGGCCCATATAAAGCCTTTATGTGAGGCCCTTAGATAAAAAACGGGATTTACATGTTTGTGTGTATTTTATTGATAAGTGTTGTGTGTGTAAATACAATTATATGTTTTGTGTGTATACCATAGTTATATACATAATATTATATTATATTAGGGTTAGTTGGGTTTTCAACATAGAGCCCCATTGTCAGCCGTAAGAAGGGAGAGAGAGAGAGAGAGAGAGAGAGAGAGAGAGAGAGAGAAGAAGAAGAAGAAGAAGAAGAAGAAGGAAGAGGAGGAAAAGGGAGAAGGGTCTTGGCTTCGTGGGCACGTGTGGAATCGCGGAGCATTTGTGGTTTTCGATTTTTGATCAACAAGGTGAGTTAAATTTTGTGTACCCGAGTATATATATATATATACACGTATGTATATATGTATATGGGAGTAAATTAAATTAGTACATGTTTAGTATAATTGTTAAGGTTAAATCCTTGTAATGGATACACGTTATTGTGAAGTAATCTAGATTTTTTTTTCTTTCCCGTCTTGTGACTTTGTGATTATGATATTAGGGTATTCGAAAAGGATTAGGTGAATAGTTAGTTTGATAAAACCCTATGTGAGATATTCATAGTAATCAAGAAATATATGTGAAATTCGTTTATTCTTATTTCACACAGTTGCAGAAACTTTAGAAAATTATTAGAAAATATTGGCTTTGAATTTGAACATTCTGTCCGCGTGCCTTATGTAAAACGTGATTCTGCACCCTTTTTGTGTTTTGAGTTTTTCCTGATTCTGCACCGTTTGGGCTGTACATTTAAATTTCAGTAGCAGTTTTTATAAGATTAAAAACGCGTTGATTGTCTAAGTTGATATATGTGTTGGGATGAACTCGTATTTCGTTATTATGATATAACGCAAAATATTGGTGAGATGTAAGCATTCTCATCTAATGTTGATATAACGTGAAATTTTGTTGAGATGTAAGCATTCTCATCTAATGTTGGGTTTCATAAACTTGTGAATGTGAGACCATATGCGTGAAGATGTTTTTTTATAGAAATTAATAATAGAAAATCCTTGAATGTTCACCACTGCTCCTTATGATATTAGACGGCGACTTCGTGGATGACCCGTCTTGTGTGATTAGACGGCGACTACGTGGATGACCCGTCTCTTCATTTTAAGCCTTATGCCCGGCTTGTTGGTCTATTTCATGTGTATTTAGATATTGTTTATTGACGTCAAAAACGTAAGTACTAGCCTTTCGGTGTAGACTCAAATCCCAGTGATACCCCATGGGAGTTGGGACCGGAGTGGGAGTTAGTATTACGTTAGGAGACACATGGGATATATGTGTAGGCTGAACCATGGATGGGTGGCCGAAGTGGTGAACATAAGGTTTAATTAATTAAAATACATGTGGTGCTTAAATTGCTGCTATCCGTTGTATTGTAGTTCATTATATTTTGTTGTAGTCGAATCCTTGTCATATCAAACAACTTATGTGGGTATCCGTTAGTTTAAATGTAGTCTTGTATGTGTACCAGAATATCTTCGGGAACGTTGTGATTTAGTAATAAATTGGATCAGGTTAGTAAATTAGATAATTTGATCACTTAACTTCATAATTCAAGGTCGTTTCGCGTAACCTGAAGTAAAACGACAATCCGAGCGACTTTCGTGTTTTACGCTTTTCCTAAAAACGCCATCTTTACACCGTTTTGATTTAATTTCAAAATCTGCTGAATATCGCGTGTTTATGAGTTGAAGTTTAATAATTAATTTCTGACTTACGTGCTTAGAATTAATGAACGAGAACGCGAGGCTTCCCTTGAAAATTTAATTCTGAACATCTTTCGTGTTTTAAGTTTTGTCCAATTCCAACTCCTTCTTGGAGATAAATTCATTTTTTAAAATAACATTTAAAGTATGATTTATTATTTTTTGTACTAACATCTATTTATGCAGGATGGTAGGCCCACTAATGTGTTTGCAGGTATTGGCCTACCATAGCTAAGAAGGGTAAGTATTTATTCAGCCTAGTTCGGGTAGGAACTATATTGCCGCCACATAAAAGGGAAACTACCCCTTGTCCCGTTATGTGAGCGGAACTACTTTCCTGCCCGATCTTTTATTTGTTATTGTTGTGTTGGTGTAAGGGATTGTGAGCGATCCCTAAGACTATGTGTGACTAGTATTATTTAACTCATACCAGTCATGTGACTGACCCGAGTGTGTTATGCATTCGGGTGCGTTTCTGTGTGAAACGTAGTCGAATGACATGTGCAGGATAGTATAGTTGGAGTTCATTGTGGAGCAGCCGTTCTGTTCATGAAGTTGAAGATATCTTCTTTTTATTCTTTAATTACTATATTTTACCATTTTATTTAGTTGGCATTGTGAGCCATGGTTGAATACTTGTATTAGATGTAGTTGTATTTCAGTTGTATTATTGAACTTTTGGGGACGTTTATAGCAGATCTAACCTGAGATAGTGTAGTGTTGAAATTATTCCGTTTATTATTATAACCAGATAATTTTATTGTGATTCGATGGAGAAAATTATATTATTTCTATGTAAAGGGAAACGTTTGGTTTTCATTTTGTAGTAAAGGAGAATGGAGAAAATTTGAAACGTGGATTTTTCTTGTAATGTTTTTGGGAATGAGTTTGATAATAAATGAGTTTTGTTTAAATAGAAATCATGTGGTTTATGAAAGCAATTAAATTCAGTTTATCTTAAAATAGTCTTTTAAAATTGGGTACATGTTGTCATCCTTGGATTTTTGGGCGGTTGAATATTGATTAGAGTATGCACTTGATTGAATATTTGTCTTTCCTAAAAATCGGGGTGTGACAGTTAGCTTCTCTATAAGCAGTGGATTCAAATAAAAACAAAAGGATTGTAAAGGTGGCTTTGGATTTTTGCTCTAGGTTCATTATCATTGTAAATAATATCACAAATATGAATAATATTTCATATTAAATCATCATTACAAATTCCAAACTCATCTTTGGTTAAATCAAGTAATGAAAATGTCACGCCCCGGATTAAGCCAAAAATAGAGAAAATAAAAATTTTCCTTTATACGTGACTGGTTGATAGTCGCTCGACTGTCCTTATCAGAAAAGATAACAAAACATAATAATAATGGCATATGGCTAGATCAACGCAGTGATACTATATTAAACAACGATAGTCTTAAGACAACAATATACATTATAGACCCAAATAAAAGAAACATAATTAAACATCATAAGTCTTGTGACAACACTTGTCACAAATCTCCAGGATCAACTAAGGTATTACATCAAAATAGGAAAGGTAAAAAGAACACTAGAAGACAGCGTTCAACTGACGAAGCCGTATTAGTCCCCGTAGAAGTCTTCTCCAGAGTAGCCTTCCTCACAGTACCCTCCATCTGCAAAGCCCTATGCGGTGTATTCATTATTACCGTAGTTATCATCGGGCTGTGCACCACCAGTTAAGTCTGGCATAGCTGGACGAGGAAGGTCTAGTGGTACAAAACACTGTCAGCATAAATACAAGCTGAGTGAGTGTAAAGTCTCACCAAGCTCCGTTAGAAACAGTCAAATAAACAATTTGGTTCATTATTCGTTAGTCGACTTATTTACCTTCACCAAGTATAAAGGAATTCAGACTAATTGGAGTATTGTAAGAAAATAGATTCAACGTACTCACAAACTCATAATAGTAAGAATCGTACACAAAGGGAATCAATTTTCACATTCTCAAACTCGACATCTCTTTTTACTTGCATTTCAAGCATAAGCTGTTGGTTTAGAATATACATGACTTAATAGCCTTTGATTGCCCTCGGCGCATCAAGATAGTATCATGCATTAATAGCCAACTATATCAAGATATTCAAGGTTAGAGACCTACCCTAACATGCCATAATAGCCCAGTCATAAGTATACAATACATACCTTAATAGCCGCTTGATTATCCTCAGCGCACCAAGATAGTATCATGCCTTAGTAGCCGATTATATCAAGATATTCAAGGGTTAGAGACCTGCCCTAACATCCCTTAATAGCCCAGTGAAAAGTATACTATACATGCCTCAATAGTCGCTTGATTGCCCTCGACGAATCAAGATGACATCATGCCTTAATAGTCGACTATATCACTTAAGTCTAGTTATAATTTGCTTCTTCAATTCCAACACAGACTCATAGAAAAAGGACAACCACCTCGACAATGCTCAAGGATATGGTAACGACACTTTCATATCAAGAGATAGACTGAAGTATAAGCATTGATACGCAAAGTACAAACCGATAGAGCGCGTAATTAATAGAAGTTTCGATCTTATTATGCATATGCTATTCAAATTGTCAGAGTTGACATGTGACGGAAGTCGTCATCGTCGTGTTATGCGAGTTCGAGGAATAATCTCTAAACATTTAAATAAACTTAACATCGATCATGAATTAGCATGTAGACCTAAGTGTCAGTGTGATAAGTGAACATGCGAGGACTATATCCCAAATTAATCATCTTAGGTTTGTACATATAGCAATCAGAATCCAAATCAAACATATGAAACAAACCACATAGTAAAACTATTGCACTCGCGCGCTCAGGGGGCTCGAGCGCTTCGACCAAGCTCAAGTGCTCAGACTTGATAATAAACAGATTCTTAGTTTTAATCACACGTGCATGTCCGTAAATTAGTTCTAATGACTCATGCAAGCCATGAGAACTTGTAAAAACTACGTCTAAAGGATTCTAAGTGAGAATCCATACTAATACAAGCTTAGGACATGTTTGGATGATGAAAACCTACAAGTATGATTGAGAATTAACTTGATCCTTAACTCTTATTCACATGCAAAGGCTATAACTACTTATGATTTACATACATACCAATCCTATAGGTTTCTTAGTGATATTAGATACTCACACAAGCTTAGAATGTGAGTGGATTAAAGAAATATAAAGAATATGTTGAGAAACTTCAAAGTTGTGCTCCTCTTCTTGGGTTCTTCCAAATCTCCAGCTCTAGAGGTTCAATGTAGTTGTAATATGAACTTGTGAGGGTGTATGAGATATTAGATGATGGATTTAGAGACCATGCAAGTGGATTTATGAGGAAATGTAATGATTTCTTAAAATCTCACTCAAGAATAAACTCTTTGTAAAAACAGAGTGTAGGACGTCCATATGTTGAGAAAATGTTGGGTATTTATAGTTTTTTAAGACCCAAGGGCAAAAGAGTCATTTCACTTCTTAAACGACTCGAGCGCTTGGGGTTGCTTTTTTAGCAAAGCTTCCCCAAGGCCTAAACTTACATACAAACATACATAGGTCCCATAGAACAATAACGATTAAGGAAAACATATCATATTAAATGTAATCGATAATATTACAAAGAGAAATACAGAAATCCGAGAAATACATATAGAAAAATACAAGTGTTACATATCTCCACCACCTATCAAAAGATTTCGTCCCGAAGTCTGAGTGAACTAGTCCTGGAATAACTCTGGATACATCTCTCGTATTTCTAATTCCATTTCCCAAGGAGCTTCTCTCTCATTATGATGGCTCCACATAACTTTTACTAGGGAGATCTCTTTGTTCCTCAACTTCTTGATATCTTTTTCCAAAACGTGAACATACTTCCTTAACATACATATGTAAAAGATGTTAGAATACTGTGTTCCCAGAATCCGTTGACAGTGCGTATACATTGGTACTGCAACAAATTTCGTGAAAGCTATAATAACCCTAAAAGGGTGGAACTAGGATTACCTTAAACTGCAAAACGGAGTACTGTAGTAGACGAATTGAAAACACGGGCTCCATAACAACTCACGATCTTCTAATATATTCCTCTGCTGTTAGAATATCAAACTTAGTGTGGGCTATTTCGAAATCCTTTCTGTATTCTACTCTCCCTTTTTATGCTCTCTTTTCCATTTTGAGTTATAATACTCTTGATAGAAAAACGCAAACTGAGAAGAGAGCCAATACAGCATATATAAATAGGCTACAATAGGGACCATAAGAAGTCAATAAGGAATAGGCTTCCTTATGGAATTAGGAAACCCTAATTCGAACTAAATCAGATTTCTATTTTCATAAATTATAATTCATACCACTAAAGAATAATAATTGCACTCCTACCCTTATCTCAAAAATATATTTCGAGCTCCATGTTATTAAATGCTTATTATCTCCATATATTAAGATTGCATATATCCATTAATTAAATATAATAACTGACAGTCATATTTAATTAATCTCTTAAAATTCCTTGAGATCCTCTGCTTAACTTATCTGATATGTTGGATACAAAATCCACCTGCAAGGCTTGACATAATCAAAGCTTATAAGCTTTCTCAAGGAGATATCATCAATCCCAAAATTGAGACATGGATTCCATCATTAATTAATGTTCACCACACAATTAATATTGTTATCCAATCCAATGAGATTGACCCGTTTAAGGATCTCACCCTTCTAGGAATCAATGCGTAAATACCAAATGTATGTGTTTATAAATTAACTTAGGATTTAGAGCACAAGCACTCACAATAGCCATGAGGTATTAATGCTAGGGATATATACTAAAAGTCATGCTTTATGTAGTTGATTTATTATTTATTTAATAAAATCAGTTAATCCATTTTTATGAGAATCTGTGTGGGCAATATTTGTATTATATTATTTATTTAATATTATGCATGTGTGTCTTTCATTCGACATAGTAGGTGGTTTGGTGTGTAGAGTTTGGCTTACACATGGAAGATCTGACCATCGGATCTTGTAGAATGTAAGATTTTGGTTTACAGTCTTAGATGGTTTGGACACACCATCGGTAGGACTGCAGCATGGTGTTATAGTAGGTTTGTCTTGACTACGAGAAATGGTATAGTTTCAACTCACCATGTTGGTACACTTTGTGTATTAAACGGGACCGACTTGGGGTAAGTATCTTTATACCGACTTATAAGATAATTAATACCTCATGACTGTTATGAGTGCTTATGCTCTAAATCCTAAGTTAATTTATAGACACGTACATTTGATATTTACACTTTGATCCCCAAAAGGGTGAGATCCTTAAATGAGTCAATATCTCATTGGATTGGGTGACAATATTAATTGTGTGGTGGATATTAATTAATGATGGAATCCATGTCTCAATTTCGGGATTGATGATATCCCCTTTAGAAAGCTTATAAGTTTTGATTATGTCAAACCCTGCAGGTGGATTTTGTATTCGGCATATCAGATAGGTTAAGCAGAGGATCTCAAGGAATTTTAAGAGATTAATTAAATATGATTGTCAATAATTATATTTAATTAATGGATATCTGTAATCTTAACATGGGGAGATAATAAGCATTTAATAACATGGAGCTCGAAATAAATTTTTGAGATAAGGGTAGGAGTGCAATTATAATTCTTTAGTGGTATGAATTATAATTTATAGAAATAGGAATCTGATCCAGTTCGAATTAGGGTTTCCTAATTCCATAAGGAAGCCTATTCCTTATTGACTTCTTATGGTCCCTATCGTAGCCTATATATATGCTGCTTTGGCTCTCTCATCAGTTTGTGTTTTTCCATCAAGAGCATTATGACTCAGAATAGAAAAGAGAGCGTATAAAGAGAGAGCAGAAACATTAAGGATTTTGAAGGAGCCCACACTCAGTTCGATATTCTGGCAGCAAAAGAATACCGTAGAAGAACGTGAGCTGTTATCGTGCCTGTGTTTTTGATTCGTCTACTACAGCAATCTGTTTTAGCAGTTTAAGGTAACCCTAGTTCCGCCCTTATAGGGTTATTGTATTTTTCACATAATTTTTGCAGTACCAACTTATACGCACTGTCAATGGATTCTGGGAACACAGTTTCCTAATAGTGGTATTAGAGCAACGTTGATTCTGGGTATGGGTTGGACGCAACCATGTTGTCAAATAAAACAGAACTTATGCATGTTTTGATGGATGGATAGAACGTAGAACTGTGCTAACCCTTGTTTTGTAGCGTTCTTATTCCACTATCACGGTCACTGATTTTGTGTGATTGGATCCCACGATAATTTTATCCGTGGTTAATCTTTCTATTTTAATATAGCATGTGAACTCCTTTATTGACGAATAGGATTTGTGTATATTGGATCCCATGCCTGATTGATGTGTGGTTAATTTATTACAAAGAAATAGCGTGTAAACTCCTTCATAGAGGCATAGAGCTAATCGGGTTCAATGAAGATTTTTCACAAGAGAGTTTACAAGCAGTTTCAGAAAGCAATCTGGAAGCAGCTTCTGAAGACTGTTTCGACATAGAGCTAATCGGGTTCAATGAAGATTTTTCACAAGAGTTGTAGCTTGACCATAATAGTGGGATTCCTATTTTATTGTGGTTTCCTTATTTATGTGTGATTGAATGATTATTATTGTTTCATGTTTAATAAATAGCACAACATGGATAATTGTTCCTAGACCTATTTCAGATGTCTAGCTACATGTTTAATTTATATTAATTTAAAATGATAGACAACTACATGTGTATTTAGAAATAAAACTAATTCC
Source organism: Hydrangea macrophylla (assembly GCA_033977485.1). Lineage (NCBI taxonomy): Eukaryota > Viridiplantae > Streptophyta > Magnoliopsida > Cornales > Hydrangeaceae > Hydrangea > Hydrangea macrophylla. Next base: position 25,488,757 of record CM066990.1, on the reverse strand, counting down.
ATAATTTGAAATCATAAGTACTTATTTTCTAAAATCACGAGAATAGAATAATTTTATTATCTACACATGTGGGTTTGACAAGTAAGGATGAATTAATCCTTGTCAAGTATTCCATTATTTTTTATTAATTAAATAAAAATTTTTTCTAGAAATTACAACCCTCAAATTTTTTTAAAAATTCTAAGTGGGAGAGGGAATTTATCAAGTATAAATCCCATGGTCTCCATCACTAGTTTGTAGATGATATGATTAATTTTGTATGATGGCTCTAGTGTCATCCTCCCCATCGGATGTAGTTGATCATGGAATCATCAGTACAAACTTCTTTAAAAGAATGTTTTGGGTGATTGTTAATGCAGGCCACCTTTTCATCAGAGGTGTTACTCACGGAACTCGTGACCTAAAATTAAGTGATGGTATACACTTAGTTATAAATAATAATATCCTCTCCATTTGAGTCACTATTGTTATTGATAGGATCAAAGCAAGTCAGTAGTATAATTTTACTACGCAAGGTACATTACCTGGATAGTAAAATTAAAAGGCAATTGCCTATCTGAACAAATGATGGATAGTATATGGCTTCCCATCGAGTCATACTATCACGATGTATCAGGTTGCTGGCGGATTCTTTTCAAATATGGTAGAGGGAACCAATATTTTTGACTCGAATCCATATTAATTTTTTGCCCAAATGTAATTATTTATATTATGTGATTCTCTGGCTTTTAAATGGGTTCTTTCAATCCACTCACTCTTATACTTAAAGAAAACAAACTTACTGGACCAAACTATATAGACTGGAAAAGGAATTTGGATATTGTGTTAATAGCTGAAAAGTACAAGTTTGTGCTTACTCAAGAATGTTCTGAGCAACCTGGTGAGGGGGCACCCATTGAGGAAACCCAGGCTCACAAGAAATGGGTCAAGGCTGATAAGATGGCGCTTTGTTACATTTTGGCATCCATGTCAAATGTGCTGCAACATCAGCATTAGTCAATGGTCAGCGCCTATGACATGATGGAGAGCCTCCGAGAGATGTTCGGGGATCAAAGTCGTGCTGCTAGGCAGGTTGCCATGAAAGACTTGATGAACACAACTATGGCTGAGGGGACGCCTGTAAAGGATCATGTTCTTAAGATGATATCTCTTCTTAATGAACTAGAGATCCTTGGAGCTGAAATTGACGGGGAAACCCAGGTCGATATCGTACTCCAGTCACTACTAGAGTCTTTTAAGCAATTCTACCTCAATTACAACATGAATAAATTTAAATATACCTTGGCGGAGCTGCATAAAGAACTCTAGGCAGTTGAGGGTCTTAATAGAAAGTCAGGGAGTGCTCTTCTGTTTGAGAAAGGTTCTGCTTCTAAGCCAAAGGCAAGAATAAAATGAAAAAAGGCTCAAAAGAAGGCCGTAGGTCCTCTGCTAATCCAAAGGCCAAGAGGATAACCGGAAAAGCCTAAAGGCAAATGTTTTGTTTGCAAGCAGCCAGGACACTGGAAGAAGCAATGTCCGGTTTATCTCGCCAGACAGAACAATCAGGTAAATCTCATTTACTAGTTGTTGAATCGTGTTTAGCGGACCGATCTACCTGTACCTATTGTGTAGATACGGGAGCCACTGATCATGTATGCAATTCTTTGCACGGGTTCCAGGGAACCAGGCAGCTCAGTGATGGAGAGATTAATCTATATATGGGAAATGCTATGAGAGTAGCAGCAGTTGCAGTAGGAGATCTACGTCTTAGTTTTGGTAGAGATAGGATTTTAATATTAAGAAATTGCCTTTATGTACCTTCTATTAGAAGGAATTTAGTTTTAGTTTCTAGTTTAGTACAGAATGGATATTCAGTTTATTTTTAATAAAGTGGTAGTTATTAAATAAAATAAACATTTTATTTGTTTTGGTCAATTGGTGGATGATCTTTATATTACAAATCCTATCTCTCCTATACTGCAACTTAATGAATTGAATAACACAAATAGTTTGCCATTTAAGAGAAAAGAACCTTCGAGGATGAACCAAACGCATCTTTGGCACTTACGCCTTGGTCAAATTAATTTGAAAAGGATTCAAAGACTGGTTCAAAACAGGCCATTAAGCTCATTGGAAATGGAGGCACTTCCAGTCTGTGAATCCTGCTTGGAGGGTAAAATGACCAAGAGGCCGTTCTCGACCAAGGGCTATAAAGCAAAAAAAGCCATTGGGACTGGTTCGCTCTGATTTGTGTGGTCCTATGACTGTCCAAGCAAGAGGGGGATTTGAGTACTTTTGTCACTTTCATTGATGATTACTCAAGGTATGGGTACATTTATTTGATGCGGCGTAAGTTTGAATGCTTTGAGAAATTCAAAGACTTCAAGGCTGAAATGGAGAAGCGTCTAGGTAAATATATCAAGACACTACGATCTGATCGTGGTGGAGAGTACCACTTGGGAGAGTTTAGGGCATACTTATTGGAGCAAGGGATTACATCCCAGTTGTTTGCACTCCTTATGCCTCAGCAGAACAGTGTAGCAGAAAGAAGGAACAGGACTCTCATGGACATGGTAAGATCTATGATGAGTTATTCGGATTTACCAATTTCCTTTTGGGGACACGCATTGGAGACAGCTGCATACATTCTAAGCTTGGTATCATCTAAGTCAGTACCTACTACTCCCACGGAATTGTGGACTGGGCGAAAGCCTAGTCTGTGGCATGTTTGGATCTGGGTAGTCCAACACAAGTGCTGAACGGGAACGCAGAAAAGTTGGAATCAAGAACAGAAGTATGTTTCTTCTTTGGGTATCCAAGAGGAACTAAAGGTGGTCTGTTTTATAGTTCTAAGGATCATAAGGTTATTGTTAGCACCAATGCCATATTCTTAGAAGAGGACTATGTTATGGAACACAAGCCCAGAAGCCGTATTGTTCTAGAGGAAATGAGAGGAGAGAGAGACACTGACATATACTTCTTCAATACCATCAGTACGAGAAGAAACATCACAAGACAGAGTTATCAATATTCCATTACCGCGTTGTAGCGGGAGGATCATTGAAACTTGTGTAGATCCCGAACCAACCATTAACAGGTAGGTTCCTGAACTAGTACAACGTGCATATAATGGTGTATTAGGTTCAGAATCATCACAATGAAATATCAGTGATACACAGACACGAGTTGTGCATTGTCATAGTGGGAGGGTTATTATTCAACCTGACCGGTATATGTTCTTGGGAGAGTCTTATGACCGGGTCCCTGATGAACAAGGTACTGATCCCTGTAACTACAATGAAGCACTCCAAGATAAAGATGCAGATCTTTGGCAAAAGGCTATAAAGTCTGAAATGGAGTCCATGTACTCCAATCAACTCTGGAATCTTGTAGAACCACCCAATGAAATAAAACCCATTGGATGTAAGTGGATCTATAAGAAGAAGAGAGGAGCATACGGTAAGGTGGAAACCTTTAAAGCAAGGCTTGTTGCGAAAGGGTTCACTCAAAAAGAGGAAATCGATTATGAGGAAACCTTTTTGCCGGTGGCCATGCTAAAGTCTATCCGGATTCTCTTATCCATTGTTGCACATTTTGATTATGAAATTTAGCAAATGGATGTCAAGACAACATTTCTTAATGGGAATCTTGACGAGTGCATCCATATGATGCAACCAGACGGGTTCATTGTGAAGGGCCAAGAACATACGTTGTGCAAGGTTAAGAAGTCCATTTATGGACTTAAGCAGGCATCTAGGTCTTGGAATATCCGCTTTGATAGGCAATCAAGTCTTTTGGTTTTGATCAATGTGTAGATGAATCTTGTGTATACAAGAAACATGATGGAAGCGTGGTGGTGTTCTTAGTACTGTATGTGTATGATATCTTGCTAATCGGAAATGATGTGGGGGTATTATCTTCTGTAAGGGTATGGTTGCCCAGTCAATTCAATATGAAGGACTTGAGAGAAGCTGGTCACATCCTAGGGATCAAGCTTGTGCGAGATCGCAAGAATAGGATGTTGGGCTTGTCACAAGGCACTTATATCGACAATATTCTTGCAAGGTTAAGCATGCAAGATTCCAAGAAGGGATTCCTTTCCTTCAGACATGGAATTACTCTATCTAAGGATCAGTGTCCTAAGACACCTGATGAGATAGAGAAGATGAAGGCAGTTCCTTATGCCTCGGCAGTAGGAAACCTAATGTATGCTATGCTATGTGCTAGACCTGACATCTGTTTTGCTGTTGGCATGGTTAATAGATATCAGTCTAATCCAGGGCAAGAATATTGGACTGCGGTGAAAAATATTTTCAAGTACCTGAAAATGACTCGAGACTATATGTTAGTTTACCAAGCAGACAGTTTTGTACCCATTGGGTACACGGATTCTGATTTCATGTCAGATAGGGATTCCAGAAAGTCTACCTCAGCATATGTGTTTACCCTAGGAGGTGGAGCCATTAGTTGGAGGAGTATCAAGCAGTCGTTTATTGTTGATTCTACCATGGAAGCCGAGTATGTGGCTGCTTTGGAAGCCGCTAAGGAGGCCGTTTGACTCAGAAACTTCCTTATGGATATAAGAGTAGTACTTGCGGTACAATCGACTATTGCCCTTTATTGCGATAATAGCGGAGTGGTTGATAACTCAAAGGAACCTAGGGCACATAAGAAGGGAAAACACATTGAGTGTCAGTATCACATGATACGACAGATCGTGCAAAGAGGTGGTTGAAGTGACCAAGATAGCAACAACAAATAACCTGGCAGATCCTTTCACCAAGAGCTTACCGGCCAAGACTTTTGATAGTCATGTAGAAGGGATAGGAGTGAGGTGTGTCGCATCATGGCTTTAAGTCTAAGTGGGAGATTGTTAGGGATTATACTAAAAGCCATGCTTTATGTAGTTGATTTATTATTCATTTAATAAAATCAGTTAATCTATTTTTATGAGAATCTGTGTGGGCAATATTTGTATTATATTGTTTATTTAATATTATGCATGTGTGTCTTTCATTTTACATAGTAGGTGGTTTGGTGTGTAGAGTTCGGTTTACACACGGAAGATCAGACCATCGGATCTTGTAGAATGTAAGATTTTGGTTTACAGTCTTAGATGGATTGGACACACCATCGGTAGGACTGCAGCATGGTGTTGTAGTAGGTTTGTCTTGACTACGAGAAATGGTATAGTTTTAACTCACTATGCTGGTACACTTTGTGTATTAAACAGGACCGACTTGGCCGGGGTAATTATATTTATACTGACTTATAAGATAATTAATATCTCATGACCATTATGAGTGCTTATGCTATAAATCCTAAGTTAATTTATAGACACGTACATTTGATATTTACACTTTGATCCCTAAAAGGGTGAGATCCTTAAATGGGTCAATATCTCAATTGATTGGGTGACAATATTAATTGTGTGGTGGATATTAATTAATGATGGAATCCATGTCTCAATTTTGGGTTTGATGATATCCCCTAGATAAAGCTTATAAGTTTTGATTATGTCAAACCCTGCAGGTGGATTTTGTATCCGACATATCAGATAAGTTAAGCCGAGGATCTCAAGGAATTTTAAGCGATTAATTAAATATGATTGTCAGTAATTATGTTTAATTACACTGCACCAGAATGGCCGATTTGTCACTGCTATGGGAGGTGATAAAGGGCCTTTGTCACTGCCCGTAACCGTGACATTTCCGGGGGTGACAAAAAATATTTGTCACTGCTAGGAAAAGTGACAATTTCGTTTGTCACTACCCATTTGAGGACCCCTCAGAGGGTTAATTTCCTTCCCCTTGTCACCGCTTTGGGCGGTGACAATTATTGAACATTGTCATTGCTATAACCGTGACAAGTTGACAATTTTTTTAAAGTTTGTCACCTCTTTAAACTGTGACAATTTTATGTGACAATTTATGAAATTCGTCACCTCTTAAACCGTGACAAATGTTGGTGACAATTTATGTTTTTGTCCCCTCGTTTAACTGTGACAAATATTAGTGACAAATTTGGAAAGATTTTTTTTAGAAAAAAGTGCCTATTTTTTTTTGCACCTCTACAATAGCAATCCAAAACGATTTAAACATAAGTGACACAAGTTCCAAATTAAAATCAAAACCATAAATGTTATAACATTGGATCACTCAATTCCAATGAACAAGGTTTAGGTTAACTGTCATATTTACTTAAAACCATAAAAATGTGCAATGAAAAAGAAATGAATCTCCGACTTCCTGGCAAACGACGACTCAGCCATGTGATCGAGGGCAACCTTCAATACTGACTCGTTAATCACATTTGTATAAGGCGTGATCCGAGACCACACTTGTAATTTCTGCTTTTCTCTCTCAGTGAGGTGAACCTGTTAAATTAACAAGATTGCCATCATCAAAGGAAGGAATATAATCCAGTGAATGAGAAAAAGTAATATAATCTGTGAATATCTCAATTCAACTTAGTTCAACATTTTGAATGCATACCAAACTTATTACAACATTGAATATCTCAATTCACATAGACAAACTTTAGTTTAACTATAAATTGGAGGATTATCAAAGTTTCGTACGTCAAAGTTGCTTAAAAGTTATAATGAACAGTATCTTCATCTCAGTGGCTCAAGAACTTCTATATTTCAGATTCTTGTAGAGGGAACAATTCCTAGAAGAGGTTCCAAGAAGGAGCTACTACATGCTTCAGTTTATGGTCCCTGTGAGCTGGTTCTAATTGTAGTCTATAATCATGTTGCTTGATTTTTAACTTTCTAGGGAATGGATTTCAAGTTACCCTCATAATTAAACTACATGAGACAACTTAATAAGTAACAGAAATAGACAGCCTCTACAAAATCCTAGTATTGAATCAACTGCAATAAACCAAAAACAACACTAAATAAACTCAATAGCTATTATAGAACTTGAGATATGCTCATTCAACGTCGCTGTTCTAAGGTTTCAAAACTGCACTGTCAATTGAATTGTAGATACCACAATTAAATCTAGAATAATAATTGGAAGACAAACTTTATATTTATGGAAAGCTAAGAGGTAGAGGTTTCTGGGAAAAAAATAAGAAATTACAGAAACAGAGATTTTAAGATTTCAAAAATAGATCTTAAACAGAGACCATCTGCATAGTGTTTATTCACAGATTTAGAAGTTTATGGTTCAAAACCTCATCAAATGACCGAATCAACTCAAATTAAAAATCACAGAGATACTTAAAGGTATTTAGAAGGTTTTCTAATTTCTTTTGAATCAAAATCTCAAAAAGAGTTTTTAATATGATTTACCTCTGCAGTACAATCCTTCAAGATGTGCCTGCAATCATAGTTCCCATTTTCAGACCCTTGCCATACACAAACAGTCTGGAACAATGAAGTAAAGAATCAAATATAGGATGCAAACTATAAGCACTTGTAATGTAAACTATCATGCTGAGTTCCCCTACTGTGGCTGAAGTGCTCTTGGACTGTATTATTTATGATTCATTGGTAGGGATGTGGCAATTATAAGGGAAATGGAAGCAAGCTACCTACCATGGGACGTAGAAATAAAATCATGAAGACCAGAGTTCTTACAAATTACAACCATATGTCAATGCCTTGTTTGGTTCACGGAAAAGAGGGAGAATGACTTTTCTTTGTTTGATATACAAGGAAAATGACGAGGAAAATAGTAAAGAAAAGGAAACGTGAGAGAGCACTTGCAGGCCCCTGCTTTGCAACCTGCTAGATCCCTCTTGTCATTGGTCCCCAATGGGTATAGTGCTACTTTGTTCATGGCCACGTAAGAATCGCCACTTCTGATCACCCCATCCTATCCTTTTTCGCTTTTTAGCCCCTTCTCAACTGATATCCTATTTAGTTTTTGAAATAAATGCGTAAAATACATTATTTCATCCCACTACTTTACATAGACTTGATCCTTGAGTTATCATTACTTAACTAAACTTTGGCTTAGGTAAACGAAAGCATAAAGAATCTTTAAGGTTGGTTTTCCAGCTATTTTGTTCCCTCATTTTTGGTTAGGATTCTAGGGGTTTCTTTTGGGTCACCCTTTTGTTTTGGTAGGAGGGAGTTAGTTGTACATGTATTTTTAGTAACTTCTCTTGTCTACACAATCAAATATATTGTTGATCCAACAATAAAAAAAGAGAAAAAATTAAAGCATAGAATGGAGACTTCAAAAGTGGTGGTTCTAGTAGAATTCGCACTAACTTGAGGCAAAAGACATAGCAATCTCCTTGTAAATAAATTTGCTACAAAAGCATACAACACTTTTTGCTTTCGTTGATGTCACCTTGGTAAGAAAAAAGTGAAATAACAATGTTAATGCATAGAAAGGTTTAAAGGAGAAGGCTTCGTGAGAACCAATGGCTCTAAAGCTGCCTATATACCTGCTGCTATAGAAATCATCTCATTCCACAAGTGTCTTTTTGCTTCAAGTGAATATGTGCCAATCCTTGGGACCTCGAAGTATCCATTCTTGCACTGCGATTGGCTAGGTATTGGGTGCTTTTTCACCACTGTGACTGAAACTAAGATTCTCACATCATTGTCAGAGAGGTTATTCCACAAGCACAGAAAATGGGAAAGAAAAACATAACAATGAAAATACCGATGTAAAGTGCATAGACTGGCTGAGATATTCTTCATCCATACGATATATTGATTTAGTGGTGCAGACAAGGGAGGGAAAGAATTAAGAGAGAAATCACACAAACTCGCATACTAGATACGAGTACAATTCAAATCTCCTTCTAATACAGTCAACATCCCTTCAAAAAGGCAAAATATTATACATGCAATTAATTCTGCTCTTGGTGATGTATAAGCTTATACTTGCTTTCAGCCATAATACATCTGCACTTTTGAGTTCAAGAGTAAGTGAAGTGAAGTGAAGTTCATAAAGGCACTCACCAGACCAAACTGCCATCCACAAGTACATTCAGAAAACAGAACTTACAGAGGAGCAAACTTTTCACATCTAACTAAAACCATAGCCTACTACAAGATGTAACTACTTAATATTTGCATGTTATGCAACAGTAGAAACAAAATTCCTATTAGCTTTCATAGAATCACCAGAGCTCAATATTTTAATTATTTCTTATGTTATAGATATTAATTCATCTATTTAATTATTGTCTACATGACGAACATTATCCTCCTGACAGCTTGATGGCTAACAGATATTCGAAAAGAAACATTGCATATGCTTCATTTAATCATCTTGAAAGTCTAGTTATATCTTCAACTTCCTTGTGTTTCCTTACACTCGAATTTTGTGAACGAAATGAATCAAACTTCAAAGAAAAATGCATAGCCATATCATTGAATGAACACTTCAAATGAGAATGCAAAAACAGAACATAACCAATAAAAGCTCAAGTCAAATAAATCATTACCTGTCATCATCATCTTTCCATACATGGTTATGTTCCTGTTAAGTAGCACATAGGGAGAAGGCATGTGAGAAGGTGTTCATTCTTAATTAAACTACAACAAGATACACAGTTTCAACAAAAGGAGATGGACAAATCTGGAAGTCAATGCAGAGAAAAATTTATAGGAGGGGAGCACTTAATCATTTTGAAGGCAAAAATAATTAATACAAGGTGAATTGTATCTAATCTAACTTGGTATTAAACAAGAACATGTGTAGCTCAATTATATTTATGGATTGAGGATTTGACAACTGAAAATAGTACTAAAGTTCTAATTGCATCCAGCAACCTACTTTGCCCTTCTCTTCCTTTAGTGTTTGGAGCAACTGGTGATCTAACATGGTAACGAAACTTCGGTTTTGTGAGGTCTGAGGTTCAAGTTTACGTTTCATTGTTCGCCCGTTCTATTTGTTGCTTCGTGGTAGTTTGCTTGTTGCCTTTCCATGCATTGGAAAGGGATCGCGGCTGAGGGAGATTCCGGGAGCTTAAAATACATTGTTAGGTCCATTGTTCAATAGCGTAAGTTCAGAATAATGCTATCATTTATACCTATTGGAGCCACAGTGAAAAAATATTTTTAAAAAAATAATAAGTAAACAAAAAGGAAAAAGGAACAAGTTCAGAATATAAATACTGATCAACATTGCTCTATAGGATGGAAGATTTTGAGGCAAAGCATTACTGATGCAAGCACCTAAATCTTGAAGTTCCATCATAACTATCACTTGAATCTAAGTCTAACAACATAGAGTACAAAGTGTTTAGGTTAAGATTACTTTTAGAAACCTTCAACCCCTTTTCTTTAGTGCGTATGTGTGTGTGGATGAAAGAGATGGGAGAGAGACAGGGAGATGGGAGAGAGAGAGAGAGAGAACATAAGGCAGGACACCTCTATGTGCTTTTATGCATGCATGCTGTCGGGCACGCTGCCTATGCGTGTGCATGTCTGTGGCCTATGCGCGTGTGCTGCCTGTGCCCATGCACATGTGCACCATGTGCGCGTGTTGTGCACTATCGTGCATGTGTGCTATGCTGCTATGCACGTGTGTTAGGGGCTGTTTAGGGGCTAAATATGAGCTGATTTAGCGGCTGATTTTGGGATGCTATGGGCTGTTAAGGGCTGTTAATAGTGAGCATGTGTAAATATACATATTTTACCTCTGTTTTTCTCCTCTAACATATTCTAAATCTCAGTTATCTCTGTATCATGCTCCTTATTCTGACTCAAATGTTCTGTCACTCCTGAGCACCATTTCCCGAATCCTCATACTCGACTTCATCTCCATCCTTTTTTATAACAAATTTGTAGGGGAGAAAATAGATAAATACAAATTAATGGGTTAGGGGATAAATCTAGTACTCCATATGCAACTTTCTAAAGTGGCCTCTGAACTAAACTAAACCAAATACCATGCGACTTTTTAGAATTCAACAATTCGAATAAATTCAACGAGAAAAAGGAGAAAAATAAGAAGGAAAAGAAAGTATGACAAAATTTTTTTTTTTTCAAATCCTGATTTTGTGAGTCACTTCTCTTCCTCTTTTCTTGAAATCCTATTATATTGTAAAAAACTTTAAGTTCTAAGTTTATATAAGCATGGGGGAAAAGCATAGCGAAATTGCTAGGGAACAAAGAAGTGAAATGAAATTGATTTTCATATGCGCACTTGACTAACATCAAGATAGAGGGAACTCCCCAAACATTCTCCTTCCTCTTAGTTTGAAGTGAATAATATGCCAAAGTTAGATCATCTCTTCCCTTGTCTTTTTATTTCAAGATCAGCAGCAGATGGGTCAACAACACTTCTAGTGGTTTTTGCATAAACAATATAGAGCCACAAGAAAGGCATGACAAACAGGTCTTGTGTTAATATGTCTAACTTCTACTTGTAAAATTAATTATTGTCAAATGGCCCATTATAGTATTCCAACTTCAATGACTTTCCAAAAAGAAAGCAGCAACACCTACAGATTCAAAGTTTGATACAAGACTGCACACGGCTATATACATACATATTCAATTATTAGTATAATATCAATATGAAGAACTTCCAGTTCCATTCTTTTTGTGTATTTCAGAGAGAGGCTCTAAATGGTTTTCAAGTGGTAGAACCTTTGGTGTGGACCATTTAGGCTTAGCTTTGGCCCCCATTTGGGTGCTTCTCCTTTTTTAAAGCACAATTTCATGTTAATTCATTTGGTAACTAGTTTATGAGCTTTGCAAAAATTGAACTTGGGGCTTTTTTGGTCGGAGCTTTTAAAAGCTCTAGAATGGAGCTTTTAAAAGCTCAAGGTTGCTTTTTGGTTTCATGATGTTTTTTTAAAGAGTAATGTATCACTTGTACAAAATTATCAAACAACTTAATAATAAATTACATAAGCTACTTTTAAAAAGCCACGTGGGGGCCAAACTAAGCCTTAATATATCAAATGCTTCTATGTGAATGAAAATCTTCCAATACCAAAGTTTCAACATCCCAAGGAAACCTGCATAAAAACTAACCCAAACAACAACTCCTAAGCATGATAGCAAGAACCATTTTAATATATTTCTCCATGTCTCCATTTCAAGGATTTGCAAGCTATGCCAAAATGTAAATATGATTGTGTTATGCATGATATAAAATAAAAGACAAGGCTAAACAAGTAGTTACAATATAATGAGTAGATGAGAATTACCAAATTCGCTAAATAAAGTCATAAAAACCAAGGAGAAGAGTTAAAAACTGATGATTTCACCAAAACAGATATAATAAATAAAGAAACATAAAGAAGCAATAAGGAAATGCATAGTACAGTAGAGACAAAAAAAATCTGCTAATGACTGCAAGTGCAAAAAGAAGTGAAATGAAATTGATTTTGTTTGGTTGATGTTGAAGTGGTCCCATATGGGCCCACTATCACGTGTTGGGAAACACTTTTTGGAAAAATATTTTGGGAAGCATAGCATTACTCTTACCATTTTAGTAGACTGAGCCCTTTCCCCTTCCGGCCTTCCCTTTACCTTTGGGCTGATTTGTTAACTGTTAGGGGCTGATTTTGGGCATCTTTCACACGCCAAACAAGTTTGTTAAAGTGGTATATAATCTTAAAAAACAAGTCAAACGAGATGGATGTATAAATATCCAAACTACAAGGCAAATATCCAAGTCCTATAGTTGTGAGAAACTAAAACTTAGCCCAGTCATGCATGACATGTACAACAATCCAACATATTTCAACACATTTCTTGATGGGAACTTATAACAAGCAATTGTAATGACTAGGTAACAGATCAGAGAGCTTGATGATCATTATTCAACAGAAATGACAAAATGGTATTTTTTTCAAGTAGTAAGTATATTGACAAACTCTAAAGATCTAATAATGTGAACCCAAGTCCATTTACAAACCCCAACTCATTGATTTCATCGAAGTTACAAAAAAATTTAATAATTAAAATAAGAAGAAAAACAGAATGCTCATTTTAGAAAATCGTTAAATCCATAATTAAGAAACTCATTATAGATGAGTCAAGAACCAACCTTGGAAATCCAATCAACAACCTCATTTCTAGCCCCCAAACCAAAGTCCCCATTTCTTAACCAGTTCCAATAATCACTCTGAATTAATTGGAAGTAAAAAGAATTAGTGTAAAGTTTGAATTGCCTTTTCATCTTCTAATTCCAAGTTCATGGTCCAGAGGTGATTGTAATACTTACTTGAAAATAGTTTATTTTCCACGCTGCCACGAGCCATATTCAACAAAAATAATACAATCACAAGAACTCTAGTTTTCCAATGCATTTCTTACTAAAACACGTACGAGATGAAAGAAAATAACATTTTCCACTTTGACATAACAATAGAATTTCCAAGCCGTTGAACATTAATCCAATCCATGTGTGGGATTAGGTTGTTTGAATTAAGGGTCACGGTTATAATTTGCTCATTTTCACTGATGTGTTTGGTAAGAGAAGTAACTCCAGGCAAGTATAGAATCAAAGCTTACTTATTTAAAATTTACATAAATATCTAATGCATATCAAAAGAAATACTTGGAAGGTCATCTCATGACCATGAGACAAACTGTAGAAGCACATTTAACCTTTATATCTACACAGTAATATTCACCCTTTTCTTTAGTTTTTGAAATTTTTTATTTTAATTTTTTGAGGAAGAGAGGATACGAATGCAGAACTTTTATTCTGGGGAAATAGTAATTTGCATGGAGGAGGAGAACACATGGACATATAGAAATGAGAAAGAATAAGAAAACAATACAATTTCAGGAAATGGTGAATTTTTGTGGACTTATTATTAAGGATTAAATACATTTTACCCTACCCAATGTGGTTAGGTCCATTTTCACTTTACTCCCTATGGTTCCAGTAATCACTTTGGATTAATCTTTAAATCCATAGTTTCTCAACATTGTTAGTGAAAAACTATCTGAAATAGGAAGAAGATACAAGTTCGAGGACTGGACGAATAAAACCACTGCACTAAACCCATTTTTCCAGAGTTGAAAATTTTATCAACAAATCTCAGTTCTAGAGAGTTCTTGATCTCTAGACAAGCCATCACATATAAGATGTAATACCCTGTATTTTTGTAATGTGATTATATAAATTAGACCTTGTATGTTTCCTTTCAATACTTATATGAGCTTGGCCTTACCCTTGGTATAATTTGGATACCAATCGATTGATAAGTTTTCCAATCGATTGCCTTATTTTGGGTACCAATCAATTGACAAGTATACCAATCAATTGCTTATGTCAATCGATTGACACTTATACCAATCGATTGGAGGCAGCTGGGCAGATTCTTTTGCTCTGGCTGGGGTTTGTCCACGTGAACACTTTCTCCCTATATATATATCAGCTCATTTTTGCAGTTTTGGGGTTCCAAGAAATCAGAGGGAGTGAGAGGGAGTGTTTGTGTGTGTTTATATATATATAAACACTCATATATATATATATACCCACACATATACACATATATTCATACACTCACACACACACACACAGATGGATTGAGAGAAGAAGAGAAGAAGATCAGAGAAGAAAGGAGAAGAAGAAAGAAGAAAGAAGAAGACAGAGCAGAGGAAGGAGAGAGGAGACCACCATTGGAGCTTCCAAAGCTCAAACACACACAACCAAACACACCCTTAACGCCTAAGGTGAGTTTTAAACTCACTTGGTAGCCTTACATTGATGTTAGGACTTGTCTTAATAAAGAAGAGATGCAGAAACCATGTATTCCCATTTATATGTTGCTGGATAGTCTTCACTGTGAAGAAGACGAAGTATCAATCGATTGGTACTCTTACCAATCGATTGACATCTTTCAGGTTCCAATCGATTGGCATGAATTGTGAGCCAATCGATTGAATCTTTTACCAATCGATTGACACTACTTTTATACCAATCGATTGAACCTTTTTCCAATCGATTGATGCCACTTTTTTACCAATCGATTGACCTCTATACCAATCGATTGGAAGTTTCAGAATACTATTTTTCTTATAATAACTGTTTAGTTGTTTATTTACTGTTCAATTTTCCCAGCATGCTCTATTATTGTAATACAGACAGGATAATGAGTTAATGCGGCATAGGATCGTAGTAACAACAAGATTTACGGATAATATTTATGATGTTAGATAACGGAATAGTCGTGAATCCTTTGGAGTTAACGTTCATTTCATTCAGAGTAGTCGGGCCACATTAGGATTGTCATGTATCGGTAATAGAGTTGAACTTAAGTAGGTTTGCTAAGATTCGGGAACCTTGCGTGGGCGGGCTTTGGTCGATCATATGTTCTTAAAAGCGGTAGACAGACGAAGGTGTCTATGACTTGCGGTGAACCGAACCATTTGCCCTAAGATAGCCAGATGATCTAATCATATGTTCTTAAAAGCGGTAGACAGACGAAGGTGTCTATGATATGCGGTGGACCGTGATCACTGGTAGACGTCGCTAAGTCGTGGCATAGAATGATGTACTGTTGCTTAAAGCGTTATATCCCTGACATGCGGTGGACTGTGCATATGTTCTTAAAAGCGGGGGATGGACTAACATGGTATCCATGACATGCGGTGAACTGTGCATATGTTCTTAAAAGCGGTGGACAGAGCAATGGTGTGTTATAGAGTTGAACTACTGTCGAGTCTGCTCCCCTATCAAGACGTGTTATCGGTCTTAAAATGAGTAAGACGATAGTAATCGGATAATCGGTTTGATCTAAGGAGTTACCCTCACTGAACTCTAACTTGTTTACTGTTTATGACTTGTAATAACTTCAATAGTTGATACCCTATTAGTATCTAACTCACTCAGCTTTCATTAAGCTGACGGCGTTTATGCCGCTGGACATTTTTATGTTCCAGCGCACCTTGATTATGACTATACAGGTGAAGGGCCCGCAGGAGAAGACTACCATGCTAGTGACGACGTCCCCGTGGAGAATTTCCCCAACGGAGGCTAGACCGAAGAAGACTACTACGCCGAGGACTACCTTTATGCCAACTGAAGACTAGACTAGAATTGTAGCTAATTATCTTTACCGTTTTAGAACCCTTTTTGTAGTCAGGCATATGTTGCCTTGGCATTTGTACTTCCGCTGTCTTACATTTGATTTGAGACTCTGATGTGTAATAGTTGGTAACTTCTGTTGACTTTGTGTTACGTTGTGATCAGAACCTAGACTTCATTCTTGTTACACTATTACATCTTGTTGCTTAGTACTGCGTGGTGTGGACAATCATGTGTCTTCACCCGTCGCTGCCTTTGGACCCAAAAAGGAAATTTATTTTTCTCTATTTTTGCTGTTCCGGGGCGTGACATCAGATCTAAAGAAATAAGAGATCAAGGGTTCAATTTTTATCAATTCATCTCAGATCTAGCCAAGTAATGAGGGTTGAGTATATTGAAAATTTTGAGATAGTGAGACACACACACACACATTGAGAAAACCTGAACACTAAATCTAGGTTTAGAAGTCGGGGTAAACAAATTACCGTTCTTCCTTGTTATGTGGGTCGACTCCGGTGCCGTACGGAGGAGAGGAAGCCACAGTGGTACTGGTAAGTGACGGCGACGGCTAACGGTGGTAGTGGTGGTGGTGACGACTGTGTGAGGGAGAAGAAGAGAGAGGACTTGCGATAGTGAGAGAGGACGCCAGCGAACGAAGGTAGGCGGCGGCAAGCTTGAGCTTCGGACTCTTCACGCGAAGGTGGGCGGCGAGCTAGGACTTCAGACTTTTCTCTCTTCCTTTCTTTCTTTTTTCTGCTCTCTTCTAGATGGAATTTCGGAGGGAGGATGAAATATAGGGGGGGGGGATGAAATATTTGGAGGGGAGTAATGGTGCCCAAAACAATTAGATGTTATGAGTGAATTTGTCACTGTGGGACAAACATACCATAAAATTTGTCACTGTTAAAGACGGTGACAATTGATGCCTTTGTCACCAATTTATCATTGTCACCGTCTGAACAGTGACAAATTTGTCACTGCTTAGGGCAGTGACAAACTGAGTGAAAATCATAGTGACATTTTTGCTGTTTTGGTGTATTGTTAATGGATATCTGTAGTTTTAACATAGCGAGATAATAAGCATTTAATAGCATGGAGCTCGAAATATATTTTTGAGATAAGGGTATGAGTGCAATTATAATTCTTTAGTGGTGTGAATTTTAATTTATGGAAATATGAATCTGATTCAGTTCGAATTAGGGTTTCTTAATTCCATAAGGAAGCCTATTCCTTATTGACTTCTTATGGTCCCTATCGTAGCCTATATATATGCTGCTTTGGCTCTCTCCTCAGTTTGCGTTTTTCCATCAAGAGCATTATAACTCGGAATAGAAACGAGCGCATAAAAAGAGAGAGCAGAAACATAAAGGATTTCGAAAGATCCCATACTCAGTTTGATATTCTGGTAGCAAAGGAATACGGTAGAAGATCGTGAGCTGTTATCGAGCCTGTGTTCTCAATTCGTCTACTATAGCAATCCGTTTTAGCAGTTTAAGGTAATCCTAGTTTCGCCATTATAGGGTTATTGTATTTTTCATGTAATTTTTGCAGTACCAACTTGTACGTGTTGTCAACGGATTCTGGGAACGCAGTTTCCTAACAATTAATTATCTTATAAGTCAATACAAAGATAATTACCCCAAGTCAGTCCCGTTTATTACACAAAGTGTACTAGTATAGTTTGAAGCTATACCATTTTCCGTAGTTAAGACAAACTTACTACATCACCATGCTACAGTCCTACCGATGGTGTGTCCAATCCCGTCTAAGACTGTAAACCAAAATCTTACATTTGACAAGATCTGATGGTCTGATCTTTTGTGTATAAGCCAAACTCTACACACCAAACCACCTACTATGTAGAATAAGAGACACACATGCATAATAAATAATATAATGCAAACATTGCCCAAACAGATTCTCATAAAAATGGAATAACTGATTTTATTAAATAAAAAATAAATCAACTACTTAAAGCAGGCTTTTAGTATATATCCTTAACAATTGTGTACTTCGGACATCCTCAGCGGTAGTACGAGTTGGTAGGCGACTTTGTCCACATGATCCAGAATTTCAAAAGGTCCAGTATAACGGGGCAAAAGCTTTCCTTTCTTCCTTCAAAATCTGACCACACCTCGTACTGGAGATACCTTGAGAAACGCATGATCTACCACCTTGAACTCCAAGTCCTTACGACATTTGTCAGCATAACCCTTTTGTTTGCTTTGGGCGGCTTTCATCTTCTCTCAAACTATGCTGATCTTCTCATTTATCTCTCGAACCATATCCGACCCAAGAAGTTTACCATCTCTGACTTTGGCCCAACATAGTGGCAAACGGCACAATCTTCTGTACAACATTTTAAATGATGCTATCCCTATGCTCGAGTGATAACTGTTGTTATATGTAAACTCGATTAAGGGCAGGTGGGTTTCCCACGAACTCTCAAAGTTAATCATGAGAGCTCTAAGAATATCTTCCATGACTTGATTCGTCTGCTCGGTCTGTCCATCAGTTTATGGATGGAAAGTTTAACTTAATCTCAAAGAAGTTACCATTGCTACTTGCAAGCCCTTCCAAAATCTTGAGGTAAATCTTGACTCACGATCTGATACTATCGAGACTAGAACACCATGCAGTCTTACCACTTGTTGAACATAAATTTGACTTAACTTCTCTACTCAATAAGTCATACTGTAGGCAATGAAATGAGCAAACTTTGTTAACCGATTTACTATCACCCAAATGACATCGTGACCTTGCTGTGACCTCAATAATCTTGCCAGGAAGACCATAGTGACATGCTCCCACTTCCATTTCAGGATCGGTAGTGGTTGTAGGAGTCCAGACAGTTTCTGGTGCTCTGCCTTGATTTGCTGACACATGAAGCACTTGGATACATGCTCAACAAGTTCTCTCTTTATGCCTTCCTACCAAAAATTTCTCTTTAGATCCTTGTACATCTTTGTTCCTCCTGGGTGGATGGTCAATCTAGACATGTGTGCCTTATCCAATATGTTTGTTCTAAACTTTTCCACATTGGGTAAGACAAGTTGACATATTCCTCTGAATCCGCCATCAGATTGATCCAATACTCCACTCCTTCGGTTCTTTGGCTGAAACTCGAGCGAACCACCCCTTCAACGAGACACCCAAAATGTTTTCCTTCCTTTGTCTGTACAGGTTGAAGATCGAATTTTGCTACGGTCTCCAACACTTTCCATTCTCAAATCATAAGGAAAGCAACCATCCGATGAGATTTTTGACTTACCGCGTTCGTGACTACGTTTGCCTTACTAGGATGGTACTGCAAAGTATAGTCGTAATCTTTTAATAATTCCATCCACCTCCTCTGCCTCATGTTGAGTTCCTTCTGTGAAAATAAATACCTCAAGCTTTTAAGGTCCGAGAATAAATCGAACTGCTCTCCAAAGAGGTAATGTCTCCAGATTTTTAGGCCAAAAATGATTGCGGCTAACTCAAGATCATGCTTAGGATAATTCATCTTATGAGGTTTCAACTACCTTGATTTGTACACTATAACCTTTCCATCTTGTATAAGCACACACCCTAAACCTTGGTGTGATGCATCACTATAGATGGTGTACCTTTCGCCACTCTTTGGGAGTGTAAGCACCGACGCTAAAGTTATTCTCTCTTTTAACTCCTTGAACGGGCGTTCGTGCTTATCTCCACAATCAAACTTTAGATTCATCTTCATAAGTCCTATCAATGGGGCTGCAATTTTATAGAAACCTTCTACGAATCTCTGGTAATAGCCATCTAAACCAAAAAAGCTCCTAACCTTTAAGGTATTACATGGCCTTTTCCAATCTAGAACTGCGTCGGTATTCAAAGTATCCACAGAAATTCCATTCTGAGAAACAACACGTCTCAAAAACTTAACTTCCTCAAGCCAAAACTCGCACTTGCTAAATTTTACGTACAAATAATTATCTTTAAGCATCTATAATGCAATCTACATATGCTCCTCATGTTGTTCTCTTAGTTTTGGAATAAATCAGAATATCATCGATGAAGACAATAATAAACTGAACTAGGTATGGCCTGAATACACTGTTCATCAAATCCATGAACACTGCTGGGGAATTGGTCATTCTGAACGGCATCACAAGGAACTCGTAATGTCTGTTAATGGTATCCTGACCTCAAATCAATCTTTAAAAATGTTGTTCCTCCTTGAATCTGATCGAACAAATAGTCGATCCTTGGCAGTAGGTACTTGTTCTTGATGGTGACCTTGTTTAACTCCCTGTAATCTATGCAGAGTCGATATAATCCATCCATCTTCTTTATGAACAACACTAGTGCTCCCTATGGTGATGTGCTAGGGTAAACAAAACCGAAGTCTTCCAACTCTTACACTTACCTTTTTAACTCTTGGAGCTCTATAGTGCCATTTGGTATGGAGTCTTAGATATCAGGGTTGTACCAGGTACCAATTCTATGCAAAAGTTGATTTCATGCTTGGGTGGTAACCTTGAGATATCCTTGAATACATCCTTGAATTCTCGCACTACTAGGATTTCATGAACTTGAACCCTCAATAGCAGCTAAGTGGCTTGTGAGAAAAGCATCGCTCGATGGGTTACACTAAAAGTTAAAAGGTTGGCTTCCAGGTAATGAGAAGGTAATCAATTTACTAACATAGTCAAAGTTAGCATGGTACTTAGTCAACCAGTCGATTCCTAAGATAATGTCAAACTCTTGCATCGACAATACCACCAATCTGCTACCAAGTCTTTGTCCTTTAGGTTAATGGGACAATTCTTACATACTCTATCCAACCTGACAGATACTCCCAATGGGGATGTAGCATTTAAGGCTATAAAAAGGTTCTGAGGCACTAAACCTAAATCTTGAATAGTTTTACTAGCAATGCACGAATTTGATGCACTAATATCAAATAAGGCTTTAACTCTATTATTGAAGAGCGTGAGCGTACCTCCCAGATTCTGGGCCTCAGCATCAAATCCCGTTGACTTTGGTATGATTGCATCTAAACGGGTTTGGGCAGTTTGACCTTAAGCTGTAAGTCTATAGCATCCATGGCGAGGCGTTTTACAATATCAGTTCAAATGGCCTATTTCACCACAATTGTAGCAAGTAATCTCCTTCTTATTGAAAGTCTTGGGTGTATAGTAGCCCTTGGGATGCTCATGGAGACCTTTCAAATCTTTATTCATTATCTTAAACCCACACATTTGAGACCATTATTGACTCAATAGCGGAGGACAAACTTGACAAAGCATTTACATAAGAGGACTGACTTCAAACTCTGTATTATTGTGAATCAATGTGCTTTCTTCGTGAATAATGTATCATCCCATCTTTCATTTATTCATTATCTTATAATGGAAATACTTCACGACAAATCTAAATTTTGAAGATTCCCCCATTTTGGGTTCGCTGATTCTTTGCCTATCCAGAGTGTGCTTCAAATTAGTGCTTTTGCTTAGAGAATAAAAGACATTCTATTTCAATCCATTCAAAGTAAACCTGACTACTTGAGAATTTGCCTCTGACATAGAAGGGTTTTGGCAAACGAAGTTTGCCCCTAGTTTGAATAGGACTTGGAGGCATTGCTCCTGGGATTAAATGTGGTATCCAGCAAACGAAGTTTGCCCCTGGTTTGGCGATATATATATATATGTGGCTTTAGGCAAACTTACGCAAGTTTGCCCCTAGTTTAAAGGAAGGAAACCGAAGGCACAAAGGGTGATGCTTATGATTTATGGATGGTTATGGACTAAGAACCTTGGAAGATTTGCCTACTTATCCCTGAACGGGAATCAGGTCCAAAGTAGTTCAGCCAAGGCCTGAAAGAAAGATGCCATAAGATGGCGAGGGTGGCGACCGAACCGGGTAGGCTGCGTACGTATCCCTGAGTGGGAATCAGGTCAAAATGTAGTTCATCAACTCTGGAGGTTTTGAAAGAATAAGGCTTCAAGAATTGGTGGGCTTTTCGAGCCATGTTTTCATTTGGGTTCAATGAGTGCCCTTTCTGGGCAGATTTTCTGAAATAGATTCCTTGTGGTAGCTTTTGAACAAGATGATGAGAAAATGAACTACTTCTCCCTTTTATTTATTTATTTTATATATATATATTTATGGCGGTTGATTCTTTTCACCTTTTCACTAGCCAGTCAATCTTTACAACTCTCATAATACATCGTGTTTTAATCATACTCCATTATACTCTTAAAGCAATATCAATCTTCCAAATCACTCTTCAAAGATATCTTTGCATTTGTTTTAGGCTTATTTAGACATTGAGCCTCTCACAAAACTTTGAGACTAATTGATATTTTCAAATCTCTCTTTTTATTTCCAATTTCTTTTCTTTGTTTAGAACGACACAGAGCCTTGGGATAATTCGTGTGCCAATGATCTATTTTGAAGCGCCCAAAAATTCTCATTCTTATTTATTCTTTGCCTTTTCTTTTCTCTTTCCTTTCTTTTCTTTATCTCACTATCTCTTACTCTCTCTATGATTTTGACTGGCTAGGATTCAAGTTTTGAAGTCAACACGCATCTTTTTTTTTACTCTATCTTTTGCCTAGGCGCCCTTTCGGGTTTTCATCCTAGCGAGCTCCTTCATCTTCTTATTTTTCCTCTCTCGTTTATTTTCTTCTTACTTTTGCCTAGGCACCCTTTCGGGTTTTCATCCTAGCGAGCTCTTTCTTCTTCTTTTTTTATTTTTGTTTTTGTTTTTGTTTTTTTTTTTTTTTTTGAAGGAAGAAGTTCATTGAAAATATTTGGCTACCATCAAGGATCAGGTTATGTCTTTGGATTGTGGGCTCATCTCTTAGGCTTGGTATTTAGGAGAAGGGGATGGTGAGCAAGCCTCATGTCCCAAGTTATCTTTTCAAGATTGAGCAAGAGCATCTTTAAATTCTTAAAGCAAAGCTAATCAATTCTCTACTCCTCCGTGGTTTTGGCAAAGAATTTGCTTTAATCACTTGGGGATCCTTTTCAATGCAAAGATTTATTAACAAAGTATTTTCCATGATCATTTGAAAAAAGTGATTTGATTTTCATTTTTTTCTCTTTTTTTTCTTTTCTTTCTTGGATTAATGATCCATACATTCACGACTTGGCACACTGAATCAAGTAGAATGAGATTTTATTTATCCAGGATAGAAGGAGGATTACATCACTCGACTCGATAAAAAGACTTGAAAATAAACTCGATAACTAACGGACTCAAAGACTTGACTGGACTTGACACTTGACTCCTACTTGACATGACTCGATTACTGGACTAGACTTGACTTGGTCTCAACTGGAGTGCCATAGATGTTTTTCAATTCGCTAGATTTCCAAGAGCATCCTCAGTTGCTTTAGCAGCAACAATTCCAAACACTATCACCTCACTAGCATCTCCTTCAGGTTCGTCATTCCCCTTCTGCTTCTTTGTAGAAACATCATCCGCCCCTATGATCCATTCTTCAGTCAAATGACCCTTCCCTGACTTGTACTGAGTATTGTCAATGCCTTTTTTGATTCTGTTAATTGGGTCAGGGACAACTGGTTGTTGTGCATTCGTGGAGGCAACAAATTCCTTGAGAGTTTAGCAACGACTGTGATTGAAAGGATTGCACGTCCTGCCAAATGCCACTCAATGGGTTTAGAAAAGGAGTGATGATTTTATGCTCAATGAGATCTTGGATATCATGGTGGAGCTTCATGCACTGATTGGTCGTGTGGCCAGGGGTCTGGTGGTAGGCGCAGTACAAAGATAGGTCACATTTACGAGGAAAGGGATTTGGTAGTTGCATTGGGACCAGGAAGTTGAGGTGGCTGCTCCTGACATGGTGACCAAGGGTTATGGATAATGGCATGCCAAGGTCGGTGAAGATTCTTGACTTACGGGTTTGGCTTGATTTCGGGATTGACTTTGAGCTTGAGCCAGCTTTTGGGTCCAGATATGGGCTTGGAATAGCTCTTTGGTTAGATGGGATTGGGCTCGGATATGTGCTTTGGTGATAGGCTGGGTTTGGACATGGGCTTTGGTGATTGATTGGGCTTAGGTGCATGGTTGGATTCGGACATGGTTGTTGGTGCTTCTTTACGCGATCCATTATTCTCT
The DNA here is from genome assembly GCA_033977485.1 of Hydrangea macrophylla. Lineage (NCBI taxonomy): Eukaryota > Viridiplantae > Streptophyta > Magnoliopsida > Cornales > Hydrangeaceae > Hydrangea > Hydrangea macrophylla. The sequence continues at coordinate 25,464,688 of CM066990.1, read as the reverse complement.
TCTCCAGTTCATCCATCTTTTCCTCATAATGGCCCATTTGATCTTTCAATAATTGAATGAACTCAAGCATAACCTTCTCTAATTGCTTCACCCTTGAATCTTGTTGCTCAATGGTGGCCTGTAATTTGCTCACTTTCTCCTCCAAAGCTATTAAGGCGATTGGTAGATCAATCTCAACATGATGATCCATGTTCTCCTCTAATCAAGAAAGACGAACCCAAGAAGATTAGAAGTGTCCTTACCAAGGGGCTGGTTGTCCCACTCTTTTTATAAATCCTGACAACATAGATAGGTAAAAAAGTTCGCATGCAGAGTTTATTTTCAGGAGGTAAGGAATTTTGAGGAACTATTGGATCACTTTATGAATTTGTATTTTACATGCATGTAATGACGTTGACTGACATGATGAGAGTATGCTTTTGATGATTTGATGTGACTAAATGCATGCACCGCACACATGACACACGGATGAAATGCAAGTGTGTGTGTGCCTATTCTATATGCAAAAGAAAGAAAAATTCTAGTCCTAGCACATACAACATATAAGCACATAAAATCCTCCTCCATGTCAAGTGCGTTCATTTCTTTTATCATTGTGATCCTCATTACCCTTTTGAAGGTTGGATATTTTTGAAAAATTTTGAACTTTTCTTAAAAAGTATCTCTTGGGTGATGTGATCCTTTTGAAAACAATTCTTGGAAATTTTTTTTAAAAATGAGGATGTTAAACGCTCAACAACGATGATTGGATTAAAATTTTGCTTCGAAATTCATTTGAGAAGCATTTGTCCCATAAACGATTCCTGAGTTTTTTGAAATTTTTTTTTTGAAAGTGAGGATGTGAAAATATCAAATCAAAGATGATTGGGTTTTACTTAATTAAAGAAAATGAATCTTGGACTTTTTCCTTTGAAAGGGTGATTTTTCAAAACAAATTTTTTTTGAATAAAAGATGATGATTAATCGAAAATATGTCATAAACAATGACCTTTGGATTCTTGGGTAGGAGTATCACATGATTAGACAATTATCGCACTTTTCATGAATTTAGATGCATACAAGGTCAATGATGCTTAGCTTACAAAATATAAGAAGTGTAATCTTTTAATCAAGATTCGACATCTTCTCAAATGTCATGAGACATGAAGAGGAATTGCTCAAAAGTGATTAAAAGGTTATACATTCTATATTAAGCAAGCATCATCATCATCTCAAATAATCCCTTCCGGGCATACAAACTCCCTACAATATAATCTTAATCAAGAATTGATTTCTTATTTTTGAAAGGTTCTATAGAATCTAACATGCGAAGGCCGGGTTTTGGTCAAATAAGGGACCCTTGACACACACCTGATAGGATGCTTCATATACCAATATATGGTATGAGATCAAGGGTGATCACACGATCCCATGATGGCTTGACCGACCGGGTTGCCCCGAGCCTCCAAGGTCATAGTTTCATGCAATCGACTGGCTGGACATGCAAGTGCAATGCAACGGGCACACAAAAATTAATTAATTCGATTAAAAAAAATGCTCTCAAGTCTAATCCTCGAGCGAACCCAAAATCAGAAATTCTGGTCTGCGAAACCAGAGATTCTGGGTTCGGTCCCCAGCAGAGTCGCCAGATTGTGGATGCCGGCATTTGGGCCAACTTTGAAAACATTTTTCAAATTTCAAATTAAAAGACGAGTGGCCACTTAATTTTTTTTTGAAAATTAAGAAACCATTTTGACAAACTGATCTTTTGCGAAACCAAAGATAATCTGGGTCCGGGGATTATGGAATGAAAGGGGAAGGAGCCCGACGGACTAAAACATCCGCTTTCATCCTATCTCGTGATAGGCCTCTACTCATCATCCTATTTAATCGAATTAATAATCTAAGCATGCCCTCAACTAACACATAGATATATGTATACATATCACAAGCATGTCAAAAAGGGTGCAAAATTGGAAACGACAAAATATCATTCATAAGCCACATAGTTCAAATAGCAAGCAAGATGATGTGCAAATAGGGAACTAGGAAACTTACCCAGGATCCAGCTGCGAATTTAAACGTGCAATGCATATATATAAAATAAACCTAAGAAAAGGTCTCTAACGCATATAAACACATAAGGCAAGACCTAGTCTAAGGTGTCGCACATGAAGTTGAAAATCAATTAAAATCAAAGAAGTAAATTAAACTAGAGAAGGGGTGAGAAGTCATACCTTCAAAGTGCTACAAAACAAGGGTTAGTACACATGCCTCACACAATAATATGACATCAAATGATCAAACCTAAATCTCTAGCTTAGATCTATCAAGCATGGAAAGAATTGACAAAACTATGAATTCCTTTTGATTAGTTAGAGTCATAGCATCTCTATAGATATACAAGCCTCAACTAAGAGCCAATGTAATGTCCATATCGGGGTTCTATAATTCCAACATGATCACAAGGAATCCATGTTTATGCTCAATTAGGTTCAACTAAGTCCAACTTTATCCAATAACTAGTTCTAATCATAAGTATTAATGTACATGAATGAATGAATGAATATGAACAAGAATAAGATATGGATTTATTTACTAATTTGGATCACTTAGCCTCTGGATTTTAGCTAAATTATCATTATTCAAAACATGATTTGGGTTCCAAGACATTAGGAAACCATCTAAGTTAAAATCAATGAGATTAGATAAAACAGTGACTGTTTTTCCAAAATTACAGGGCATACCAGATTTTGAAAGGTAGAAAAACCATACTTTCAACGGTTAGATCTTGATTATTTTTGGATATGATATGCCTCTGTGAGTCTAGTTTATAACCTAAAAAGAAAATCAAGGTTTGAACGGCTAGATCCCTAGGAATATGGAAACCACTAGACATCACTCAGGAATCTACAACTCTCTGCCCAGAGATCTTGTACGATTTTCTAAAAAAGTAAGGAAATGAGAAACACTTAGATCTTTTTAGGGTATCTTCCTAACACATTAAGGTACTTATAAAAAATTATTAGAGACCCGGGAAACTCTATTAAGGTTCTGATTTATTAATTTCAAAACGGACTTACTGTTCTTAAATTTTGGACAGAGAGTTGCTTGTTTTGAAATCATAAGACCAAACCATCTTAGGCATGGAATTTCATCAAAACAAAAATCACTGAGGTACTCAAATGGGTTATGACCATCCTCCAATTGGTCTCATCCATTTCCAATGGATCATGACTCTATAGAAAATCTTTGATCACGATTGGTTTATGGATTCACTGCACCTTTGTTAAATTGATGTCCATAGTTTAAGACCAACTTGATCCATGATCCTAGAAAGGACTAGAATCAAGTATGATAGTGATTATTGGGACAAATAATGAAATAGGGAGAAACCCCTAGATTTAACCTTGATCGATTCCTATCATAGATCTCATAATTGGAGATCTAGCAATAGAATCCTATGGTCCTACTTATTTTAAATGAAAATCTACATCCAATTCTTCTCTCAAATGTATGATCCTTGAAGAATATAGAGTCATCTTATTATTTTTCCTACCAAGTTAATGGTCCTTGGAGACAAAAATGAAATCCCAACTATTCCTATCATAGATCTCATAATTAGAGATCTAGCAATAGAATCCTATGGTCCTACTTATTTTAAATGAAAATCTACATCCAATTCTTCTCTCAAATGTATGTTCCTTGAAGAATATAGAGTCATCTTATTATTTTTCCTACCAAGTTAATGGTCCTTGGAGACAAAAATGAAATCCCAACTACATAAACCTCTATGGAATATAGCATGAATCCTATAAGATTTTTAGTGAGGAGATTTCAAGTCATGAGTTAAGACTTGAATTCAACCAACTGCATGTAGAGATGATCATGATCCACTTCAATCCCCATATAAATCATAGGATCATAGGGGACTAGAGGATCTAACTCAAAGAAATCTAATAAGATATTGAAGATCTCATAGATCTCTTGAGAAGAATATAAACAAAAGAAAGGAAATCAAAGGTTATTTGAAAATTTTAAGTCAAAAACTCTTTTATTCATAAATCCAAAGCTCTATTTTGGATCCAAATTAATGAAACATTATGAAATTCAATCACAAGCTCTAAGTGGTGTGTGATGAAATGGGGTAGGAAGAGAGGTTTTGAAAATGTGTAAAGTTCCTAGAACTATGAACTTGTGACTGAATTCACCTAATTCTACTAAGGATTGAGAGGTTACCTCTATGACCTCAAAGAATTCTTCTATCTTTTGTGGAGTTCTTCCAAAAATCTTCAAATTTTTCTTTAATTCTTCAAATTCTTTAAGAAAAACCCTATATTCTTCCTCTAATGTATGTATATAACTCTTGTATTTCTCTCTCTTGATTCAAGTATCTCCAAAATGAAGATGAAGGTTTTGTTTATATAGACCACCGACTCAAGGTTTAATGGGTAAATTCGGGTGAAAACCCATGTGCAAAGTTTTCTTCTAGAACATGTGAGAAAAGCAGTCTGTTATAGTTCGCGACACTTGATGGATGCCGGCGGCATTCACTGAATGTCGGGCGGCACTCGCTGAATGTCGGGGGGCACTCAGTGAGTGCCAGCGTGCCGCCGGATTTCCCGCGTGCCAGGGCTAACAGAATTTTGCCCTCTCTTTAATTTTCAAAATATACATTACCACAATCTTAATTATTAGCAAAGTATATACTAATGTACTTATATTTGTAGTGTACTTTATTAAGATACACCTATATACATGGTATATACTATCATTTTATTTCTTTCTTCTTCTTTTTTTTTCTTTTTTTTTCTTTTCTTTTAAAAACTTCTTTTCCTCTTTTCTTTTGAATTATGTCTCTTCTTTGAATGAAAATTTTTTTTAGACTGATTTTCCCACATATTCTTCAACGTTCGGGTTTCCCTCTCTCTCTCTCTTATTTTGATTTTTGAATTTTGTTTTGAAGAATCTTGAAGGATTTAGAGTTTTCTGGAAAACCTTCAAATTTTTCCTGTCATTGTCATCATCGGTCTTTTAGAGGTAACCAATCCCTGGGCTTGACGTTTGGTCAAAATCGGGGTGTCCACAGCTGCAGACAACTCCACCAAGTGCTGCATTTTTTAACAGTCAGCTTTTAGATAGTACACAATGTACCATCAAAAGTCCTTTTACGGTTAGGGTTTTACCCACCCACCCCCCCCCCCCCCCCCAATTTTACAAAATTGACCTTAAAAATTGGTCTATATAAAGAGATGAATATCCCATTAGAAGAGGAGCATTCTTGAACTACATCTTATAATAATTAGGAGACTATTGAGAGAATCTTGAAGAGAATCAAGAAGATAAAAAAATTATTACAAGGGCTAGAAGAAGGGCCTGTAGATCCTTTTGAAGAACTTCAAACCATAAATAAGTTGAGGATAATTTGAGGTAACCTCTAATCTTAATTAGTTAGTTCAAGTTTAATCACAATTCATGGAACTACTTAGGATCTTTCACACATTTTGCAAAAGTCTCTTCCCACCACATCTCATCACACACCACTAGAAATGTGATTTAATTCTCATTTATTTTTCATTGACTTGGATATAAATAGCTTTGGGGTTAAGACCAAATAAGTTCTAAAGTGAATTTTGACTTAGAACATCAATTGAGTTTTGATTTCATCTCCATTTGTTTATATTCCTCTTTTGGGATTCATGAGATCTTCAAAATCTCATTTCATTCCCTTGAGTTTAATCCTTTAAATTCCCTATAAACTTGTAATTTAAATAGGAATTAAGTTAGGTCATAACTATATCCATACATAATTAGTGGATCCAAGTCTTAATTCATGATTTCGATTATCTAATTTGTAGTGTCATGGGATTCTCTTCATATTCCATTGAGTTTCATATGGATTGGTCATAATCAGTCTCCAAGGATCATTAACTGGGGAGGAGAATTGAATAAAGTGAGTTTAGATTCCTCAAGAATCATCAACATGAGAGAGGAATTAAGGCTTAAGTAGAGTCAACTCCAATGGCTCAAATGTCAACATTGGTTCAGTGAATTCAATAACCAACAATGATCAAGGATTTTTAATTAAATCATGATCCATTGGAATTGAATGAGACAAATTGAAATTTGTCCCTAACTCATTGAAGTATCACTATGACTTTTGTTTCGGTAAGGTTTCATAGTTACCATGGTTTGGTCTTAGCATTTGTAAACTAGTCACTCTGTGTCCAAAATTTCAGAACAACAAGTCAGTTTTAAATTGATTAGATCAGAAACTTGGAATAAGTATTTTAATCTTCAAATAATTGTTTCTATGAAGTTTTATGAGTTAAAAACACCCCCTAAAAAGATTGGAGTAATTCATATATGTTTACTATTTTTAAAAATGATACAAGATCTCTAGAAGAGAGTTGATAAATTCTTAATGATGTTAGGTTATGATCCAATTCCCAGAGATTGGACCGTTCGTTCTTTGATTTTCTTTTTTGGGTAAGAAACTATACTCATAGAGGAACATCATATCCAAAAATCATTAAGATCAAACCATGGCAAGTATGATTTTACTATTTTTATAAGTCTGATCGGCTCTGTGTAATTCCTGGAATTCTATGATAGGATTGATAAACTTTATAAATAATGGTCCAAATGACTTTTTTATGACTTAAGGCTTGAAATATGTTTTGATCATGATTTACTGAACATAAATCAAGAGGTTCGATGATCCAAGTCAATGAATGATTCATAGCTTACACTTGTTTATGTTCATGCATTCATCACCTATGTATTAATTTTAGCAATTAGGACATTATTTGGTATTGTGTTAAGTCATAATAAGTTGCACCTAGTCATGGATTCCTTGTAACCATGGGATTGCACCACCTCTATATGGACATTACATTGGCTCCGAGTTGAGACTTGTATATCTATAGAGGTGTTGTGATTTCAACAAATTAGAAAGAATTCATGATTATGTCAACTTTCCTATGCTTGATAGAGTTAAGCTAGAAGTTTGGTATAATACTTGGATTTTGATATTACATCTTGCTCAAAGCATGTAGACTAACCCTTTGTTTTATAGCGCTATAGAAGTACGATTTCTCCATTCTTCTCTAGTTTACTTTATTTCTTGATTTTATCAACTATTCAACTCCATGTATGACACCATAGATTAAGGTTTGCCTTATGTGTATATATGTGTTAGAGACTCTTTTTAGGTTTCTTGTTTATTTGCATGCATTGCACGTTTCCTATCACTTCTGAATCCCAAGTATGTTCTCTTGTTCTCTATTGCATATCATTCGTTTGCTAGATGAATCTATTTGGTTCTGTATGCCTTTTATCATTAGCAATTTTACACCCTTTCAACATGATTTTGTAATGTATATCTATATCTATGTATTAGTTGAGGGCATGCTTAGATTAGTAATTTGATTAAAAGAATTTTGAGTAGAGGTTTATTGCTGGATAGGATGAGAGGGGGTGTTTTAGTCCACCGGGCTCCTTCCCCTCTCATTCCATAATCCCCGAACCTAGAAATCTCTCGTTTTCAAAAGGTCTATTTGCTTTTAAAATGGTTTCTAAATTTTTCTTAAAAATTAAGCGGCGATTTGTATTTCAATTTGAAAAGTTTTAATAGTTTAAAAGGCGTGGTTAGCCTGCGATATCCATAGGGTGTCAACCATATGATAAGCAAAGCGCGAAAGACGCTCAAACTGAGTAGTGTACTCATGCAACGTCCTGCTACCCTATGTGAGCTCCATGAACTCCTTCTTCTTCAACTTCCTCTCAACCAATGAAAATTACTTGGTTAAGAACTTGTCCTTGAACGTGGCCCATATAGGTCTTTTGACCGCTTCTTCCCCCATAGCGGCTTACTCTGCTTCCCACCAATTAGCAGCTATGTGATTTAACTAAAAGTCGCTTATCGAAGTTTCTCTGCCTCATTACAGTCGATAGATCCAAGAATAAGATCCATTTCTCTCAACCATTGTTCGGATTTCCATGGTTCCATTAATCCAACAAATTTCTCAAGCCTTAGAGCACGGAAATGCTATAGTAATTTGTCTCCAGACTGCCTATGATTTGCACATTGGTGGTTATTCCCGTTATTGTTTTCTCAATTCTCCATATTCCCTAATGTAGCACTAGCTCTTTCAATTCTAATTACAAGAGCTTCCAAAAGTCCTGTCGGATCAACTTCAGGTGAAATCGGATTGGCAGGTCCTGCTCCACTATGGCTCTTCGCTCCTCTTGTGTCAGGGGCCATTATGACCTGATTACCAGTACATGAATATGAGTACTTACTAGTTAATGTTGAAACCTTTGATAGGTTGATTATATGATATCATATACAAGAAGATGTCTCACAAATTTGATGAGCAGTAAGACTGGAAACATCAATAAGTGAAACAAATATCCAAAATAACCTCTTTCATTAATATGAACATATAATTTATAGGTAGAGTTTACATACTAGTAGTAAAAAATATTTACAAGACGGTTTTATCCGAAAGCAAAAATAGCGTGGTACAACCGAGCTATCTATAACAGATAAACATCGTACCACTATCATATATACAGTATGTACACAAAAGAGGTGGCCCAAGACCACAAAAGACAATCATCACTAAAACTAGTCTTTGGGGAAAAGACTCCAGAAGTCCTCCTCCTCATCTGATGCAATAGGTGAAGCCTCATCCTCTGACAGAACAATCTCCTCTGGTGGCTCCCAATCCAAACAAAAGTCAAACTCGTCAACCATAGGGTCATCAGGGTGATCGTCCAACTCCTCAATCTAGGTTGCATTCCCTATCAGTGGATTTAACTGTGCTGCAGGCTGAGCAGGGTGAATTGGGGCTGCAGGAACAATCTCCTCCTATACATCATCCAAGTCGTCATCGGCCTAATCCTCCTCTGGTCCTAACTCCTTGACCTCATCCTTTGGGTCATCCTCTAGGGTGAACTCTGCCTCTTCCTCATCATCATTGTCAGCATTCTCGTCCTCTCCTCTATCTCCCTACTCCATAGGGTCCTTCTCGGGATCACCATCGACATCATCATCATCATCATACGCCTCTAGCTCGGGTAGAGCTTGTGCGGGGGTACTGGATGTGCTGGCGGTGGTGGCTGAACTGCATGAGCTGGTGATATATGTGCGACTCGAGCCAGAATCTCTTGGTATTGCAGAATATCTCGTAGTATAGCCTCCATCTCTCGATCGACTCATAAGAGAGTGAGTACTCAATGTAGACCTCAACACACACCCTCTCCAAACCCTAAATGCCATCGATGTGTATAGCTCTCTAAAAGTCATCCTCAACAAGACACTGTTCACATGATCTAACCCTCTAGAAATGTAACTTCTAATTAGCTAGATGTAGATGATTGGGAAACAAGAAGTACCCTCCTAACGCATCCTCAATATAAGTCGGCTCCATGCTGACTTGAAAATGAAACTATCTTATAGTAAGTACTAGCGCAAGGCATCTTAATGTTCGAGATGTGTAGGACAATCATTGAGCTCGTCTATACCTAGAGCTTTGTTACCAAAATTCCCTGTCACGCCGCAAATTAAGCCAAAAATAGGGATAATAAAAATTTTCCTTTATGGGTCTGTGTGACAAGCGGGGGTGTTTGTAAAATACAACTGTGCTTAAATGAAGAAACACACTGATTTAGTCTACAACTCTCTTACAAATATGCAATTTGGATTACAATGCCAGCTTTTACATAATATGATTAATCTATGATAAGTTGTATTGTTTTAGCTATAATTTGTGCAGATCACTACTTGCTGTGTGAAGAAATGAATAAGCAGGATAAAAGGGATGCTTGACTTAACGGAAGACAATTCAAACATAAAAAGCGAGTCTCGAGCGATCAAAGATCATTCAAGTGATCGAGGTTTCGATCGATTGAAGAAGGTTCAAGCGCTCGAAGGCTCCAGAAGTTTAATCGATCGAGTGATGTTCGATCGATCGAACATGCCTTTTATTAGAACTTACACGTACGCAGCAGAGACAGAGTTTTTGACCCTAGCCTTAGTTTTATGTATATATACTCATTTTGTTCACATCCAAAACGACTCCCACTTTGTTTTTGAACAATTTAAAGAGAGTAGAGAGCTTTGTTCTTAATCTTTTTTGTAGATTTTTCAAGGATTATCGTTATTTTGGCTTGGATTCTCTTAAGTTTAATTAAAGTTCTGCAGTCCAGGTTACATCTTATTGTTCTAGTTACTTTCTTCTTGCTGTTTATCGTAGTTTAATCTGTTAGTTTATAGCTTTGCATGATAGTTAGTGTTAAATCATTAGTTTTCATTTTTTTTATGTTCAAACCACAACCAAATATGAATTTAATGAATATTAACGTTAAAATTGAATCTATGACACTCCAGAAAATGTCTGAGTAGTCCCTAGGTTGGGAGATGACGATGAAATAGTGATCTCCAGCCTCTGCCATGTAGTAGTATAAAACCTACACTCGATTGATCGAAATGGTTCGATCGATCGAAGCAGACGCATAGTCAAGTGATCGAAGCCATTTCTATCACTCGAGAGATGATGATATTCGATCGATCGAAAGCGCGTCGATCGATCAAACCTTCAGATTCTTGAGTAGTGGTTTTGCAGTATTCCAAGACTTTCAGCGTTTGAGATTTGTTATCAAACTGTCCCCAAATGCTCAGTTTGTCAAAATAGTTTCATTACTTTAAGCCTTATGGTATTTTTCTTCAATAACTTTTGTAAACCATTGTGAATGCTAACACCATTCAGAATGTGAGACTTAACTATTGTTTCAAACCACCTTCATGTGTTTTGGAAATAAATGTGATGATGTAGTCCTGGCTATGAGCGGACTATTGATTCTCTATCTTTAGAAAATACGGAATACTGTAGATAGACACACTCCTTAGAGCTTAAATGTAACTGCATGGTAGATGGCATGATCGCTGCGGATTCGTGTGATCCCAACATTCCCTTTATATAAAGAAAACCGCTTTTAAAATATTGCTTTAGTTAATTAGTTAATCATTAGTTTACTTAATTGCTCTAGTAGTTATAGTCTGTAGACCTTCGTGTTCTACACCTTGTTTTCAATCTTGAATTTTTATTTTCCTCTTAGAGATTAATCTACGTATTTAGTTATTAACCTTCCCTATGGGATCGACCTAGTCTTAACCAGATTACTACTTGCACGATTACCTACACTTGGGTGTAGCACACAAGCGCACACAACTTTTTAGTCGTGCCTAGTTTTTGGTGCCGTTGCCGGGGAAGGCGACGAATTAATACTTAGATTACCTCAATCTACCATTATCTATTTGTGTTTTCCTTTTTTTTTTAGGTTCTCTAGATTAAAATATCCTTAGGAATCTTTCCCTTTCATGTCCGATAATTCCATTGAAAGAATTTTTGGAAATCCATTCTACTTTGTTGATTCCTCTAATTCTGTAAATCCCGTAGCCACACCTACTGATTGAATGGCTGATAATCAAAGTGAAAACGGTGAGAATGTGGTTGTACCAATTGATGATTCGCTTCATCCTTTGTGCGACCTCATGACACCCGAACACGCACCTACACCTTTTGTATTCTCATTCCACCCCATGCAGGCAAATTTCAATTTTGTAATGGAATGATTCAACTTCTTCCAACCTTCCATTGATTGGAGAGCGAGAAGGCAGATCTACATGTTAAAGACTTTGAGGATGTTTGTAAAACATTCTCACAAAATTATCCTGTAGATGTGACACGCCTAATGCTATTTCCCTTCACCTTGAAGGATAAAGCAAAAGTGTGGCTACTCATAATAAAGCCGAATTCAATCTACACCTGACATGCGATGAACTCTGCGTTCTTAAAGAAATTCTTTCCACCTCTCATGACCACCGAGCTTAAACGACAAATAAACTCTTATAAAAAAAAGAGCAATGAAACCTTTACTCAAACTTGTTGCTTCTCTCATGCCCACATCACGGGTATGAGAAATGGCGAACCATAAACTACTTTTACGAAGGGTTAAATGGTGAAACTAAAAAGTTGGTCGAAACCATGAGTTCAGGTCCGTTTCTTCGCAAAAACACTGAAGAGGCTGAAAGCTGACTTTGAGTGGCTAGCTGAACATGCTCATTAATGGTCAAATACTGACGATGTCTCACACTCACAGATATCCTGTGTGGAGAAAAGTCTGTACTGATTAAAAAGTATGCATCATCTAATGAACAATTACGAAGAACTAGTTAAGAAAATAGAGGAGTTAGGGATGACGAAAGGATAAAGTTCTAGACAGGTTTTACCTGAAGAACCGTGCGACACATGCAACATGTTGGGATATACCACTCAACACTATCCCAATGTGCCGTACTTTCAAGAATAACCCCCATGGAAATGAATGCCATGCAAGGGTATAGGGGGGCGAGGAATTCCTATAATAATCATAATTCGCAAAATAATAACAGTCGATGGAATAACCCCAGTTTTGATTGGAAAAACGATGCTGGGACCCAAAATCAATACCATCAACAACAGCCCTATAATAACAATCACCAATATCAAGGGCAATACAACAAGCACTCCCAACCATTAAATCAAAATAGATCAAATAACTACAACCAAGCTCAGCCCTCTAACAACCAGCAATCAAATGTATACGTGCCACCTCATAAAAAGGTACACGAGAAAGATCCACTCTCTAATGCAAATTTAACACAACAGTTAATTTAGATGATGAGTAAAATGTCCGCAACATTAGAAAGAATGGATGCACGATAAGAGGGATCGAGTGGAATGTTTCCTGCCCAACCACTTAAAAACCCTAAAGGATTCAACAATGGTCCCATTAACCAATAGAATGCCAAAGCCGTGACTACTCTGAGAAGCAGCAAGGTTATAGGGCAAAACATGCCTCGTTCTACTCCCGAGGAGTATGAAGAGGAGCCGTTTACTGATAACAAACCATTAGAATCATTAAATGAAGCTCCTAAAGAAGTTGAGAGAAGGCCCGAAAAGGAACCAGTTAAAGACGAATTACCTAAATGCCCTTTCCCCGCGCCTTACCCTCAAAGGCTTAAGAAACCCAAAAATGAGGCAAAGAATCAGAAGTTCTTGGAATGTTTAAACGAGTCAAAATAAATCTTCTACTCCACGATGCAATCAAACAAGTGTTGGCCTACACTAAGTACCTTAACGACTTATGCATGGTCAAAAGGAGGCAAAGTGTAAAGAAACACGTGTATGTCGCTTGCAAAGTAAGCGCAATCATCCAAAACGAATTGCCTCTAAAACTTAAAGACCCCAGTACTCCAACTGTCTCAAGCTAGATTGGAAACCAAAGGATAGACAATGCACTCCTTGATCTAGGAGCAAGTGCAAACCTACTGCCATACTCAATTTATAAACAACTAGTGTTGGGTGAACTCAAACCTACTCGAGTTGCACTATAAATGGCAGATAGGTCAGTCAAATACCCTAGAGGAATACTGGAGGACGTTCTCATACAAAGAGACTCCTTTGTCTTCCCGATCAATTTTGTAATTTTGGACACTGAACCGTGTCTAATCCATGTTCACAAATCCCGGTGATTTTTGAACGCCCATTCCTCAACACCATAGATGCCACGATCAAAATAAGAAGTGGTATAATGACCATCGTATCAAGATTTTTTCAAATCCCCGCCCTGAAGAATACGAGGATGAGAAAGAAATCAACTACATCGTTACGGTCATTAAAGATGAGGCTAATTTTGCAGATTACAAAGATCCATTGGAAGTAGTTGTGTCATAATTTGACGCTATCTATCAACCTAATGATTCTACTCCATTGAATGCTTCTTTAAATCACACTTGCCTCGTGATGGAAACGAAAGAGGATGATAGAGCTGAATGTATGTGGGTGACACCATATGAACCACTACCTCCAAAAACAAAATTAGTTATGCCCTCCAATTTTCAGTTTCCTGATTTGGAGTTAAAGGAGCTTCCAATAGAGCTCAAATACGCTTTCCTAGGGACTGAAAAAGACTTACCCTGTCATAATTTCATCTACATTAAATCCTGAACAAAAGGGTAAGTTAATCCAACTATTGAAACAATATAAGGGAGCATTAGGATGGACTATTACTGACCTCAAAGGCATAAGCTCGTCTGTGTGCACTCATAAAATATACTTGGAGGAAGACGCTAAACCATCGCAACAAATGTAAAAGGCGTCTAAATCCCAATATACAAGAAGTCGTCAAAAAGGAAGTTTTAAAACTGCTTGATGTTGGGATCATATATCCTATATCTGATAGCCCTTGGGTTAGTCCAACCCAAGTAGTGCTAAAGAAGGCAGGCATAACTGTCATTCCTAATAAAGTTGGCAAATTAGTACCGACATGCGTCCCCACTGGATGGCGGATGTGTATTGATTACCAAAAATTGAATACTGTGACCCGGAAAGACCACTTTCCATTACCATTTATGGATCAAATGCTAGAACGAGTGGCATATCATAAATGTTATTGCTTTTTGGACGGATATAGTGGCTATAACCAAATCAAAAATCGCTCCTAAAGATCAGGAAAAAACAACTTTTATATGTTCGTTCGGTACATTCGCTTACCGTCGTATGCCCTTTGGCTTATGCAACGCACCTGCCACCTTTCAGCGGTACATGTTGAGAATATTCAGTGATATGGCCGAACAAATACTTGAGGTGTTCATGGACGACTTCTCAGTGTTTGGCCGTAGTTTCAACAATTATCTGGAAAACCTTAAATAAGTGTTAGCAATATGCGAGGACAAATACCTAGTACTAAACTGGAAAAAGTGTCACTTCATGGTGACAAAGGGAATTGTCCTCGGCCATTTTATTTCTGATAAAGGTAGCCAAGTTGATAAAGTGAAAATTGATATAATCTCAAACCTACCTGTCCCCCGTACAGTCAAAGACATCCGTTCTTTTCTGGGACACGTGGGATTTTATCGTCTCCTTATCCAAAATTTTAGTGCTATTTCCCGACCACTGTGTCAACTCTTAGTCAAAGATGCACCTTTCTAGTGGTCAAAAAATAGTCAAACATCTTTTGACACACTAAAGGAACACCTTACCTCCGCACCGATAATACAGGCACCTGACTGGAGTTTGCCATTTGAACTAATGTTCGACGCTAGTGACTATGCCATTGGTGCAGTCCTAGGACAGAGGAAGGATAACAAACCTTATGTAATCTAATATGCCATTCGAACACTTAATGAAGCTCAAATAAACTATACGACTACCAAAAAAGAGCTACTAGCAATAGTTTTTGCTCTAGATAAATTTAGGTCATATCTGATAGGGTCCCCAATCGTCTGTTTCACTAACCACTCGGCCCTCAAGTACCTGCTATCTAAGAAGGACGCAAAGGAAAGGCTTATCCGTTGGATGCTCCTACTCTAAGAATTCGATATCATAATCAAGGATAAAAGGGGAGTAGAGAATTTAGTCGCTAACCATTTGTCTCGGTTAATGTTCATTGACAACACTGAACCCGTACCAATTAAAGATGAATTCCCAGATGAGCAACTGATGACTGTTTCTAGTTTGCCTTGGTATGCAAATATAGTAATTTATCTTGTTACGGGAGAGACCCCGAGTCATTGGTTAAATCAGGACAAGAAACGGTTCCTTTCGTTCGCACGTCACTTCTTTTTTGATGACCCATACTTATTCAAGTATTGTGCTAATCAGGTCATTAGACATTGCTTCCTGAACAAGGACATAATAGTAATTTTAGCCTCTTGTCATTCTGAAGCTTGCGGAGGTGATTTTGCTTTGCAAAAGACCGCACAAAAAGTCCTACACAGCGGATTCTATTGATCCACCATGTTTAAGGATGCCTATTCTTTTTGCAAATTATGCCAACACTGTTAAAAGCTTGGTACCATTTCCAAAAGGAATTCTATGCCCTTAACTCCAATTATCACAATTTTAATATTCGATTATTGAGGCATAGACTTCATGGGCCCATTTTTGGAATCAAACAACAGTGAATACATACTCTTGGTTATGGAGTACATATCAAAATGGGTAGAAGTGATACCAAAAAGACGCAATGACCACAAAAAGTAATGTCCTTTCTTAAGGAAATTATTCTGTCCCGTTTTGGAACCCCAAAGGCACTAATAAGTGACCAAGGCAAGCATTTTTGCAACAGACCTTTGGAGTCACTTCTCAAGAAATATGGGGTCAACAACAAGATCGTTCTAGCCTACCACCCATAAACTAATGGGTAGGCAGAGTTGGCTAACATATAATGGTTGGTCATCTGAATCAGTCATTTGAAGGGAATGTTAGATTTGCTATAGGATTGGAGAAAGACGCCTATCTAACACAACAAGCACAGATAAATCGACCTCAGTCGTCAAGAGGATTTTAGCCATGGATTTTAAAACCCAATCGCCAAGGAATACCCAAGGGTGGGGACCCTAGGGGAATTTTTAAAGGAACAAGAGAACCTGGGAAGGAACTAGGAAGCCACAATAAGGTAATTCTCGACCCCAGCAATATTGCCAGCAAAGACCACAGCTGGAGGCATTGCTGACAGCCTTGCCAAGCAATCATGAAGGATGTTTTTATTGCAAAAAGCCAGGGCACATTGCTAGGTACTGGACAACCTCCAGATTTAATCACCGGATGGATGTTGTTGTCGAAATTATAATAAATTGGATCATTTGAGTAAGGATTTCTGTACACCAAAAGGAGGATACTATGGGGCACCTATTCAGGGAATAGAAAGACCCCCAAATCAGATAAGGATGAATGCTATCATCCTAGTAGAATCAGGCTTTAATGCTAATGAGCAATAACATTTAGAAGGTACGCTTGTGCTCTTTTATAGTCCAGATAAAGCTTTATTCGATACTAGAGCTGCACGTTCATTTATTATTGTTAAGATTGTGTGTCAGTTGAGTTTAGATCCCCAGACACTTGAGCTAACACTTAATGATGTGTCACCATTAGGATTGACTATTAAGTTAGGTAAAATGTATAAAGATTGTCCATTGACCTTGGGAGATAGGAATCTTCCAGCAGACTTGGTAATATTGTCGATGTCAGAATTCAACATTATCCTAGGGATGGTTTGGTTGACTATGTATGATGCCAACTTAGAATGCGCTACTATGATGATTGCATTCCCAACACCTAGAGGACAGGCGATCAGATTTCAGTGTCAACTGATGAGTGATATGTTCTTGACAACTGGTTTAGCTAAAATGGGTAGTAATAGTACAGAAGCAATGATGGATCAGATTCCTACCATACGAGACTTTTAGGATGTATTCTAGGATATTAAAGGACTTCCACCAAAAAGAGAAATAGACTTCTATGTGGAACTAGTACCTGGTACATTGCCAATATCAAAGATTCCATATAGGATGGCACCGACTGAGATGTTAGAACTGAAGAAGTAAGTTCAGGAGCTTAAAGATTTAGGTTTTGTCCATCCGAGTACGTCACCTTGGGGAGCACCAGTTCTGTTTATAAAGAAGAAGGACGTAAAACTTCGACTCCGCATAGACTATAGGGAGTTGAACAAGGTTTCGATCAAGAATAGATATCCACTTCCTCGGATTGATGGCCTATTCGATCAGTTGTAAGGATCAAAGATCTTCTCTAAGATCAATCGATGATCCGGATATCATCAACTATTAGTTCGACCAGAGGATGTGTCAAAGACTGTGTTCAGAACGAGATACAAGCATTATATGTTTCTGGTTCTGCCTTTTAGATTGATGAATGCACCAGTAGTGTTCATGGACTTAATGAACAGAGTATTGAGACTAAATCTTGATAAATTCATTATAGTATTCATAGACGACATCTTGATCTGCTCAAAGATGGAACAAGATCAAAAGGAACACTTACAGATTGCTTTGCAGATGCTTCGAGATAATAAGTTGTATGTTAGGTTCAGTAAGTGCGTGTTTTGGCTACAAGAGGTTAAATTCTTGGGATATGTTATATCTTAGGACGGTATCTCAGTGGACTCATCTAAGATTGATGCAGTCTTAAGCTGGAACAGATCAACTAATGCCACAGAGGTCAGAAGTTTTCTTGGTCTAGCAGGATAATATAGGAGATTTGTAGAAGAATTTTCCAAGATTGCAGGACCTTTGATGAATTTGATAAGGAGATGAAGTACGAATGGATAGATAAGCATGAGCATGCATTTTTGGAGTTAAAGGAAAGATTGACTTCTGCACCAGTACTCGCAGTACCTAAGAGTGGAGAAAGGTATGTGATCTATAGTGATGCATCGCACCAAGGATTAGGTTGTGTGCTTATGCAAGACAGGAATGTCATTGTATATGGATCAAGACAGTTGAAGGTACATTAGAAGAATTATCCGACGCCTGATTTGGAATTAGGAGCAATAATGTTTGCATTAAAGATTTGGAAACACTATCTTTATGGACAAAAGCTTGATTTATTTTTTGATCATAAGAGCTTGAAGTATTTGTTCTCTCAAAAAGAGTTGAGCATGCGACAACGGAGAGGGACGGAATTACTCAAAGATTACGACTTTCTGTTGTAATACCATCAAGGTAAAGCAAATGTCGTAACAGATGCTTTGAATCGTAAACCTCGACTAGTTATCACTGCATTATTAATCGAAGAATGGAGAGCATTGAAAGTGTTAGCTAAACTCGAGCTTTAGCTAGAAGAACCAATGGAATGACAACATTTTGGATGTCTTATGGTACAACCAACATTGATCAGCCGTATCATAGAAGCTCAACAAATGACGGAGGTCAGCCAAGGAGCTAGAGATCTGGAGTATTAGTACAGACGGAGCCTTACGATGTAAAGGTAAACTCGGTGTACCTGACATAGAAATTTTTGGAAAGAAATACTGGATGAAGCACATAAGTCTCGGATGACTATTCATCCTAGAGGTACGAAGATATATAAGGACTTGAAGAGAAATTTCTATTGGGAAGGAATGAAGCGAGAAGTAGCTGAGTATGTAGCTCAATGTCTTACTTGTAAACAAGTAAAGGCAGAACATCAGAAACCACCGGGAGTTCTATAGCCATTATCGATTCCCTAATAGAAATGGGAACACGTACCCATGGATTTCATGGTTGGATCGCCAAAGTCACAATAGAACCATGACGCTATTTGGGTAATTATGGATCGACTTATGAAGATAGCACATTTCATTGCCTACAATATGATGTATCCTGTAGAATGTTTGAGCCGAATGTATCTATAGCACGTTGTATAGTTACACGGAGTACCTATTTCTATTGTGTCAAATCAATATTCATGCTTATCGCAAAATTTTGGAAGAGTCTCCAAATAGCGACGGGAATAATACTAAACTTGAGTTTATCTTTACATCCATAGACTTAATGGATAGACTAAACGAGTTAATCAAGTAATGGAAGACATGTTACGCACTTGCGTTATTGATTTTGAGAATTCTTGGGAGACACAATTACCTTTGATCAAATTTGCCAACAATAACAGTTGTTATTTGAGCATAGGGATGGTGCCATTTGAAGCTTTGTACGGAAGACCTTGCCGATTGTCGCTGTGTTGGACCAAAGTCTCAGATACTCAACTTTTTGGGCTAGAGATGATATGAGAAACCAGCCAGAAGATTCAAATTATACTTGAGAAGATGAAGACAGCTCAAATGTGACACAAGAGTTATGCCGACAAGCTACGCAAAAACTTAGAGTTTATAGTTAGAGATCACGTGCTACTCAAAGTTTCACAAGTTCGAGGCATTGTTAGATTTGGTCAGAGGAGAGCCAAGATATTGTCGCAATTTATTGGACCATTCGAGATTCTATAACTTGTTGGGAAAGTTGCTTATCAACTTATGTTGCAACCGAAGATGTCAGGAGTGTACAACGTGTTCCACATTAGTATGCTGAGGAAGTGTTCTCATAACCCAGCGCACGAGATCAACTTTGAAGATATTGAAATCAACAATAACATCATGTTCAACGAAGGACCAGTTCGGACCATGGACTGTGGAATTAAGAAGTTCAGGAATAAGGAGATTCTATTAGTGAAGATTCAGTGGAAGCATCATGATGGAGGAGAATCTTGGCGGAAGATAAATTCAGAGATGCGTGAGTGTGGACACGCAGAATTCCACTTTTCCTTGTTTGTTTGAAATTGTTTTGAAGGAAAGAACAAAAAGGAAGAGGTCTATTGAAAATAGATAGAGGGTCGCCACTTGGTCTTTAGGGAACCAAGAAACCCAATTTGACTCACCCAAATGGATAAAGGTCATAACCAAAGAACTTGACTTAGGGTTTTGGTACATGAGAAGAAGGAGCCTTTGTCATGACAAAAACACCCTCAACTCGCCCCATCTCTCGACGGGCATCAATTAGCATCCAAATAATCATCTTTTACTATGTTTGATTCGACAATTAATACTCTGATAGTACATTACATTTCATAAGAACATTGAAATGGAAGATCAAAAGTTAAGTTATCATTCATAAGATCTAAGCCAAATATCACACAATGCAAAGGTGAAAGATCACATAAACAAACCTAGGAAAAATCATCTAATCATATATCAAGTAATCAAGTTTTCCTAATCTAGGAGGGGACATGGATTGTTCTTGAAACAAATAATCAAAGAGATCAAAATATGCTTAGCAAGCTAGAATGATGCATGTTAATCTTTGAGAAAAGAAGACCTCTCAATCCCCAGGATGGACGAGAAAGGAAGATTAGATCGAGGGGAAGCATAAGTGTATGATTAAGCTCATTACTTATAATCTTCTTATATCAGGAGTTACAAAAGCCCCAAATCTTGCATGGATGCAATGTATGATCCTAGAATGTGCAAATGTTGTAGTGTGTTTGTGTATATGGGCTTTCTTAAGTGACTTAGAAGTCTAAAATATGCATGACTGCATGAAGGAAATCATCATACAATATGTACAAGTGTAGTATTAATTACTTCCTAAGAGATGAATTAATTTGGAAGGCATATGAGCATTCAATCAAAGAAAAACAAATAAATCATGCTTGCTGTGAATAGTGGATAGAACACTGACTCGATCTTGTGGAAAATGAAAAGTGGAGTTAGAAATGTTTTCAGTGCATGATATTTTATGGAGATCATCCTTATTGTGTCTAGAACACATATAAAAAATTGAATATTCAATAACTATTATAGATTGAGAGAAATCATATAGACAATAGAGGTTACTCAGAAACAGAGTTGGTACTATCGACTGAAATGTTGAAAAATCTTAAAAAATGAAAACAAATGATCTAGAGGCCCATATTATATAGAAAGTTCCCTAAGACACTGAAAGTCAAGGTAAAAATCTTTGAAATCTTTGAACTCAGATCATTCACTAATTCGAAGATTTTTTGTAAAACAAAGATTATTTTTTGGAATCCAAATGTTGGGAGTTTTAAAGGATTTTGAAGTAGGGGTTTTGAAAGCACATTTCTAGCACAAAAAGGGGATTAAGACCACTTGGAACATCATCATCAAACTCATATCAAGAACTCCCAATATTACTTGCACAAACATAGTTTTGCTTGAGAATATGACTTCAAGAATACATACAAATGTATTGAAGTTAGAATCATTATCTATTCAACATGTCTTTGAGGTCAAGAGCTACTATCCATAAGAATTCACTCTCCTCAAACAACATGTCATCTAAATGATGATAAGCATGTAAGTAATCGAAGAAAAATAAAAAAGAAATGAGGTAAGAATAGATGAAAATTAATGAAAACAAGCAAGTAATAGCAATCAATATATGATAATCAATGTGATTTTGAACTTGTAGCTTGGTGTTTCACTCATAGATATTGACATTTGGACATGGAAGTAGCTTCCTAACTCAAGATTGCTCAAAAATTGTGGTTGGGAAAGACTTGAATGTGAAATATAAGAGGGGTAATGGAAGAAAACAAGATTGAAACTCACTTTCTTATAAAAAATCAGTGGGAGAAGCTCCCTTTCCTTCTTCTAAACCTATCTCTATCTCTCTTTCTCTCTACAACTTCTATGAACTTTGCACTTGGCCCCCCCAAAAATGAAGTGCAAAGGGGGGTTTATATAGGCCAATTTGGGGGCAGTTTTGAGATTTTGAAAGTGTTCCCATTGGTCCTAAACATCTGTGAACAAGAAACTACGTCGTTATGGCTTTCAATTATTCAATTTGGACCCCCAAAATAAATTACAAAAATGGATTCTGCTGGGGTTGAGTGCCGCCGCGGCACTGGCCATGTTCTGCCATTGCAGTGGCCCAGTGCCACCGCGGTACTGCTCCTCAGACGCCCAGAAATTTGCGTTTAGGTACCCAGAGGTTCTGGTATTCGCGAAAAGGCCC
This sequence comes from Hydrangea macrophylla, assembly GCA_033977485.1. Classification (NCBI taxonomy): domain Eukaryota; kingdom Viridiplantae; phylum Streptophyta; class Magnoliopsida; order Cornales; family Hydrangeaceae; genus Hydrangea; species Hydrangea macrophylla. The sequence goes on along the minus strand of CM066990.1, from coordinate 25,442,352 downwards.
TATTTTGTTCGAAATTCACAGAAAATGCGTATGAGCCCCAAAATGAGGTTGTGATATACTGTTAGAAAAGTAATAGAGTCTAATTTACATAAAATATAGTTCGGAGATAGGTCACTTTAAAAAGTTTTGCGGTATTCACGACAAAAGCCGATTTGATAGCCTTTTTCAGCTTCTGAAATTCATAATAAATTCTTTTAAATCCAAGAATTATGTGCAATATACCATTGGAAAGCTATTGACCTTTATTATTCATGAAAAATGTTTGAAAAATAATACGATGCTTCGATTTGAAAGTCCACTTTTAGGTCAAATCGGTTAAACCAGGGACCTCCATGAAGTTCAGGGAATTTCTGGGAGCTGACATTTTTGTCCAATTTTCTTTTAAAACTTGTTTTAGTACTTTTCTCATGATCTACAATGATCTCGAAACTTTTCGGCGAACTTGGATGATTTCAGTCAAACCCTGGTCAAACCTAGGTGAAACCGGTCAACGGAGACTTTCGGGACTTCAGGGTGTCTCTGGGGGCTGACGATTTCATCTGATTTTGCTTCAAAACTCATTTTTAGTATTTTTATGATGTAGCATGTTCCCAGAACTTTTGGTCCAAATTCGGGAGTTTTAGGGCTTTCAAGGGCATTTTCGTTATTCTGAGCATTTTGAGAGATAGAACTTACTTCCAGGAGTCCTTTTTGAGTCTTTTTTGATCATTGTAGACCACCAAGCTATGGATCTCCTAAATATGATAGCCAAAAAAATGGGGTGTCTACAATTCGCCCCTCTTAGGCATGAACTTGCGAGGCAACGGATATCACAAGCAAGTGCCAAAGCTTTGAAGAGACAGGTCTTTTTGGAGGCTATAGATTTAGGATAAAAGCGTTGCAAAGATCCAATGATGAAAATCATGATGCTGAGGTTAGTGCTGGTCATGCTCTTTGTGAGCTACCTACGTATCCCTAGGGGAATCAGATCAGGACGTAGTCGGGGCACAAAGGAACAAATCACACATGCACAACAAGATAGGCAGATTCTATGCTATGAGGATGATATGAAATGCATGGATGTCATATGAATTGTGTCATGAGTCTTATACTGCCTAGTATTCTGATCCTAGTATAAGTTGGTGTTATGGGGTGTGTGCCACTCCGAGTGGACTTATGTCGTGGTAGTGTTTCTGACTGTAATGTAGTTATTGACCCGAATTGGGACACCAAGGTTTGAAGAGTCTGGGTCTTGGAGCAAACTTCTGAATTTTTGACAGTGTGCTTCACATTCGAATGGGATCGGATGTGGGGTCCTTGAGGACGATAATTAAAGATGAAGTTTGATAGATAATCGATGGACATGGAAGCCCTGGACATAGAAACCCTAAGAATTCAAGTGATGGACATGAAAACATAAGATATCATGTGACGGACACGGAAGCGCCATTAATATGGAAGCCCAAGATTTTGAATGAGAATGATGAACACATCATATTTTGAATGAGAGTGATGGTAAACTAATGATGATTAGATGCAAGAATTGAGATGGCGAGTACTCAGTGAACTACCGTGAATATCATGGGTTGGATCAGCGATGTACTAATGACGAGTCGACAGTGAACTACTATGACTGTCGTGGATTGAACTGATGATGCATAATTTGAGATTACGAGTCAACAGTGAACTATTGTGACTGTCACGGATTGGACCAAAAGTTGAACTAACCGTGATTATAAGAATTAACGATGTAGGAATCGAGATGATGAGTCGACAGTGAACTACTATAACTATCATGGATTGGACTGAAGATGTAATCGAGTCGACAGTGAACTACTGTGACTATCAGGGATTGCATTGATAGTTGGACTAACCGTGATCAGAAGAATTGACAGTGTACGAATCTAGATGATGAGTCAATAGTGAACTACTATAACTGTCATGGATTGGATCGACAGTTGGACTAACCGTGATCAGAAGAACTCACAATGTATGAATTATGGTGACGAGTTAACAGTGAACTACTGTGACTATCATGGATTGGACTGACGATGTACGAATCGAGATGACAAGTCGACAGTGAACCACTGTGAGTATCAGGATTGAACTGATACTAATCAAGATGACGAGTCGATAGTGAACTACTGTGACTGTCATGGATTGAACTATTGATGTACGAATCAGGATGATCAGTCGACAGTGAACTACTGTGACGGTCATGGATTGAACTGACGATGTACGAATCGAGATGATGAGCTGACAGTGAACTACTGTGATTATCAGGATTGAACTAAGGATGTACTAATCAAGATGACGAGTCGATAGTGAACTACTATGACTGTCATAGATTGAACTGACAATGTACGAATCGAGATAACGAGTCGACAGTGAACTACTGTGACTGTCATGGATTAAACCGACGATGTACGAATCGATAAGCCTGCTGGGAAAAAACTTAATCTACTAAGGATGAAGCAACTCTACTGGGGAGGAATGGATAAGATGTACTCTGCTAAGAATGAAGGTAATACGCCCGCTGATGGGTGACAAGCGGGTGTATTTGTAGAATATAACCGTGCTAAAAGAGAAAAATACACTAGAAAAGTCTACAATTCCCCTGTTTATCTGCAGTTTGAATTACAATACCAGTTTTTGCACAAATTGATTAAACTATGATAAGTGGTATTGTTTTAGTGATTATTTGTGCAGATTATTGCTGCTGTATATAAGATTGAAGAATGTTGATAAAAGGAAGTGCTTGGCCCTGATGAAGATAACTCAATGCTGAAATACAAGGTTCAAGCGATCGATAAGGGTTCGAGCGATCGACGTTTCGATCGATCGAATGGAGTTCAAGCGATCTAAGTTTCTGGAAGTTCAATCGATCGAGAGTTTTTAGATCGATCGAACATGCCTTTTATCAGAATATACGCGCACGCAGCAGAAACGGGTTTTAACCCTAGCATTAGGTCGAAGCTATATATATTCATTTTGTTTACGTCCCAAGGGGACGCCCCACTTGTTTTTCTTTTGTTTTCATAGAGAGAGGAGAGTTGTTCTTGTTTTGTAGGTTATTAACCAAGCTTTGACATTACTAGTTGAGATTTTTCTTGTGATTTAATACGAGTTCTTCATTTCAGGTTAAGTAGTTATCATTTTACTTACATATTGCACTTAGTTAATGGTAGTTAGCGTTTAATCTTAATGTTTGTTTATGCTATATACGTTTAAATCTCAAGGTTTTCATCGTTTTAATGAAAACCTCAAAATCAAACGTTACCTTAATGACTTTTCACGTTAAAAATAAATCTGAGACTCCTCAGATCATGTCTGAGTAGTTCGGGGTTGGGAAATCGCGATGAAACCGTGATTTCAGACCTCTGCCATGCACTATTTTTATTCCTGTGTTCGATCGATCGAATGTAGTTCGATCGATCGGACTAGAGACATAGTCGAGCGATCGAAGTTAGTTCGAGCGATCGAGAGATGAAGAGTTTCGATCGATCGAAAGAGCGTCGATCGATCGAGGACTCTGATTCTTGAGGACATCTAATACAGTATTCCAAGACTTTCTGCTTTACTGATTTGTTATCAAACTGTCCCCATATGCTCAGTTTGTCAAAACAGTCTTTAAGCGTTAAGCCTTAAGGCATTTTCTTTCAATATCTTTTGCAAACCACCCTCAATGCTAACACCATTGTAGGTGAGAGTCTTAACTATTGGATTAAACCACCTTAGTGTATTTCAAACTTAATTGTGATGATATAGTCCCGGTCATGAAAGGACTATTGATTCTACATCCTTAGAGAAGTACGGGATATTGTAGAAGTTGCCCTCCGTTGAGCTTAATTGCATTTGCATGGTAGATGGTTGAGTCATAGTGGATTCGCGTAATCCCAACACTTTCTTTTATTAAGTAAAACCATTTTTAAATCTTGCTTTAGTTAAATAGTTAATCATTAGTTAATTTAATTTAGTTGTTTTTAAGTTTAGTAGTTATTACTTGTAGAACTTCGTGTTCTACACTTCTCTAAAAATATTGAATTTTCTTTTCTTTTAGAGTCTAATCTAAGTCAGTTGATTTCTATCCTTCCCTGTGGGATCGACCTGGTTTTACCAGTTACTACTTGCACGTCTACCTACACTTGGGTATAGCACACAAGCGCACACAAAGATTTTTCACGTGTCAAGTTTTTGGCGCCGTTGCCGGGGAAGGCGACGATCAATTCCTTAGATTACCTCAGTCTCTCTTCATCTCTTTCTGTTTTTATTTTCTCTTCTTTTCAGTTCTTTTGGTAAACACTCACCTTAGGGACTCTCCTAGTTCATGTCCAATAATTCTATTGAAGGAATTTTTGGAAATCCTTTCTACCGTTCTGACTCTGATAGTTCCGTTAATCCGATAGCCACTCCAACTGAATCAATGGATGATCATCAGAGTGAAAATGGCGACAATGTTGTGGTACCAATTGATGAGGCGCTACGTCCTCTTTGCGATCTCATGCAACCAGAACACGCACCTACGCCCTCTTGCATTCAAATCCCATCGCATAATGGCGAATTTCAATTTCACAATGGGATGATCCAACTGCTTCCCACCTTTCATGGGATGGAAAGTGAGAAGGCGTACTTACATGTCACTGATTTCGAGGATGTTTGCAAAACATTCTCGCAAAATTGTCCTAGGGAGGTGACGCATCTAATGTTATTCCCCTTCACTTTGAAAGATAAAGCGAAGGCGTGGCTCCACTCCCTCAAACCTAATTCAATTTTCACCTGGCATGCGATGAGCACCGCGTTTCTGAAGAAATTCTATCCTACTCGCATGACCACAGATCTTCAGCGTCAAATCAATTCCTATAAACAAAAGAGCAATGAAACCTTCACACAAGCGTGGGAGCGTTTCAAAGATTTGCTTCTCTCATGCCCACACCATGGGTTTGAGAAATGGCGAACTATCAGCTTCTTTTATCAAGGATTGAATGGTGAAACGAAGAAGTTGGTAGAAACGATGAGCTCTGGACCATTCCTTCGAAAGAACACCGAAGAGGCTGAAGCCCATTTTGAATGGTTAGCCGAATATGCTCATGAATGGTCAACTTCTGACAATGTCTCACGCTCACAGATATCCTGTGTAGAAGAGAAAAGTCTATACCAACTAACTAGTGAAGATCACCTCATGACTAAAAATGCAGAACTGGCAAAGAAGGTAGAGGAGTTAAGCATGAAAGGAGAGAGCTCTAGGCAAGTCATGCCTGAGGAACCATGCGGCACATGCAACATGTTGGGACATACAACTCAATATTGTCCCAATGTGCCGTATTTTCAAGAGCAGACCCCGATGGAGATGAATGCTATGCAAGGTTTTCGAGGGGCGGGGAATTCCAACAATAACTTTCAAAGTAATAATAGATGGAATCACCCCGGTTTTGATTAGAGAAATAATGCTGGGACCCAAAATCAATATCAACAGCAGCCCTACAACAACAATCAATATCAAGGGCAAAACAATAGGCCGTCCCATCAATACAATCAAAACAGAACCAATACCTACAACCAAGCTCAACCCTCCAATGCACCATAAACCAATACCTATGTGCCACCGCACAAGAAGGTACAAGAAGAAGAGCCACTTGCTAATGCCAATCTAACGCAGCAACTCATACAGATGATGAGTAGAATGTCTACCACGTTAGAAAGGATAGATGCACGGCAAGAGGGTTCAGGAGGAACATTCCCTGCCCAACCACTTCCGAACCCCAAAGGACATAACAATGGTCCTAACAATCAGGAACATGCTAAAGCCGTGACTACATTGAGAAGTGGAAGAATCATAGATAAAAGCATGCCTCTGTCTACACCCGAAGTGTACAAAGAGGAGGAAGTGGTGGATAATGAGCTTGAGCAACCATCTACTCGAGAGGAGGAGCCGTCTACTAATGACGAGTCAATAAAGGCAAACATTGAAGCTCCTAGAGTAGAGGAAGAAGTTGAGCGAAGGCCTGGAAAGGAGTCTGTGAAGGATGAACCACCAAAATGCCCTTTTCCTGCACCTTATCCTTAACGGTTGAAGAAACCCAAGAATGAGACGAAGAATCAGGAGTTTCTGGAATTGTTTAAACAAGTTAAAATTAACCTTCCACTCCTAGATGCTATCAAGCAAGTGCCGGCCTATGCGAAGTATCTCAAAGATCTATGCACGGTCAAGAGGAGGCAAAGCGTGAAGAAACATGCTTATATCGCATGCCAAGCAAGTGCGATCATTCAAAATGAGTTGCCTCCAAAACTCAAAGATCCCGGTACACCTACTGTCTCATGTAGAATTGGGAATCAAAGGATAGATAACGCACTCCTCGATTTAGGAGCAAGCGTTAACCTGCTGCCATATTCAGTCTATAAACAGCTAGGGTTAGGTGAACTCAAACCCACCCGAGTCGCTTTGCAATTGGCAGACAGATCTGTGAAGTACCCTAGAGGGGTGTTAGAGGACGTCCTTGTCCAAATAGACTCTTTTGTATTTTCGGTTGATTTCGTGATATTGGACACAGAACCTGTGTCTAATCCTGGTGCACATATCTCGGTTATCTTTGGACTTCCATTCCTCAACACTATTGATGCCACGATCAAGATTAGAAGTGGTATCATGACTATCGTATTCGGGAACATGACATTGAATGTCAAAATTTTTTCTAATCCCCGACCTGAAGAATACGATGATGAGGAAGAAATTCATTACATAGACACGATCATTGAAGATGAAGTTGACTTGGTCGACTATAAAGATCCTTTGGAAGTTGTGATGACTCAATTTGGCGATATCTATCAGCCTGCGGAGTCAACTCCATTGGATGCTGATCTGAACCAGACGTGTCTTATGATGGATACAATAGAGGAGGATAGAGCAAAATGCATGTGGGTAATGCCATATGAACAATTGCCTCCTAAAACTAAGTTGGCAATGCCTTCAAGTTTTCAGTTTCCGGAGTTAGAGTTAAAGGAGCTACCCAAAGAGCTAAAATACGCATTCCTAGGGACTGGAAAAACCAACCCTGTGATCATTTCATCTGCTTTAACTCATAAGCAGGAAGGTAAGCTAGTGCAAATGCTGACCAAGCATAAGGATGCTATGGGATGGACAATTGCTGACCTCAAAGGCATAAGCCCATCCATATGCACGCATAAGATATATCTGGAGGAAGACGCTAAACCCTCAAGGCAAATGCAAAGGCGTCTGAATCCCAACATGCAAGAAGTAGTTAAAAAGGAAGTGCTCAAACTACTTAATGTTGGGATGATTTATCCGATATCTGATAGTCCTTGGGTCAGTCCAACCCAAGTGGTTCCAAAGAAAGCAGGCATAACGGTCATCCCGAACAAAGATGGTGAATTAGTACCGACACGTGTCCCCACTGGATGGAGGATGTGTATTGACTACAGGAAGTTGAATACTGTGACCCGAAAGGACCATTTTCCTTTGCCATTCATGGATCAAATGCTAGAACGTGTGGCAGGTCACAAGTATTACTGCTTCTTGGATGGATATAGTGGATATAATCAAATTGAAATTGCTCCTAAAGATCAGGAGAAAACCACATTCACTTGTCCATTTGGTACATTTGCCTACCGTCGAATGCCGTTTGGCTTATGTAATGCACCGGCTACCTTTCAGCGGTGCATGCTAAGCATATTTAGTGACATTTTCAGTTCAGCGATTCTTGCACTTATGACTATACACATCAGATTAAGCAAAATGAGATTTCATTCCATTAATAAGAGAGGGATTACATTACTCGATACAGATTCACAACAACTCGATGACAGACAGACTTGACCATAAGACTAAACTTGAAATATACTCAAAACATAGAACATACTCGACCCGGTCTCAATTGGAGTGCCACGGTGACTCGTTTATTTTACTTTTTCTTTTTTTTTTAAAAGAGCATCCTCATTTGCTTTGCTAGCAAAAGTCCCAAACACCACCACTTCACTTGTAAAGGTTCAATATTCATGCGCCTCAGTGAAGGGGATCATTTGAACAGATGAGCTAAGGGCTTTAGGTTCAATAAAGTTAGGGGTTTTTTGGTTAACATAGGGTTGGATGGGCGATAGATCGATGATTTTCTGATCGATGAGGTCTTGGACATAATGGCGAAGCCGCATGCAGCTGTCAATGTCGTGGCCTGAGCCTTGGTGGTAGGCACAACATTTGGACAGGTTACAGTTAAGCGAAGGGATACCAGCACGTGACTGAAGGGGTTGGAAGTGCCCATTTTTGATGAGGTTATTAAGTATTACGGACAACAGCATACCTTGGTTGGCGATGGTTCTTGGTTTTCGGGCTTTTTTAAACTTTGAGTTCAAGTGGGTCCTTGGAGTGCTCTTGGGGTTGGATATGGATTAGGATTACCAAGGCTAGGGTATGGGCTTGGATACAAGTAGGGATTCGAATGTGGAAATGGGCATGGATAGACGGCGTCAGACAACCCATACTTCCCTTTATTGATGCTTTGCACCATCTTCTCGAATCGGCTTATCCTTAAACTTAGCAATTCAATAGTGGTTCGTAGCTTCTTCACTTTCTCTTCTAGAGCTTTGTGGGCCATTGGTAGGCTTATGACAATCTGAGCTAGTCCAAGAACGAGATAATGAATTCGAGGAGGTACAACAGTGTCCTTACCCGGGGCTACAGTTTTCTGCAAATAGAAGTAAAATCCAAATTAGCAAAGGTGCAAAACACTTCTTATGGACTCCTATCGGGAAGAGTTGGATAGAATTTTGAAGGATTTATCGATGTGAACCGATGACGATTGCAGTATGCATACGACTTCTATACAACGATTGAGATGGGTGTGGATGATGACATATATGTGCTAGATGTGTATAGACTGACACATGTGGGACTGACAAGATGTGCGTGCAAGCAAACTGACATGAATTGTGTATGCATATGAGATAAGCATGCGGATGCAAGCCCTAATCTATCTGATGCCCCTACTTCTAACATATAGTAGTTAAGCAAGTAAGGTCCCAACCATACAGAGTGTGCTAACTTTTCTTTCTAGGATGATCACCGTCATGGGAAGGGTGGGGAAGACAAGTTTGCTCTTTGAGGAATCAGAATTTGGGAAATTTTATAAGTAAAGATTATTGGGAAATCTGGGTGAATTTTGGCATATTTCTAGGAAACAGAGATTTCTGGAAAATCTAGGAGATTTGGACAAAGTTTCGGAAAGTTTCTGGGTGAGTTGGACAGAGTTTCTGGGAAAAATTGGGAAATCAGAGTTTCTGGGAGAAACATGGTAAATTAGGAAAGGTTTCTAGGAAAAGCAAGGATTTCAAGGTTTCTAGGAAAAACAGGGATTTTTGGGAAATCTAGGCGGATTGGATAGAGTTTCTCGGAGAAACTTAGAAATCATAATTTCTGTGACAAATTGGTACATCTAAGCATTTCTGGGAACTTTGGACGGAGTTGTTGGGATTTTTGGAAAATGAGATTTTGACAAAGCTTCTGGGAAAACAGGCATATTTGGGTAAGTTTGGACAGAGTTTTTTTTTTTGTTTTTTTTTTTTGGGGGGTGGGGGGAACAAGTATATCGGAGTTTCTGGGAGAAACTGAGTTTGCTGGGTAATCTGGGGGATTTGGATAGAGTTTCTGGGAGAAACTGTTATATCTGGAAAATCTGGGAGACTTAGACAGAGTTTCTGGGAGAAACTGGTATGTCTGGGAAATCTGGGAGATTTGGATGACGGTGATCATACTGCCTAGCAAGTTTTCATACTCCTATGTCTTAGGACCAATAAACAAGGTTTACTGTGTATATCTTTGTGAACGTGGAGCAGACATCCTTATCATGGTGCTTATGCAGGTGAACTCAATGTGATTACATGTTAGTGCTTGCCTTGGGAGTCATAAGAAAGAGGTTTTGCCTCATGCCACATAACCGTCTACACTGCGCAGGTAATCCCGTCAGGGCATACACCAGTTATATCACAATGTCCTATCTGAAAAAATAAATCAACAGTCCTATGAAAGGTTCTATAGGAATCTATATGCAAAGGCTGGGTTTAGTCAAAGAGGATCCGTTGACGAGAATTCCAATATACCGTTAGAGAGACAGTACAGAAGTTTTTACTCATTTTGATATACCTTGGAAGCAATTGTATCAACGGTGACTTGTGCCCTGGCACAGCAAGACCTGAACAATATTAGCACCGCATTTCAGACACAGTCGGAGGGAAAATACAGAAGTGCAAAGCGCTGAACCAAACATAGTAAAAAGATGATTCTAAGGATGCTTCTTATGAGTCAAACCTCTATATTATTTTGTTTTGAAAATACAAGTCCCCAGCAGAGTCGCCAGATTGTGGACACGCGGAATTCCACTTTTCTTTGTTTGTTTGAACTTGTTTCGAAAGAAAGAATGAAAAGGAAGAGGTCTACTGAAAACAGATACAGAGTCGCCACTTGGTGTTTAGGGAACCAAGAAACCCAATTTCACTTACCCAAACGGATAAAGGGCACCGGCCTTTCATAACCAAAGAACTTGGCTCGGGGTTTTCGTACGAGAGAGGAAGGAGCCTTTTTCACCACTAAAACACCCTCAATTCGCCCCGTCTCTCGACGGCCCTCAATTAGCATCCAAATAATCATCTTTCACTAAGTTTGATTTGATAATTAATAATAAAATAGTATATTAAATTTCACAAGAAAATTGAAATAAAGATCAAAAGATAAGATATCATTCATAAGATCTAAGCCAAATATCACACAATGCAAAGGTGAAAGATCACACAAACAAACCTAGAAAAAATTGTCTAATCACATGTCAAGTAATCAAATTTTCCTAATCTAGGAGGGGACATGGATTGTTTTTGAAACAAATAATCAAAGAGATCAAAATGTGCTTAGCAAGCTTGAATGATGCATGTTAATCTTTGAGAAAACAAGACCTCTTAATCCCCGGGATGGACGAGAAAGGAACATTAGATCGAGGGGAAGCATGAATGTATGATCAAGATCATTCCTTATAATCTTCTTAGATTAGGAGTTACAAAAGCCTTGCATGGATGCAATGCATGATCCTAGAATGTGCAAAGGTTGTAGTGTGTTTGTGTATATGGGCTTTCTTAAGTGACTTAGAAGTCAAAAATATGCATGAATGCATAAAGGAAATCATCATAGAATATGTGCAAGTGTAGTATGAATTACTTCCTAAGAGATGAATTAATTTGGAAGGCATATGAACATTCAATCAAAGAAAAACAAATAAACCAGGCTTGCTGTGAATAGTGGACAGAATAGTGACTTGATCTTGTGGAAAATGAAAAGTGGGGACAGAAATGTTTTCAATGCATGATTTTTTTATGGAGATCATCCTTATTATGTCTAGAACATATATCAAAAAGCCAATCTTCAATAACCATCACATATTGAGTGAAATCATATAGACAATAGAGGTTACTCAGAAACAGAGTTAATACTGTCGACTAAAATGTTGAAAAATCTTAAAAAATGAACACAAAAGATCTAGAGGCCCATATTATACAGAAAGTTCCCTAAGACACTGAAGGTTAATGTAAAAATGAGTTGGGACCACTCTCTTTGGAAAAGTGTTCTGGAAGACAGGAAAAACAGAATGTCCAGATGGAATGTTTGGGTCAAAATGGAACCATTCCATGTGTTTTCAAGCTAAGCCAAAAATCATGGATGTTCTATAATGAGTAAGGAAGACTTTCCACGTTGTCTCATGATCATACCTTGATTATTGGGTCCTAGAGAAATCTTTGAACACAGATCATTCACTATTTTGAAGATTTTTGGCAAAAGAAAGCTTATTTCTTGGAATCTGAATGTTGTGGGTTTTAAAGGGGTTTTGAATGCACATTTCCAGCACAAAAAAGGGATTGAGAATACTTGGAACATCATCATCAAACTCATATCAAGAACTCCCAATATTACTTGCACAAACTTGGTTTTGTTTGAGAATATGACTTCAAGAATACATCTGAATGTATTGAAGATAGAATTATCATCAATTAAACATGTCCTTGAGGTCAACAGCTACTATCCATAAGGATTCACTCTCCTCAATCAACATGTCATCCAGATGATGATGACCATGTATGCAATCAAAGAAAAATAAAAAAGAAATGAGATAAGAAGAGATGAACATTAATGTAAACAAGCAAGTAATAGCAATCAATGGATCATAATCAATGTGATTTTGGACTCATAGCTTGGTGTTTCACTTATAGATATTTGGACATGGAAGTAGCTTCCTAACTCAAGATTTCTCAAAATGGTAGTTGGGAAAGACTTGAATGTGAAATATAAGAGGGGTAATGGAAGAAAACAAGATTGAAACTCACTTTCTTATAGAAAATCAGTGGGAGAAGCTCCCTTTCTTTCTTCTAAACCTCTATCTCTCTTTCTCACTACAACTTCTATGAACTTTGCACTTGGCCCCCCCAAAATGAATAGCAAAGAGGGGTTTACATAGGCCAATTTGGGATGGTTTTGGGATTTAGAAAGTGTTCCCATTGGTCCCAAACATCTGTGAACAAGAAACTACTACGTTTTGGCTTTCAATTATTCAATTTGGACCCCCAAAATAAATTATACAAATGGATTATGTGGGAGTTGAGTGTCGCTGCAGAACTGACCCAGTGCCGCCACGACACTGCTCCTCAGACGCCCATAAATTTGCGTTTAGGCCTCTAGAGGTTCCGATATTCGTGAAAAGGCCCTATTTCGTCCGAAATTCACAGAAAATGCATATGAACAACAAATTGAGGTTGTGGTATACCATTGGAAAGGTAATGGACTCTACTTTACATAAAAAATAGTTTGAAGATAGGTCACTTTAAAAACTTTTGTTGTATTCGTTCTAAAAGCCGATTTGGTCAACTTTTTCATCTTCGGAAATTCATAATAAATTCTTTTTAAATCCAGGAATTATGTGCGATATACCATTGGAAAGCTATTGACCTCTAGTATTCATGAAATATTTTTGAAAAATGATATAGTGCTCCAATTTTAAATTCCACTTTTAGGTCAAATCGGTCAAACCAGGGACCTCCAGGAAATTCTGGGAACCTCTAGGAGCTCCTAGGAGCTGACGTTTTGGTCTGATTTTCTTTTAAAACTTGTTTTAGTACTTTTCTCATGATCTAGAATGATCTTGAAACTTTTCAGCGAACTTGGATGATTTCAGTCAAACCCTGGTCAAACCTAGTCAAACCTAGGTCAAACCGGTCAACGGAGACTTTTGAGGAACTTTCGGGACTTCTGGGGCTCTCTGGGAGCTGGCGATTTCATCTGATTTTGCTTCAAAACTTATTTTTAGTATTTTTTATGATGTAGCATGTTTCTAGAACTTTTGGTCCAAATTCGAGAGTTTTGGGGCTTTCAAGGGCATTTTGGTCATTCTAAACATTTTGAGAGATAAAACTAACTTCCAGGAGTCCTGTTTAAGTCTTTTTCGATCATTGTGAACCACCAAGCTATGGGTCTCCTAAATCTGATAGCCGACAAAATGGGGTGTCTATAGTGAGAAGTTTTCGTTTTTGTCTTAACTCTATAAGCTTCTTATTTCAAGGACGAAATCTTTTATTGAGTGGTGGATGATGTAATACCCTGTATTTTCAATAATCATTTATGCACAAAGATTCTATTTATTTTCCATGATCATTTTTGAAATTTCACTTTCAATTGATCGAAGCTCTTTCGAGAGATCGAGTATTTCAAAGTTTAAGCGATCGAACCCTATTGAATTAATCGAAACCTACCAACATAAATTTAATACGCGGACCCTACTTCAATTGATCAAAACCTTTTCAATCGATCAAACCTGACCAATCTACACTCGAGCAATCAAACATCCTTCGATCGATCGAACTTGTAATCATTATGTTTGATCGATCAAATTTTTTCCTGGTTTCACGCAGAAACATCCACCTGCACCCTTCCCCTTCTACATATATGTGTTGTGCTCGTGAGTTTTTGGGTTGCTGAACTTGAGAAAGCTAGAGAGAGTGTGTATGCTTGTGTTATTTATATATACACAAACATCCATATATATATACACACACATATAGATATATATATATATATACGGTCAGAGAAGGAGAGGCAGACAGATAGAGAAAATAAGAAGAAGTGGAAAAGAAAAGGCGAGAGAGAGAGAGACAAAGACAGGGCAGAGGAGAGAGAGAGACCATTAAAGCTCAAAGAGGGATTCAAGCCAAACGTACCCTTAATGACGTTCGGTGAGTTCCAAACTCACTCAATAGCTTAGTTATGATGTTTTACATATTATGTACGATTAAAAATGATCCAAACACACCCTAGGGTATTTTGGACATTGACTGCCAAAATCTACAGAAAACAAAGTTCGAGCGATCGAACTGAGTTCAATCAATCAAAAATCCCTGGGTCTCAAGCGATCGAAATGTCTTCAATCGATCGAGATCGCCTTGACTTTAATGAATCGACAACACTTCAATCGATCGAACATCACTTCTTCAAGCGATTGAGAGGACTTCAATCGATCCAACCGTAACAGAACTTGGTTGTTTCCTTTAGTTAATAATTCAAATGTTTAGCTGTTTAATTAATGTTCCATGTTTCTATTATGTGATATTTTGGGATTATAGAGATAATTGGATGCGATAATGAGATTAAGATAATGTGGTAAAAAACATAATAAGGCTCAGAACATTAGTAACATTGCAACACATTAACGAGATAAGGTTTGAGTTTTAATGGTGGATAATATTGGTTAATCCTGGTGTTTGAGTCACTGGGGTATTTGTGACCGTCAGTACAAGTGTTTCGGTATCATGAGTTGGTCGTGAACACATCTGCGTGGGATGTGACTGTTATGTGTTACGCTAGTAAGAAGTATTGATGCATATGAATTATGATTGGATGATACTCGCAAGTGTTCTTAAAAGCGGTGAATAGTAAGATTTCTTAAAAGCGGTGAACAAGAGTATTGGTGCGTCCATAAACTAGTCGTTATATGAGCGTGATATATTGTGCTCGCAAGAGTTCTTAAAAGTGGTGAATAGTAAGAGTTCTAAAATGCGGTGAACAAGAGCTCTAGTGTGTCGTGATGATATGATCAGTTCAGTACAGTTAGTTGGGATTGGTACAGTCAGTCTCATAGTTGGAGAATGATGAGAATTGATTAATGATATGTCTGAATAAAAGAGGAAAAGACATTACTAATATCACTGCTATATATCATTCGGGACTGGTAATTACGTCATTTCTATGAGATTATGTTAGCTAGTTCTCACTCAGCTTTCAGTAAGCTGACGACCTTTATTGCCTGGACATTCCCTATCCAGACTACCCTGTCCCTAACAATACAGGTAATGGAACCTACGGTGATGGCTACTACCTGGAGTTGGATTATGCAGATGCCGGTTATACTAGAGAGGAGTATTATGCTGATAGTTATCCTTACGCCAGCTGAAGATCTGAAGATAGTTATATACAATTTATATTCTATCGACTCTGTTTTGTTTAACAGGTACTTGGGCATATGTTGTGTCCTGACCTGTTGTAATCCTGAGCACCACTCTCAGGTTTGTAATAGTGATATTGTTATTATATTGCATTTGTTTACTATTTCTATTTATCTTTTGGAGTAGTACTAAGTGGTGTGGATATCTAGTGACTTTCACTTGTTATTTCCTATAGAACTAAAAAGGAAATTTATTTATTTTTCTATTTTTACTGCTCCAGGGTGTGACAGAATATTGTTACTTGCCTTTTATCCCCAGAAACAAGGTTCGGGGGTCTTGGTACGAGAGGTGAAGGCGCCCGAGTAGGACTAAAGCACCCACTCCTCGCTCTGTGGAACAGTAGGCCTTGATTCAAATATCATTGTTTTTAATTCGTAATTGGTGTTGTTTCCTCAATCATACTAGATAATATATACATGGCAAAATGAACATCTAATGAAAATCATTCCAAGAAATTAAATCAAGTGGCAATCAGATGCACATGCGATATAAGAAAGAGGTATACTTATAGTGGCAAGTCCCGCCTGGGACCGATGCGAATAAAGGAAACATGTCATGATATGCAAGAAGGAACAGACTTACATTGGTCTGACTCAAGTGAAATTGCAAAAAAGTAAAAGAAAGGAAACGTGTAATGCAATCATTAAACAATCCTAGATAAGATATCTCTAACATATAAGCACATAAACGGAGACTATCCCAAAGGAATCGTGTCGTTGAAAACAAAGTTGTATACTTAGAAAAATTCTAAGAGAAAGGATAGAGATAGTAAATGATACATGGGCACTAAACCACATGTAGACGAGAAAAACCCACGAATCGAAGTCTGAATCCATGGCATTAAATTCTCTATACTAAGACACCAAGGAATACCCAAGCATTGGAAAAATACAAGTAAACAAATGATATGCATGATAAATAAGAAGAAGATGTCATCAATGAAATTTATAGATTCAGTGACCTCTAATGAATCCTATAAAAAGTGATCTTAAACATGAGCTGGGTATAAATACTTTTACAAAAAGTTAGATACATGTCTTAGGGAACTTTTCCAAAAGTAGGACTGTCTACTATTCTTGTAAAAATCATACATAATTCTACAAAAATCATATGAAATTCTATTTGGTGTCAAAAGAAAGCTATTTCATTGTAGGTTATGACAAAAATAATCCCATGGACATTTGATGAACATAAAGTTTCTGAAAAATGGTTTTAACCAAACTCTGTTATTCTGAAATTTGGTATCATTTGACAAACGAATGCAAGACATAATAGAAATTCATGAATCATGTTAATCAAGTTGATCTAGGATTTAATCTTTTATTCATTCATCATAGATGATTTCTATACCATGTTTTATTCATCAATTGTTGTTGAGTGATCAAGGAATGACCATTTTGTATGCATAATCATGATTGTAGTTAAACTTAGAAAATTCCAGAATAGCTGTATCAACTTCAACGCTTAGAAAACAATCTTAACTCGATCGTATCCTCACGATTTTACATCAGCATATAGATACATGAGTTAGGAATCATTCCCAACAAGCGGATCAACGATAACAATTGTAGATATTCTAAAATTCAAATACAAAGAGACGATGTTTAAATCTGTCGACCGATTTCTCAATAATTTCTAAAAATAGCATATGGATCTTAATGATTCTTCAAACGGATTGAATGAAAGCTAATTCATCAAATTTTACCCAAAAAATTCGAAATCCATCAAACTATGGATTTTGATGGACGAAATCCTATGGACAAAACAAATCTGCTTTGCTGAATTTTAACTAATTCATTTTAATGTGTGAGAAAAACATCTTAGGTGATGGTTTAAGTTTATTAGAGAGATCAAACTCGTAGATCAACTTGATTATCATGATTCCTAATAAATTTAGCCCTCAAGTTATATAAAGAGCTTTAGAGCATGGATCAAAGGGAGTTACAAATATCCTCTTAGAGATGAAATTCAATAGGAATTCTATGTTATAGGAATAATCAAGAGATATGTATGAACATAAGAATTATCCTTCTCATAGATCATACTTCGAAACCATCATTGAATTAAATGTACATTCATATATATTTATAATAATATATGCGTGGATCTAAACTTAATAGAAGAACAAAATTAAATTTGAAAATCAAAGCAAAAATCAATCTCTAATTATGAATTATCAACAAAATCAAGGAGGATTTGGATCTAGCTATGATAGTGTGTGAAGAGCAAGAGAAGAAGAAGATGAGTGCTCTAACAAAAGAAAATAAAACTAAACTAGATCCAAACCTTATAGATCTATATATAAAAGTAAGAATTAGAGATGAATTGTGATGTTTACCTCTTGGAGGATTCTCAATTATGTAATCAAAGTTGTTTTGAAGGATCTTCTTCTTCAAATGCTCTTCAAGTTTTTCAAGCACTCATCCATGGTAAGAGTTAAAGGAGGCTGTTTATGTCAAAACTCTCTTCAATTATCTCATCTAGTTATCTTAAGATTCATTTTTAGAAGAAATGAATTCATGATTCACTAATCTCTCTCTAGAAATCTCTTGAATTCAAAGTGTATGTGATTATATCTTCAAGTATATGCAAGGCGTGCTTAAGAATATTCTAAGGTTATCTCATATGGGATGCAAGGAATCTATATATAGGGTTTTGAAAACTTAATTCTTAAGTTTTAAGGTTAAAAGCGGGGTTTCAGTGATCAGAAAAAGGGTTAAAATGGCCATTTCAGTGCCTAAACGTATTTTTTTGGCAATTTCCTCATAGTGGAAAGCCTCTGGAAGCGTTTAGAACTCAAAAAACTCGATGGAGGGGGCACATGTGAGGTAACGGCTTAGGGGGAACCCGCCTCCCCATATATGGGACCCGCCATCACCTTTTTTTCATCCCCTGGTTGCATTCATGTCTTATTTAAAAAATTACATTCACTGTTTTTCTAGATTTTTGTAAAATTGCCTTTTTTTATTTGAAATTCTCCGTTTACATACCGTTGAAAAGCTGTCGAGTTGAATTGCAGTATAAACATATTCTAGGAGGATTTGAAAAGTGACATTTTTAGTTCAGCGATTCATGCACTTATGACTATACACATCAGATTAAGCAAAACGAGATTTCATTCGATTAGCAAGAGAGGGATTACATTACTCGATACGGACTCACAACAGCTCGATGACAGACAGACTTGACCACAAGACTAAACTTGAAATAGACTCAAAACATAGAACAGACTCGACCCAGTCTCAATTGGAGTGCCACGGTGACTCGCTTATTTTTCTTTTTCTTTTTCTTTTTTTTTTTGAAAGAGCATCCTCACTTGCTAGCAAAAGACCCAAGCACCACCACTTCACTTGTACAGGTTCAACATTCATGGGCCTCAGCGAAGCGGATCATTTGATAGATGAGTCGGGGGCTTTAGGTTTGATAAAGCCAGGGGCTTTAGGTTTGATAAAGCCAGGGGCTTTATGTTCGATAAAGCCAGGGGCTTTTTGGTTGACATAGGGTTGGATGGGTGATAGATCGATGATTTTCGGATTGATGAGTTCTTGGATATCATGGTGAAGGTGCATGCATCTGTCGATGTCATGGCCTGGGCATTGGTGGTAGGCACAACATTTGAACATGTTACAGTTAAGCGAAGGTATACCACCACGTGGCTGAAGGGGTTGGAGGTGCCCTTTTTGATGAGATTATTAAGATTTACGGACAACGGCATACCCAGGTTGGTGAAGGTTCTTAGTTTGCGGGCTTTTTAAAACTTTGAGTTCAAGTGGGTCCTTAGAGTGGCTCTTGGGGTTGGATATGGAATAGGATTACCAAGGCTAAGGTATGGGCTTGGATACAAGTATGGATTCAGAAGTAGAAAAGGGCATGGATAGACGGTGTCCGACAGCCCATAATTTCCTTTATTGATGCTCTGCACCATCTTCTTGAATCGGCTTATCCTTAAACTTAGCTGTTCAACAGTGGTTTGTAGCTTGTTCACTTTTTCTTCTATAGCTTTTTAGGCCATTGGTAGGCTAATTACAATCTGGGCTAGCCCACGAATGAGATAATGAATCCGGGGAGGTACAACAGTGTCTATACCCGGGGCTACGATTTTTTGCAAATAGAAGTAAAATCCAAATTAGCAGAGGTGCGAAACACTTCTTATGGACTACTAACGGGAAGAGATGATCAGAATTTTGAAGGATTTATCGATGTGAACCGATGACGGTTGCAGTATGTATACGACTTCTATACAACGATTGAGATGGGTGAGGATGATGACATGTATGTGCTAGATGTGTATAGACTGAGACATGTAGGACTAATAAGATGTGCGTGCAAGCGAACTGACATGAATTGTGTATGCATATGAGACAAGCGTGTGGATGCAAGCCCTAATCTATCTGATGCCCCTACTTCTAACATATAGCAGTTAAGCAACTAAGGTCCTAACCATACAGAGTGTGCTAACTTTTCTTTCTAGGATGATCACTGTCATGGGAAGGGTAAGGAAGACAAGTTTACTCTTTTAGGAATGAGAACCTGGAAAATTTTATAAGTAAAGATTTTTAGGAAATCTGGGTGAATTTTGGCAGTGCTTCTTGGAAACAGAGATTTCTAGAAAAATCTAGAGATTTGGACAAAGCTTCAGAAAGAAATAGGTATTTCTGCGTGAGATGGATAGAGGTTCTGGGAGAAACTGGGAAATCAGAGTTTCTGGGAGAAACAAGGTAAATTGGGAAAGGTTTCTGGGAGAAGCTGGGATTTCAAGGTTTCTGGGATAAACAGGGATTTTTGCGAAATCTAAGCGGATTGGATAGACTTTTTGGGAGAAACTTGGAGATCAGAATTTTTGGGAGAAATTGGTACATCTAAGCATTTCTGGGAAGTTTGGACGGAGTTGTTGGGATTTTTGGAAAATCTGAGTGATTTGGACAGAGCGCCTGGGAAAACAGGTATATTTGGGTAAGTTTGGATAGAGTTATTTTTTTTTTTTTTTTTTGGGAGGGGGGGTGGGAAACAAGTATATCGGAGTTTCTGGGATAAATTGAGATTTTTGGGCAATCTGGAGGATTTGGACAGAGTTTCTGGGAGAAACTGTTATATTTGGAAAATTTGGGAGATTTTGACAGTTTCTGGAATAAGCTGGTATGTCTGGGAAATCTGGGAGATTTGGATGACGGTGATCATACTGTCTAGCAAGTTTTCATACTCCTATGTCTTAGGACCAAAAAACAAGTTTTGCAGTGTATATCTTTGTGAACGTGGAACATACATCCTTATCATGGTGCCTAGGTAGGTCAACTCAATGTGATTACATGTGAGTAATTGCCTTGGGAATCATAAGAAAGAGGTTTTGCCTCATGCCACATAAGCGTCGACACCGCGCAGGTAATCCTGTCAGGGCATACACCAGTTATATCACATTGTCCTATCTGAAAAGATAAATCAACAGTCCTATGAAAGGTTCTACAGGAATCTATATGCAAAGGCTGGGTTTAGTCAAAGAGGGTCTGTTGACGAGAGTTTCAATATACCGTTAGAGAGACTGTACAGATGTTTTTACTCTTTTTGATATACCTTGGAAGGTACAGCATCAACAGTGACTTGTCCCCTGGCACAACAAGACCTGAACAAAGTTAGCACTGTATTTCAGACATAGTCGGAGGGGAATTGCAGAAGTGCAATGTGGTGAACCAAACACAGTAAAAAGATGATTTTAAGAATACTTCTTATGAGTCAAACCTCTGTATATTTTTGTTTTGAAATTATAAGTCTCTAGTAGAGTCGCCAGATTGTGGACACGCGGAATTCCACTTTTCCTTATTTGATTGAAATTGTTTTGAAAGAAAGAACGAAAATGAACAGGTCTGTTAAAAACAGATATAGAGTCGCCACTTGGTCTTTAGGGAACCAAGAAACCCAATTTGACTCACCCAAACGGATAAAGGGCACCGGCCTTTCATAACCAAAGAACTTGGCTTGGGGTTTTGGTACGAGAGAGGAAGGAGCCATTGTCACGACTAAAACACCCTCAACTCGCCCCGTCTCTCGACGGGCCTCAATTAGCATCCAAATAATTATCTTTTACTATGTTTGATTCAACAATTAATACTATGACAGTATATTACATTTCATAAGAAAATTGAAATGGAAGATCAAAAGATAAGATATCATTCATAAGATCTAAGCCAAATATCACACAATGCAAAGGTTAGAGATCACACAAACAAACCTAGGAAAAAACTTCTAATCACATATCAAGTTATCAAGTTTTTCTAATCTAGGAGGGGACATGGATTGTTCTTGAAACAAATAATCAAAGAGATCAAAATATGCTTAGCAAGATAGAATGATGAATGTTAATCTTTGAGAAAAGATGACCTCTCAATCCCAGGGACGGACGAGAAAGGAAGATTAGATCGAGGAGAAGCATAAGCATATGATCAAGCTCGTTCCTTATAATCTTCTTAGATTAGTAGTTACAAAAGCCCCAAATCTAGCGTGGATGCAATGTATGATCCTAGAATGTGCAAAGGTTGTAGTGTGTTTGTGTATATACGCTTTCTTAAGTGACTTAGAAGTCTAAAATATGCATGAAAGCATGAATGAAATCATCATAGAATATGTAAAAGTCTAGTATGAATTACTTCCTAAGAGATGAATTAATTTGGAAGGCATATGAACATTCAATAAAAGAAAAACAAATAAAGCATGCTTGCTATGAATAGTGGACGGAATAGTGACTTGATCTTGTGGAAAATGAAAAGTGGGGATAAAAATGTTTTCAATGCACATTTTTTATGGAGATCATCATTATTGTGTCTAGAACATATATCAAAAAGCTAATCTTCAATGACTATTACAGATTGAGAGAAATCATATAGACAATAGAGGTTACTCAGAAACAGAGTTCGTACTGTCGACTGAAATATTGAAAAATCTTAAAAAAATTAAAACAAATGATCTAGAGTTCCATATTATATAGAAAGTTTCCTAAGACACTGAAAGTCAAGGTAAAAATGAGTTGGGACCACTCTTTTTGGAAAAGTTTTCTGAAAAACAAGTTGAAAGTGGACCTAGATGCTGTGACAGCAAAAACAGAATGTCTGGATGGAATGTTTGGGTCAAAAGGAAACCATTCCAAGTGTTTTCAAGCTAAACCAAAAATCAGGGATGTTCTATAATGAGTAAATAAGACTTTCCAAGTGGTCTCATGATCATACCTTGATTATTGGGTTCTAGAGAAATCTTTGAACTCAGATCATTCACTATTTTGAAGATTTTTGGCAAAACAAAGCTTATTTCTTGGAATCCAAACGTTGGGGGTTTTAAAGGGGTTTTGAAATAGGGGTTTTGAAAGAACATTTCCAGCACAAAAAGGGGATTAAGACCACTTAGAACATCATCATCAAACTCATATCAAGAACTCCCAATATTACTTGCACGAACATAGTTTTGTTTGCGAATATAACTTCAAGAATACATATGAATTTATTGAAGTTAGAATCATCATCTAATAAACATGTCTTTGAGGTCAAGAGCTACTATCCATAAGGATTCACTCTCCTTAATCAACATGTCATCTAGATGATAATAAGCATGTAAGTAATCATCAAAAAATAAAAAAGAAATGAGGTAAGAAGAGATGAACATTAATGTAAACTAGCAATAATAACAATCAATAGATGATAATCAATGTGATTTTGGACTCCTAGCTTTGTGTTTCACTCATAGATATTGATATTTGGACATGGAAGTAGCTTCCTAACTCAAGATTGCTCAAAAATGGTTGTTGGGAAAGACTTTAATGTGAAATATAAGAGGGGTAATGGAAGAACACAAGATTGGAACTCACTTTCTTATAGAAAATCAGTGGGAGAAGATCCCCTTCCTTCTTCTAAACCTATCTCTATCTCTCTCTTTCTCTCTACAACTTCTATGGACTTTGCACTTAGCCCCCCCCAAAATGAAGAGCAAAGGGGGGTTTATATAGGCCAATTTGGGGTGGTGTTGGTGTAATAACCCTAATTTTCTAATTGCTTTTAGTAAATTTTAAATTATTATTTTCAAGTTTTAGACATTAACTATGTGTATGTATCTTCGTGACATCTAATAAAAATGTTGAAGTAGCGTGTACAGGTCGTTAGTATGTCAGGTAGTGTGCTTAACATAGAAATTTAGTGCCCGGGGTCATGGGTACCCATTGGACTAATCATTTGTCAAGTTAGAATACATTTTTGGGCCCATATAAAGCCTTTTTGTGAGACCCTTAGACAAAAAACTGGATTTCAATATTTATTTGGGTGTGTTACATAGATATATATATTTTATAAACCCTAGGTTTAATCATTAAAAGAAAAGAAAAGAGAGACATGAGAAAAATAGAGTAGTCAAGAGAGAGAGAGAGAGAGAGAGAGAGAGAGAGAGAGAGAGAGAGAGAGAGAGAGAGAGGAGAGAGAGAGAGAAGAAGAAGAAGAAGAAGAAGAAGTAGAAGAAAAGAGAAGTAGAGCAGAAGAGAAGAAAAGAGGAACCCCAAATATTGTTTTGCGAAATCATCATCAACATTGAAGCCCTAAATCGGTGAGTTAACTTGCTATTTTCTTTCAATCTCGTTTGGTTGAACATTTAAATGTATTGAATATTAAATTAGTATGGTTATGGGTTATGAGATTTAGGTTTTTTTTTTTTTTTACAATGATTGAAGTTGTCACTTGAGATTTATAGATGAGCATTGAATATGCATTTGAGCAATTATTCAATTTTTGGATTTGGCGTTTACACGGATCAGATTTGAGTAGAAAATTCATAATAAATCATACGTTAGAGTTTTCAAGATCCTGTTCGCGAAATCCTTTAGGAAACGTAATTCTGCACAACTTTTGTCTAATAGCGTTTTTCCCAATTCTGGACTGTTTAAGCAGAAAATTTATATTACAGTAGCAGTGAATGTTAACTCCGAATTTCGAATTTATGTTTATGAAAATTGTTAGAGATGTTTCTTTGTGCGGAATCATTATGAGGAATAATTTCAGTCCATGTTGGTTTTGGGACTATTTAATGTAAGGGTCTGTTTGGGACTGTTTTAAATAGTATTCTTGAGTGTCAATTTTATATGCTATGTGTTAAGAAACCCCAACTTATTCTATGCGTGGTATTAAATAATGATTATGAAAATATTACGCCAGAGACTTGAATAGAATTTGGGCAAAAAAATGCCTTATCGTGAATAATCGGATAATGATAATCCATGGAATAAATGATAAATTCCCGAAGTGGTTAATGACGTGATTAAACCCTCATGAATGGGTACTTATGAGAATTAACGTAGATGGTAAGAAACT
Source organism: Hydrangea macrophylla (assembly GCA_033977485.1). NCBI lineage: Eukaryota > Viridiplantae > Streptophyta > Magnoliopsida > Cornales > Hydrangeaceae > Hydrangea > Hydrangea macrophylla. The sequence continues at coordinate 25,417,504 of CM066990.1, read as the reverse complement.
GGGAATGGACCTTAGTGTTCACTACTCCCCGTAGTTGTGTTATTGTTTTTGGTAGTTCGCACTCTTTTGCCAGTGGCTTCGTGATCAAGCTGGCTTAAGACTTGTTGAGTGTACTTTTTGCTAGTGGCTGTGTGATCAAGCTGGCCTAAGCCTTATGCTCGGCTTATATTGTATAGACGTCTTGACATATTGACCAATCGTCCATTGTGTATACCTGGTTTGGTTGATACCCCAACAAAACTGGCATCGGAGTTGGTGTTGGTAGTATGTCCGGGCACACATGGGATATATGTGTGGGCTGTACCATGGAGGGTGGCCGAGTGGTAAACATAGGGAGCACAAAGATAAAATAAAGGCTAATAAATAATGACAATGGAGTATTTCATAAGACTGATAAGTTTGGAATAATGAATGTGAAGTTTAAGTTAGAATGTGGAAATGTTGTTTACGGACTTGTTTGCTTGGTTTGTGATAACTATATATTACAGGATGGTGGGTACACTAACTTTTATGCATGGCTGACTCACCATAGATATCCGACCGGTAAGTATTTAGTTTTGTTTATTCGGGGTTGGAGCCACTGCCACCACATTGAAGGAAACTACCATTCTGTCCTGAAATGTTCGTAGAACTACTGTTCTAACCCGGCATGAATTATGTGTGATGACATTGTTTATTTTATGTGCAACGATTTTGTATGATGTGAGGTGATTATGTTTTTCTTTGTGAGTACTTTTGGGATTCTATAGGACACTGTTGTTCCCTAAGACTCGTTTTATATTTTTTTGTTAACTCATACCAGTATTTTATATACTGACCCGGGTGCGTAATGCATTCGGGGCGTTTCTATATGAAACGTAATCGAATGTATGTCCAGGTTTAGTAATGGGGAAAATTTTTTGTGGAGCTTCTGTCTGTGTGAATAGATTGCTGCTGTGTTGTTTCTTGACAGAGTTGTATTTATTTTCTTAGTGTACTTTATTTTTATTCCTGGCCATGTGAGCCATATTTATGACATTGTAGTTTGGATTGCATTATTGAGTTTGGGAACGGTGTAGTGTCTCTTAATCCAAGGATGTCTAGAATTTTTTTTATTTCCGCTGAACTCTGTATTGAGATTTTGTTTAATGAAAACGGTGTTTCATTTGAAATTGAAAAGGGAATAAAATTTTCAAGAGAACGCTAGTTCTTTTATAATAAAAATGAAAGTTTGGGAATACAAGTTTAATAATAAAGAGGTTTTTTTTTTAAACACAAAATCACATGTCCTTATTTAATGAGCATAAAATACTATTTTCAATAATTTTTTATTAGCCTATGCGAGGGTGTCACTCTCCTTGTTTTAGAAATTGAATATTAGTCTGGATACATGCTCTGGATTAAATATTTGTTTGTCCAAAAATCGGAGTGTGACATTTAGGATTTAGAAAGTGTTCCCATTGGTCCCAAACATCTGTGAACAATAAACTACGTCGTTTTGACTTTCAATTTTTCAATTTGGACCCCCAAAATAAATTACAAAAATGGATTCTATGGGGTTGAGTGCCACCGCGGCTCTGGCCTAGTGCCGCCACTGCACTATTCCTCAGACGCCCAAAAATTTGCGTTTAGGCCCCCAGAAGTTCTGGTATTCATGAAAAAGCCCTATGTCGTCCGAAATTCACAAGAAATGCGTATGAACTCGAAACTGAGGTTGTGACATACCGTTGGAAAGCTAATGGAGTCTACTTTACATAAAAAATAGTTTAGAGATAGGTCACTTTAAAACGTTTTGCGGCATTTGCGATAAAAGCCGATTTGATCACCTTCTTCATCTTCATAAATTCATAATAAATTCTTTTTAAATCCAGGAATTATGTGCGATATACCATTAGAATGCTATTGACCTCTAGTATTCACGAAAAATGTTTGAAAAATGATATGGTGCTCTGATTTTAAAGTCCACTTTTAGGTCAAATCGGTCAGACCAGGGACCTCCAGGAAGTTCTGGGAACCTCTGGGAGCTCCCCGGGAGCTGATGTTTTTGTTTGATTTTCTTTTAAAACTTGTTTTAATAATTTTCTCATGATCTAGAATGATCTCGGAACTTTTTGGCAAACTTGGATGATTTCAATCAAACCTAGGTCAAACCGGTCAACGAGGACTTTCGGGGAACATCTAGAACTTCCGGGGGTCTCTAGGAGCTGATGATTTCATCTGATTTTGCGTCAAAACTTACTTTTAGTATTTTTTATGATGTAGCATGTTTCAAGAACTTTTGGTCCAAATTTGAGAGTTTTGGTGCTTTCAAGGGCATTTTGGTCATTCTGAGCATTTTGAGAGTAGAACTAACTTACAGGAGTCCTTTTTGAGTTTTTTTCGATCATTGTGAACCACCAAGCTATGGGTCTCCTAAATCTGATAGCTGACAAAAATGGGGTGTCTACAGTGAGAAGTTTTCATTTTTGTTTTAACTCTATATGCTTATGATTTCGAGGATGAAATCTTTTATTGAGTGGTGGATGACGTAATACCCTGTATTTTCAATAATCATTTATGCATAGAGATTCTATATATTTTCCATGATCAATCTTGAAATTTCACTTTCAATTGATCAAAGCTCTTTCGAGAGATCGAGCATTTCAAGGTTCAAGCGATCGAACCCTGTTCAATCGATCGAAACCTACCAACATAAATTTAATACGCGGTCCCTACTTCAATTGATCAAAACCTTTTCAATCGATCAAACCTGACCAATCTGCATTTGAGCAATCGAACATCCTTCAATCGATCGAACTTGTAATCATTAGTATTTCTAGGTTTCACGAAGAAATCTCCACCTGTACCCTTCCCCTTCTGTATATATGTGTTGTGCTCGTGAGTTTTTGGGTTTTTGAACTTGAGATAGCTAGAGAGAGTGTGTATGCTTGTGTTTATTTATATATGCACAAACATCCATATATATACACACACATATAGATATATATACGGTCAGAGAAGGAGAGACAGACAGATAGAGAAAAGAAGAAGAAGTGCAAAAGAGAAGGAGAGAGAGAGAGAGAGAGAGAGAGAGAGAGACAAAGACAAGGCAGAGGACAGAGAGAGACCATTAAAGCTCAAAGCTGGGATTCAAGCCAAATATACCCTTAATGACGTTCGGTGAGTTCCAAACTCACTCAGTAGCTTAGTTATGATATTTTATGTATTATGTATTATTAAAAATGATCAAAACACTCCCTAAGGTATTTTGGACATTGACATCCAAAATCGTGAGAAAACGAAGTTCTAGCAATCGAACTGAGTTCAATCGATCGAACATCACTGGGTCTCAAGCAATCGAAATGACTTCAATCGATCGAGATCGTCTTGACTTTAATGAATCAAGAACACTTCAATCGATCGAACATCACTTTCTTTAAGCGATTGTGAGGACATCAATCGATCGAACCATAACAAAACTTGGTTGTTTCCTTTAGTTTATAATTCAAATGCTTAGCTGTTTAATTAATGTTCCATGTTTCTATTATGCGATATTTTGGGATTATAGAGATAATGGGATGCGATAATGAGATTGAGATAATGTGGTGAAAAACGTAATAAGGCTCGGAACATTAGTAACATTGCGACACATTAGCGAGATAATGTTTGAGTTATAATGGTGGGTAATATTAATTAATCATGGTGTTTGAGTCGCTGGGGTATTTGTGACCGTCAGTACAAGTGTGTCGGTATCATGAGTTGGTCGTGAACAGATCTGCGTGGGATGTAAGTGTTATGTGTTATGCTAGCAAGAAGTATTGATGCATATGAATTATGATTGGATGATACTCGCAAGTGTTCTTAAAAGCAGTGAATAGTAAGAGTTATTAAAAGCGGTGAACAAGAGTATTGGTGCGTCCATAAATTAGTCGTTATATGAGCGTGATATATTGTGCTCGCAAGAGTTCTTAAAAGCGGTGAATAGTACGAGTTCTAAAAAGCGGCGAACAAGAGCACTACTATGTCATGTTGATATAATCAGTTCGGTTCAGCTAGTTGGGATTGGTACAGTCAGCCTTATAGTTGGAAAATGATGAGAATAGATTAATTATATGTCTGAATAAAAGAGGAAAAGACACTACGAATATCACTGCTATATATCATTCAGGACTGGTAATTACGTTATTTCTATGAGATTATGTTAGTTAGTTCTCACTCAGCTTTCATTAAGCTGATGGCCTTTATTTCCTGGACATTCCCTGTCCAGACTACACTGTCCCTAACAATACAGGTAATGGAACCTACGGTGATGGCTACTACCCGGAGTTAGATTATGCAGATGCCGGTTATACTAGAGAGGAGTATTATGCTAATAGCTATCCTTACGCCAGCTGAAGATATGAAGATAGTTATATATAGTTTATATGCTATCAAACTCTGTTTTGTTTAACAGATACTTGGGCATATGTTGTGTCCTGACCTGTTGTAATCCTGAGGACCACTCTCATGTTTGTAATAGTGATACTGTTATTATATTGCAGTTGTTTACTATTTCTATTTATTTTTTAGACTAGTACTATGTTGTGTGGATATGTAGTGACTTTCACTTATCATTCCCTATGAACCCAAAATGGAAATTTATTTATTTTCTATTTTTGCTGCTCCAGGGTGTAACAGAATAAGGTTACTTGCCTTTTATCCCCAGAAACAAGGTTCGTGGGTCTTGGTACGAGTGGAGAAGGCGCCCGAGTAGGACTAAAGCACCCACTCCTCACCCAGTGGAATAGTAGGCATTGATACAAATATCATTGTTTTTAATTCGTAATAGGTGTTGTTTCCTCAATAATACTAGATAATATATACATGGCAAAATGAACATCTAATGAAAATCATTCCAAGAAATTAAATCAAGTGGCAATCAGATGCACATGCGATACAAGAAAGAGGTATACTTATAGTGGCTAGTCCCGCCCGGTATCGATGCGAATAAAGGAAACATGTCATGATATGCAAGAAGGAACAGACTTACCTTGGGTTGACTCAAGCGAAATCGCAAAAGAGTAAAAGAAAGGAAACGTGTAATGCAATCATGTAACAATCCTAGATAAGATATCTCTAACATATAAGCACATAAACGGAGACTATCCCAACGGAATCATGTCGTTGAAAACAAAGTTGTAAACTTAGAAAAATTCTAAGAGAAAGGGTAGAGATAGTAAATGATACATGGGCACTAAACCACATGTAGATGATTTCTAAACCATGTTTTACTCATCAATTATTGTTGAGTGATCAAGGTGACCATTTTCTATACATAATCATGATTGTAGTTAAACTTAGAAAATTCTAGAATAGTTGTATTAACTTCAAACGCTTAGAAAACAATCTTAAATCGATCGTATGCTCACAATTTTACATCGGCATATAGATACATGAGTTAGGAATCATTCCCAATAAGCGGATCATTGATAACTATTGTAGATATTCCAAAATTCAAATACAAAGAGACAATGTTTATATCTGTCTGCCGATTTCTCAATAATTTCTAAAATTAGCATATAGATCCTAATGATGATTGAAACGGATTGAATGAAAGCAAATTCATCAAAGTTTACCCAAAAAAATTTAAATCCATCAAACTATGGATTTTGATGGACGAAATCCTATTGACAAAACTCGTAGATCAAACTAATTCAATTTAAAGTGTGAGAAAAGCATCTTAGGTGAAGGTTTAAGTTTAATAGAGAGATCAAACTCGTAGATCAACTTGATTATCATGATTCCCAATCAATTTAACCCTCAAGTTATATGAAGAGCTTTAGATCATCGATCAAAGGGACTTACAAATATCCTCTTGGAGATGAAATTCAATAGGAATTCTAGGTTATAGGAATAATCAATAGATAGGTATGAACATAGGAATCATCCTTCTCATAGATCATACTTCCAAACCATCATTGAATTCAAAGTATGTACATATATATATATATATAATAATGTATGCGTGGATCTAAACTTAATAGAACATCGAAATTAAATTTGAAAATCAAAGTGAAAATTAATCTCTAATTATGAATTATCAACAAAATCAAGAAGGATTTGGATCTAGCTCTGTGAGTGTGTGAAGAACAAGAGAAGAAGAAGATGAGTGCTTTAATAAAGAAAATAAAACTAAGCTAGATCCAAACCTTAAAGATCTATATATAAAAGTATGAATTAGAGATGAATTGTGATGTTTACCTCTTGGAGGATTCTCAATTATGTAATCAAAGTTGTTTTAAAGGATCTTCTTCCTGAAATGCTCTTCAAGTTTTTCAAGCACTCATCCATGGTAGGAGTTGAGTGAGGCAGTTGATGTCAAAACTCTCTTCAATTATCTCATCTAGTTATCTAAGATTCATTTTTAGAAGAAATCAATTCGTGATTCACTATTCTCTCTCTAGAAATCTCTTGAATTCAAATTGTATGTGATTGTATCTTCAAGTATATGCAAAGCGTGCTTAAGATTATTCTAAGGTCATCTCATATGAGATGCAAGGCATCTATATATAGAGTTTTGAAAACTCAATTCTTAAGTTTCAAGGTTAAAAGCGGGATTTTAGTGATTAGAAAAAAGGGTTAAAATAGTGCCTAAACGTAGTTTTTGGGCAATTTCCTCACAGTGGGAAGCCTCTGGAAGGGTTTAGAACTCAAAAAACCCGATGGAGGGGGCACATGTGAGGTGATGGCTTAGGGGGAACCCGCCATCCCATATATCCGACCCGCCATCGCCTTTTTCTCATCCCCTGGTTGCCTTCATATCTTGTTTCAAAAATTACATGCACTGTTTTTCCAAATTTTTGTAAAAATGCTTTTTTGTGTTCAAAATTGTCCATTTACATACCGTTGAAAAGATGTCGAGTTGAATTGTAGTATAAACATATTATAGGAGGATTTGAAATGAGAATTGAATGTCAATTGAAGTCCGGAAGTCCTCCAAAACTTTCGTCATCTTTTTGAAATGAAACGACTTCTTTTTCAAAATTATTTCTCAATTTTCATCGATTTGAGTTTTTCTTTGAAATTGAATCTCTGGATACCTAGAATATTTGCATTTAGAACACTTTATGTTCATATAACCCTGAGTGAATATGAATTGTGAGAGACAATTTTGACAAAATCGAGATTTTATGTTAGAACATGGCTTTTCTAAGCTTAAAGTCACTTTCTGAAGTTCGATCTTTCGATTGTGCGGTATCCAGTACCTTCCAGGGGGTAACTTTCATCATTAAATCCTCCTAGACATTGTCCACCATAAATTCTATCAATGTGGTCAAAATTGGGTGTCTAGAGTTTGACCCTCTTTAGTAGAGCTTGTTATGAACAACGTGAACTGCAAGTTGGTGCCAAAGCTAGATGGCACCCAATAACCATACTGAGAGGTTTTAGGAAAAACAAAAGTCTACAAAAATCAATTCAAAATCTAAGAAGATCAATAAATTACTAATACAAAAATGCTATGGAATGCTGGGTAGATGCTGCTAATCGAGGCTGCTGCTGGTCATGCTCCGTTGGAGCTACCTATGTATCCTTTCCAAGAATCAGACCAGGGCATAGTTCAAGCACGCGAGGAGATAAAGAACGCACACAAACAACAATACAAATGAAATACTCCTATCCTAGGATGCTAATGTAGTATGAAAACGTGAATGTGCAAGTACTAGATGAATCGTCCTCAAAGGTTTCCTAGGTTCAAAATGCAAGGGATGCAACGTCTCATTCTCATAGTCAAATATGTCTAAAGAAAAACATGATATCTATATCTTGGATGATTCTCATAATCTTGTTGGAGTCTTTCTTGTGAGTCTGAGGCTTGCAGGTGCCATCTATATCTTGGACGACTGCTGAAATAGCGGAGTATCCTGGATAAATTTTGAATCATGTCAAAAACTTATGATCAAAAGTTTCCTAACCTCTACATTGCTGATGTAGAGTCTGAACCCCTAGATGATTGCTGATGAAGAATCCTAACCCCTGGACGATTGCTGATGAACAGTCCTAACATCTGGACAATTGATATTGTAGAGCCATTATGCTAGGGATAGACTTTTCTATAGCTGGATGAATCTTCTGAAACAGGTCCTTTCTCTGGGGATAAATCTTCTATAACAGATCTAGAGGTAAATCTTCTAAAACAGGTCTCTCTACTAGAGGCAAATGTTCTATTTTTCTGAAACAGGTCCTTCCTCTAGGAACAAATCTTCTGTTTTTCTGAAACAGGTCCTTCCTATAAGGAAAAATCTTCTGTTCTTCTGATTCTTGAGAACATTCTATACAGAATTCCTAGACTTTTTGCTTTAGAGATTCGTTATCAAACTGTCCCCAAATGCTCAGTTTGTCAAAACAGTCTCTGAACTTAAGGCTTTAAGGCATTTTTCTTCAATATCTTTTGCAAACCACTTTCAATGCTAACACCATTGTAGGTGTGAGTCTTAACTATTGTTTTAAACCACTTTCATGTGTTTCAAATTAACTATGATGATATAGTCCCGGTCCTGAAAGGACTATGGATTCTTTATTCTAAGATAAATACAGAATATTGTAGAAAATGTGCTCCATTAAGCTTCAATATAATTGCACGGTAGATGGTTAGGTCACGGTGGATTCGTGTAATCCCAATATTCCCTTATATTAAGAAAAACACATTTTAAAACATCACTTTAGTTAATTAGTTAATCATTAGTTTAATTTAATTTAGTTTCTTTAATTTTAGTAGTCATTTTGTAGAACTTTATGTTCTACAACCTATCAAATATTGATTTTTATTTTCTCTTTATAGATTAATCTAGGTATTTAGTTTAATACCTTCCCTGTGGGATCGACCTGGTCTTAACCAGATTACTACTTGCACGATTACCTATACTTGGGTATAGCACACAAGCGCACACAAATAATTTCCGTGTCATTTGCCTCTTGGAGGATTCTCAATTATGTAATCAAAGTTGTTTTGAAGGATCTTCTTCTTCAAGTGTTCTTCAAGTTCTTCAATTACTCATCCATCGTAGAAGTTAAGGGATGCAATTGATGTGAACACTCTCTTCAATTATCTCATCTAGTTATCTTAAGATTCATTTTTAGAAGAAATCAATTCATGATTCACTATTCTCTCTCTAGAGATCTCTTGAATTCAAAGTGTGTGTGATTGCATCTTCAAGATATTAAAGGTGTGCTTAAGGGTATTCCAAGATTATCTTATATGAGATGCAAGGCATCTATATATAGAGTTTTAAAAACTTAATTCTTAAGTTTCAGGGTTAAAAGAGGGATTTTAGTGATCAGAAAAGGGTTAAAATGGCCATTTCAGGGCCTAAACACAGTTTGTGGGCAATTTCCACGTAGTGGGAAGCCTTTGGAAGGGTCTGGAACTCAAACAGATCGATGGAGGGGGCACATGTGAGGTAGAGGCTTAAGGGGGACCAACCACCCCCATATGTGGGACCTGCCATCTCCTTTTTCTCATCCCTTGGTTGCCTTCATGTCCTGTTTCAAAAATTACGTGCACTGCTTTTCCAAATTTTGTAAAAATGCTTTTTTGTGTTCGAAATCATCCATTTATATACCGTTGAAAAGTTGTCAAGTTGAATTTTAGCATAAAATTATTCCAAGAGGATTTGAAATGAGAAATGAAGGTCAATTGATGTCTGGAAGTTCTACAGAACTTTTGTCGTTTTTTTGAAATCTAACGACTTCTTTTTCAAAATTGTTTTTCAATGTGCATCGATTCTGAGTTTTTCTTTAAAATTGAATCTCTGGATACCTAGAATACTGCATTTAGAATACTTTATGTTCATGTAACCCTGAGTGAATATTAATTCTGAGAGACGATTTTGACAAAACTAGGATTTATGCATGGAAAAGGGCTTGTCTGAGCTTAAAGTCACTTTTTGAAGTTTGATCTTTCGATTGTATGGAATCCAGTACCTTCCATGGGGTACTTTTCATCATTGAATCCTCCAAGATATTGTCGACCCTAAATCCTATCAGTGTAGTCAAAATTAGGCGTCTACACTTCCCCAAGGCCTAAACCTACATACAAACATACATAGGTCCTATTTATAGAACAATAATGATTAAGGAAAACGGATTTTATCATATAGAATCGAGAATATTACAAAGAGAAATATATCAATTCTAGAAATGCATATAGAAAAATACACGTGTTACAGAAAATTTCATATATCTTATATTAAGATATTCACAAGTCTCTACTATAAGAGAGTAACACAATATTGTACAAGCATTTAAAATTATGTATCCATCTCTTTAATTCAATTAAGTAAATTCCACTTATAGTATCAAATTTACAATTCTCCACTATAGGATAGTAACAAAGTAATTATAAATTTCTATCTCAAATCCCAATTGATTCATATTCCTCAATGAGAGCAAAAATCATAATTATATTCACAATTATAAAAGCTTTAACTCACATTTCAATATAAAACTCAACATATAAGAGCAACACAAAAATTAAGATTAATGAATGTGAAGCTTTTATTCACCTTTAGTACATAACAAACATATCAGTTAATCATTAAATAGTCGGTGAGGCTTTACCCGTAATGATATCTTAACGAGATGATAACTCTACTCAAAAGATATGATAAATATTGATCCCTACAATTCATGATGATATAACAATAATTAAAATATAATTCTTCAATGCAAGAGCAAACTAGTAATTCTAACATAAACATGTTCTTATCCTCAAAATAATGATCCACACGTCATTCTAAGATTAACATCATTGATTAAACTCAATTCGAAGTCCATAACAGCGCTCTATGCGAAAACAATGTTTTCGATATATACCTACACGAGTCTTAAAAATAAGTTTTTTTTTATGGTATCAAAACATCTTCGAACTTAGGAAAACTGTTCTAAACATTATTTTAAGACTTAAAACACTCACGACGTATTTTTCGAAGTTACGGAGTACAAACTACACATTTTTGAAGTTAAAATACTATTTTCAAAATAATCATCATAGAATCGTAATTCCACAAATATACCAAAACATTAGAATTTGCCTCTGAAACAATTTTTAATAGATATAACATACTATCGCAACACTTCTGTATTTTCTCTAAGTTTTAGAAATAACATACATAATTAAAATAATAAACTTTCCAATTAATCAATTACTAAATAGTGATTGAAATAGTAACCCATAGTTTTATAATTTAATAAATTATAAAATAGTATATAATAAAATATTGTAATACAAAATCTTTTGTATTAAATACTAATTTTCATAACAAATAATCAAACGTGTTAAAGGTAATTTGAATTAAAATAAATAACTAACATTACTAAAATTTTACAAAAAAAATGTTTAATAGAATATCCATGTCCACAATATTCCATCAAAAAGAAAGTTTAAACCCGTTGTGTATGCATAATAAATATCCCTTTAAAAGTTTTGGGGCAAATTTGTAATTACACAAAATACAGAGATTATATGAAAAATTCCAAAAACTATAAAATTAACTTTAAAATGATAATAAACAGCTTTATAAGTTCTACGCTCGAAACAACGATTGAATCCGATATTGGTAGCCTTCTATATAATCGTTTAAAGTTTTGGGGGTGTAAACATAATTTTTAGGAATAAAATCTGGGCAAAATGCCCTGTTTGGACAGCCTACTGTGTCCAACTTTGAAAGGTCATAGCTCCCATATTTCTTGACATTTTTAAGTGATTCAAGAGCCTCTCTTGTGTGAAATTTTGCATAGAATCCAAATCAAGAGTCGGTTTTACCATATTCAAATCACAGAATGTGAAATTACCAATTTACCCTTTGTGCAAGAAAATCAAAAACTATTTTAAGGGTAGTTTTATATGTATTTTAGAAGTCTACCTTTAAAATTTCAAATCTAAAAAAGGTCAGAGGAAAGAGAAATCTAATTTTTACTATTTTAGACCTAACCCGGCCATGATCATGAGTTATTCTAAATCTAATTCAATTAATCAACTAAGAACTTCAAAACTCATAAAATAGAGGTAAAGCAATATAGAAAATAATTAACACTATAGAAACATTGGGTAGGATTACTCACTAAAACAAGAGAAAGAAAATCATTGAAACATAGTATTGAATGTGTTTGAAAGCTTCAATCTTCATTCTCCTTCTTCTCCTCCTTTTCCACCTTCTTTTTCTTGGATGTAGATTATATGTGTGGAATGTGAGTAGGGATAAAGATAGGTGGATAGGGTTAGATTAGGTTAAAAAACTAAAAACACCAAAATAAAATTAAATCCCATTTTTTGGCTTTGGGCCTCACAAAAGGCTTCATAGGCCTGAAACACATTCCCAAAACACTAGCCAAATAGGTATACATGAACCGGGTACTTAATTTCCATATTAATTATTTCATTAAATATATATAGGGCATGTAAAAACTACCCAAAAAATAAACTAATACCTTATCATATTTTAAAATAGAATATTTGTATTTATAGAAATACGGGGTATTACACACACACACACACTCTCTCTCTCTCTCTCTATCTATCTCTCTCTCACACACACACACATTACACTTGGTGGGAATTGTTTGCTTAAAACCAGCCAAGAGATTATGAGCTCTAGTCAATAAATGGCAAAAAGAGTCGTACGATTAGGGGTGGGCAATAGGTCAGTTCGAGTTCGAATTGCGAAGTTCGGGTCAGGTTATTCGGGTTGGGAATTATGGTACCGATATCCAAACTGTAGTAAATATAGAAAAATAGTTTGGTTTCGGTTCGAACCGATTTAACTGAAGTTTAGAATTATTTAGCTTGTTTTTTTTTAAGGAAATGTTCCAAATTCAAATTGGGGAAATCTTCAAATCAGGAACTGGAAGATAAAAGAATAGAAATTTTGAACCAATAGAGAAAAGGCACAAAACCCACTTGACTTACGGCTGCTCACTGTCTCACACACTGGCACACACACATATACACTTATATATTGTACAGACGCACACACTCACACTAACAGTCGCACATATACATATACACACACAGTGACAACGTCACATAACTCACAGACTCACAGTCACACACTCATACATTGACATATATATATATACTATATACACACAACAATGACATGACTCACACACACATACCTGATACCTAACCCTTTGAGTCACTAGAGAAAGGGAGAGATTGAGAGAGAAAGAGAGTCTCGCCGTCACCGGAGTGAGAGAGAGAGAGAGTCTCACCGTCGCCAGAGTGAGATTGAGAAACGTAGAGAGAGAGAGAGAGAGAGAGAGAGAGAGAGAGAAAAGTTTGAGGAAAATCATCATTATAAGACTAAAGTGATAAAAAGTAAAAACCCTAGGGTGAGTAATTTTTTTTTATAAAACTTCAATTTTTCAGTTTCGAACCAAATTTATTTCTCATACGGAAAACAAAGCCAAAATTATTAAATTAGTTTGTGTCACGCATTGGAGCAGCAAAAATAGAGAAAAATAAATTTCCTTTTTTGGGTCCATAGGGAATGACTTGTGAATGTCACTAATGATCCACACCACACAGTATTAGTCTACAACAAGAGTAGTAATAAAAACAAACTGGATAAACAAAATTGTTACTTCTATTCCAAATCAGAGTTATTACAACAGTAAAGCTACAGCGGAAGTATATAAGGTTTGCAAGCAACATATGCCCATGTACCAAATATAACAAAATAGTTTAAACAGAAATATATAAACTATTAACTATCTCCAAGTCTTCAGCTGGTATAAACATCAGCATAGTAGTCCTCCCTGGCATAGGTGTCATCAATGGGACCATCGTTGTAGGATCTGTCACCTGCAGAATGATGTACAGGATAGTCCAGATGGGGGAAAGTCCAAGCAATAATGGCCACCAGCTTACTGATAGCTAAGTGAGAATAAACTAACAAGGTACCTGATCGGGAGAGAACAAATCCTAATTATACACCTTAATTCACATTTGTTTGTCGTTTTTATCCTATTTTTGTATAATTTTACTTCGTTTTCCACTTTATGTCAGGATTTAGAAGAAAGCAACGATTCCAACACGCAAGCGGTCCACTCGCGCGAAATCCCAGAAATCGCTCGCGCGACGTCCCATTTTATGCGCTCGCACGGCCCGCTCGCGCGATCCGTACAGAAAATATAAAACGCGTACTTTGGAGTGCTGAAGACTCCGAGGTGAACGAAATCGTTCAATTACGTTCAGAATGTAATTTTTAGGAGTTTTAATGAGATTAGGTTTAGGAAAACTCTCCTAATCTCTCTATAACTATATATATCTCATTCTAAAGCAAAAGGAGGGGGACACATTCATTCATTGAAGACTTTTGAAGGCAAGAGAAAGGAGAAGAGCAAGCTTGAAGGTCTCTAATGGCTATCATCAACTCAATCTTCGTGCTTTCATCCACCATGTGCAACTACATTCCTAATCTAGGGTTTCAATGAAACCCTAGGTATGTAAAGGGGGAATTTCTATGCTTTCTTATTCTAGTATTTTATGTATTGGATAGTGATTGTATGTTGGTGGATAATTTATATATAATCAATTTTTAATGATAATAATCAAGAGTATTTTTGGTCTATTCTTGTCTTAGATTTTTCCTTATGCTCATTTAACTCAATAGTCCTTGATTTCTGTGATTGATAGGAGTATTTACATACAATAGTGCTTATGTGATTGTTATGTTTACATCTTTTATAATCCATGCTTAGGAAAGATGAGTTATGCTACACCCTAGTTATAGGTAGATAATTCATGTGAACCATAGATGGATTATGCTTAGGTTGAACTAACGATACCTTCATGTTGATAATCTTGGGCTTGTAGCTACAATAGATCGTGACTATCCAAACATAAAACTTAGAATAGAAAGTCTAGACCCCCGATGCATAGTTAGTGGTGGATTCGTAATCCTAGATCTCATCTATTCATACTTAAACCAATTTTAAATTTAGCATACTAGTTTACTTAGAGTTAATTCTAGAATTTATTTCCATAATTACATAAGTTTAATTTCATAGCTTAATTAGTAGTGATAATCAAATCATCAATCAATCAAACTTCCGATTTTATTATAACTAAATAGATTTGATTTTAGTAATTAAAGGATTAAAATTAACAATCTCTGTGGGTTCGACCAATTGTCCATACCAATTGTCATATGACCAATTGTCCACTTATGTACCATTTCCAAAAAAACCTTATCGAGACCTATCTAAGTTCCGTACTAGGATTGAGACATTACACCCCCTCTCATTGCGGCCTGACTACTCTGATTAAAAGAATCATATATCAAACTCATACCGGAAATCAACATGTTACCCACGTCGTCATGCTAATCCATTATTCTTAATAATACTTTATCTTTGTTGTCACATTATCCCTGATTAACCCAGAATCGCATAACAGAAGACCGAATCGAGAAACGAACAATCGAACCCTTAATATAATAAACAGGCAATGGAATCCATGTTCTGCCCATACCAATCGATTGGGATAAGGTCCAATCAATTGGGATAAATCATAACAATCGATTGAGGAAACTGGCAATCGATTGGGTTTAAAATAATGTCAATCGATTGCTAACATTGGCAATCGATTGGGATGTTAATCGATTGAAATTCTATCCAAACGGTTGGCACTTCGTCTTCACTAGCAGATTATAAAAGCAGCATATGTAAACTTCAAAACCATGCATATTCTACATCTAAGCTTCATAATAACTTGCATAAACTTCACATAGAGGAGCCAAGTGAGTTAGGAACTCACCAAGGGTGTGTTTGGCTTGTGTTTTTTTTAAAAACTCCAACCTTTCTCTCTCTCTCTCTCTCTCTCTCTCTCTCTCTCTCTCTCTCTCTTCCTTCTCTTTCTCTCCCATGTCTCTCTGCCTCTTCTCCTTCTCTTCTTCTTGTTCTTCTCTTCTTCTTCTTCTCTTTTTCTAGCTGCCATAACAGTTAGTGTGTGTATATATGGGTGTATACATGGATATATGTGTCTACAAACTTTCTCTCTCTCAATAACTAAACAAACAGCCCCAAGGCCTAAAATGAATTCATATATATAGAGGTTTCAGAGTGCCACACGTTCAAAGCTTCCGCAAAGAAGAAAACTTGTCTCAGCTTTTGCCAATCGATTGGTAATGATGGCAATCTATTGGTAACAGATATTTAAAGGCAATTGATTGGAATAGATGGTAGTTGATTGGTATGTTGCCACGTCATAACTTTTAGTCGGTATAATAGTAATTGATTGGTATCTGAAAAGTGGCAATCGATTGGAAACAAGGCAATCGATTGGTAATAAAATTTTCCCAAAAGAGAGAAAAAGTTTATATAAGTATATAAAATGAAGTTTTATACATATTAATACTCTTTAGAAATTCAGGGTATTACATCATCCACCACTCATTAAGGATTTCATCATCGAAGTCAAGAACAAACAAGGTCTAAAGCAAGAGCAAAAATGAAAACTTCTCCCCACTTCTCTGACTCTAGCTCCCACGATGCTTCTCCTTCATCATGATGCTTCCACTGAACCTTGACTAGCGGAATCTCCTTGTTCCTGAGCTTCTTGATCCCTCGATCTAAAATCTGCACTGGTCCTTCGTTAAATGTAACATTGTCATTGACTTCAATATCTTCGAAGTTGATCTCGTGCACTAGGTTGTGGGTTCACTTCTTCAACATACTGATGTGAAAAACGTTGTGCACTCCTGGCATCTTTGGCGGCAACGCAAGGCGATAAGCAACCTTCCCAACATGCTCTAGAATCTCGAATGATCCGATGAATTACGACGATAACTCGCCTCTCTTCTCACCAAAACGAACAATCCCTCGAATAGGTGAAACTTTAAGTAGCACGCGATCTCTAACGACAAACTCCAAGTCTTTGCGTTACTTATCAGCATAACTCTTCTGTTGTGTCTGAGCTGTCTACATCTTTTCACGCACAATATAAATCTTTTCACTAGTTTTTCATACCATCTCTAGCCCAAGAAGTTGAGCATCACTGACTTCAGTCCAAAAAAGCGGCGATCGGCAAGGTCTTCTGTATAAAGCTTTGAACGACATCATTCCTATTCTTGAATGATAACTGTTATTATAGGCGAACTTAATCAAAGGTAAGTGCATCTCCTAAGAACTCTCAAAATCAATAATGCAAGCACGTAACAAGTCCTCCATTACTTGATTAACTCGTTCAGTTTGCACATCGATCTACGGATGAAAAGCTGAACTCAAGTTTAAAGTTGTTCTCATTGCTGTCTGGAGACTCTTCCAAAATTCTGTAGTAAACCACTAATCTCGATCTGACACAATAGACACAGGTACTCTGTGTAAATGTACTTTGTGTTGTAGATACATCTAGCTTAAACATTCTATTGGATACGTCATACTATAGGCAATAAAATGTGTCGTCTTTGTAAGTTAATCCACGATTAACCAAATAAAATCATGGTTCTAATGTGACTTTGCAATCCTACCACAAAATCCATGGTAATGTGTTCCCATTTCCATTGGGGAATCGATAACGATTGTAGAATTCCAGGCGACTTCTGATGTTTTGCCTTTACTTGTTTATAAGTAAGACATTGAGATACATACTTGGCTATTTCACTCTTCATTCCTTCCCACCATAAATCCTCTTCAGATCCTTGTACATCTTCGTACCTCCAGGATGAATCGTCATACGTGACTTATGCGCTTCATCGAATATTTCTGTCTGGAGATTTTCTTCGTCAGGTACATAGAGTCTACCTTTACATCGTAAACTCCATCTGTACTGGTACTCCAGATTTTTGGCTCTTTTGCTGACATCTTGGCAAACCATAACTTCAAATCCTCTATTGTCTGTTGAGCTTCAATGATGCGGCTGATCAAAGTTGGATATACCATAAGGCATCCAAAATGTTGTCTTTCCATTAGTTCCACTGACTCAAGCTTGAATTTAGCTAAAACTTCTAATGCTCTACATTCTTGAATTAGTAATGCAGCTATCACTAGTTAAGGTTTATGGCTCAAAGCATCGGCTACAACATTCGCTTTACCTGGATGGTATTGTAACAAAAAGTTGTAGTCTTTGAGTAACTCCATCTGTCTTTGTTGTCGTATGTTTAGCTCCTTCTAAGAGAACAAATACTTCAAACTCTTATGATCGAAAAACATATCAAACTTCTCTCGATAGAGATAGTGTCTCCAGATCTTTAATGCGAACACTATTCCTGCTAATACTAAATCATGAGTAGGGTAATTTTTCTCATGTACCTTCAACTATCTTGATCCGTAAGTAGTAACATTTCCATTTTGCATAAGTACACATCCAAGTCCTTGGTACGATGCATCACTACTGTAGATCACATACCTTTCTCCACTCTTAAGTATTACGAGTACTGGTACAGATGTCAATCTTCCTGTTAACTCTTGAAATGTACCCTCATGCTTGTCTGTTCATTCGTACTTCATCTCCTTCCTCTGCGCGCAGTTTTTTACGTTGCTTTATCAGGTGATATCACTCTATCTATCTATTTGAAAATCAACTTCTGGGGTCATCGCAATTTTCAATGGGGGGTAGGATGTAGATAGACCATCACCTGTGCATATCTATACTTAGCAATCTGTATCACTCCATCTATTGCAAATCTCCATTATAATTAAAAATCAAAATTGCAAATTTTCAAATAATTAACCAAGTTTTGGAACTAAATTGGTAGAAAAATTTTGAATTTCCTCTCCTATTTAGCTGTTATCAAGCAATGATATATTCATATTCATCTCATCCCATTATGACTTAAGTTCACGCGTTTTTCTAGCTTCACTAAGAGGAATGCATTTGTTAACCATTCTAGTATCCAAATCATTTGCACATGTTAAGAGCTATGCAGAAAACTGAAAATAGAGTTAATATGACTTTTATGCTTCAAGGAATAACTAGTGGAAACTAACAACCCTTAGTGAGCTTTTGAACCCAATCTTCAATTCTGAGGGAATTGTCACATTAATTCGAATTGTTTTCTTGAATATACTTTAAATTCGTTGGATAAGTCTCAAAATTCTTCATTTAGGCTGTTTATTAGAGGAGAACGTTCAGGATTTACCAATTAAAACTCAGGGAACACTGAAGTGCTAAAACTAAGAAGTTAAGAAAATAATTTAAGCCTTCGTTATTCATTCTTTATCTTTTTCATATACCTGTATCAACATCCAAGAATCTCTTGACCCCACACTGATTAAATATCACCAATATGAACGCCTAACCTTTCGTCTGATACTTTAACCTCTATAAACTCGATTGCACGGCTGATGTGATTAAAATTGTTGAAGTAGTTAACAAGAAGGGAGTAATTGTGGGAAGCAGGTTAAAAAAAAAATATATATATATATATATACGAGAATAGAGGATAGTTGGAATAAAGAAGAAATAAACGCAATCAAATGCCAAGGATGTGCAATTTCTTACCCCTCTTATCTTTATCTCACTAAATAAAATCCGAATTGTCTAAGCCTTAATGATTCTTGACGACGTAGTTTGAATATGAAAGTGTAAGTTGAGTTATCCACGGTATTTCGGTCCTCTAGTAAGTGGTATTCCTTTCATGAGACTGTACACTCTTAATGTTCGTCCTTTATCGAGTTAGGTGTGAAACACTAGTAGCCAGAACATCACTCATATTAAAGCTTTCACACCATGAGCGACCATTTCTAAACAAGTTTTTGTGAGATGTTCATTTTTTAGCGTAAACCCATGTGAGAATTGAGTTGAAACTACGAGTTCCAAGAGTATAATAGTCTAAACGATTCTAAATGAAGTTGAATGCAGAACTATTGATTTCATGCACACACGGATACATGAATGTAATGCATATGTATATTTATCTTGGTGATATGAGGAACATGTGGATTTCTTCATTGTTTGTATGAGGTTGATATGTTATGTGGAGCTAAATTGATAGTCGAATAGGAAGAAATGTTGATAAGTTTTTCTATATCCTTTTGAGATTAAAAATGGAGAATTTTGTGGGAATATTCACTGCAATCCCTCACGAGACAACACTCGTCCACTAGGGAAACCTAGGGGTTTAACGGCTTGTTGCATTTGCTAAATGCAACCGCGATTCCTGCGAAAGTGAGTTAGGAAGTTTCTTTCATTTTACTAGGTTAGTTGCTTTAGTCTTATTTTGTTATTTTAGTCGTTGTAGTATTAGTAAGCTTGTTTTATTTTCGCTTTATTGCTAGGGACTAGCAAATCGCTAGTTGGGGGTTGTGACAAGCGGGGGTATTTGTAAAATACAACCACGCTAAAAGAGGAAAATACACTAGAAAAGTCTACAATTCCCCTGTTTATCTGCAGTTTGAATTACAATGCCAGTTTCTACACGTTTTGATTAATCTATGATAAGTTGTGTGTTTTAGCTGTAATTTGTGCAGATTACTGCTGCGGTGTACAAGATTGAAGACTGTTGATAAAAGGAAGTGCTTGGTCCTGATGAAGATAACTCAAAGCTAAAATACATGGTTCGAGCGATCGCAGAAGTCTCGAGCGATCGAAGGTTCGATCGATCGAGTAAAGTTCAAGCGCTCGAATTTTCCAGAAGTTCAATCGATCGAGAGTGTTTCGATCGATCGAATGTGCCTTTTATCAGATTATACGCGCATGCAGCAGAAACGGGTTTTTAACCCTAGCATTAGGTTTAGGCTATATATAATCATTTTGTTTACATCCCAAAGGACGTACACAAACTTTGTTTCATCAGTTTTCCATAGAGAGTAGAGAGTTTCATCTTATTTTGTAGGTTTTTTTTTATCAAGCATTTCATTGTAACTTGGATTTCGTAAGGTTTAATAGTAGTTGTTCTTCTCAAGGTTACTTCGTTTTATTTTGTTTACATTCTGCACTTATTTATTCGTAGTATAATCTTCAATATCGTAGTATGGTATGCTAAGACGAGTTAAAATCATTGATTTTCATAGTTTTCATGAAGAACTCGCAAACAAACATGACTTTAATGAACCTTTACGTTAAAAATAAATCTGAGACTTCCAAGACCATGTCTGAGTAGTCCGGGGTTGGGAAATCGCGGTGAAACCGTGATTTCAGGCCTCTGCCATGCAGTATTTTTATTCCTGTGTTCGATCGATCGAATGTAGTTCGATCGATCGGACCAGAGACATATTCGAGCGATCGAAGATATTTCGATCGATCGAGAGATGAAGAAGTTCGATCGATCGAAAGCGCATCGATCGATCGAGACCTCTGATTCTTGAGGACATCTAATACAGTATTCCAAGACTTTCTGCTTTACTGATTCGTTATCAAACTGTCCCCAAATGCTCAGTTTGTCAAAACAGTCTTTAAACGTTAAGCCTTAAGGCATTTTCTTTCAATATATTTTGCAAACCACCCTCAATGCTAACACCATTGTAGGTGCGAGTCTTAACTATTGAATTAAACCACCTTTGTGTATTTCAAACTTAATTGTGATGATATAGTCCCGGTCATGAAAGGACTATTGATTCTATATCCCTAGAGAAGTACGGGATACTATAGAAGTTGTCCTCCGTTGAGCTTAATTGCATTTGCATGGTAGATGGCTGAGTCATAGTGGATTCGCGTGATCCCAACACTTTCTTTTATTAAGAAAAACTATTTTCAAATCTCACTTTAGTTAGATAGTTAATCATTAGTTAATTTAATTTAGTTGTTTTTAAGTTTAGTAGTTGTTAATTGTAGAACTTTGTGTTCTACACTTCTCTTAAAATATTGAATTTTCTTTTCTTTTAGAGTCTAATCTAGGTGATTTAATCGCATCCTTCCCTGTGGGATCGACCTGGACTTCATCCAGTTTACTACTTGCACGATTACCTACACTTGGGTATAGCACACAAGCGCACACAGAAAAATATTCGTGTCAACTATTCCACTGGTTACCATGGAATGACACTTTTCCCAGTTTAACACTAGGTATTTGTCCTCGCATCGTGCTAGCACACGTTCAAGATTGTCAAGATAGTTTTCAAAACTATAGTCGAACACAGAAAAATCGTCCATAAAGACTTTAAGTATCTATTCGACCATATCACTGAAGATACTTAACATGCACCGTTGAAAAGTAGCAGGTGCATTACATAAAACCGAAGGGCATACGACGGTAAGTGAAGGTACCGAACGGACACGTGAACGTGGCTTTCTCCTGATCTTCATGAGCTATTTCAGTTTGGTTATACCCACTGTATCCATCCAAAAAGCAATAGTACTTATGACCCGCCACTCATTCTAGCATTTGATCCATGAATGGTAATGGAAAGTGGTCTTTTCGGGTCATGGTATTCAGTTTTCGATAATCGATACACATCCGCCATCTAGTAGGGACGTGTCTTGGTACTAATTTGCCATCCTTATTTGGAATAATCGTTATGCCTGCCTTCTTTGGTACCACTTGGGTTGGACTGACCCAAGGGCTGTCAGATATAGTATATATGATCCCAACATCAAGTAGCTTTAAAACTTCCTTTTTGACTACCTGTTGCATGTTGGAATTCAGACTCCTTTGCATTTGTCGTAAAGGTTTAGCATTTTCTTTCAAATATATTTTATGGGTGCAAACAGACGGGCTTATGCCTTTAAGGTCAGCAATAGTCTATCCCAATGCTCCCTTATGTTGTTTCAGCATTTGGATTAGTTTACCCTCTTGTTCAGAATTTAATATAGATGAAATTATGACAGGATAAGTCTTTTCAGTTCGTAGGAAAGCATATTTAAGTTCCTTTGGAAGCTCCTTTAATTCAAAATCGGGAAACTGAAAGTTTGAGGGCATAACTAGCTTTGCTTTCAGAGGCAGTGGTTCATATGGTTTTACCCACATGCATTCAGCTCTATCCTCCTCTTTGATTTCCATCATGAGGCAAGTGTGATTTAAAGTAGCGTCCAATGTAGTAGAATCTTTAGGTTAATAGATAGCATCAAATTCTGACACTACTACCTCCAAAGGATCTTTGTAATCAATGAAGTCAGCCTCATCATCAATGAATGTCTCGATATAATTCACTTCCTCCTTATCCTCATATTCTTCAGGTCAGGGATTTGAAAAGATTTTGACATTTAAAATCATATTCATTGATAATATGGTCACTATACCACTTTTTATTTTTATTGTGGCATCGATAGTGTTGAAGAATGGACATCCAAATATCACCAAGATTTGTGCACATGGATTAGACACAGGTTCAGTGTCTAAGATCACGAAATCAACCTAGAAGACAAACAAGTCTATTTGAAAGAGGACGACTTCCAGTAGTCCTCTAGGGTATTTGACTGACCTATCTTCCAGTTATAGTGCAACTCAGGTAGGTTTGAGTTTACCCAACCTTAGTTGTTTATAAACTGAGTATGGCAGCAGGTTTACGCTTGCTCCCAAATCGAGGAGTGCATTGTTGATTTTTTGTTTCCCAATTTAGCATGAGATAGTAGGAGTACCGGGGTCTTTAAGTTTCGGAGGCAATTCATTTTGGATGATTATGCTTGCTTGGCAAGCGACATAAGCGTGTTTCTTCACACTTTGCCTCCTCTTGACCGTGCATAAGTCTTTGAGATACTTAGCGTAGGCTGGTACTTGTTTAATTGCATCAAGGAGTGGAAGGTTTATTTTGACTTATTTAAACAGTTCCAAGAACTCCTGATTCTTTATCTCATTCTTGGGTTTCTTTAGCCTTTGAGAGTAAGGCGCGGGAAAAGGGCATTTAGGTAGGTTCGTGATTAACTGGCTCCTTTTCTGGCCTTCTCTCAACTTCTTCCACTCTTTTAGGAGCTTCATCATTTGAATCTAATAGTTCGTTATTAGTAGATGGCTCTTTTTCCTGAGTAGATGGTTCATTTTTATTTACTACTTCATCCTCCTCGTACTCTTCAGGGGTAGAGAGAGGCATTCTTTGCCCTATAATTTTGCCACTTCTCATAGTAGTCACAGCTTTGGCATGTTCTTGATTATTGGGACCAGCGTTGTATCCCATAGGGTTTTGAAGTGGTTGGGCAGGAAACGTTCCACCTGATCCCTCTTGTCGTGCATCCACTCTCTCTAATGTTGCAGACATTTTGCTCATCATTTGAATTAACTGTTGTGTTAAGTTCACATTAGAGAGTGGATCTTCCTTCTGCACCTTTTTATGTTGTGGCACGTATACATTCGATTGTTGATTATTAGAGAGTTGGGCTTGGTTGTAGTTATTCGACATATTTTGGTTGAATTGTTGATTCTGGTTGAGTTGTTGGGATTCTCTATTCTTTTGCCCTTGATATTGATTGTTATTATAGGGCTGCTGTTGATATTGATTTTGCGTCCTAACATCATTTTTTCAATCAAAACCGGGGTGATTCCATCGATGGTTATTATTTTGAAAATTATTATTGTTATTATAGGAATTCACCGCCCCTCTATATCCTTGCATGGCATTCATCTCCATAGGGGCTTGTTCTTGAGTACAGCACCTTGGGATAGTATTGAGTGGTGTGCCCCAACATATTGCATGTGCTGCATGGTTCTTTAGGCAAAATCTACTTAGAACTCTCTCCTTTTATCCCTAGCTCCTCTACTTTCTTTGATAGTTCTTCGTATTTGGTCATTAAGTGATCTTCACTTTTCAACTGATGTATACTTTTATCCTCTACACCTAATATATGTGCACATGAGACATCTTCAGAATTAGACCATTCATGAGCATGTTCGGCTAACCACTCGAAGTGGGTTTTAGCCTCTTCGGGGTTTTTGCGAAGAAATGGACTTGAGCTCATGGTTTCAACCAATTTTTTTATTTCACCATTTCGTGCATCATAAAAGTAGCTAATGGTTCGCCATTTCTCATACCCGTGATGTGGGTATGAGAGAAGCAAATCTTTAAAACGCTCTCAAGTTTGAGTGAAGGTTTCATTTCTCCTTTGTTTGTAGGAATTTATTTGACGTTTTAGTTCAGTGGTTATGCGAGGTGGAACGAATTTCTTTAAAAAGGTAGTGTTCATCGCATGCCAGGTGAAGATTAAACTCGGCTTGAGGGTGAGTAGCCATGCTTTTGCTTTATCCTTCCGAGTGAAGGGAAATAGCATTAGGCGTGTCACATCTACAAGACAATTCTGTGAGAATGTTTTACAAATATCCTCGAAATCTTTGACATGTAGATATGCCTTCTCGCTCTCCATTTCATGAAAGGTTGGAAGGAGTTGAATCATTCTGTTGCGAAATTAGAATTCGTCCACATGGGGTGGAATGAGAATACAAGAAGGCGTAGGTGCGTGTTCAGGTTACATAAGGTCGCACAAAGGACATAACGAATCGTCAATAGTCACAACCACATTCTCACCATTTTCACTTTGATTATCAGCCATTGAATCTGTAGGTGTAGCTACAGGGTTAATTGAACTAGAAGAATCAAATGAGTAGAGTGGATTTTCGTGAATTCCCTCAATGGAATTATTGGACATGAAAGGGAAAAGATCCTAAAAGGTTTTAAACCTAAAGAAAAAGAAAATGAAAAAAACAGAAATAGATAAAGATAGAATGAACCAATCTAAGCGTTAGCTTGTTGCCTCCCCGACAACGGCGCCAAAAACTTGACACGGAATTATTTTGTGTGCGCTTGTGTGCTATACCCAACTGTAGGTAGATGTGCAAGTAGTAATCTGGTTAAGACCAGGTCGATCCCACAGAGAAGGTTGTAAACTAATTACTTAGATTAAACTCTAAAAAGAAAATGAAAATTTAATATTTTAAAGAGTGCAGAACATGAAGTTCTACAATTAACGACTATTAAATTAAACTATGAATTAACTAATTAATTAAAGCGATATTTAAAAAAAATGCTGTTTACTTTATAAAAAGGGAATGTTGGGATCACACGAATCCGTAGTGACCTAGCTATCTACCATGGAATTACATTAAAGCTCAATAGAGTACATCTTCTATAGTATTCTGTATTTCTCTTAAAATAAAGAATCCATACCCTTTCATGACCGGGACTATATCATCATAGTTGATTCGAAATACACGAAAGCGGTTTAGAACAATAGTTAAGACTCGCACTCTAAATGGCATCAGCATTCAAAGTGGTTTGCAAAAGTTATTGAAGAAAATTCCTTAAGGCTTAAAGTTCAGATACTGTTTTGACAAACTGAGCATTTGGGGACAGTGTGATAATGACTCTCAAAAATAGAAAGTCTAGGAATACTGCATAGGATATTCTTAAGAGTCAGAGAGTTTGATCGATCAATCGAATATCGTCATCTCTCAATTGATCGAAATGTCTTCGATTGCTTGACTATATCTCTGGTCCGATCGATCGAACTGACTTCGATCAATCGAACACAAGTTTTATACTGCTGCATGGCAGAGGTGACACGAATATTTTTCTGTGCGCTCTTGTGCAACACCCAAGTATAGGTGATCGTGTAAGTAGTAAACTGAATTAAGTCCAGGTCGATCCCACAGGGAAGGATGAGAATTGAATTACTTAGATTAGACTCAAAAAGAAAAAGTAAATTCAATATTTTGTAAAAGGTGTAGAACACAAAGTTCTACAATTAACAACTATTAAAATTAAAAACAACTAAGTTAAATTAACTAACGATTACTATTTAACTAAAGCGAAATTTCAAAAACGGTTTTACTTAATAAAAGAAAGTGTTGGGATCACGCGAATCCACTGTGACCTAGCCGTCTACCATGCAATTACAATTAAGCTCAATGGAGTACATCTTCTACAATATTCCGTACTTCTCTAAAGATCCAGAATCAATAGCCCTTTCATGACCGGGACTATATCATCTCAATTAAGTTTGAAATACATGAAAGCGGTTTAATTCAATAGTTAAGACTCTCACCTACAATGGTGTTAGCATTGAGGGTGGTTTGCAAAATATATTAAAAGAAAATGCCTTAAGGCCTTGAGTTCAAAGACTGCTTTGACAAACTGAGCATTTGGGGACAGTTTGATAACAACTTCTTAAAACAGAAAGTCTTGGAATACTGTATTAGATGTTCTCAAGAATCTGAGCGTTCGATCGATCGATGCGCTTTCGATCGATCGACAATCATCATCCCTCAATCGATCGAAAAGTCTTCGATCGATCGACTATATCTCTGCGTCGATCGATCGAAATAACTCCGATCGATCGAACACAGGTGTTATTCTGATGCATGGCAGAGACCTGAAAATCACAGCTTCATCGCGATTTCCCAACCATGGACTACTTAGACATGGTCTGGAGTATGCCAGATGCGTTCTTAACGTAAAAAGTCATTAAGGTAACGTTTGGTTTTGAGATTTTCATTAAAACTATGAAAACTTGAGATTTTAACGTATATAACATAAACAAACAGTAAGATTGAACACTATCTACCATTAACTAAGTGCAATATGTAAGTAAAATGATAACTACTTAACCTGGAATGAAGAACTCGTATTAAACCACAGGAAAATCCCAACTATTAATGTCAAAACTTGGTTAATAACCTACAAAACAAGAACAAGCTCTCCTCTCTCTATGAAAACTGATAAAAAAACAATTGGGCGTCGTCCTAGACGCTTACAAAATGAGTTTATATAAGAAAACCTAATGCTAGGGTTAAAAATCCCGTCTTTTGCTGCGTGCGCGTATTCTGCTAAAAAGCATGTTCGATCGATCGACAAACCCTCGATCGATTGAACACCTGGATTATTCGATCGCTTGAGAATAGTTAGATCGATCGAATTCTCGATCGCTTGAGAGGACCTCGATCGATCGGGCTTCAGTTTTCAACTTTGAATTGTCTTCATTAGAGCCAATCACTCCCGTTTATCCTGCTAACTCAATCATTCACACAGCGACAGTAATCTGCAAAAAATCACATCTAAAACACACAACTTATCATAGATTAATCATAATGTGTAGAAACTGATGTTGTAACTCAAATCGCAGATATATGGGAGAATTGTGAACTAAATTAATGTATTTTCTTCTTTTAGAGCGGTTGTATTTTACAAATACCCCCGCTTGTCACAACCCCCAACTAGCGAATTGCTAGTCCCTAGCAATAAAGAGAAAATAAAACAAGCTAACTACTACTACAACGACTAAAATAAACAAAAATAAAAACTAATGCAAACTAATCTAATTGGAAAGAGACACTACCTAACTCACTTTCGCAGGACTCGCGGTTGCATTTAGCACTTGCAACAAGCCGTTAAACCCCTAGGTTCCCCTAGTGGACGAGTGTTGTCTCGTGAGAGTTTGTAGTGAATATACCCACAAAATTCTCAATTTTTAAGATAAAAAAGATGTAGAAAAACTCATGAACATTTCTTCCTATTTGGCTATGAATTTAGCTCTACAAAACATATCATCCTCATACAAACCATGAAGAAATCTACATGTTCCTCCTGTCACCGAGATAAATATACATATGTAGTCCATCCATGTATCTGTGTGTGTGTGAAATCAACAGCTATGCATTCAACTTAATTTAGAGTTGTTTAGACTATCATACCCTTGGAACTCATAGTTTCAACTCAATTCTCACATGGGTTACGCTCTAAAATGAACATCTCACAGAAACTGGTTTAATAACGATCGCTCATGGTGTGAAACTTTAATAAGAGTGATGTTCTGGCTACTAGTGTTTCACACCTAACTCGATAAAGGACGAACATTTAGAGTGTATAGTCTCATGAAAGGAATACTACTTACTAAAGGAGCGAAATACCGTGGACACTCAAATTACACGTTCATATTCAAACTAAGTTATTAAAAATCATTAAGACTTTGACTTTTCGGCTTTTATTTAGTAGGGTGGAGATAAGAGGGGCAAGAATTGCACATCCTTAACATGTGATAGAGACTACTTTATTTCTTCTTTATTCCAACCATCCTCTATTCTCATATACATTTATTTCTTTTTACTCCTCCTTCCTTCCTTTTCTCTTTTTTTTTTTTTTTTTTTTTTTTTTAACCTGAAATGCTTCCCACAACTACTCCCTTCTCGTTACATACTTCACAATTTTAATCACATTAGATGTACAATCGAGTTTATGGAGGTTAAAGTATCAGATGAAGGGTTTTGAGCTTTCATATTGGCAATATTTAATCAGTGTGGGGTTAAGAGAGTCTTGGATGTTGATACATGTATATGAAGAAGGTAAGGAATAAATAACGATGGCTTAAATCATTTTCTTAACTTCTTAGTTTTAGCACTTCAGTGTTCATTGAGTTTTAATTGGTAAATCCTGAACGTTCTCCTCTAATAAACAGCCTAGATGAAGAATTTGAGACTATTCAACGAATTTAAAGTATATTCAAGAAAAACAATTCGAATTTACTGTGATAAGTCCCTCAGAATTGAAGTTTGGGCTCAAAAGCTCACTAAGGGTCATTAGTTTCCACTACTTATTCCTTGAAACATAACAGTCGTATTAACTCTTATCTAAATTTTCAGCATAGCCATTAACGCGTGCAAATGGATGTTGGATACTAGAATGGTCAACATATGCATTCGTCTTAGTGACACAGAAAAACGCGTGAATGTAATTCATAAAAGAATGAGATTAACATGAATGTATCATCGCTTGATAACAGCTAAACAAGAGAAAATATTTAAAAGTATTCCACCAATAAAGTTCAAAAAAAAATTTTTTTTTTTCTTTTTTTTTATTTTTTAAAAATTGAAATGTTTTAAAATTTCTACGTTTATGTGCGCATTTATGATTGTATTCAATGTACAATGAAGTAAATCAGATTGCTAAGTAAATAATATGCACAGGTGATTATCTATCTATATCCCAACCCCAACTGAAAATCGCGATGACCTCAGAAGTTGATTTTCAAAAAGAAATAGAGAGATAGCACCTGAAATAGCATCAGAAGAATCGTAACAGTAACAACCTGTACAGGAAGCATACAATCCCCAAGCAACCAAGATCAAACGAAAGATATACAAAGGTAAAATAAGCGTATGATCTTATAAATAATAACAAAGATATCACTGGAAAGATAAGATAATGAGAATGACAGAGCAGTGATAATAAAATGCACACAAACCAAACCAACCAACAAAAACAAATACCCACAAAGATTACCACAGTACTAAAATCCAAAAGACAATAGAAGAACAGAGAGATAAAAATAAGAAAAAGAAAATACAACAAAACTCTCCAAGCACTCTCAAAATCAAGACCCACACATCCTCCGCAACATCTGATAATATCTCGATCGGCGCATCGGGGGTATCCTCAACTCCACCCTCAGCAACAGTACCAGCCGTCGCCGGGTCACTCTCAGTGATGACTGGAGGTGGTGGAAGTGGGGGCTCCGTAGAAGGTGGTGCAACAGATCAGCAGGTGGCGGTGGGGGATCAGCTGTAAAAGGATCGACAGTAGTATGGGCAGTAGGAGGAGTAGTGGTAGGTGGGTCAGTGGTAGCCGGTGCGGTAGCAGGAGTAGCATGAGATGGAGGTGTATGTAAGGACTAATCAACCCCCAGCTGAATCAAGATAGCCTCAAGCAATGTCGTCATGTGGGCCACCCGGCCCTCGAGTCTGATCGAGCCTCTCTCTCCTCTAGTAATAACTCATGAACCGTCAAGAGAGGCACGGAAGACGAAGACTCTCCCTGGGCCTGAGTTTGAGCCTGAGATCGCTGTCTCAGCTCAAACTGTGCAACCTCCACCAGAGGATCAACCTCATCGTCAGAATCAAGCTCCTCAGCCTCTGTCGGCGTCCCTGAAGCTGCACCCTCTGTATCGGTGCCATCAGCTCTCCTCCTCTTCTCTCCAACTTTCGCTTTCCCCTTACCCTTCCTTTTCCTCCTTTGAGCATCTGAACGGCGAGAAGCTGTCTCGCCAAATCGACTACGAGCCTGAGAGGTCGCATCAGCAGGTAAGGGAAGGAGGCCAGCCTGCTTGATCACCCTGTGAATGGCCCAAGCACCTTTCAGGTGCTTCTTGGCAGCAATGTAGCGAGTGGGGTGCCTCATAAAGTCAATATATAGGCAAGGCAAACAGACTGGTAACCCCGTCCCGATAGCAAATAAAACATGAGCATACCAGGCAGCAATCTTCTCCCGGTAGGAGGTCACCAACAGACAGTTGCTCAAAGCAAGGTGGAGCATATGATAATTATCAGTCAAATAAACGTCAGCAATAAGGGTCGTACCATCCCAGCTCGGTAATGCACCCCCGGTAAGCTCTCAGATAACAGCAGTCGATGAGAGCACTGGCGTGCCAGCACGGTGCGGGCATACACAATCGGGTACCTCCGGGACTCCTAAAGCAGCTGAGACGGTGGCAGGACTGAACACAATCTCCCGGCCGCGGAAGAATGATCGTAGTGTGAATGCGGCATCGGGATCTCGGATCATCGTAGCACAGGCCGCGCGAATCCACGAAAGATTCACTCTCTTTGCCTGAGAGAGCAAATCGTACCAATGTGGCATGGCTCGGAGGCGGGCGAGATACCAGGGAGTAGCGAGCCATGCCGTCTCGAGTGGCCGCTCTATCATGACCTTCCTGGACTGGAAGTAGCGTGTGAACCACTGGCGGTCGGGAGTATGCCGGAAGCCATGATGTGGGACCGGGTCAGGAATGGCTAGGTCAAAAGGCTTCTCCCTGTGATACCCTGTAACAGGGTTCATTACGAAGATCCTGTAATGGAAAAAGAAAAGAAACGATACAAGAAAATAGAAAACTAAAAAGAAAAAAGAAAACTGCCACTGCCATAGTTCGAGCGATCGAACTTTTATCGATCGATCGAATAATGCAAGACGTCGATCGCTCGAATTCTCTCGATCGATCGAAAAATGAGACTTATCGATCGTTCAAAGATTCTCGATCGATCGAGCACAGAGATGCACAGCAACGAGAAGCACGAACGGAAAATAAAACACAACAAAGGAACAAGATCAAGACTAACAAGAGAATGGTCAAACGACCAATGGGGGGCACCCCCATTAAGATTCGAACGAAAATGGAAAGAGGGGGAGCTCGTGGCCTTACCTCGGGAGATGTGTGCAGAGGGGGTGAGGGTGATGAAGAGGATGATTCAGGGAGGAGGGATGGGTCCCGGAGCCTTCAAAAATGGGGTGGATAGTAGGGGGTTGATGAGAATCGCCCCAAATCCCGCTATCGCCGATCGCTCGAGAGAGAGAGGGAGATGAAGAGAATTGATGAAGTGTACGCTGGAAGCCTCGTTTAAATACAATTCTCGATTGATCGAGATGTGTTCGAGCGATCGAACATTCGATCGATTGAGATGTTTAAAGCGCTTGAGACCTGATACGTTCGATCGATTGAGATACTTTCGATCGATCGAACCTAGATTTTTCAAAACTTCACAGAATGGAAAAATTTAAGTACCCCTACTGATTTAAGTTATTCTGGACATACAGTGAAAATGATAAACAAAGCTGTAACAGGACATGTAAGCCAAAAACTCATCCTCATATTAGAAAATTGCAATTTTATAGAAATAAAACTTTATAATAGCATCCATATTGCAAAATTATTACTCCCAACCGGTATTTAAGCCCTTATTGAACTAAAGAAAATGAAAAAAAAAATTTATATATATATAACTAGAACTGAAAATATTATTTGTCTAGGATTACACTTCAATTGATAACAGAAATATCAATGACCAAATACAATTGAAGTGAACACTACGCTTCGAGCCAGAAAATGTCTTCTTTCACCATTGCTTCATTCTCTGCTAAGACTTCGCAGGTGGAGTCCAAACTTGATGATTTCCTTTCCCAAAACAGTCGGAACGCAGCAAGGATATCATCGAGCAAGTCTGAAGTCTCTAAGGAATTGAAAGCCCATGCAAGAGGTGATCCCGTTGGAGACACGGATAACGGAGTGAAATTATGCAACGAACTTTCCTCTTACGGCGGAGTGCCTGGGGACCTTATGTATGGTCCAAAGCCATGAAAAATTTGATGTGGCAAGAAGAACGGTGGTACCGGTGGCTGCATAGTGACAATCCTGACAAAGGAAAAAAAACAAATGAAAATAACAAGAAGAAAAGAAATCACAAAAGACTAAAGGAAACGACAACAGAAAGAAAATAACGAAAGAAAACAAGAGAAAGACAAGTGACAACGAATTAACCTCACTATTGGCATGAGACACCCATGTGCACTAGCAGGAAGTGGGCACTGAAGCCGAAACAGCAAATAGCTCAGGTGCACATAGATGTAAGGAACCACTGCGATTACAAGGAAGTCATCAACAAAGGTGAAAACAGTGTTGTGGCGTTCGGGTACCACGTCTTGTAGGTCCTCTTCTTCCCATGGCTCCCACATGGAATCATTTTCCCACTGTTCTAAGAGAGCATCATCCACTTCTCCAACAGCGTACCCTTCAGGCTCTCCTTCCTCTCCAGAGAGGTCCATGTGCTCGAAGGGGTTAATTTGAAGGAGAGCAGGATCATAAGGAATGTATCCATAGGTTAGGTCCACCACATCATCAGCCCCTGGTCCTTGGTAAGGAGATAAGCAGAATGCTATCTCATCAGCAGTCCAAGGTGGGTTCTGGTATTCAGAATCAGCCCATGACCCTATAGAATGAACGTCATCATCCCGCATATTGAAAAGCCTGCATAAGGTAGATAATATGCAATAGCAGATTAGAATCGAAATCACTTGTAAAGAAAGATGAAAAGAATTAAAAAAAAAATAATGAAAAACATCAAAAGTAAAGATATACAACAACAACGTGAAGAAACGCTTAACGTTTGAGCTCAAGAGTAGTTCGGTTCATCCAGTTGGATGAACTCAGCCTCTGTTTGGAAATTCTCCAAGAACGGTTTTAGCCTTTGGCCATTGACCTTGAAAACTGTTTCGTTCTTGGGGTTTATCAGCTCGACCGCCCCCATGTGGAAAAAAAGATTTGACTATGAATGGTCCTGTCCATCGAGATCGAAGTTTGCCTAGGAAGAGGCGGAGGCGAGAGTCGTACAGCAAGACTTTCTGCCCTGGCTCGAATGATTTACGACAAATTGTTCTATCGTGGTGAGCCTTCAACCTTTCCTTATGTAATCGAGCATTGTCGTATGCATCTCAACGTATTTCTTCCAATTCAGCCAATTGGAGTTTTCGAAGATGCCCCCCCTCTTTAATATCAAAGTTCAATGAGCGTGTCGCCCAATAAGCTTTGTGTTTGATTTTGACAGGGAGGTGACATGCTTTTTCGTAAACTAGCCTATACGGAGACATTCCCAGATTCATTTTGAAAGCCGTGCGGTAGGCCCATAATGCATCAGTCAGTTTGTAAGCCCAATCCTTCCTGTTGAAACTAACCGTCTTTTCGAGAATATGCTTAATTTCTCGGTTAGCCAACTCTGCTTGCCCGTTTGTTTGTGGATGGTAGGCGAGAGCAATTTTGTGATTGACCCCATATTTTTTAAGGAGTGACTCCAAAGGCCTATTGCATAAATGCTTGCCTTGGTCACTTATTAAGGCTTTTGGGGTTCCAAAATGCGATAGAATGTGTTCCTTAAGAAAGGACATCATTGTTTTGTGATCATTGCGTCTTGTTGATATTGCTTCCACCCATTTTG
This sequence comes from Hydrangea macrophylla, assembly GCA_033977485.1. Taxonomy (NCBI): domain Eukaryota; kingdom Viridiplantae; phylum Streptophyta; class Magnoliopsida; order Cornales; family Hydrangeaceae; genus Hydrangea; species Hydrangea macrophylla. The sequence continues at coordinate 25,382,957 of CM066990.1, read as the reverse complement.
ACACACACTCCATAGCTAGGAGTATGTATTCACAATTATTAGATTTAGGGAACGGGCCCATGAAATCTATGCCCCAACAATCGAATATTTCAATCGTGATAATAGGGGTTAAGGGCATGGAGTTCCTTTTTGAAATTGTACCAAGCTGTTGACAGCGTTGGCACGTTTTGCAGAAAGCATAAGCGTCCTTGAATATGGTGGGCCAATAAAATCCACTACGTAAGACTTTTTGTGCGGTCTTTTGAGAAGAAAAATGGCCACTGCACGCTTCAGAGTGGCAGGAGGCTAAAATTACGGTTATATCCTCATTAGGGATGCAACATCTGATGACCTAATCAGCACAATACTTGAATAAGTATGGGTCATCGAAAAAGAAATGACGTGCGAAAGAGAGGAACCGCTTCCTATCTGGTTTGGACCAATGACTTGGGGTCTCTCCTGTGGCAAGATAATTTACTATATCAGCATACCAGGGTAAAGCCGAAACAGTCATCAGTTGCTCATCTGGGAATTCATCTTTTATCGGTGTGGGTTCAGGGTTGTCAACAAAATTTAACCGAGATAAATGGTCGGTGACCACATTCTCTACTCCCTTTTTATCTTTGATCGTTATATCGAATTCTTGGAGTAGGACTATCCAACGGATAAGCCTTTGTTTTGCATCTTTTTTTGATAGCAGGTACTTGAGGGCCGAATGGTCTGTAAAACAGACTATTGGGGACCCTATCAGATAAGACCTGAATTTGTCCAACGCGAAGACTATTGCCAGGAGCTCTTTTTCAGTAGTTGTATAGTTCATTTGAGCTTCGTTTAACGTTCGACTGGCATAGTAAATCACGTAAGGATTATTATCCTTCCTCTGTCCTAGGACTGCACCAATAGCGTAGTCACTAGCATCGCACATTAGTTCGAAAGGCAAACTCCAGTTGGGTGCCTGGATTATCGGTACGGAGGTAAGGTGATCTTTAAGTGCGTCAAAAGATGTTTGGCAGTTTTCCGACCATTCGAATGGTGTGTCTTTGACTAAGAGTTGACACAATGGTCGGGAGATTGCACTAAAATTTTGGATAAAGCGACGATAAAATCCCGCATGCCCCAGAAAAGATCGAATGTCTTTGACTGTACGAGGGACAGGTAGATTCGAGATTATATCGATTTTAGCTTTATCAACCTGGATACCTTTATCAGAGATGATGTGGCCGAGGACAATTCCCTTGGTCACCATGAAGTGACACTTTTCCCAATTTAGCACTAGGTGTTTGTCCTCGCATCTTGCTAGCATACGTTCAAGATTGTTTAAGCAATTTTCAAAACTATGGCCAAACACAGAAAAGTTGTCCATAAAGACTTCGAGTATTTGTTCGACCATGTCGCTGAATGTGCTTAACATGCACCGCTGAAAGGTAGCAGGTGCATTGCATAAGCCGAATGGCATACGACGGTAAGCAAAAGTACCGAATGGACACGTGAACGTAGTCTTCTCCTGATCTTCAGGAGCGATTTCAATTTGGTTATACCCACTGTATCCATCCAAGAAGTAATAGTACTTATGACCCGCTACTCATTCTAGAATTTGATCCATGAAAGGTAAGGGATAATGGCCCTTTCGGGTCACAGTATTCAATTTTCGGTAATCAATACACATTCGCCATCCAGTGGGAATGCGTGTTGGTAATAATTCGCCATCTTTATTTGGTATGACCGTTATGCCTGCCTTCTTTGGCACTACTTGGGTTGGAATAACCCAAGGGCTGTCAGATATTGGATATATGATCCCAACATCAAGTAGTTTCAACACTTCCTTTTTGACTACTTCTTGCATGTTGGGATTCAGACGCCTTTGTATTTGTCGCGAAGGTTTAGCGTCTTCCTCCAAATATATCTTATGGGTGCACACAGATGGGCTTATGCCTTTGAGGTCGGCAATAGTCCATCCTAATGCTCCCTTATGTTGTTTTAACACCTCGATTAACTTATCCTCTTGTTCAGAATTTAAAGTAGATGAGATTATGACAGGATAAGTCTTATCAGTCCCTAGGAAAGCATATTTGAGCTCTTCCGGAAGCTCCTTGAATTCCAATTCGGGAAACTGCATGTTCGAGGGCATGACTAGTTTTGTTTTAGGAGGCAGTGATTTATATGGTGTTACCCACATGCATTCAGCTTTATCCTCCTCTAATGTATCCAACATGAGGCAAGTGTGATTTAAAGCCGCATCCAATGGAGTTGACTCTTTAGGTTGATAGAGAGCATCAAATTGTGACACCACTACCTCCAAAGGATCTTTGTAATCAACGAAATCGGCCTCATCTTCTATGACCGTGTTGATGTAATTCACTTCCTCTTCATCATCGTATTCTTTAGGTCGGGGATTTAAGAAAATTTTGACATTTAACGTCATATTCCTGAATACGATGGTCATTATACCACTTCTCACTTTTATTGTGGCATCGATTGTGTTAAGGAAAGGACGTCCGAAAATGACCGGGATTTGTGAGCCTGGGTCTGGACACAGGTTCGGTGTCTAAGATGACAAAATCAACCGGGAAGACAAATGAGTCTATTTGAACAAGGAGGTCTTACAGAACTCCTCTTGGGTATTTAATAGACCTATCTGCCAATTGCAATGCAACTCGGGTGGGTTTGTATTCACCTAACCCTAGTTGTTTATAAACTGAGTATGGCAGAAGGTTTACGCTAGCTCCTAGGTCGAGGCGTGCGTTGTCTATCTTTTGATTCCCAATTTGACATGAGACAGTGGGAGTGCTGGGGTCTTTGAGTTTAGGAGGCAATTCATTTTGGATAATTGCACTTGCTTGGCAAGCGACTTAAGCGTGTTTCTTCACACTTTGCCTCCTTTTGACTGTACATAAGTCTTTGAGATACTTAGCGTAGGCCGGCACTTGTTTTATAGCATCTAGGAGTGGAAGATTGATTTTAACTTGTTTGAATAATTCCAAGAACTCCTGATTCTTTGCCTCATTTTTGGGTTTCTTTAACCTTTGAGGATAAGGCGCGGGGAAAGGGCATTTTGGTACTTCATCATTAATGGGTTCCTTTCCGGGCCTTCTCTCAACTTCTTCCACTTCTTTAGGAGCTTCAGTATTCGTTTCTAATGGTTCTTTACTAGTAATGGGCTCCTCTTCTTGAGTAGAAGGTTTATTTGTATTGACCACTTCGTCCTCCTCATACTCCTCGGGGGTAGAGGTAGGCGCATTTTGCCCTATAATCTTGCCGCTTCTCAAAGTCGTCACGGCTTTTGCTTGTTCGTGATTTGGGGGACCGTTATTGAATCCCCTAGAGTTTTGAAGTGGTTGCGCAGGAAATGTTCCGCCCGATCCCTCTTGACGTGCATCCATTCTATCTAATGTCGCAGACATTTTACTCATCATTTGAATTAATTGTTGAGTTAGATTGACATTAGAGAGAGGATCTTCCTCTTGCACCTTTTTGTGCGGTGGCACGTACACATTAGAATGTTGATTATTGGAGGGTTGCACTTGGTTGTAATTATTAAATCTATTTTGATTGTATGGCTGGGACTGCCTATTGTATTGCCCTTGGTATTGGTTATTGTTATAGGGCTGTTGTTGTTGATGTTGATTTTGGGTCCCAGCATCATTTTTCGAATCAAAACCAGGGTGATTCCATCGATTGTTATTGTTTTGCGAGTTATTGTTGTTATAGGAATTCCCTGCCCCCCTATACCCTTGCATGGCATTCATTTCCATGGGGGTTGTTCTTGAAAATATGGCATATTAGGACAATACTAAGTAGTATGTCCCAACATATTGCATGTTCCACATGGTTCTTCCGGTAATTGCTGCCTTGAACTACCTCCTCTCATGCCTAACTCCTCTACTTTCTTTGCTAGTTCTTCATATTTAGTCATGAGGCAATCTTCACTATTTAGTTGGTATAGGCTTTTCTCTTCTACACAGGATATCTGTGAGCGTGAGACATTGTCAGAATTTGACCATTCATGAGCGTATTCGGCTAACCATTCAAAATGGGCTTCAGCCTCTTCAGTGTTTTTACGGAGAAAAGGTCCTGAACTCATAGTTTCTACCAACTTCTTCGTTTCACCATTTAATCCTTGATAAAAAAAGCTGATAGTTCGCCATTTCTCAAACCCATGGTGTGGGCACGAGAGAAGCAAATCTTTGAACCGCTCCCATGTTTGAGTGAAGGTTTCATTGCTCTTTTGTTTATAAGAATTGATTTGACGTTGAAGGTCTGTGGTCATGCGAGTTGGATAGAATTTCTTTAGAAACGCGGTGCTCATCGCATGCCAGGTGAAAATTGAATTAGGTCTGAGGGAGTGGAGCCACGCCTTTTCTTTATCCTTCAAAGTGAAGGGGAATAACATTAGATGCGTCACCTCCCTAGGACAATTTTGCGAGAATGTTTTGCAAACATCCTCGAAATCAGTGACATGTAAGTATGCCTTCTCACTTTCCATCCCATGAAAGGTGGGAAGTAGTTGGATCATCCCATTGCGAAATTGAAATTCGCCATTATGCGGTGGGATTTGAATGCAAGAGGGCGTAGGTGCGTGTTCTGGTTGCATGAGATCGCACAGAGGACGCAGCGCCTCATCAATTGGTACCACAACATTGTCACCATGTTCACTCTGATTATCATCCATTGATTCAGTTGGAGTGGCTACAGAGTTAATGGAACTAGCAGAGTCAGAACGGTAGAAAGGATTTTCGAAAATTCCTTCAATGGAAGTGTTGGACATGAACTAGGAGAGTTCCTAAGGTGAGTGTTTACCAAAAGAAAAGAAAAGAAAAACAGAAAGAGATGAAGAGAGATTGAGGTAACCTAAATTTTAACTCGTCGCCTTCCCCGGCAACGGCGCCAAAAACTTGACACGAATATTTTTCTGTGCGCTCTTGTGCAACACCCAAGTATAGGTGATCGTGTAAGTAGTAAACTGGATTAAGTCCAGGTCGATCCCACAGGGAAGGATGAGAATTGAATTACTTAGATTAGACTCAAAAAGAAAAAGTAAATTCAATATTTTGGAAAAGGTGTAGAACACAAAGTTCTACAATTAACAACTATTAAAATTAAAAACAACTAAGTTAAATTAACTAACGATTACTATTTAACTAAAGCGAAATTTAAAAACAGTTTTACTTAATAAAAGAAAGTGTTGGGATCACGCGAATCCACTGTGACCTAGCCGTCTACCATGCAATTACAATTAAGCTCAATGGAGTACATCTTCTACAATATTCCGTACTTCTCTAAAGATCCAGAATCAATAGCCCTTTCATGACCGGGACTATATCATCTCAATTAAGTTTGAAATACATGAAAGCGGTTTAATTCAATAGTTAAGACTCTCACCTACAATGGTGTTAGCATTGAGGGTGGTTTGCAAAATATATTGAAAGAAAATGCCTTAAGGCCTTAAGTTCAAAGACTGCTTTGACAAACTGAGCATTTGGGGACAGTTTGATAACAACTCCTTAAAACAGGAAGTCTTGGAATACTATATTAGATGTTCTCAAGAATCTGAGCATTCGATCGATCGATGCGCTTTCGATCGATCGACAATCATCATCCCTCAATCGATCGAAATGTCTTTGATCGATCGACTATATCTCTGCGTCGATCGATCGAAATAACTCCGATTGATCGAACACAGGTGTTATTCTGATGCATGGCAGAGACCTGAAAATCACAGTTTCATCGCGATTTCCCAACCATGGACTACTCAGACATGGTCTGGAGTATGCTAGATGTGTTCTTAACGTAAAAAGTCATTAAGGTAACGTTTGGTCTTGAGATTTTCATTAAAACTATGAAAACTTGAGATTTTAACGTATATAACATAAACAAATAGTAAGATTGAACACTAACTACCATTAACTAAGTGCAATATGTAAGTAAAATGATAACTACTTAACCTGGAATGAAGAACTCGTATTAAACCACAGGAAAATCCCAACTATTAATGTCAAAACTTGGTTAATAACCTACAAAACAAGAACAAGCTCTCCTCTCTCTATGAAAACTGATAAAAAAACAATTGGGCGTCGTCCTAGACGCTTACAAAATGAGTTTATATAAGAAAACCTAATGCTAGGGTTAAAAATCCCGTCTTTTACTGCGTGCGCGTATTCTGCTAAAAAGCATGTTTGATCGATCGACAAACCCTCGATCGATTGAACACCTGGATTATTCGATCGCTTGAGAATAGTTAGATCGATCGAATTCTCGATCGCTTGAGAGGAACTCGATTGATCGGGCTTCAGTTTTCAACTTTGAATTGTCTTCATTAGAGCCAATCACTCCCGTTTATCCTGCTAACTCAATCATTCACACAGCGACAGTAATCTGCAGAAAATCACAGCTAAAACACACAACTTATCATAGATTAATCATAATGTGTAGAAACTGATGTTGTAACTCAAATCGCAGATATATGGGAGAATTGTGAACTAAATTAATGTATTTTCTTCTTTTAGTGCGGTTGTATTTTACAAATACCCCCGCTTGTCAATTGATCGAAATGTCTTCGATTGCTTGACTATATCTCTGGTCCGATCGATCGAACTGACTTCGATCGATCGAACACAAGTTTTACACTACTGCATGGCAGAGGCTGGAGATCACTGTTTCATCTTGATCTCCCAACTCTAGGACTACACAAACATGGTCTGGAGTGTCACAGATCTGTTTTTAACGTAAATATTCATTAAGGTTGCGTTTGTTTGTTATTTCAGCATAAAATCTATGGAAACTTAAGGTTTAGCAATACTCTAGCATGCAATACTACAATGACTACTACCAATACTACTGGAACCTCTAAACAAATTATAAATAAACGAAATAATAGAACCTACAATGTTGTATTAAGATAAAACTTATTGAAAATCCAAGAACAACCGATATTAACCTTTGAAACCTACAAAACCAAGAACAAACCTCTCTATCACTCTATAAAACTGAATAAAAAAACGTGGGCGTCCTTATGGACAAGAATACAACTAATATATATAGACTATCCTAGGGCTAGGGTTACAAAAGACGTCTTCACTGCATGCACGTAAGTTCTGATAAAGGCCATGCTCGATCGATCAAACATCACTCAATCGATTAAACTTCTGGAATACTCGAGTGCTTGAACAGCCTTCGATCGATCGCAACTTCGATCGCTTGACGGTTCTTCAATCGCTCGAACTTTAGTTTTTGTCTTTGAATTATCTTGCTTTTCATTAAGCCTCCCTTTTATCTTGGTATTCATTTCTTCACTCAGCAAAATAATGATCTGCACAAATACTAGCTAAAATAATGCAACTTAACATAGATTAATCATATTGTGTATAAACTAGCATTGTAATATGAATTGCAAATAACACAGGGAATTGTAAACTAAATCAGTGTATTTCTTTCTTTTTGCACGGTAGTATTTTACAAATACCCCCACTTGTCAGATAATATGTTCATTTTAATCAAAGTAGTCATGCCACATGGAAATGTTATGTATCAGTAATAGATAATGTTACATAGGTTTGATAAGATCTGGGAGACTTACAGGGATGGGCGTTGGTCGAGCATATATCCTATGAGGTAGTGGACCGTATCAATAGCCCTAAGATATCTAGTAATCCGGTCATATGAGCTATGACACAGTAGATAGATGTAAGTGTCTATGACTTGTGGTGGACCAGAATTACTGGTAGATGTCATTAAGCCATGGCAATAGAACGGATACGTCTTTGCTCAAAGCATTGAATTCTTGACATGTAGAGGACCGTGCATATGTTCTAATAAGGTGGGGGATGAATCGACGTGGTATCTATAACTTGCTGTGGACTAGGAACATGTATTTATAAAACACGGTAGACAGGTATAGGTATCTATGACTTGCGGTGGATTGTGAATATGTATTTTCAAACACAGTAGACAGAACATTGGTATATCCAAGAGTACTACAATCTGGTCTGTTTATCCATGAGTCGGATGTATGGGTTCTTGTTAAAAAATGTGAGTAATCGATTAATGAGTTTGGAATAAAGAGAAAGATATTATTAGTAAAACTATATTTTATGTGCTTCATAATTGGTTAAATCATTATACCTATGATATTGTGTTAGTTTCTATTCACTCAACATTCATTAAGCTGACGACGTTTGTGCCTAGACATCTGCTATCCAGACTACCATGTTCCTAACCCTGTAGGTGACGATCACTATCAGGATGATTACTATATGGAGGAGGGCTATGCAGAGGAGGGGCCTGGAAAAGAAGGGAATCATGGGCATGACTATTACGCTGACGATTACGTCTACGCCAGCTGAAGACGAAGATAGATATTTAGTTTTATATTTCGGTCTAACTTTATTATATTTGGTACTGGGCATCTATTGCCTCCACAACTTTTATTTCCCTATTGTAAGCTCTGACGTTTTAATAACTAGGACTTGTGTAATATATATACTCAATTTGGTTTACTACTATTTATCTTTAGTTACTTGCTGCTCAGTACTATGTGGTGTGGACAATTCAGTGACTTCACAAGTCATTCCCTATGGACCCAGAAATTTAATTTCATTTTTCTCTATTTTTGCTGTTCTGGGGCATCACAGAGAGTGCCACAACCTCTTTTATTTCTTTTTCTTCTCTTTGGCTTCTCATTCCGAATTTGGATAATTTTCTCTCTAAAATTACTCTTTTTTTTCCATTTTCTCCCTCTAATTCTTGATTCTCTTATCCTCCCATTAAATTTTCATTTCAAACACTCTTATTTAGAATTTGAAATCCACTCTTTACTCACTCAAAACCTATTACAAACATCACTAAATCAAGGATTAACATAAAATAAAATAAAATTCAAGATGTCATCGTAATCAAGCTCATCTTTCAACATTGAAAGTGAGGGGCCTCTTCCACTCAATCTCTAGGAGGGAGACACTCTTATCGGTCCTTATTAGATTCTTTTCCTCCTATGCAACTCATACAGGATCCACATAAACATCTATCGTCCAAAGCTAGGGAGGGATGGGTATTTTCAAAATAATTTCTCTGAATCCTTTTTTTCTTCTTTTCATGTGCATTTAAGAACAAATTGAGGCTTGATAATGAATGCATCTATGCTCTAGTATGTATTACTTATGTTTGATTTCATTCTTTAGGCAAGAATCAAGTGCCACCATTTTCAAAACATGGATTTTCAAATTGTGCACACTTGGTGTTCGTAAAAATGATCAACTGACCATTTTTCTTCTCTTCCATCATCTAAGGTATTGAAAGAAACCTTAAAAGGGCATGGATGCCTCACCTTTTGATATTAACGGTATGAGTAACTTCCTATATGGGTTGGACGCAACGATGTTGTCTAGTAATACAGATCTTATGCATGCATTGATGGATGGATAGAACGTAGATCTATGCTAACCCTTGTTTCGCAGCATTGTTATTCCACTATTATGGTCACTGGTTTTGTGTGATTGGATCCCACGATGGTTTTATTCGTGGTTAATATTACTATTTTGATATAGCATGTGAATCCTTTATAGAGGCATAGGATTTGTATGTATTGGATTCCACGCTCGATTGATGCGTGGTTAATTTACTACAAATAAATAGCATGTGAACTCATTCATGGAGGCATAGGGTTTATGTACTATATTTGAAGTAAATCCGTGAAGAAAGTCTGTGAAAGCAGTTTACATACATTTTTAGAAAACAATCTGGAAGCAGTTTCAAAAGGCAGATTCAGATGGCTGTTTCAAAAATTATTCTGAAAGGCAGTTGTTGATGGTAAATTGGATTTAGCATCCGGGGAACTGCCCCGGAAACCCCATGAGGGGGTGTGATCGGCAACGAATTGTTCTCGTTTATAGTCCTAAAGTTACACTTTGTTAGCCCATTTCATTTAGTTTTTAGTTGTTTTTAACAATTATTCTATGTTTTGTAGGTTTTGGAACCTTAACATGAAAATGCACTAAAATCCAATGATTAGTGGCTTTAGAAGACATTATAGGCTCAACAGGGGATTTTGGTGTAAGCTGGAGACAGTAGCAGCCTCGATAAATGGCATTTTTGACAAGGAATATTTTAGATTTGAGAAATTTCTCTACAGATATAAAATGTATATCTTCAAGTTATAAACACGTGGCCACAAACAGAGAGTCAATCAGAGGTCCGAGTCAAACGTTATCGCAATTCTATGGTGCGCAAAGTTGAGAAAATCTAAGAAAAGCAGGAAAACAGGCATCTAGTTGGAGTGGCCCGCTCGCACAATTTTGGGTAATGTGCGCGAGCGGCCCACGCGAGCGGCTCGTTGTAAAAACCAAAAATGTGCATTTCAATGTACTGAAGAGCTCTGTGCAAACAAAATTGGCTGAATATGTCCAGAAACATAAATAGAGCAATTTTAGTGCAATTAGGTTTAGGAAAGCCTCCAAAACTTGCTCCAAATCTATATATATTCTCTTTTAAGTGAAATTAGGGGTTACACAACATTATATACATCCTTCCATAACCAAAACTTCAACCATTGAAGAGGGAAAAGCAAGGAGAAGAAGAAGAAGACCAAGGATTCCCATGGACTCCTCCATCAACCTCTTGCCACTCATCGCTTCTATGGCCACATAAACCGAGATCTAGGGTTTCAATGAAACCCTAGCCATCTATTAGGGTGTTATTTATATTTTTCTTTTAGATTCATTATGTATGGATGATGATTACATTTTGTGAGGATTTTGAATAATAAAATCGTTCTTCTACTGATTAAATCATTGCTTCTAAAGTTTATTCTTATCATAGATCTATTTTGAATGTGATGTGCTCAATGATCTATATTTTCTATGCTTGTATGGATTATTTACATGTAATGGTGCATATCTAGTAGTCAATTAATAGCTCATGCCTAGGGAAGACAGAGTGTGCCGCAACCCTAGTTTAGTGTGATACACTCCGCGCCAACCGAAGATGAATAATGTTGATACTTAAATCGTAGTTATTTACTTGATGGAGGAATTGGGCTTGTAGCTAAAATTCCCCATTGTCATCCAACGAAATAAGCTAATTGAATGCATAGATGCCCTTATTATGAAGCTAGTGGTAGATTTGCAATCCTATGTTCAATACACATATTTCTCAAAACAACTTTCAATCGCTTTTATAGTTAAATTTACTTTTTTTTAGTATAATTAAAATTAAAATCAAAATCAAAATTCTATTTTCTTAATTAACCAGGTTTAGGTTTTAAAATTAAAGTGCTTAAGTATTTCAATCTTTGTGGTTTCGACCTCTACTTCCACACTATAAATCTTTTAATGTAGAGTACTTTTTTATCTTGACTTTGACAAGACCAATTTTTGGTGCTTCCCCCTCGACCCTCGTGTGTAGTGGCGACATCAAGGTAATTGGGTTGAATCTTCACCAGAGTTACAGCTTGACCATAAGAGTGGGATTCCTATTTTATTGTGATTTTCTTATTTATGTGTGATTGAATGATTATTATTATTTCATATTTAATGAATAGGACAACATGGATAATTGTTCCTAGGCCTATTTCAAATGTATAGCTGCATGTTTAATTTATATTAATTTAAAATGATGGACAAATACATGTGTATTTAGAAATAAAACTAATTCCATGTTTTGAAAACATAAGTTATTTTCTAAAATTTTGAGAATAGAATAATTTTATTATCTACACATGTGGGTTTAACAAGTAAGGATGAATTAATCCTTATCAGTTTCTGATGGCAGATCGGATTTCGCTTCCGGAGCGCTGCCCCGGAAACTCCGCGAGGGGGCGCTGTCCCCTTGACCCCCGTGCATAGTCGCAACATCGAGCTAATCGGGTTCAATGAAGATTACTTCACAAGAGTTGCAGCTTGACCATAATAGTGGGATTCCTATTTTATTATGGTTTCCTTATTTATGTGTGATTGAATGATTATTATTGTTTCATGTTTAATGAATGGGACAACATGGAGAATTGTTCCTAGACCTATTTGAAATGTCTAGCTGCATGTTTAATTTATTTTAATTTAAAATGATGGACAACTACATGTGTACTTAGAAATAAAACTAACTCCATATTTTGAAAATATAAGTACATATTTTCTAAAATTTTGAGAATGGAATAATTTTATTATCTACACATGTGGGTTTGACAAGTAAGGATGAATTAATCATTATCAAGTCTTCCATTAATTTTTATTATATAAATTAAAAGTTTTTCTAAAAAATTATAACCCTAAAAAAAAAAATTTAAAATTCTAAATGGAGGAGGGAATTTATCAAGTATAAATCTCATGGTCTCCATCACTGCTTTGTAGATGATATGATTTATTTTGTGTGATGGCTCTAATGTCATCCTCTCCATTGGATGAAGTTGATCATGGAATTGTCGGTACAAACATCTTTAAAAGAATGTTTTGGGTGATTGTTAGTGTGGATCACCTCTCTGTTAGAGGTGTTCCTAAAAAATTTTGCAGAGTTTCCTCTGTTTCTCAGATATCTAAAATTTTTCATAAACCTGTGTAAATAAATTCACCACAACCCAAAACCAACCTACAACTCTTTAGTATTTTATTCTCCGTAGTTCATACAATACACACAAAAAAAAAATACTAGAGTTTATTGATTAAAAAGCCCACATAATTTTGTATTGTTCGTTAGACCGTAAATGATAGTGAAATCCCTTTTTTCAACTTAATTTTCTCTGCTATAGTTTATAACATTTTAGTAGTTGCTCCTATATCTATAAAAGTTGTACCACGAGCTATCCATTTAGCACCAGTATTTAATATTGTCTCATAAGAATCCTATTTTAGATCATATCTCTGAATAAACTATTTAAATCTTCCAATAAAATCCCATCTTGCAAGCCGTGAACTATCTCCGACACATATATATCTGCAATGATTACACCAAAAAATTCCAAAAACAGTCTAGAACCTAAAAGTTGAGGATGTATAATATGATATGATACATTTCAAAAAGAAAGTGTTCAGTGCTTAAGAGCAATTTTTGGAGAAGCCCTATAATAGACAGTTTATAATCTGTCACGCCCTGGAGCAGCAAAAATAGATAAAATTAAATTTCATTTTTGGGTCCATAGGGAATCACAGGTGAAAGTCCCTAATTATCCACACCACACAGTACTAGTCCACAAGATAAACAGGAACAGTAACATAAATAACTGAAATATAATAACAGTGTATTGATTACAAACATCAGAGCCTCGGGATCACAATAGGTCTGGAGACAACACATGCCCAAGTACCCACAAAACTAAAGTTCAACAGAAACTACAAAAATATAAACTAGATATAACTATCTTCAAATCTTTAGCTGGCATAAGGATAATCATCAGCGTAACATCCTTCTCCTGCATAACCGGCATCAGTGGGGCCACTCAAATTAACCTAACCAAGTCCACCAATCTTTAAGACAAGATGATAACCTAACCAAGTCCACTACTAATAGCAACAGGGACATCCCAACTTTCGGGTACAATTAAAATCATAAATAAATTGCAGATAAATGATAATATGTGCATAATCCAACCTATGTCAGATCCTCCTCATAATCACTCAAATTAAAATTGATATCAGCATCAACACCCCGGAACTTAATCGCAACTCGATCATAGGCTGTCATACCGTGAACACTCAGAGATGTAGATTTCCAGCGAAGACATAGTTTACTTTTTTCAGTTACAACTTCACATAACTGATGTCTAGCCATAATGCCTTTTCAAGTAATATCAAATGATGTATATAGTTGCAAGTGAGAGGGACTAATAAGCTTTGATAAGAGTCTATAATGTATATATCAGCACTCTGAAACATGATTAAACAAAAAGCCCAAATTATCATAACAAATAATATCAAATAGAAATAATTTTCAATTTGATGTTAAAACACAACAAAATGAGCTACTTTTACCAACAATGAAGGAAACTCTCTACCATGTTGCTATGACACTTGAGCTAAGTAGTGCTACTTGGATAGCGTTTTTTTCTCAGACTAGATTGGTGGAAGAAAGGGAAAATGAGCAAGAGAGTGACAAATTTCTATAAACTTCCTCCAGTAAAAACAAGAATTCAACTACATATCTTAACCACTTTTAAGTATATAAATCGAAAAACAGATACATATATACATAGAAATGAATACAATCATCACTGAACCCATACCAGTTCAAGATCTTACAATTTGATGCAACATTAGCAGAAACTACATCACTTTACAAAGCCCTAACTCAAACTAAATCATCTTGCCAAATTCAAATCGCGAAACAAAACACATATGTTCATACAGAGAGAGACTCACACAGATCTGAGATATACATATGTTTATTTTCCAAAATCTATTTCGATTGTACATATATATATGGTTTTTTTTTTACTATTTCGATTGTACATATATATAGAGATATATATAGATGTCTGACCAGATTAGATGATGATAAGAAAATAGAAACCTCAGGTCTGACCAAAAGGAGTATCTATTCATATCTAAAGGAGAACAGATTCCAATTGCAAAGAAGGAGTCCCCGGGAGTGGAGTCACCTAGGGTGGAGTCGCTGGGAGTAGAGTCGCCGGCAGTGGAGTCGCCGGGAGTAGAAGAAAAAGTTTTTAGAGAGAGAGAGAGAGGGGAGAGAGAAATAGTCGGGAGTCGATTTGGGAATATAGGGCATGAGCCCAAAATCTCAAGCCTAATAGCCAAGGTTTTTGCTTTTGTTTTTTTTTTTTTTTTGTGTTTTTTTTTTTTTTTTTTGTTACAAACAAAAATTATTTGTGTCAGTTAGTTGTGTTTTCGTCACAAATATAAATATATTTTGTGTCGGATAGGTGGGTTTCCGTCATGAATAGAAATTTATTCGTGTCGGAAAGGTGTGTTTCCGTCACGGATAAAAATATAATTATGTCAGATACATTTCCATTACAAAATATGTCACGAAAAAATTTTTGGTGACAGAATTGTATTCGTCACAAAAAAAAAAACTATCATCACAAAAGGCATATTTTCTTGTAGTGATTTTAATGCTGCTTTCTTCAAACACCATTGAAATATTCATCGTACCAACCTTCCCTACAATAATACATGCAATTCTTCTTCTTTATGACAAACTTATTCTTGATTGAATATGACTTTGGTACATGCAATTTGCAATCTCGAAGACAAGTTACATATACATAGGGACAGATTCAGATAAGGGTAAGGAAGACACAATCCCTCCCTAGGTTTTCAAAAAATACTACTCTTGTACTAAAAAAATTAATTATAATTAATCCCCTTGAAAATTGTAAAAGCACCCCCCAGAATGTATTTTCTAGATCCGTCCCTGCATGTATGCCAAAAGTAACACCAAAAGTGACGAAGTGGTCAAACTGTAACAAAATGTTAGTTGAGAGACCAAAATGCGGAAAAAAAAATGACGAAGTGGTCAAACTGCAACAAAATGTTAGTTGAGAGACCAAAATGGGAAAAAAATTATTAGGGTCCAAAGTGCCAAACAGGGTAGAGTTTGAAGGTACATAATGCATTTAACATTATCACTTTTGTTAGTTCTTACGAAATCGCCAAGACCCTTGTGGTCTAGTGGCATCACTCACCCTCACCCAAGTGGGAGGTTAAGGGTTCCATTCCCCTTAGGGGGAGTTGTTTGAGGGATTTTTCTCCTCTTTGGCCTATATGTTCAAGTGTGTCGTATGGGGTTGCTTTCGTAAGTCCAAGTTCATGGGGTTTGCATGGGTGCGTGTGTTCTTGCATACAGTCAAAAAAAAAGTTCTTACGAAATCAAATTTTATGTTGGTTAAAAACAAAATCAATTATTTGTAATATCACTTTTGTTAGTTCTTATGAAAACAAACTTTATGTTGGTTGAAAACAAAATCAATTATTTTTCATTTTTTAAATCAGATATGTACCTGTTTGTGATGAAAATATTCAGCCAATACAGGTTCGACACGGAAGATGTGATGTGGCAGAGTAGTTGATGAATACTGATGGACCTTGGAACCGTTATAAGCGGTTGAAGATTGATTCATTTTGTTCACACAATTAACTGATGGAATACACGTGTTGGCCGTTATGGAGTAATTAAAGGACAGTTGTCAACATGAGAAAATGTCACGAATAAGAGCAGTTATCAGTTTAAAAAGAGGAGGGAACATTCAAATCAAGTTACTGAGGCCTCGATGTCTATAAATAGAAGGATTGTGTATTCGAAAGAGATCCTTCGATCAAACATCAATATATATATCTCTCAATACATCTACTGTATTGTTATCTAGATACTTAGAATTGGGAGTAGAACACCTTCGAAGTCATCTTCAAGGTTAGATTGTAGTTTCTTTAATTTAATAAAAGTAGTTCAATTACTTTTAGTCAATTTACTATTTTTATTTAAGAGTAGATATTAATTTAGTCAGTTCGAAGTCCTTCAGTTAGTTACATCTTTACATAATTAAAGTCATGTTCAAGGCATCGAACGTCACCACAATCTTCCTGGTGAGGCGCAGTTTGGATAATCACTCACACACATTGGCAATTTACTTGCCTGGCACGCTCGCACACACTTATAAATTTTCCAACCAAACATTTTTGGCACGCCCGGTGGGACACAAGTGTCAAAGGATGACAAACAAAAACCTTCGAAGCAATAGGTCTGTTGATAATGCCAATGTTGGTGTTAATATTGCTGAAATTGGTGGTTCTTCACACCAAGATCCTCAGAATAGTAATATTGGAAATCATACAACCAATGAAAACCCAGAAGTGGGAGTTGAAAATTTGAATTCGATTCAAAATAATGGGAATGTTGATTCAGAAAATCAACATGATTTGGTAAGTCAATTGACACCAATATTTGATCACTTGGGAAATATGCTTCAGAATGTTAATGTTCAGATTACTTCCCTTAACAACAGTTTACCACAATTTGCACCAACAATGGTGTCAAATGGAAATCCTTCTATGATTCGACAGAATGAAAGAGGTCATAGACATGGCTTGTTTCAGCCAAATTCTATGAATCATACAAATGGGCCTCCTCTTAGGCCTAATTCATAAGAAAGTTTTTATGTGTCTGTCCCTAATAATACATTCCCAGTATTCGAAGGGATCCAAGGAAACCATGTGAATGGTCAAGACTATGGTTATAGAACAATAAATATCGAAGAACCAAGGCCTAGAGAAAACATGATAGGTCAAAATAGGAGAATAAATAACAATCCTATGTTCGAACCAGACCCTACTGGGATAGGAATGGGTCGAAGGAATGAAAATCCTAGGAGGATGGATAATAATCCTCAACCACCACCAGTACCACCAATGAACCATCTTTTTGGCCAGCCAGGTCATCAACAACCATTTAATATGGTTGATAGGAATGACATGATTAATTTAATCCATGAGATTTATGGACCTATGTCTCGGGGGGTACAAACTCCAGTTTATAGGAAATCTTATCCTGATTGGATTGATAGAATCGAATTTCCCAGGGGATTTAAATTCTCTACTTTTGCTATGTTTGCAGGGGATGGGAGTCAATCCACAGTTGAACATATAGCAAAATTCATCAGTCAGTGTGCTGATGCAGGAAATAATGAATATCTTAGACTTCGTTTGTTTCCTAGTTCATTAACAGATACTGCATTTGCTTGGTTTACTAATCTAGCCCCTAATTCGATTTATAGTTGGGCTTAGATGGAAGAATCTTTCCATACTCAGTTTTTCCAGACAGAACCAGAAGTATCAATGGCTGATTTAGCCAGATTATGTCAAAAGCCTGATGAAAAGGCTACTCAATTCATAAACAGGTTTAAAAGGGCTAGAACAAAATGTAAAATCATGTTACCTGAATCTGAATTTGTTAAGTTGGCTCAAAATGGCCTCGAATTTAGACTTAGAAAGAAATTCGATGCTTTGGAATTTAGAGATCTTGTTGAATTGACTGCTCGAGTCTCTAGATATGAAGCTTTATTGGAAGAAGAAAATGAAAGAAATGCTTCTTCAATAAAAACATATTATAAAGATCCTAATTATGAGATAGATGCTGCAGAAATAATAGGCAAAGAGCCTTTTACATGCAAGAGTCTTGTAAAGAAAAATGTTTCTACTGAAGTATATAAATCAAAAGGATCTTTTAAGAAATATTCATTCGATGTTTATAGATTGGATGAAATATTTGATCATTTATTAGAAAGAAAAATTATTAAATTGTCTGATGGGACAAAATTACCTTCGAATGATGAATTAAAGGGTAGGAAATATTGCAAATGGCATAGTTCTGGGACCCATTCGACTAATAATTCTATTATTTTTCGAGACAGGATTCAAGATCTGATCAAGAAAGGGAAATTGAAATTCCCTGAAAAACAAATGGGGGTTGATGAAGATCCATTCCCAGCAGTACAGGAGGTGTCAATCAATGTTCATGACATTTCCTTCGAAGATCGGGTCAAAGAAAGAGAGAGTGCAAAGTCAGAAGACCATATGAAAAGACTCGAAGAAATAACAAGAAAAAAACCTGATGTATCGGTTTTCAACCATGAATATGCAAAGAATCTATGCATTGGTTGTGGAAAAAGATATGCTGAAATCTATGATGAAAGGGTTGGAATCAAAGCAGGAAGGAAAAACAAGCAGCCTTTGTTCGAACAAAGGAAACTAAACACTTCTGGTGGACCTCCTTTTCAACCAATCATGAATGTTGGGAGAGGACAGTTCAGAGGACCAATTTATCAAGCTTCAACATATACTGGACCTATGACAGCAAGGTATGCCTCAAAACCAGTGGTTCCTTTTAAAGCTAATTTTTCAAGAAACTTTCATCTTGGTAGTCATGTTCGACCATCAAGGAACATGCAATATGTGAGGCCAGGGTTTTCTCATACACCAAATAAACATTATGGGGAGCAGAGAGAAAGGCAGATTCAGTTCATATCATCGAAAGTGGTACCAGCACATGTGGTGCAGGCTGAGAAAAATATGAAAGTATTTAAGGAATCACCAAAAATTGGTGAAACATCACAATCAGGTGAGTCTATATTGGTACCAGGTGTGCCAAATTGGTTTGTTTTACAAGATGATAGGGTAAAAAATATGATCGAACAGCAAGGCCCTCAAAACAAAAATAGGATGATTAAACCTCCTCATGTTGAAAAGAATACATGGCATGTACTTCAACATCCTAAGGAAAAAAACCAGAACATGGTTCCTATGATAAATAGGACTCAACAGAGAAGATTGCAGAGGAAGTTTACCATGTGGAAAGAATTTTCTAATATGCAAGATAGAAACCAGGAGTTAGAAAGTGAAATGAAGAAAGATTTCAGTAATGATTCGAAGCCTAACCCTAGGTTCGATCAAAATCCAAAGGGTGATACTGATACTATGTCTGAGGAAAGTATCATTAAAGCCAAAGTATTGGAATTAGAAAAGGCAATGAGTATTGATGATGAAGATGAAGCAATGACAATGGTGAAATCTCAGGATTTGGGAAATACTGAAATGAAACTGGAAAATGAGGTGGTAAATAATGAGAATATGCTCATTCAATTTGGTACATTTCCTGAACAAATGGAAGTTAATACTGCTACATTTATGTTGCCAAAAATTTTCGAGGCAGCAGAAGATCAACAGTTAATTGAAGAAATGGAAGTGGAAGCATTTACTGAGGATGTTTCTGAGGTAAACCTTCCTGAGTTTATTTTTAATGATTGTAATTTTGTTTATTCATTCGAAGAACCATCCGCAGAAATGACTAGACACCTTAAACCATTATACATAAAGGCTTGTTTAAATGGTGTTCTTTTAAACAAGATATTGGTTGATAATGGTGCTGCTGTCAATATTATTCCCCAGAATACTTTAAAAAAGATCAATAAACAAAGTGTAAAATTGATAAAAACCCATATTATGATTTCAGGATTTATTGGTGATAACAAAAACACCAAAGGGGTAATACCTATTGAAACCATAGTAGGTTCGAATAAATCCAAAACCGCTTTCTTTGTGGTAGATGCTAATCCTAGTTATCATGCCTTATTAGGAAGAGACTGGATTCATGCTAATAAATGTGTTCCTTCTTCAATGCATCAGAAATTGTTGCTAGTGAAGGAAAACTGTGAAATTGAAATAGTAAAGGCTGATGTCCAGCCTTTTCATACAAGTTCTAATTGTGTCGAAGCTCAATTGTATCAAGAGGATGTCAAGCTAATTGACCTAAAAGAGTCAGAAGACGAATCCCCAGAAGAAAATTGGGACATTTTGGCTGAAATGCCATTTGGTTCTTTGGAACCATTGGGTGATGACAAGATAATTTGATGACTCATACATCCATGGCAATGAAAGATGTGGAAGAGACCATTCGACTGGTCTTGCAAAAGCTAATGATAACAGATTTAGAGTCAAAAATTGAAAAAGATTCGACCATAAATTGGTCAGATTATGTTTTTGAAGAAGATTCACAAGAACTAAAAAATGGTGGCAAAGAAGAATTATCGATATTGCCAGAGAATTCAATACAGGAAGTATCACAGGATCCTCTTTTAGAAGTTAATTTAGGATCAGATCAACAAAAGAGAGTTACTTACTTAAGCTCCAAACTTGGAAAGTATGACCAATATAAATTGGTTGAATTGTTGAAAGAATTTCAAGATTGTTTCGCTTGGGATTATGATGAATTGCCAGGACTCGAAAGAAGTTTAGTAGAGCATAAATTGCCTATCAAAGCTGGCTACAAACCAGTGAAACAACAACCTCGAAGGATGACTCCAGAAGTCACTTTGAAGATTAAAGAAGAGATTGAAAGATTGCTTAAGGCAGGATTCATTAGAACTGCCAGGTATGTTGAATGGTTATCAAATGTTGTTCCAGTAATGAAGAAAAATGGTAAATTAAGAGTTTGTATTGATTATAGAAACCTTAATTTAGCCACACCTAAGGATGAATATCCTATGCCAATAGTTGATTTATTAATTGATAGATCTGCTGGAAATACTATAATGTCCATGATGGGTGGTCACTCAGGATATAATCAAATATCTATTGCTGAGGAAGACATTCATAAAACTGCATTTAGGTGTCCAGGTAGTATAGGTTCCTTCGAGTGGGTACAAATGCCTTTTGGTTTAAAAAATGCAGGGGCTACTTATCAAAGAGCCATGAATGCTATTTTCCATGACATGATTGGAACATTCTTAGAATGTTATATAGATGATATAATTGTTAAATAAAAAACATTCGATGATCATCTTATTCACATGAAATCAACATTTGAGAGAATGAGATTTTTCAAACTTAAGTTAAATCCTTTAAAATGTGCCTTTGGAGTCAGTACTGGAAATTTTCTGGGATATTTGGTACATGAAAAGGGAATTCAAGTAGATAAGAATAAGGCACAAGCAATCATTCGAAGTAAACCTCCTTCAACCAAAAAAGAATTGCAAAGATTCTTAGGACAAGTCAATTTTATTCAAAGATTTATTTCCAATACTGCTGGAAAAACTTTGATTTTTTCTCCCTTTTTGAAATTGAAGGATCATGAAGAATTGAAGTGGGAACATAAACATCAGATTGCCTTTCAAGCCTTGAAGGATTATTTGGTGAAGCCACCAGTGTTAATGCCTCCAAGAAAAGATAGGCCTATGAAGTTATATATCTCAGCATCAGAAGCATCGATTGGGGTTTTGTTAGCCCAGGATAATGATGATAAGAAAGAACAAGCTGTGTATTACCTTAGTAGGTTTTTAAATTCTGTTCAATGCAAATATTCCTTTATAGAAAAGTTATGTTTGTCTTTGTACTTTGCAGTTATGAAATTAAGATATTATCTTCTTCCCACTGAAGTGTATGTGATTGCTAAGTTTGATTTGATTAAGTATATGTTGACTCGACCTATTCTGAGAAATCGAATTGGTAAATGGATTCTGGCCTTGTCAGAATTTTGTTTATTTTATGTGCCACAAAAAGCAGTAAAAGGTCAGGCTTTGGCAGATTTTTTGGCTGATCATCCAAATTGCCTTGAAACAGAGGGGAATTATGAAATTGGACAAATAAATATCAGTCCATGGAAATTATGGTTCGATGGTTCAAAAACTGAATTTGCTGCAGGTATTGGTTTTGTCATTGAATCACCTGAGAAAATTAAGACCAAATATGGTTTCAAACTAGATTCAAATCAATGTACGAACAATCAAGTTGAATATGAAGCTCTTATCATGGGTCTTGAAACTTTGATAGATCTTAAAGCTACATTTGTAGATGTGTTTGGAGATTCCCAGTTGGTCATAAATCATATGAATGGGACCTATAAATGTATGAGTAGTACATTTGAAAATATATTATGACACTACAATGGATTTATTATCCAAATTCAATAATGTGAACTTGTTGCATGTTCCTAGAAGTTTTAATGAAGAAGCTAATGATGTAGCTCAGAGAGCATCTGGATTTAAAACAAATAATGAGGATGTTGAAATGGAGCAGGTGACTTATAGGAAATTATTACCAATATTGGTAAATAGATTATCTTTTGTTGGTATCCTAAATATAGAGGTTCATGATGATTGGAGAAAACCAATCATAGAGTATCTCTCAGGATATAATGAAAAGCCTGATCGAAGTATAAGGCTTAAATCTGTCAATTACATCTTGTATAGTGAGAAATTATTTAAAAGAGGAAGTGATGGGTTATTACTGGAGTGTTTAAGCAACCTCGAAGGATTAGAAGCTATAGCTCAAATTCATGAGGGATTATGTGGAGCTCATCAATCTGGAATTAAGATGAGATGGTTGCTTCGAAGATACAACATTTATTGGCCAACAATTTTGAAAGATTGTATTGAGTTTGCCAAAAGATGTCAAGAGTGTCAGAAACATGGTCCTTTAAAGCATTTACCAACTGTTGATCTTCAGTATGTGGTAAAACCTTGGCCTTTTAGAGGATGGGCCATAGATGTAATATGAAAAATCAGTCCTCCCTCTTCGAAGGGTCATGGGTTCATTATTTTAGCCACAGATTATTTTACTAAATGGGTAGAAGCAGAATCTATGCAGACTGTAACTCAAACAATAGTTGTAAAATTCTTAGAAAACATAATTTACAGATTTGGTGTTCCTCAAACCATTGTATCTGACAATGCCTCTATATTCGAAGGAGATGTGATTGCATTTGCAAATAAGTTGAGAATTACAATGTCAAAATCAACCCCATATTATGCTCAATCGAATGGACAGGCTGAAGCCACCAACAAAATCATAAAAGAAAATATGGCTAAGGTCATAAAAAATAATCCAAGAATGTGGCATGAGATTTTGCCAGAAATTTTATGGGCATATAGGACTTCAAAACGAACAAGTACAGGTGTATCTCCTTATGCCTTAACTTTTGGACATGAGGCAGTTTTACCTATTGAAATAAAGATTAATTCTCTTCGAGTGATGAAGCAGAATCAGTTATCTTTGGATGATTATCAAATATCCATGGCTATTGAGTTAGAAAATATTGATGAAGAGAGAATCAAAGCTCTCAATAATATTTTGATACAAAAGAGAATAGCATCGAAGGCATATAATAAAAAAGTACAACCAAAAACCTTTGATGAAGGGGATTTGGTTTGGAAGACAATATTACCTATTGGATCCAAGGACCCAAAGTTTGGGAAATGGTCACCTAAATGGGAAGGTCCTTTCCAAGTTAATAAGGTTTTTAAAGGTGGATTTTATCATTTGAAAAATCTGAATGGATATGTCCATTTAAGGAAAATCAATGGTAAATTTCTCAAGCAATATTATCCCACCATTTGGGAGGCAAGAAATTTAGAATAAAGCATTCGAAGCAAGAACTTGTATTCCATAGAAAGATAAGTACAAAAACCAGCTATTGGTAAATTACAAGGTCTACATTGGTATAAATTATTTATACCAACTTTGTTATGAATTGGGCTTTTAACCTAAAGTTATCCCAAGATCTGGTATACAGTTTTGATTGACTAAGGATGAACTTCTGCCTTGAGATGGATTCTTGAGTCTTTAAAGGCTTCGATTCAAACTCTGTCTTTAAAACTAGAAGTTTTGCCTCAACACCTTGTTGTTTGATCTTCAGATTTGCCAATTCAGTTTCTACAAGTACAAGATCCTTTTTTAGTTGATTCACTTTGGCAGATGCTTTTTCAATAGATATGTTGGTTCCTTCAAATTCTGTCAAAGTTCGATCCATCTCAAGAGTTTTCTCTGCTGTATACTCCATGTCAACTTCTAATTTTTCTCTTTCTTCGATAACTTTTTCCAACAAAAAGCAATTGAAATCAAAAGTTGACATGATTGCAGAAATTATTTCTTTGTCTGGAACAGAAATATTAGAACTTTCTAACAGAAATTGGCATAAGACTTTCATAGCTCTTTGTACTTCCTTGTCTTCAAAAACCTTGAAAGAAATTTGACTAAAAAGTCTCAAGGTAGCAAGAGCAGCCACTGGATCTATTGAAGGTGATTTTGGTTTGCTTCGACCTGTCATTCGCTGAAAGAATTCTTGAACATTGGTTGAAGTGACATCTTCCATCTTCAGAACAAATTTCAAACTCTTTTTAAAATCTTTGACTTCTTCAGGAGTCAAGTTAGGAGGAAGAGGTAGGTGAAATTCTTCAGAACTTGAGACACCTGAGGTAGCTTGAGGTCTAAATGAAGTGGAAGTATGAGCAGCTTTAGGATCAGAACTTGCACTTGGCTTCGAAGAGCTAACCCCAGTCTCAGGAACAGATTCAACCTGTTCAGCAAAAAGTTAGGAATTTAGTTCAGAATTTATTTATGAAAGGAAATCAGGAGTCAAAGGATTTTGGAAAGGATTTTGAATGTCTTACCACTGGTTGGTACTCTAGTAATGTAGCATGAATGTTCAAAGAAGGAGATTTCGGGATTTTTGGGAACTTTGGACTCTGAGTTTTTGTTTCTGGAATTGTTGGTGTTGTTTTATGCTCAGGATGGGGTGCTACCTTCGAAATAGGAATTGCTAAAATAGGTACTGTTTTTATGATCTCTGTGCCAGCAGGAGGATCATTGGCTTTTTTGGCTTTCTTTTTCTTGTAAACAAGTGAAGAGATTGGACTGGTGTCTTTTTCTTCTTCAGAATCAGCATGTCCAGAGGCTACAGGAGAGCTCTCTGGTGATAGGATTAGTTTCCTCTTTGGTTTAAGAGATGATGGAGCAGGAGCCTTTGAAGCTTTCGAGGAGGCTTGAGTGCTTGGTTTAGCTTTCGAAGCTCTGGTTATTGGTGAAGAGCTTTCTCCAGCTATTATCCCTGTGTTTTGAAATCCAAACAATCATCAGTCAAAGTTCCTTCCATCATTTTGGGGAAAGGATTCGATAAGAATTATGATTACCTGATTGATTCATCGAATCAATGTATCTCAAAAGATGGCATTTGTCCATCTCCACTGACATTAAATTTTCCCACCAGCTTGAGAAGGCAGGGGTGCAAGTGGTATACACTGGTAGAGAAGTAAACTCCAAGTTGCTGACTTTATTCTGATAAACTGCCAATGCAGCAGTTAGCACGGATTCTGGCACCTTCGAATGAGTTTTATAGGCCATGAGTATATTGGCTTGACTTCTGATTGGGAAAGGAATTGACTGAGTAAGTCCAAATTGCCTCGAAAACTGATTGGGGAGGTAAAGTTCACCCTGAGATTTGAAACTAAGGATGTTCCCAAAGAATAAGTCCCTACTAATTAGGAAACTTCCCCATGCAGCTTTTAGTTCGAGAGCATTTGCTGCTCTGTCCAAAATTTGACAAAGCCAATGAGGAGAAAGAGGAGTTTTGTCTTCAGAATTGTAAAGGATTTCGAATGGTTGGAATAGTTTGTTTGATCTTATTTCAGGAAGATTGAAAAAGAGAGAGAGGCATTCTTTGAAAGTTTTATCAACACTTGGCAATAAAGCAAAAAAGATCCCATGGGCCACAGTATTAGATAGGGGTCCTAGGTTATGAATTTCTGGGAAGTAAGCATACAACCATAATTGTAAAATCCAAAAAGGACCACCTTGGGTGAGAATGAAGGGATCGAAGCATAAATCAGAAAAAGATCTATAGAGAGATCCTAGAACAAAAGGTGCTAAGGCTAACCTTCGACCGGCAGCCAGAGCTTTGGCAATGTTAGAATATTCGAGGACAACCCTCTGAGAAAAAGTACAAAATAGATGCTTCGAAAGCCAGTACAGAAGGAAGCAGTAATATTCTTTATCAGTCACTGCTCCTGATGTTTTTCTGTGGGCAATTAAGAAGTTGGTGTACCCTAATGATTTCGAGTCAGTATTAATTGAAGGACTATCAGACTCAGCCATATAGGGATGAGCATCTTCCCCATGAGATAAAAACCCTAATAAATGACAAATATCTAGAATAGTTGGACCTATTGGACCAAATCGAAGTTGGAAGTGATTGAAAATAGGGTTCCAAAAACAGAGAGCTGCGGCTATTAAGTTAGGACTGGATTCGATGGGAAATTTCGAAAGATTGATAGCATGATAAACCCCTGTAGTGATCAAAATTTCTCTCCTATTCTCCAAAATTCTATCTACCCATTCAGGCCAATCCTTTGCAGGTTTAGGCCAGTGTCTGAATTTCCAGTCATACTTGGAATTTGGGAGTTCTCGTTGATAAGTCAAGCGTTGTTCCCCTAATCTAGGGTAATAGACATGGAGTCTCAAATTTGGAATGCTTAGGCAAGGACCTACAGCAATTGAAGATTCTTGGTTAGGAAGAGTAATGGGAACAAGAATTTCGTGAACCAGAGAAGTCTCTTGCCCACTCGAAGAGCGATCTTGCTCATCTTTTATGATCTTTTCGAAATCATCGCAAATCTTTTGACGTTGGGTATTGTCATCAGATTTTGTCATTTTTTTTTTATTGCGAAGAGATAAACAGGAAAGAAAAGCAAAGTGCAAAATAAATGGGTTAGGGCAAAGCAAATTGGTGAAGTCAGAAGGTTTATTTCTCTTTGTGTTTATCTATTTATAACCTTTGATGAACCCTTGGTGACGTTTGGAAAGAGTTGCATTTATTGAAAAATAGCCGTTAGATTCGGTTAACCTTTTTGGACCGTTATTTCAAAAATAAAAGACATATTGGTTCAGAATGAACTAATCTATTTGAAGGAATGTGAATGTTCCATTATTCATTACATTAAGAAGAAAGTGCAGTTATAATTCAAAGACATAATTGATAAAAGTGGGGAAACCCATAAGTAACTAAATTGTGAAACATAGCCCAATAATAGGAAAAATACTCTGCCTCTAGTTCTATCTCGAAACATAGGTTTCTGGTTTCTAATGCCAGTTTATCCTCACTTCGAAGGGTAAGGTAAGCTTCCTTAAGTTGTTCTTCATATTGGCTTAACTGAGAGTTGATCTTGAATAGAGCTCTGCGGAGACTTCGAAGTTCTTTGGCCAATGGAGTCTTGCCTCGAAGGGAAACACCAACAGCTTTGGCTTCATCTTTGAGATATGCAATTCGACTTTCGAGATCGGGCTTTGAATAATGAGAAATGGTGCTTTCCTCATCAGAGCTGCCACAACCATAAATATACTTCTCTTTGAATTCTAGGACTTCATCAAGGAGTGCTTTGGGGGTTTCTTTGAGCCTTTCATAGAGATCTAAAAGATAATTTAGATGATGGATACTGTCTTGATGATGAGAATACTATCTCATGTGGGAAGCCAAAGTTCGAAGGGTAAAATCCATTTGAGTTCGAACAAGCGTTGAAATATTCCATTCATGACATAAGATATGACAGCTCCATTCGAAATTGATTCGAGCCCTCGAATTTTGCAGAATAGAGAATGGGAGATGAGAAAAGGCAACTAATAGCCTTTGAGCTTGAATAATCAAGCATGGGGAAGGTGATGTAATAGATGGAGTATGCTCGAATGTAGGACCATGTCTACACAATTGGTCTAGCTTTAAAAAAAGATCACTAATGTCTTCAGTAAGATCTATTACCTGAACTTTGGTGTCAGGAAAGCCTAATACAGAATGATCAAAGAGAAGTACCCTCTCTTCATAATCTTTTTCAAAAAGTTTGCATTTTGAAAGGAAAGCTGAGGAGTAATGTTCATTGGAAAAATTTTCATGAGATATCCTTACATATGTATGGATAGGAGGTCTGCCTTGAGGAACTAAGACATTATCTCTTTGAAATCTCTCACCAGGAGGACTGGTTGAAGAGATTAGCCAGGCATTCAACAGATTTTGCTCTCGAGAAAGACGATTTGAAAATGGATAGTATGGTTTTATAGTCCTACTTCGAATAACACCCTCAGTCTCAGGATACTCGAAGCTTGGATGAATAACTGAACGTACTGTGATCGGGGTTTCGAGCTTCATTCCCTTGTAATATCCTACTCCTTCACCATGGGAAATATGTTGTTCCCAAGCAGGAGGAAACGTTTGATTATTGTAAATTGATTTAGAATAGCTCGAGGATGAATGCTGCTTTGATGAAGAAACACTTGGTTTGTTTAACATTTCATGCCATTTTCCCCATTTCGAGTAGGTAAAAGGTTCAGGAGGAATCTCAAGAGGATCCCAATTGGTTCGAAGAGGAATGTCAGGGCGTTTGGTTAACAGCATCACTTCTTCGGGAAGATCAATAGGAAAGCTATTGCTAACGTTGAATGAAGATTGAGAAGAAGACATGATCAAGAGAATGAATTCAAAGTAACTGGGGCTCAAGGGTCAAGCAAATGCAATGGTTAGGAATGAATTGAAGAGATGATCATGCAATTTAAGAACATTCAAAGATTGCATAAGTTAATAACTGCTCAGTATGGTTTGACCACGATCACCATTATCTTTTTAAACTCAAAAGGAAAATGGCGCGGGGGGTAATGTTTGTGATGAAAATATTAAGCCAATACAGGTTCGACACGCAAGATGTGATGTGGCAGAGTAATTGATGAAT
Organism: Hydrangea macrophylla; assembly: GCA_033977485.1. Taxonomy (NCBI): domain Eukaryota; kingdom Viridiplantae; phylum Streptophyta; class Magnoliopsida; order Cornales; family Hydrangeaceae; genus Hydrangea; species Hydrangea macrophylla. The sequence goes on along the minus strand of CM066990.1, from coordinate 25,354,006 downwards.
ACTGATGGACCTTGGAACCGTTATAAGCGGTTGAAGATTGATTCATTTTGTTCACACAATTAACTGATGGAATACACGTGTTGGCCGTTATGGAGTAATTAAAGGACAATTGTCAACATGAGAAAATGCCACGAATAAGAGCAGTTATCAGTTTGAAAAGAGGAGGGAACATTCAAATCAAGTTGCTGAGGCCTCGACGTCTATAAATAGAAGGATTGTGTATTCGAAAGAGATCCTTCGATCAAACATCAATATATATATCTCTCAATACATCTACTGTATTGTTATCTAGATACTTAGAATTAGGAGTAGAACACCTTCGAAGTCATCTTCAAGGTTAGATTGTAGTTTCTTTAATTTAATAAAAGTAGTTCAATTACTTTTAGTCAATTTACTGTTTTTATTTAAGAGTAGATATTAATTTAGTCAGTTCGAAGTCCTTCAGTTAGTTACATCTTTACACAATTAAAGTCATGTTCAAGGCATCGAACGTCACCACAATCTTCCTGGTGAGGCGCAGTTTGGATAATCACTCACACACATTGGCAATTTACTTGCCTGGCACTCTCGCACACACTTATAAATTTTCCAACCAAACAGTACCTAAAATACAACTATGAAAATAAGAATAGTACTTCATCCGTCCCATTTCATGCGTCCACCTTTCAGAGTTCAATTTTTTTAAGGGAACATAATGATTGTCATTTACATGACATGAAATTGATGTAATTGGTCCAAAATACTCTTCCTTGTTTTTCTTGTTTTTTTTTTCTTCCTTTTGAGATATTAATAAGGGCAATTTTGAAAATAACTAAAATTTATCGAGAAATATTCTTAGTGGGGCAATAGTTTTTGGACGGCCACAAAAAGGGACAGATTGACACATAAAATGGGATAAAAGAAGTGTTATGCTTCCGGATTAAATCCCAAACTTGATTCACAGACACTTTGTCAATATACCAAATCCAGTGCCATGTGATACCATTTTTCACTGTCACAATACAAAATGAAACTGAAAAACTATATAGAATCTAAAATTTGAATTCAAATTTAGTATACAAAATTGTATTATGCATTAGTCCACCCCAAATAATTCATCGTCCAACTGTAAACTCACTGCTCAAGTGCTCAGGCAAGTAATCGGATAGGAGGACTTCCACGGTATGGAGACAAATCCACATGTATCTGTCGAATCATTTGTCTGTGGGGACTACTGTGGTGTTTGTTATTGCGATTGGCTATTCAATTTGAAGAAATTAATGTTAGGCATACAATACATTCTATAATAAGGTTTTAAATGTATGTATCAAGTACTTATAAGTGGTGCATAAAAAAGTGAAAAAAATTCAAATAGCACAGGATTTTATACATTTAAAGCCCTGTTGTAGAATGTGTTGTTGAATGTATTGTGAGCCTATCATTTTTATTAAATTTGAGAGCTTATGTGGTAATTAGGCATATTTGGTATTTAGGTTGGAGTAAATAATACCTAATACGTCAAATTTTATTATTTTATAATTTTTAGATATTTTATAATCATTTAATAAATTAAGTGATTGATTTAACAAATAAGTGTAATAAATTTTTAGTGAAAAAGTGGAAATGACATGCTAATTTTTGGTGTCATTTTTGACATATGAACAAGCATGCTATTTGTCACATGGACTTTTAGTATTTTGATTTGAGGATAACAAAATGTCAAATTTTTCCATTTAGCATGTCATATTGAAAATGGCATATCCCTTGCAGATGCTCTAAGAACTCAATTCTGGGAGCTTGAAGCATCCATTGAGTGTTTGGTTTCCCAAATTGGGATGGCCAAACGTGGTCCTTGGAGTTGTAAAACGTAGATAGTATCAAGTAGCGCCTTGGACGCTTTTCAAGATTTGAGATATTTATATATATATATATATATATATTCATATCTTGAACACTCCCATGATTGCGAAATTCCAATGTTGCCTCTCGTCTTTTCTCTTTATTACTTTCATTTCCTAATTTTCCAAAATTTGCATTTTTCTTCATGTGACATTTTCTGCAATGGTACATACATTAAAAGTTCAAAAAAATAGTTAAGTGTGCTGTTAATTATTAATGAATGCACTAACTATTTGTTAATTAATTGTGTAATTTAGTAGTATATTAACTGTTAATTAACTTGTAATACCTCATTTTTTCAATGTAAATATTAAAAAAAAATTAGTACATTGAATTATTAACTAAAGTATTTAAGAAATTAATAGTTAATTAACAGTTAATACTACTATTACTTATTGACATACCACTAACATATAAATATTATAATCTAAGGGCACAATTAATTTTTGTACATTTAAATTAACCATGTTCTACTTTTTGGAATCAAACATGTTCATAAGTTGCTCTGATAAGTTGTTCTGACAATATAATTAATTGTACAATTTATTAATCAAACACTCGAATCATAATAAACAGTCTATTTTTAAATTGATCTATCAATGATCAAAATCACAAAAGCATAAATAAAGACAAACGGGCTATACAAATCGAGTCTGGATCCTCGCAGTCATTGTGGCAGGACGAGACCACTTGCAAGTTCCCACAAATTTTTTTCTTGATATTTTAAAACATCAGTCCGGATCTCCGACGGACTTAAAGGGACGGGTTTGGGACAGACCGCTTTTTAGCGACGAAATTTTCACTTTTAGCGACGAAATTTTTCGTCACAAAAAGTGATCACATTTTGTGACGAAAATTTTCGTCGCTAAAAGTGAAAATTTCGTCGCTAAAAGTGGTCCGTTTTTTGTCCGCACGTTAGTGGTCCGCACTTGATCGCCTCTGTTTAAAACATATAATATATATATACACATATTGTGATCCTGCAAGTAACCATGTAGATGGTGCCAAAATGACTACGAGTAATGTTAGAGTTACAAAGACAATATTTATAAAATGATGTTGCATTCTATGTAATAATTGATACCCATGTATTGTAGTGGGTCCTATTACCACATAGGTGTCACATGAAATATTACATCATTTTGTAAACATCATTTTACGACTCTTTTGTGACTAGCATTACCCAATGACTACCGAGGATCAAAATCCTAAAAACCATGAAATTCAGACGAGATAACCCCCAGGGTCCGTATAATCCGGGATAAATATTCGGATGGGGGTGTATCAATGTAGGGGACCATGTCTACAATTCTGCCACGTGTGTAGTTGACTTAACATTTGGTTTTTGTCGTTCCTGATATGGTAGACAGACAGATGATACGTAAACATGGCGGCAGAGTGATCAACCAATAACATCTCCGATATTCACGTGGATATGTCGTCTCAAATTTGTGAGAAAGCACTCATTACTGTAGAGTGGTGATGCCGTGTCAGCTATCACCTTACTAATACACACTAACACTAGTCGACAATCTGTGAAATTTACGGAAGCGTCTTTTTATGTTCACGAACAAATATTACTAACATTTATTAACACATTTTATCTCTCTCTTAGTGATATTACAGGATCTACTATGAATCCCACAGTAACATTACAAGAGAGAAAAGTGTGTTAGTAACTATTAGTGAAATTTGTTAGTGCCTCAAATATTACTGTTTATGAAACTCTAATTTAATGATATTTTTTTTTTGGCACTCTTTATAATTAGCTCATAACATAAATATGAAAAAATTCAACTAAGCTATAACTTAATGAAACGACACGAGAAAATCAAAGAAACAAACGAAGTATCTAAAAAAAAATACAATAATTATATCATATATATTAATAAATAAATAAAAAACTAGAAAATGTTACATGGCACAATAGGAACGAAAATGGTAATCATTTCTGTTTTTCCTTTGAAAATAAAAACTGAAAATGGGCCAAAATACAAAAATAGAAAAAAGAATATTTCGCATGATTTGCAAAATCGGAATGTTACAAAACTGGCTCTAACTGAATTCTAGTGAGTTTGGAGTGTCAGGTGGAGACGATTTGAGGGTCAGTAGGGATTGTTCATAGAGAGGGAAACAAAATGTATAGTGATGAAAAATGCCTAGATTGCATGGGTTTATATAGTTTGGGTTAGGGAATTTAAAACTCAAGTACTTAATGTATACATGTATCACTTCCAACTTCCATACATGAATCTCTCTAAATGCATTCATGTATAATCCTAGATACATACATACATTATACTAAAAACATGCAACACGAGTCTAGTGTATTTAACCAAAATATATCTATCCAAATACAATTGACCAAAACAAGTTTAGTATTATAAAGTAAATAATTACAAAAAAGAAATAAAAGAAAAAAAGTTGTTGATCGATTATAACATAAATTTTTTAAAAAACAAAATACGGAAAAAAAATATAGAAAAGGTGTCATGTGACATTTCTTAGAAGAGGGTAACAGCTTTTGCCTTTGATATAAGGTTGAAAATATGGAAATTTTCAACTGTTAAACAAATTTATTATTGCTCCAAGAAAGCTCACTATTTTATGATTTTAGGATTCCCACTAATGTTCCGTCCCAATGTCCCAATTAAGATTTAACATAATGTAGATAAAAAAAAATACAAAAAAAGGGAAGGGGTAAAAAAAAAAGGGGGGGGGGGGGGGGGGGGGGGGGTGGGGAGAGAAAGAGAGAGAATTTTAGGTGTTAAATAACTTCAATATTGGTCCAAGAAAGTACATAAATTTTAGGATTTTGGGATTCCCACTAATGTTCCATCCCAATGTCACTATTAAGATTTAATATAATATACATAATAAATACAAAATATTGAGGGAAAAAAAAAAAGAAGAAAAAATGTTAAATTTGCTACATAGGATTTTGAGAGTTGATGATGTAGATAGACTCATTAAAGTGGCATTCCTTTGGTATTTATATATAATAGATAGATATAATAGATAATAGAAGAAAACACCACATGCACTATTGATAGATTTTTTTAGGATATTAAAAGTTGTTAAGTTAAAAGTTTTACAAAAGAGTCATTTAGTTTATAAATCACCCAACAAAGAAAAGAAAAAAGGAAAAACAAAAATAGGAATGTCATATAGGAACAAAAGAAAAAGTTGAGAGATGCCATGTGACATGGCTTGGAGAAATGGGAATTTCCAAGGAGTAGTGCTACGCACATTCTAAAATTTACACTGAAATCCATACAAAACAATCGTAGTCTTTGATTTTGGTGGGATCCATGTGGCACCCATGTGGAACCCACAAGAGCATCAAAACACATTTATTATTGTTCTAATAAAGCGCACTATTTTTTGGATTTTAGGATTCCCACTAATATTCCATCCCAGTATCCCTATTAAGATTTAACATAATAAACATAAAAATGCAAAAAAAGGGGAAGGAAAAGAAAAAAGAAAAATATATATATGGTTGAAAATATGGGAATTTTCAAGTGTTAAACAATTTCATTATTGTTCCAAGAAATCACACTATTTTTAGGATTTTAGGATTTCCACTAATGTTCCATCACAATCACTATTAAAATACAATATCCAAAACAAAAGAGGAAAATGCAAAATATGAAAAAATATGGAAAATACAATATGTTTGCTCAAATGTGGAAACCTTAGGGGGGGGGGGGGGGGGGGGGGGGGGGGGGTGAATAAGGTTTTAACGGAAAATTAACCTTTTAAAACTTAATAGCAATATTAAACACAGTCACAAATAATAAAGTGAAGAGAGAAGGGAAGAGACACTTGCAAACTGAGTTTTCAAGTGGTTCGGCAATCCGCACACCGCAGCCTAAGTCCACCCCTCAAGAACACCTCTTGAGTATTCCTTTAATCCGACATACTTCGCGGGTGTAGATCAAACCGTTACAAGAGTCTTCAACTCTTCCAAAAAAGAACACATCTTCTTTGCATACAAGGGTTACTAACCCTCACTCTTTACAAATGATGATTTGGGTACAAATGATAACTCTCTCTCTAGAGTGGATAATAAAATTAAAAGCTAACACAATAACTCCTTAGTGAGTAGATAATACAAATAGAAGCTCACTACAATTTACTCTCTCAAGAATTACAATTGAAATCTAGAGCAATTGATATTCACCCAAACTAGGGCTCTAATGGGAATGACAATTAAACAAGATGTTGAAATGATTTTGTTAATGTTCTCTCTTGTTTATGACCCTTAAAAACATCCCTATATATAGCTTTTGAAAGATTATAGGCATTGAAAGTGGTTAGGGGTGTAAAAACAAATTTTGGAGGGCTAAAAAAACTAGCCGTTAGTGCTTTCTGCGCGTTTCAGTCGACTGGATTGAAGGTTCAGTCGACTGGAAAGTTTATATCAGAGAAGAGGCATTATGTGACAAAGCCAGTTGGCTAAACAATGCCTCTAGTCGATTTGATATTCGACAGATTTTACAATCCAGTCGACTGGACATGAAAATTTTCAGTTGACTGGATTCTGCTGGTTTTTGGCAGACTGACACCTCTTTACTAAAATGGCCACAACTCCCTCTACAAAATCAATTTTTACGATCCGTTTGAAGATTCGGAAACTATATTCAAATACCTTTCCAACCATATAAAACTCAACATCTAATTACTTACCAATTGGATCAGGTTTAGCTTTAAATATGACCTATTTGCGCAACGGTCTTTGTTTTGACTTAGCCACTTGAAAACTTTTGTGAAATGAATTTAATTGAGTGGTCCAAGTATGTTTAGGTCTTTGAAAGTATTTTAAAGTGTGATTGAAAGGATCCTAAAGTCCAATTAAAGTTACTTGAGCCCCTATGAGTGATTGATCAAAATGCTTACATATAAATCATAGTCTTCAACCAAGGATGAAAATGTCTTCAAGCTTGATCCTTGTTGAGCCCTATCACTCTTGGGCTTCACCATATGCTATCTCGTGAACTCAAACAAAGTTAGAACATTTAAGATCTCTATCAAGAGATTAGCACAACAAAAATGACATGATAATTGATTGAAATAGAACCAATGAAAGTATGCAATTATCACTAGATTTGTCACCATCAAAACAAAACAAAAATAATGCCTTAAATACATTTATGGCTAACAATTTCCCCCTTTTTGATGATGTCAAAACAAGCAATAGAGTATAGCAATTTAAATCACAATAGGTGTCATTTTCATGTTATCATTGAAAGTAACAAGATTTGCAAAGTATGAGTCCAAGAATGATAACTTACACAAAAAACAAAAATTCTCTTTTATTATTTTCAAGAATCTCAAATTCTATATTATTTTCCCCCTTTTTAACAACAATAAAAAGATTGGAGTTTGAACTACAAGATCCCCCTCAAGATAAGCAAACAGTTCATGGAGGCAATAAGATACCAAAAACGACTAAAAATGAAATATGATACCAAAAGTAACTAAGATGAGCATAACATCATGATATCCAGAAATCAAGCCAACTAAAACGAACATAGTAAAATGTTCCCCTCAACATATGCATATACGAATGAATACCAGTTATAGAATCAACATTATGCATTATCTTCTCTTAAAATGATGGAATATGTGAAAACCAATATAACATGACATTCGAAATGCAAGCATGATTTCATAATCAAAGCAAGTTAATGTGATAAATCAAACATGATTAGCATGCTTTCAAACTCAAGAGATGTATCAAAACAAGTTAATCTAACCTACTCCTGGTAGGCTTAAAGTGAGAGATTTAACCATTATCCAAGCATCTCTTGGATGCAACATTTGTCGAGGAGGTAGGAGAAGATCCCTTCACAACTCAAACCATGTTAATTTTCTTATGAATTGAACATTTGTAATTAACATGCCCCATTTTCATACAATAATGACAAGTTACATGGGAGAGGGTCTCATTTGAGATTGATTCCTTAACAAAGAATTTCTTGTGAGGATTTTGAGAATTTGAAATAGAGGGTGTGGACTTTACAAAGAAGCTTTTGTACTTCTTTTCCTTGTATGTGGTATTAAATCCCAAATCGGCCTTATCAAAAACACACTTTTGTTTTCCCGAAAGCAAATTCAAATTTTGTTCACCTTGGGTAAACTTGGCCAAAGTTTTTATCAAATCATCCACCTCCTTTCTCAATTCAAACTTTTCTTTTTCAATAAATTCACCTGAAGGTTGATTGGTTGAAACAAGCTTTTATTTTCTCAAAATTTAATTTTGAGATTTTAAATCATCCAATTGCTTTTTCAACTCCAAATTTTCTTTTTCAATCTCATTTGAAGATTGTGCTCTGAAAACATGTTTTTCATTTTTAATTTTCAAAGATTTATTTTGGGATTTCAAAATATTTAACTCATTTGAAAGTATGGAAATTTTTTTTTAAGAGTTATATATTTAAATCTCAAATTCTCTAACTCCTAATGTAACTCCTCAAAAGCACATTGAAGCTCATTATGTTAGGAGATTCAACAATAGATGTAGAGTTAGAGTTTACCAAATTCTCTTGTGCACTTTCTTGGTCACATGAGTCATCATCATCCCAAGTGGCCTCTTTGACCATTTTCTCATTCTTATCATCTTCATTTGCAAGAAGGCACACTTTTTCCTCTTCACAAGTTTGGTTAGTTGGAACATGAAAAGTTTTTAAACATAACCAAATTTCATTTGCACTAGAGCATAAACGAATTTTATTATATGAACTATCATCTAAAGAATTATATAGAATTTTCATGGCTCTAAGATTCAATAAAAAATTATTTTGATCACTTTCATTCCATTCAATCTTTGGTTTAGAAGGAAAACTATTTTTGACAATACTCCAAAGATTGTAGTCAAGTGAACGAAAATAAATTTCTATTCTCCTCTTCCAATGATCATACTTATGATCACTCGACAATGGAGGAGTGCTAATGCAATAACCTTCTTGAACTTTTGTTTTCATAGAACTTGACTCAATATTTTGAAATTCCATAAAATCATTAGAGTCATTGAAAGAGCAAGAAGTAAAGGTTTCGCCATGTCAATTACCATGAGGCAATGATAGACAACTCATCTTCATCTGAGTTGTCATCCGATGATTCACTCTCGGAGTAACTTTGAGTGGCCTTCATTGCCTTCTTCTTACATTGTTCATGTTTAGGAGGCTTCTTTCCCAATTTTTCTTTCTTTAGAAACTTTGCGAATTTTTGGGTGATCAAAGCTATTTCCTCATCCTCATCACTCTTATGATCTTTTCCTTTTTTCTTTGAGCTTGAGGACTTCAAGGCGATGTCTCCTCTTTTGATCTCCTTTTTCTTGTCTTCTTCGACAAGCATGACTAACTCCATTTTATGGGTAATGAGAGATCCCATGAGTTGTTTAATTGACAAGTTTGTCAAATCTTTCACTTCCCGGATAGCCGTGACCTTCGGTTGCCATTGCTTTGGTAAAGCCCTAAGAATTTTCTCAATAATTTTTTCATTAGCATAAACTTTACCAAGATTTTTCAAGCTATTGATGATAATTGTACACTGAGTAGACATATCGCCAATAGACTCAAAAGGCAACATTTTAAACATTTCATAAGATTGAACAAGAAAATTAATTTTTGACTTTTTGAGAAGGCTTGTTCCCTCATGAGTTACTTCAAGTTTATCCCAAATTTCTTTTGCGGATTCGAAAGATGAAATTCTATTGTATTCATTTGTGTCTAAACCGCAATATAATAAATTCATTGCCATGGCATTTAATTTAATGAGATTTTTATCGGCATCATTATACTCATCTTTCATTTTAGGAATAGAAATACCATTTAAATTTTTTGTAGGAAGATGAGGGTCTTTTTGACCACTATTTGCCATAAATCAAAATCTTGAGAAATCATATAGATTCTCATTCTATTTTTCCAATAAACATAATTGATCCCTTAAAACAAGGCGGTCTATTTGCCGATTGACCCTCACTATAAGAGATGTGAGAAGTGTTGGTTTTTATTTGGATCTTAACTCAAATATTTCAAAATTTTTTGAAAATAGAAGAGCCAAAGCTTTGATACCAATTGTTGGCCCAAATGTGAAAACCTTAGAGGGAGGGTGAATAAGGTTTTATCAGAAAATTAACCTTTTGAAACTTAATAGAAATATTAAACACAATGACAAACAATAAAGTAAAGAGAGAAGTGAAGAGGCACTTGCAAACCGTGTTTTCAAGTGGTTTGGCAATCCGTACACCGCGGCCTACGTCCATCTCTCAAGAACACCTCTTGAGGATTCCTTTAATCTGACCTACTTCACTAGTATAGATCAAACCATTACAAGAGTCTTCAACTCTTCCAAAGAAGAACACATCTTCTTTGCATACAAAGGTTACTAACCCTCATTCTTTACAAATGATGATTTGGGTACAAATGATAACTCTCTCTCTAGAGTGGGTAATACAATTAAAAGCTCACACAATAATCCCTTGGTGAGTAGATAATACAAATAGAAGCTCACTACAATTTACACTCTCAAGAATTACAATTGAAATCTAGAGCAATTGATTTTTCACCCAAACTAGGGCTCAAATGGGAATGACAATTAAGCAAGATGTTTGAATAATTTTTTTAATGTTCCCTCTTGTTCATGACCCTTTAAAACATCCCTATATATAGATTTTGAAAGATTATAACCGTTGGAAGTGGTTAAGGGATATAAAAACAATTTTTGGAGAGCTAAAACAACTAGCCGTTAGTGCATTCTGCGCATTTCATTCGACAGGATCGAAGGTTCACTCGAGTAGATTGAAGGTTCAGTCGACTGGAAAGTTTATACCAGAGAAGAGGCATTCTGTGAGTAATCCAGTCGACTGAACAATGGCTCCAGTCAACTGGTTTTACAATCCTGTCGACTGTAAATGAAAATTTTCAGTTGACTGGATTCTGCTGGTTTTTGGCAGAGTGACACCTCTTTACTAAAATGGCCATAACTCCCTCTACAAAATTAATTTTTGTGATCCGTTTGAAGATTCGGAAACTAGATTCAAATACCTTTACAACCATATAAAAATCAACATCTATTTCCTTACCAATTGGATCAGGTTTAGCTTTAAATATGACCTATTTGTGCAAAGGTCTTTGTTTTGACTTAGCCACTTGAAAATTTTGTGAAATGAATTTAATTGAGTGGTCCAAGTATGTTTAGGTCTTTGAAAGTATTTTAAAGTGTGAGAGAAAGGATCCTAAAGTCCAATTAAAGTTACTTGAGCCCCTATGAGTGATTGATCAAAATGCTTACATATAAATCATTATCCTCAACCAAGGATGAAAAATCTTCATGTCTTCAAGCTTGATCCTTGTTGAGCTTTATCACTCTTGGGCTTCATCATATGCTATCTCATGAACTCAAACAAAGTTAGAGCATTTAAGATCTCTATCAAGAGATTAGCACAACGAAAATGACATGATAATTGATTGAAATAGAACCAATGAAAGTATGCAATTATCACTAGATTTGTCATCATCAAAACAAAACAAAAATAATGAGTTAAATAAATTCAAGGCTAACACAATATACATAACAAATAGAAAATATGAAAAAAAAAATGCTATATTTGCCACATAAGATTTTGAGAGTTGATGATGTGGATAGGCTCATTAAAGTGGATTGCTTTGGTATTTTTTTTTTTTTGCTAAGAGATTGCTTTGGTATTTATATATATATATAATAGATATAATAGATAATAGAAGAAAACACCACATGCACTATTAATAGATTTTTTTTGGGGTACCAAAAGTTGGCAAGGTAAAAGTTTTATTAAAGAGTCATTTAACATATAATCATCTAACAAAGAAAAGAAAAAAGAAAGGAGAAAAAATTGGAATGCGAATGCCACATAGGAAAAAAAGAAAAAGATGAGAGATGTCGGCATTGCTTAGAGGAAGGGAAATAGTCTTACTTTTAGTCATAGTAATAGATGGTATGGTAGGAATGTGTTAGACCTTGCTTCCTTGAACATAGGAGGCAAAATTTTTTGGTACACCTAAGGGGTTTGGGTGTACCTATAATATAGTGGTTTTAGATAAGAAATGTTTATTCTGGGTAAGAAATATTTGTTCTGTGATATGAAAGATTTTTTCTGGGTAGTTTTAATGGAATCAGATGTTTCTTACCATAGAATAATAGTTTCTTACCGTCAACGAACATTTCTTACAAATTTTGGGTGAATTTGACAGCCCTTTTTTAAGTCCAACATTTGTACCCTTATGCGCATATCTTTATAGACTTAAAACAAAAAATAAATTTACTTAAACACCAGTGTAATTGAGGGACCCAACCAGGCCCAAAGTGTCCAAATTTTACTTAAAAATCAAGAATAAAATACATTTATAACAATAACCCAACAACATCTGAAGAAAAAATCGTAATAACATTCGAATTCTGAGTTCAGTCTCTATCACTTTCCATTTTGAACCACCTAGCATTACCGCCACAATAATTCATCAACACGTGAAAGCTAAACTTTACATAGGCAAACTATTAAAGTACTACATATTCACAAATATCAATTCCCGCCCCCCTCCCTCCCTCCCTCCCTCCCTCCCTCCCTATCCTCCCGAGCAATTTGGCTTTGGTTTTCTCTTTAGAATTCGAGATCTAAAATAGCTAAACTCATTCATCGGCCAACGACCCCCAATGCTTGGTCACTTGGATCATTTTTTTTGTGCAACTTCATTAATTGATTTTTTTTCTTAAGCAATTTGAATAATTTTTTGTATTTAATTTGATTATTTTAATGTAAGTTTCAAAAGGAAAAAAAAATTTTGGACATGCATAGGCGTCCCATATTTAGAGTTTACTTTGGGCCCTGACAAATTCAGAGTTATCCTTGATTTCTTACCAAATGTATTACCTTGTATTTTTGAAGTGTATGAAAATACATGAGATTCTGTATGAATACCTTGTCCATACTTGAAGTTTCAGTTTCAAGCAATCGAAGTTGTTTCAAGCGATCTAGAAGTTCGTTGTTCAGGCGATCGAACCCTTTTTGGAGCGATCGAAACTTTGCCGACAGACATTTGTGACATGGACCCCATTTTCAATCGGTTAAACTGTTTTCAATCGATCAAAACCTGGCTGATCTGCTCTTAAGCAATTGAAGCAGCTTCGATCGATTGAATGCGACTGGATTTTTATCCCAGTTTCTGCGCAAACATTGCCACCTGCACCATCTCTTTTCTATATACGTTAGACCATATTCATGGGTGTGTGTTTGTTGTGCAGTAAGAAAGCTAGAGAGAGAGTGGCATATTGGTATATTTATATATACACATCCATACATATATATATACACACTCTAGATAGATATATATACTCAGTCCGGGAGAGAAAGAGAGAGAGACGGATAGAGACAGAAAGAGAAAAGAAGAAGAAGATCATAAAGTTAAGAGAAGGAGAGAGAGAGAGAGAGAGAGAGAGAGAGAGAGAGAGAGAGAAGCCATTGGAGAGAGAGAGAGCTTAAAGCTTGAAGTTTCCAAACACGCCCTTAACGATGTTCGGTGAGTTCTAAACTCACTCAATAGCATTAGTGTATTATTTACATGTTTTTGGACGTATATAATGGACCCAAACACACCTTAAACTATTCTGCACGTTCACTGTCCAGTCTTCTGGAGAAGACGACGTTCAATCGATCGAACTTAGTTCAATCGATCGAAGACCCCGAGTCTCAATCGATCGAAATGATTTCAATCGATCAAGACCATCTTACCTTCAATCGCTCGAGGATTCTTTAAGCGATTGAACTTTGGTTCTTCAATCGATTGAAAGGACTTCAATTGATCGAACATTTCAGAACATGATTGTTTCTTGTTAATTATAATACACACTACTTAGCTATTCATATATCAGTGCATGCATCCTATATACGATAATTGATGAATAAAGAGACAATGGGACGTAGGAATAAGAGTACATTATGAGCAACATATTCGTGATTGGACATTAATAGTGGTTGATTATAATCGAGTTTTAAAAATTCGTTCATTTCAATCAAAGTAGTCAAGCCACATGGGACTGTCGTGTATCAGTAGTGGTACAAACGATAAGTAGGTTTGCTAGGTTCTAGGTTGGTTACGGGAGACATACTGATCGGGAGTGAACAAGTCCTAATTACACACCCTAATTCACATTTGCTATCACTTTTTATCCTATTTTTGTGTACTTTTACTTTGTTTCATTTTCTACCAGGTTTTCGAAGAAAGTAAGGATTCTAGGCAAAATCAGGAGCAAAAATAGAAGAAAAGAAGCAGAAAAAGCCAACTCGCACGAGCGGCCTGCTCGCGCGACTTCCTACAATCCCGCTCGCGCGATCCATACAAAAAACCAAAATTACATATTTTTGAGTGCTGAAGACCCTACACGAACGAAATTGCCTAATTACGTCCAGAAAGTGAAATATAGAAGTTTCAGTCGGATTAGGTTTACAAAAGCCTTCCTAATCTCTCTACAACTATATATGGATCATTCTAATTCACTTATGGGGTTACACACATCAATACTACCATCATATCATAGAACTTTTGAGGCAAGAGAAGAAGAAGATCTAGTTTGAAGGTTTCTGATGCTACAATCAACTTCATCTCAATGTTTTCATCAATTATGCACAACTAAACTTCCATTCTAGGGTTTCAATGAAATCCTAGCTATGTAAAGGGGGGATTCGTTGCTTTCTTTCTTTAGAATTTTATGTTTTTGGATAGGAATTATATGTTTGAGGATTATTTATATGTAATCGGATTTTGAATGTTAATCATCAATAGTACTTTGGATTTATTATCGTCTTAGATTCTTCCTTGTATTTATTGAACCCAATATTCCTTGATTTTTATGATTAATAGAAGTATTTACATACAATAGTGCTTATGTGATTGCGATGTTTATATCTTTTATAATTCATGCTTAGGAAAGATGGGTTGTGCTACACCCTAGTTACAGGTAGACAATCCATGCCAACCGAATATGAGTTATGCTTAGGTTAAACTAGCAATATCTTCTTGTTGATACTATTGGGCTTGTAGCTACAATAGATCTTGACTATCCAATCATAAATCTTAAAGTAGAAAGTATAATACCACCGATGCATAGCTAGTGGTGGATTTGCAATCTTAGATCTCATTCCCTTATATTAAACCAATTTCAGATTTTGCTTTTGTTTGCTTAGATTTACTTTCATTATCTTGTTTTCATAATTTCATAGTTTAATTCATAGTAATAGTTAAATCAACAACCAATCAAATTTCCATTTTCTATAACTAAATAGATTTAGGTTTTATTAATTAAAGGACAAAAATAATCAATCCCTGTGGGATCGACCTTTACTTACGCACTACAAATCTTTGAAAGTAAAGCATACTTTTATATCTTGATTTTGACGAGATCAATTTTTGGCACCGTT
Source organism: Hydrangea macrophylla (assembly GCA_033977485.1). Taxonomy (NCBI): domain Eukaryota; kingdom Viridiplantae; phylum Streptophyta; class Magnoliopsida; order Cornales; family Hydrangeaceae; genus Hydrangea; species Hydrangea macrophylla. The sequence goes on along the minus strand of CM066990.1, from coordinate 25,338,669 downwards.
GCCAGGGATTACAAAGTACTACCTTTAGCTTTAGAATCTTAGTTTAGTTCATTCATAAATATTATATTAGGTTTTCTTTATTTTATTTTCCATTTTTGTTTTGAGTCACTAACTTTTTTTCCTTTTGTTTTCATATTTCTGGTGTCATCAAATTCTAGCGTTTCAGAGTGGAAAAGCTAAGCACATCAAAGGAGTTTATGCGGATCAATTAAAAAATAATTGCAAAAAAGAAAAAATTCAAGTAAATTGCTCCTTTAAAATTCACTTAAAACCACTGTAAGTCAGGGTGCAAAGACGCATTATTTGCATTAGTTCAGAGGTGATTTACACGTGCATTAGCTAGAAAACTCGGGGCACTGGGCTTTGACGCAAATTACTGCATAACAGGATAATTGCATGCATCATAGTTGTGTTTATGTGTTTTGGTTTCCTTATTTGTGTAGTTTATTTCTTTATTTGGTTAATTCAGTCTTTGTCGTAGTGTCATTTTATTTAGTTTATGGTTGGTACGCGTTCGAGTATACCCACTTTACATCCTTTGAATCTTGAACTCAAGCAAATCCTTAGAGTCATTAGGTCCTCAACCCAAGCTTCTAGAGCTTAGTTGATGTTAGACGACGAATCAACCCGAAATCTTTGTCGTTATTTCAGGCCGAAATTCAAAGCACCCTTAAGCGTTTAAAAAAAACTCGAACTATTAACATCAAACCTATTCCAATGACCGACTTTGGAAATAATGGTAACAACGAAAATAATAAAAATAACCCTAACATACCTTAACCTCCTCCGCTAAAAGACTATTTCACTCCTATGGCCTACGCACCACCATCATGCATAGAGTTACCGGAGGTGACGGCATCACACTCCTTCCTTCTTTCCATGGTCGTGTTAAAGAAGATCTGTATCACCACTTATGAGAGTTCTAAGATATATCTGCTTGTAGACACCCCATTTTGCCGGCTATCAGATTTAAGAGACCCATAGCTTGGTGTTTCACGATGATCGAAAAAGACTCAAAAGGACTCCCGAAAGTTGGTTCTATTTCTCAAAATACTCAAAATGATCAAAATGCCCCTGAAAGCTCGAAAACTCCCAAATTTGGACCAAAAGTTTTGGAAACATGCTGCGTCATAAGAAAAGTGATAAAATGAGTTTTAAAGTAAAATCAGATGAAATTGTCAGCTCCCAGAGACCCCCGGAAGACCCGGAAGTTCCCGGAAAGTCCCCGTTGACTAGTTTGACCAAGGTTTGACCAAGTTTGACCAAGTTTGACCGAAATCATCCGGATTCACCGGGATCATTCTAGATCATGTGGGAAGTATTAAAATGAGTTTTAAAAGAAAATCGAGCAAAAACTTCAGCTCTTGGGAGCCCCTATAGGTTTCCAGAACTTCCCGGGAATCCCAGGTTTGACCAGTTTGACCAAAATTTGACTCTAGAACCAGAGCGCCATAACAATTTTCAAATATTTTTCATGATACTAGAGGTTAATATCTTTCTAGCGGTATATCGCACATAATTTTCGGATTTAAAACGAGTTTATTGTGAATTTCCGAAGGTAAAAAAGGCGATCAAATCGGCTTTTATCACAAATACCGCAAAACTTTTCAAAGTGACCTATCCCCGAACAATTTTTTTTTTATGTAAAATAGACTCCATTACCTTTCCAACGGTATATCACAACCTCAATTTGGAGTTCGTATGCATTTTCTCTGAATTTCGGACGAAATAGGGCCTTTTCGCGAATACCGAAACCTCTGGGGGCCTAAATAGGATTATCTAGACGATTGAAGAGCAGTGTTGCCGCGGCACTGGCCCAGTGCCGCCGCGGCACTCTCCTCCAGAACAGTATGTTTTTGCAATTATTTTTGGGGTTCCATTTTGATTAATTAAAAACCAAAACAACGTAGTTCTATGTTTTCAGATGTTTGGAGCCAATAGGAACACTTCTAAAACCCCAAAATCACCCCAAATTGGCCTATATAAACCCGCCTTGACTTCTTATTTTGGAGGGTGTCAAATGTAAGTTTTGAAAAGTTGTGGGAGAGAAAGTTGTAGAGATAAGGTTAAGATAGAGAGAAAAGAAGCTTTCTTCTTTGATTTCAAAACAAAAGCGAGTTCTAAACTTTATTTTTTACTTAATTACTCCTATTTACTTCATATTCAATACACCCAACCATCATTTTAGTGAGCATTTAAGAGAGAGGAAGCTACTTCCATGTCCAATGTCATCACATATGAGTGAAACATCAAACTACAAGTCCAATATCACATTGATCATCATCTATTGATTGTTATTTACTTGCTTGTTTATGCAATGTTCATCTCTTCTTACCTCATTTCTTTCTGATTTTCTTTATTTACTTACTAGTTCATCATCATCTAGATGATGACATGAAGTTTGAGATGAGTGAATCCTTATAGATAGTAGCTCTTGACCTCAAAAACATGTTTGATAGATGGTGATTATAACTTCAATACCTCCAAGGTATCCTTGAAGTTATATTCAAATGAAAATAAATCTCTCCAACAATCTTGGAGGTTCTTGGTAACGAGTTCAATGTTGGGATTTTAAGTGGTTATAACATTCATTGAGTATTGAAAATGTGCTTTCAAAACTTCTATTTCAAAACCCCCTTCTTAAAACCCTCACTTTGATTTCAAGAAATAAACCTTGTTTTCCCAAAATCTTCAAAACAGTGAGTCAAAACATTGAGTGATCTGAGTTCAAAGATTTCTCTAGAACTCAATACTCAACGTATGGATACAAGGCCACTTGGAAAGTCTTCCTAACTCATTAGATAACACCCATGATTTTTGGTTTGACTTGGAAATACTTGAAAATGGTCTATTTGGACCCAAACATTCCTTCCAGACATTCTGCCTCTGCTGTCACAGCAGCATGGTTGACTTTCAATTTATTTTTCAGAAAACTTTTCCAAAAGGGGTGATCCTAACTTATTTTTCCCTTAAACATCAATGTCTTAGTGAACGTTCTGTATAAAATGGGCCTCTAGATCATTTGTTTTCATTTTCTAAGATTTTTTTGACATTTTAGTCAACAGTACGGACTCTGTTTCTGAGTGACCTCTATTGTTTATGTGATTCCTCTCAATCTGTGATAGTTATTAAAGATTGGCTTTTTGTATTGTGTTCTAGACACAATAAGGAAGATCTCCATAAAATATCATGCATTGAAAACATTCCTAACCCCTCTATTCAAGTTTTAAAAGATCATGATACTGTTCTGTCCACTATTCACAGCGAGCACACTTTTACTTTCCCCCTTTGATTTGATGCTTACATGCACTCCAAATTACTTCATGTCTTAGGAAGTAGTTCATACTACATTTGTACATATCCCATGATTATTTCATTCATTCATTCACACACATTCTAGACTTCTAAGTCATTCTAGGAATCCATGAACACAAAGCACACTACAACCTTGGTACATTCTAGGTACATACATTGCATCCATGCAAAGATTTGGGGCTTTTGTGAGTCTTAATCTAAGAAGATTATAAGGAATGAACTTGATCAATACATTCATGTTTCCCTCGATCTAGTCTTCCTTTCTCATCTGTCACGGGGATTGAGAAATCTTCTTTCCTCAAAGATTAATATGCATCATAATAGCTTGCTAAGCATATTTTGATTTCTTTGATTATTTGTTTCAATAACAATTCATGTCCCCCTTTAGATTAGGAAGTCTTGCATATTTGATATATGATTCGACGATTTTTCCTAGGTTTATTTGTGTGATCTTTCACTTTACATTGCATGATATTTGACTTAGATCTTATGAATGATATCTTATCTTTAGATCTTCCATTTCAAATTTTCTTATGTGATGTAATATACTATCATAGTATTAATTGTCGAACCATACATAGTATAAGATGATTATTTGGATGCTAATTGAGGCCCGTCGAAAGACGGGGCGAGCCGAGGGTGTTTTAGTCGCGACAAAGGCTCCTTCCTTTCTCGTACCAAAACCCCGAGCCAAGTTCTTTGGTTATGAAGGGCCGGTGCCCTTTATCCATTTGGGTGAGTCAAAATTAGGTTTCTTGGTTCCTTAAAGACCAAGTGGCGACTCTGTATCTGTTTTCAACGGACCTTTTCTTTTCCTTTTCAAAACGATTTCAAAACAACAAGAGGTGGAACGCCGCGTGTCCACAATCTGGCGACTCTGCTGGGGATATTTATTTTTAAAACAAAATAATATAGAGGTTTGACTCATAAGCAACATCCTTAAAATCATCTTTTTACTGTGTCTGGTTCACCGCATTGCACTCTTGCATTTCCCCTCCTCTGACTGTGTCTGAAATGCGGCGCTGACATCGTTCAGGTCTTGCTGTGCCAGGGCATAAGTCACCATTGATACTGTACCTTCTAAGGTATATCAAAAAGAGTAAAAACCTCCGTACTGTCTCCCTGACGGTATATTGGAACTCTCGTCAACGGACCCTCTTTGACTAAACCCAGCCTTTGCATATAGATTCTTGTAGAACCTTTCATAGGACTATTCATTTATCTTTTTAGATAGGACAATATGATATAAACTATTGTATGCCCTGATGGGATTACCTGAGCGGTGTAGACGCTTATGTGGCATAAAACAGAACCTCTTTCTTATGATCCCCAAGGCAATCACTCACATGTGATCACATTGAGTTGACCTGCCTAGGCACCATGACAAGGATGTCTGCTCCATGCTCACAAAGATATACACCGCAAAACCTTGTTTGTCGGTCCTAAGACATAGGAGTATGAAAACCTGCTAGACAGTATGATCACTATCACCATATTAAACTCTGTCCAGATATCCCAGATATAACCATATTAACCAGTTTTTCCCAGAAACTCTATCCAGATATCCCAGATATAACCATATTAACCAGTTTTTCCCAGAAACTCTGCTCAAATTTCCCAGAAATACCAGAAACTGTGTCCGGATATCCCAGTTTCTCCTAGAAACTCTGTCCAAATCAACCAAAAATGCCCAGTCTTTCCTAGAAGCCTCCATAGAACCCTGGAAACCCCTGTTACCCCTTGGTGATCGTACTGGAAAGTAAGGTTGGCACACTCTATATGGTTAGGACCTTAATTGTTTAACCTCTATCTGTTAGAAATAGGAGCATCATATAGATTAGGGCTTACATCCGCATGCTTGTCTTATTTGCATACACCATTCCCATCAGTCTGCACGCACTGTCTCGACCATTCTTACACAAGTCAGTCCACGATTGTTAAACATCACTGTCTTTGTCTGTTTAAAGTCATCACTGTCAAAATCTGATCTAGTCCTCTCGAAATCTGTCAGGTCAGTATAGATTCCCGAAGTCAGCAGCTGGGATCCTCGTCGTGGGCCAGGAGTTCAGATAATCGTTTGGTCAGAATCAGTCCGACAACTTACTTCAGCATGAATTGAGAAGAGTTAGAAAACAAGGTTACCGAGTTGGGAGTAACCATAAGCCAGCAATCTGACAGCCTAGCCCAAGTTCTAAAGTTCATGGAAGAATTCAAGCAGCAGCGGCCGCAACTTCCGCTTGGGTTTCCACCACCAGGGTTTGAACCGCCCCCACATAAGAATAACGGGGAGGAAGACTGGCTTTAAGGGGTCCCACCATTTGCATATGAGAAGAAGCTCCAAGAGAAAATGGATAAGGTTGACAAGCTAGAAAGTGTACTGAGGAAAAGCAAAGGGATTGATGATTACATTCTGGACTTGGAAGGCCTTTTTGAGCCTATTAAGCTGAAGCTGTCGGAAAACTTCAAGATGCCTGCCATTGACCGATTCGATGGGTCCGAAAATTCGAAGAGCCATGTAAAGCTGTGTATGAGCATCTTCCTATCTGTGGGCTGTACCCACGAGCACCTCGCAATGTTGTTCCCACAAACTCTCATTAAGTCTGCACTATCATGGTTCCTTACCTTGGAAGCTTCCAAAACTCGGGCATGGGAAGACATATTTTGGGTATTCGTTGATCACTACTCCTATAACCAAGAACTTGACGTCACTACCAGGGATTTGGAAACTACTCGGCAGAACAACAATGAATCCTTCACTGTGTTTCTGAGCAGATGGAGGAACAAAGTGGCCCAAATGACCCACCGACCAATTGAAAAGGAACAGGTGAGAATGCTAATCCGGAATCTGCAATCGCTTTACCATGAAAAATTGTTTTATCAGTCCATCTCCACTTTTGAAGAGCTGTTTGAAGTTGGGAATTGAATTGAAGATGCCATAAGGGAAGAAAAGATCAAAAAAGAAGAGCCTCCGAGTCAGTCAAAAAGGCCCAACTACTCCCGTAATCCTCCGGATGTCAATGCCCTTAGCAGTCAACCTATGGCTTACCCTCCTAGGCCATACCAACCTCTCAACCAAGCTAATTCCTCTAATCGTTCTTTCCCTAGGAAGCCTCCTCGCAACTTCGCCAAACTAGAAATCCCCCTCTCTTCAACTTTAGATCGCCTCCTTAAAAAGGGCCACCTCCAATTACTCCAGCCACGAAATACCCCGCTCCCGCCAAACTGTGACATGTCCAAAAGATGCACCTACCACCAAGCCCCTAGTCACAATACCGTTGATTGCATGCGCCTCCGCCATGATATCCAAGACCTCACTGACCAAAATATCATCGAGCCACCTCCAAAACAGCCCCATGTCACTCAAAATTCCCTACCGAACCACCAAAACATCAGCCTCATTGAGTCCAACCATGTATTTTTCAACCCTGCTACCTATATCACCCATGTAGGTCAACCTTTACCCCTCATTGACATCCCGAAATCTGTGGGAATTCATCTGATTGACGGAGGGGATGACGAGTGGCAGCAACAGCTGGCTGACGAACAAGACCTATTCTTCTTGGAAGAACATAATCTAGGGGTAGTGGACCTCAACTGGTATGATCCCGACAATGAAAGCGATGCTTTTATCTGGAATGAGCTAGAGAAACCATTTGTGGGGACAGATTGTGACTAGTTCAAAGAAGATGGGACTGCAAAAGGGCCTACCCCTGCCGAAATTGATCATCTGACTAGGTCAGCCCGTCATTATCAGCCTCCTCAGCCTACCACTGAAGCAACCGAAAAAAGTCTGATCAAAGACAAGGGAAAGGGGTAAATGGATGAGATCATCGAAGAAGACAATGAGCTGATAAAGCAGTTGAAGAAAACCCAAGCACATTTCTCGATGTGGGACATCATGGTAACATCCTACAAGCATAGGCAAGCTGTGTTGAATGCCCTGGCTGGAATAGAGGTCCCCATTGATGCCGCACCGGAAGACATGGTGGCTTTCTTGGGCGCACTTACCCCTGACCCAATCATTACATTTTCTAATGAAGACCTGCCACCAGAAGGATCTGCACATAACAAAGCATTGTATATCACTGTTGGATGTAAGGGACAGCAGGTGCCATTTTGTCTAGTTGATACAGGCTCTGCCTTAAATGTTTGTGCCCTAAGGACTGCTACCGCCTTGGGGGTCGATGTCCTTGACATCACACCATCTGTGCAATCCGTGAGGGCCTACGATAACACCAAGAGAAATGTGATGGGAACTGTTTCTCTCCAAATCTGGGTAGGATCTTTGGTGAGCACTGAAGTCTTTCAAGTCATGGACATACCTGCCTCGTTCAACTTGTTGATCGAAAGGCCCTGGTTACATGTTAATAAATCCGTATCATCCACTGTGCATCAAATGATCAAGTACATTCATGAGAAGGAGGTGAAAATCATCCTCGGCAATAGTTGGGGTAATGAAGCTTTCCCAAACTACGCTCCCATCTTCGAAGTCCAAATACCTGAGCTAGAAGAAAGAGAAATCGGGCGATTCTTCATGGAAGAAGTCCACATGATCAGTGATGAAGACAGGTTCCCCGAGATTCACTCCGCAGTTGTCAACATTGTCCGTAAAATGAACTACTTCCCTGGAATGGGAATGGGCCGACGCCAGCAAGGAATTCGGGAGTTCCCCCATATTAAAGGGTAAGAAGGTACTTTTGGGTTGGGGTACAAGCCCACTGAAGAAGACGTCGAGATATAGAGGCCATGGAAGTAAAGAGTGAGAAGTCTCCCGCCGTACCGCAAAACCTTGAATGGGTAATTCATCAAAGAAGGGGATGATTTCCCCTGCTTTGGGTTCCCGAAACCCTAGATCCATCAGGCCATTGGAAAAAGGCACCCCGTGACACGCGAATAATCTTGTGTGCTCTTGTGCAATACCCAAGTGTAGGTAGACGTGCAAGTAGTAACTGGTAAGACCAGGTCGATCCCACAGGGAAGGTGTTGACCTATTAACTTAGACTAAACTCAAAAGAAAAAGAAACAAAATCAATAAGATTTAATAATGGTGCAGAACACAAAGTTCCACAAACTAAGACTACTGACGAAAGCAATTCAGATTAAACTAAAGAACTAATTAGCTAGTTAAAGCAATACTCTAAAATAGGATTTAACTTTAAGAAGAAAGTGTTGGGATTACACGAATCCACAGTAATCTAACCATCTACCATGCAGTTACTTTGGAGCACTAAGGAGTATATTACCTACAATATGCCGTATTTCTCTTAAAATAAAGAATCCATAGCCCTTTCATGACCGGGACTATATCATCAAAGTTAACTTGAAACACGTAAAAGCGGTTTAATTCAATAGTTAAGACTCGCACCTACAATGGTGTAAGCATTGAAGGTGGTTTGCAAAATGTATTGAAAGAAAATGCCTTAGGGCCTTGATTTTAAAAACTGTTTTGACAAACTGAGCATTTGGGCACAGTATGATAACAAATCTCTAAAATAGAAGGTCCTGGAATACTGCAAGGAACATCCTCAAGAATCAGAGAGTTCGATCGATCGACGATCGTTCGATCGATCGAAAGCCTTCATCCCTCAATCGATCGAAATGTCCTTCGATCGCTTGACTATCTCTGGTTCGATCGATCGAACTACCTCCGATCGATCGAGCACAGGATTTTTTCTGCTGCATGGCAGAGGCTGGAGATCACTGTTTCATCGTGTTCTCCCAACCTTAGGACTACTCAGACATCGTCTGGAGTATCACAGACTGGTTTTTATCATATGAAAACATTAAGGCTTTGTTTGGATGTGAGTTTTTCATGAAAACTATGAAAACTAGTGATTTTAACTTATCTAGCATGCAATACTATGAGATTGAAGATTAAACTACGATTAACTAGGTGCAGAATGTAAATGAACAATAAATAAGTAACCTGGAACGAAAAAACTCGTATTAAACTGTAAGAATCCGAGATCACAACGTAAAACCTTGAATAAAAACCTACAAAACAATGTAAACTCTCTATCTCTCTCTCTAAAAACTGATGAAAAGTAAAGTTCGGCCTCCTTTTTACGTATACAATGCTCATATATATAGAAAACCTAAAGGCTAGGGTTAAAAACCTGCATCTACTGGGTACGCGAAAGTTTCTGAAAATACCATGTTCGATCGATCGAACATTTCTCGATCGATTGAACATTTGGAACTCAAGCGCTTCAACCTTCTTTAAGCGATCGAACCTTCGATCGATCGAACTATCGTCGATCGCTCGAACCTCAAACTTTAGCTTTGAATTCTTTTGTTTGCACTACAGCATTCCAATTGTCCTGATATTCATCTCTTTAGTCCACACAGCAGTGATCTGCACAAAACAATAGCTAAAACAATACAACTTATCATAGATTAATCACATTGTATGAAAACTAGCATTGTAGTGCAAATTGCAGATAAAACGGGAAGTTGTGATTAAAACTAATGCAATTCTTCCTTTTAGCGTGGTTGTATTTTACAAATACCCCCACTTTGCACAACCCCCAACTAGCTTATTGCTAGTCCCTAGCGATAAATCGAAAATAAAAATTACTAAACTAATACTACAGCGACTAAGAAAAACAAAGGAAAACTAAAAACAACCTAAGCTAAGAGAGAGAAAATTCCTAACTCACTTTCACAGGAATCACAGTTGCATTTAGCGAATGCAACAAGCCGTTAAACCCCTAGGTTACCCCTAGTGGACGAGTGTTGTCTCGTGAGGGTTTGCAGTGAATATACCCACAAAATTCTCCAATTTTAAGCTCAAAAAGATTTTGAATAACTTATAGAATTCCCCCTCCATTAAACTGTTACTTTAACTCTACAGAAATATACTATCCTCAATCAACCCATGAAAGAAATCCACATGCTCCCCTATATCACCAAGTAAAATATAACATATGTATCACCATCATGCACCCGTGTGTGTGTGAGTTTAACAACCATACGTCCAACCCTATTAAGAGCTATTTAGACTATTGCACCTTGAAAAACTCGCAGTTTCAGCTCAACTCTCACATTGGTCACACTAAAAAAGAACGTCTCTCAGAAACTTGCTTTACAATGACCGCACACCGTATGAAAGCTTTGATAATGATGATATTCTGGGTGCTAATGCTTCCATACTTGACTCTATGAAAAACGGACATTTAAGAGTATATAGTCTCATGAATAGAACACTACTTACTAGAGGAGCGAAATACCGTGGATAACTCAATTCACACTTCCATGTTCAAATTAATTGTTGAGAATCTTTAAGACTTTGAATTTCGGCTTTTAGTTAGTAGGTGAGGGTGTTGTAGAGAAGAATGTGCTCTTCAGTATGTGATGGAATTTCAACTTATCTTTTTATTCTTTTCATATCTCAAATCAATCTCCCATTCATTTCATATGCTCTTTTTCTTTTCCTTCATTCATCATTCATCATTTTTTTTAACCTGGAACGAACTGACCCACAACTACTTCCTTCCACTTCACCTACTTTGATGACTTCATTCTTAATAAATGTACAGTAAGGCTCATTGAGGTCACGGCATAGATTAAGGTCTTGGATTCTTGTAATCACATTGGAAATATTTAGTTGGTGTAGGATCAGGGATGAAACAGTTCAATGAATGTAGATGCAAGCTATATCAGGTTAAAGAATGGGTAAACGATGGCTTAAATCATTTTCTCAACTTTCAATTTTTAGCACTTAAGTGTTCATTGAGTGTAATTGGTAAATCCTGAACGTTCTCCTCTAACAAGCAGTCAAAATTTTTTAAAGGAAACTGAGACATTTACAACGAATGTACTAAGTATACGCAAGAAAGACCATTCGAGATTGTATGAGAATTCCCTCAGAAATGATGATTGGCTCAATAGCTCACTAAGGGTTATTAGCTTCCACTACTTGTTCTTTTGGCACAATAGTCATATTAACTCAATTTTCAGGTTTTCTACATAGCTGCCAATTAGTGCATAAAAGTATTGAGTACATAATAGCTTCACAAATGCAATCCATCTTAATGATTACAGAAAACGCGTGAACTTAATCCATAAAAAGATGAGAATACTACAAATGTGTCATCGCCTAATTAACAAGCAGGAGAGATTATTCAGAGTTATTCTATCAATAAGGTGCAATATTTAAAATTTTCAAAATTTTACCAGACCGCATTCTAATTAAATTTAAGACATATCCAAGTGCAAAATATGATCATTACGGGTGTATACCTATCTATTAGTATCCCCTACCCCCAACTGAAAACAACAAAGTCCCCAGAAGTTGATTTTCAATAATTAAAATAGATGGGTATCACCTGTATAGAGCAAAGCGATGATAACAAGCATAGCAACCTGGCATAGAAATATAGAACACAATCTCCAAAACAACAAGGATCAATAGATAAAGATAAAACAATAAAAACCATGATCCAAACAATACAAACCACTGGAATGGTAAAGGAATAAAATAACATTAGTGATAAATAATGTTCATACATAACCAAAATAACCAAAATAAAGAACTGTCCAACATGTCCAACCATAATACACCTACCAAAAATAGTACAACAAAAATAAACAGATAATCAAAAGTACAATAACACCACCCCCTCCCCAGAAAGTGCTACGCGGCTCCCGACGGATCATCAGCAGCCACGTCAGAAGGAATGTTAATGGGAGCAGGTGACAGCGGTGCAGTAGCAGGTGCAACAACAGCAGAAGTGGATGGAAGATCAGTAGTAAGTGGAGCAGAAAGTGATGGCTCGGCGGTAGCAAAAGAAGTGGATAGACCTGTAGGAGTAGGAGCAGGAGCAGCTGAAGATGCTGGATCGGCAGCAGGCGGTGCAGACGAGGTAGGCGTAGGATGGTGAGCAGAGTGAACGACTTGATCGACCCCAATCTGAATCAATTTAGACGCAAACAAGGACTGCAGCTGATCCATCCGGCCCTTGAGTCTAATCCTGGCCTCTCTCTCCTCCAATAGCAGCTCATAAACTGTCGGGAGAGGCACAGAGGAAGAAGACTCTCCCTGGGCCTGAGTCTGCGATCGTTATCGCAACTCGAACTGCTGAACAGCAGCAACCGGATCCTCCTCCTCATCATCTGTATCAAGCTCCTCGGCCTCTGTGGGCGTTCCTGAAGCTCCAGCCTCTGTGTCTGTCCCACCACGCCTCTTCTTCTTCGCCCCCACCTTCGCTTTCCCATTTCCCTTTCGCTTCCTCTTCTGGGCGTCTGAGCGGCGAGCCGCTGCCTCGCCGAATCGGCTGCGGACAGAACGAAGGTCGTCTCTGGCAAGCTCAGGAAAGCCGGCCTGAGCCATAACTCTGTGAATCGCCCAAGCACCTTTCAGGTGCTTCTTGGAGGCGATGTAGCGGGTGGGATGGACCATGAAATCGATATAAAGTCGTGGTAAGCAGACCGGCTGTCCTGTCCCTACTGCAAATAAAACTCGCGCATACCAAGCCGCGATCTTCTCTCGATAAGAGGTCACCAGGAGGCAATTGCTGAGGACCAGGTGGAGCATGTGGTAGTCGTCGGTAAGGAAGTGGTCCTCAATCAAAGCCTCGCCATTCCAAGAAGCAACGGCGCCTCCGGTGAGCTCGCAGATAATGGCAGATGGTGAGGTCTTAGGTGCGTCAGGCTGATGGGGGCAAATATAATCTGGTACCTCTGGTACCCCCAAAGCGGCCGAAACTGTAGCGGGACTGATGACGAACGCCCGACCCCAGAAGAAAGCATGATATGTGAATGGTGCGTCCGAGTCGCGTATCATCGTGGCGCACGCACCTCGTATCCATGACAGATTTACTCTCTTGGCAAGCAAGAGTAAATGGAACTAGTGGGGCATAGAGTGAATCCGTGTCAGGAACCACGGGTACTCCGACCAAATAGACTGGATAAGACGCTCAATCATCACCTTCCGCGTCCGAAAATAACGCTCATACCATCCCCGATCCTCATCATTTCGAACCCATATGCGGGTACCAGATCAGGTATAGTGAGGCTGAGGGGCTTGGACTTGTGGTAGCCAGTTACTGGATTCATCGTGGTAGCCCTGAAAATAGAACACAACACGACACAGATGAGAATAGGGAAGAGAAAAAAAAGAAACTGCTACTGCTCTAGTTCGATCGATCTAACTTAGTTCGATCGATTGAACTGGAGTAAGCTTCGATCGCTTGAGCATTGTTCGATCGATCGAACATGTCAGCTTCGATCGATCGAAACCAGTTCAATCGATCGACCACAGCGATGTGCAGCGATCACAGAAACGAATGGGAAAACGGAAAGCGAAAGAAAAAAAGAACTACAAAAGGGAAAACCTAAGACCAAGGGGACACCCCCTTGGGATTTTTCTAACAAAATGAAAGACAAAGGGCTCGTGGAGCCTACCTCGGTGTAGAAACACGCAGTGGAGGTGAGATGATGATGAGGGTGATAATCCAAGCCCCCAAAATGAGGTGTGTTGATGCTAGAGATGGAGAAATCGCCGAGTCGCCCTCTCTCTGTGTGCGATCGCTCGAGTGTGTGAGAGTGAGGGAACTGAAGAGATGTTCTGAAGACGCCTCGTTTAAAATGACGTTCGATCGATCGACCAACGTTCGATCGATCGAAAGCAAATCTCTCAATCGATTGAATAAAGCGTTCAAGCGCTTGAACATGCAGGGTTTTCGATCGATCGAAATAGGTTCGATCGATCGAACACAAAAATTACAGAATTCTTTGGAAAAAATGAACCAAAACACCCCCAACTATCAGAAACAAATCTGGACATGCAGAGATACTTAAAAGCAGTTCAATTACAAACATGTAGGCTAGAATGGACATCACCAAAAGATAGAATTGCAAAGATTTAGTAATAAAATATTCAAAATGCAGTCAATTTGCAAAATTATAACTCCCCACGTGATCCGTAGACCTTATTACATAGAAAAAAAACTAAAAATAAAAACCAAACTAAACATCATTTGCCCAGAATTACACTTCAATCGAGAAAGGATGAAAATGACAAAACAAAACTGAAGTGAATCACTAAACTTCCAATACGAAAACTTCTTCTTCTTCCATTGCTTCGAACACCACCAGATCTGCGAGATTGGACTCCAAACTTGACAATTCCCGTTCCTAAAATAATCTGAAAGCGGCAAGAGTGTCATTCAGCATGTCTGGAGTTGCTAGGGAATGAGGTGTGCACATGAGAGGAGACTGCGGTGGAGACATAGATAATGGTGTGAAAATCCGCAGTTGTTCTTCCTCTTGCGGTGGGGTGCCAGGGGAATGTGTGCGAGCCCCATGGAACAGCTGATGTGGAAGGAACACCAGAATACCATTGAGAAACATAGTGACAATCCTGGACAAGGAAAAGACAAAAGACAAACAAACCGATACTAAGATAACAGAACACAAGAAACAAGGATTAAACACGAAAAGAAAAACAAGGAACAGGAACAAAATAAAAAGAAATGTGACTAAGTTCCAACCTCACTATTGGCATAGATTCCCAAAATGCACTAGCTGGTAAGGGGCATTGGAGCCTGAATAGCAGAAAGCTCAGGTACACATAGCGGTATGGGACCAACTCGGGAACAAGGAAGTCGTCAACAAAAATAAAAACTGCATTGTGATGTTCCGGGACGACATCCTGGAGGTTATGATCCTCCCATGGCTCCCACATATCATCATTTTCCTATTGTGCCATGAGTGCATCATCCACCATTCTCCCCATGTACAGGTCTTCTTCCTCATCCACATCATAGTCATCATGAAATTCCATATTTTCATATGGATTGATGTCAAGGAGGGCCGGTGGGTATGGAAGGTACCCTTGAGCAGCATCAATGAGAGTGTGAGCTTCAGGGTCTTGATGAAGCAAGGGGCAGGGTGTGAGTTCACCCTCAGTGCAGGTGCCACAATGACATTCTGAATCAGCCCATGAACCGATAGAATGAACATCATCACCTCGCATCTATGCACCTGCAATTAAGTGGTTTAAGGTATAGCGGATTAGAATGAGATCACAAACACTAAAAGAACGAACAAGGAATTAAAAACAAAAGAGAGAAACTAAAATGCAGGGAAAGATAAAGAATACAACAACAATGTGGAACTCCACTTTGGATTTTAAGTGAGAGAATAGTTGGGCTCATCCAGCTGGATGTGCTCAACTTCAGTTTGGAAGTTCTCCAATAACGGTTTCAACCTTTGGCCATTGACCTTGAAACAATCATCGTTCTTTGGATTAACGAGCTCAACCGCCCCGTGTGGAAAGACAGTTTTTACAATGAACGGGCCTGTCCAACGGGAACGGACCTTTCCTGGGAAAAGGTGGAGGCGAGAGTCATACAGCAAAACTTTCTGCCCCGGCTCAAATGATTTACGAAAAATCGTACGATCGTGGCGAGCCTTCAACATTTCCTTATGCAACCTTGCAGAGTCATACGCATCTCGTCGTATTTCTTCTAGCTCTGCAAGTTGGAGCTTGCGTAACTGACCTCCCTCTTGGATATCAAAGTTCAATGAGCGTGTCGCCCAGTAAGCTGCTCAATTTCAACAGGGAGGTGGCAAACTTTCCCGTAAACCAATCTATACGGGGACATACCTAGATTCGTCTTGTAGGCAGTACGGTATGCCCATAAAGCGTCGGTCAGCTTGTATGCCCAGTCTTTTCGGTTGGAGCTAAACGTCTTTTCGAGAATATGCTTGATTTCTCGGTTAGCCAATTTCGCTTGCCCATTCGACTGTGGATGATAGGCAAGAGAGATTTTATGGTGGACTCCGTATTTCTTGAGAAGTGACTCCAAAGGCCTATTGCAGAAATGCTTGCCTTGGTCACTTAGTAAAGCTTTCGGAGTTCCAAAACGAGACAAGATATGCTCTCTTAGAAAGGACATAACCGTTCTGTGGTCATTGCGTCTCGTTGGTATCGCTTCAACCCATTTTGACACATACTCTACAGCAAGGAGTATGTATTCACAGTTATTAGACTTGGGAAATGGGCCCATAAAATCTATGCCCCAATAATCGAATATCTCAATTGTGATGATAGGGGTTAAAGGCATAGAATTCCTTTTAGAAATAGTTCCAAGCTTTTGACAGGGTTGGCATGTCTTGCAAAAGGAATACGCATCTTTGAAAATTGTGGGCCAGTAAAAACCGCTTTATAAAACTTTTTGTGCGGTCTTCTGTGAAGAGAAGTGGCCACTGCATGCCTCAGAATGGCATGATGCTAAGATTACGGTTATATCCTCATTGGGAACGCAGCGCCTGATAACCTGATCAGCACAGTACTTGAAAAGATATGGGTCATCAAAAAATAAATGACGCGCGAATGAGAGGAACCGTTTTCTGTCTTGGTTTGACCAATGATTCGGGGTTTCTCCCGTGACAAGGTAGTTCACGATATCAGCATACCAAGGCAGACCACTTACTGCCAGTAGCTGTTCGTCCGGGAAATCATCCTTAATGGATTGGGGTTCAGTATTGTCGACAAAAGTCAACCGTGACAAATGGTCCGCAACCACATTCTCTACTCCTTTCTTATCTTTGATTGTTAGATCAAACTCTTGGAGTAAGAGTATCCAGCGAATGAGCCGTTGTTTAGCGTCTTTCTTAGACAGCAGATACTTGAGGGCCGAGTGATCTGTAAAACAGACGATTGGTGACCCTATCAGATAGGACCTAAACTTATCCAAGGCGAATACTACAGCCAGCAGCTCCTTTTTCAGTAGTTGTATAATTCATTTGAGCTTCATTCAAAGTTCGGCTGGCATAGTATATCACATATGGCTTATTGTCCTTTCTCTGGCCTAGGACTGCGCCAATGGCGTAATCACTAGCATCGCACATTAATTCGAAAGGCAAACTCCAGTCGGGTGCCTGTATTATAGGTGCGGTGGTGAGGAGCTCTTTTAGATCCTCGAAGGACTTTTGGCAACTCTCTGACCACTCGAATGGTGCATCTTTGACAAGAAGTTGACAAAGAGGTCGAGAGATTGCACGAAGTTCTGGATAAACCGATGATAAAATCCCGCATGCCCCAAGAACGAACGGATGTCTCTCACTGTACGGGGGACAAGTAGACTTGAGATTATGTCGATTTTGGCCTTATCCACTTGGATTCCTTCATCGAAGATTATATGGCCGATGACTATTCCTTTGGTCACCATAAAGTGACACTTTTTCCAATTCAACACTAGGTGTTTATCCTCACATCGCATTAATACATGCTCGAGATTGTTGAGGCAATCTTCAAAGCTATGGCCAAACACTGAAAAATCATCCATGAAGACTTCAAGGATGTTGATGTTGTCAATATCAAGATATAAAAGTATACTTTACTTTTCTAAAGATTTGCAGTGTGGAAGTAAAGGTCGAACCCACAGAGATTGAATTACTATGACTTTTAATTTTAAAACCTAAGTCTAATTAATTATGAAAACGAGATTTTGATTTTGAATTTAATTAAACTAAGAACAATAAAATAAATCTAAATTATGAAAGCGATTTAAAAGTGTTTTTATAAATATGTTTAAAGGAACCTAGGATTGCAAATCCACCACCAGCTTCATAATAAGAATATTTATGCATTCAATTAGATTATTAAGTTGGATGATAATGGGGAATTGTAGCTACAAGCCCAATTCCTCCGTCAAGAAAATAACTATGGTTCAAGCACCAACATAATCCATCTTCGGTTAGCACGAATTATCCCACACTAAACTAGGGTTGTGACATAATCCGTCTAATCTAGGCATGGATTATTCGGATACTGATAGCACAATTCAATAAAGCACCATTACATGTAAACAATCTATACAAGCACAGCAAATATATATCATTGAGCACATCACAGTCAAAATAGATCTAAGACAAGAATAAACTTTCAAAGTATGGATTTAATCAATAGAAGTACGATTTTATTATAAAAAATCCTCTAAACATGTAATCATCATCCATACATAATAAAACTAAAATAAATACATAAAAAAAACCCTATTACTTGGCTAGGGTTTCATTGAAACCCTAGATCTAGATTTAGTTGGCCATAGAATTGATGAATAGCAAGAGGTTGATGGAGGAGGTCATGGGAATCCTTGGTCTTCTTCTTCTTCTCCTTGCTTTTCTCTCTTCAAAATGGCTGAAAAAAATCTATAATATGGCTATATATTGATGTGTATAATAGTGTGTAATGATTTGTATATCTAGAGTTGATTTAGAATAGGATTTGTATAGAGTTTGGAAGGATTTAGGAAGCTTTCCTAAGTCAAATCGCGCTAAAACTGCTGTTTTTACGTTTCTGGACGTATTTAACCAATTCGGATCGCACAGGGCTCTTCAGGGCTTCAAAATACACAACTTTGACTTTTTCAAAGGGTCGCTCGCGCGGGTCGCGCGAGCAGGTCGCTCCAGCGACCTGGGCAATTTCCAGATTTTTCTCAGATTTTCTCCTGCTCTACACCACTTTCGTAGAATTGCGATAACTTTTGACTCGGACCTCGTATTGACTCACCGTTTGCTGCCACGCGTCCGTAACTCGAAGATCTACATTTTATATCTCTGGAGAAATTTCTCAAATCTGAAGTATTACTTGTCAAAAATGCAATTTTCCGAGGCTGTTACTGCATTCTTCCTTCACCGGAACCATCTTTTGAGCCCAGAATGACTTCCAAAGCCACTAATCATTGGATTTTTGTGCATTTTCATATTAAAGCTCTAAAACCTACAAAATATAGAATGCTTCTTAAAAACCAACTAATAACTACATGAAATGGGCTAACAAATCGTATATTTAGGACTTTAAACGGCAACTATTCGTCGCCGATCACACCCCCAAACCTACTCTTTGCTAGTCCTCGAGCAAAAAGAACAGAAAAATAAAACTACTATTACAAATACTACTCCATTTTCGCATGGATCACGATTGCATTTAGCATATGCAACAAGCCTTTTAAACCCCTAGGTGTCCCCAGTCGGACGAGTAAAGTCTCGTGAGGGTTCTCGTCAACAAGTCACCCACAACCATCTTTATTAACTTATAAATTCAAAATCTTTTATTAAAAATGAAAAACATAATATTCAATACTCCTTATTATAAAACAATGATTCGAAATAGAATAACGAACAAGAAGAAATGGAATCAAACGTCCACTTAAATCATGAAAAACAATTCCAAGCACATGCATCGTATAAATCAATAGAGTTTCTCATAAAATTGCACGTGTGTGATATGGTAGTCAAATGAACACGCGCATGTCATGAACTTGGAATATAACTCGGATGACCATCTAACTATGTCTTGACTACGAATCTCACAATGTCAATTACACTCTCAAATGAAACACTCAGAAACATGTGTAATTTTTCTAATATATGGGAGTAAAGGAAATATATTTTCAAAACGATAAATGCTCACATATGACTCAAAAAAGACGCATGACACGAAAGAACAATAGTCTCATGGATAGCATGCCAATCAATCAAGAAAAATTAATTATTACCATGTTTTAATCCACCTCCCATCGTTTTCATATCCGAACCGTGTTTCCTAGGATCAAATAGGACTTTTCAAAGGTTGTAATGTGGCTCAGGCAATGAAAAGGGATAGAAAGGATTAATTGGGTAGGTTTACGAATGGCATTGTAAGGCATGTTCGATCTCTTTCATTCTTCTTCTACAAACTTTCATCTTTTCTTTCTCTTCATTCCTTTTCATTCATTTTTCTTCTTTTCTTTCATTTTTTTTTTCAACCTTCCTCTTCTTTATTTTGTTTCTTTTCCTTTTTCTTTTCTCGCTTCTCAAATGACTATGTATTGAATACCAAGCAACTACCCCAATAGCATCTTGTCTTCTTCTTCTCAATCACACATCGCCTTAACACCACTAAAAGTTGACAAATCTCTCAGTGGTGAACTCCAAGTTTGTCAAGTCAGAGCAAAAACAAAGATAATGGTAATTAAAGAAAGAAATGGCATTTTAACGGCTCAAAGGGCGAACTAAGGAAATTTTTCATTTATCGGTCGGTAATAAACAAAGAAGGCCTATAATCATGTCCTATGGTTATATGGTTCTTCAACATGTACGACAGAAGATTATTTAGCATGGTAGTAACTATTTTAACTTGACTATCAACCAAAACAAGAATAATGAGACTAAACAACGAGTTAATGCGCTATTTCA
This sequence comes from Hydrangea macrophylla, assembly GCA_033977485.1. Lineage (NCBI taxonomy): Eukaryota > Viridiplantae > Streptophyta > Magnoliopsida > Cornales > Hydrangeaceae > Hydrangea > Hydrangea macrophylla. The sequence continues at coordinate 25,318,167 of CM066990.1, read as the reverse complement.
ATGAAATTCGATAAACACAATATGTACTTATAACCCTCGAAAAAGAAAAGATAGGCTCAAAACCTCACCGGGTCTAGTCTCCACCATGTGTTATCTAGAAATCCGAATCATATGATAGTTCACATCAAACATGTATTCAAGCGACTACGTGCAGTGCATAGGTTTGTGTGCAAATCTATGATATAAAACTACGATTCGAACGATACATAACTTAAAACATTATATCATGACTTCAGCAAATATTTAGTCACATCTTCTCTTATTTATCATTCTATAACAATCATAGTTACATAACAAGAAGTATCAAATTAAGATTGCAAAAACGTCGGTAACATTGTTTTTTTTTAAACACACTTATTGAAAAATTTTCAAAATTTTGCATAAAATGATGTGCATGTGTGCATACCCCCAAACCTAAACCTTTCATTGCCCCCAATGAAACAATAAAACGAAAGAAAGGAAAGTAGGTAAGGAAGGAACGATAGTACCTCAGTCTCGGCAATGACACACAGGTAAATGTATAAAAATATGGCGATAAAGTTCAAATGTACCTGTTAATACTAGATAAAAAGAAACTAACAAAAGAATATTAAAAGTAAATGAAACCAAAATATAAAATATAAATCTAAAAACTAAGCTAAACTAAACTAAACTAGCAAATGGAAAAGAAATAAAACGAAAAAGTACAAATGTAACAAGGAAAACAACGAACACGAACTAAATTGAACCAAATAAACAAAAACAGAAAAGAAACACAAATAAAATAGGTAGGGGGAAGGATATAGAAAACAAAAAGGAAAAAAACAGGAAAATGGGGAATCGCGAGAGCGGTCCGCGCGAGCGGCCGTGGCGCGCGCGAATTTCCAATTTTTTTTTTTTTTTTTTTTTTTTAATCTCGCGCCCGCAAGCTACCTCGCGCCCGCGAAATGAGGCGCGAGAAAAAACTGAGGCATCAAATAAGAAAAAGAATGAAAATTCCACTAAGTCACAAACTCGCGCCAGCGGACTGCGCGAGCGAGGCCTCGCGCGAGCAGGCCGCGTGCGCGAGTTCAGTTTTTTCCATTTTGTGGCTAAAATTATATATATAATATTAAAATAAATTAATTATGACCCCCAACCCTGTCCAGAAAACTCTAAGACTGACCAAAACGACTCAAGAACAAAGAGAACTGACGAAATTAATCTTGGGTTGCCTCCCAAGAAGCGCTATCTTTTACGTCTTTAGCTAGACCGTTCTAGCTCAAGATTTATGGAGGTCGTAACTCGGATTTTGTACCCTTTAGGGCATTAGGGAGATTCTGGTGAAATGTCGAAACGAGGTCGCTATGTGTTAATTCATTTGACGGCTCACCTTTATCGTTATTACATCGATTCTTTACCTTTCGAGTAAATTCTTCACTAGGGGCCAAGGTATTAGGATTCATCCACTCATCATTCACTATTTTATTCCCCGCACTCATATTTATTACGTTCTTAGGCTCAATATTCCGTCTCACATCACATTCCGCCTCACATAGGTTATCGTCGTCTTTAGGAGGTTGATCAGCAGCATTAAAAACATTTAATTTTAATTTTATATTCCCGAACGACACTTTCATCACCCCTGTTCTACAATTGACACGTGCGTTGGCCGTGGCTAAGAATGGACGACCAAGAATAACAGGAGTGTATTTTCTAGTATCTAGCACCGGTTCGGTGTCAAGGACCATAAAATCAACAGGATAAAAACATTGATCAACTTTAACTAAGACGTCTTCGACGATTCCTCTAGGTACTTTGACGGAACGATCCGCTAATTGAATGGTAGCGGCCGTAGGTTTAAGTTCACCTAGACCTAGTTGTTTATAGACATGATAAGGCAAGAGGTTAACACTAGCTCCTAAGTCAAGGAGAGCCCGATGAATGATAGTGTCACCTATGACACATGAAATCGTAGGCGTACCGGGATCCATATACTTCGGAGGAGCGTGTTGGAAAATTGAACTTACTTTTTCCGTGAAGAAGACCTTTTTAGGAGTATGACTGCGTATTTTGCGTTTTTGCGTACATAGGTCTTTAAGACATTTAGCATAAGCGGGAATTTGCTTGATAGCATCGAAGAATGGAATATTGATTTTAACTTGTTTAAACACCTCGAGTATATCCTCTATTTTTGACCCTTTCTTAGAAAAATGTGACGGTCCCTCAACATTATGTGGATATGGCATTCTCAGAATATAATTTGGTGGGACCGGTTCATTTTCTTTTCTACTTTGATTCACGTCCTCACCCCTCTCTTTATTCGAGTTAACGTTTTCATCCCTCATAACCTCCCTCGGAATCTCAACAACTTCTTCCTCTCGAGTAGTCGTCCTAGTTGACACAGCGTTCACTTGCTCATTCGTACCACCCACCTTGTATTGTCCCTTAGGGTTCGTAATAGGTTGACTTGACAACTTACCCTCGGTTAAACGATTTAGCGTGTTAGCTATTTGTCCTACTTGGGACTCCAGTTTTGCAATGGACTGGGTGTGGGAATGTACTAACTGGATCACCGGACCAAAACTTTCAAGTGAGGCCAACACCTTTTCCTCAAATGCATTATTACGTGGAGGTGGAGGAGGAGGTTGTTGGTATTGACATTGTTGAGGTCTATAAGCGTTAGGGAAATTACTCATCTCATTGTTATTATTATTATTATTATTTTTCCATGAAAAATTTGGGTGACCTCTCCATGGCGCATCCGGATTATTTGTCATAGGAATATAGTTATTCCGTGAGAATTGTTGAATAGAATTAATGTGTTGCTCCACAAATTCCGGAAATTGACTCGCCGATGGACATGCAAGTATAGAATGTGAAGGATCAGAACATAATGCACAAATTTCATGAGCGGGTGAGGTAATCATTTGGTTCATTGTTAAAAGTCGGTCAAGTTTTTTAGATAGTTCTTTTATTTCAATTGACTGACTTGACTCGAACTTTACCTCTCTCTTAGGTTGTGAATGATATCCCTCGGAACGTACTGACACAGCCTGATGCATCGAATTCTCGCTTAATGTTTCAAAGATTTTCCATGCCTCGTCGGCGCTTTTGTGTAGGAAGGTACCCGCACAAACAGCGTCGACAGTATTACGGACTGAGGGAATAAGTCCCTCGTAAAAGACTTGTACTAACTGCCACTTAGGAACCTGATGATGTGGGCATGAGCGTAATAATTCTTTAAACTTTTCCCAAGTATCATAAAGCGTTTCCCCATCTTGCATCACAAAGTTTGTTATCGATTTTCTTATTTGATTAGTTCTTGTGATTGGGAAAAACTTTTGTAAAAATGCGTTGTGTAAGGCTTCCCAAGTTTTAATCGTGTTTGGCTCAAGTGACTGAAGCCAATACTTCGCTTTATCTTTTAAAGAGAATGGAAAGAGACGCAGTTTTAATTCATCATCAGTGAAATTTTGGATTTTTAAAGTAGAGCATATATCTTGGAAATCCCCTAAGTGTTGGTAAGGGTCTTCATTTATACGGCCATGGAAAGAAGGAAGTAGCGAGATAGTAGACGACTTTATCTCAAAGTGAGATGCCGTCGCCTCCGGTAATTCGATACCTGCTTGAGGCGTGTAAGTCGTAGGAATAAAATAATCTTTAAGCGGAGGAGGTGGCGGTATATTAGGATTATTTACATTATTTCCGTTGTTTCCGTCAGCCATGTTAATCGGTTCTATGTTATGAAAGCGTGGTTTCTTTAATCTTGTTAGGGTACTACGTATTTCGGATTCAAATAAAGACGTTGGTTTTGGTGTCAAATCGTAGTCTATTAAAAACCTAGCTCTAGAAGTTAAGTTTGAAGACTTATTAACTCTTAGGGTGCGTTCAAGTTCAGAGTCGAAAGGTTGTAATTCCGGTTTATTTGAACGTGTACCTAACATAAACTAAAACAAAGGAAAAGAAACTAAAATGACTAACTAAACAAAAGAAACAAATAGCAATCACGCAAATCAGACGACAAGCAAGCACACAGTACTACTATGATGCATGAATATTATCCTGTAATGCAATGACCGCGTCAAGCCCAGCGCCCCCGGGTTTCCTAGCTAATGCAGTGCAATTAACCCTAAACTAATGCAACTAGTGCGTCACAACGCCCTGACTTACAGTGGTTTAAAGCGAGTTTCACAAGAAGCAATTTATTTTATTTTATTTTATTTTTTTCGCGTAAGCTCCTTTGGTGTGCTTAACTAATCCACTCGGAAACGTTAGGATTTGATGACTCGAAAAAACTACAAAATAAAACAAAAAATTAGTGACTCAAAATAAAACAAAAAATAAGAAAAAGAAAACTGATATAATATTTACAAATTAACTAAACTAAGATTTTAAAACTAAAGGTAGTAATTTGCAATCCCCGGCAACGGCGCCAAAAATTGATGTTGTCAATATCAAGATATAAAAGTATACTTTACTTTTCTAAAGATTTGCAGTGTGGAAGTAAAGGTCGAACCCACAGAGATTGAATTACTACGACTTTTAATTTTAAAACCTAAGTCTAATTAATTATGAAAACGAGATTTTGATTTTGAATTTAATTAAACTAAGAACAATAAAATAAATCTAAATTATGAAAGCGATTTAAAAGTGTTTTTATAAATATGTTTAAAGGAACCTAGGATTGCAAATCCACCACCAGCTTCATAATAGGAATATTTATGCATTCAATTAGATTATTAAGTTGGATGATAATGGGGAATTGTAGCTACAAGCCCAATTCCTCCGTCAAGAAAATAACTATGGTTCAAGCACCAACATAATCCATCTTCGGTTAGCACGAATTATCCCACACTAAACTAGGGTTGTGACATAATCCGTCTAATCTAGGCATGGACTATTCGGATACTTGATAGCACAATTCAATAAAGCACCATTACATGTAAACAATCTATACAAGCACAACAAATATAGATCATTGAGCACATCACAGTCAAAATAGATCTAAGACAAGAATAAACTTTGAAAGTAACGATTTAATCAATAGAAGTACGATTTTATTATAAAAAATCCTCTAAACATGTAATCATCATCCATACATAATAAAACTAAAATAAATACATAAATAAAACCCTATTACTTGGCTAGGGTTTCATTGAAACCCTAGATCTAGATTTAGTTGGCCATAGAATTGATGAATAGCAAGAGGTTGATGGAGGAGGTCATGGGAATCCTTGGTCTTCTTCTTCTTCTCCTTGCTTTTCTCTCTTCAAAAATGGCTGAAAAAAATCTATAATATGGCTGTATATTGATGTGTATAATAGTGTGTAATGATTTGTATATCTAAAGTTGATTTAGAATAGGATTTGTATAGAGTTTGGAAGGATTTAGGAAGCTTTCCTAAGTCAAATCGCGCTAAAACTGCTGTTTTTACGTTTCTGGACGTATTTAACCAATTCGGATCGCAAAGGGCTCTTCAGGGCTTCAAAATACACAACTTTGACTTTTTCAAAGGGTCGCGCGAGCGGGTCGCTCCAGCGACCTGGGCAATTTCCAGATTTTTCTCAGATTTTCCGCTACTCTGCACCACTTTCGTAGAATTGCGATAACTTTTGACTCGGACCTCGTATTGACTCACAGTTTGCGGCGACGCGTCCGTAACTCGAAGATTTACATTTTATATCTCTGGAGAAATTTCTCAAATCTGAAGTATTACTTGTCAAAAATGCAATTTTCCGAGGCTGTTACTGCATTCTTCCTTCACCGGAACCATCTTTTGAGCCCAGAATGACTTCCAAAGCCACTAATCATTGGATTTTTGTGCATTTTCATATTAAAGCTCCAAAACCTACAAAATGTAGAATGCTTATTAAAAACCAACTAATAACTACATGAAATGGGCTAACAAATCGTATATTTAGGACTTTAAACGGCAACTATTCGTCGCCGATCAGATGTGTTCGACCATGTCACTGAATATGCTTAGCATGCACCGCTGAAAGGTAGCCGGTGCATTACATAAGCCAAACGGCATTCGACGGTAGGCAAATGTACCAAATGGACAAGTGAATGTGGTTTTCTCCTGATCTTCAGGAGCAATTTCAATTTGGTTATATCCACTATATCCATCCAAAAAGCAATAATACTTGTGACCTGCCACACGTTCTAGCATTTGATCCATGAATGGCAAAGGAAAATGGTCTTTTCGGGTCACAGTATTCAACTTTCTGTAGTCAATACACATCCTCCATCCAGTGGGGACACGTGTTGGTACCAATTCACCATCTTTGTTCGGGATGACCGTTATGCCTGCTTTCTTTGGAACCATTTGGGTTGGACTAACCCAAGGACTATTAGATATCGGATAAATCATCCCAACATCAAGTAGTTTGAGCACTTCCTTTTTAACTACTTCTTGCATGTTGGGATTCAGACGCCTTTGCATTTGTCTTGAAGGTCTAGCTCTTCCTCCAGATATATCTTATGAGTGCATATGGATGGGCTTATGCCTTTGAGGTCAGCAATCGTCCATCCCATAGCATCCTTATGCTTGGTCAGCATTTGCACTAGCTTACCTTCCTGTTCATGAGTTAAACCAGATGAAATGATCACGGGATAAGTTTTTCCAGTCCCTAGGAATGCATATTTTAGCTCTTTGGGTAGCTCCTTTAACTCTAACTCCGAAAACTGAAAACTAGAAGGCATTGCCAACTTAGTTTTAGGAGGCAATTGTTCATATGGCATTACCCACATGCATTCTGCTCTATCCTCCTCTATCGTATCCATCATAAGACACATCTGGTTCAGGTCAGCATCCAATGGAGTTGACTCTACAGGCTGATAGATATCGCCAAATTGAGTCATCACAACTTCCAAAGGATCTTTGTAGTCGGCCAAGTCAACTTCATCTTCAATGACTGTGTCAATGTAATGAATTTCTTCCTCGTCATCGTATTCTTCAGGTCGGGGATTAGAAAAATTTTTGACATTCAATGTCATGTTCCCGAATACGATAGTCATGATACCACTTCTAATCTTGATCATGGCATCAATAGTGTTGAGGAATGGACGTCCAAAAATAACTGGGATGTGTGCACCAGGATTAGACACAGGTTCTGTGTCCAATATCACGAAATCAACCGGAAAGACAAAAGAGTCTATTTGGACAAGGACGTCCTCTAACACCCCTCTAGGGTACTTCACAGATCTGTCTGCCAATTGCAAAGCGACTCGGGTGGGTTTCAGTTCACCCAACCCTAGCTATTTATAGACTGAATATGGCAGCATGTTCACGCTTGCTCCTAGATCGAGGAGTGCGTTATCTATCCTTTGATTCCCAATTCTACATGAGACAGTAGGTGTACCGGGGTCTTTTAGTTTTGGAGGCAACTCATTTTGAATGATCGCACTTGCTTGGCACGCGACATAAGCATGTTTCTTCACACTTTGCCTCCTCTTGACCGTGCATAGATCTTTGAGATACTTAGCATAGGCCGGCACTTGCTTGATAGCATCTAGGAGTGGAAGGTTAATTTTGACTTGTTTAAACAATTCCAGAAACTCCTGATTCTTCGTCTCATTCTTGGGTTTCTTCAACCGTTGAGGATAAGGTGCAGGAAAAGGGCATTTTGGTGATTCATCCTCAACAGACTCTTTTCCAGGCCTTTGCTCAACTTCTTCCTCTACTCTAGGAGCTTCAATGTTTGCCTTTATTGCCTCGTCATTAGTAGACGGCTCCTCCTCTTGAGTAGATGGTTGCTCAAGCTCATTATCCACCACTTCCTCCTCTTTGTACACTTCGGGTGTAGACAGAGGCATGCTTTTCTCTATGATTTTTCCGCTTCTCAGTGTAGTCACGGCTTTAGCATGTTCTTGATTGTTAGGACCATTGTTATGTCCCTTGGGGTTCGGAAGTGGTTGGACAGGGAATGTTCCTCCTGAACCCTCTTATCGTGCATCTATCCTTTCTAACGTGGCAGACATTCTACTCATCATCTGTATGAGTTGCTGCGTTAGATTGGCATTAGCAAGTGGCTCTTCTTCTTGTACCTTCTTGTGTGGTGGCACATAGGTATTGGTCTGTGGTGCATTGGAGGGTTAAGCTTGGTTGTAGTTATTGGTTCTGTTTTGATTGAATTGATGGGACGGCCTGTTGTTTTGCCCTTGATATTGATTGTTGTTGTAGGGCTGCTATTGATATTGATTTTGGGTCCCAGCATTATTTCTCCAATCAAAATCGGGGTGATTCCATCTATTGTTACTTTGAAAGTTATTGTTGGAATTCCCCGCCCCTCGGAAACCTTGCATGGCATTCATCTCCATAGGGGCCTGCTCTTGAAAATACGGCACATTGGGACAGTATTGAGTTGTATGTCCCAACATGTTGCATGTACCGCATGGTTCCTCAGGCATAACCTGCCTAGAGCTCTCTCCTCCCATCCCTAGTTCTTCTACCTTCTTTGCCAGTTCTTCGTATTTGTTCATCAGATGATCTTCACTTTTCAATTGGTACAAGCTCTTATTTTCCACACTCGATATTTGAGTTCGAGGTGTATCTTCAGAGTTAGACCATTCATGAGCATGTTCAGCTAACCACTCAAAATGAGCTTCAGCCTCTTTGGTGTTCTTTCGAAGGAATGGTCCAGAGCTCATAGTTTCGACCAACTTTTTCGTTTCACCATTTAGTCCTTCATAGAAATGACTGATGGTACGCCATTTCTCATATCCGTGGTGGGGACATGAGAGAAGCAAATCTTTGAAACGTTCCCAAGTTTGGGTGAAAGTTTCATCGCTCCTCTGCTTGTATGAACTTATTTGGCGTTTTAGCTCTGTGGTTATGCGAGGTGGAAAGAATTTCTTCAAAAATGCAGTGTTCATCGCATGCCATGTGAAGATTGAATTCAGTTTTAGGGTGAGTAACCACGCCTTTGCTTTATCCTTCAAGGTGAAGGGAAATAACATTAAGCGTGTCACATCTACAGGACAAGTTTGGGAGAAAGTTTTGCAAACATCCTCGAAATCCTTAACGTGTAGATATACCTTCTCGCTTTCCATCCCATGAAATGTTGGGAGGAGTTGAATCATCCCATTGCGAAATTGAAATTCGCCAACATGTGGGGGAATGAGAATGCAAGAAGGAGTGGGCGCGTGTTCTGGTTGCATGAGATCGCACAACGGACGTAGTGAATCATCAACTGGTACCACAACATTGTCACCATGTTCACTCTGATTATCATCCATTGATTCAGTTGGAGTGGCTACGGGATTACTAGAACTTGAAGAATTAGATGAATACAGAAGATTTCCGAAAATTCCGTGAATGGAACTATCGAACATTAATGAGAGAACCTAAGAAGATTGAAAACCTAGAGAACTCAAGGAAAAAGGAAAACAGAAATAGATCAGGAAAGATTGAGGTAATCTAAGGAATTGATCGTCGCCTTCCCTGGCAACGGCGCCAAAAACTTGACACGCGAATAATCTTGTGTGCTCTTGTGCAATACCCAAGTGTAGGTAGACGTGCAAGTAGTAACTGGTAAGACCAGGTCGATCCCACAGGGAAGGTGTTGATCTATTAACTTAGACTAAACTCAAAAGAAAAAGAAACAAAATCAATAAGATTTAATAATGGTGCAGAACACAAAGTTCCACAAACTAAGACTACTGACGAAAGCAATTCAGATTAAACTAAAGAACTAATTAGCTAGTTAAAGCAATACTCTAAAATAGGATTTAACTTTAAGAAGAAAGTGTTGGGATTACACGAATCCACAGTAATCTAACCATCTACCATGCAGTTTCTTTGGAGCACTAAGGAGTATATTACCTACAGTATGCCGTATTTCTCTTAAAATAAAGAATCCATAGCCCTTTCATGACCGGGACTATATCATCACAATTAACTTGAAACACGTAAAAGCGGTTTAATTCAATAGTTAAGACTCGCACCTACAATGGTGTTAGCATTGAAGGTGGTTTGCAAAATGTAATGAAAGAAAATGCCTTAGGGCCTTGATTTTAAAAACTGTTTTGGCAAACTGAGCATTTGGGGACAGTATGATAACAAATCTCAATACTGCAAGGAACATCCTCAAGAATCAGAGAGTTCGATCGATCGACGATCGTTCGATCGATCGAAAGCCTTCATCCCTCAATCGATCGAAATGTCCTTCGATCGCTTGACTATCTCTGGTTCGATCGATCGAACTACCTCCGATCGATCGAACACAGGATTTTTTCTGCTGCATGGCAGAGGCTGGAGATCACTGTTTCATCATGTTCTCCCAATCTTAGGACTACTCAGACATCGTCTGGAGTATCACAAACTGGTTTTTATCATATGAAAACATTAAGGCTTTGTTTGGATATGAGTTTTTCATGAAAACTATGAAAACTAGTGATTTAACTTATCTAGCATGCAATACTATGAGATTGAAGATTAAACTACGATTAACTAAGTGCAGAATGTAAATGAACAATAAATAAGTAACCTGGAATGAAAAAACTCGTATTAAACTGTAAGAATCCGAGATCACAACGTAAAACCTTGAATAAAAACCTACAAAATAATGTAAACTCTCTATCTCTCTCTCTAAAAATTGATGAAAAGTAAAGTTCGGCCTCCTTTTTACGTATACAATGCTCATATATATAGAAAACCTAAAGGCTAGGGTTAAAAACCCGCATCTGCTGCGTACGCGAAAGTTTCTGAAAATACCATGTTCGATCGATCGAACATTTCTCGATTGATTGAACATTTGGAACTCAAGCGCTTCAACCTTCTTTAAGCGATCGAACCTTCGATCGATCGAACTATCGTCGATCGCTCGAACCTCAAACTTTAGCTTTGAATTCTTTTGTTTGCACTACAGCATTCCAATTGTCCTGATATTCATCTCTTTAGTCCACACAGCAGTGATCTGCACAAACAATAGCTAAAACAATACAACTTATCATAGATTAATCACATTGTATGAAAACTAGCATTGTAGTGCAAATTGCAGATAAAATGGGAAGTTGTGATTAAAACTAATGCAATTCTTCCTTTTAGCGCGGTTGTATTTTACAAATACCCCCACTTTGCACCCCGGGCTGGAAATCTTTGCTGATTGTGAAAGGACCCCCTATCAAGATCTGTTCTATCCCAAAGGAGTTGTGAAAACCCCGGAGGAAGACTGGTTGAAGTACCTGGGCACTGAAGCCATCGAGAAAATGTGGGAAGAATTCACTAAAAAGAAGGGATAAAAGTGGGCCGAGAGCCAAGATGATCAGATCAAGCCAATTGAGGAAGGTCTGAGCAACTGGGCTGTAGTGTCATCTGTCTGTGTCTCCCTATCCCCTGTTTGCCCAGAGTCTGTACTGCCAATTATCGAGTTTGTACTAGAGTCAGCTGCTATAGGCCCATCGATGTCCAATGTAATCACTTCACCTGTCATGAATGAAATGAAAGACTATTCTGCTTACTCCTCTGTGTCTAATACTTATGAATGCACAGATCCCTCCGAGGATCTCCCAATCGAATTTAAGCAACTAATTGAAAACCTCCTGCTTACAAAATAATCGAAGATACGTTATAGGTTAACCTAGGTGGAACAGATAATCCAAAAATTGTGCAAATTGGCTCAACTCTTAATAAAAAAGAAAAAGAAAAATTGACTCTCTTGCTAAAAGAATTCTAGGATGTTTACACTTGGGGGCCTCAAGGTTAAAGAAGAAGTGGAGAAGCAATTCAAGGCAGGGTTCATCATTGTCACCGAGTATCCAGAATGGGTTGCCAATATCGTGCCAGTCCCCAAGAAAGATGGAAAAGTTCGTGTGTACGTCGACTTCTGTGATCTAAACAAAGTCAGTCCCAAGGATGACTTCCCGCTTCCCAACATTGATGTCTTGGTGGATAACACCGCAGGACATTAGCTACTGTCATTCATGGATGGCTTTTTGGGGTACAATCAGATTCTAATGGCGCCAGAAGATCGGGAAAAAACGGCATTCACCACCCCTTGGGGAACCTACTGTTATAGAGTAATGCCTTTCGGACTCAAGAATGCTGGGGCAACCTACCAAAGAACTGCCACCACTCTGCTGCATGACATGATTCACAAGGAAGTAGAAGTGTACGTAGATGACATGATCGTGAAGTCCAAGGACAAAAAAGGACACCTAGTGGCACTGGAAAAGTTTTTTGAGAGGTTGCTCAAATACAAGATGAGATTGAATCCTAAGAAATGCACTTTCGGTGTGACCTCTCTCCTGGGTTTTCTCATCACATAAAGAGGGATAGAGGTAGATCCCTTTAATATCAAGGCAATCCTAGAAATGACACCACCACGAAATGAAAAAGAAGTGAGAGGGTTTCTCGGAAGAGTCCAATTTATCAACTGCTTCATTTCCAAACTCACAACTACATGCGATCCTTTGTTCCGATTGCTGAGAAAAGGAGAAAAGTTCCAATGGGATGACCAATGCCAAGCCGCTTTCGACAAAATAAAAGCCTACCATCAAAATCCGTCTGTCCTTTTACCACCCACTCCTCATAAGCCTTTATTCCTTTACCTATCTGTCTCCGAAAATGCCATGGGTTGCATGCTAGCCCTGACCGATCGTATATCCCGTTGGTTACTTCTACTATCCGAATTTGATATCAAGTACGTTACAAGCAAATCGGTAAAAGGGAGAACCGTAGCTGAGCATCTCGCAGAGCACGCTGTTGACTCCGAAGAAAGTGGGGACTTTCCATTTCCGGACAAAAATATCATGGAAATCAAGGAAGAATAGTGGAAGTTGTACTTTGATGGAGCAGCCGACATGAAAGGATACAGAGTAGGAATGATTCTAGTATCACCAAGTGGGGACCACACTCCGCTGGCAGTCAAGCTCAATTATAACTCCACCAACAACACTGCTAAATACGAAGCATGCATTCTGGGGATGGAAGCAGCCATAGAACTAAAAGTTCAGAAGCTGGATGTTTTTAGGGATTCAAACCTCATTACATCGCAAGCTAGAGGAGAATGGAAAGTAAAGAAGAAAGGTTGAAGCCCTATCAAGATCATCTCGATCTACTCAAGAGGCAGTTCAAGAACATCACATTCTTCTACTTGCCTAGGGAAGAGAACCATCTGGTAGATTCATCGGCTACCTTAGCCTCCATGATCAAAATTCCTATGGGAGTTAGGATGATGCCTTTGGTAATTGAGAAAAGGTACGAGCCTTCGTTCAACATAGTCGCCGCAATCGAAGAAGAAGAGAATGAAACACTGTGGTATCAGGATGTCTGGAACTTCATAGAAAAGGGGACGTACCCCCAATAGTCTACCGAGAAAGACAAAAGGGCAATTCGAAGATTCGCAGTGCAATTCATCATTTGTGGTGGGAAATTATTGAAGAAAGGGTACAATGGTCATAACCTGACTTGCTTGTTTGGAAAAAGCTACAGAAGAATTATGGAGGAAATACACGAGGGGGTATACGGCCCGCACATGAACGGTCACATGCTGGCCAAGAAAATTGTAAGACAAGGGTACTACTGGACAACATTGGAGAAAGATTGTTGCGAATACGTAAGAAGGTGTCACAAGTGCCAGATCCATGCAAACATGATGCATGTACCACCATCCCTTCTATACAGCATGACCTCACCTTGGCCATTCTCAACCTGGGGAATCGATATCATCGGTGAAATCATTCCGAAAGCCTCGAATGGGAATCTACATTTTGGTGGCCATTGACTACTTCACAAAATGGGTTGAAGCCGCATCCTACGGCAAGTTGGGGGCCAAGGAAGTGGCCAAGTTCATCAAGAAGAATCTCATCTGTCTCTATGGAGTACCCCATGAGATCATCTCAGATAATGGTAGTCATTTCAAAGCTGAAGTCAGAGATCTGTTTGTGGAATACAAAATCACTTATCACAAGTCATCACCATATAGACCACAAGCCAATGGAGCGGTCGAAGCTGCAAACAAGAATGTCAAGGCCATACTGCAAAAATCGGCCGATACCTACAAACACTGACATGAAAAGCTACCGTTCGCACTTTTGGGATACAGAACATCGATAAGGACGTCCATAGGAGCAACTCCTTACTCACTAGTATATGGAATGGAAGTAGTACTTCCAGTCGAGATAGAGCTACCATCTCTGCGCATAATGGCAGAATGTGAAATTTCAGAATCAGATTGGTTGAGGGAAAGGTACGAATAACTGGCTCTCATAGATGAAAAGCGCCTAGCGGCAGTCGACCATGTTCAAATCTATCAAAAGAGGATAGCCCGCGCTTTCAACAAAAGGGTTCGTCCGAGGAAAATTGTCAAGGGTGACCTTGTCCTTAAGGAATTGCGAGCCCCGATCTTTGATCCACATGGAAAGTTCAAACCCAAATGGGTCGGCCCTTATATCATCAAAACTATCCTTTCCGGAGGAGCGACCTACCTCATGGACCTCGATGGCGTTGAATTCAAAGAACCAATTAACATGGATCGCCTCAAAAAGTACTATGATTGACCATTCCCCAAAACCCCTTTTCTTTCAAAACTTTGGCCCGAACTACGCTCGACCTAATTCCCACTCGGGGATACGTAGGCAACCACATCGGTTCGGTCGCTCCACCCACAAAAATAGCCCAATTTCTTTCAAGCTTTGGCCCGAACTAAGCTCGACCTGATTCCCACTCGGGGATATGTAGGCAACCACATCGGTTCGGTCGCTTCACCCACAAAAATAGCCCAATTTCTTTCAAGCTTTGGCCCGAACTACGCTCGACCTGATTCCCACTCGGGGATACGTAGGCAACCACATCGGTTCGGTCGCTCCACCCACAAAATAGCCCAATTTCTTTCAAGCTTTGGCCCGATCTACGTTGGACCTTATCCCAGTTCGGGGGTACATAGGCAAACATTCAAAAAAAAGAAAAGAAGGATGGCTCGCTAGGTTGAAAATTCGAAAGGACGCCTAGGCAAAAGTTAGAGTTAAATCCACAGTGAGCAATAACAAAAGAGAGAAAAGAGCTCGCTAGGTCACCTAACTGGTGCCTAGGAAAAATTATGAGCGTGTGAGAAAAATAAAGTCGCGGTCCTTACCATAACCCAGAAATCACCCTCCACACTAGGGGCAAACTTCGGCCACCCGCCTCGTTTGCCTAAAACCCTCCTAAACTAGGGGCAAACATCGGTCATCCACCTCGTTTGCCTCACAACCATCCATAACCCAAACTTGGGGCATACTTCGGCTACCCACCTCGTTTGCCTCTAATCGTCCTAGCATGCCCAAGCAAGTACCAAAAGCAAACATATGATCAAAATCAATACTAAAAATGTTTTCAGAAAGCCAAATGCATAAAATAAGGTTCTCCAAGTAACCAAGGTTCACCAAGAAACAAACTTTGAATATTACATGAGCAGGGATAAATGAAAATATAAAGAGTTCTTTCAGAAAGCAATCACAAATATCAAAGGCACTTGGAGGAAAGAAGCAGAATCAGTCGGGCCAAGTTTTGTTTTGTTTATTTTTTCAAAGGTCTCTAGAAATAAGCTCTTGCTCGGCCGGCCCAGCCCCTAATGAAAGCAGTAACAGTGGTGGCTCTGACTCTGGAAGCAAAGACCCTCTCAGTAAACCCCCTAGGAACCTCTTGAACTTGCCCGTACTGTCTGGCCAATCGGCAAGGATGATAGAAGGAGGTTTCTCTCAGACCCATCAGCCATACCCTCTGGAAATCCTCGAAACTAGTGGTCACAGCATGGAGGCCCCAACGTCGAACGATCCAGCAAATGTCAGCCTCAGATAAAGCGCCCATCACGCCCACCCAATTAGCAGAAGTATAATGAGGGTGAAGCACAACTCTGCGAAAATAAACTGGTGGCACATTACCTGTCCATAACTGGAGGCGCTCGTAGAGCCAAGCCTATAACACCAAAGGCGCCCCAGAAAGTAGAAGCGTTCCTTGATTGAAAGCGCGATCCAAACCATTCAGGGTTTCAGCCAGAACCATGGCCATCGGATTCCTGTCAAGTTTCAGCCCAAGGCACACGTGCACCAAGTCAATAGAAGCACTCGAGAACAGAAAGTGTGAAGTCATGCACAATATCAGAGCGGCCCCGCGAGTGGCATCATATACGCTAAGGCTCCTAGGACTAGCATAATGGGCAATGATGGAAGCAATATCAAGGACCTCACCATGAATCAGTCGGCGGGAAATAGTAATGGAATAATTTAGATATTCAACCAAGCCTCGCGTAGGACTGGGTGTATCAGCAGAAGGGAGAATCAGGTCAGAATCAGAATCGTAGCCAAGGATAGCACAGAACTCCTCAAACAGGGGGCATCTCTCCAGGCCATTAAAATTGAAGACATGGTTCACCGGGTCCCAATGGACAATAGCAGCACGCATGAACTCACCGTTCAAAGCCATATGGCGAAGAGAGAACAGCTCGGTCAAGCCGTAGCTAAAAAGGTTAATCCGTTCCACACCATCTATCATGTTCAGCCAAGCTGTGAGTTGAGCGGGATCATACAAAGCCATATTTTCTGTCGCGGCTCTAGCAAAATTCAAAATTTTGACAGCACCTCCCCGTTTCACGGACTATCCCACCTGTAAGGCAAACACACTCACTATCACAAGGCTACTCATCGCAGTAACATCAACAATCACAGAATCACAAGTGCACAGATATGGATATCATCACATAATCACCAAATAAAAGCAAGCACAAAACTGCACCTTCAAACCGGAAGCTATCTGGCCTAAAAGGCAAAACATCACCACACTCTGCCAAAAGGTCACAAATCATCCCACACATCATCCTACACATTGTCTTAAACATTGTTCGAATATCATTCACTAGTACAACCCAATCGAAAACATGAAATGGAGATAAAACAAAATCCCCGCTTACGAGGCCTTAGTCCTCCTCTTCTTCGTCCTCTGTCGGACCACCCGGAGTGTATGTCGGTGATGGCCTCCTCCTACCACCTCTACACCTCGGTCCAGTCCTCGATGAGCCAGCGCCACCCCCACGACACTACAGACACGAATAAGATGAAGGCAATCTGTAGGGAAACAACGAAAAGTACAAAAAACAAAGTCGAGTCAGAAACCTACCAAGGACGCCATCTGATTGGTGGCAAACTGCTACATACCATCCATTTGTCAAGGGCAAAATTAGGATTAGAACCTCATAACCTTAAGGAGCGCAAAATTAGAGACATACCCGATGGTCTCGCGTGAGAACCAAAGACCGTAAGCAAGCTGCCAAGGCGTGTCCCTCCTTAGCATAACTCCAGGGGACGTTGAGGATGCCTGCTGGCTGGGTAGGATACCCACACGTGACCCGTGGCACCTCCATAACCTGTGAGGAGCCATCTATACCCAAAACATTAATGGTCCAATCCCAAGGAGGGATAGGATCGGAAACTGGGGGAACCTGTCTCCTGTACATCTCGCGAAGCTATAGGCACAAAATAAGTTAGGGAAAAGATGAGTCAAAAACATAGGCAACGGATAGAGACAAAAATGTAAAAGAAACTCACTTCCAGGAGTGGGAAGTTGGGCATCATAAAGCAGCCACGGTAAGTCTCATAGCCAATCTCAGAGAGAAAGTGATCCCAAACATCAGTACCAGCTAAGGCCGCCAGCAAAGCATCACCAGAAAGGTCACCAACATCCATCGCGAGAGGATCATGAGGGACGCGATACCTTGAACCGCCAACCACCTGCCAAGACACTCACTCACCGAGGAACCGTTGCCTGCTCTCAGTACTTTCCATCAGAAGTTGGAAAGAGGAAAGAGGTTTGACCGCCTGTATCTCCTCTAGGGCAGTATAGGCAACGTGCTCCCAAGTTGTCCAATCAACACTAGCAGCTGTCAGCCCAGATAAGAAGTTCCTAAGCAAAACGATCCGGTGAGCCCCACTCTTTACCCCGACAACATCCCTCCGCCATCTCAAGCCTCGTGGGAACAAAGGCACAGGAGCCATGCCGTCCTTATCTTCACCTGATTCATCGACAGGGGAAGGAGCTAACATCTTCAGGTACTCAAAGCTCCAAAGCTGCATAGATAAAAGAGAAAATCAGAAGGAGTACAGAAATCAAAATGCCAGAAGATAAAAGAAGATGCAGTACATACCTCCCAAGCTCGCCAAAATCCCCTTGTCGATTTGACATCGCCCCTGTAAACTTCACCCATATGCTTGTAAAGGTGGGCCAAGGCAGCACTACCCCAGTCATAAGAAGGGATCTCACCAATGGTCGCCAGGCAAGAAAGAAGTCTCAAGCTCACCTGGTCATTCCATGTCACAAAGATCGAGCAACCAAGGACATACAGAAGATACACCCTCAAAAGCTGAGAGTTATTGAAGTTGTGATTCCCTCTGCCGTAGGCCTGGTAAAGCCAGCCACAAGGAAACCAGTGCCTCTCCAGATTAGGGGGAACAGCCCCAATCAACATCTCGACAACCTCAGGATCGATCTCATAGAAGTAGTCCAGAATCAGGCGTTTCCCGCCAACCCTCAAGCCGGTAATCATAGAGAAGTCAAAGGGCGTCATGGTCATCTCACCAAATGGCAGGTGAAAAGTATTGGTGGTGTCCCACCATCTCTCAGCCAGAGCATAAAAATGTGCCAAATCATTGCTACTCTTTGAAACCAGGCGGATAAAGCTGCCAAATCCGGCATCGTCTACCATTCTCTTGACCGTAGGCGAGAGTTGAGTGTACCACAGAAAAGCATGAGCGAGGCTACCATGGCCCTTCATTGTCACTTGTGGCACCTGCACATACCAAAAACAACGAAAACGATGCAAAAAATCACTATTCACGACCCGAGGTCCAATTTCACAAAATCAACATTTGAGCATAAATCGAACTTCTAACGATCTCTAGGTGCACACTATAGCTCACAAAACTAGCACAATACATGGAAATAGTCCTAAACTATCGAAAGTTTCACATACCAAGCTTGCTAGAGCCGTGGGCGAAAGATGATGTTGGGGGTCCCATAAAATCAAGTCCGGGGTTTGGCTCTCGACTTTAATTCGTTCTTTGGCCTTCTTAGACGGTCTACTCGAGCTCGAAGCCATGGATCTACAAAGAAAATGGAAGTGAAAACTAAACTTTCTTCTTGAAAATTAGAGCAAACCAAAACACCAATCAAAATTCCAACCACGGGGTAAGATTACTCACCTGAGCGCGCACAATTTGCGTTTTGACGGATTTTGGCTCCAAAAATACCCCAAAATGGCCAAGAATGAGCTTAGAAAGCTCAAAAAACCTGAGATATACACAAATGGAGTCAGGCCACCAAGTGCCGCCACGGCAGTGGCCAACCGCCGCTACGGCAGTTGCCCAGTGCCGCCGTGGCACTGCTCCCTGCGG
Source organism: Hydrangea macrophylla (assembly GCA_033977485.1). Taxonomy (NCBI): domain Eukaryota; kingdom Viridiplantae; phylum Streptophyta; class Magnoliopsida; order Cornales; family Hydrangeaceae; genus Hydrangea; species Hydrangea macrophylla. Next base: position 25,298,841 of record CM066990.1, on the reverse strand, counting down.
GCCCCACTTTGCTCTGTGTTGCTCCGTTTTGCCCCATTTTGGCCTTTTTCTGCCCATTTCTGGCCCCGATCAGCCCCGGTGGCCCATTTCGGTCAAGATTTATGAGGTTTTACCCCCCAATACTCCAAAAGTCATCAGGGCTACCTCCAGTAGGCAGAAACTGAGAAAAATCGACTCCCAAAGATCCGAATCGGTCATTTCAGGACGACCGTCACAAATTTTGATTAAACACAAGAGTTTCAGTAACGAATCCTGGTTTTTAGCCGGTACACCAAAGAAGTGAAAAAAAAGGAAAAAAGAGATTCTCCGAGAACCCTACATCATCTCCTGAGGACAAAAATAGAAAGATACCAGCTCCCGGAGGCCCCGACCGGCCCTCTTGGATTGAGCACCGAAAGAATTGATCAACCGTGAGAGATTCAGAGATGGGTCCTGGTTCCCGATCAAGGAAAAAAGAGATTCTCTGAGAACCCTACATCATCCCCTAAGGACAGAAACAGAAAGATACCAGCTCCCGAAGGCCCCGACCGGCCCTCTTGGATTGAGCGCTGAAAGAATTGATCAACCGTGAGAGATTCAGAGATGGGTCTTGGTTCCCGATCAAGGAAAAAAGAGATTCTCAGAGAACCCTGCAACATCCCCTGAGGACAAAAACAGAAAGATACCAGCTCCCGGAGGCCCCGATCGGCCCTCTTGGATTGAGCACCGAAAGAACTGATCAACCGTGAGAGATTCACAAATAGGTCCTGGTTCCCGATCAGGAAAATAGAGGTCCTCCGAGAACCCTACGTCATCCCCCGAGGAAAGATACCAGCTCCCGGAGGCCCCGACCGGCCCTCTCGGATTGAGCATCGAAAGATTTGATCAACCATGAGAGATTTAGATGGGTCCTGGTTCCCAATCAAGAAAAAAGAGATTCTCCAAGAACCCTATGTCATCCCCCGAGGACAGATACGGAAAGATACTAGTTCCCACTACCCCCAGCAGAAAGTAACAAAAGTGGAATCGACTCTCGAAAATCGGCCATCAGGAACAATCAGAACATCGTCCGCATCCAAATTTTGAAAACGAAGCACCGTCCTTCCACGGCTCCGTGTCTCCTGATTATCATGAGCTTTCTCATCTATCCCTTTTCATAGCTTCATCGCAAGATCTCTCGGTCACCTTTAGCTATCATCTTCTAAAAAATGCACATCTGATCTATTTTACTTGTTTACGAAGCACACTTCCTGTAATTTAAGAAGTTCACCCCAAGACCCAGAGTTTTCCAAAACCTTGATGTCCTTATCCGAGTTATCCACCACATCATAGTCGCAAACACTAATGCGGCACCAGCCCACTCAGAGTGGCCCACCCAACAGCACCTGCTCATACTAGGATCATAACACTAAACATAATAGGACTCATAACACAATTCATATCACATCCATGTATTGCATATCATCCTCATAGCATAGCATCCACATGTCTTATTGTGCATGTGTGATTTGTTCTTTAATGCCCCGAACTACGTCCTGGTCTGATTTCCCTTAGGATACGTAGGCAGCTCACGCAGAACACGACCAGTACTAGCCTCAGCATCATTGCATCTTTTGCAACGCTTTTTATCCTAAATCTATAGCCTTCAAAAGACCTGTCTCTTCAAAGCTTTGGCACTCGCTTACGACATGCGTTGCCTCGTAAGTTCATGCCAAAGAGGGGCAAACTGTAGACACCCCATTTTTTCGGCTATCAGATTTAGGAGACCCATAGCTTGGTGGTTCAAGATGATCGAAAAAGACTCAAAAGGACTCCTGGAAGTTGGTTCTATTTCTCAAAATGCTCAAAATGATCAAAATGCCCCTGAAAGCCCGAAAACTCCCAGATTTGGACCAAAGTTCTGAAAACATGTTGCGTCATAAGAAAAATGATAAAATGAGTTTTTTAAGTAAAATCAGATGAAATCGTCAGCTCCCAGAGACCCCCGGAAGGCCCGGAAGTTCCCGGAAAGTCCCCGTTGACCAGTTTGACCAAGTTTGACCGAAATCGTCCGAATTTGCCAGGATCATTCTAGATCATGTGGGAAGTATTAAAATAAGTGTTGGCCCAAAAATGGAAACCTTAGAGGGGGGGTGAATAAGGTTTTAGCGAAAATTAACCTTTTAGAAAACTTAATTGCAAATTAAACAAGATCACAAGCAATTAACTAAAAAGAGAAGGGAAGAGAAACTTGCAAACCAATTTTTAAGGCTAACAATAAGTTTTAAAAGAAAATCGAGCGAAAACGTCAGCTCTTGAGAGCTCCCAGAGGTTTCCAGAACTTCCCGGGAATCCCAAGTTTGACCAGTTTGACCAAAATTTGACTCTAGAACCAGAACACCATAACAATTTTCAAATATTATTCATGGATACTAGAGGTTAATAGCTTTCCAGCGGTATATCGCACATAATTTTTGGATTTAAAACGAGTTTATTGTGAATATTCGAAGACGAAAAAGGCGATCAAATCGGCTTTTAGCACAAATACCGCAAAACTTTTCAAAGTGACCTATCCCCGAACTTATTTTTATGTAAAATAGACTCCAATACCTCTCTGACAGTATATCACAATCTCAATTTGGAGTTTGTATGCATTTTTTTGTGAATTTCGGACGAAATAGGGCCTTTTCGCGAATACCGGAACCTCTAGGGGCCTAAACATGATTATCTAGATGATTGAGGAGTAGTGCCGTCGCGACATTGGCCCACTGCCGCCACGGCACAGGCCCAGTGCCGCCGCAGCACTATCCTCCAGAACAGTATGTTTTTGCAATTAATTTTGGGGTTCCATTTTGATTAATTAAAAACCAAAACGACGTAGTTCTATGTTTTCAGATGTTTGGAGCCAATGGGAACACTTCTAAAACCCCAAAACCACCCCAAATTGGCCTATATAAACCGCCCTTGACTTCTGATTTTGGAGGGTGTCAAATGTAAGTTTTGAAAAGTTATGGGAGAGAAATTTGTAGAGATAAGGTTAAGATAGAGAGAAAAGATCGAAGCTTTCTTCTTTGATTTCAAAACAAAAGTGAGTTCTATACTTTGTTTTTTACTTCATTACTCCTATTTACTTCATATTCAATACACCCAACCATCATTTTAGTGAGCATTTAAGAGAGAAAAAGCTACTTCCATGTCCAATGTCATCACATATGAGTGAAACATCAAAGTACCAAGTCCAATATTACATTGATCATCATCTATTCATTGTTATTTACTTGCTTGTTTATGCAATGTTCATCTCTTCTTACCTCATTTCTTTTTTACTTTCTTTATTTACTTACTAGTTCATCATCATCTACATGATGACATGAAGTTTGAGATGAGTGAATCCTTATGGATAGTAGCTCTTGACCTCAAAAACATGTTTGATAGATGATGATTATAACTTCATTACCTCCAAGGTATCCTTGAAGTTATATTCAAATGAAAATGAATCTCTCCAACAATCTTGGAGGTTCTTGGTAATGAGTTTGATGTTGGCATTTTAAGTGGTTATATCCTTCATTGAGTATTGAAAATGTGCTTTCAAAACTTCTAGTTCAAAACCACCTTCTTAAAACCCTCACTTTGATTTCAAGAGATAAACCTTGTTTTTCCAAAATCTTCAAAACAGTGAGTCAAAACAGTGAGTGATCTGAGTTCAAAGATTTCTCTAGAACTCAATACTCAACGTATGGATGCAAGGCCACTTGGAAAGTCTTCCTAACTCATTAGAGAACACCCAAGATTTTTGGTTTGACATGGAAATACTTGAAAATGGTCTATTTGGACCCAAACATTCCTTCCAGACATTCTGCCTCTGTTGTCACAGCAGCATGGTTGACTTTCAACTTATTTTTTAGAAACTTTCCAAAAGGGGTGGTCCTAGCTTATTTTTCCCTTACACTTCAATGTCGTAGGGAACTTTCTGTATAAAATGGGACTCTAGGTCATTTGTTTTCATTTTATAAGATTTTTAGACATTTTAGTCGACAGTACGGTCTCTGTTTCTGAGTGACCTCTATTGTTTATGTGATTTCTCTCAGTATGTGATATTTATTAAAGATTGGCTTTTTGGATTGTGTTCTACACACAATAAGGAAGATCTCCATAAAAAATCATGCATTGAAAACATTCCTAACCCCTCTTTTCAAGTTTTAAAAGATCATGTTACTATTCTGTCCACTATTCACAGCGAGCACACTTTTACTTTCCCCCTTTGATTTGATGCTTACATGCACTCCAAATTAGTTCATGTCTTAGGAAGTAGTTCATACTACATTTGTACATATCCCATGATGATTTCATTCATTTATTCATACACATTCTAGACTTCTAAGTCATTCTAGGAATCCATGAACACAAAGCACACTACAACTTTGGAACCTTCTAGGTACATATATTGCATCCATGCAAAGATTTGGGGCTTTTGTGAGTCCTAATTTAAGAAGATTATTGATGTTGTAAGTATCAAGATATAAAAGTATACTTTACTTTTCTAAAGATTTGTAGTAGTGAAAGTATAGGTCGAACCCACAGAAATTGAATACTACACACTTTAATTTTTAAAACCTAAATTTAGTTAATTAAGAAAAACAGATTTTAGATTTAATTTGAATTAAACTAATAACAATAAAAGTAAATCTAAATTATGAAAGCAATTAAATTTTTTTTTTATAATAAGTTTAAGGAACCTAAGATTGCAAATCCACCACTATCTTCATAATAAGGGTATTTACGAATTATTTTAGCTTATTAAGTTGGATGATAATGGGGAATTGTAGCTACAAGCCCAATTCCTCCGTCAAGAAAATAACTATGGTTGAAGTACCAACATAATCCATCTTCGGTTAGCACGAATTATCCCACACTAAACTAGGTTTGTGGTATAATCCGTCTAATCTAGGCATGAACTATTCGGATACTTGATAGCACAATTCAATTTAAGCACCATTACATGTAAATAATCTAAACAAGAACAACAAGCATAGATCATTGAGCACACTTCAGTCAAAATAGATCTAAGACAAGAATAAACTTTGACAGTAATGATTTAATCAATAGAAATACGACTTATTTATAAAAATCCTCGAAACATGTAACTGTCATCCATACATAATAAAACTAAAATAAAAACATAAAATACACTCTGTTACTTGGCTAGGGTTTCATTGAAACCCTAGATCTTGAGTTAGTTGTCCATAGAATTGATGAATAGCAAGAGGTTGATCGAGGAGGCCATGAGAATCCTTGGTCTTCTTCTTCTTCTTCTCCTTGCTTTTCCCCCTTCAATGGCTGAAAGTGTGGTGGTATATTGTGTGTATAATAATTGCCAACCCTTTAATTGAAGTAAAATAGGGTATATATAGATTTACAACAAGTTTTGGAAGTTTTCCTAACCCGAAACGCACTAAAACTGCTATATTTTGCAATCTGGACGTAATTAGGTAGTTTCGTTCACGTAGGAATCATCAGTGGAGTGAAATATGCAAGTTCCATTTTTGCACAGGTCGCGCGAACAGGCCGCGCAAGTGCGATATTGGTACCTCGCGCGAGCAGATCGCGCGAGCGATTTCGGGGTCTTCGCGCTAGCGGGTCGCGCGCGCGATGTGGATTTTCTTGCTTCTTTTGCTCTGCTTTTTCTCCCTATTTAGCCTGGTATACTTGATTTCTTCCAAACCTTGTCAGAAAATAGAAAATAAAGTAAAAATATACAAAAACAGGATAAAAAGGTACTAACAAACGCGTGTTAAGGCGTATAAATAGGATTTGTTCTCTCCCGATCACACCCCCAAACCTACATTTTGCTAGTCCTCGAGCAAAAAGAAAATAAAAATAAAACTAAACTACTAACAAAATACTACTCCATTTTCGCATGGATCGCGATTGCATTTAGCTTATGCAACAAGCCTTTTAAACCTCTAGGTGTCCCTAGTCGGTCGAGTAAAGTCTCGTGAGGGTTCTCGTCAACAAGTCACCCACAACCATCTTTATTAACTTGTAAATTTAAAAAAAAAATTATTCAAACGAAAAACAAAACAATCAATACTCCTTATCATAGAACAAAGATTTGAAATAGGATAATGAACATAAAAAAAAAACATAATGAAACATCCACCTAAATCATGAAAAACAATCTCAAGCACATGCATCGTATAAATCAATAGAGTTCCTCATACAATTGCACGTGTGTGATATGGTAGTCAAATAAACACGCGCATGTCATGAACTTGGAATATAACTCGGATGACCATCTACTATGCTTCGACTACGAATCTCGCAATGTTAATTACACTCTCAAATGAAACACTCGGAAACAGGTGTAATTTTTCTAAAATATATGAGTAAAGGAAATATATTTTCAAAACAAAAAATGCTCACATATGACTCGAAAAGGACCCATGACATGAAAGAACAGTAGTCTCATAGATAGGATGCCAATAATCAAGAAAAATTAATCATTACCATGTTTTAATCCCCCTCCCATCGTTTTCATATCCAAACCATGTTTCCTAGGATCAAATAGGACTTTTCAAAGGTTGTAATGTGGCTTAGGTAATGAAAAAGGATAGAAAGGATTTGTTAGGTAGTTTTAGAATGGCAGTGTAAGGCATGTTCGATTTCTTTCATTCATCTCTTCTACCAACTTCATCATTTCATTCTCTTCTTTTTCATATTTCTTTTTTAATTTCTCCTTCTGTTTCTTTTTTTCAGCCTTATTCTTTTTTCTTTTTTTCTTTCTTTTCTTTTTTTGTATTCTTTTCCTCCTTGTTGCTTTTGAAACGAATATTCAATAAATAACAAGGCAACCACCCCAAACATCATCTTATTTTGTTTTTCTTCTCAATCACACATCGCCTTAACACTACTAAAAGTTGATCAATCTTTTAGCGGTGAACTCCAAGTTGGCCAAATTGGAGCAAAAATAGGATAATGGTAATTAAAGAAAAAATAGCATTTTAATGGCTCAAGGGAAAAACTAAGGAAATTTATCATTTATCGGTCGGCAGTAAACAAAGAGGGCCTACCATCATTTCCTATGGTCATATGGTTCTTTAACATTTACAACAGAAGATTATTTAGCATGGTAGCAAATATTTTAACTTGACTATCAACCAAAACAAGAATAATGAGACTATAACAACGAGTTAATGCGCTTATTTCAAATGAATTTCGACAAACACAAAATGTATTTATTACCCTCTAAAAAAGAAAAAATAGGATCAAAAGCTCACTGGGCTTAGTCTCCACCTTGTGTTATCTAGAAATCCGAATCATATTATAGTTCACATCAGACATGTATGCAAGCGACTACGTGCAGTGTATAGGTTTGTGTGGAAATCTATGATATAAAACTACGATTCGAACGATACATGACCTAAAACGTCATATCATGACTTCAGCAAATATTTAATCACATCTTCTCTTGTTTACCATTCTATAACAATCATAGTTACATAACAAGAAGTATCAAATTGATATTGTATCGAATTTTTTTTTTTAACAATTTAGTGTAATAATAATAATGTGAGTGCATACCCCCAAACCTAAACCTTTCATTGCCCCCAATGAAACAATAAAATGAAAGAAAGGAAAGTACGTAAGGAAGGAACGACGATACCTCGATCTCGGCACTCACAAATAGGTGAACACAAAGGAATATGTCAATAAAGTTCAATGTTACCTGTTACTTCTTGATAAAAGACGAACAAAGAAAATAATAAAAGCAGCTAAAAGAACTATAACTAAACTAAACGAAATGAATTAAACTATAAGAATTAACAATACTATGAAGACAACACAAAAATAAACTAGAAAAGGAAAGAAAAGATAACCAAAACTTATGAAAATAACAAACGACTCGATCTAAAAGGACCTAAAAAACAAAAACAGAAAAGTAAAAACTACTGACCAGGGATGGAAAAAGGATATAGAAAGCAAAAGAAAAAATCAGGAAAATGGGAAATCGCGCGAGCGGTCCACGCGAGCAGCCGTCGCGCGCGCGAATCCCAAATTCAATTTTTTTTTTAATCAATAATCTCGTGCGAGCGAGGTAGCCTCGCGCCAGCGAGATGAGGCGCGACATGAACCTGAGGGCTCATAAGAACAATAACCAAAAATTTCACTAAGGCACAATCTCGCGCGAGCGGGCCGCGCGAGCGACGTCTCATGTGAGCTAGTCGCGCGCACGAGAAGGATATTTTTTCTCGGTTCACTTATTTTATGTATATAAATTAAACATAACTTTACTCCAACCCTCAAACCTATCCAGAAACTCAAAAACAGACCAAAACGACCCAAAAATAGTCAAAAATCATTAAAACAAACGAATTAAATCTTGGGTTGCCTCCCAAGAAGCGCTATCTTTTACGTTTTCAGCTAGACCGTTCTAGTTCAAGATTCAAGGAGGCCGTAACTCGGACTGTGAACCTCTTAAGATATCAGGGAGAGTCCGGTTGTAAGCAAAAATAATGTTGCTTTGGATTAATTCATTTGACAGATCATCCTTATTGTGTTCAAATCTATTTCTTACCTTCTGAGTGAATTCCTCATTAGGGTCCATACTAATCCAATTCATCCGCTCATTTTCCACTATATTATTCTTCTCACTCACGTTTATATTCTGATTAAGTTCAACCGTTCTTCTAACCTCACTACCCCCCATATATCGATAATCATCGTCTCTAGGAGGTTGATCGACAACGTTAAGCACGTTTAATTTTAAGTTCAAATTCCCGAATGACACTTTCATCACCCCCGTTCGACAATTGACACGCGTATTAGCGGTGGCTAAGAATGGACGACCAAGATTAACAGGGGTGTGCTTCCTAGCATCTAGGACAGGTTCAGTGTCAAGGACCATAAAATCGATAGGATAAAAACATTGATCAACTTTAACTAAGACGTCCTCGAGGATTCCTCTAGGTACTTTGACAGAACGATCCTCTAATTGTATGGTAGCGATTGTAGGCTTAAGTTCACCCAGTCCTAGTTGTTTATAAACGTGATAACGTAAGAGATTAACACTCGCACCTAAGTCATGGAGAGCCCTATGGATGACAGTGTCACCTATGACACATGAAATAGTTCGCGTACCAGGATCCTTATACTTTGGAGGTGAGTGTTGAAAAATAGAACTTACTTTTTCCGTGAGAATGACCTTTTTTGGAGTGTGACTACGCACTTTACATTTTTGAGTGCATAGGTCTTTAAGGCATTTAGCGTAAGCAGGAATTTGTTTAATATCATAAAGGAATGGAATATTGATTTTAACTTGTTTAAATACCTCGAGTATATCCTCAACCTTTGACCCTTTCTTTGGAAAATTTGATGGTTCATCAACGTTAGGTGGAAAGGGCAATTTCAATATATTATTAGTTGGGACCGGTTCTTTTTCTTTCTTATTTTGGCTCACGTCCTCACCCTTCTTTGTATTGAAGTTGATGTTCATATCTATCACATTCTTATTCGGAATTTCTATTACCTCTTCCTCTCGTGTAGTCAACCTGGTTGAGAGAGCATTTACTTGCTCATTCGACCCCTTAACCTCGTATTGTCCCTTAGGGTTTTGAATTGTTTGACTAGGCAACGTCCCCTCGTTTCTACGACTCACTACAGTAGCTAGTTGTCCCATTTGGGATTCAAGTCTTGCCATGGATTGTGTGTGTGAGTGCACTATTTGTGCTTGTGCCTGTACTTGTGTTTTGATTTTATTAAGGGATGCCAACACCTTTTCCTCAAAAACATTACCCCTTGAAGGGTTTGGATTAGGAGGCGGTTGTTGGTATTCATTAGGTTGAAACTGAGGTCGATATGCATTAGGAAAATTAGTTGCCTCATTAGGATTATTATTATTATTTTTCCACGAGAAGTTAGGATGGTTTCTCCATGGCATGTCCAGATTATTAGTAGTCGAATTATAATTATTTCGTGGGTATTGTTGAATAGAATTATGTGTTGCTCCACGAATTCCGAAAATTGACTCGCCGATGGACATGCAAGGATAGAATGTAACGGATCGGAACATATTGCACATACTTCTGAAGAAGGTGGAGTGGACTTAGTTCCCATCCTCATAAGTTGGTCAAGTTTTCTATTTAATTCTTGTATTTCAATTAAATGACTTGACTCGAACTTTACCTCTCGCTTAGGTTGAAGGTACCCCTCAGAACGTACCGACACCGCTTGGTGCATCGAATTCTCACTCAACATTTCAAATATTTTCCAGGCCTTATCGGCGCTTTTGTGTAGGAAAGTACCCGCACAAACAGCATCGACGGTATTACGAACAGAGGGAATAAGTCCCTCATAAAAGACTTGAACTAATTGCCACTTAGGCACCTGATGATGTGGGCAGGAACGTAATAATTCTTTAAATTTTTCCCATGTGTCGTAAAGTGTTTCCCCATCTTGCATCACAAAGTTTTTATCGATTTTATTATTTGATTAGTTCTTGTGATTGGGAAAAACTTTTGTAAAAATGCAGTATGTAATGCTTCCCATGTTTTAATCGTGTTTGGCTCAAGTGATTGAAGCCAATACTTCGCTTTATCCTTTAAAGAGAATGGGAAGAGATGCAGTTTTAATTCATCATCAGTGAAATGTTGGATTTTTAAAGTAGAGCTTACATCTTGGAAATCCCCTAAGTGCTGATAAGGGTCTTCATTTATATGGCCATGGAAAGAAGGAAGTAGCGAGATGCTAGACGACTTTATCTCAAAGTGAGATGCTGTCGCCTCCGGTAATTCTATACCAGCCTGGGGCGTGTAAGTTGTAGGAATAAAGTAATCTTTAAGTGGAGGAGGTGGAGGTATATTAGGATTATTTCTGTTATTTACATTGTTTTCGCCGTCGGCCATTGGAAAAGGTTTTATGTTAATAAATCGAGTTTTTCTTAACCTTTTAAGGGTACTTTGAATTTTGGCCTGAAATAACGACTACGGTTTCGGAGTCTGACTGACTCTAAGGGTACGTTCAAGTTCAGGATCGATAGAAAATAATTCAGGTTTACTTGAACGCGTACCAAACATAAACTAAAAAGAAGCGAAATTAAAATAAGGACTGACTCAACAAATACAAAAATAATCACGCAAATCAGATAATAGGCAAGCACACAGTACTACTATAATGCATGTAATTATCCTTATGCAGTGATTCGCGTCAAAGCCCAGCGCCCGGGTTTCCTAGCTAATGCAGTGCTCACTCCACAACTAACCTAATGCAAGTAATTGCGTCTCAGTGCCCTGACTTACAGTGATTTGATACGAAGTTTCAAAAGAAGCAATTTATTTTATTTTATTTATATTTTTTCGTGTAAGCTCCTTTGATGTGCTAAGCTATTCCACTCGAAACGCTAGAATTTTGAGTACCTAAGAAATTACAAAAATAAAAAGAAAAGTTAGAGACTCAAAATAAAACGGAAAAATAAGAAAAAGAAAACCTAATCTAATATTTACAAATGAACTAAACTAAGATTCTAAAACTAATTGGCTGGTAATGCAATCCCCGGTAACGACGCCAAAAATTGATGTTGTCAGTATCAAGATATAAAATTATACTTTACTTTTCTAAAGATTTGTAGCAGTGAAAGTAAAGGTCGAAACCACAGAGATTGAATACTACACACTTTAATTTTTAAAACCTAAATTTAGTTAATTAAGAAAAACAGATTTTGGATTTAATTTGAATTAAACTAATAACAATTAAAGTAAATCTAAATTATGAAAGCAATTAAATATTTTTTTTTATAATAAGTTTAAGGAACCTAGGATTACAAATCCACCACTAGCTTCATAATAAGGGTATTTACGAATTATTTTAGCTTATTAAGTTGGATGATAATGGGGAATTGTAGCTACAAGCCCAATTCCTCCGTCAAGAAAATAACTATGGTTCAAGCACCAACATAATCCATCTTCGGTTAGCACGAATTATCCCATACTAAACTTGGATTGTGGTATAATCCGTCTAATCTAGGCATGGACTATTCAGATACTTGATAGCACAATTCAATTTAAACACCATTACATGTAAATAATCTAAACAAGCATAGCAAGCATAGATCATTGAGCACACTATAGTGAAAATAGATCTAAGACAAGAATAAACTTTGACATTAATGATTTAATCAATAGAAGTACGATTTATTTATAAAAATCATCGAAACATGTAATTGTCATCCATACATAATAAAAGTAAAATAAAAACATAAAATACACCCTATTACTTGGCTAGGGTTTCATTGAAACCCTAGAGCTTAAGTTTAGTTGTCCATAGAATTGATGAATAGCAAGAGGTTGATGGAGGAGGCCATGGGAATCCTTGGTCTTCTTCTTATTCTCCTTGCTTTTCTCCCTTCAATAGCTGAAAGTGTGGCTGTATATTGTGTGTATAATAATTGCCAACCCTTTAATTGAAGTAAAATAGGGTATATATAGATTTACAACAAGTTTTGGAAGCTTTCCTAACCCGAAACGCACTAAAACTGCTATATTTTGCAATCTGGACGTAATTAGGCAGTTTCGTTCGCGTAGGAATCATCAGTGAAGTGAAATACGCAAGTTCCATTTTTGCATAGGTCGCGCGAGCGCGATATTGGCACCTCACGCGAGCGGATCGTGCCAGCGATTTCGGGGTCTTCGTGCGAGCGGGTCGCGCGCGCGATGTTGATTTTATTGTTTCTTTTGCTCTGCTTTTTCACCCTATTTAGCGTGGTATACTTGATTTCTTCCAAATCCCGTCAGAAAATAGAAAATAAAGTAAAAATATTCAAAAATAGGATAAAAAGGTACTAACAAACGCGTGTGAAGGCGTATAAATAGGATTTGTTCTCTCCCGATCAATTATAAGGAATGAACTTGATCAATACGTTCATGTTTCCCTCGATCTAGTCTTCCTTTATCATCCATCACGGGGATTGAGAAATCTTCTTTCCTCAAAGATTAACATGCATCATAATAGCTTGCTAAGTATATTTTGATTTCTTTGATTATTTGTTTCAATAACAATTCATGTCCCCCTTTAGATTAGGAAGTCTTGACTATTTGATATATGATTAGACGATTTTTCCTAGGTCTATTTGTGTGATCTTTCACTTTACATTGCATGATATTTGACTTAGATCTTATGAATGATATCTTATCTTTAGATCTTCCATTTCAAATTTTCTTATGTGATGTAATATACTATCATAGTATTAATTGTCGAACCATACATAGTATAAGATGATTATTTGGATGCTAATTGAGGCCCGTCGAAAGACGGGGCGAGTCGAGGGTGTTTTAGTCGCGACAAAGGCTCCTTCCTCTCTCGTACCAAAACCCCGAGCCAAGTTCTTTGGTTATGAAGGGCCGGTGTCCTTTATCCATTTGGGTGAGTCAAAATTAGGTTTCTTGGTTCCTTAAAGACCAAGTGGCGACTCTGTATCTGTTTTCAATGGACCTTTTCTTTTCCTTTTCAAAACGATTTCAAAACAAACAAGAGGTAGAACGCCGCGTGTCCACAGTGCTACATTGAAAATCCATAATTTGACTGATGATGAACTTAAATTGCGTCTCTTTCCATTTTCCTTAAAAGATAAAGCTAAGTATTGGCTCCAATCTCTAGAGCCAAATACCATCAAAACATGTGAAGCATTGTATACTACATTCTTACAAAAGTTTTTTCCTATTATGCGAACAAATCAAATTCAAAAATCAACAATGAACTTTGTGTGGCAAGATGGGGAAATACTATATGATACATGGGAGCAATTTAAGGAAATTTTACGCACTTGCCCCCATCATCAAATCCCTAAGTGGCAGTTGGTTCAAATCTTCTATAAGGGACTTGTTCCCTCTGTTCGCAACATAGTCAATGTTGTTTGTAAAGGGAGGTTCCTCCATAAAAGCGCCGACAACGCCCGGACCAAGCCTTGTCCGTCCGTCCATCCTGAGGGGTGTCTTCCACCTAAACCCAAGTGAGAGGATTGTTTAAGTCAAGTCATTCAATCGAAATACAAGAACTATCTAGAAAACTTAACCAACTCATGAGGATGGGCCATTTGTCCAATCCACCTCATTTTGAAGTACGTGCATTATATTATGAACCTTCTCATAATATCTTCGTATGTCCTTCTGCTTCACAATTGCCAGAGTTTGTTGAGCAGCACATTAACTTTATTCAAACTTTTCACAAAATGCTCACAACCCTTTAGGAAATAATTACAATGCACCATGGAGAAGTCACCCAAATTTTGGGTGGCGATCTCAAAATAATGAGGGTCTATATTCCTCCCAAAGACTTCAAATTAAAAATAACTTTCCCAATGCATGGCAACATCAGTCTCAACAATATCAATATATATAACCCAACCCCCTCCTCCTCCACCTCTACGTAATAATGCATTTGAGGAGAAAGTGTTGGCCTCACTTGAAAGTTTTGGTACGATGATCCAGTTAGTACACTCTCACACATAGTCCATTGCAAAACTGGAGTCCCAAGTGGGACAAATAGCTAACATACTAAACTGTTTGACCGAGGGTAAGTAGTCAAGTCAACCTATTCAGAAGCCTAAGGGACAATATGAGGTGGGTGGTACAAGTGAGCATGTAAATGCCGTTTCGACTAGGATGACCACTCAAGAAGAGGATGTTGTTGAAATTCCAAATGAGAGTGAGAAAGATGTGATCATTAACTCAAATCAATAGAAGAGTGAGGACACGAGTCGAATTAAGAAAGATTATGTACCGAAAATGCCCTTTCCGCCAAATGTTGACGAACCATCACATTTTTCAAAGAAAGGGTCAAAAACTAAAGATATATTCGAGGTGTTTAAACAAGTAAAAATCAATATCCCATTCCTTGATGCTATAAAACAAATTCCCGCTTATGCTAATTTCTTAAAGACCTATGCACTCAAAAGTGCAAGTTTCGCAGTCATATTCCGAAAAAGGTCTTCCTCACGAAAAAAGTAAGTTTAATCTTCCAACACGCTCTTCTAAAGTATAAGGATCCCGGTACACCAACAATTTCATGTATCATAGGTGACATTATCATTCATCGGGCTTTCTTTGACTTAGGGACGAGTGTGAATCTCTTACCTTGCACGGTTTCCAAACAACTAGGATTAGGTGAACTTTAACCCACGGTCGTTACCATATAATTAGCAGATCATTCTGTTAAAATCCCTAAAGGAATCATCAAAGACGTCTTAGTTAAAGTCGATAAATGTTACTATCCCGTCGATTTCATGGTCCTTGACACCGAACCTGTGCTAGATGCTAGGAAACACACTCTTGTCATTCTTGGTCGTCCATTCTTAGCAACCGCTAATACGCGCGTCAATTATCAAACAGGGGTAATGAAGGTGACATTTGGCAACATGAACCTAAAATAAAATGTATACAATGCCATTGATCAACCTTCCAAGGATGACGATTACCTATGTGTGGCAGAAAGGGAGGTAAGACACGCTAAAGAACTTTATAGACAAGAAGATTTAAGGAAGGAAAACTATATAGTGTGCAGTGCACAGATGAACCTTAATTAAAGCAACCCTACCAAACCAGATCCTAATGAAAGATTTACTCAAAAGATTAAGAATCGATTTGAAATCAAAAAAGAAGAACTGTCGAATAAGTTAAAAAATAACGACACTATTTCAATTTTCAACCGGAGTATCCCTAATGCCTTCAAGGGTACAAAGTCCGTGTTTCAGCCTCCATGTGTCTTGAGTTAGAATGGTCTAGCCGAAGACGTATAAGACAGGGCTTCTTGGGTAGCAAGCCAAGCTTTTATTGTTCTATTTTCTCATTTTTTTTACACTTTTTGGGTCATTTTGAGTCAGCTTTTCTTTTTCTGGACAGGTTTGGGGGTCGGGGTCAATTTATTTTGAACTTATTCACATTAAAAAAAAAAGAGAAGATTTAAAAAAATAAAAGAAAAAAGAAAAAAAGAAAGAAAAAAATATGAAGTAGTAGAAGAAAAATAAATAGTCGTTGTAGTAAAGACCCTTGTGTTAGGCCATTCATAGCTACCTATGGACTTTTTGAATCCCTGTTACCCTTCCTTTCCTAGCTACAACCATTGATAGACATTATAACCCTTTGAAAATTCCTATTTGATCCTAGGAAAATATGATTTGAATATGGAACCGATAGAAGAGGGGAACGAGATATGGTGGTAATAATACTTACTTGACGATCAATATCTGTTCGTGAGACTATTTTTCTTTTGTGTCATACGTTATTCTGTGTCATATGCGAGTTTATTTATTTGATAAATGATTATCTCCCTCGTATATATTTGAGTGATTACACATGTTTTCGAGAGATTTTATTTCAGAGTGTAACTAATAATGTGAGATTTATAGTCAAAGTATCGCTAGATAGTTATCCGAGTTATATTCCAAGTTCATAATCATCACGTATCCACTTGATTACCATTCACACACATGCGAGTTTTTGATGTACTCTATTGATTCTTTTGATATATATATCTATATTCAGAGTATTTTCGTGATTTGAGTAGAAGTATGATTGTGTTACTTTCACTAACTTAAAGTTTTAATTTGAGATTCTGTTTTAGCAAGGAAGGATGCAAATGTTGGAATATTGAAAATTCTAAATAATACAAGTTAACAAAGATGGTTGTGGGTGACTTGTTGACGAGAACCCTCACGAGACTTCACTCGTCCGACTAGGGACACCTAGAGGATTAAAAGGCTTGCTGCACATTCTAAGTGCAATCGCGATCCATGCAAAAATGGAGTAGGATTTTTGTTAGTAGTTTTATTTTTTTGATCTTTTTGCTCAAGGACTAGCAAAATGTAGATTTGGGGGTGTGATCGGGAGTGAACAAGTCCAAATTACACACCTTAATTCACATTTGCTAACACTTTTTATCCTATTTTCGTGTACTTTTACTTTATTTTCCATTTTCTAGCAGGTTTTGGAAGAAAGCAAGGATTCAAGGCTAAATAAGGAGTAAAAATAGAAGAAAAGAAGCAGAAATAGCCAACTTGCTCGAGACGTCTGCTCGCACGACAATCTAGCACCTCGCTTGAGCGGCCCGCTTGCGCGACTTCCCAGAATTGTGCTTGCGTGGAACGCTCGTGCAATCCGTACAAAAACCAAAAATACGTATTTTTGAGTGCTGAAGACCCTACACAAAAGAAACTGCCTAATTACGTCCAGAAAGTGAAACATAGTAGTTTCAGTCGGATTAGGTTTACAAAAGCCTTCCTAATCTCTCTACAACCATATATGTATCATTCTAATTCACTTATGGGGTTACACACATCAATACTACCATCATAACATACAAGTTTCAAGGCAAGAGAAGAAGAAGATCTAGTTTAAAGTTTTCTGATGGCTACAATCACCTTCATCTCAATGCTTTCATCAATTATGCGCAACTAAATATGGATCATTCTAATTCAAAAGCCTTCCTAATCTCTCTGCAACTATATATGGATCATTCTAATTCACTTATGGGGTTACACACATCAATACTACCATCATAACATACAACTTTCGAGGCAAGAGAAGAAGAAGATCTAGTTTAAAGTTTTCTGATGGCTACAATCACCTTCATCTCAATGCTTTCATCAATTATGCGCAACTAAACTTTCATTCTAGGGTTTCAATGAAATCCTAGCTATATAAAGGGGGATTCTTTCTTTCTTTCTTTAGGATTTTATGCTTTTGGATAGTAATTGTATGTTTGAGGATTGTTATATATAATTGGATTTTGAATGTTAATAATCAATAGTACTTTGGATTTATTATTGTCTTAGATTCTTCCTTGTATTTATTGAACCCAGTATTCCTTGATTTCTGTGATTGAGAGGAGTACTTATGTACAATAGTGCTAATGTGATTGTGATGTTTATATCTTTTATAATTCATGCTTATGAAAGATGGGTTGTGCTACACATTAGTTATAGGTAGACAAACCATGCCAACCGAAGATGAGTTATGCTTAGGTAAATCTAGCAATATCTTCTTGTTGATACTAGTGGGCTTGTAGCTACGATAGATCTTGACTATCTAATCATAAATCTTAAAGTAGAAAGTATAAGACACCCAATGCATAGTTAGTGGTGGATTTGCAATCCTAGATCTCATTTCCATATATCAGACCAATTTCAGATTTTGCTTTTGTTTACTTAGATTTACTTTCATTATCGTGTTTTCATAATTTCATAGTTTAATTCATAGTAATAATTAAATCAACAACCAATCAAATTTCCATTTTCTATAACTAAATAGATTTAGGTATTATTAATTAAAGGACAAAAATAATCAAATCTTAGAAAGTAAAGCATACTTTTATATCTTGATTCTGACGAGATCAAATACATTCTCAAACGTGGTAGACAAACAGATGTGTCTATGACATGCGGTGGCTGAAAATGTCGATATCAATAAGTCGAGGCCTATGAAGCATTGAGACGGACACTCTAACACGGATACGACATGACAAAATCCTAAAAAGTTGCACGTTGACACTGTAGGAAAAATGTCTTTAAAGTGTCGTGTCCGTGTGTCGGACATGATACAACACATGACACATTACCTTATTAGAAGTGTCGGTACTTCCTGGGTTGTGGTTATAGAGCTTATGTGTCTTTACTCAAAGCATTAAATCTCTAACTTGCGGTGGACTCAGCATATGTCCATAAAAATAGGGTGTTATGCCCGCCCTGAAAGTGGGAGGCGGTCCCTCCGAGGGTCACGACCATTTACGTCGAGAAGAGTAAAAAAAGTGGTAAAAGGACGTAAAAGTAGGAGAAGGGCCTAGTAGGAATTTCAGAGTCGCCACCTAACGTTATTGGGAGTTTGGATCCCTGCAAAATAATTAATGTAATTGTCTTTGACTTTTGAAATAGTTTTAAAAAAATGTGGGCCCTTTTTTTTGAAAATACGTATGACCTTCGATAGTCGTGCAAAAACCAGAATTCTTTGAAGTGGGTTCGGGGACTTGATTATGTCGAGGGAAGGTATTAGGCACCCTCAAGCATCTACGACACACGATTTCCAGTTTCATTTTTTTTATTAAATTGGGACATATTATCTTATAAGAAAATAAGTTTTTCCTTTTTTTAAAAAAATAAAAGAGCGATGATAGCCATAAGCATATCCTAACAAAGGTTTACACGTATCTCAACACGAGATTTGTGAAAGGAAATATTTTAAGCACGCATATCTCGACACGAGATAGGTGAAAGAAAAGGTATACGCATACGTAACTCGATACGAGATAGGCAATGGAGAATGGCCATGGCCGTACCCTAGTTAGGGTTGCATATGTATCTCAATACAAGAATCAGCCCGTACGTAGTTCTTGTGCTTAGTACATGTGTGAGTGTGTGCAAGTGTTTTGAAAAAGTTGGTCAATCTAGACCGTGCGAGTGTGATGTAGTATTTTTGAGCGAAAGATGATGTAACTAGGAACTTTTAACACGTATAGTGTGACCCTAGACTTTAACCTTTGAAAAAGTAGTGAGTTTTGAAAAAGTGAGCTGAATGAGAATTCAGTGTAGCTAGGAACTTTAACCTGTACGCTGCGGCCCTAGACTTTAAGTTTTGAGAAAGAGATTGAGATTGAATTGAGATTTCATAAGTACATGGAGTATGAAGTGTTTTTTTTGTGCTTTTCTATTTTTTATTGTTTTGGTGCTTTTAGTCTTATGCCAAAAATAAGGATCGGTGCCCAAATGATTGATAAAAAAAGTGTGTACCAGAAGTAAAGGTCGGTTCCCATATGACTGAAAAAGGGATTTTTTTTTTCGTATTTTTATTTTATGCCAGAACTATAAGGGTCGGTGCCCAAAAGAAAGAAAAAAAATTCTTTTTTTTTTGCGTATTTTTGTTTTATGCCGAAAGTAAGGGTCGGTGCCCAAAAGAAAGAAAAGAGATGTGAGTGTGTGTAGGATAAGAATACTTACCTGTGAAGATCTCCGAATGCAAAAGCGGCTATTGAGTCAGATTAGTCCTCTCTTTCATTCTATTATTCTACTTATGTGAATTAAGCGATCTTTCTTATTTAGACGTGGATTTTTGTATTAAAAATCTGCGTAATCTCTAGTAAAGCATAGATCTCCGTATTAGCAACCGCGTCATCCCCAGTAGAATATGGCTCTCCTTATTAGAAACCATGTGGGATTTCTGTATTGGGAAGCATACAATCCTGAGTCAGACGTGATTTTTGTATTAAAAACTAAGTAATCCCGAGTTAGACATAGATTTTTTAATTTATTATTGTTTTTGTTTTTGATTATCAAACAAGAATATAGATGATATGTACAAAAAAAATGATATTAATAATAATAAAAAAACTGAGTTATTAGACGAACTCGAAAAATCGGCTAGAATATTGATGGTAAGTGATTGGGATGTCAGGCGGTGATTTAAGGCGGTATGATGATGGTTGGGCGGCAACGGATGATGATAGTGGTGAGGCGACAATGAGGTATGTTGATGAGAATTGTAGTGATATGATAGCTAGGTGGAGGGTGATGATTGTAGTAGTGGCCTTGATGGTGATTAAGAAGATGGAGTGAGAGAAATTTAGAGAGAGAAAAGAGTGATAGGGTGGAGATAGGTAGGCAGATCTTGAAAGTGAGAGACCCAAATTTGGGAAAGTGAAAGATCTCTATGGGGTAGTAGAGAAATGGGAAATTAGATAGTGAGAGAAATTAGGAAACTGGAGAGTTGGGCCTACTCTCTGAAAAGAGGGAAAAGGGTATGAGAGAGAGAGAGAGATGGAGGTATGAATCGGCAATGGGAAAGTGTTCGGTCGTGCTAGAGCCTTGTAAGGTAGACTCAAAATTGTAAAAAAAATTTCCTAAAATCACTTGTGTGAGTGATAGACAAAGTTTCATAATTTAACTTCTAAGAGGCGATTGTGAAAGGTGAGTAGGAAAGCACCCTCATCTAAAAGTCCCTAGACAGTGTTGAAGCACACAAACCTAGCAAGTGATGAAAAAGAAACAAAAGAAATTAAATAAAAATTGGATTTTTATTTAATTGAAAGCAAAAGAGATTACAATAGAATGCTAGAAAACTATTCTAAGAATACTAAAAGAACGCCTTTTTAGAATGCGTTTGGATGCAGTGTATCGAGGTAACGCGGAGTGCCTTCAATACATCCAGCCTGCTGATTTATAGCAGCCATGGGCTGAAGCTGACAAGGAAATAAAAAGTCTTCCATAATATTTTACCAGATTTATCTCCAAAAATCTGATAAAAGTCGCCATATCTTAAATAATATATACATATATATATGTGTGTGCATATATATCTTGAATCTAGTCCATCTCTTGGCTTGATTCGGCTGACTTTCCCTCCAAGTAAAAAGATATACTCCCAAAATTCTTAATGTTATCTTCCCATAAGTGATAATAATCTGAAATATTATCTTTCCATAATTTGATAATATTACATCTACCATATAATAATTGTGGATACCGGCATTTGGGCCCACTTTTAAAATGTTTTTCAAATTCAAAGAGTCGCCACTTAATTTTTTTTAGGAAAATTAAGAAACTGTTTTTAAAAGCAACTGATCTTTTGCAAAACCAGAAATTCTAGGTCCGGGGATTATGGAATGAAAGGGGAAGGAGCCCGACGGACTAAAACACCCCCTTTCATCCTATCTCGTGATAGGCCTCTACTCATCATCTTTTTTAATCGAATTATTAATCTAAGCATGCCCTTAACTAATACATATATATAAATAATACATTACACAAGCATGTTGAAAAGGGTGTAAGATTGCTAACAACAAAATATCATTCATAAGCCACATAGTTCGAATAGCAAGCAAGATGATGTGCAAATAGGGAACTAGGAAACTTACCCGGGATCCAGCTGCGAATTTAAACGTGCAATGCATACATCTAAAATAAACCTAAGGAAAAAGTCTCTAGCGCATATAAACACATAAGGCAAGAACTAGTCTAAGGTGTCGCACATGGAGTTAAAAATCAAGAGAATCAACAAATGAAATAAAATAGAGAAGAGATGAGAGATTATACCTCAAATACGCTACAAAACAAAGATTAGTCCACATGCTTCACATAATAATATGATATCAAACAATCAATCCTAATTCTCTAGCTTAGATGTATCAAGCATGAAATCCAACTTTATTCAATAGCTAGTTCTAATCATAAGCATTAATGTACATGAATGAATGAATGTGAACAGGAGAAACACATGGATTAATTCACTAATTTGGACCACTTAGCCTCTGGATTTAAGCTAAATTTTCATTATTCAAAATATGAATTGGGTCCCAAGACATTAGGAGACCATTTGAATTGAAATAAATAAGATTAGACAAAAACAGTAGCAGTTTTTTATGAATTACAGAGAGCAGACCAGATCTTAAAAAAATGAAAAACCATAATTCCAACGGATGGATCTTAATGATTGTTGGATATGATATGTCTCTGTGAGTCTAGTTTATAACCCAAAAAGAAAATCAAGGTTTTAACGGTTAGATCTCTAGGAATATGGAAAACACTAGACGTCACTCAGGAATATGCAACTCTCTGTCCAGAGATCTTGTACGATTTTCTAAATATAGTAAATGAATGAGAAACACTTAGATCTTTTTAGGGTATCTCCCTAACACATTAAGGTACTTAGAAAAAAGTATTAGAGACCCGGGAAACTCCATTAAAATTCTGATTTATGAGTTTCAAAATGGACTTGCTGTTCTGAAATTTTGGACAGAGAGTTGCATGTTTTGAAATCATAAGACCAAACCATCTTAGGCATGGAATTTCATCAAAACAAAAATCACAGAGGTACTTAAATGGGTTATGAACATCCTCCAATTGGTCTCGTCCATTTCCAATGAATCATGACTCTATAGAAAATCTTTGATCACAATTGGTTTATGGATTCACTGCACCTTTGTTAAATTGATGTTCGTAGTTTAGGACCAACTTGATCCATGATCATAGAAAGGACTAGAATCAAGTTTGATGATGATTAATGAGACAAATGGTGAAATAGGGAGAAACCCTAGATTTAACCTTGATGGATTCCTATCATAGATCACATAATTGGAGATCTAGCAAGAGAATCCTAAGGTCTTACTTGATCTTATGAATTTTGAATATAAATTATGAAAGTCTACATCTAATCCCTCTTTCAAGCATATGATCCTTGAGGAATATAGATCCATGAAACTTATTCTCCTCTCAAATTAATGGTCCTTGGAGAATATAGAATCATATTATTATTTCTCCTACCAAGGTAATGGTCCTTGGAGACAAATGACATCCCTACTACATAAACCTCTATGGAATATAGCATGAATTCCATAAGATTTTAGTGAGGAGATTTTAAACCATGAGCCAAAACTTGATTTCAACAAACCACATGTAGAGATGATCATGATCCACTTTAATCCCCATATAAATCATAAGATCATAGGGAATTAGAGGATCAAACTCAAAGAAATCTAATAAGATATTGAAGATCTCATAGATTTCTTGGGAAGAATGTAAACAAAATAAAGGAAATCAAAGTATTATTTGAAAATTTCAAGTCAAAACTCTTTTATTCATGAATCCAAAGCTCTAATTAGACCCAAATTAATGAAACCCCATGATATTCAATCACAAATTCTCGGTGGTGTGTGATGAAATGAGGTAAGAAGAGAGGTTTTGAAAATGTGCAAAGATCCTAGAGCTATGAATTTATGATTGAATTGCCTAATTCTATCAAGTGATTGAAAGGTTACCTCTAAGACCTCAAAGATTTCTTCTATCCTTTATGAAGTTCCTCCAAGGATCTTCAAATTCTTCTCCAAATTCTTCAAGTTCTTCCAACTTCTTCAAGTTCTTCAAGAAAATTTCTTCTCCTCTTCTCAATTCTCTCTATGATTCTTATATCTCTCTAAATTCAAGTATATCTTTTGTATCTATGAAAAATGATTCAAAAGTCCTCCAAAATGGAGATGAAGGCCTGTTGATATAGACCATCACCTCAAGGTTAAATGGGTAAATTCGAGTGGAAACCTATGTGCAAAGTTTTCTTCTAGAACATGTGAGAAAAGCAGATGTTACAGCCCGCGGCACACGGTGGCACTTGCTGAGTGCCGGGCGGCTGTGAATATCACGATTTTCTTACCCACAGCTTTTCTTTTAAAATACTTTCTCAAAATCAATTTCAAAAACAAATTAGTCGCCACTTAATTTATAAAAGGAGAAATTAAGAAACCATTTCAAAAGAAAACTGATCTTTTGCGAAACCAAAGATTAAACTAGGTCCGGGGATTATGGAATGAGAAGGGAAGGAGCCCATCGGACTAAAGCACCCCTTCTCATCCTATCTCGCTATAGGCCTCTACTTGACATCCTTTTAATCGATTTATTAATTTAAATGTGCCCTCAACTAATACATATGTATAAGTATACATTACAAAAGCATGTCTAAAGGGTGTAAGATTGCAAGTGACAAAAGATCATTCAAAAATCACATATTTCAAGTAGCAAGCAATAGGATGTGTAATAGGGAACAAGAGAACTTACCCGGGATCCAGCAGCGATATGAAACGTGCAATGCATACAAACAACGGAAAATCCTAAAAAGAGTCTCTAACCACATATACACATAAGGCAAGATCCTAATTCTAATGTGTAGCGCATGAGGTTGAAAAATCGATAAAATCAAGGAATTAAAATAAACTAAAGAGGAATTTCAAGAAACATACCTTAATAGCGCTACAAAACAAAGGGTTATTCCACATGATATACAAAATATAAAATTGGATCTTAAATAAGAATCCTAGACTTCTAGCTTAAATCTATAAAATATAATTAAATCTAAAGCAAATAAATCCTAATTACAAGTGTCGATCCATACGGATAAATATGTCATGAATAAGAATGAATTATGAAATACTCAATGGTTTGGATCACTTAAACTTTGAATTCAAGCTTAACTAATCATTATTGAAACATGGTTTGAGCCTTGACTGATGAAAAGTTCATCTAAGCCATTATTCACAAGATTGATGAAAACTATTGCAGAATTCTGGAAATTGCTGAGAGCAGATCATAACTTTAAAAAATTGAAAAGCATGGTTCCCGTGGTTTGATCTTGATGAATTTTGGACACAAGATGCCTCTGTGTGTCTAGTTTTTAACCCAAAAAAGAATTCAAGGTTTCAACGTTTGGATCTCCGGGAAATGGACAAAAACCAGACATCACTCAGCATTCTACAACCTTCTATCCAGAGTTCTTGCACGATTTTCTAAAAATAGCAAAAAGATCAGAAATACTTTGTTCTTTTTAGGGTGACTTCCTAACACATTAATCTACTTAGAAAAAATTATTTTGGGTCATAAACACTTTATTAAAGCACTAGTTTACTTATTTCAAAAGAATGTGACTATGCTGAAGCTTTGGACAGATTGTAGTGACTTTACAAAACTCATAGCCAAACCACTTTAAAAATGAAACCACCTTAAAACAAAAGTTGCAGTGGTAGAATATTGTGTTATTGACACTCTCCCGTTTGTTTCACTTGATTCCAACGGTTGGATTTCGAATTAAAAATCCTTGATCGAAACCGGTTCATGAACCCATTGTTTCATTGTCAAGTCCAACTTTCATTTGTTAACCCCAACTATTAAACTATAAAGTTGGACTTAAACTAAACCATTTTCTCCTACCATTTGATGGACATTGGAGGCTAAAGACCTTTATATTTGTAGATTTCAAGTGAAGTATGAATAGACTTCAAGAAATCTCAAGGCATAGTAATCTAAACCATGGAGATGGGCTTAGACTCAAAACTACTTTCTCCTACCATTTGATGGTCATTGGAGATTAACACATGACTAATACTTATGAGTCTTAAGGGAATATAGAAAGGATTCCATGAAACATTAAGCTAGAGGATCCAAGTCATAAGTATGGACTTGGATCCATCCATTTGCTTATAAAATGAAGTGATGATTAAACTTTGACTCTCATATGAAGCATGGGCTTACATGGGATTCAAAACATCAAACTCAAGAGCTTTCAAGAGAGATATTGAGGATCTCCAAGAATCTCAAGAGGGAAGTATAAACAACACAAAAATAAGAATGAAAACAAAGACCACCAAGTAGTTTGAAGTTTAGAGACTTAAAAGAAAGAAAGAAAAGGAACAACTTATGGTTAGAGAATCACCTCCAAACTATCCTCAAAATTTCTCTACCTTGAAGATCTTCCAAGCTTTTCTATCTAATTTTTTTGAAACTCTCTCTTTTCTCTATCAAAAGAATGTGTTAGTGTAGTGATTTTCTTGTGTATATGTGTTGTTGTATATGTTGTATGTTGTTGTTGTCTCCAAAGGAAGATCCTCCTTCTTTTATAGACAAAAATTACCAAGTATTCTTTGTGAATTCGGAGTAAAAGACAAGTGTAAATGTCTCATTTGGTGGTACAATACGTACTTCCTGAAAATAGACAGACTGCTGTACAGGGCGGTAGTCAAAAATTTGCTGCGACAGTCAGTGGATGCCGCAACGGCACTCCGTGAATGCCGCGGCGACATTCCATGACTGCCGCGCGGCACTTATTGAGAGTCGCGGTAAATTATTAATTTCCGCGTTTTAGTCAGCCTTACTTTATCAATTTTTTAGTTTTAACCGCATACATATACATATTGTACCACAAAATACGGACTGTTAAAGCAAACAGCAGTCAGAAATTGTCGGCGGCACTCAGTGAATGCCGGGTCGGCATTCTGTGACTGTCGTTTGGCACTCACCGAATACCGTTCGGCACTCACTGAGTGCCACGGAATACTGTCGTGTGCCGGTGTTTTTGGACTTCTTCTTTTTAGGTCTTTTTCTTTCTCCTTTTTCTTAGAGATACATATTTTCGAAGATCTTTTTCCAAAAAAAGATGTTTTATACCTGAATTCTCCTAAATACCTGGTGTTTTCTTCTTTCTGTGAAATTTTATTGCGTTTGGAGAACTTTCTGAAGAGCTTGGAATACTTCAAATGTTTCGGTCCTTATCATCATTGGACGTGGAGGTGACGCTCTCCTAAATTCGATGGTCGGTCAAAATTGGGGTGTCTACAGTTTGCCCCTCTTTGACAGAGCTCGTGGGGCAACGCGTCCGATAAGTGAATGTCAAAGCCTGTGTGAAGACAAGCCTTTGACCAGACTGTCGAATTTAGGTAAAACAAAATACGTTGAAAAAATGGCTTCACAAACGGTTCATGTTGGTCATGCTCAACGGTGAGCTGTCATTCAGTTAATAACAAAGAGTATCCATTCAGGAATCAAACCAAGACGTAGTTCGGGCAGGAGCCAAGCATACACGAGCACAAGTAACCATACGGATGAATGCACCTATGTTGTCGTGATGCAAGTGCTATGCAATGGTATTCTCTGAATTGACCTGGTCATACAGGCACCACGCTTATCATGTCTTCCCTACGTACGACGCACTTTACGTGACGTGTTAGTCAGGGAAGATTACCCAATTCTTGACCGACGCAAAATCTGTTACGGGGGTCATGAAGATGCTTTTGAATTGATTTAGAGGGTTGACGTAAATCCTTTACGAGAATTGAGAATATAAATCTGTTATATTCCCAAAACGAGGGTTAACGTAAATCTGTTGCGAGAACCGAGAATGTAAATCCGTTACACTCTCAAAACAAGGATCGACGCAATTCTGTTACGTGGATCGAGAATACAAATCTATTATATTCCCAAAATGAGGATGAACGCAAATCTGTTGCGAGAACCGAGAATGTAAATCTGTTATATTCCCAAAATGAGGGTTAACGCAAATCTGTCGCGAGAACCGAGAATGTAAATCCGTTACACTCTCAAAACAAGGATCAACGCAATTCTATTACGTGGATCGAGAATACAAATCTGTTATATTCCCAAAATGAGGGTTAACGCAAATCTGTTGCGAGAACCGAGAATATAAATCTATTATATTTCCAAAACAAGGGTTAACATAAATCTGTCGCAAGAACCGAGAATGTAAATTCGTTACACTCTAAATTCTGTTACGTGGATCGAGAATATAAATCTGTTATATTCTTAGAATGAGGATAATTGTATTAAGATGAACTTGGAGTCCACAGACCTAAGATGTATTTCAAATTCTCACAATTGGGAGCCCACGGGCTCACATCTTTTTCAAATTTTCAGGAATTGGGATCCCACGGGCTCACATCTTTTTCAATTTTTCAAGAATTGGGAGCCCACGGGCTCAAATCTTTTTCAATTTTTTAAGAATTGGGAGCCTACGGGCTCAAATCTTTTTCAATTTTCAAGACTTGGGAGCCCAAGGGCTCAAATATTTTTCAATTTTTAATTTTGAGGACCAATTTGATCTTACAAACCAATCTCGGGGGTTAAGGGCGCAATAAGGGTAAATTTTTGGGGGTTAAATCCAAATATGGGGGCCCAATTTTGAATTTTGGAGGGAAACAAAATATCTCTCAACTGACTCAAATACGGCACACGCTTCCAATTCGCGGCAGTCTCTGACTGCCGTGCGGCACTCACGGAGTGCTGTTGCGGCACTTGGTGAGTGCCGGCCGGCAGTCCATCAACTGCCACGCACAGAAAACTGAGTGCCGCGTTTGAGCGGCAGTGGCTAAAACCGGCGGTTTCAATTCATTTTTCTCATTCTCTCAAACTTCTCTCGCTCGTTTCTTCTCTGGAGAAAAAATTTCCCTTTTTCTTTTCTTGCTTGGATCGATTTACCGGGGCTTTCAGGTTAGTTCTACTCGATCAAAACTCAGTTAATCGCTTTTATTTCGTTGTTTTTCTGGATTTTTCATGAATTTAACGCGCGGATCTCTCTTTCTCTTTGACAGACTATGGCGAGCGGTTCGGGGAGAAAGAAGAAGGCCAAGTATACGGCTACTCATCATCCAGACGCCACAGTCTTGCTCCGGGATCCGGACGAGCACTTATCTACCCGCGCGTTCAAGTGCGAGGTAAACACCTTCTCTCTTTTTTATTTATTTCTTGTATTTCTTTCTCCGTATGAATGCAATGTACAATCGACACAATTTTTAGATGTCTTGTTTTTAACGCGAATGCTATGCTTGTGACGCTCTCGAGCGTCTTGGATGCTTTACTCCATGCCCTTTTAAAGAAACTTCATATTTTTATCTTTATTTCTTATGAACTCACAAACTTCTCCTAAAATGAATGCTATGCTTGAATTTTCTGAGTGTTTCACCTGTGTCTTATTATTTTATTTTTCCCTTTTTTTTTCGACCTTTTCTCAAGGGCTTTTGAAAGCCGTTTTAATCAAAATTTCAAAAAGAGCCTTATGCTTGTGAACTTTTTCTTTCCATTTTCCAAGTTTTACGAACGCGACGCGTTTTAATTGAAACTCCAAAGCGTTCCCCATGTCTGTTATACTTATGAATTCCCTTGAGCGTTCCAAACGCCCTTTTATTATCCTAACTTGATTCTGAATACTTGTGAACCTGTACTTCTTTCGAAACCATGCTTCCTTTGAACCTGAATTTGTTTTGAACCTTTACGAGTTTATATATGTATATTTTGAAAAAGTGATCAAATTCCTCTTTTTCTTTTCCCTTTCTTCGAAGCCTTGCTAGAATATTGAGTGCTCTTTCTTATTTCTTCTTATTATTTTGTGAACATCTGCTGAACTGAACGCAAACGAGTGCCATGCTTGTGAAATTTCTGCGAGTATTTCTAGATTTTTTTATTTCTTTCTTTTCCTCTCTTTTTTTATGTCACTTTTCCTTGTTTCCTGACTATCATCTTTTACTTTTCCTTATCCAATTACTAATATCAAAAACTTGTGATTCTTTCTTGCAGCTGCAGCCTAAGGTGCTGAAGGGGCATGGCAGTCTCGCTCACGGGCATGAGTGGTACACACAGCTGAGTGAGATGGTGAGAGCTTTGGTGGACGCGGCCGGGTTTGGAGGCTTCGTCAAACTCTTGACGAAGAGCTCCAATGACTTGCGGCAGATTAACGTATTGTCGGAGCGGTGGTGGGACAGCACCAGCACTTTCTATTTCGACTTCGGGGAGATGACGATGACTCCTCTAGACTTCTCGATGATCACAGGGATTGCCTTTGGCAGAGAGCATTTGCGGTATCTGACAGATCTGGAGTGGGACCAGGTGGAGCCTTTGCTGGGAGTGGTTCCGGAGGAGCCCTTGGTCACGGCCAGGTGGTTCATGGATACATTTAGGGGCCAGCAGGGTTTTACCGACGAGCAGATGACCCGGGGTTTTCTCATGTACATGCTTGGGTGTTCTCTGTTGAGCACCAGGGGTGATGGGGTCTGTTTCCCTGGTGGCGTCTCTGGAGCACATGGACCGGGTTGATGAGTATGACTGGGGCGGGCGCAGGGTTAGCCATCTTATACCGGCATATGGGTGACATTTTCCAGGACAGGCCGGCCTCCACTGGTGGTTATTGGAGAGCATGGCAGGTATACCCTTTTCCATATTTCACTGCCTTTTTTACACTTTCAGAAATTTATTTAAATTGCAAGACTAACCCTCCCCCTTTTTTATTATTACAGATTTGGTCCCACAAGTATCTCCGCATGATGTCCCCTAAGACGCGTGAGGCAGACGCCCTTATCATGCCCAGGGGCTGAAATGGGCGAAGGATAGAGTCGGGTGGAAGACCGGGGCCGACGATTTTATTTCGTTCAGGAACTTCCTTACGAATCTGAGGGAGCAGCATGTTCATTGGCAGTCATGGCTTAGGGTGCTCCGTGATGCTCAAGCGGAGATCTGAGAGTCGACTGGATATGACCCGACGAGGCGACTCCTTGATGGGCCAGAGGGCCAGGCGTGGTACTTGGGAGAGAGGGTGACTATGCAGTCATTAGCAGCCCCTGGATTCTTTGTGCCATTCCCTCCTCCTGACTCTATGAGAGCCACAGACACACTCCAGGGGAGCGGGCTAACGGCTGCCCTGATGGGCTTGGGCATTCATGACTTTGTGGACTCCCCTACCGGATACCCAGCGTTCCGCGCCGCTAAGCTGATGCCGAACTTTCCTCTGATGGAAGTGATTCGGGTGAGTAAACGACTCCTTCATTATTATTCTATATATATTTTTTTGAGTTTTCTTTCATCCCTTATTTATGTTTTATTTCTGTTTGCAGCCTGTTCCTGCTGCGGCTCGTCCTCCTGCCTTACCTGAGTGGGATTGGACCATGTCGGCTATCTCGTTCGGCGAGCCCTTCTTGACAACGATCCACCGGCCCTCACAGGGCGTCCCCACTATTCCGCTCAATTATGATGTCATCCCGTGTGCTTACGTTGAGGAGGGCTTGACGTATGCCTATAGCGTGCGGCAGTGGGTTCTCTGGCGAGAGTGGATGGTAAGAAACTTATCCCCGCCTTTCACTTTGACTTTGACTGCCTCTTCTTTTACTAATCTTTATTCTTGGTTCTTGTTTTTAGGCTGAGGGAGCTCGGGCGACTGCTGCAGCTCAGTTGAGGACTCAGGTATTATTCTCACCATTTATTCTTAGTATTTCATTCGTCCTTTTAACACTTTCTAGGCTTATCCTCTCTTACTTCAGGCGGAGGAGATCAGAGTCTTATCCCAGTAGGTGGGGCAGCTTCAGCAGCAGCTCCAGCAGTTTGCCATTCCTCTCAGCGACACTCCCGGAGGTGGCGACGCTGGACGAGGTGGAGGCAGCAGCGGGCGTCAAGGTAGAGGCGGCGGTAGCGGTGGAGGCAGCAGCGGGGCTCAAGGCAGGGGCGGCGGTAGCGGCGGACGTGGAGGGAACGGTTGAGGTAGCGGGACAGAGTCAGAGGAGGAGCCCCTCAGGCGTATGACCCGTCAGACTCGCGACCAGGGTTGAGGCTGATCCTGCTTTTTCTTTTTTACTTTTTATTTCTTTTGAGTGTTTTTGGGAGGATACATACTTTATTTGGTGGATTGTATATGTATATATATATGTTCACTCTTATCTTGATGACGGCTCCATGATAGCCGGTAGGATAGGCACTTTTAATACCTTTATTATTATATTTTTGCTTTTTCATTGATATTCACCGTACGTGCGACCATAGCTTGGTCCTTCTCTTGCCGTATGTGGGACCATAGCTTGGTCCCCCTTTTATTTGATCTTTGAATGCTCTTATCTCTTTTATTCATGAATGAAATGAATGAATGTATGCGATCATGGCTTAGCCTTTGTTGCACGTGCTGCATGAAGTGCACGTTTTATTGTCCTTTATCTAGTTTTCTGTTTGCAGGTGGGCTAAAAGTGTTACAAACAAACCCTGGCCAATGAAAAACCCGAAACGACACTCAGTTAGGTCTCAACGGCACTTGGTGAGT
Organism: Hydrangea macrophylla; assembly: GCA_033977485.1. Lineage (NCBI taxonomy): Eukaryota > Viridiplantae > Streptophyta > Magnoliopsida > Cornales > Hydrangeaceae > Hydrangea > Hydrangea macrophylla. Next base: position 25,266,511 of record CM066990.1, on the reverse strand, counting down.
GCCGCAGCGACAGTCAGCGAATGCCGCGACGGTAGTCACAGACTGCCGTGCGGCACTTCATCAAGTGCCATTCTACTTTACCGAGTGCCGCCCTGACTTCAGGCAGATCTACCTCTATTTATGCCCTCTTTTCTTCAAAACTCCGCAAAACACCACCTTCTTTCATTCTCCCCTATCTCAAATGGCCCCCGTTAGCTCCCAAATCCTCTTCTCGTGGATGGATACTCTCTAGGGCATTGACAAGCTCAACTTTGAGTGTTTCAGACTAAACGATCTCTTCTTTTTCTAACAGATGAATTTGAATGAGGACCTACTTCGAGATGCCATTCAGTGTTGGGATCCCGCTCTCAATGTCTTTCGTTTCGGTTCTCAGGAGACTTGTCCCTTGTTTGAGGAATTCAGCGCCATTCTACATACTGACCCTTTTGCCGAGTTGACAGTCCCTTTGGTTCAGGTCGGGTACGTCTGGGATTTAGCCATTCTCCTTCACATATCTCGAAATGCGGCGGGTTCTTTTGTTCATGACAAGCAGATCGACTTTGAGCACCTTTCTTCTGTTTATGCCCCCATAGGGGACCCTTACGATGGTGAGTATCAGATCATCCGACGTAGTGCCTTGTCAATTGCTATGCTCTCTTACTTCCTCTTTCAGTCATCTTTCGACACTCTCATACCCATTGTCTGTGGTTTGCGGGAGATGAACAGTGATGTTATGCTGGTCCTTGGTGAAACTTTGATTCGATTGGGCCATGCTCATGCTACCAGGGCCATGTTATCTGCCAGGGCACCTTTTATTCTGCAGATTTGGCTCATAGAGCGTTTGGACCTCTTTATACACCCTTCCCATCTTCGTGGGTCACTTCCTTACGATCGTATGGAGATTCACAACTTATTTCACTCCGCCGATGCATGGCTTGGTTGGCTTCAGGGCCTCTCTTCTAGTGATATCTGCTGGATCTGTCCGCAGTTGATTTATTGCTCCATTGTTGTACGTCTTCCTGGGTGACCCGACATTTGGCTACCGGGCTTGCGTGCTACTACTTTCTACATTCCCGATCGGGTGGTCCGTCAGTTTGGACTTTTGCAGGATACTACTGAATCTGTGACTGCTGATTTCACCTGGGGGTCCACTTTGCGCCCTTCTATAAAGGCTTTCATTGAGGCTTGGCACAGTAGGATGGCTGCTCCGTGCTCGAGGATTCCGGCTCTGACTGTGCCTACTGCTCAGTATCCTCTAGAGATCCAGGCCTTGGTTGCGATACGAGCTTGACAGACACATACATAATAAAGTAGATGAAAACAGGGAAAAGCTTGCCATTTTACAAAACTACTCTTATTACGCTTTCGAATGTGATTTTTCTTTTTTTTTTTCTCTTCAAAAAGTGTTGTCATTTTTAAAAAAAAAAAGTTCTAACATGTTTAATCAAAGTGCTCACTCTTTCGATTAATCTTTTATGAAGAATTCTCCTTTCAATGCCTTTTCTTGGCTCTTTACTTTGCTTTTTGCTTAAAGCTTTACTCCTTCTAAACCATGAATTCTCATTTGTTTCTTTATAGTACTTATCTTGATAGCCAGGTGATCCAAAGGAGGGTCTTGTATCTGGGTTCTTCGGCTAGCAAACGAAGTTTGCCCCTGGTTTTAGGGCTTCGAAGTGGTTCCGGGCAAACGCCAGTTTGCCCCTAGTTTAGCACAGTTTTTTAATTTTTTTTTTCTTTTTTTTTTTTCTTTTTTATGCACTGAAGGCTTTGGAGAGACCGCCTACTTATCCCCAAGTGGGTTTCAGGTCCCAAGTAGTTTGACTTAAGGCTGCAAAGAAAAGCGCTAATCAAGCAATTATTTACTGACCGAACCGAGTAGGTTGCCTACGTATCCCCTAACGGGAATCAGGTCAAGCGTAGTTCATCGAGGTAGGAGGCTTTGAAAGAAATGGTTTCAAGCAAAGTATTTCTTGAGGCGATCGAGGTTAATTGGTTGTTTAAATTCAACCCTGTCTAGGTCCATGAGATAGGCCGCTCCCCCGGAAAGGAGAGTCTTAATGATGTATGGCCCGACCCAGTTGGGTTTGAATTTTCCTCTGGGATCATAAACATGCACTTTTAGTTCTTTGAGGACCAGGTCACCCTCAGCAAGCTTCCTTGGGCGGACCTTTTTGTTGAAAGCACGAGCTATCCTCTTCTGGTACCCCCGAGTATGGTTTATTGCGGCCAACCTCTTCTCATCAAGTAACATCAACTCCTCATACCTTCCTCGTACCCATTCCGATTCGGTAATCTCACACTCTGCTAAAACCCTAAGGGAGGGTATTTCTACTTCGACTGGGAGAACGGCTTCCATCCCGTAGACCAACGAATACGGCGTAGCACCTGTTGAAGTTCTCACCGAGGTTCGGTATCCCCACAAAGCAAATGGCAGCTTCTCATGCCAATCCTTATATGTATCCGTCGTTTTCCCCAAGATCGCCTTAACATTCTTATTCGCTGCTTCTACTACTCCATTCGTCTGAGGCCTATACAGGGATGATTGATGGCGAGTGATCTTATACTTTTCCAGGAGCGGGATAACCTCTCCCTGGAAATGACTGCCATGATCGGAGATAAACTCATTCGGGACCCCATACCTGCAGATTATGTTTCTTTCGATGAAACTCACCACGTCCTTGGCTTTCAAAGTTGCATACGAGGCTACCTCTACCCAGTTTGTGAAATAATCGATCGCCACAATTATGTATTGGTGCCCATTAGAAGCCTTTGGAACTATTTTGCCAATGATATCAATTCCCCATACGGAAAATGGCCAAGGGGTGGTCATGCTATAGAGCTGTGATGGCGGGGTGTGCATCAGATTTGCATGAATCTGACACTTGTAATACCTTTTAACATATTTGCAACAGTCTTTGTCCAAGGTCGTCTAATAGTACCCCTGTCGGATGATCTTCTTTGTCAGCATATGCCCATTCATATGGGGTCCACACACTCCCTCATGTATTTCCTCCATCATTCTCTTAGCTTCATTCCCATATAGGCATTCTAGATTATACCCGGTGTAGGATTTCTTCCATAGCCTATCTGCATAAATCACAAACTGAGCGGCGAATCGTCGAATCGTCTTTCTGTCCTTTTCTGAGGTTCCTTCGGGGTATTCTCCTTTCTTAATGAAGTTCTAGATGTCTTCATACCAAGGCACTTCATCTTCTCTTTCTATGGCTGCGATCATTTCAAACGATGCTCGGTTCCTTACTTCTATGGATAGCGGGATCATGGCAGTTTTAGAAGGGATTTGGATCATTGAGGCTAAGGTAGCCAAAGAGTCAGCTAGTTGGTTTTCTTCACGAGGGAGGTAGTAAAAAGAAATCTTTTGGAACTGCACTTTCAGACTTTTCAGATAGTCATGGTAAGGTCTTAATTTCTCATGCTTTACCTTCTAATCTCCTCGGACTTGGGATATGATCAAGTTGGAATCGCCGAAGACATCAATCTTCTCGACTTTCAAAGCCAAGGCCGCTTCCATCCCAATTATGCAGGCTTCGTACTCCGCAGTGTTGTTGTTTGAGTTATACTTGAGTTTGACGGTTAATGGGGTAGGGGCCCCCATCGGGAGCTATGAGGATGACCCCGACTCCGTATCCTAATTGATTGGCGGCTCCATCAAAATACATTTTCCACAGATCCTCTCTTACCTCCATCACTTCTTCATCAGGGAACTTGAATTTTCCTTTCTCCCCAGTTTCCACGGCGAAGTCAACTAGGTACTCTGCGACGGTTCTCCCCTTGACAGATTTGGAGGTGACATATCTGATATCAAATTCGGCTAGCATCATGGTCCATCGGGAAATCCTACTGGTCAAGGCGGGTTTTTCAAATAGGTATTTGAGTGGATCCATTCGGGAGATTAAGATCACGGGGAAGGCTAGCATGTAGTGGCGAAGGCGACGGGTACACCAAACCAAGGCCCAACAGGCCTTCTTCAAGGGCGAATACTTTAACTCATATCCGACCATTCTTTTGCTTAAGTAGAAAATGGCCTTCTCCACGTGCCCCTCTTCTCCTTCTTGGGCCAACATACACCCCATCGAATCTTCGGATACGGAGAGATAAAGTAACAGGGGTCTCCCAGGTGAAGGTGGTGACAGGACAGGTGGGTTCTGGAGGTAGGTTTTGATTTTGTCGAAGGCTTGCTGACACAAGGTATCCCACTCGAATCTCTCTCCTTTTCTGAGTAACTTAAATAGCGGGTCCCAGGTCATGGTGAGCTTTGAGATAAAGCGGCTTATGAATTGTATTCTACCCAGGAATCCCCTTAGCTCTTTCTCATTTTTTGGTGGGTTCATTTCGGTTATGGCTTTGATTTTGGTGGGGTCTACCTCTATTCCCCTCTGAGTAATGAGAAATCCCAATAATTTCCCAGTAGTGACTCCGAATGTGAATTTCTGCAGGTTTAGCCTCATTTTGAACTCCCTCAATCTCTCAAAGAACTTTCTCAAAGCTTCTAGGTGCCCTCCCCTCTCTTTGGATTTCACAATCATATCATCCACATACACCTCCACCTCTTTATGGATCATGTCGTGTAGTAAAGTTGTGGCAGCCCTTTCATAGGTCACACCTGCATTCTTAAGTCCGAACGACATGACCCTATAGCAATATGTCCCCCATGGAGTGATGAACGTGGTTTTCTCCCTATCCTCAAGTGCCATAAGGATTTGATTATACCCAGAGAATCCATCTATGAAAGATAGAAGCTCGTGCCCCGCAGTGTTATCAACCAACACGTCGATGTGGGGTAATGGGAAATCGTATTTAGGGCTTGCTTTGTTTAAATCTCGAAAATCAACGCAAACCCTAACACGACCATCCTTCTTTGGGACATGCACAATGTTGGCAATCCACTCAGGATATTCGGTGACCATCAAGAATCCGGCTTTTAATTGCTTTTCAACCTCCTCTTTTACTTTAAGTATCCATCCTGGCCTCATTCGCCTCAATTTTTGTTTTATGGGTTTTGAATTAGGAAAGAGGGGGATGTGGTGCTGGACTATTTTTGGATCAATACCTGGCATATCATTATAAGACAATGCAAAAACATCTTTGAATTCATTCAATAGATTGATTAGTTCTTTGCTTTTTTCATTGTTAAGTGTTGAGCCAATAAAAACATTTTGAGGGTTGTCTTCATTTCCCAGATTAATTGTTAGGGTGTTTTCTATGATTTTGCATGCAGATTCATTTTCTTTTTCGACTAATTTTTGCAATTCATCAGGTATTTCACATTCATCACACTCATTAAGCACATTCGAGTAGGCGGATTCAGTCATACTTTCATTGATTTTGTTAGGAGTGATTACAACAGATATAGCAATAGTAAGACACCTCATTTGGTCCATTACAGACTCTGGGTGAGGGGGATACTTATCACTAGACTCAAAGACCCACTCCTTGTTGGCTCCCTGCTTGAGCTCCATAGTGTTACGACCTGGCAGTCCCATGGTTTCCGTCTTCCCTTCCTTTTTCGGTTCTTCCTCTAGTTCGTACTCTTCTTCCAGCACATCCTCAACATCCCCCTCCTCGGCCTCGACTTCTAGACCCTTGCCTTCTTCTCCTTTTCCTTCGGCTTTTAACCCTCCTTTGCTCAACAGGTTCTGCATGACCGGTCCGTCCAGTAGACCAATGCAATCGTTGATGGCAATAGACTTTTCAAGTATTTGCAGGAACGGGTCATTATACTTGGAAAATTCATGGGAGAAAAAGATCTCGAATCCTGGCTTTAGACATTTGTCATTCTGGTCCATCCATGGCTCTGGGAAGCCACAGAAGGGGAAATCTTCTCCTTCCTTCATAAAATATCCATTGAGTGTCTTTTGGTAAGGGTCTAGTGGCGCATTGACGGCCTTCTTCTTTGCCCTCAGTTCCTTCTTTGTCGGCTGGTACCCTAGGCCGTGAGTGTGAGTCTGAGTCGGAATGAGCGGCAATTTAGGCATGCCCTGAAGGTTCTTCCCCAACCCTAATCCTGGAAAGAAACCCATTCTCTTCATGATCCCTGCGACCACTGGACTGGCATACTGATCAAAATGGAGCGGTAGAACCTCTCTTGGATTTTCCTCTTCTAGCATGCTGATGAACTCGAACCCTCCTATTTTTGCTTCTTCTTCTTGCAGTTGTAATTCTAGAATCGGTGCACTTGATGATGCTTCGAGCGAACGAACCCAGCTGTCCCCGTGGATATCACAAACTTGATTCTCCCAGAAATACTTAACCTTTTGATGGATCGTTGACGGTATGGCACCCAAACTGTCCAACCAAGGCCTACCTAGCAGCAGGTTGAAGGAAGCGGGGATGTCGATGACCTGGAATTCAGCTTCTTTTCCAAAAGGGCCGATAACGAGACGAAGAAGGACTATCCCAATGACTGTTCTCTAGGTGTTGTCATAGGCTCTTACCCATTGCTTCGATAGAGTAAATGTCGACTCATCCAGGCCCATTCGCTTAGCCGTTCGGAAAGGACACACGTTGAGGGCCGACCCATTGTCAACCAAGCAAGCAGGCACGACATTCCCCAAGCATTCGACAGTGATATATAATGGTTTGTTGCGAACAGGCCCTCCTTGAGGTTTGACGAGAAGATAATAGCCAAAGTTAAAATTTTGCCGATCAGCCCTATGAGGTCCTCCGGGGTGGTGTCAATAGATACGTCACCTTGGTTTAGAGCATCTAGGACCGCCTGCCTATGGCATTTGGAGGCAATCATCAACCCTCAAACGGTGATGTTAGCCTGAGTCTTCTTCATCTGCTTCAGAACCCTGTCTTCTTCCTCCTCTTCATTCATCTTCCCTTTTCCTTTGTCTAGATCTCTCCCTGGATGATCCTCCTCTAGCTCGTGTGGTTTAAAGTGTCTGGCCGACCGAGTTAAATGACTGACTTCTTCCCTTGCCCACAGATTGTCAACTTCAGAATCAACTTTCAAAGTACCCTCCATTATCTCTATTTCTTTGTCGCTCTCGTACCAGAGGTCATCTTCCACCTGGCTCACGTCTTGATCGTCACTCCCTTGGATCCACCAGTCTGACTGCCCTATTTCATTCTCCTTTGGTTGATCCTCCAAAGCACAGATTATCAAATCCTCAGGTAGCTGGTATGGCTTTCTTAGTGTCCCGGCCTTAGTGATTAGCCTAGACGGATCGAAGGTTGCTTTTTCTATCCCCAAGAGATAAAGGCCCTGCGGCGGTGGCACAGCTCGATGATTCGGAAGCGGATTTCTAGTAACATTCGGAGCCTTGGTGGGGGGTTCCAAAATTACCTTATTATCAATGAGGTCCTGAATCTCGTGCCTTAACCTTATACACCTATCCGTTGAGTGACCCTTCTGCTGATGAAATTTGCAAAAAAATGTCTCCTTGAAAGTTCGGCGGAAGCGGACTTGGTAGAGGTCGAGGTTCCAACTGACGGAGATGTCCCTTTGCTAACGGTCTATCGAGGGCAGTTGACAGTGACACTCCCAAATCTGAGAACTTCCTTGGTGCTTTATCCCCTCCTCTCCTTGGTGCTATGTCAAATTTCCTTTCTGGTCCGTTTAGTGCATTGACATCGGTGGGGCCGGAGTGACCTCCCGAATGTCCTCCGCCTGATCCATAGTTCGGCCTCCTGTATCGGTTTGGCTGTTCTTCCTTCTTGAGGGTTCCTTCTTGAATCGCGTCTTCAATCCTTGTCCCCACATCAAACACCTCAGCAAAAGTGTTGATGGACTGAAACCTCATTTTCTCTTGATAGACCGGCTGTAGGTTCTTCATTAACATCCGAATCTGTTCTTTCTCAGACGGCCTCGGTACCATCTTTGCAGCCTTTCCTCTCCATTGACTCAGATACTCAGCGAATGACTCTTTGGTTCCCTGCCTGGTTGTTTTTAGATCTCGGACAGTGACGTCTAGGTCTTGATTGTACTCATACTGGGCCACAAATGACTTCACGACTTCCTCCAAAATTCTGGTTTTGCCTGGCTCAAGCGTAAGGTACCATGATAGAGCGGCTCCGGTCAGGGTTTGTTGAAATAGAACAGCCATCATGGTAGTGCTTAGACCGCTAGGCTGAAAAGCCCCTATGCACATTCGGATATGACTGCGAGGATTTCCGGTGCCATCAAACTTATCAAAAACTGACATTTTGAACCCGGCAGGCAGCGTCTCGTGGACCCCATCATACAGGCCTTCTAGCTCCATTAGATCGGTATCAACTCCCTGAGCCTTGTGCATTACCCTTTCCAACTTCTCTATTTTCTCGGTTAGTAGCTTCTCCTTCTCAGCTTTCTCTCTGTCTCTGTTGGCCCATAGTGCATCCGTCCATTGTGCCTCCTGATCATCAAACCAATCTCCCTTTCCTCCTCCCAAAGGTGGGTCCATAACAGGCGGGACTACGTGTGGCGGTCGGCGATTCAGTTCTTCTATCATCCCCATCATGCGGTTCATGTTTTTGGCCTGTCGCCTCATCTGCTCCACTTGTTGTTCTACCAGTACCCTTAACCCAGCCATCTCTTCGTTGTTTCTTTCTTCGGCCATATCAGCGTATCCTCTCCTTACTAGCCTTGCCGTGGGATCCCTAAACCACGCTCGATTTGCTATTTTCGCTCCTACAATAAATTTTGAAATTTTCTCTTTTAAAATCTTTTTATTTTATAACACAAAGACATTTTAAAGAAACTCCCTTCTTATATGTCACGCGGATGCAATGCATGTGTGCGTGTGTGCCTACTCTATATGCCAAAGAAAAGAGAAAATCCTAATCCTAACACATAAGGCACATAAGCACAAAAAATCCTCACCCATGTCAAGTGTGCTGATTTCTCCTTTCATTGTGACCCTCTACCCTCTCAAAGTTTGGACATTAAAAAATTTTCAAAACTCATTCGAAAAGCATTTCTTTTTCAAAAACAACTCCCAAGATTTTGGGTTTTTCCTTAGAAAACGATCATGAAAATGTACCTTGACAAAGGTAATAGATTTGGAGTTTTAATCAAAAGAAGTGGACTTCAAAGATTTTTATTCTGAAAACTTTGGAATAAAGATGGCAAAAATATGTTTGCTTTTAAAGATGGATCTAAAGTTCTTTGGGTAGAAGGATCACATGATCAGATTATCACCGTACCTTTCATGAATTTGGATACATACAAGGTCAATGATGCTTAGCTAACAAGATATTAGAGATGTAATCTTACAATCAAGATTCAGCATGCTCCCAAATGTCGTGGGACACGAGAAGGAATTGCTAAAAGGTGATTAAGAGGTTACACATCTTTCATCAAGCGAGCGTCATCATCATCTCAAATAATCCCTTACGGGCATACAAAACTCCCTAGCACATAATCCTGATCAAGAATTGATTTCCTAACTTTGAAAGGTTCTATGGAAGCTACTATGCAAAAGTTGGGTTTTGGTCAGATAAGGGACCCTTGACACACACCCGATAGGATGCTTCATATACCAAATCATGGTACGAGATCAAGGGTGATCACACAGTCCCATGATGACTTGACCGATCGGATTGCCCCGAACCTCCAAGGTCATAGTTCTGTGTAATCGACTGGCTGGACATGCGAGTGAAATGCAACAGGCACACAAAGATTAATCAATTCGATTAAAAGAATGCTTTCAAGTCTAATCCTCAAGTGAACCCAAAATTAGAAATTTCTGGTCTGCGAAACCAGAGATTCTAGGTTCGATCCCTAGCAGAGTCGCCAGATTGTGGATATCGCAATTTTCTTACCCACAGCTTTTCTTTTAAAATACTTTCTCAAAATCAATTTCAAAAACAAATGAGTCGCCACTTAATTTTTAAAAGGAGAAATTAAGAAACCATTTCAAAAGGAAACTGATCTTTTGCGAAATCAAAGATTAAACTAGGTCCGGGGATTATGGAATGAGAAGGGAAGGAGCTCATAGGACTAAAGCACCCCTTCTCATCCTATATCGCGATAGGCCTCTACTTGACATCCTTTTAATCGATTTATTAATTTAAATGTGCCCTCAACTAATACATATGTATAAGTATATATTACAAAAGCATGTCTAAAGGGTGTAAGATTGCAAGTGATAAAATATCATTCAAAAACCACATATTTCAAGTAGCAAGCAATATGATGTGTAATAGGGAACAAAAGAACTTACCCGGGATCCAGCAGCGACATAAAATGTGCAATGCATACAAACAACGGAAAATCCTAAAAAGAGTCTCTAACCACATATACACATAAGGCAGGATCCTAATTCTAATGTGTCGCGCATGAGGTTGAAAAATCGATAAAATCAAGGAATTAAAAAAAACTAAAGAGGAGTTTCAAGAAACATACCTTAATAGCGCTACAAAACAAATGGTTAGTCCACATGATATACAAAATATAAAATTGGATCTTAAATAATAATCCTAGACTTCTAGCTTAAATCTATAAAATATAATTAAATCTAAAGCAAATAAATCCTAATTACAAGTGTCGATCCATACGGATGAATATGTCATGAACAAGAATGAATTATGAAATACTCAATGGTTTGGATCACTTAAACTTTGAATTCAAGCTTAACTAATCATTATTGAAACATGGTTTGAACCTTGACTCATGAAAATTTCATCTAAGCCATTATTCACAAGATTGATGAAAACTACTGTAGAATTCTGGAAATTGCTGAGAGCAGATCATAACTTTAAAAAATTGAAAAGCATGGTTCCCGTATATTGATCTTGATGAAATTTGGACACAAGAAGCCTCTGTGTGTCTAGTTTTTAACCCAAAAAAGAAATCAAGGTTTGAACGGTTAGATCTTCGGGAAATGGACAAAAACCAGACATCACTCAGCATTCTACAACCTTCTGTCCAGAGTTCTTGTACGATTTTTTAAAAATAGTAAAAAGATCAGAAATGCTTTGTTCTTTTTAGGGTGACTTCCTAACACATTAATCTACTTAGAAAAAATTATTTTGGGTCACAAACACTTTATTACAGCACTGGTTTACTTATTTCAAAAGAATGTTACTGTGCTGAAGCTTTGGACATATTGTAGTGACTTTACAAAACTCATAGCCAAACCACTTTAAACATGAAACCACCTTAAAACAAAAATCACAGTGGTAGAACATTGTGTTATTGACACTCTCCCATTGGTTTCACTTGATTCCAACGGTTGGATTTCGAATTAAAAATCCTTGATCGAAACCGGTTCATGAACCCATTGTTTCATTGTCAAGTCCAACTTTCATTTGTTAACCCCAACTATTAAACCATGAAGTAGGACTTAAACTAAACCATTTTCTCCTACCATTTGATGGACATTGGAGGCTAAAGACCTATATATTTGTAGATTTCAAGTGAAGTATGAATAGACTTCAAGAAATCCCAAGACATAGTAATCTAAACCATGGAGATGGGCTTAGACTCAAAACTGCTTTCTCCTACCATTTGATGGCCATTGGAGATCAACACATGACTAATACTTATGAGTCTCAAGGAAATATAGAATGGATTCCATGAAACATTAAGCTAGAGGATCCAAGTCATAAGTATGGACTTGGATCCATCTATTTGCTTATAAAATGAAGTGATGATTAAACTTTGACTCTCATATGAAGCATGGGCTTACATGGGATTCAAAACATCAAATTCAAGAGCTTTCAAGAGAGATATTGAGGATCTCCAAGAATCTCAAGAGGGAAGTATAAACAACACAAAAAGAAGAATGAAAACAAAGACCAAACTATCCTCAAAGTTTCTCTACCTTGAAGATCTTCCAAGCTCTTCTCTCTAATTTTTTTGAAACTCTCTCTTTTCTCTATCAAAAGAATGTGTTAGTGTAGTAATTTTCTTGTGTATATGTGTTGTTGCATATGTTGTATGTTGTTGTTGTCTCCCAAGAAAGATCCTGCTTCTTTTATAGACAAAAATTACTAAGTATTCTCAGTGAATTCGGAGTAAAAGACAGGTGTAAATGTCTCATTTGGTGGTACAATACGTACTTCCTGAAAATAGACAGACTGCTGCACAAGGCGGCAGTCACAAATCCGTTGCAGCAGTCAGTGGATGCCGCAATGGCACTCCGTGAATGCCGCAGGGGCATTCCATGACTTCCGCGCGACACTTATTGAGAGCCGCGGTAAATTATTAATTGCCGCGTTTTAGTCAGCCTTACTTTATCAGTTTTTTGTTTTTATCCGCATACATATACGTATTGTATCACAAAATACGGACTGTTAAAGCAAACGGCAGTCAGAAATTGTCGGCGGCACTCAGTGAATGCCGGGCCGGCATTCTGTGACTGCCGTTCGGCACTCACCGAATGCCGTTCAGCACTCACTGAGTGCCGCGGAATACTACCGTGTGCCGGTGTTTTTGGACTTTCCCTTTTTAGGACTTTTTCTTTCCTCCTTTTTCCTAGAGATACTTATTTTCGAAGATCTTTTCCAAAAAAAGATGTTTTATACCTGAATTCTCCTAAATACTTGGTATTTTCTTCTTTCTGTGAAATTTTATTGCGTTTGGAGAACTTTTCTGAAGAGTTTGGAATACTTCGAATGTTTCGGTCCTTATCATCATTGGACGTGGAGGTGATGCTCTCCTAAATTCGATGGTTGGTCAAAATTGGGGTGTCTATATCGGCACTCACCGAATGTCGGGCGGCAAACCTAATTTTTATTAGTTGACTTTATTTATCTATATATATATTTGTGCTACAATGCGCCCATGTGCATGGTATACACCCATGTGCATGATATTTCCTTCAATGCACTAATTCTTTCTTCTTTTTTCTCTCTTTTTTTTTTTTAACTTTCCCTTCTCATTTTTATCCTTTCTTCAAAATTAACTCTCTTTTTTTTTGTTTTTGTTTTAACCTCCTATTCTTTTTTTCAAAAAACTTTTATCTAATTTTTTATCTATTTTTTTTTTTAGAAATTCCAGACTAGGTTTCCCATATGCTCTTTATTGTTCGGGTTTCCTCCCGAATACCCAAATTCTTTCTTTCCCTCTCTTTTTATTTTCAATGCTTGAATCTTAACTTGAAGAAGATTTTGAAGATTTTGAATTTTCTGAAAAATCTTCGAATGTCACCAGCCATAGTCATCATTGGTCTTTTAGAGGTAACCAATCCCTAGATTTGACGTTTGGTCAAAATTGGGTTTCTATAGTTTTCCCCTCTTTGACAGAGCTTGTGAAACAATGCATATCACAAGTGAATGTCAAAGCTTGTGTGAAAGACAAGCCTTTGACCAAACTGTCGAATCCAAGTAAAAACAAAAAAAGTGCATTGCAAATTCGGGTGCGCAGATAGCCAAGTGCTGGTCGTGCCCAAAGGTGAGCTGCCTACGTATCCTTGGAGGAATCAGACCAGGACGTAGTTCGGGCAAAGGAACAACACACAAACGCAAACAGCTACACGGATGAATGCACCTATCCTTTCGTGATGCACATGCTTATTAATTTAATATCCCGTGCTCCCAAGCGTGATGATGCTGCTTTCTCCTATCATTAGAAATGCGCCTTATATTTAACTACCCTGTTTATGCTATAGCCCTATTCTGGGATCATTATGAATGATACATGTAGGCTCTATATGAGTTTTGAGAACCGTCTGATCGACTGAGATGCGCATTACGCCTTACACTCCATAGTCAAATCAAGTAGCACGCTGAAAGACTGAGATGCGCTTCGCGCCTTATATTCTGGTGTCTTCCAAGAATCATCTGATCGACTGAGATGCGCCTTGCGCCTTACACTCCACAGTCAAATCAAATAGCACGCAGAAAGAATGAGATGCGCTTCGCGCCTTATACTCTGGTGTCTTCCAAGAATCATCTGATCGACTGAGATGCGCCTTGCACCTTACACTCCATAGTCAAATCAAGTAGCACGCTGAAAGACTGAGATGCGCTTTGCGCCTTATACTCCGGTGTCATCTAAGAATCATCTGATCGACTGAGATGCGCCTTGTGCCTTACACTCCATAGTCAAATCAAGTAGCACGCTGAAAGACTGAGATGCGCTTCGCGCCTTATACTCCGGTGTCTTCCAAGAATCATCTGATCGACTGAGATGCGCCTTGCGCCTTTCACTCCATAGTCAAATCATGTAGCACACTGAAAGACTGAGATGCGCTTCGAGCCTTATACTCTGGTGTCTTCCAAGAATCATCTGATCGACTGAGATGCGCCTTGCGCCTTACACTCCATAGTCAAATCATGTAGCACGCTGAAAGACTGAGATGCGCTTCGAGCCTTATACTCTGGTGTCTTCCAAGAATCATCTGATCGATTGAGATGTGCCTTGCGCCTTACACTCCATAGTCAAATCAAGTAGCACGCTGAAAGACTGAGATGCGCTTCGCGCCTTATACTCCGGTGTCTTCCAAGAATCTTCTGATCGACTGAGATGCGCCTTGCACCTTACACTCTATAGTCAAATCAAGTAGCACGCTGAAAGACTGCGACAATTGAGGACACGCATTTTTCATGAGGCAATGTCGATGCTGATTCGGTTCGATTTGCAATTTCCAATTTCCCCTCTTTTCCTTGGGGTTACTTTTTCAGGATCTCTTTTTGAATTAACTTTCCTAAATTTGGAACTTCTCTGGTTCAAATCTGCTTTGAATTTTCTGAAATTAGAGATCAGTCATATTCAAAATTGGCTCAATTTTCTCATAATCTGGAGCCAAAACAAATCTATTTTCAAAATCTGGAGTCAATTATGCCCCCAAATTATTCAATTTACAAAATCCGGAGTTATTCAGACTTTAATCAAATCAATTTCTGAAAATCTGGAGTCACTCAGACTCCAATTAAACAAAATCTTTCAAAACTTGGAGTCAAATCAGTCTCCAATCAAATTAAATTACCGAAAATCCGGTGCCGGTTAGACTCCAATTTGTTCAACTTCTAAAAATCTGGAGTCAATTAAACTCCAATTTGTTTTAATGTCCCAAAAATCCAGAGTTGATTAGACTCCAATCAAAATTTCAAAATTCTGGAGTCAATCAAACTACAATCATATCAAAATTTCAATATCCGGAGTCGATTTGACTCAAATAAGTTTATTTGCTGAACTTGGCACTTTTTGACAAAAATTCCTCACAACTAGGGCTTATTTTGATTTTCAAAAGGGCTTAAGAACTCATTTTTCAAATTCCGGGGTCCTTTCGAAATGAGGGAAAAACTTTGAGGACATAGGAGCAAAATTCGGTGGTTCTTATTATAATTATGAAAAATTAGGAGGAATAGGGCCACCTGGCATACGCGGCGGCACTCGGTGAGAGGAAGCGGTACTCACTGAGTGTCGGCTAGCACTCCATCAACTTCCGTGTGTCACTCACTGAGTGCCGGTGCCTTTTCGTCGAGTGCCGGCCTGTTCAGCAGTGTGTTAAAAACATGATTTTCCTTCTTCCTTTTCATTATCTCCCTCTCCTTATTTCGAATTTTCTTTCTAAGATCTCACTCTTTCTTCAAGAATCAACAATCAAGCAAGGTAAGATTACTTTTTATTCATCAAGGTTGCATCTTTATTTGATTTTATACTCAAAATCATGATTATCTTCATGCTTCCTCATGAATTACATATGGAATCTCAACTTCCTTCCTCTTTGGCTTATAGATTCTTCAATGGCTAGTGGTTCAGGGTCTCATGGTCCCCCTAGGAAGAAGTATAAGCCCCAACCCGGCCACAACTCGTCGGTTTTACTTGCCGACCCCGAAGCATACTTCTCGGCACGAGCTTTCCATAGATCGGTATACTTCCCAAATCCTTTTGTGCTTATGATGAAATAATGTAATGCTTTGCAATGTAGGATGAATGATGCATGTATGGATGCCCCCCATGATTTTGTGCACTTATTTGTGATATCCCCTTTTTATTGATTGATTTTCTTGCCATGGTTTGGGGTTTAATGCCCAGCATTATGCCTCTTGTTTATTGCCCTTATTTTGGATTCATTGATTTCTTATGCTCATGGATTCCTCTATCTTGTTTGTCCACTACTAATGAGGGTCACACCGACCCTGTAAAGTACTTTAAATTTTACGTATACCATGCTTTTACTAAACTTAACACTTATTGTCAACGAGTCGCTTAGACTCGAGAACCCCGTTTTTATTTTAAAATCAGAGAGTCGCTTAGACTCGAAAGAATTTTGATTTCTTGAAACAACGAGTCATTTCGACTCGAGAATGTTCTTATTTTCAAATCAAGGAGTCGCTTAGACTCAAAAAAATTTTTTTTTCAAAGCCAAAGAGTCGCTTAGACTCACAAGAATTTTTTATTTTTTATTTTTTATTTTAAATTTTTTTTTTTGAAACAACGAGTCGCTTGGGCTCGAAAGAAATTTTATTTTCAAATCAAAGAGTTGCTCGAACCTGGAAATTAGAACTTTATCTAAGTTATTTGGACTCAGAGATCACCACTTATCTGATTATTTATTTATTTTCAGTTTCTTACTTCTCCTCTCTCTTTTTTTTTTTTGTTTTTTATTTTTTTGCAGACTCCAGAATTTGTTCTTAAGGGCCATGGGAGTATGGCTCACAGCCGGAGGTGGTACGAGGATCTTTCTGACAGGTCAGAACCTTGGTCAACAATGTCGGATTTGGGCTCTTTGCGTTACTTCTAGAGAAGAGTTCAAATGATAGGACTCATATCCAGGCCTTGGCAGAGAGATGGTGGGATACAACAAATACTTTCCACCTGCCCTTTGGGGAAATGACAATGACTCCATTGGATGACCGCAGGTGTTCCGTTCGGCGGACTTCCTATTGCTCGCTATGATGATCTCCAGACTCGTCATGAAGAGATTATCGACTTACTCGGGGCTCACCCAGGAGATTTCATAGTGCCTGCAAAATGGTTCTTGGATACTTTCAAAGATCAGGTCTTTACCGACGACCAGATGGCTAGGGCCTTTATCATGTACGTGCTGGGTTGTTCGCTGATGAGCACAAAGGGTGATACGATCAACCTTGGGTATTTGGCTTCTCTTGTAGATATTCACCGCATCTCTCAGTACAATTGGGGAGGAGCAGGGTTGGCCACTCTTTACAACCATATGAGTGAGGCTTCTAGGGGAAATTCACCTTCTATTGGCGGGTATTGGAGAGCCTGGGAGGTAAAATTTTATTGACATATACCCTTTACTCTTCTCATTTCATTTTTATATTTTGCTGACTGAATTCATCATTTTTTTGCTTTGCAGATATGGTCTCATGAATACCTTTGCATGAGGGCTCCCAGTACCCGAGAAGGTGAGGCTTCGATTATGCCTCAGGGTTTGAAATAGAGGAAAGGAGCGACGGGCCGGAAGGTTGGAGCCCACGATTTTGTAGGCTACAGAAACCTGCTTATCAACCTGCGGGAGGTTCATGTGGTGTGGAATCCTTGGGAGGTGGCCCTTCCAGAAGCCAGTGCAGACATCCAAGCTGCTGTGGGTTTTTCCAGGATGAGAATCCTGATGGTGGGGGAGGCGTGTCGGGAGTGGTATCTTGGTGAGAGGGTGACTAGGCAATCACTTTCTACCCCTACCTTTTATGTGCCTAGGGCTCCACCCGCTACTATGAGGAGCACTGAGACTTTGGATCATGGGGACCTCATTGCTGCCCTGGGTGGGGAGAGTCTTGCAAATTATTTGGACGATCCAGATGGCTATCCAGTTTTTAGGCTGAATTCCCTTATGCACAACTTTCCTCTCATGGATGTTACCCGGGTAACAGTTATTTCATCTTTTTCATTCTCTTCTTTTTATTTATTTTTTTAATTTTGCAATAATATTCATATATACTTGGGTTCCCCCTCTCTTTTACAGCCTGTCCCTGGGGTTACTGACCTTCCAGCTCTTCCACAGTGGAACTGGAATGTTCCCATGGTGCACATGGGCCAGGAGACCATGTATCAGCTGGACCCTTATACCCAGAACGTTTTATCCATCCCTCTGTAATACGATACAGTCCCCATAGATTATGCAGAGGAAGGTTTATCATATGCACATACTGTCCAGCATTAGGTTCATGGACGCGAATGGAGGGTAAATCTCTTCTTAGAAATAAACTTTTATTGCTTTCTCCCCTTTTTACAATTCCAATTTTATCCTTATACTGACGACTGTGTTCAAATTCCTTCCAGGCTGATGGAGCAAGGGCCACTGCTGACCGTCAGGCCAGAGCTATGGTATTGCCATTTTTATTCACTTTAATCTTATTCTCATCTCTCTTCTTCCTTTTTTCTTTTTTTTTTGTTTTTTCATTTATTCTTCATTTGTCTTGCCTTTTCAGGAAGTCGAGATTGCTGCCTTGAGGAGGCAAATCCAAGAGTTTCAACTGGGTCAAGGCAGTGGATATCAAGGAGGTATGGTGGCAGCGGCCAGGGTGGTGACGGAGGTGATGGTGGAGACGACGGAGATGGTGGAGATGGTGATGCTGGGGGAAGTCAGATGGCTCTGCAGGCCCCCTCGCCGCCGACGAGGATAGCTTGGCCTTTCTTTTCCTTATGTTAGGTCCCTGTGAGGACAAGAACTTCAAAACCCCTTTTTTTAGCGGATTTATTTAGACAGCTCGTCGACATTCGCGCATGGTGGCCTGTGTGCCAATTTTGAATTCTGTTTATACTCATGCTCGATTTCTCCCCACTCCCCCCCCCCCCCCCTTTTTTTTTTTTACTTTAGACTATAAACTTTATTCCCTTTATTCACTAAAACATGAAGAACTTTATTGACATATTGATGAATGGTGCTTGAATGATGGAATGGTGATACTTTTATTCAAATTTTATGCAGCTTTGAGCTAAATCCAATTACAAACCAAACCATGAGCATTTTAAACTCTGGCCGGCACTCAGAGAGGATGGCTGGCACTCACTGAATGTCGCACGGCACTCAGTGACTGCCGACCGGCACTCAGTGAGTGCCGTCGCTTTTCATCGAGTGCCGGTTCGAACCTTTTTCTTATAAAAAGTTCCATTTGCTCATTTTAACTCCCATTTGAAACCCCCAAGACCCTTTTTCCTCTTCCTCATTCATAACCTTCTCCCATTTTCCCTTTCCTTCTGTATAGCTCCCATAAGTTTTGACATTCTATACCCGTGGATGGATTCTCTTTCAGGTATTGACCGACTCAACTTTGAGTGTCACAGATTGAATGACCTCTTCGCATTCCGTCGTATGGCTCTAGATGAGAGCTTACTCCGAGCTGCTATTACATGTTGGGATCCCTCTTTGCATGTCTTTCGGTTCGGTCATGAGGAGGTTTGCCCGCTCTTCTAGGAATTTAGCGCCATTCTCCATACCGACCCTTATGTTGATTTGATCATCCCCTAGATACAGGCAGGGTACATCCAAGATCTAGCGGCTCTTCTTTGTATTTCCCAAAATGCTGCCAGCTCTTTTGTTCACGATCGGTGTATCGATTTTGACCGACTTTCTTCTATTTATGCTCCCGTGGGTGATCCCTATGATGGAGGATATCAGATTATCAGACGCAATGCCCTTTCTCTGGCTATGCTCTCCCATTTCCTATTCCAGTCTTCCTCTGACATCCTTATCCTGATTGTTCGCGGTCTTCGAGAAATACGGAGTGATATCATGCTTGTTCTAGGAGAAACCTTACTGGGTTTGGATCATGCACAAAGTACTGGATCGATGTTGCTTTCAGGGTCACCTCATGTTTTGCAGGTCTGGCTTCTCGTGCGTTTAGGCCTCTTTACTCACCCTCCTACAGGGAGACTGCTTCCCTATGATCGCCTGGATGTTCATTCTCTCTATTGTACGATTGAGGGATGGCTTTCCTGGCTTCAGAACTTGTATCGTGGGGACATTTGCTGGGTATGCCCTCGATGGACTTATTGCTCTGTCACCGTGCAGCTTCCTGGGCGTCCGGGGGTTTGGTTACCTGGTCTGCATGTCACCACTTTTTACATTCCCGGACGGGTGGTTCGCCAGTTTGGATTGCTTCAAGATGCCCCAGACACCATTACAGTCGACTTTTCGAGGAGCTGCGCTCTGTTGCCTTCTACTATGAGACTATTTGCCGAGGCTTGGCATGACAGAGTGTCGGCTCCTTTTCGGAGGGTCCCCGCTTCGATTGTACCTACTGCCGAGTACCTTCTTGAGATTCGAACTTTGGTTGGAACATAGCTTCTAGATAAACAGAAAGAGGGAAAACAAGATTCTAAAAACTTATGACAAATCCTACTTGACTCTTACTGCGCCTTTTTCTTGTGATGTATTTCAATTTTTCCAAAAAGTCTTTTCTTTGTATCAAGAAAATGTTTTAATTATGTCAAATCATAGCTTGCACTTCTCTCATCTTTTCAGGTTATGAAAATTTTCCTTTTAATGTCTCTCTTAACTCTTATTACTTTTGCTTTGAGTTCTGCTCTAGAGTTTTAATCATTCTATACCATGAATCCTCATTTGCTTTCACATAGTACCTATTTTGATAGCTAGTAGATCCAGAAATGGGTTTAGGTATATTCTGGGTTCTTTGGTTTAGCAAACGAAGTTTACCCCTACTATGGGGACTTTAACTCTAGCTCTGGGCAAACGCAAGTTTGCTCCTAGTTTGGCATAAGAAAACTCAGGATGTTGAGTTACATCAAGAGTTGGGCTTTACTTGGACCGAGGGCCTTGTAGACCCGCCTAATTATCCCTGAGCGGGTATCAGGTCCGTAGTAGTTCAGTTAAAGTCAGAAAAGAGGTGCCTTTTAGGCAGGTTTATTTATGTGACCGAACCGGGCAGGTTGCCTACGTATCCCCTAACGGGAATCAGGTCAATCGTAGTTCATCAACTCTGGTGGTTTTGAAACGACAAGGTCTCAAGCAAAATATTTCTTGAGGCGATCGAGGTTAATTAGTTGCTTAAACTCAACTCCATCTAGGTCCATGAGATAAGCAGCTCCTCCGGTGAGGAGCGTCTTAATAATATATGGTCCGACCCAGTTGGGTTTGAATTTACCACGGGGGTCATAAACGGGCGCTTTAAGTTCTTTGAGGACCAGGTCACCCTCAGCAAGTTTCCTTGGGCGACCGTTTTGTTGAAAGCACGAGCTATCCTTTTCTGATATCCCTGAGTGTGATTTATAGCAGCCAATCTTTTCTCATCTAATAGCATCAATTCTTTATATCTCCCACGCAGTCACTCAAGTTCGATTATCTCACATTTGGCCACAACTCTTAAAGATGGTATTTCAACCTCCACTGGTAGCACAGCTTCCATCCCATAGACTAATTGACACGACGAATTTTTTGTGTGCGCTTGTGTGCTATACCCAAGTGTAGGTAATCGTGCAAGTAGTAAACTGGATTAAGTCCAGGTCGATCCCACAGGGAAGGTGTTAAACTAAATACTTAGATTATTTTCAAACAAGGAAAAATAAAATTCACTAATTCTTTATAAGATGTAGAACACAAAGTTCCACAGTTCGACAACTACTAAACTGAAGTAATTAAACTAATTTAACTAATTACTAAATAATTAACTAAAGCAGTAATTTGAAACGTGTTTTTCTTAATTAAAAAGGAGTGTTGGGATTACACGAATCCACTGCAATCTAGGCATCTACCATGCAATTTCATTGAAGCTCAAAGGAGTTTATTCTCTACAGTATTCCGTACTTCTCTTAAGATAAAGAATCCATAGTCCTTTCATGACTGGGGCTATATCATCACGTACATTCACGTTTGAAATACATAAAAGGCGGTTTAAAACAATAGTTGAGACTCTCACCTACAATGGTATTAGCATTGAGGGTGATTTGCAAAATGTATTGAAAGAAAATGCCTTAAGGCTTAAAGTTCATAGACTGTTTTGACAAACTGAGCGTTTTGGGACAATTTGATAACAATCCAGTAAAACAGAAAGTCTAGGAATACTGCACAGAACATCCTCAAGAATCAGAATGTTCGATCGATCGATGCGCTTTTGATCGATCGAACAACTTCATCTCTCGATCAATCGAACGGACTTCAATCGCTCGACAATGCCTCTGGTCTAATCGATCGAACATCCTCGATCGATCGAACACAGAGATTAATCTGCTGCATGGTAGAGGCCTGAGATCACGATTTCATCGTGCTCTCCCAACCCGGAGACTACTCAGACATAGTCTGGAGGGTCTCAGTAATATTTTTAACGTGAAAATTCATTAAGGGTGTGTTTGGTTGAGATTTAAATATGAAAACTCTACAAAACTATGGTGTAAACTTACTTATCACATAAAGCTACGAGTTTAACAGACTAAAGTAGAATAAACTTCCAGCAAAATATAAACAAAACAAAACAAAATAACCTGGAATAATGAAACCTGTATTAAACTATTGGAAATCCAAACAAACAATGATAATCCTTGATAGAACCTACAAAAACAAGACAAAACACTCTTTGCTCTCTATGAACTGGTGAAAAGTAGAAGTGGGCGTCCCTTTGGACGTTCTCAAAACGAGTTTATATAGATACAACCTAATGCTAGGGTTCCCACATCCATTCTGTTGCGTGCGCGTATATTCTGATAAAAAGCATGTTCGATCGATCGAACCATTCTCGATCGATTGAACTTGTGGGGACGTCGATCGCTTGAACCTATCCCGATCGATCGAACGGTCTTCAATCGCTCGAACTCTACATTTTAGCTTTTATCTGTCTTCTTTGGAATTCAGCATTTACCTTCATCACGATCTTTCAATTCTTCACACAGCAACTGCAGTCTGCACAAATTACAGCTAAAACACACACTTTATCATAGTTTAATCAATAGGTGCATAAACTAGCTTTGTAATTCAAATTGCAAATAAATGGAAGAATTGTAAACTAAATCCATACTTTTTCTTCTTTTAATGCGGTTATATTTTACAAATATCCCCGCTTGTCCCAACCCCCAACTAGCGAATTGCTAGTCCCTAGCAGTAGAGCGAAAATAAAAACGAACTAAACTAAAACTGTACTAGAAAAACTAAAGTAACTCGATCCAGATTAACTACACTAAAATAACAAGAACGAAAACTACCTAACTCACTTTTGCAGGAATCGCAGTTGCACTTAGCTAATGCACAAGCCGTTAAACCCCTAGGTTTCCCTTAGTGGACGAGTGTTGTCTCGTGAGGGTTTGCAGTGAATCTACCCACAAAAGTCATGTTTATGGTAATGGTTCCCATTTAAATATTTTCAAGAAATTTTTCCTCTCATTTAGCAATATAGTTAAGCTCAACAGTCTTATGAAACTCTCTAGTATGCCATAGCAATGCAACACACACATTACAGTTAATTTACTATTAAAGTCATTAGAATATTCCATACCTGTTAATCTTCAAGTGTGTGTGTGAATGGACAACCCAAAATACAAAACTTTTAATTTCAAAGCTCGCATAACCTAAGATTCTATCAAGACGTTCATTTTGACTCAACTCTCACCGGGATTACACTCTCAAGATGAAAGTCACTCCGAATTAGGTGTAATAATTGTCACTCATGATATGGAAGCTATAAAGAGTAAATGTGAATGGAATCTAATGCTTCTCATATCTAAATTGAAAAACGGAAATTTTATAGTGAACTAAGTCTCATGAAAGGATACTTTTCACTAGAAGAGCGAGATACCGTAGAGAACTCCCTCATTACCTTAACTTCAAATCCAATTTACTTAAAATCATCAGGACTTTGAAAAAGAGATGTTTGGTTTAGAAGAAAGAGGTTCTTGATATTCAATTGGTTTAAAGGATATGATTGGAATATCTACTACAACTTTTTCAAACTTCCCCACATCTCCAATCTCTCTCTTCTTCTTTTTTTTTTTTTTCACACTCTTCTTTTTATTATTATTTTATTTCTTTTGAAACAACCATTGACACTTTTTTCTTTCTTTTTTTTTTCTTTTTTTATATATTTATTTATTTATTTTTTTTTATTTTTTTTTATTTATTATTATTTTTTTTTCATCTTTCCTTTATTCACACTAACAAATTTCTAGCCAAGATAACGCATCCCAATCACTCCTAGGTAGAGAAAAGAAGCTCAACTTGTATTTTGGAGCTGGGTATGAACTTTAGGATTGTGAAGACAATGCGATTATGATAAGGCTCAAAGGGTGAAGTAAAGGAATAGAATAGAGGTAGGCCAAGGCTATATTTTGCATGTAAGGTCAAAAGATGGCCTAAATCATCTTCTAAGTTCATTAGGATTATTCATTTCAGTAAATTCAAGAGCTCTAAATTTTGGTAAATCCTGAACGTTCTCTTCTAGTAATCAGTCAAAATGAAGAAAATTGAGACTCTCAATGAATTAATATGCTTTTCAAAAAGTAAGAGTAATTTATAAAACCCTCAAGATAAAAAAATGGCACAAAAGCTCACTTGGGTTATTAGTCTCCACTACAGTCTCTCAAGACACCTAAGTTATGCTTACTAATCCATTTTTAACTACGTACAAGGTTGTCACAGCGTGCTCAAAGTTGTTTGAAGATTAAAAAGCATAAAACATACTATAACTAAGATAGTAAACAAACTACTATAGTGTATCACATTCTAATGACATACAGAAAATAACACTAATGCATCATAACTAACTACATTAACTAAGAGAGAAATACAAGAACCATTTTATTATCTTTAAAAATTATATTAAAAAAAATTATATTAATATTTAAATTTTAATAATAGCGGAGCTTGTATGCTTGTATGATGTTTGCCAATAGATAGAGTGATCCAGATTGCTATGTAACAAATATGCACAGGTGATTATCTATCTAAATCCACCCCCAACTGAAAATCGCAATGTCCTCAGAAGATGATTTTCAAAATAGAGAGAGATATCACCTGAAATATCATTGTAAGCATCATCACAGTAACAACCTGTACAGAGAGCATACATACTCCAAGCAGCCAAGATCAAATAGACATGAAATAAATGGCATCAGATCCAACCTAAACTAGAATACATCACTGAAAGTATAGGAAAATGAATGATCAGAACAGTGATAATAAAATATAAATACCATACAAACAAAAATCCAACCAACCCAACCAACCACCCATATAAACAGTAATCCAAAAACAACCACACTATCCAACCCAACCACAACCATACTACACAAAAATAATCAAATAACCAAAAATACAGATCCAGGAAAAACTACCTATCATCAGCGACATCGGATAATATCTCAATGTACACATCAGGAGCATCCCCACTGCCACCCTAGGTGCCCGTAGTAGCGGTAGCCGGATCACTCACAATCGTAGTAGCTAGAGTAGAAACTGAAGAGTCAGCCACAAAAGGAGGAGGTGGAAGTGGTACCTCCGAAACTGGTGGTGTCACCGATGTGGGTGGATCAGCAGGTGAAACGGAAACAGGAGGATCGGTAATAGATGGTGCTGCCGATGATGATGGTGCAGAAGGATCAACCGAAGAAACTGGAGAAGGGCTAGTGGTGTGTGGTGCAGCCGCTGCGTGGACTGACTGATCGACGCCAATCTGGATCAGAATTGCCTCCATCAAAGTCATCATCTGGTCAACCTTGCCCTAGAGTCTAATCTGGGCCTCTCTCTCCTCTAGTAATAATGCATGAATAGACGGGAGAGGGGTAGAAGAAGACTCTCCCTGGGCGGGAGACTGAGACCTCTGTCTCAACTCAAATCGAGCAACCTCCTCAACTGGATCACCCTCCTCATCAGAATCACGCTCCTAGCCTCGGTGGGCATCCCAGAAGCTACGTCCTCGGTCTCTGTCCCTCCCCGCCTCCGCTTCACTCCTACTTTCGCCTTTCCTTTTCCTTTTCTCTTTCTCTTTTGGGCGTCGGAGCGGCGCGCGGCAGTCTCCCCAAATCGGCTCTTAGGAAACTACAGGATATCAATAGGAAGAGGGACTAGACCACTCTGAATCACCAGACGGTGAATGCCCCACGCTCCTTTCAGGTGCTTCTTCGCCGAGATATATCGTGTAGGCTGCTCCATGAACTCAATATACAGACGTGGGAGGCAAACCCGTCTCCCTGTCCCGATACAAAAAAGTGCCCTCACATACCAAACTGCTAACTTCTCGTGGTAGGAGGTTGGAAAAATGCAGTTGCAGAGGACAAGGTGGAGCATGTGGTACTGATCAGTCAGAAATTGATCCTCAATATGCGACGAGCCGTTCCAGAACTGCACGGCACCGCCGGTGATCTCTCGGACTATGGTGGCGGAGGGGATCTCGGGAGTACCCACACGATGAGGACAATCACACTCCAGCTCCTCGGGGACTCCCAAAGTAGTAGATAATGTGGCAGGACTGATGACTATCTCCCGACTGCGGAAGAAAGATCGATAAGTGTATGGTGCAGCCGGGTCCTTGATCATCGTGGCGCAAACCTCGCGTATCCATGAAACATTGACTTGTTTGGGCTGGGTCAACATCTCAAACCAATGCTGCCTGTCCTTGATTCTGGCCAAGAACCAAGGAGAAGAGAGCCAGGTAGACTCTAAGGGCCTCTCAATCATCACCTTGCGGTGACTGAAAAAACGCGTGTATATCCCCTGATCAAATAGATTCCGGAACCCATGATCGGGTACCAGATCTGGTATCGACAAGTCAAATGATTTCTCTCAGAAATAGCCTATGGCAGGATTCATAATGTATAACCTGAAATTGAAAAGGAGAACACAAATGAAAATAGGAAAATAAAACACAACATAAAAACTGCCACTGCTTTAGTTAGATCGAAACAGCTTGGTTCGATCGATCGACTAGTTCAGGATTCAATCGATTGCAGTTTCTTTCGATCGATCGCAGAAATATGAGTTCGATCGCTCAAACCATGTTCGATCGATCGAACACAGCAAAACGGCGACGTGAACAAATCGCACCGGGAAGAGCCCGTATATGCAAAATACCAAGCAAAACTAACATTAACTGGTTGAAAACCAATGGGGGCACCCCAAAACAGAATCGAAGTGAAACGAAAAGAGGGGGAGGTCTCGGGTCGTACCTTCGGTGCACTGGCCGAGAAGAGGAAGAGAATGAGGGTGATGATTGACGAGCCCGGGGATCCTTGACAGATGTGAGTATAGAAGAGTGAAATCCAATAGCGGCTCGAGTCTCCTCTGTGCGCAATCGCTCGAGAACAGGGGAGAGAAAGAACTTATGAAGTGTATAGACGACGCCTCGTTTAAACGTGAGTTTCGATCGATCTAATGGGCTCAATCGCTCGAAAGTCCGATCGATTGAGTCCTTGTCAAGCGCTCGAAGTAAGGAGACTCTCGATCGATCGAGACATGTTCGATCGATCGAGAATTGAAAATCCACAAGATCCTTGAATTGAGAAGTTACACACCCCCAACTAACCAATTTTTAATCTGGACATATAGAAAAGGGATAAAGCAGTGCATTGCCAGAACATGTAAGCTAAAAATGTCACCCTCGGAGTAGATAATTGCAACTTTATATAAATCAATCCTTAAAATAGCATCCCTGTGCAATATTATTGCCCCCACAAATGGTATTTAAACCCTTATTGAAAAAGAAAACTAGAATAAAACTGAAATTAAAAACACTTTTTCTAAGAATACACTCCAATTTATTAAAGCAGATAGGAAATTACATAAAACAATTAGAGTGAAACACTATGCATCAAACAGAAAGATTTCCTCCTCCACAGCTTCGTTCGCCACCAGAACTTCAAATGTAGAGTCTAAACTTGATCATTCCCTCTCCCAGAGCAGTCAGAAATCAACGAGGACATCATCGAGCATGTTTGAACTCTACAAGGAATTGATATCATAGGCGAGAGGTGATCCTCATGGAGACCAGGATAAAGGAGTATGAATGCGCAACGGACTTTCCTCTTGCGGCGGAGTATTCGGAGATCGTAGGTATGGCCTAAACCCATGAAAGAGTTGATGAGGAAGATATAGCGGTGGGAACGGTAGATTTATAGTGATATTCCTGACAAAGGAAAACAAAACAACAAAGAAAAACGGAGAAAAACGTTAATAAGAGATAAATAAAAAGGACGAGATAAAATAAAGCAAAACGAAAAGGAAAAGACGGAATGTGACACAAAGTTCACCTCACTAATGGCCAGATATCCCCAGGTGCACTAGTTAGAAGAGGGCATTGAAGCCTGAACAGCAAGTAGCTGACATACTCATAGATGTGGGGAACCACATGGATGACTACGAAGTCATCAATATACGTGAAAACAGCATTGTGGCGTTCAGGCACCGCATCTTGTAGGTCCTCTTCTTCCCATGGCTCCCACATTGAGTCGTTTTCCCATTGTTCCAATAGTGTGTCATCCACTTCTCCAACAGCATACCCTTCAGGTTCTCCTTCCTCACCAGAAAGGTCCATATGCTCGAAAGGGTTAATTTGGAGGAGGGCAAGATCATAAGGGATGTATCCATAGGTCAGGTCCACCACGTCATCTGCCCCTGGTCCTTGATAAGGAGATAAGCAGAATGCTATCTCGTCAGCAGTCCAAGGTGGGTTCTGAAATTCAGAATCAGCCCATGACCCTATAAAATGAACGTCATCATCCCGCATTTTGATATCCTGCAAGGGAAACACAGCACGAAATAGCAGATTATGAAAAGAGGTCACAATAAAAAAGACAGACACAAGAAAAAATGAAATGAAATGCAGGAAAAGAAAATGTACAACAACATTGGGAGAACGCACTTGGGTGTTTAGTTTGAAGTATAGTTGGGCTCATCCAGTTGGATGTGCTCGACTTCGGGGTGAAAATCAGCTAAGAACGGTTTCAATCTTTGGCCATTGACCTTGAAACTTCCGCTGTTCTTAGAGTTAAATAGCTCAACTGCCCCGTGTGGAAAGACAGATTTGACAGTGAAAGGTCCTGTCCACCGAGATCGGAGTTTGCCTGGGAATAGGTGAAGGCGTGAATCATATAATAAAACTTTATGCCCCGGCTTGAAAGACATACGAATGATCGTTCGATCGTGGCGCGCCTTCAATCGTTCCTTGTGGAGTTTGGCGTTGTCGTATGCATCTCTACGGATTTCTTCCAGTTCAGCCAACTGGAGTTTCCGGAGATGACCTCCTTCTTTAATGTCAAAATTTAATGAGCATGTTGCCCAATAAGCTTTGTGTTCTATTTCGACCGGAAGGTGACACGCCTTACCATATACTAGCCTATAAGGAGACATTCCCAGATTTGTCTTAAAGGCTGTGCGATATGCCCATAAAGCATCAGTTAATTTATAGGCCCAGTCTTTTCTGTTGAAACTAACCGTTTTTTCAAGTATATGTTTTATTTCACGGTTAGTTAATTCCGCTTGCCCGTTTGTTTGTGGGTGGTAAGCTAAAGCAATTTTATGGTGTACCCCATATTTCTTGAGTAGTGCTTCCAAAGGCTTGTTACAGAAATGCTTGCCTTGGTCACTTAATAATGCTTTTGGGGTTCCGAAACGCGATAAAATGTTGTCGTTAAGAAAAGACATGACTGTTTTGTGGTCATTGCGTCTCGTCGGTACTGCTTCCACCCATTTGGATACGTACTCCACAGCTAAGAGTATGTACTCGTAGTTGTTTGATTTAGGGAACGGGCCCATAAAGTCTATGCCCCAACAATCGAATATTTCAATTGTGATGATAGGGGTTAAGGGCATAGAATTTCTTTTTGAAATAGTACCTAGCTTTTGACAGCGTTGGCACAATTTACAGAAAGAATAAGCGTCCTTAAATATGGTGGGCCAATAAAATCCGCTATGTAGGACCTTTTGTGCGGTCTTTTGGCAAGAAAAATTGCCACCACACGCTTCAGAGTGACAGGAGGCTAAAATTATGGTTATATCCTCATTCGGGACGCAACGCCTGATGACCTAATCGGCACAATACTTGAATAAATAAGGGTCATCGAAAAAGAAATGGCGTGCGAACGAGAGGAACCGCTTCCTGTCTTGATTGGACCAATGTCTAGGAGTCTTTCCCGTGGCCAGGTAATTTGCTATGTCTGCATACCAAGGTAAACCCAAGACTGCCATAATTTGCTCGTCTGGGAATTCATCTTTAATTAGCATGGGCTCAGTATTGTCCGTAAATGTCAACCTAGATAGGTGGTCAGCAACCACATTCTCTACTCCCTTTTTATCCATGATAGTGATATCGAATTCCTGGAGTAGGAGTATCCAACAGATTAGCCTTTGTTTTGCGTCCTTCTTAGACAACAGGTACTTGAGGGCCGAGTGGTATGTGAAACAGACTATTGGGGACCCTATCAGATAAGACCTGAATTTGTCCAGAGCGAACACTATTGCCAGTAGCTCTTTTTCAGTAGTGGTATAGTTCATTTGAGCTTTGTTTAATGTTCGGCTGGCATAGTATATTACGTGAGGCTTATTGTCCTTCCTCTATCCTAGGACCGCGCCAATGGCGTAGTCACTAGCATCGCACATTAGTTCGAATGGCAAACCCCAATCGGGTGCCTGTATTATTGGTGCTGAGGTAAGGTGTTCCTTTAGTGCGTCAAAAGATGTTTGACAGCTATCCGTCCACTCAAAAGGTGCATCTTTGACTAGAAGTTGGCACAGTGGTCTAGAGATCGCACTAAAGTTTTGGATAAAGCGTCGATAGAGCCCAGCATGTCCCAGAAAAGAACGGATGTCTCGGACTGTTCGGGGGATCGGCAAGTTAGAAATAATATCAATTTTTGCTTTATCGACTTGGATACCTTTGTTAGAGATAATGTGGCCGAGGACAATTCCTTTGGTCACCATGAAGTGACATTTTTCCCAGTTTAGTACTAGGTGTTTATCCTCGCATCTTGCTAACACTTGCTCCAGGTTTTCTAGGCAGTTATTGAAACTATGGCCGAACACTGAGAAATCGTCCATAAAAACCTCGAGTATCTGTTCGACCATGTCATTGAATATGCTTAGCATGCACCGCTGAAAGGTAGCAGGTGCATTGCATAATCCAAAAGGCATACGGCGGTAAGCGAACGTACCGAACAGACATGTGAATGTTGTTTTCTCCTGATCTTCAAGAGCTATTTCAATTTGGTTGTAACCACTGTATCCGTCCAAAAAACAATAATACTTATGACCTGCCACTCGTTCTAGCATCTGATCCATGAATGGCAATGGAAAGTGGTCTTTCCGGGTCACAGTATTTAACTTGCGGTAATCAATACACATCCGCCATCCAGTGGGGATGCGTGTTGGTACCAGTTCACCGTCTTTGTTTGGGATAACCGTTATACCCGCCTTTTTGGGCACCACCTGGGTAGGGCTAACCCAAGGGCTGTCTGAGATAGGGTATATTATCCCAATGTCTAGAAGTTTTAAGACTTCTTTTTTTACTACTTCTTACATAATTGGATTCAGACGCCTCTGCATTTGTCGTGATGGTTTAGCGTCTTCCTCTAGATAAATCTTATGGGTGCAAATAGATGGGCTTATACCTTTTAAGTCGGCAATAGTCCATCCCAATGCTCCCTTGTGCAGTTTGAGCATTTGAATCAACTTATCCTCTTGTTCTGGATTTAACACAGATGAAATTATAACGGTATAAGTCTTCTCAGTTCCCAGAAAAGCGTATTTGAGCTCTTTTAGAAGCTCCTTTAATTCCAAATCAGGAAACTGAAAATTTGAAGGCATAGTTAACTTGGTTTTTGGAGGTAAAGGTTCATATGGTGTGACCCACATGCATTCATCTCTATCTTCCTCCTTGGTTTCCATCATGAGGCAGGCGTGATTCAGGGCAGCATCTAATGGGGTAGAATCATTAGGCTGATAGGTAGTGTCGAATTGTGACACAACTACCTCCAAGGGATCTTTGTATTCTACAAGATCAGCCTCATCCTCGATGACCATTTCGATGCAGTTAACTTCTTCGTCATCTTCGTATTCTTTAGGTCGGGGATTTGAGAATATCTTGACGTTTAAAGTCATGTTCCCGAATACGATGGTCATGATACCACTTCTTATTTTGATTGTGGCATCAATGGTATTGAGGAATGGACGTCAAAAAATTACCGGGATTTGTGAACCCGCAATTTGTGAACACGGGTAAGACACAGGTTCTGTATCTAAAATCACAAAATCAACCGGGAAGACAAACGTGTCTATTTGTACCAGAACATCCTCTAATATTCCTCTAGGATATTTGACTGACCTGTCTGCCAATTGCAATGCCACTCGGGTGGGTTTGAGTTCACCCAACCCTAATTGTTTATATACTGAGTATGGCAGCAGATTTACACTCGCTCCTAAATCAAGGAGTGCATTGTCTATCCTTTGATTTCCAATTCTGCATGAGACAGTTGGGGTGCCAGGGTCTTTTAGCTTCGGAGGCAACTCATTTTGAATGATTGCACTTGCTTGGCAAGCGATATAAGCATGTTTTTTCACACTTTGCCTCCTTTTGACCGTGCATAAGTCTTTTAGGTACTTAGCGTAGGCTGGCACTTGTTTTATTGCATCTAGGAGCGGGAGATTGATTTTAACTTGTTTAAACAACTCCAAAAACTCCTGATTCTTTGCCTCGTTCTGGGGCTTCTTAAGTCTTTGAGGGTACGGCGCAGGGAAAGGGTATTTAGGTAAGTCGTCAACGACAGGCTCCTTTCCAGGCCTTCTTTCCACTTCCTCTACTCCTGTAGAAGCGTCCATGTTTGGTTCTAATGGTTTGTCATTAGTGGATGACTCTTCTACATGAGTGGATGGTTTACTCCTAATTACCACTTCCTCCTCTTCATACTCCTCGGGAGTAGAATGAGGCATGTTTTGCCCTATGACTTTGCCGCTTCTTAATGTAGTCACGGCTTTAGCCTGTTCATGATTAGGAGGGCCATTGTTGTAACCCTTAGGGTTTGGAAGTGGTTGAGCGGGAAATGTGCCACTCGAACCCTCTTGTCGTGCATCCATCCTCTCTAATGTCGCAGACATTTTGCTCATCATTTGGATTAACTATTGCGTTAAATTCGTGTTAGAGAGTGGACTTCATCTTGCACCTTCTTGTGAGGTGGCACATAGACATTCGCCTGTTGATTATGTGGGGGTGGAGCGTTGTTGTAGTTGGTTATTCTATTCTGATTAAATGGTTGGGACTGCCTATTGTATTGCCCTTGATATTGATTATTGTTATTGTAGGGCTGCTGTTGTTGAAATTAGTTTTGAGTCCCAGCGTTGTTTTTCCAGTCGAACCCAGGGTGATTCCATCTATTGTTATTATTTTGTGAGTTGTAGTTGTTGTAGGAATTCCCCGCCCCCCTATACCCTTGCATGGCATTCATTTCCATGGGGGGTTGTTCTTGAAAATATGGCACATTGGGACAGTATTGAGTAGTGTGTCCTAGCATATTACATGTGCCACATGGTTCTTCAGACAAAAACTGCCTAGAACTCTCACCTTTCATCCCCAATTCTTCCACTTTCTTTGCTAGTTCTTCATATTTATTCATCAGATGGTCCTTGCTTTTTAGTTGATATAGACTTTTCTCTTCTACGCAGGAGATCTGTGAGCGTGGGACATCATCTGAATTTGACCATTCATGGGCGTGTTTGGCTAACCACTCAAAATGAGCTTCAGCCTCCTCCATGTTTTTGTGAAGAAACGGCCCTGAACTCATGGTCTCGACCAACTTTTTAGTTTCCCCATTCAACCCTTCATAGAAATAGCTTATGGTTCGCCATTTCTCGTACCCATGATGTGGGCATGAGAGTAGCAAATCCTTGAAACGCTCCCAAGTTTGGGTGAAGGTTTCATTGCTCTTTTGTTTGTAAGAGTTTATTTATCTTTTAAGCTCGGTGGTCATGCGAGGTGGAAAGAATTTCTTTAGGAAAGTAGTGTTCATCGCATGCCACGTGTAGATTGAATTGGGTTTTCAAGTGAGTAACCACGCTTTTGCTTCATCCTTCAAGGTGAAAGGAAACAGCATTAGACGTGTCACATGTTCGGGACAATTTTGCGAAAATGTTTTACAAACATCCTCAAAGTCCTTTACATGTAAATACGCCTTCTCGCTCTCCATTCCATGAAAGGTAGGAAGAAGTTGAATCATTCGATTGCGAAATTGGAATTCACCTGCATGAGGTGGAATGAGAATACAAGATGGCGTAGGTGCGTGTTCAGGTGTCATGACGTCACACAAAGGACGCAGTGAATCGTCAATTGGTATGACCACATTATCACCGTTTTCACTTTGATTATCAGCCATCGAATCGATCGGTGTAACAATGGGGTTAATCGAACTAGAAGAATTGGATAAATAGAACAGGTTTCCGTTAATTCCTTCGATGGAATTATTGGACATAAAAGGAAAGATCCTAAGAAAGTTTTAATCTAAAGAACAAAAGAAAAAGAAAAATAGAAAAAGATAAAGAAAGATTGAGCTAATCGAAGAGTTAGCTTGTCGCCCTCCCCGGCAACGGCGCCAAAAACTTGACACGATGAATTTTCTGTGTGCGCTTGTGTGCTATACCCAAGTGTAGATAATCGTGCAAGTAGTAAACTAGATTAAGTCCAGGTCGATCCCACAGGGAAGGTGTTAAACTAAATACTTAGATTATTCTCAAACAAGGAAAAATAAAACTCACTAATTCTTTATAAGATGTAGAACACAAAGTTCCACAGTTCGACAACTACTAAACTGAAGTAATTAAACTAATTTAACTAATTACAAAATAATTAACTAAAGCAGTAATTTGAAACGTGTTTTTCTTAATTAAAAAGGAGTGTTGGGATTACACGAATCCACTGCAATCTAGGCATCTACCATGCAATTTCATTGAAGCTCAAAGGAGTTTATTCTCTACAGTATTCTGTACTTCTCTTAAGATAAAGAATCCATAGTCCTTTCATGACCGGGGCTATATCATCACATTCATGTTTGAAATACATAAAAGGCGGTTTAAAACAATAGTTGAGACTCTCACCTACAATGGTATTAGCATTGAAGGTGATTTGCAAAATGTATTGAAAGAAAATGCCTTAAGGCTTAAAGTTCATAGACTGTTTTGACAAACTGAGAGTTTTGGGACAATTTGATAACAATCCAGTAAAACAGAAAGTCTAGGAATATTGCACAGAACATCCTCAAGAATTAGAATGTTCGATCGATCGATGCGCTTTCGATCGATCGAACAACTTCATCTCACGATCGATCGAACGGACTTCGATCGCTCGACAATGCCTCTGGTCCAATCGATCGAACATCCTCGATCGATCGAACACAGAGATTAATCTGCTGCATGGCAGAGGCCTAAGATCACGATTTCATCGTGCTCTCCCAACCCGGAGACTACTCAGACATAGTCTGGACGGTCTCAGTATTATTTTTAACGTGAAAATTCATTAAAGGTGTGTTTGGTTGAGATTTAAACATGAAAACTCTACAAAACTATGGTGTAAACTTACTTATCACATAAAGCTACGAGTTTAACAGACTAAAGTAGAATAAACTACCAGCAGAATATTAATAAAACAAAACAAAATAACCTGGAATAATGAAACCTGTATTAAACTATTGGAAATCCAAACCAACAATGATAATCCTTGATAGAACCTACAAAAACAAGACAAAACACTCTTTGCTCTCTATGAACTGGTGAAAAGTAGAAGTGGGCGTCCCTTTGGACGTTCTCAAAACGAGTTTATATAGATACAACCTAATGCTAGGGTTCCCACATCCATTCTGTTGCGTGCGCGTATATTCTGATAAAAAGCATGTTCGATTGATCGAACCATTCTCGATCGATTGAACTTGTGGGGTCGTCGATCTCTTGAACCTATCCCGATCGATCGAACTCTCGATCGATCGAACGGTCTTCAATCGCTCGAACTCTATATTTTAGCTTTTATCTGTCTTCTTTGGAATTCAGCATTTTCCTTCATCATGATCTTTCAATTCTTCACACAGCAACTGCAGTCTGCACAAATTACAGCTAAAACACACACTTTATCATAGTTTAATTAATTGGTGCATAAACTAGCTTTGTAATTCAAATTGTAAATAAATGGAAGAATTGTAAACTAAATCCATACTTTTTCTTCTTTTAACGCGGTTATATTTTACAAATATCCCCGCTTGTCACTAATGAATACGGTGTAGCCCCTGTTGAAGTTCTTACGGAAGTTCGGTACCCCCATTAAGTAAATGGTAACTTCTCATGCCAATCCCTGTATGTATCTGTCATTTTTCCCAGGATCGCCTTTACATTCTTGTTTGTAGCTTCTACTGCGCCATTCGTCTGGGGTCTGTATGGTGAGGATTGATGGTGGGTAATCTTATACTTCTCTAAGAGTGGGATAACTTCTCCCTGAAAGTGGCTTCCATGATCAGAAATAAGCTCATTTGGCACCCCGTATCTGCAGACTATGTTCTTCTCTATAAAATTTGCCACATCTTTGGCCTTCAGAGTTGCATATGATGCCGCCTCCACCCATTTGGTAAAATAATCTATCACCACAATTGTGTATCGGTGTCCATTTGAAGCTTTCAAAATTACTTCCCCGATAATATCAATACCCCATACAGAGAACGGCCAGGGGGTGGTCATGCTGTAAAGTTGGGAAGGTGGGGTGTGCATAAGATT
The DNA here is from genome assembly GCA_033977485.1 of Hydrangea macrophylla. Classification (NCBI taxonomy): domain Eukaryota; kingdom Viridiplantae; phylum Streptophyta; class Magnoliopsida; order Cornales; family Hydrangeaceae; genus Hydrangea; species Hydrangea macrophylla. The sequence goes on along the minus strand of CM066990.1, from coordinate 25,230,002 downwards.
TGCATGGATTTGACACTTATGGCATTTCCTTATATATTCACAATAATCCTTATCCAAGGTCGTCCAATAATATCCCTATCGAATTATCTTTTTGGCCAACATATGTCCATTCATGTGGGGCCCACAGACTCCTTCATGTATTTCTTCCATCATTTCTCTTGCTTCCCTTCCATGCAGACATTCTAAGTTATAACCGGTATAGGACTTTTTCCACAATTTTCCTTCATAAATCACAAACTGAGTTGAGAACCTCCGAATCGCCTTCTTATCCTTTTCTGATGCCCCTTTAGGGTATTTTCCTCTCTCAATGAACCTCCAAACGTCTATATACCATGGTACTTCTGTTTCCTCTTCTCCTTCAATGGCTGCAATTCTCTCATATGAGGGTCAGGTTCTTTTTTCTATGGACAGGGGAATCATGGTAACTCCTACAGGGATTTCGATCATCGAGGCCAAAGTTGCTAAAGAATCAGCTAGTTGATTTTCCTCACGAGGAAGGTAATGGAATGAGATTTTTCTAAACTGTATTTTTAGGCTCTCCAGGTATTCATGGTAAGGTCTCAATTTCCCATGTTTTATCCTCCAATCACCTTTTACTTGCGATATTATTAGATTCGAATCCCCAAAAACATCAATCTCATCTATTTTTAAGGCCAAGGCTGCTTCCATCCCAATTATGCATGCCTCGTATTCTGCCGTATTGTTGGTTGAGTTATACTTAAGCTTAACGGCCAATGGGGTGGGGGCTCCTCTAGGTGACATGAGGATGATTCCAACTCCGTATCCTACCTGATTGGCTGCTCCATCAAAATACATTCTCCACCGGTCTTCTTCTACTTTCATCACCCCCTCATCGGGAAACTTAAACTCTCCCCTCTCCTCGAACTCTATGGCAAAGTCGGCTAAGTATTCGGAGATAGCTCTCCCTTTGACAGATTTGGAAGTGACATATCTGATATCAAATTCAGCTAACATCATGGTTCAGCGAGAGATCCTACTGGTTAAGGCAGGCTTTTCAAAGTGGTATTTAAGTGGGTCCATTTGGGATATTAGGGTGACGGGGAAGGCTAACATGTAATGCCTAAGGCATAGCGTACACCATACCAAAGCCCAACATGCTTTCTCCAATGGTGAATAATTCAACTCATACCCAGTCATTCTTTTACTCAGGTAATATATGGCTTTTTCTACACGCTCCTCTTCCTCTTCTTGAGCCAGCATGCACCCCATGGAATTTTTGGTAATGGATAGATAAAGCAATAAAGGCTTTCCAGGTTTGGGAGGTGATAGGACAGGTGGGTTTTGGAGATAGGTTTTGATTTTCTCGAAGGCTTTCTTGCATTGGTCATCCCATTCAAACTTTTCCCCTTTCCTCAACAACTTGAATAGCAGGTCACAGGTCATGGTGAGTTTGGATATGAAACGGCTGATGAACTGCATTCTCCCTAAGATTCCCCTCAACTCCTTTTCATTTCAGGGTGACGGCATATCGGTTATGGCTTGAATTTTGGTTGGATCTACCTCAATCCCCCTCTGTGTAATTAAAAACCCCAATAATTTCCCCGTGGTAACCCCAAAAGTACATTTCTGCGGGTTTAATCTCATTCTGAATTTCCTCAATCTCTCGAAGAATTTTCTTAGTGCTTTCAAGTGCCCTTTCCTCTCCTTGGACTTCACTATCACGTCATCCACATACACCTCTACTTTTTTATGGATCATATCATGTAGCAAGGTGGTGGCAGCTCTTTGATAAGTCGCCCCCGCGTTCTTAAGCCCAAATGGCATAACTCTGTAACAATAAGTCCCCCATGGTGTGATAAAGGTAGTTTTTTCCCTATCCTTAGGTGCCATCAATATCTGGTTGTACCCTGAGAACCTATCCATGAAAGATAAAAGTTCATGTCCCGCTGTATTGTCTACTAACACGTCAATGTGAGGTAGTGGGAAATCGTCCTTAGGGCTGGCCCTATTCAAATCCGAAAATCCACGCAAACCCTAACGCGATCATCCTTTTTTGGGACTGGTACTATATTAGCGACCCATTCTGGATACTTAGTGAAAATAAAGAATCCAGCTCCTAACTGCTTTTCGACTTCCACTTTCACTTTTAGCGCCCATTCAGGCCTCATTCGCCTCAATTTTTGTTTTACGGGTTTTGAATTCAGGAAAAGGGGAATATGATGTTGGACTATTTCTGGATCAATCCCGGGCATATCATCATAGGACCATGCAAAGACATCTTTGAATTCACTTAATAAATTGATTAACTCTTTGCTTTCCTCTTTACTAAGTGTAGAGCCAATGGAAACATTTTGTGGATTATTTTCATTTCCCAAATTAATTGTTAAAGTGCCTTCAATGATCTTACATGCAGATTCATTTTCCTTTTCAATTAATTTTTGCAATTCATCCGGTATTTCACTACATTCATCACATACATCACAATTATTATGCACAGTCGAGTAAGCAGAATTAGTCATATTCTCATTAATTTTCTTGGGAGCAATTACAACAAACATGGAAATTGAAAGACCCCTCATTTGGGCTAGTACAGACTCGGGGTGAGGGGGATACCTATCACTAGACTCAAAAACCCATTCTTTCTTCTTTTCCCCTCCAAGGTCAGTGATGAAGCAATCTTCCAGGCCCTCTGTCTGAGTAATTCCTCCCATTTCTTCTTCCTCTGATTATTTTCCAAACTCTAATTTCTCCTTTTCTGTCTTTTCCTTGACTCCTTCTTCACCTCTGTTCTCCCCATCTTTATTCATGCTTTCCCCAGTACTACCCTTCCCGATCCCTCTGTGTTCTTCTTCCAGCAGGTCCTTCATTGCCAGGCCATCCAATGTGCATACCCAATCCTGGATAGTGGTGGATTTCGCGGGTACTTCCCGGTAAGGGTCCTCATAGTCAGATAAGTCATGTGCAAAAAAAATCTCAAACCCCGGCTTCATGCGTTTTTCCACTTTATCCAACCAAGGCTCCGGGAAACCGTAAAATGGGAACTCCTCTTCTTCTTTTTCTTCATTTCTTCCCTTGACGGCTGATATCCCAACCCGCGGGTATGCGTTTGCATAACAATGTTTGGAAATTTGGACACTCCTTGATGCTTCTTCCCCAGACCCATCCCCGGGAAGAATCCCATCTTTTTCATGATTCCAGCCACCAACGGGCTTGCATACTGATCAAAATAGAGTGGTAAAAACTCTTTTGGCCTGCTATCTTTTACCATGTTGATGAACTCAAACCCACCCAAGCTTGTCTCTTCCCCTTGTACTTGTACTTCCAGACCCGGGGCACTAGATGAAGCCCCAGGTGCATGTATCCAACTATCTCCTAGAACATCGCAAACTTTACCTTTCCAAATGTATTTGACTTTCTGATGGATGCTTGACGGGATGGCGCCCAAACTATGCAGCCATGGCCTCTCCAAAAGTAGATTAAAAGATGCAGGAATGTCGATAATCTGGAATTCTGCCTCTTTTTCCCCGGTCCCAATAGATAGATTCAGAAAAATGATTCCCATAACTGCCCGTTGAGTATTGTCATAGGCCCTTACCTTTTGCTCCGGTGGTATAAAAGTTGATTCATCAAGCCCCATCCTTTTAACTGTTCGAAATGGGCACACAATCAATGCGGGCCCATTGTCAACAAGACAAGCGGGCAAGGAATTTCCTAGACACTCGACGGTAATATGCAATGGCTTGTTGTGGGCGGGTCCCCCAGGGGGTAAGTCAGCTTCAGTAAAGGAGATAGCGGGAGCCAAGCTCGTACTAATCATACTGACAAGATCTTCTGGTGTGATATTAATGGAGACATCAGATTGATTAAGAGCATTGAGAACTGCTTGTCTATGACGCTTGGAAGCGATTAATAAACCCCATATAGTGATATTTGCTTGCGTCTTCTTCATCTGCCTTAGAACCCTATCTTCCTCTTCTTCCTCATTCAGCTTCCCCTTTCCTTTATCCAACTCTTGGCCTGAGTGGTCTTCCTCAAGTTCATGTGGTTTGGAGTGCCTCCCTGACCGTGTTAAATGACTGACCTCTTCTTTGAACCATAGATCATCTTGTGCTTCAGTGCCTCTCGGATTTTCATCTTCCTTGTCACTTTCGTACCAAAGATCATCCTTTACTTTACTAATGCCCTGAATGTCACCCTCTTTGTACCAAATGGAGCTGTCTTCTTCAGGTGTCCACCAATCCGCATTAGGTGCTTTTCCTATCACCTTTCCCTTGTTTTCTTCAATTAGTTCGCCCAAAGTGCAAATGTCCAAATCTCCCTGTATCTGACGAAGCTTCCTCGGATACCCCAACTTGGTGATCAACGTTGATGGATCAAAAGAGCTTTTTCCACTTTCCAGACAGTAAACTCCAGGTGGTGGTACCGCATGATGATTTGGTAGTGGATTCTTGGTTATGTTTGGTGAGTTGGTGGGTGGTTCAGATATTACCTTCTTATTTATCAGATCCTGGATTTCATGTCTCAACCTCAAGCATCGATCGGTTGAGTACTGTCCTTGCTCTTGATGGAATTTGCAATAAAGATCAATTTTGAAATTTGGAGGTAGTGGATTTGGCCTTGGTTGTGGCTCCAATAAGCGGAGGTGCCCTTTTGCTAGTAGCCTATCCAGAGCGGTGGACAATGATACTCCTAAATCTGAGAACTTCCATAAAGGTTTATCTCCTCCTCTCTTCGGGTAATTTCTGACGATATCGAACTTCTTCTCTGGCTCGCTTAGTGCATTCACATCTGTGGGATTTAAATGGCTTCCTGAACTCCCTCCTCCTGTCCCATATTTTGGACACCTATACCTGTTCACTAGCTCTTCTCTTTTGATCTTTTCGTCTTTAATGGCGTCTTCTATCCTTGTCCCAATTTTGAATAACTCAGCAAAGGTATGAATACATTGATACATTAGTTTCTCCTGGTAAACACTTTGTAGGTTCTTGATTACAATCCGTATCTATTCTTTCTCTGATGGCCGTTGCGTCATTTTTGCAGCTTTCCCTCTCCATCGCGCTAAGAATTCAGCAAATGACTCTCTATTCTCTTGCATGGTTGTTTCCGGATCCCTCACAGTTACATCGAGTTCTTGGTTGTATTCATATTGGGTGACAAAGGCTTTCACTACTTCCTCCCATATACGACTTTTGCTTGGCTCTAATGTGAAATACCAGGATAAAGTTGCCCCAGTCAGAGTTTGTTGAAACAACATGGCCATCATGGAAGGACTCAGGCCACTTGGTTGAAAGGCCCCGATGCACATCCTCACATGGTTTTTGGGGTTGCCAGAGCCATCAAACTTATCTATCTCAGGCATCTTGAAATCGGCTGGTAATTTTTCTTGAGCTCCCTCAAATAATCCTTCTAGCTCTAGCAGATAGCTATCAACCACATTGGACTTGCGGACAACTTTCTCTAGCTTTTCCACCTTCTCCTTCATCTCGATACGCTCTTTCTCAGCTTTCTCAATTTTCTCTCTCTCTGCCCTGGGTATATCAGCTCTAGGTGGTTCTGGATCCTCAAACCATTCGTCTTCTACTCCTCGAAAAGGTGGAGGAGGAGGGTCGATTATCGGTGGATCAATTACCGGCCTCTGACGGGTCAATGTTTCCAACATGGCCATCATTTGGTCCATCCTCTCTTTCAACTGCGGCATTTCTGCAGCATGTTGTTCGTGATCCATTTCTCTTTCTGTCTCTGGCTCTCTTCGTACTAACCTTGCACTCGAATCCCTGACCCAAACTGTCCTAGCATTCAATGCTATCTTGCCTACAATCATTTTTATTTTTAATCAATTTTCAAACAACTTTATTTATTTTGAAAATGCTTGGTAGAATTCTTATGAATGGCTCATATGTCATGCGGATGCGACGCATGTGTGTGTGTGTGCCTATTCTATATGCCAAAGAAAAGAAAATTCTAATCCTAACACATAAACGCATAAGCAGATAAAATCCTCATCCATGTTGAGTGCGCTAATTTCTCCTTTCATTGTGATCCTCTTTACCCCTTCAAAATTTGAAAATTTTAGAATTTTTGAAATTCATTTGACAAGCATTTCCCTAGATGATGGAATCTTTCAAAATTCTTAAGGAGATTTCCTTTGAAGGCAACATTTCACAACAAAGATGATTGGGTTGAAACTTTGCTTTGAAATTCATTTGAAAAGCATTTCTTTAATTGTGGAGATCTCTCAAATACAATTCTCAAGAATTTTGGATTATATTCCTCAACCAAAAGGTGATCGGGTCAAAATTTTGCTTTAAAAAGCGTTTCATTGGTGAAAATTTTCAGAAATTTTTGGGTTCCAAGAATTTTGGGTTCTTCGTTCAAAGATGGTTGGCCTAAGATTTTAATCAAAAAGTGAACTCCAAAGACTTTTTAAAGAGCGATTGAATACCTTGGAATAAAGATAGCAAATATCTATTTGATTCCAAAGAATACAAGGTCAATGATGCTTAGCTTAAAATTCTTTGGGTAGGAGGATCACATGATCGGATTGTTGTCGTACTCTTCATGAATTCAGATGCATACAAGGTCAATGATGCTTAGCTTAACAAGATGTAAGAGATGTAATCATATAATCAAGATTCAGCATGTTCCCAAATGTCGTGGGACATGAGAAGGAATTGCTCAAAAGTGATCAAAAGGTTACATATTTCATCAAGCAAGCATCGTCATCATCTCAAATAATCCCCTTCGAGCATACAAAACTCCCTAGCACATAATCCTAATCAAGAATTAATTTCCTAAGATCGAATGGTTCTATAGAAGCTACCATGAAAAGGCCGGGTTTTGGTCAAATAAGGGACCCTTGACACACACCCGATAGGATGCTTCATATACCAAAACATGGTACGAGATCAAGGGTGATCACACGGTCCCATTATGACTTGACCGACCGGGTTGCCCCGAGTCTCCAAGGTCATAGTTCCATGCAATCGACTGGCGAGACATGCAAGTGCAATGCAACGGGCACACAAAAATTAACTAATTCGATTAAAAGGATGCTTTCAAGTCTAATCCTCGAGTGAACCCAAAATCAGAATGCTGGTCTGCGAAACCAGAGATTCTGGGTTCGATCCCCAGCAGAGTCGCCAGATTGTGGATACCAGAATTTGGGCCCACTTTTAAAATGTTTTTCAAATTCAAAGAGTCGCCACTTAATTTTTTTTAGGAAAATTAAGAAACTGTTTTTAAAAGCAACTGATCTTTTGCGAAACTAGAAATTCTAGGTCCGGGGATTATGGAATGAAAGGGGAAGGAGCCCTGCGGACTAAAACACCCCCTTTCATCCTATCTCGTGATAGGCCTCTACTCATCATCATTTTTAATCAAATTATTAATCTAAGCATGCTCTTAACTAATACATATATCTAAATAATACATTACACAAGCATGTTGAAAAGGGTGTAAGATTGCTAACAACAAAATATCATTCATAAGCCACATAGTTCGAATAGCAAGCAAGATGATGTGCAAATAGGGAACTAGGAAACTTACCCGGGATCCAGCTGCGAATTTAAACGTTCAATGCATACATCTAAAATAAACCTAAGGAAAAAGTCTCTAGCGCATATAAACACATAAGGCAAGAACTAGTCTAAGGTGTCGCACATGGAGTTGAAAATCATGATAATCAACAAATGAAATAAATTAGAGAAGAGATGAAAGATTATACCTCAAATGCGCTACAAAACAAAGATTAGTCCACATGCTTAACATAATAATATGATATCAAACAATCAATCCTAATTCTCTAGCTTAGATGTATCAAGCATGAAATCCAACTTTATTCAATAGCTAGTTCTAATCATAAGAATTAATGTACATGAATGAATGAATGTGAACAAGAGAAACCCATGGATTTATTCACTAATTTGGACCACTTAGCCTCTAGATTTAGGCTAAATTTTCATTATTCAAAATATGATTTGGGTCCCAAGACATTAGGAGACCATTTGAGTTGAAATAAATAAGATTAGACAAAAACAGTAGCAGTTTTTTATGAATTACAGAGAGCAGACCAGATCTTAAAAAATAGAAAAACCATACTTCCAACGATTGGATCATAATGATTTTTGGATATGATATGCCTCTGTGAGTCTAGTTTATAACCCAAAAGTAAAATCAAAGTTTTAACGGTTAGATCTCTGGGAATATGGAAAACACTAGACGTCACTCAGGAATCTGTAACTCTCTGTCCAGAGATCTTGTACGATTTTCTAAAAATAGTAAATGAATGAGAAACACTTAGATCTTTTTAGGGTATCTCCCTAACACATTAAGGTACTTAGAAAAAAAATATTAGAGACCCGGGAAACTCCATTAAAATTCTGATTTATGAGTTTCAGAATAGACTTGCTGTTATGAAATTTTGGACAGAGAGTTGCATGTTTTGAAATCATAAGACCAAACCATCTTAGGCATGGAATTTCATCAATACAAAAATCACAGAGGTACTTAAATGGGTTATGAACATCCTCCAATTGGTCTCATCCATTTCCAATGAATCATGACTCTATAGAAAATCTTTGACCACAATTGGTCTATGGATTCACTGCACCTTTGTTAAATTGATGTTCGTAGTTTAGGACCAACTTGATCCATGATCCTAGAAAGGACTAGAATCAAGTTTGATGATGATTTAATGAGACAAATGGTGAAATAGGGAGAAACCCTAGATTTAACCTTGATGGATTCCTATCATAGATCACATAATTGGAGATCTAGCAAGAGAATCCTAAGGTCTTACTTGATCTTATGAATTTTGAATATAAATTATGAAAGTCTACATCTAATCCCTCTTTCAAGCATATGATCCTTGAGGAATATAGATCCATGAAACTTATTCTCCTCTCAAATTAATGGTCCTTGGAGAATATAGAATCATATTATTATTTCTCCTACCAAGGTAATGGTCCTTGGAGACAAATGACATCCCTACTACATAAACCTCTATGGAATATAGCATGAATTCCATAAGATTTTAGTGAGGAGATTTTAAACCATGAGCCAAAACTTGATTTCAACAAATCACATGTAGAGATGATCATAATCCTCTTTAATCCCCATATAAATCATAAGATCATAGGGAATTAGAGGATCAAACTTAAAGAAATCTAATAAGATATTGAAGATCTCATAGATTTCTTGAGAAGAATGTAAACAAAATAAAGGAAATCAAAGTATTATTTGAAAATTTCAAGTCAAAACTCTTTTATTCATGAATCCAAAGCTCTAATTAGACCCAAATTAATGAAACCCCATGATATTCAATCACAAATTCTCGGTGGTGTGTGATGAAATGAGGTAAGATGAGAGGTTTTGAAAATGTGTAAAGATCCTAGGGCTATGAATTTGTGATTGAATTGCCTAATTCTATCAAGTGATTGAAAGGTTAGCTCTAAGACCTCAAAGATTTCTTCTATCCTTTATGAAGTTCCTCCAAGGATCTTCAAATTCTTCTCCAAATTCTTCAAGTCCTTCCAACTTCTTCAAGTTCTTCAAGAAAATTTCTTCTCCTCTTCTCAATTCTCTCTATGATTCTTATATTTCTCTAAATTCAAGTACATCTTTTGTATCTATGAAAAATGATTCAAAAGTCCTCCAAAATGGAGATGAAGGCCTGTTTATATAGACCATCACCTCAAGGTTAAATGGGTAGATTCGAGTGGAAACCTATGTGCAAAGTTTTCTTCTAGAACATGTGAGAAAAGCAGTCTGTTACAGCCCGCGGAACACGATGGCTTACGGCGGCACTTGCTGAGTGCCGGGCGGCACTCACCGAATGCCGGGCGGCAAACCGTGAGTGCCGACGCAGCACTCAGTGAGTGCCGTCGGGTTTTCCACGTGCCGGGGCTAACTGAATTTGGTTCTTCTTTTAAATTTTCACAAGGAATATTAATCAAAACCTAATTTTTATTAGTTAACTTTATTTATCTATATATATTTGTGCTAAAATGCACCCATGTGCATGGTATACACCCATGTGCATGATATTTCCTTCAATGCACTAATTCTTTCTTCTCTTTTCTCTCTTTTTTTTTTTTTTTTACTTTCCCTTCTCATTTTTATCCTTTCTTCAAAATAAACTCTCTTTTTTTTTGTTTTTGTTTTAACCTCCTATTCTTTTTTTCAAAAAACTTTTATCTTTTTTTTTTTATTTATTAGAAATTCCAGACTAGGTTTCCCATATGCTCTTTGTCGTTCGGGTTTCCTCCGAATACCCAAATTCTTTCTTTCCCTCTCTTTTTATTTTCAATGCTTGAATCTTAACTTGAAGAAGATTTTGAAGATTTTGAATTTTTTGAAAATTCTTCGAATGTCACCAGCCATCGGTCTTTTAGAGGTAACCAATCCCTAGATTTGACGTTTAGTCAAAATTGGGGTGTCAACAATAATATTGCCCTATCACAACGTGATAATGTCAGTTAAGGAATATTCCAAAACTTATCCCACCATATCACCTTCCATGAAGAACAGAATGAAGTGCACTACCAAACATACATTAGGTCAATCAATACGTCAGTGCGACCTAAATTGGTGTAGTGCCACAAGGGTGGTGGGCTGGTGGCCCATCATGTAAAGGTGAAAAATCAAATACCACAATTTGTACTAAAGCTGCGAAATCAACATGCTGACTAGATCAATATGTTGACTAAAATACTGTGGTAACCTAGTGTTTGCAGGCCGATTGGAACATTTTGATCGGACTCATGAGACCGATGGAAAAATTAATGGCTAAGTGGTTACTTCAAAAGTTGATCGGGCTTATTACAGCCGGGCTAGCACCTTTGCTTAATCGGACTGACCACCATGAGATCGGACTAACCACGAGTTGATCGGGCTTACTACCGTTGCGCTAGTACTATTTCTCACTCGGACTGATCACTCTTTGATCGGGCTGACTAATACATAAATTCGGACTTATAGACCGATTGTGTAAATTATTGCTAAATGTGGTAGGGTCAAGTCAGAGTGCTCGGGCTGATTGGCATGCTACCTCATTATCAATTCAGCCAACATGCTAGCTGGCTTCATTCTATCTGGCTGGCTTCATTCTATCGGGCTTGGACCAAATTTGGCCATCAACATGACATTCAACTATCTTTTGGAAAGTGCCAAAGAGGGCCCACCAGTGACATCAGGCTTCAAGCCAAATTGGCCTTAATCAGTGTGATCGGCCACTACATAGTTGTTCCAAATTGGCAACTTAGTTGGTGCTGTCAGTATTCTAATCAATTTGGGAAGGGTTTCTCCCTACAAACTCTCAACGTGATAATATGTATATTACTCCGTAGCAGATTAGGGAAGATTATCACATTATTTGGCAAGATAATATTATTGATATTATCTAGTTGGGAAGTATATCTTTTACTTGGAGGGGAAGTCAGCCGAACCAAGCAATATGCGGACCAGATATAAGATCTATACGCACATATATATATTCGAAGATATAACACAGATTTTATCAGATTTTGGGAGATAAATCTGGTAAATTATACCAGATTATTATTGATCAGATATTTCCTACCTTATCTAGGAGACCTCCATGGCCGCTATAAATCAGCAGGCTGGGCAACCATCACCACTCCGCGTATCTTCGAAAAAGCATTCAACCATGCATTCTTAAAACATTCTTAGCGTTCTTAGTTTAGGCAAATAAAAAGCATCCTTTTTATTTTCTTAGCTTTTCAATTACTTCCTGTAATTTTCTTTTCTACAATTAAATAAAAGTCCATTTTATTTAATTTCTTTTGCTTATGACTTGTATGGCTTGTATGCTTCAATACTGCCATAGGACCTTAAGTGAGGGTACTTACCTCTCACTTTTCACGATCGCCCGTTAGAAGTCAGATTTTCAAAACCTTGTGTATCACTCACACAAGTGATTTAGGAAATTTTGTGTTTATTAGTTTGGGTCTACCTAACAAGGCTCTGGCACGCCTGAACAACAATTACAGCAAACAATTTGGCACGCCCGGTGGGACAGCCGAGTGATGAATCATGTTCACTGAAGCATGGTTACAATTCTACTACAACCAAATTGGTTAGTGTAATGAATCAATCAGCTAACTTCAACAAGAGATTAATCCTCTCAAAAACGATAAATCTGCTACTTACAAGGCTTTATGGGATAAGCCGTGGGATCCACAGTACCCAAATCAGCACGCCATTGTAGCCCCATATGATTTTGCCATCCATGATCTTTACAAAAAGATCTGGTGTTTTGAGGCCGATGTTAAGTACTTTACCCAAGATATCGGCCACCTTCAAGCGAGTGGAGCTGACTGTCCACCCCCCAATGGAAACTCTTTCATGTCTCGGGATGAGTTGCTAGATGGTGGTTGGAAGCAAAAATCAATCGGCTTATCAGATTTACAGGTTGAAGAACAAGACGAATCGGTTGCTGCTCGAGAAAGCCGTAGTAGTGTCCTTAATGATATCGCTCTTCAACTTAAACTCCTAAAATTTCAACGGCCCAAGAAGACCGATGTTATCACTCTAAATCAAGAGACCGATGACTTTGGTCATCTTGATTCCATGCTGTCCAAACCGCTCGGGGGGCAAGAAGACGGCGAAAAAATAATTTCTAAGGAAAGGCCAAGTGATCTTATATCGGTCATAGATCCTCTCACCGACGTAGAAGAAGACGATGAAGCGCTCGGGGGGCAAATTCAAGACAAGCCTCAAAATTCTGTTGAGGTCGAAGAGGAAAAGTGTGATAGGCTGAGTGATCCTGTATCGGCCATAGACCCTCCAGTTAGCGAGGAGGACGATGACGAAGACCCCCTTGGTGATGAAGATGGCGATGAAGGGCTCGGGGGCAAGCTTCGCAGAGACCGATTGACTATAATTCGGTCCATGAAGTTTTTGAAAATATTTCTTTGAGGAAAATCAGCCTCAGGGAATTGTTCAAATTTTTTGGTTTCCTTGTAGTGTTCGATTATTATTTTTATTTTAAGCCAATTAATTATTTGGCTTGGGTTGATCTACATCCACGATGGCTGTGTGGATGTCACCAAAAACTAAAGGTTATTTGGTGGCTATTTTTGCAACAATGGTATTATCGAGAGACTGAAAAGTTATTAGGACCGAAGGTGAAAATATTAATTCGGTCTAACTAATAGTGCTATTCGGACTCAAAAGGCCGAAAGCAAGTGAAATAATAAATAAAGTATTGCTAGAAGGATGCTTGGGATGCTGAATCGGACTCATGAGGCCGATGGTATAGTGTCAGAAGTGCTTGTGTAACAGTCAAGTGGTGGAGCCCGATTATATAAGGTAAAGTACTTACATGTCTCAGTCAAGCTACAGGTGTCAAACGGTCTCATGGGCAAGCCCGATACTGCGAGAAAGGTAATCGGTCTCTAGAAAAATATGGCCATTCAAATTTCACTTGCTTTTATTTTAAATGGTCAGGGGGCAATTGTTTGCACCTAAAAAATACATTTTTTAAATTAAATATTGGTAGAGGCCGATTGGAATATTTTGATCGGACTCATGAGACCGATGGAAAAATTAATGGCTAAGTAGTTACTTCAAAAGTTGATCGGGCATATTACAGTCGGGCTAGCACCTTTGCTTAATCGGACTGACCACCATGAGATTGGACTAACCACGAGTTGATCGGGCTTACTACCATTGCGCTAGTACTATTTCTCACTCGGACTGATCACTCTTTGATCGGGCTGACTAATACATAAATTCGGACTTATAGACCGATTGTGTAAATTATTGCCAAATGTGGTAGGGCCAAGTCAGAGTGCTCGGGCTGATTGGCATGCTACCTCATTATCAATTCAGCCAACATGCTAGCTGGCTTCATTCTATCGGGCTGGCTTCATTCTATCGGGCTTGGACCAAATTTGGCCATCAGCATGACATTCAACTATCTTTTGGAAGTGCCAAAGAGGGCCCACCAGTGACATCAGACTTCAAGCCAAATTGGCCTTAATCAGTGTGATCGGCCACTACATAGTTGTTCCAAATTGGCAACTTAGTCGGTGTTGTCAGTATTTTAATCAATTTGGGAAGGGTTTCTCCCTACAAACTCTCAACGTGATAATATGTATATTACTCCGTAGCAGATTAGGGAAGATTATCAGATTATTTGGCAAGATAATATTGTTGATATTATCTAGTTGGGAAGTATTTCTTTTACTTGGAGGGGAAGTCAGCCGAACCAAGCCAATTTGCAGACCAGATACAAGATCTATACGCATATATATATATTCGAAGATATAACACAGATTTTATCAGATTTTTGGAGATAAATCTGGTAAATTATACCAGATTATTATTGATCAGATATTTCCTACTTATCTAGGAGACCTCCATGGCCGCTATAAATCAGCAGGCTGGCCACCATTCAACCACTCCGCGTCTGTTCGAAAAATCATTCAACCATGCATTCTTAAAACATTCTTAGCGTTCTTAGTTTTAGGCAAATAAAAAGCATCCTTTTTATTTTCTTAGCTTTTCAATTACTTCCTGTAATTTTCTTTTCTACAATTAAATAAAAGTCCACTTTATTGAATTTCTTATGCTTATCACTTGTATGGCTTGTATGCTTCAATACTGCCATAGGACCTTAAGTGAGGGTACTTTCCTACTCACTTTTCACGATCGCCCGTTAGAAGTTAGATTTTCAAAACCTTGTGTATCACTCACACAAGTGATTTAGGAAATTTTGTGTTTATTAGTTTGGGTCTACCTAACAAGGCTCTGGCATGCCCGAACAACAATTACAACAAACACCTAGTCAAGGCCGATTAGCTGGGTAACGGTGGAATCGGACTCACATGGTATCACACATTAACGATCCATTCCTCTGGATCCCAGCACGATTAAACATGTCATTAAATCATTGCCATTTTTCCCATCAGGCTCCATGTGTCATAGATATCATAAGACCCAGTGACTTTGATAAGAAGCTACTAAATGGCCAGTCAGATCATAGCTAGATGATTCAAACCCATTCCGTCTATCTTTGAACCAAATATTTAGCCATTAATTTGGCAATCGGTCTCATAGTCCGATTGAAAAATCTTAATCGTTCTTTTACAAATTTAACTTAAAAAAATACATTTTTTCGGTGCAAATAATTGTCCCCTAGCTCTTTATATTGAAAAAAACTATTGAAATTTGAAGAGCCATATTTTATCAGACCGATGATCGGACAACTCGATCATCCCAAATCTTCAAAAATTCCATTAGCCTTAATACTTGTGCCAAATTGATTTGGTACCCATTTAATGGAACATATTCAGAACACTGCATTATATTCCCTAGACTTAATGAAAGAAAGACGGGCAAAGTCTTTACTTGGGTCCCACTATAGACTTGGTTTTAGGTGACCTGAGACATGATTGATTGCTTTATTAGATTGCACAGTTTGCATTGATCAACAATTGGAACTAAGAACAACAAAGATGTAGGAGTGTTCTTCCTCCCATCGGGCCCACCATATGCCTTTAATCAAAGCAAGCCCACCATTCATGTAAGCATGAAAGCATTTTTTACTGAACAGACCTCCTCATTCACCAATCAGCACCCGGCCCTTTACCGGTGCAAATTGACCCCAACAACTTCTTCTTCTGTTTCTGGTTTGGTCTGCTCCTAGTCCCAACATTGTATTTTGACCGAATTAACTTTTAGTTTAGGCCTTTTTAATATTTCCTGTCTTTGGGTATGCGAATTAACACAAGCCATACAATTTATTGGCTTACAATAAAAAAATAATTGATCACTACCAGGAGACCAAAAAATTTTAACAACTCCTCAATGGTGAATTTTCTCAAAGGAATATGTTCAAAAAGTTTATAGACCAAATTAGAATCAATCGATCTCGGTGAAGCTTGCCCCCCAAGGACTTCATCGCTGATTTCTTCATTGTCCTCCTCACTAACAGGAGGGTCAATGGCCGTTACATGATCACTCGGGCTATCAAACTCTTCCTTTTTGGCCTCAACAAAATTGTGAGGCTCGTTAGAGTTTTTCCCCTGAGTGTTTTGTCGTCTTCTTCAACATCAATGAGAGGCTCTTTAGCCAAAAAAAAATTATCAGCCTTTCCTCAACTACAGTTTTGGAAATTTGCCCCTCGAGCGGTAAATCTGATAAACTGTTTGATTTACTTCGCCACTCAACATCTAGAAAATCCTCCATGGATATGAAATTTTTTCCATTGGGTGGTGGCTCTTCAGCTCCACTTGAGGCAAGAAGTAGACTGATTTCGTTGTTAAAAAACTGTATGTCGGTCTCTAATTGGTTAATCTCAAGGTTAAGTTGACCAATTTCATCCTCACATCGACTTATTTCACGGTCATGCCAATGACATTACGAATACCATGGAGATTCAACCATTTGTAGGATTGAATTGCAACAGAGTCTCACCTCATTGTGGTTGAGATGAGAAATTAAATCTTTAAGGTGTATTTTTGTAGTTCCGCCAATAGATTTGATTGTTGTAGAAATGCAGCTATGCATCATGGTATACATTGCTCATCACCTGGCTATCCCACCGGGCGTGCCAAAATGTTTACTACATTTATTGGTTCAGGCGTGCCAAAGCCTTATATGGTAGACTCAAACTTGTAAAACAAATTTCTTAAAATCACTTGTGTGAGTGATACACAAGGTTTCATAATCTAACTTCTTAGAGACGATTGTGAAGGGTGAGTATAAAAGTACCCTTACCTAAAGGTCCCTAGACAATGTTGAAGCAGACAAGCCTAGCAAGTGATGAAAAACAAACAAAAGAAATTAAATAAAAATTGGGTTTTATTTAATTGAAAATAAAAGAGATTACAATAGAATACTGGAAAACTATTCTAAGAATACTAAGAGAATGCTTTTTCATAATGCATTTGGATGCAGTGCATTGAGGTGATGCAGAGTACCTTCAACGCTTGCCAGCTTGCTGATTTATAGCGGCCATGTGCTAAAGTTGACAAGGAAATAAAAAGTCTTCCATAATAATCTACTACAATTTATCAGATTTATCACCCAAAATCTGATAAAAGATGCCATATCTTAAATAATATTTACTTATATATATGTATATATATATCTTGAATCTGGTCCATCTCTTGGCTTGATTCGGCTGACTTTCTGTCCAAGTAAAAAGATATACTCCCAAAACTCTTAATATTATCTTTCTATAAGTGATAATATTTTGAAATATTATCTTTCCATAATTTAATAATATTACCCATATCTACCATATAATAATATTGCCCTATCACAGCGTGATAATGTCAATTAAGGAATTTTCCAAAACTTATCCACCATATCACCTTCCATGATGGACAGAATGAAGTGCACTGCCAAACATACATTAGGCCATCAATGAGTCTGTGCAGCCCGAATTGGTGTAGTGCCACAAGGGTGGTGGGTTAATTGGTGGCTCATCGTGTATAGGTAAAAACCCAAATATGGTGAGGCACCCCACAATTTGTTTCCATTGGCCAAATAAAGTTGCGAAATCAACATGCTGATTGGATTAATATGCCGATTCAAATACTATGGTAACCCAGTAGAGGCCGATCCGCTAGGCAATAGAGGAATCAGACACACATGGTGTCACACATTAACTATCCATTCCTCTGGATCCCAGCACCATTTAACATGTCATTAAATCTTTGCCATTTTTCCCATCGGGCTCCATGTTTCATAGATATCATAAGACCTAGTGACTTTGAAAAGAAACTACTGCATGACTAGTCTGATCATAGCTAGATGATTTAAACCCATTCTGTCTAACTTTTAACCAACTATTTAACCATTAATTTGGCAATCGGTCTCATAGTCTGATTGAAAAATCTCAATCGGCTTATACAAATTTTGATCCAAAAAAATATATTTTTTGAGTGCAAATAGAAGAACTCTCCCCTTGAAACTGAAATGAAAGTGGAGATTATATAGGCAAGTAAAAAATTATTGTGTGAGATCCAGTGAAGCCAATAAGTGAATGTTCTCTTTTATTCTTTTTATTTTCTCTTAGGGAATGAATGCTGCTGATGAAGGGATGAGATGAGATAAGACCAGAGCATGAAGAGAAAAAAAAAGGCTAACTCCACTGGCGTGTATAATTGAAGGCCAATAATGGACATGGGAGTTTAACCAGTATGACAAGATACGTGATATACATGCCTGGCTTTTTGACCAAAACCTTTGATTTGTCATATCTTTTTCATCTGACGTCCGTTTCTCAAATTTGAATTTTCTTTAAAATATGATTTTCAACGAATACATGCCTTTGCAAAAAAAATGTCTTGGAATCATAAAATTCATTTGCATTTTTTAAAATAATTTTTGAGAAAATTGCTTCTTTTTTTTTTCCTTTTTTATTTATTTTATAAATGGGTTGGGTGAAAATGTGGTGTCTACAGCTGCCCCTCTTTGTCATGTTTGTGGAGCAAATTGTGACTAAGAAAAGGAGACACCCATTTTTGCATCAACTCTTTCGTGAATTCTCATTTTTTTTTGGAAGGAATGTACAAGAATACGAATGATATCAAAGTCTGTTCGAGATGCCTACGTATCTTATGTAGGAAGAATCATATCTAGCATGGTTCAAGCGAGTGATACCACAATTGGCGAAGAGTGAAGTGATGTGCTAGAGTAGGCAAGTGAGTGGTGTACCAAGGTAGGCAGCTGGGAATTGGGAGTATTGCTAGATTGGGCAAATACCTCCACTGGGGATTAAGAGTGCTACCAGAATGGGCGAACGACTCGCTGGGGATTCTTATGAGAATCGAATTGAAGAGGAATGGTATAGTAGAGAAGTGCGTAATGGCGTAATCTCAAACTCTAACAAAAAAAAATTTAGTAAAGTAAGGGTATGGTCGAGCTCGCTGCGCTACCTACGTATCTCATGTGAGGAAAAATAGACTAGGTATAGTTCGTAATGACGAAAAAGATGCCATGTTAAGATAGTGAAGAGCAAAACGCCACGTGGGGCGTAATTGTTGTGAGGATTTGAGAGCGAGATGCCGCGTCGGGTGTGATCGCTATGGGATAGAGAGTGGCTAAATATGATATGCGTGATTGTCATGAGATGGGAGAGGGTAAGATAAATACCTGATGCTTGATGTTGGTTGAAGTAGGATGCTGTTTAAGGGACTTATACCTGATTCCAATAATAGATGATGATATGATTTAGGACACCACTTGACGGCCTTGCACTTGATTCTTGTTTGTTGTAGTTATGAACGGGATGCCACTTAATGGACTTATTCTCGATGATTGAAGAATGTGAACAAGATGTCGCTGTTGGGCTCATTTCTTAGCGATCGAGATTCATGAAAAGGATGTCTCTGATGGACTCCTTCCTTGCTAGTGATTTATGTGAACAAGATGTCTCTGATGAACTCGCCTTTTGGCGATTGAGATATGTGAACAAGATGTATCTGATGGACTCCTTTCCTGGTAGTGATATATGTGAACAGGATATCCTTAACGGACTGATCTCCTGGAAGTGAGATAAGTGAACAGGATGCCTCTTGATGGACTCACTCCTAAGCTTGAAGATATTAATGGGATGCCACTTGACAGACTTATTCCTGATAGTGAGATTGTGAACAAGATGCCTCTTGAAGGACTCATCATGAGCTTGAAGATGTGAACGGGATGTCACTTGATAGACTCATTCCTGATAGTGAGATTGTGAACAAGATGCCTCTTGATGGACTCACTATTGAGCTTGAAGATGTGAATAGAATGTCATTTGACAGGCTGATTCCCGATAGTAAGATTGTGAACAGGATGTCACTTGACAAACTCACTCCTGAGCTTAACGATGTGAACAAGATGCCACTTGACGGACTCATTCCCAAAACTGAGATTTTGAACAGGATGCCTCTTTATGGACTCACTCTTGAGCTTGAAGATGTTAACAGGATGCCACTTGACAGACTCATACCTGATAGTGAGATTGTGAACAAGATGCCTCTTAACGAACTCACTCTTGAGCTTGAAGATATAAATGGGATGCCACTTTATGGACTCACTCACGATAGTGAGATTCAAAATAGGATGCCTATTAATAGACTCGCTTTTGAGTTTGAAGATGTGAATGGGATGCCACTTGACAGACTTATTCCCGATAATGAGATTGTGAATAGGATGCATCTTGACGAAATCACTCCTGAGCTTGAAGATATAAGTGGGATGCCACTTGATGGACTCATTCTTGATAGTGAGATTGTGAATAGGATGCCTCTTGACAAACTTACTCCTGAGCTTGAATATGTGAATCGGGTACCACATGACAGACTCATTCCCGATAGTAAGATGAGCTCACTCCTGAGCTTGAAAATATGAACGGGATACCACTTGACGCACTCATTCCCCACAGTGAGATTGTGAACATGATGCCTATTGACGAACTCACTCCTGAGCTTGATATATGAACGGGATGCCACTTGACAGACACATTCCTAATATGAAGATTGTGAATAGGATGCCTCTTAACAGACTCACTCCTGAGCTTGAAGATGTGAAGGGGTTAACACATGATGGACTCATTCCTGATATTGAGATTGTGAACAAGCTGCCTCCTGACGGACTCACTCATGAGCTTGAAGATGTGAACGGGATGCCACTTGATGGACTCATTCCTGATAATGAGATTGCGAACATAATTCCTCTTGACAGACTCCCTCCTGAGCTTGAGTATGTGAATGGGATGCCATTTGATGGACTCATTCACGATAGTGAGAGTGTGAACAGGATGCCTCTTAACAGACTGTCTCATGAGTGGGATGCCTTTGACGGACTCACTCTTGAGCTTGAATATGCGAATGGAATGCCACTTGACAACCTCATTCCTAATAGTGATATTGTAAATAAGATGTCTCTTAATGGACTCACTCCTGAGCTTGAAGATGTGAACGGTATACCACTTGACGGACTTATTCTTGATAGTGATTGTGAACAGGATGCCTCTTAACGGATTCACTCCTAATCTTGAAGATGTGAATGGGATGCCACTTGATGGACTCATTCCCAAATAAGTTGCCTCTTAACAGACTCACTCGTAAGCTTAAAAATGTGAACGGGATGCCACTTGATAGACTCACTTCCGATGGTGAGATTGTGAACAGGATTCCTCTTGACGGACTCACTCCTGATGTTGGATGATATGAACTTGGTGATCCTAATTAGGGTACATACTTCTTGATGATCCGTAGATGAGAGGTTTATTTGACATGTAGATCTGAGTAGACGGATTGTTGTAGAGTTAAAATCTGATCAAAGACTGTATGCAGTGGATGTTTTTTGGAAGTATGTGTGGACACGTGGAATTGATTTTCCTTTTGTTTTGAAATTGATTTAAAAAAAGTAAGAAAGGTTTGTTGAAAACAAATACAGAGTCGCAACTTGGTCTTTAGGGAACCAAGAAACCCAATTTGACTCACCCAAATGGATAAAGGTCACCGACCCTTCATAACCAAAGAACTTGACTCGAGGTTTTGGTTCGAGAGAGGAAAGAGCCTTTGTCATGACTCAAACACCTTTGACTCGCCCCGTCTCTCGACGGGCCTCAATTAGCATCCAAATAATCATCATATATTATGTTTGGTTTGACAATTAATACTATGATAGTATATTACATCTCATAAGAATCTTGAAATGGAAGATCGAAAGATAAGATATCATTTGTAAAATCTAAGCCAAGTATCACACAATGCAAAAGTGAAAGATCACACAAACAAACCTAGGAAAAATCGTCTAATCACACAAACAAACCATGGATGCAATGTATGATCCTAGGATGTGCAAGGTAGTAGTGTGTTTGTGTTTATGGATTTCTAGAATGACTTAGAAAGCTAAAAATATGCATGAATGAATGAAGGATGTTATTATAGGATGTGTACAAATGTAGTATGAACTACTTCCTAAGAGATGAGCTAATTTGGGATGCATGTAAACATCTAGTCAAAGAGTCAAAGTTAAAACAAGCTTGCTGTGAATAGTGGACAGAACAGTGAGCTAATATTGTAAAAATGGAAAAGTGGGGTTACGAATGTTTTTAATTCATAATTTTTATGGAGATCATCCTTATTGTGTCTAGAACACATATCAAAAAGCCAAATCACTACTGAAATTACAGATTAAGAGAAATCATATAAACAAGAGAGGTTACTCAGAAACAGAGTTCGTACTGTCGACTGAAAGGTAGAAAAATCTAAAAAAAATGAAAATAAAACATTTGGAGGCCCATTTTATACAAAAGGTTCCCTAAGACACTGAAGTTCAATGGAAAAATGAGTTGGGACCACTCTCTTTGTAAACGTTTTCTGAAAAACAAGTTGAAAGTCAACCAAGCTATTGTGACAACGAAAACAAAATGTGTGGAAGGAATGTTTGGGTCAAAATGAGACACTTCCAAGTGTTTTTAAGTCAAAACAAAAATCGTGGGTATTCTATAATGAGTTAGGAAGATTTTTCAAGTGGTCTCATAATCATCCTTTGAGTGTTGAACTCAAAATGTCATTTTAAAATTGGATGACTCACTTTTTGGAGACTTTTAGGAAAACAAGGTTTATTTTCTTGGAATTCAAATGTTGAGGTTTTGGAGGGGTTTTGAAATAGAGGTTTTGAAAGCATATTTTCAACACTAAAAGGAGATTATAACCACTTAGAATATCAACATCAAACTGTAGACACCCCGATTTTGACCAGACGTCGGATTAAGGGGAGTGTTACCTCTAAGATCCGATGATGACAATGTCCAACTTATCTAGGACTTCTAAAAGGTGATCCAAGCTCTTCGAAAGGCTCTTCAATTCAAACAAGAGAGAGAAAAGGAAAAAAAGAAGAAAAATGACACATGGCTTATATCTACGGCACTCTCGGGTTGACGATGCGGCACTCCCTGATTGCTGCACGGCAGTTGGTAAGTGCCGCAACGGCAGTCAATGAGAGCACCAAAAAGCCATCAAATGCCGCAAAAATTAGAATTCCAAAAAAGGCAGCAGTCCGCGGAGTTGTCCGCGGCATTCTTTGTGTGCCGGATTGGTATTCATCGAATGCCGCGACGTTTTTCAGTGAATGCCGCTTCCATCTCCACCGAGTGCCGCATTTTTGTGTCTGCCAGCTTTGCAATAGTATGCTTGCACCTTCAAAAGGACGACCGAAATTAGGGTTTTTGCTGTGAAAATACTGAAATACCCTTTTAAAAATTGCCTATATATAGGGGATGAATATCCCATTACAAAGGATCTTAAGTTGGTGAGTATCTTGGATTAGATTTCTAAATTCCCTTGTTTTCAACCTCTTAAAATTCTCTAAACACAATTAGGAGTAAGTCTTTTTAAAAGAACAGCTAGGAGGGGAGCTTGATTAGCTTGGGAAAATCCTAAATCAACCAAGAAGTTGAGGATACTTGGAGGTAACCTCTAAGTAATTAGTCTCTAATTCTAAGTTCAATCACAACATATGGGACTCTTTGGGGTTCTTTGTACATATAAATGTTGTTATTGAACTTCTATTTCTAGATTTGGAGAAAAAAAGCCTTATGTTTAAGGTTGAATAAATCATGAAGTTAATCTACATATTACTTGAGTCTTGGTTCCCTTTCCTTTTCTTTTCTTTGATTATAATCATCTCTTAGGACTTATAAGACTTTTCATGTCTTTCTTGAGCCCCTTAGACTTGAAATCCCTTAATCTTCTTGTGAGCTCATGATTCATGAGAGGGCTAAGTTTGATATTTGCATGTTTGGTCAATGAATCTAAACCTACCATCATGGTTTAGGTTCATTATTTTGAGATTTCATGAAGTTCCTTCATACTTTATTGAGGTCTATAAATACAAGTGTCATTAGTTTCCAAGGACCACCAAGTGGGAGAAAAAATAATTTAGGCTAAGCCAAAGTCAATGGCTATGAGCCAATGTTAACAAGTGAAAGGTATATTTGACAAAAGGTGTAGTGAGTTCACTAACCATTTTTGATTAAAGATTTTAGTTAAATAACGAACCATTTATCAAATGAAACCAACTGGAGATTATCAATAACACAAAGTTTTTACCACTGTGATTTTTGTTTTAATGAGATATCTTGTTTAAAGTGGTTTGGTCTTGGATTTTGTGAAGTAATCACAATCTGTCCAGAATTTCAGAACATCAATACCTTTTTGAAATGAATGAATCAGAGCTTTAATCAAGTATTCTCAGCCCCAAATAATTTTTTCTAGGTAGTTTAATGTGTTAGGGAGATACCCTAAAAAGATCCAAGCATTTCTAATTTTTTTTACTATTTTTTAAAAATCGTACAAGATCTCTGGACAGAGAGTTATAAATTTCTGAGTGAAGTCTAGTGTTTGTCTAATTTTCGGAGATTGAACCGTTGATCTTTGATTTTTCTTTTTGGGTTGGAAACTAGACTTACAGAAGCATCTTGTGTCAAAATTCATTGACATCAAACCATGGAAACTATGCTTTTCCAATTTTTTAAATTTTGATTTGCTCTCTATAATTTTCAGAATTTTTGGACAGATTTGGTAAATTTTGTAAATAATAGTTCAAATGACCTTTCTATATTCTAGGGTTTAAACCATGCTTTAATAATGATTAGTTGAACCTAAATTCAGAGGTTAAAAGATCCAAATCAATGAATAACTTCATAGCTTACTCTTGTTCATTTTCATGTATTCACCCATATAGATTTATACTTGTAATTGGAGTCCACTTTGTACTAAGAATTCATAATTATGCCAATTCTTTCATACTTAATAGATTTAAACTAGAATCTTAGGATCAATTATTTGATATCTTGTTTGAAGCATGTTGACTAAACCTTTGTTTTGTAGTGCTATTAAGGTATGATTTCTCAAACCCCCCTCTTTAGCTTATTCAATCTCTTAATTTTATTGATTTTTCGACCTCATGTGCGACACCTTAGAATTAGGTATTACCTTATGTGTATATATGTCATTAGAGACCCTTTTATTAGGATTTCCTATTTTTGTATGCATTGCACGTTTCAATATTGCAGCTGGACCCTAGATAAGTTCTCTAGTTCCTTAAATGCACATCATACTGTTTGCTAATTGAAATATGTCATTTTGAGTGATATTTTCTCATTTAAAATCTTACACCCTTTTAGACATGCTTTTGTAATGTATATGTACATAGTAATTTAATTAAAAGGATGCTGAGTAGAGGCCTATCTCGAGATAGGATGAGAGATGGTGTTTTAGTTTGTCGGACTCCTTCCTCTCTGATTCCATAATCCCCGGACCTAGTTTATCTCTTGTTTCCAAAAGATCAGGTTGTTTTAAAATGGTTTCTTAATTTCCCTTTTAAAAATTATGTGGCGACTTGTGTTTTGAATTTGAATTTGAAAATGTTTTAAATAAAAAGGCTGTGGGTAGAAAAATGTTGGTATCCACGCAAACTTACTTCAAGAACGTACAAGATTGTTAGAGAACACTGTTTTCATTTTTGGGAATAACTTCAAGAATACATAGGAATGTATTGAAGTTAGAATCATCATCTATCAAACATGTTTTTGAGGTCAAGAGCTACTATGCATAAGGATTCACTCACCTCAAATAGCATGTCATCATCTAGATGATTATGAACTAGTAAGTAATCAAAGAAAAATAAAAAAAGAATTGAGGTAAGAAGAGATGAACATATATAAACAAGCAAGTAAATAACAATCATAGTTGATAATCATTGAAATATTGGACATGTCGCTTGGTATTTCACTCATATATAGTGACTTTGGACATGGAAGTAGCTTCTTATCTCTTAAATGCTCACAAAAATGGTGGTTGGGTGTATTGAATGTAAAGTAAAGAGAAGTAATGAAGTAAAAACAAGGTTGGAAACTCACTTTCATGTTGAAAATCTAAGAAGGAAGCCTTCTTTCTCTCTATTCTAACCTCATCTCTACAACTTTCTCTCTAAAACTTCTATAAACTTGCATTTGCCACCCGCAAAATGAAGAATCAAGGGGAGCTTATATAGGCCAATTTGGTTGGAGTTTGTGATTTATAAAGTGCTCTCATTGGTCTCAAACATCTATGAACATAAAAAGTCATTTTGGTTTTCAATTATTCAATTTAGGGCCATAAAACAAAATTACAAAAAAAGAACTTCTGGGGAAGAGTGCCATGGCTGCACTAGGCCTGTGCCGCGGCAGCAGTGGGCCAGTGTCATGGTGGCACTGCTCCTCAAACGCCCAGATTATTCAATTTAGGCTCCCAGAGGTTTTGATATTCGCGAAAAGGTCATATTTTGTCCAAAATTCACAGAAAATGCATACGAACTCCAAACTGAGGTTGTGATATACCGTTGGAAAGATAATAGAGTCTACTTTCTATAAAAAATAGTCTGGAGATAGGTCACTTTGAAAAGTTTTGCGGTATTCACAATAAAGCCGATTTGATCGCCTTTTTTACCTTCAAAAATTTATAATAAATCCGTTCTAAATCCAGAAATTATGTACGATATACCATTGGAAAGCTATTGACCTAGCCTAGTATCCATGAAAAATGATATGGTGCTCCAGTTTTCAAGTCAACTTTTCGGTCCAATCGGTCAAACTTAGGATCTCTAGAAAGTTCTGGGAACCTCTCAGAGCTCCTAGGAGTTGACGTTTTTGTTTAATTTTATTTTAAAACTCATTTTAGTACTTTTCACATGATCTAGGATAATCTCAGAACTTTTAGGCGAGTTCGGATGATTTCAGTCAAACCCTGGTCAAACTTGGGTCAAACCGGTCAACAGGGACTTCTGGGGGTCTCTGAGAGTTGATGATTTCATCTAATTTAGCTTCAAAATCTATTTTCTTACTTTTTTATGACATAGCATGTTTCCAGAACTATTGGTTCAAATCTAGGAGTATTTGAGTTTTCAGGGGTATTTTGGTCATTTGTACCACTTTTGAGTATTTTGAGAGATAAAATTAACTTCCAGGAGTTCTTTTTGAGTCCTTTTCGATCATTGTGAACCATCAAGCTATGGGTCTCCGAAATCTGCTAGCCGACAAAATGGGGTATCTATAGTTTGCCCCCTTTAGGCATAAACTTACGAGGCAACGCATGTCACAAGTGAGTGCCAAAGCTTTGAAGAGACACGTCTTTTTGGTGGCTATAGATTTAGGATAAAAGCATTACAAAAGATGCAGTGATAGAAAAAACATGATGCTGAGGTTGGTGTTGGTCATGCTCTGCGTGAGCTTCCTACGTATCCTAAAGGGAATCAAACTAGGACGTAATTCGGGGCTCAAAGGAACAAAGCATACATACTCAGCAAGACAGGCAGATGCTATGCTATAGGGATGTAACATGAACTGTGTCCTGAATCCTACCATGTCCAGTGTTCTAATCCTAGCACGAGCAGGTGTTGTGGGGTGTGTACCACTTCGAGTGGACTTATGTTATGACTATGATACAGTGGCTGACTTGGTCAAATAACCAAGGTTTGGAAGATCCTGGGTCTCGAGACAAACTTCTCGAACTTCAGGAAGTATGTTTGGTAAGTGGAATGGGTCGGACACTGGGTCCTTGAGGACGATAATTAAAGATGATCGATGGACACGAAGCCCTGGATATGAAACGACGAAAGAGGAAACTCAAGGTAATCAATAGGCGAGGGAGCTCACGATAACTGATAAGCGAGGGAGCTCACGATAAGCGGCAGACAAGGGAGCTTATGATAAACGAGGAAGCTCACAATAACCGATAAGTGAGGAAGCTCACGATAACCAACGGACACGGAGTTGCGAATAGACAATGCTTGCCTCAGGGGTCAGGGTATTTCATCTGTGTGTGGTGTTTTAGGATGAGCAATCTGGAAAGTTGGTTCTGATTGCCATTATCTTCTGCTGGGGATAGTGGGGACTCTTTGGGAATCTCTCTTAACCTCTGGCCGAGAACTAGGATCCATCTCTGAATCTCTCATGGTTAATCAAATTCTGCTGACCCAGAACCAGGACCCATCTCTGAATCTCTCATGGTTGATCAAATCTCCTAACTGAGAACTATGATCTATCTCTAAATCTCTCACGGTTGATCAAATTTTCCACGGCTCAATCCAAAAGAGCTAGTTAGAGCCTTCGGCAGCTGATTTTTCTGCATTTGTCTGCTGGGGATGGTTCTTGGAATCTCTAAAAATCTCTTTTAATTATTTTTTCCAATTCTTGACCATGAACTAGGATTCCTCTCGAATCTCTCGTGATTGATCAAATCTGTAATGGTCACTTTGGAAATCCTGTTCGGGTCTCTAGGAGCCATTTTCTCTCTGTAACTATCCTCTGGGGTTAAGTTTGATCTTTTGGAGATAAAAGCCTTGTAAATATTTGACTAAAATGAGTCATTGGGGCTAATCGGGGTTGGAAACGGGCTGAAATGGGCCAAAACGGGTCAAAAAGGGCTAAAACGGAGCAAAGTGGGGCCTACAGGGAGGAGTACCATGGCGATAGTTGGCCAGTACGATGGCAACACTAGGTGGCCAGACTCCATTTTTGTATTTCTTGAGTTTCTTAGAATTTTGAGCTCATTCTTGGCCATTTGGGGGTATTTTTTGAGCCAAAACCCGCCAAAAATAAGTTTGTGCACACTTGGGTGAGTATTGATTCGAGGTAAAAAGTGCATGTTCAAAGCGTATTATATGGTCCTTTATGCATACTTGTATCCCCAAAGTCCCTACATTTAGGTGCATTCTAATAACAATGTTCTTTTTATTGTGTTAATGATAAAATATATGTTTTTGCATTGTTTTATAGGTATTAGGATGTAAATCGATAAAGTGGAGCTAAAGAAAAGTGATTCTGGTGGATAGAACAACGGATGCAGCTAAGAAAATGCCAATTTTGACAATGAAGACTTCAGATTTGGAAGATTTTCCCAGAGATATAAAATGTAGATCTTTGAGTTACGGTCGCGTGGCCGTAAATGGGAGGTCAATCCGAGGTCCGAGTAAAAAGTTATGGCCATTCTCCCATCGGTGCGCAGAGTTGTCAAAATCAGAGAAGTTCAAGCGATTGAGGAGAGTTCAATCGATCGAACCTTCGATCGATCGAACTAAGCTCGATTGATCGAACTTTATATTCACCCAAAAGTTGCATAAAATCTACTGGAACCCTATATATACGTCGTTTTGACGCCAGACGAAGGGAGGACGCTCCAGAACGCAGAAAACAGCAGTTTAGGGTAGTTTTAGGGTTAGATTAGGAGTAGATTAGGTTAGATTCTTGTTTTTCTTCCTCTTTTCAATTGATTTATTGAAGACTATTGAAGATTAAAGTTTAGTTCAAGTTATTTACAAGTTATTTTCAGATTTATTCCAGGCTTTTCCTTTCCTTTATCTTATTTGATTGTTTATGAATCAAGTAGTTATGATTGTTATGTTTTACTATTTCTGCACTAGTTTATTTTTGTTTCCGTAGTTTAGACATTTGAAATATGTGATGAAATATTGATTCTCAACCTCTGCCATGCAATCTTTAGAAACCTTGGGCTCGATCGATCGAAGGTATTTCGATCGATCGAACCAGAGCTGTAGTTAAGCGATCGAAGGTATTTCGATCGATTGAAGGATGCTGATGTCCGATCGATCGAGAGCGCTTCGATCGATCGAACATGTTGATTCCTGAGATGATTCTTTTAAGTAATCCATGACTTTCTGTTTAAGAAATCTGTCATCAAATTGTCCCAATAAGCTCAGTTTGTCACAACAGTTTTTAGAACTTAAAGCCTTAAGGCTATTTTCTTCAATGACTTTTGAAAACCACTTTGAATGCTAACACCATTTAGAGTGCAAGTAATAACCATTGTTTTAAACCGTCTTCCAAGTAGTTTAAATCAACTCTGATGATGTAGTCCCGGTCATGAAAGGGCTATTGATTCTTTATCTTTAGAAAAATATGGAATACTGAAAAGGGATGTACTCCATAGAGCGTTGATGAATATGCATGGTAGATGGTTAGGATCAATGTGGATTCTCATATTTCCAACTTCTTTAGTTTGTCTGTTTAATTAGTTATGTTTCTTTATGCTTTAGTTTGTTATTTAGTTTAATTTAATTAATTAGGATTCGTTAAAACCTCCACATGTATATTCATCTTTTTCCTTTTCTTTAGGTTGTAACTTAGTATCTATTCTTCCTATTCCTTCCCTGTGGGATCGATCTGGACTTATCCAGTATTACTTGCACGATCACCTACACTTGGGTGTTGCACAAGAGCGCACAACTTTTTAGTCGTGTCAAGTTTTTGGCGCCGTTGCCGGTGAAGGCAACTAGGTTAGGATTTTACTAATTTATTCCTAATTTTTCTTACATTAAAAAAAAAAACACCTTTGGACTTTTTCTCTCATAAGTAAATAAATAAAAATTTTATTGTTTAAAATTTTGGATAACCATGTCTTATCCATATTGCCCTCCATACAACCCAAATGCCACCAATAGGTACTCATTTGAAAATCAAAATAATTATCCCCCAAGTTGGCAAGCACCCACATATGACGCAGATTATCAATCTAAGTGCTACCAACCACCACAATGGGAAAATGATAGTGGTAGTCCCCTATATTATCAAACGTATCAAGAACCTCCACATGGAGAGTTCTATCAATTACAATAGGGATATAACCAAAATGATAATGTAGGATATAGTAGTAGCTCTCACGATTACCAAATGTACCAAGACTTTTCCTTTGACGAGTCTTGTCCACACACTCAATGGGAAGGGGACTATTATCAACAACAATGGGACGAAACTTCATATAGTAATAATGAGGAGAATAACCAAGTTGAGGAAAATGGTATGTTAAAATTGCTGCTTAGTGAAATGAAAAGGCTAGATAGTGCACTTGATAAATTAGAAACTAGATATCAACAAGCATCTGCTAGCCAACCTTTAGAAGACTATACCTGTCCTTCAACATTACAACCCGAATTTCAAGACATTAACAATGGAATGGAAATAGAGGACTATAACGGGTTTATACCGAATGAGGTTAACAACTCATTCGAGAAAGTCATAACCCAACACGAACTCCAAAACCAAACCGTTGAGCATGAAGTTGTAAAACCATTTTCTCTTCAATATACACCCCCAGACATCAACTCCTTCACTACCTTGATAAAATTGCACAATCTCTTTGTCCAGAGCATCTCAATAGATGACATATATAGTGAGAAGAGTTATACGGATGAGAATGAGGTTTTTACAGATAATGAGAGTTTAGGTGACTGCACGCAATTAGGAAAGGATGAGTCCCTTGTTGACTCTACCCCTACCTTTGATAGTGACCCTAGGGAGGACATTATTAAAAATTCTAAATTTGATTTAGATTTATGCAATATTCATGAACCCTCACCTCTTTCGGCCGAAGAGGTGGTGTCACCAAGTTTCCCATCACCTATCCTCTCTATTAATCAAAACTCTCATCCCGAGCTTAAAAGTTATGTGTACCCCACTATTGAAAAAAAAGAATGTGTTGTAGAAGGGGATGATAAGGATTCTACGACATATATTTCGTAAAATTTTATCTTTCAAAATTCTTTGAGAGAAGACTTGGAAAATATTGGGCCCACATTAGATGATCTTAAACTTCAACTAGAAGCTAGTAATCTGCTAGACTGCTTAACCTTTTTGAGTAATAATGATATTGAGGCTCAAATAGATAGCTTTATCCAAGTCCAGTCCAAACCAATGTACATAGAACAGAAATCCAATTCATATGATCAAATCTCCATAGATTCTGTTCTAGAACAATAGGAGGGTAGTATAACTTCATTAGAACATCACTTAGACCCTTGTAGGTCCGGACGTGGACGACAGGGCTTCCCGAGCCGTTGTATGAATCAAGCCGATGCTGCTTAAATTTGTGTGGGATGGAGAACCTCACGATCTGGCTAGAGAATGGTGACTCTGTCTCGGTATTGGTTTGATTTGAAACACGGTTTTGACCAAGCTTTTTGGCCACTCCGTCGATCTGCTTCTATAAGTCCTTGATTCGGGCTTCCACTTCTTCCCGACCGGTATATGAGGAACTAGTCGGGTTGGTGGAAGATGCTTCTTCATCACAGGGTGTTGTCCTCTGGGATCGGGCTCGACTATGACTCCGGGTAACCGCTCGCCCAGGGACAACTCGGCTCTTGACCGAGTGGCCCTGGACTGATTCCCGGGCCATATGCTCCTACCTTTCCTCTCGGGCAGCACGCCCACTATTGATGTCTCTGGCATCCTCAACACGGGAAGGGTTGGCTCGGGCACGTTGTCTGGTCAAGATCGGTTCCCGACCGTACGCAACGTTCCCGGGTCATTTCCCGACCACTGGAGGATTGCTTTGCTGGGCTAGCAGGGCTTTCAATCTGTTGCTAGATTTGACGCTGGCCCTCTAAGAGTTGTGTGAGGGTCATGGTGATTTGCCCAGATGTCATGACTGCCGCAGCCGGTGTCGGGGCCGGAGGAACATCCCGGTTGGACTGGTGGTCAGCCTTTCTTACCCTTCTTCGATGGCATGACAATCAGTCAAGAGAGTTGTTAATGAGAAGACTTGTCGATTCCCACAAACGGCGCCAAACTGATGATGTCAAAATTTGGTAAGAGTAAAGTAAAGCGATTTAAGGAGAGAGAGAGAGAGAGTGAGAGACTATTTTTTGTATGTGGTTCGGCCCTGTTAATGAAGGTACCTACGTCCACGTGTGTGTCTGAGCACGTTCACTACCAAATCACCAGCGGGCCTGGTGAGCCAACAAAGAGGGAAGGCACTACCAGTAATACCGACCGGGTGTATGCGTATAATGGTGAATTTTGTAGAGGTGTTGTGTAGACTGAGAAGTTGGCGGCCCTTTAATGGGGGGTGAGAGGTCTCTTTTATAGAAGTAAGAGACATACTCATACATGGATAAGGAAATATAATCCTATTGATATAGATTGGCATTAATTATGGGGATTTCCTAATTGGATTAGGAAATAGTGTGCACTTTCCATTAGTCTTCTAGCTTGAGTCGAAAACTTCCCGTAATGCTCGGGATCACGCCTGTGGGGCCGGATGAGCTGTTCCCGCGGCGGGATGTGCATGTGCGGTTTTCCCGACCTGCTGGCTGGGTTGTAAATGAACCGCTCGGGACGATGAGTATACAAAACCGTTCGGGCAGATGCTTCTGAGGAGTTGTGCATGATTTGCCTGGGGCATGTACTAGCTGCTGATTTGAACCGCTCGGTCATAAGATAGAGCCAATTTTGGGTCTATCAGCTGCCCCCCATTTCAAAGATTGGCCAGATGCTATATCTGGGCAAGTTTGGAAATCAGTTTGATGTTACTTGCCGCTGTCTGAGTGCTTGTGGAAGCTGCTTCAGGGTTTCTGAGCCTGGTGAGTCCTCGAGAACTGATTCAGAGTTGAGACCCAGCCTAGCTCGGGACCTTTAAGTGCTCAGGAACTGACCGGGAGTTGAGACTCGGCCTAATTCGGAGTCTTTGAGTGCTCGGGAAGTGACCGAGAGTTGAGACTCGGCCTACTTCGGAGTCTTTTTTGCTTGAGTTAGCCTTCAGGATGGTTATCTTCTGCCCGTGAACCTTCGTCAAGGTTGTGGGAGAAGAATTTGACCATGTTGGAAAAGCCGACCTATAGCGTATTGCTTTAGGGTCATTTTATGTTAACTCCCCAGGATGGTTGTCTTCCGCCCAATTAGCCTTCGTCAAGACTATTGGGAGAAGAGCTTGACAATGTTGGTGGAGCCGACCTAAATCACGTTGCTTTAGGGTCTTTTTGCTCCTCTATCGTCGGCCAACCTAAGAGATTTTAGTCACCTCTACTATCGGTCTGACCTAAGTGGAGTTATTGCCTCTAATTACGTAGGTGCTCGGGTTGTTCAAGATTTTGACTTGGTTTTCCGCGAGGCCTGTAGATACCCCGTGTGATTACCTATTTAGTTCACTGCGCCGTCTTGCCCCCCAAGCTTTCGTTAAGACGAGGGTCTTACAGAGGCTATGACTGTAAGTAACCGACCTGGAACATGGTGGTTGTAGGGTATTTTGAAGCTTGCCATCATCAGCCACCTAGGGGGTTTGCCCCCATCGTCGGTTGGACCTAAGCGAAGCCGGTGCCTCGGGCGTGACCCCGAGGTCTTTAGTGCTTGGGTTCGGAGCCCGAGGTCTTTTGAGTGCCTGGGTTCAGAGCCCGAGGTCTTTTTAGATGCCTCGGTGTTGGGCCCGAGGTCTTTGTATGAGCTCTGACAATCGGTGGAGCCTCACGCGATGATCAGGTAAGTACCACTGTAGTCGGGCTCATCTAGACCGATGAAGACAGGAGGTCGGATCAGGATCGTCGGGTGTGGACCGTGCGCGTAGAGGGGCGGATCCTGACGCTCTCCCTCGATAGTGTCCCGGGACGGATCCCAAGGAGCACACTTCAGGGAAAACTAGGACTTCCTCACGCGATCCTAGAGACAAAGAGTCGCCACCTAATTTTTATCGGGAATTAGGAAACCCAAGTTTGACTCGCCCAAAATTGAATAAGGTTACTCGCCCTTCATTACCAGAAACAAGGTTCGGGGGTCTTGGTACGAGAGGGGAAGGAGCCCAAGCAGGACTAAAGCACCCCCTCCTCGCCCTACCGAATGGTAGGCCTTGATTCAAATATCCTTGTTATTAATTCATAATAGATGTTGTTTCCTCAAACATACTAGATAGGTATATACATGGCAAAAAGAAACATCTAATGAAAATCATTTCAAGAGACTAAATCAAGTAGAAAGCGGATGCTCATGCAATACAAGGGAGAAGTATACTCACAGTGGCTAGTCCCGCCCGGGACCGATGCAAATAAAGTAAACATGTCATGATATGCAAAGGGAACGAGAAGACTTACATTGGTTGACTCAAGCGGAGTTGCGAAAGCAAAAAGAATGGAAACGTGCAATGCAATCATGCAACAATCCTAGATAAGATGTCTCTAACAAATAATCATATAAACGGAGACTATCCTAAAGGAATTGTGTCGTTGAAATCAAAGTTGTAAACCTAGAAAAATTCTAAGAGAAAGGATAGAGATAGTACACGATACATGGGCACTAAGCCACATGTAGACGAGGCAAACCACAAATCGACGTCCGGGTCCGAGGCACTTAATTCTCTGCACTAATATACCAAAGGATACCCAAGCATTGCAAAAATACAAGCAAACAAATGATATGCATGATAAACAAAGAAAACATGTCATCAATCAAATTTCCAGATTCAGCAACCTCTAATGAATCCTATCAAAAGTGGTCTTAAACATGAGCTGGGTAAAAACCCTTCTACAGAAAGTTAGATACATGTCTTAGGGAACTTCTCCAAAAAGTAGGACCTCAATATCAATTTTGATGTGTGGGAAATAAATGTTTTGGGAACAGTGGATCAGGACTGTCCACTGTTCTTGTAAAAATCATAATTAAATCTACAAAATTCATATGAAGCTCTATTTGGTGTCAAAAGAAAGCTATTTCATTGTAGTATATGACAAAAATAAACCCATGGACATTCTGTAATCATAAGATGTCTGAAAAAGTGTTTTAAACAGACTCTGTTATTCTGGAAATTTGGTATCATTTGACAAATGAATGCAAATCATAAAAGAAATATAATAGAAGTTCATGAATCATGTTAACCAAGTTGATTTAAGCTTTTGATCTCTCATCCATTTATCCTAGGTGATTTCTAAACCAAGTTTTATTCATCAATTGTTGTTGAGTGATCAAGGTATGACCATTTTGTATACATAATCATATTTGTAATTAAACTTAGAAAATTCTAGAATAGTTGTATCAACTTTAAACGCTTAGAAAACGATCCTAACTCGATCGTATGCTCACGATTTTACATCGGCATATAGATATATGAGTTAGGAATCATCCCCAAAAAGCGGAACGTCGATAACTATTATAGATTTTCTGAAATTCAAGCACAAAGAGACGATGTTCAAATCTGTCAACCGATTTCTCAACAATTTCTAAAAATAGTATATGAATCCTAAAAGCTCTCAAAACGGACCGGATGAAAGCTAATTCATCAAAGTTTACCCAGAAAATTTGAAATCCATCAAACTATGGGTTTTGATGGACCAAATCTAATGGACAAAACCAATCTGCTTTGCTGAATTTTTATCTAGTTCATTTTAAAGTGTGAGGAAAATATTTTAGTGATAGTTGAAGCTTATTAGAGAGATCAAACTCATAGATCAACTTAATTATCATGATTCCCAATCAATTTAGCCCTCAAGTTCTATGAAGAACTTTTAGATCAAGGATCAAAGGGACTTATAAATATCATGTTGGAGATGAAATTCAATAGGAATTCTAGGTAATAGGAATAATCAAGAGATAGGTATGAACATAGAAATCATCCTTCTCATAGATCATATTTCCAAACCATCATGGAATTCAAAATAGATATATGTATATATATATATAATCATGTATGCATGAATCTAAACTAAAATTGAAGAATGAAACCAAAATTGAAAATCAAAGTGAAAAACAATCTCTAATTGTAAATTATCAATAAAAATCAAAGAGATTTGGATCTAACTATGTGAGTGTGTGAAGAACATGAGAGGAAGAAGATGAGTGTTCTAATAAGTAGAAATAGAACTAAGTTAGATCCAAATCTTATAGATCTATATATACAAAGTAGGAATTAGAGATGAACTATAGTGTTTACCTCTTGGAGGATTCTCAATTACAAGACCAAAATTGATTTGAAGATCTTCTTCTTCAAGTGTTATTCAAGTGTTCTTCAAGCACTCATCCATGGAAGTTGAGGGAGGCAATTGATGTTCAAATTGTGGTCTAATTAGCCTAAGTTAATCTAAATTCAATTCATAATTTTCTCTCTCTAGAATTCACCTAAATTGAAAGTATATTCAAAGTATACTTATCTCTCTTGTATGTGCTTCTATGTGTGCTTGTATCTCCAAGTATATTCAAGTGTATCTCTTCCAAGTGTCTAGTGTGTTAAGATGTGATCTCATATGAGATGTATGAGATCTTATATAGAGTTTTGAAGACTTAGCTCTTAAGTTTCAGGGTTAAAACAGGATTTTTAGAGCTTAAAAGAGGGTTAAAATGGCCATTTCGGAGCCTAAACGCAATTTCCAGGCAATTTCCTCGCAGTGGGAAGCTTCTAGAAGGGTCTGGAACTCAAAAAGCTCCGTGGAGGACACAAATGGAAGTGGCGGTTATGGTGGGACCCGCCACCCCTATACCCAAAACCGCCATTTACTATTTGGGTCCCTCTGGTCACCCACAAGCTCTGTTTCAAATTTCATGCGCACTGCTTTTCCAGATTTTTGTAAAAATGCTTTTTGGTGTCCGAAATCGTCCGTTTACGTACCGTTGGAAAGCTGTCAGGTTGAATTTCAGTATAAAAATATTTCCAGAGGTTTTATAATGAGAATTGAAGTCCAATTGAAGTCCGGAAGTCCTCCGGAACTTTCGTCGTCTTTTTGAAATCAAATGACGTCTTTTCCAAAATTGCTTTCAAATGTGCGTCGATTTCGAACTTTTCTTTAAAATTGAATCTCTGGATACCTAGAATACTGCGTTTAGAACACTTAATGTTCATATAACCCTGAGAGAATATGAATTCTGAGAGATGATTTTGACAAAACCGGGATTTATCCATGGAAAAGGGCTTTTCTGAGCTTGAAGTCACTTTCCGAAGTCCGATCTTCTGATTGTGTGGAATCCAGTACCTTCCACGGGGTACTTTTCATCATCGAATCCTCCAAGACGTTGTCCACCCTAAATCCTATCAGTGTGGTCAAAATTGGGTGTCTACAGTTTGCCCCTCTTTGGCAGAACTTGTTGTGAACAACGTGAACTGCAAGTGAGTGCCAAAGCCTTGAAGGCACCCAAATAACCATACTGAGAGGTTTTAGGAAAAACAAAAAAATTCGCAAAATCAAGAAATTCAAAATCAGAGAAAATCAAGAAATTACGAATGCAAGAATGCAATGCAATGCTGGGTAGAGGCGGCTAAGTTGAAGCTGATGCTGGTCGTGCTCCGCTGGAGCTGCCTACGTATCCTTTCCAGGAATCAGACCAGGGCGTAGTTCAAGCGCGCGGGAAAACGGAAAACAAACAACAACAATGCGGATGAAATGCTCCTATCCTAGGATGCTGGTGCAATATGAAAACATGAAATGTGAAAGTGCTGGAGGAATCATCCTCAAGGGTTCCCTAGATGCAAAATCTAATGCAAAGGATGCAACGACTCTCTCTCACAGTCGAATATGCTAAAGGTATCTTGGATGATTCTCGAGGTTTTTGTCAAAGTTATTCTTCTGATCTTAAGGCTCGTAGGCGTCATCTGTATCCTGGACGACTCTTGAAATAGCGAAGTATCTTGGATGAATTCTGAGTCATGTCAAACAACTAGACGATTGCTGGTGTAGAGTTCTTCTGCTGGGGACGATTACTGATGTAGAGTCCTTCTGCTGGGGACGATTGTTGATGTAGAGTCCTTCTGCTGGGGACGATTGCTGAAATAAGTCCTTCTTCTGTGGACGATTGCTGATGTAGAGTCCTTCTGCTGGGGACGATTGCTGATGTAGAGTCCTTTTGCTGGGGACGATTGCTGGTGTAGAGTCCTTCTGCTGGGGACGATTGCTGATGTAGAGTCCTTCTGCTGGGGACGATTGCTGAAACAGGTCCTTCTTCTGTGGACGATTGCTGATTGTAGAGTCCTTTTGCTGGGGACGATTGCTGATGTAGAGTCCTTTTGCTGTGGACGATTGCTGGTGTAGAGTCCTTCTGCTGGGGACGATTGCTGATGTAGAGTCCTTCTGCTGGGGACGATTGCTGAAACAGGTCCTTCTTCTGTGGACGATTGCTGATTGTAGAGTCCTTTTGCTGGGGACGATTGCTGATGTAGAGTCCTTCTGCTGGGGACGATTGCTGATGTAGAGTCCTTTTGCTGGGGACGATTGCTGATGTAGAGTCCTTTTGCTGGGGACAAATCTTCTGAAACAGGTCTCTCTGCCGGAGACAAATCTTCTGCTCTTCTGAAACAGGTCCTTCTTCTAGACAAATCTTCTGTAACAGGTCTGGAAACAAGTCTTCTGAAACAGGTCTCTCTGCCGGAGACAAATCTTCTGTTCTTCTGAAACAGGCCCTTTTTCCGAGGACAAATCTTCTGTGGCAGGTCTAGAAACAAATCTTCTGAAACAGGTCTCTCTGCCGGAGACAAATCCTCTGTTCTTCTGAAACAGGCCCTTCTTCTGAGGACAAATCTTCTGTTCTGATGCACGGATTCTGAGAGATACACAAATTCTGAGAGATGACCCTTCTTCTGAGAGCAACCCACGGATACACAATTCTGATTTTGAGAGAAACCCTACATTCTGGAGGCAACCCTGATATGCGATGCTGAGAAATACATGATTCTGAGAGAAACCCTACATTCTGGAGGCAACCCTGGATACACGATTCTGATTCTGAGAGAAACCCTACATTCTGGAGGCAACCCACGATTCTGAGAGAAACCCTACATTCTGAGAGCAACCCTACATTCTGGAGGCAACCCTGGATACACGATTCTGATTCTGAGAGAAACCCTACATTCTGGAGGCAACCCACGATTCTGAGAGAAACCCTACATTCTGAGAGCAACCCACGGATACACGATTCTTGGCATAAACCTTGTATTCTGGAGGCGACCCACGATTCTGATTCTGAGAGAAACCCTACATTCTGGAGGCAACCCACGATTCTGAGAGAAACCCTACATTCTGGAGGCAACCCACGATTCTGAGAGAAACCCTACATTCTGGAGGCAACCCTGGATACATGATGCTTGGCATAAACCTTGTATTCTGGAGGCGATTTTGATGCTCAAATTCTGAGAGATACCCTTTATCTGGAGGCAACCCGTGGATACATGATGCTTGCGAGAAACTTAATTCTGAAAGTTCTCTACTGGGGAGATCCTATGATTCTGAGAGATGCACGAATTTTGTTATACCTTGACAATATCTGGAAATTCTCTGCTTGAGGAGATATCTGAAGTTTCTGGGACGCGAGCACATATTCTGGAGGCCCTGCTGATTCTTTCTGAGACTCATATTGGTGCTTCGACCAACGCAATCATTCTTGCAACACGTCAGGCTTACTCTAACCCTTTCTGAACATCTCGCATTCTGACCCATCTTCTGAAAGTCCTTTCTGGATGTAATTCTCAAGCGACAGTAGACTCAAGTGTCCATTTTCTAAGACAACTCATAATCAATCCCAAAACGACGGGAGTTTGCCGTTTCTCGGCCACTTTCAGGCTGCGGTGCCTTTGATTCTTCTCATCTGGGGGACTTTTTTCAATTCTTGAATGGATTTTTACCAAGATTCAAATCTCCAGAGGTCCTCTAGACCAATTCCAACAAGTTTTAAGCACTCTCAAGGCTTATATATAAAAAATGGACCAATCCGGGATCAAATCAAGAGTTCCGGGGGTCAAAACGCGAATATAGAGCAAAATCATATCTCTAGGAGGGCCTTTCGTCAAGAGGTAACCCATTCTTTAATTACTCCTTTGTTTCACATCTTCATACGTGTCTCTTTATTCTTGCGATTCCTTAGAAATCATCCTTTTTCTTTTTAGAATGTGGTTGGTCATCTTAGAGGTCATGGTAGCCATGGAAAATGCCTTGAATGGTTTAATGAATTGTCGGAGTCGCGTCCCCAAGTAGTAGCCAATATCAAGCAAGCGGGCTTTGGGTCGTTTGTAACCTTATTGGAGAGATCGACTAATGATTTGGCCATGATTCAAGCTCTTGCTGAAAGGTGGTGGGATTCCACAAATACTTTTCACATGCCTTTTGGGGAGATAACCATGACCCCTCTTGATTTTGCAATGATAACCGGCATCTCATTTGGCGGGTATCGTCTTGCCTTTGCAAAGAACATCCATAGACATCCTACTATCATTGAGCGTCTCCTAGGCATCATCCCATCCCAGAGAGATCTTCACGGATCGAGCGTAGGCATCACATGGTTCATCAACAACTTCAGGCCTTCTGAAAGAGCGGCTCAATTTACCGATATGCAGCTTACTCGTGCTTTCATCTTGTATTTGCTTGGTTGCTCTCTTCTTTCTACTCGAGCTGAGCGGATTACATTGAATATGCTTGATAGTCTTCGAAATCTTGAGGAGATTGCAGATTTTGATTGGGGCTCTGCTGGTTTAGCCATTCTGTATAGTCATATGGGGGAGCATTCTCGAGGCAAATCCCCTGGATTTGGCGGATTCTGGAGAGCTTGGGAGGTACTGAAAATATTTTCATTTCCAGTTTTTATCATTTGATGTTCTGCTGTTTTGACCACTGCTTTATTTTCTCTTGTAGGTGTGGGCCTTTGAGTATTTCTCCATGACGGCTCCATCATTCCGGGAGGAAGAGATTCATATTTTTCCACGGGCTCTGAAGTGGCGTCGCCAAGCCGTAGGTACCAAGAATGATGCTCATAATGTTATTTCTTGCCGGGATTTTCTTACCCGTCTCAGATTCAACCAAGTTAACTGGCATCCTTGGGCTACAAATGGAGATGTGACTGAGATTGGCTTAGCTAGACAGATGACTGGAGAGAGGATTCTTCTTGAGGGTCCCTCTGTTCTTGAGTGGTATCTTGGAGAGAGAGTAGCTCTTCAGACTGATTTGGAGGATCGTCTCTTAGTGCCACAGGATCCGCCTTCTTGTATGAGGTCGGCGCAGAATTTGGAAGATGAAGATCTTATTAATGCTTTGAACGGAATTCCTTCAGCCTCTTTTACTCTGTTTGAGGGAACTATGACGTCTTCAGGGTTACTCATCTGATGCCTAATTTCCCGCTCTCGGATGACCCGCAGGTATTTCACGACTTCTTCATTTCTGATCGAATGCTTGCTTTATCTTATTTCTCATCATCATTTGCAGGGGAGTTCTTTTGTGGATGGCCCTGGTCGACCTCTACCTCTCATTCCTCCTTGTGATTGGCGAGCCTCGACCATGCTGCGCGGAGTTACATCTTCTGTAGAGATCCCCCGTGATCTTGTAGAGCCTCAGCTAGTTTCAGAACAACATGAGTCCGTTCCCCGAGCCGTTTTCAATGAAGAGCGAGCTTATGCACAGAATCTGAGGGCTTGGAGCCTTGCTCGTGAGGGACATGTAAGTAATTTCTGAACTCATTACCTCTGATTCTTCTGATCTTTCTGACCATATCTTTCTTCTCTTTGCAGTGGGATGGCATGTGCCAGACTTACATAGACCGTGATGCGGCCCTGGTAAATTTCTTGACCTTTTCTTCTTATCTCATTGCTTTTTCAAACCCCTATACTGATTCTTTTCTTCCACAGGTGGCTCAAGTTAGGCAGCTTCAATCACAGTTGGAGCGGATGAATGCAGGCCCTTCTGGTGGGGCTGGTGGGTCTAGGCGAAGGCGCCAAATTGAAGATGATGATAGCTCTACGGCCTCAGATATGCCTGCTCGGTACCCACGGGCTACTCGTCGTTGCTGATGATGATCATATGCACCCATGACTATCTTTCTGTTTTTCTTGCTTTCTGTGCTGAGACTGATGTTGATGTATTCTGTCTGAGACTTGATGGGCTTGTACTCTTGACTTTGCTTGATGCTGCTTTATGCTATCCTTCTGTTTCGCTTTGCATCCCTTGTCACGAGACTGATTTGATTGACACTTTGCACACTGACACACAGGACTCGATTTTACAGGGAAAGGAAATTTCTGACGATTCCTCTTTCTCGACAATGTCTTTTGACTTGGATATTTGAATTTTCTAAGGATTTGCATGTTTTGAAAATGAGATTTTATCTTGTAGCAGGATATTGTGTTGGCTTTGCATGTAATCTTGAAGCTTTTGAAAATTTTCCACATAATGTTTCAGTCTTGACATTAGATTCACATCTTTAGATTGCTAAAAAACTTTTCAACTTAATATCAAGAATTACCAGATTTTTCACTTAGGTGCTTTAATTCTGATAGCCAAGTGATCCAGAGAGGACAGGTAGCGAGGTATGGGCAAACGACAGTTTGCCCCTAGTTGACAGAGATAAATGGAAGTTTGGGCAAACGCAGTTTGCCCCTAGTGTGGCAGTGATATCTTGAGGCTTTGGGCAAACTTGAAAGTTTGCCCCTAGTTTGCAAGGTTCAGGGATCGAGAGCCAGGAAAGCTCGCCTACTTATCCCCAAGTGGGAATCAGATCCAAAGTAGTTCGGCCAGGTCTTGAAAGAAAGTATGGTTGAGGGTTTCAGGAGCAGTGACCGAACCGAGCAGGTTGCCTACATATCCCCAAGTGGGAATCAGGTCAAGTGTAGTTCCTCGAATGCTGGAGGTTTTGAAAGAACAGGTTTTGAAAGAAAAGGCTTTTAAGCATAGTATCTCTTGAGACGGTCAATGTTGATTGGCTGATTGAACTCAACTCCATCTAGATCCATCAGGTATGCCGCTCCTCCAGAGAGAAGCTTCTTGATGACGTATGGGCCAACCCAATTTGGCTTGAATTTCCCTCTAGGATCGAAAACGGGTGCTTTTAAGGCTTTAAGCACAAGGTCGCCTTCCTCAAGTTTTCTTGGACGGACCTTCTTGTTGAATGCTCGAGCTATTCTTCTCTGATACACATGCACATGATCAATTGCGGCCAACCTTTTCTCATCAAGTAACATTAGCTCCTCATATCTATCTCTTAGCCAATCAAATTCTGGAATCTCGGATTCTGCCACAACTCTCAAAGATGGTAGTTCTATTTCAACTGGGAGTACTGCTTCCATTCCGTAAGCCAATGAATAAGGAGTGGCTCCTGTAGATGTTCGGATAGATGTTCTGTATCCCCACAGTGCATACGGTAACTTCTCATGCCAATCTCGGTATGTATCAGTCATCTTTCTTAGGATCGTCTTCAAATTCTTATTAGCTGCTTCAACTGCCCCATTTGTTTGTGGCCTATACGGCGCTGACATGTGGTGCATGATCTTGTATTCTTCTAGTAGATCCAAAACCTCTTTCTGGAAGTGACTGCCATGATCGGATATCAACTCATGAGGGACCCCGTATCGGCAGATTATATTTCTTCTGATAAATCTGGCCACATCTTTAGCCTTCAATGTCGCATAAGACTCTGCTTCCACCCATTTTGTGAAATAATCAATTGCTACCAGGATGTATTGATGCCCATTAGACGCCTTCGGGGTTACTTCTCCAATAACATCTATTCCCCAAACTGAGAATGGCCAATGGGGTAGTCATGTTGTATAGCAGTGACGGCGGCACATGCTTCATATTGGCATGGATCTGACATTTGTGACATTTTCTGACATATTCATAGCAGTCCTTGTCCATAGTAGTCCAATAATATCCTTGTCGGATGATCTTCTTAGCTAACATGTGTCCACTCATATGAGGACCACACACCCCTTCGTGAATTTGCTCCATCATAGACATGTCAAGTTGAATCCATTGTAAGATCTCTTCAATAGACTTCCACCACAAATCATGAACTGAGCCGAGAATCTTCTTATGGCTCTCTTGTCTTTCTCGGAGGCGCTTTCCGGATAATCCCCATTTTCAATGAAGTTCCACACGTCGGTGTACCACGGAAGTTCTTCTGCTTCTTCTATTTCCCCAATCATCTCATAAGACGGCTTTTCCCTTTGTTCAATCATCAAAGGAGTTAGCTTTATCCCCACAGGAATCTCAATCATTGACGCTAAAGTAGCCAAAGAGTCTGCTAGCTGATTTTCTTCTCGAGGCAGGTAGAAGAACGTGATATGCAAGAAACGAGTTCGTAAAGAATCAAGATACTCATGATAGGGTTTTAACTTCTCTTCCTTGACTTTCCAATCTCCTCGAACTTGGGATATGATCAAATTGGAATCCCCGAATACATCAAGTTTCCTTACCTCCAAAGTCAATGCGGCTTCTAGCCCCAAGATACAAGCTTCATACTCAGCAGTGTTGTTGGTGGAAGTGTACTTC
This sequence comes from Hydrangea macrophylla, assembly GCA_033977485.1. Lineage (NCBI taxonomy): Eukaryota > Viridiplantae > Streptophyta > Magnoliopsida > Cornales > Hydrangeaceae > Hydrangea > Hydrangea macrophylla. The sequence goes on along the minus strand of CM066990.1, from coordinate 25,185,026 downwards.
AGCTTAATAGAGAATGGGGTATGTGCTCCTTCAGGGGATACAAGGATGATTCCTACTCCATATCCTTTTTGGTTTGCAGCTCCATCAAAGTACATTTTCCACTCATCTTCTTTTAATTCCATCAATCCTTCGTCAGGGAACATGAACTCTCCTTCGTTTTCCAGATTTATCGGATGTTCTGCTAAATGTTCTGCGACAGCCCTTCCTTTAACAGATTTACTCGTAGCATGTATCAAGTCAAACTCAGATAGCATCAATGTCCATCGGGAGATTCTTCCGGTCAATGCTGGTTTTTCAAATAGGTACTTCAAAGGATCCATTCGGGAGATTAAAACAACAGGGAAGGCCAACATATAATGCCTCAGACGACGAGTGGCCCAAACCAAAGCCCAACATGTCTTTTCTAACGGAGAATACTTCAATTCGTATCCAGTCATCCTTTTACTTAAGTAGTAAATGGCTTTCTCTGTACGCCCTTCATCTCCTTCTTGGGCTAACATGCATCCCATAGCATTCTCTGACACGGATAAGTACAACAGCAAAGGCTTCCCTGACTTCGGGGGTGAAAGAACCGGTGGGTTTGATAAATAAGCCTTGATCTTGTCAAAAGCTTCTTGACATTGATTGTCCCATTCGAATTTCTTCCTTTTTCTTAACAAGCTGAAAAGCGGATCGCAAGTAGCAGTGAGCTTAGATATGAAGCGGCTGATGAATTGGATTCTTCCCAGAAATCCTCTTACTTCCTTTTCATTTGTTGGAGGCGGCATATCCATAATAGCCTTGATCTTTGTGGGGTCAACCTCAATTCCTCTCTGTGTGATGAGAAATCCTAGCAGCTTTCCGGTGGTAACTCCAAAAGTACATTTCTGTGGATTCAATCTCATTCTGTATTTCCTTAATCTTTCAAAGAACTTGGCGAGTGCTGTTAAATGCCCACTTCTTTCTTTGGACTTAACAATCATATCATCCACATAAACTTCTACCTCTTTATGGATCATGTCATGTAACAAAGTAGTAGCAGCTCTCTGATAGGTTGCGCCAGCATTCTTTAACCCAAATGGCATTACTCGGTAGCAATACGTCCCCCAGTGAGTTGTGAATGTAGTCTTTTCTCTGTCTTCGGGTGCCATTAAAATCTGATTGTACCCTGAGAAACCATCCATGAATGATAACAACTCATGCCCCGCGGTGCTATCTACCAGAACATCTATGTGTGGAAGCGGAAAATCATCCTTAGGACTAGCCTTGTTTAGATCTCTGAAGTCAACACATACACGGATCCTTCCATCCTTCTTTGGCACAGGAACTATATTGGCTATCCATTCCGGATATTGGGTTACCATCAGGAATCCAGCTTTCAATTGTTTCTCAACTTCTTCTTTGATCTTCAAAGTCCATTCGGGTCTCATGCGTCTCAACTTTTGCTTAACAGGTTTTGAATTTGGAAAGAGAGGGATGTGGTGTTGGACAATCTCTGGATCGATGCCTGGCATATCTTGGTAGGACCAAGCGAAAACATCTTTAAATTCTTTTAATAAGTTGATTAGTTCATTGCTTTCTTGTGAAGTGAGCGTGGTGCCAATATGAACATTTTGTGGATTATCTTCATTATCCAAGTTTATTAGCAAAGTTTCTTCAATAATCTTGCATGCAGATTCATTTTCATTTTCAATTAATCTTTGCAAATCCTCAGAAATTTCAAAATCAAGATCATCAGACACAGAAGAGTAAGCAAAATCCTCGTTCATTTCATTAACATTTTTGGGTACATCAAAAGCAAAAGCAGACTCAACATCATGGCTCATATTGGCCTTTACAGACTTCCGGGGAAATGGGGGAGGGGATTTGTTGACTTCCGATTCTATCACCCAATTGTTCAGAGCTCCCTCTATTGGCTTGATTTCTTTCACATTTCCCAGTGCTTCTTCGGCATCCATCAGCATGTTCAGCTCTTCATCCATTAGCATGTTCAAATCATCACTTGTCATCAGCTCAGCCCAGTCCTTCCTTTCTTTCTTGATAGGCGGAGTATACAAGAACGGATCCTCATAGTCGGAGAACTCATGTTTGAAGAAAATCTCAAATCCAGGCTTAATGTTCTTGGTAGCCGGATCATACCATGGTTCAGGGAACCCACAGAAGGGAAAGTCATCGCCTTCTTTCACGAAGTATCCATTCAGGATTCTTGGCCCAGAAACAACCATCGGCCCTTTTCCTTTTGTCATCTTCTTCTTATCTTCTTCAGTCAATTGATACCCAAGCCCAGATTTATCTTTCTGTTCGTGGAAGTTCGGTGGTTCAGTTATTCCTTGTTGACGACGACCTAGTCCCATTCCAGGAAAATAGTTCATCTTCCGCACCATATGAGCCACTTTAGGATTGGCATACTGGTCAAAGTACAATGGCATGACTTCAGGGATCCAATTCTGTCCCACTTCTTCTTGTAGATCTTTGGCAACCGGGTTTCCCTTCTCGAACATCTTTCTATATTCGCGTCCGGTGATGAACGGCTTCTTTTTCTTGATCGGAGTGATTTCTTCGCCCCAGACAGATGCATCAGGAAGTTTCTTCTCATAGCTGAGTCGATCCCAAACGGATTTCTTTTTCTTAGCTCCTTCATTTATCATTCCCACAAAGTTGAATCCTCCCAATTCATTTTCTTCTTCCGGTGTTTGGACTTCTAGCACAGGACCATGGCTTGTCCCTTCTTCTTTGATCCAGCTATCCCCAAAGATTGTTACCACATCCTCTTTCCAGATGAACTTGACTTTCTGGTGGAGAGTGGAGGCGACTGCATCATTCACATGTAACCACGGACGTCCCAATAGCAGATTAAAGCTAGCCGGAATATCAATCACTTGGAAATCAGCTTCTTTGTTTAATGGCCCGACTTCAATTTTCAACTTAATCATTCCCACAATGGCCCTTTTGGTGTTATCATAGGCCCTCACAGTTTGTGTTGATGGCAAGAGTTCTGAAATAGACAACCCCATTCTGAGAGCTGTTTGGAGAGGACATACATTCAAGGCTGACCCATTATCTACCAAGCAGACCGGTACTCTATTCCCCAGGCAATGTACAGTGATGTAGAGAGCTCTGTTGTGGTGTGCCCCTTCCGGCGGTAAATCTTCATCTGTGAATGTGATTACAGGCTTACAAGGCTTTGAAGAGATCATGTTTACTAGATCTTCGGGAGTAGTATTGACAGAAACATCCAAACGATTGAGAGTATCGAGCATGGCCTGCCTGTGTTTGTGAGAGGTCATAAGTAATCCCCATACTGAGATCCAAGCTTGTGTTTTCTTCAATTGCTTTAGGATTTCATCTTCTTCTTCGCTCACGGCTCCTTTACCAGCCTCTTTTGCTTTGACGACTTCTTTCTCATTCCATGTTTCTTTTCCACGATTTTCTAACTCATGAGGCTTGAAATGACGTCCGGAACGGGTCAAGTGGTTTGCTTCATTGGTGATCCATATAGACTCAAGTTCTTTGGCTAACTTTTCGGTGCCAACAGTGATTTTCCAAACAGAATCATCGGGGATTATGGTATTATTAACGGAATCATCCTCATCATCATACCACCAATCTTCTTCTTCTTCCATCATTGCAATAAGATCGTCATCTTTGATTTCAAGGTTCTTGACAGGCTTTAGCAATTCTTCTATCGGCTCAGTGCTTTGTTTCTCGGTGACTGCTTCTATGGGCTTTTCGTCCTCATACCAGATCGAGTCGTCGGTGATGGCATTGGGATCCCACCATTCAATTGTAAGATTTCCGTTGGCTATTTCTTCTTCAAAAGCCAGTGCTTCTTCGACCCATTCTTCCTCTTCCATATTCCTCAAGATGCAAATTGCAGCGTCTTCCGGAAGTTGAACATCCATAGCTGGTTGATTCGAGGATGTGATGTAGATCTTTGGGTTATAAATCTGAGATCCTTCTTCTACAAAGTTAACATTTGGCATGTTCCCCTTATGATTAGGGAGAGGATTCTTCTGAACATTTGGCTGAGAGGGAGGAGGGGAGATGACCCCTTTTTCAATCAAGTCTTCAATTTCATGGCGAAGTCTCCAGCATCTATCTGTGCTATGTCCACGGCCTTGATGAAAGTCACAAAAGAACTCTGTTTTGAAACCCGGTGGAAGTGGATTTGGCTCTGGTTTAGGTTCCAATTTCTGCAAGTACCCTTTTTCTATCATTCTTTCAAGTGCGGTGCTTAGTGGCATCCCCAAGTCGGAAAATTCTCTTTTCTCTCTCGACTGTTTCTGATTTTGACTTCCTCTTGCATTAGCCATACTTCGACGCTCTTTCTGAAAAGGCTGAGGAGATAGTGTGTTGACGTCAGCAGACTGATGATAGACTGGCCTTTCTGTCTTTCTGTATCGATTGCTCGTGCTTTCTTTCTTGATCTTTCCATCTCTAATGGCATCTTCTATCAAAGTTCCCACATCAAACAGCTGTTCGAAACTCACAATGGACTGAAATTCTAGCCTTTCCAAGTATTCGGGCTGTAGATTCTTGATGATCATTCGGACCTGATCTTTTTCCGCTGGCCTGCTAGTCATTTGAGCAGCTTTAGCTCTCCAACGAGTAAGGAAACCTGCAAAGGATTCCCTGTACTCTTGTTGGGTGGTTTCTAGATCTCTTGCAGTTACATCAAACAACTGGTTATACGAATATTGAGCCACGAAAGCTTTGGCCAATGCCTCCCAATCTCTGGTTATGGCTGGTTCCAACGTCAAGTACCATGAAAGTGCTGCTCCACTCAAAACTCTTGGAAACAATAGAGCGAAGAGGTCAGATTCAATGCCCATAGGCTGCAAAGTTCCTACATAAAGCCTCAGATAGCTCTTTGGATTTCCGGTTCCATTGAAAAATTCAATATGCGGCATCTTAAACTTCTCTGGGAGTTTGGCTTTTGGAGCGTCACACAACCCTTCAACGTCGAACAAATACTCATCCACCCCTTTGCTCTTTCTGATCACACTCTCTAGTTTGTCGATCTTGGCCAACTTGTCCTGAATTTCCTGATCTAGCTGAACCTTTGGTTGAACTGTCTCCCCAAAATCTTCTTCTTCATGATGCTCTGGAGGTGGTGGTGGTGGATTAGTTAGCTGCTCAACCATTCTCATCATAGTGGCAAGTTGTTCTCGATTCTGCTCCCTGCTCTGATCCAAGGCAGCTTGCATTGCGGCCAATCTGGCTTCCATATCCGCTTCGTATGTCATATCTTCAACCCTAGTCGACTCGGCTGTTCCTTCTTCTAACCCTGATCTGACCAAACGGCTGTTCGGAGCTCTGACCCAGAAAGGAGTACAACTTTTCGGTCCTATCTTTTCTTATCTGGTTTATTTAGGGATTTTCAAATAATCAGGTATCTTTATTGCAAAAGAATTTTTCAAAGAATGATATAAGAAGGTGGATTTACAAAGATGGAAATCATAAATGGAAAATCATTTCCTTTTTCAAAAACATTTTTCTTAAAATCAAAGAAATCTTTTCAAGCTTTCAAAATTCTGAGGAAAACAAAACTTTTCTTTTTTAAAAGTATATTAGAGGCGTCGCACTCGTGAGTCGTATATGCAATGCTCGTGTAGTGCATGTAATGCAGATGAAATGCAATCTAATCTAAATGCAATGCACCTTAATCTAGCTTAGACCTAGCATATCAGCACATAAGCACATAAGATTCCTTGAGTATGCTAATCACCCTACTAATCCAATCATTATCCAAGGATTTTGAGTTTTGAAATTCTTGATGGTTCATGTTTAAAAATTGAAATTTTTCATGAAAATCTTTGAAAGAGATGGGGAGATTTGTAATTTTTCAAAATCAAATTGAACCATCAATGCTTGTGGTGAGAAATCATGATTCTTAAAAATTGAGGTGGGAATTTTGAAATTCTAAGATCTGAGAGGAAGATTTTGAAATTGAATCATCATGATTTCTTGAAGACCAAAGTAAAATTTTTTTTTTTTGAAATTCTCTAAAATCTAGGAGAATTTGAAATTGAATCATCAAAGTGTGATCATGATTTCTGGAAATAGGAATTTTGAAATTCTCTAAAATCTAAGGAGAATTTTGTGAAAGTGAATCTCAAAGCAAATTTTCAAAAGGGATATTCTTGGAATTTTCAAAAGACTTGGGGTTTTTCAAAGAAGTGCTTATAATTTCAAAAATTTTCAAAATTGTCCTCAAATAGTGATTGGATGTTCGGATAAAGACCATACTACCCTAGAGGAATCCACCATACAAGGTTTGATGATGCCTTCGCATACACGTCCTCATCATCCACATAATCCCTTACGGGCAAGCGCAAATAATTCATCACATTGTCCTAATCAAAGATGATAATCAAGATCCTAATTGAAGGGTTCTATAGAAACTATATGCAAAGGCCGGGTTTTAGTCTCATAAAGGGTCCATTAGCAAGCTCAGCGGTGTGGTTGACCGCCTCCCCGAGGGCGTGCCGTTCACACATAGGCTCTATATACCGCACGCGGTACAAGGCTAACGGTGACTACATGCTACCAAAACTCTTGACAAATAGAGGAAAGAGGGCCCTCTATCTTCAAGGCAATGATCTCAAGCAGTCGCGGTGAAAGAACAATGCAAGTGCAAATGCAGGCAGAAACAACATGATTATTGAATTAATAACAAGGATATTCTTTGGCTCAAGTCAAACCCTCGAAGAACAAGAAACCATCGGTTTCATGTTCAAATCCCCAGCAGAGTCGCCAGATTGTGGACCGTGCGCGTAGAGGGGCGGATCCTGACGCTCTCCCTCGATAGTGTCCCGGGACGGATCCCAAGGAGCACACTTCAGGGAAAACTAGGACTTCCTCACGCGATCCTAGAGACAAAGAGTCGCCACCTAATTTTTATCGGGAATTAGGAAACCCAAGTTTGACTCGCCCAAAATTGAATAAGGTTACTCGCCCTTCATTACCAGAAACAAGGTTCGGGGGTCTTGGTACGAGAGGGGAAGGAGCCCAAGCAGGACTAAAGCACCCCCTCCTCGCCCTACCGAATGGTAGGCCTTGATTCAAATATCCTTGTTATTAATTCATAATAGATGTTGTTTCCTCAAACATACTAGATAGGTATATACATGGCAAAAAGAAACATCTAATGAAAATCATTTCAAGAGACTAAATCAAGTAGAAAGCGGATGCTCATGCAATACAAGGGAGAAGTATACTCACAGTGGCTAGTCCCGCCCGGGACCGATGCAAATAAAGTAAACATGTCATGATATGCAAAGGGAACGAGAAGACTTACATTGGTTGACTCAAGCGGAGTTGCGAAAGCAAAAAGAATGGAAACGTGCAATGCAATCATGCAACAATCCTAGATAAGATGTCTCTAACAAATAATCATATAAACGGAGACTATCCTAAAGGAATTGTGTCGTTGAAATCAAAGTTGTAAACCTAGAAAAATTCTAAGAGAAAGGATAGAGATAGTACACGATACATGGGCACTAAGCCACATGTAGACGAGGCAAACCACAAATCGACGTCCGGGTCCGAGGCACTTAATTCTCTGCACTAATATACCAAAGAATACCCAAGCATTGCAAAAATACAAGCAAACAAATGATATGCATGATAAACAAAGAAAACATGTCATCAATCAAATTTCCAGATTCAGCAACCTCTAATGAATCCTATCAAAAGTGGTCTTAAACATGAGCTGGGTAAAAACCCTTCTACAGAAAGTTAGATACATGTCTTAGGGAACTTCTCCAAAAAGTAGGACCTCAATATCAATTTTGATGTGTGGGAAATAAATGTTTTGGGAACAGTGGATCAGGACTGTCCACTGTTCTTGTAAAAATCATAATTAAATCTACAAAATTCATATGAAGCTCTATTTGGTGTCAAAAGAAAGCTATTTCATTGTAGTATATGACAAAAATAAACCCATGGACATTCTGTAATCATAAGATGTCTGAAAAAGTGTTTTAAACAGACTCTGTTATTCTGGAAATTTGGTATCATTTGACAAATGAATGCAAATCATAAAAGAAATATAATAGAAGTTCATGAATCATGTTAACCAAGTTGATTTAAGCTTTTGATCTCTCATCCATTTATCCTAGGTGATTTCTAAACCAAGTTTTATTCATCAATTGTTGTTGAGTGATCAAGGTATGACCATTTTGTATACATAATCATATTTGTAATTAAACTTAGAAAATTCTAGAATAGTTGTATCAACTTTAAACGCTTAGAAAACGATCCTAACTCGATCGTATGCTCACGATTTTACATCGGCATATAGATATATGAGTTAGGAATCATCCCCAAAAAGCGGAACGTCGATAACTATTATAGATTTTCTGAAATTCAAGCACAAAGAGACGATGTTCAAATCTGTCAACCGATTTCTCAACAATTTCTAAAAATAGTATATGAATCCTAAAAGCTCTCAAAACGGACCGGATGAAAGCTAATTCATCAAAGTTTACCCAGAAAATTTGAAATCCATCAAACTATGGGTTTTGATGGACCAAATCTAATGGACAAAACCAATCTGCTTTGCTGAATTTTTATCTAGTTCATTTTAAAGTGTGAGGAAAACATTTTAGTGATAGTTGAAGCTTATTAGAGAGATCAAACTCATAGATCAACTTAATTATCATGATTCCCAATCAATTTAGCCCTCAAGTTCTATGAAGAACTTTTAGATCAAGGATCAAAGGGACTTATAAATATCATGTTGGAGATGAAATTCAATAGGAATTCTAGGTAATAGGAATAATCAAGAGATAGGTATGAACATAGAAATCATCCTTCTCATAGATCATATTTCCAAACCATCATGGAATTCAAAATAGATATATGTATATATATATAATCATGTATGCATGAATCTAAACTAAAATTGAAGAATGAAACCAAAATTGAAAATCAAAGTGAAAAACAATCTCTAATTGTAAATTATCAATAAAAATCAAAGAGATTTGGATCTAACTATGTGAGTGTGTGAAGAACATGAGAGGAAGAAGATGAGTGTTCTAATAAGTAGAAATAGAACTAAGTTAGATCCAAATCTTATAGATCTATATATACAAAGTAGGAATTAGAGATGAACTATAGTGTTTACCTCTTGGAGGATTCTCAATTACAAGACCAAAATTGATTTGAAGATCTTCTTCTTCAAGTGTTATTCAAGTGTTCTTCAAGCACTCATCCATGGAAGTTGAGGGAGGCAATTGATGTTCAAATTGTGGTCTAATTAGCCTAAGTTAATCTAAATTCAATTCATAATTTTCTCTCTCTAGAATTCACCTAAATTGAAAGTATATTCAAAGTATACTTATCTCTGTTGTATGTGCTTCTATGTGTGCTTGTATCTCCAAGTATATTCAAGTGTATCTCTTCCAAGTGTCTAGTGTGTTAAGATGTGATCTCATATGAGATGTATGAGATCTTATATAGAGTTTTGAAGACTTAGCTCTTAAGTTTCAGGGTTAAAACAGGATTTTTAGAGCTTAAAAGAGGGTTAAAATGGCCATTTCGGAGCCTAAACGCAATTTCCAGGCAATTTCCTCGCAGTGGGAAGCTTCTAGAAGGGTCTGGAACTCAAAAAGCTCCGTGGAGGACACAAATGGAAGTGGCGGTTATGGTGGGACCCGCCACCCCTATACCCAAAACCGCCATTTACTATTTGGGTCCCTCTGGTCACCCACAAGCTCTGTTTCAAATTTCATGCGCACTGCTTTTCCAGATTTTTGTAAAAATGCTTTTTGGTGTCCGAAATCGTCCGTTTACGTACCGTTGGAAAGCTGTCAGGTTGAATTTCAGTATAAAAATATTTCCAGAGGTTTTATAATGAGAATTGAAGTCCAATTGAAGTCCGGAAGTCCTCCGGAACTTTCGTCGTCTTTTTGAAATCAAATGACGTCTTTTCCAAAATTGCTTTCAAATGTGCGTCGATTTCGAACTTTTCTTTAAAATTGAATCTCTGGATACCTAGAATACTGCGTTTAGAACACTTAATGTTCATATAACCCTGAGAGAATATGAATTCTGAGAGATGATTTTGACAAAACCGGGATTTATCCATGGAAAAGGGCTTTTCTGAGCTTGAAGTCACTTTCCGAAGTCCGATCTTCTGATTGTGTGGAATCCAGTACCTTCCACGGGGTACTTTTCATCATCGAATCCTCCAAGACGTTGTCCACCCTAAATCCTATCAGTGTGGTCAAAATTGGGTGTCTACATCGGGCCTCAGATTTCTCTGTGCTGGAGGCAAAGTCAAAACTGCTTGATCCTGACCGATGTGAACTGGAGGTCGGGTCGGGACTGCCGGACTCAGACCGCTATGAACTGAAAGAACTGTCTGAACTCCCGGGCTGATCTCGCTTTCGCTTACTTCTGGAAGGCTTGTTGCTTTCTTACCCGGGGTCTTTGATCTTTAGAAATTTGTCAGTGTCGATGTATTTTCTAACCCTCTCTGCGAGTTCGACCAAGGTTACCGGTCAGTTTCTGTGGAACGACGCAGCGCACTTGGTGTGTTGAACTCCCGAGCAGAAGGCTATGATGGCGATTGTCTCGTTCAGATTGCGAATTTAAAGCTTTTGTTGGTTGAACCTCTCTGCGAACTCCTTGAGGGACTCATTAGTCTGTTGTCTGACTGTCAGTAGCTGCATGTCTGGCTTTGGCCGCTCATGCATACCGGCAAACTTGTTGATGAACTGCTTGCTGAGTTATTTAAAACTACAGACCGATCGGGGCTCCAAGGAGTAGAACCACTGCATGGCCGAGCCTTTCAAAGTGTTGGGGAAGGCTAGGCAGTGTAATTCATCGGAGTTGGTGGCTAGGGCCATCTGAACCTTGTAGGTCCGGACGTGGAAGACAGGGCTTCTTGAGCCGTTGTATGAATCTAGCCGATGCTGCTTAAATTTGTGCGGGATGGAGAATCTCGCGATCTAGCTAGAGAATGGTGACTCTGTCTCGGTATTGGTTTGATTTGAAACACGGTTTTGACCAAGCTTTTTGGCCACTCCGTCGATCTGCTTCTGTAAGTCCTTGATTCGGGCTTCCACTTCTTCCCGACCGGTATCTGAGGAACTAGTCTGGTTGGTGGAATATGCTTCTTCATGGCGGGGTGTTGTCATCTGGGATCGGGCTCGGCTATGACTCCGGGTAACCGCTCGCCCAGGGACAACTCGGCTCTTGACCGAGTGGCCCTGGACTGATTCCCAGGCCATATGCTCCTGCCTTTCCTCTCGGGCAGCATGCCCACTGTTGATCTCTCTAGCATCCTCAACACGGGAAGGGTTGGCTCGGGCACGTTGTCTGGTCAAGATCGGTTCCCGACCGTACGCAACGTTCCTGGGTCATTTCCCGACCGCTGGAGGATTACTTTGCTAGGCTAGCAGGGCTTTCAATCTGTTGCTAGATTTGACGCTGGCCCTCTAAGAGTTGTGTGAGGGTCATGGTGATTTGCCCAGATGTCATGACTGCCGCATCCGGTGCCGGAGCCGGAGGAACATCCTGGTTGGACTGGTGGTCAGCCTTCTTACCCTTCTTCGATGGCATGACAATCAGTCAAGAGATTTGTTGATGAGAAGACTTGTCGATTCCCATAAACGGCGCCAAACTGATGATGTCAAAATTTGGTAAGAGTAAAGTAAAGCAATTTAAGGAGAGAGAGAGAGAGAGTGAGAGACTATTTTTTGTATGTGGTTCGACCCTGTTAATGAAGGTACCTACGTCCACGTGTGTGTCTCAGCACGTTCACTAGCAAATCACCAGCGGGCCTGGTGAGCCAACAAAGAGGGGAGGCACTACCAGTAATACCGGCCGGGTGTATGTGTATAATGGTGAATTTTATAGAGGTGCTGTGTAGACTGAGAAGTTGGCGGCCCCTTCAATGGGGGGTGGGAGGTCTCTTTTATAGATGTAAGAGACCTACTCATACATGGATAAGGAAATATAATCCTATTGATATAGATTGGCATTAATTATGGGGATTTCCTAATTGGATTAGGAAATAGTGTGCACTTTCCATTAGTCTTCTAGCTTGAGTAGGAAACTTCCCGTAATGCTCAGGATCACGCCTGTGGGCCTGGATGAGCTGTTCCCGCAGCGGGATGTGCATGTGCGATTTTCCCGACCTGCTGGCTGGGTTATAAATGAACCGCTCGAGGCGATGAGTAGACAAAACCGTTCGGGCTGATGCTTCTGAGGAGTTGTGCATGATTTACCCGGGGCATGGACTAGCTGCTGATTTGAACCGTTCGGTCATAAGATAGAGCCAATTTTGGGTGTATCAGTCTGTACAATGCTCTGAACGGAGCCATCCCGATACTCGTGTGATAACTGTTGTTATAGGCAAATTCCACCAAAGGCAACTGCGTCTCCCAAGATTCTTCGAAATCAATAATACAAGCCCTAAGTATATCCTCCATGATCTGATTAACACACTCAGTCTGCCCATCTGTCTGAGGGTGAAAAGCAGTACTCATCTTGAGCGAGGTTCCCATAGCTTCTTGTAGACTTTCCCAAAATCCAGAAGTAAAACGTGCGTCACAGTTTGACACAATCGACACAGGTGCACCGTGAAGTCATACAACTTGTTGTATGTACATCCGGCTCATCTTTTCTACCTGGTATGTCATACTGTAAGTGATGAAATGTGCCGACTTAGTCAGTCGATCCATGATTACCCAAATGGCATCATGATTCTATTACGATCGAGGCAATCCCACTATAAAATCCATCGTGATGTGCTCCCACTTCCAACCAGGAAAAGGTAGTGGTTGCAACAATCCTGAGGGTCTCTGATGTTCAGTTTTGACTTGTTGACACATCAAACACTTGGATACAAATTCGGCCACATCCTTCTTCATACCTTCCCACTAGAAATTTCTTTTCAAATCCTTGTACATTTTTGTTCCTTCTGGGTGAACTGTATATTTTGACTTATGTGCTTCTGCCAGAATATCATTTCTCAAATCCTCACAGTCTGGTACACATAATCTGTCTCTGCATCGATACCCTTCATCACTTCCCACCTTCCAACTGGTCGGGTTTGTTTTTGACATTTTCACGAACCATGTTTGTAACTTCTCATCTTCTTTTTGAACTCGAATAATGCAGTGGATAAAATAGGCTGTAGGATAAGACATCCGAAAAGTTGTCCTTCTCCTTCTTCAGCACTCTGTACATCGAACTCTGCCAACGTCTCCAATGCTCGCCATTCTCTAACCATTAAGGAGGCAATCGTCTCACGAGTCTGCCAACTCAAAGCATCAGCGACCACATTAACTTTACCAGGGTGGTACTCTAACATGAAGTTGTAATCTTTGATCAGCTCCATCCATCTACGTTGTCTCATGTTCAACTCTTTCTGTGTGAACAAATATTTCAGACTCTTGTGATTGGAGAATAAATCAAACTTCTTACCATAAAGATAGTGTCTCCAAATCTTGAGTGCAAATACTACTGCCGCCAACTACAAATCATGAATGGGGTAGTTCAACTCATTCGACTTCAGCTGTCAGAACCCATAAGCGATAACTCTGCCATCTTGCATAAGTACACACCCTAGTCCTTGATATGACGCGCCACTAAAGATAGTGAACTTCTCAACAGGCTTGGGTATAGCTAGTACCGGTGCGATAGTGAGTCTCTCTTTCAACTCTAGAAAGGCGCGCTCATGCTTCTCTGTCCATTCGAACTTCAATTTCTTCTTCGTTAATCCTGTTAATGGTGCAGCTATTTTAGAAAACCTTTTAACAAATCTTCTGTAATAGCCTGCGAGTCACAGAAAACTCCTAACCTCTGTAGGTTTGCTTGGTCTGGCCCAGTTTGACACAGCATCTGCTTTGGACGAATCCACAGAAATTCCATGAGATGACACCTTGTGTCCCAAAAATTTCACTTCTTGTAACCAGAACTCACACTTACTGAACTTGGCATACAAGTGATGGTCATTAAGCGTCTGTATTGCAATCCGTAGATGTTGCTCATGTTCTTCCTCTGACTTAGAATAGATCAAAATATCATTAATGAAGACGATGACAAACTGATCCAAATAAGGCTTGAACACTCTGTTCATCAGATCCATAAACACTGCCAGGGCATTCGTCATTCTAAACGGCATCACAAAAAATTCATAATGACCATATTGGGTTCTGAATGTAGTCTTAGGTATGTCTTCCTTCCGTACCCTCAACTGATGATATCCTAACCTTAGGTCTGTTTTGGAAAACGTCATAGCTCCTTGTAGTTGATCAAATAAGTCGTCAATCTGAGGCAAGAGATACTTATTCTTGATAGTCACTCGGTTCAGTTCTCTGTAGTCGATATACAACCTGAGTGTCCCATCCTTCTTCTTCACAAATAATATTGGTGCTCCCCAAGGCGATGTACTTGGATGTACAAATCCCAAGTTCTTGAGCTCTTGAACTTGTTCCTTCAACTCTGATAGTTCAGTGGGGGCGATTCTATAGGGAACCTTGGTGATCGGTATGGTACCTGGTATAAGCTCAATGCAGAACTCTATACTTATCTCGGGCAGCAGACGAGAAACGTTTTGAAATGCTTCTTCAAAGTCCTTGACTATAGGTATAGACGCCGCTATCATCTCTGTACTGACGACTTCGATGTTTGCTAAGCATCTTGTGAGGAACATATCTCCCAAAGGGTTACACTAGAAATCAAAGGGTTGATTCCCGTTGTCGGGGAATGTAATTCTCTTCCTCGTACAATCCAACTTTGATTCATTTTGAGAGAGCCAATCCATTCGTAGGATTATGTCAAACTCCTTCATCGATAGGATAATCAGCTTTGCAGGGATTTCATGGTTTCCTAGCAGTAAGGGACAATCCTTGCACATGTGTCCTAACTTGACTGTGGCTCCTAATGGTGATGTAGCCCTCAAAGCTTTCTCTAAACGATGAGGTATGATACCCAATCTCTGAATAGCATTAACAGATATGAATGATAGAGCAGCACCCGTATCAAATAACACTTTAACACGGGAGTTAAACAGAGTTAATGTACCTTCCACTGCTTGTTGATCAGGTTGAGCTTCTTCATAACCTCCTTCTTCATACACAGTCCCATCATATCCTGCTGCATCAGGAATGGCAGCATTCACGCGAGTCTGTCCTTGCTGACCATAAGTCACTTGCTTAGGGGTAGTACAGAACTTGCTGATGTGGCCTGGTTCACCACAGTTGTAGCAGACTATGCCTTACTGAGCAGCATGCCTTGGTGCCATGCAATCTCAAGCCAGATGACCGGGGTTGCCACAGTTGAAACATTTCCCAGCACTACTTTCTTCTTCCACCCGGGGTTAAGTTAGATTGGTGATAGCTTGGGTTCTCTTGCTCCCATCGAAATTCCTCTTCTGCCCTAGGGTACGATTCATTAGTGGTCTATTTTCAAAGTTACCCCTTTGAGGCGCTCGAAATTCGAATTGTCTACGGTTTACTCAAGCGTCCTCTTCTAGATCAGTAGCCAAGCCAACTAGTCCCTCGAAAGACTTATCTACGTGACTGAGGGTTAGGCGGAAAATCTGCGGTGTCAGCCCTTGGTTATACTTATGGATCCTCTTCTCCTCAGTATCAACCGTATGAGGGGAGAACCGAGACAGTCTCTCAAACTGAGTGGTGTACGCTTGCACCGATTTGGTTCCTTGTGTTAGATCCATTAACTCCTTCTCTCTTACTTCTCCAAAAATCTCCCCTTGAACGCAGTCCACGTACTTCCCATAGCAGCTCCATTCCCGATAGTGGCTACGAACGAATCCCACCAATCTGCTGCGGCATCGGTTAATTGAAAGGTAGCTAACCTCCTCTTGTCCATCTTATTACACTAGACAGCCTCGAACATGTGGTCCATCTGCCTTAACCACTGTTCCGCCTTCCATGGTTCTGCAGTACCCGCAAACTGCTCGGGCCTTAGCGCATGGAATCTCTCCAGCAGCTTATCTCTCGTTTGGCGGTCTCGTCGGTTATCGTTCTGATTACTAACCCTTTTGAGACGTCTGACGAAGGCTTCAAACAACCCGGTGGGGTCGGCAGCTAAAGGTGTATCTTTGATCCAATTCCGATTCCTCCTTAGTCCTCCAGCCATTCTATGCATGATAGTGATAGTAGAATGAGGAAAATGCATGCAACAGAAGTATAAAGTAGTTTAAATGTCAATAACGTCAAAAGAGTATTTCTATATATAACTTCTTGTCAAGTTGATACAAAAAGGGTGTATGATCAGAGTCGTGCCTACACTATATGCGTGGGTTAGGACGTACATCGTCCATGTAAGAGTTAGAGTTACAAAAGTAGGGTCATTGCCCTATACTCGAATGCATGCAGATATAGTTTGCAAAAAGATAATTGAGCTACTAGTAAAAAAAAGTCAATATATACAAGGCGATATCTAAACGGTCAGTCATCGCCATAGGTAGCCATCAAAAGGTCAAGCGTGTTGGCCTGATAAAGTCGCAGAACATGAGAGGGGCCTGCCGCAAAATTACAGTTATGTAAGGTCAACAACGAACCTGGTCCAGGGACATCTGCCTCTGGCAAAGCTAGCTCAAGTGCTAGTGCCTCCTCAAGGTTAACTCCGAAGTCGTCCCAACCTATGCCATCCTCCTCATCAACACCCTCTCCACCTATAGGAGTCAAATGAACCACCTCAGCATCGTCCTCATCATTGGGGACAATTGGTGGAGGCACCTCCAGTTGTGCAAGGTAAGCATGTACAATCTGAACTTCAAGAGGTAAATAGAAGGCATCACTATTAACCAAGCGAACCATCTCTACGAGTACTAAGCACTGAATCTCGACAAAGTACAGGATCTCGAGGTGAGCACGGGATAAGTCAACCAGCCCTAACACGTGGATCTGGTGCCAGAGATCTAACTTGATGGTCGCTGCTGCCCATTGCTCGATAACGGTGAAATAAAGTATCGTCGAAGCTGGTACTATCGCTCCCAAAGTAACCCAATGCCCTCCAAAAGCATCGGGTACAAAAAGGGGGTGAGCTGGATCCATACCTAAAGTGAGTGTTGATTTCTGGGTCTAAGCGACTTAATTCTTTGAAAAGAAAAAGTGAGTGATGATTTCCAAGCCTAAGCGACTCAAATAGGTGTTGATTTCTGAGTTTAAGTGACTCGATTATTTATAAAAAAAATTAGTTGTGATTTTCGAGTCTAAGTGACTCAAATAAGTTTTGACTTCTGGGTCTAAGCGACTCAATTCTTTGAAAAGAAAAAGTGAGTGATGATTTCCAAGCATAAGCGACTCGATTCTTTGAAAAGAAGAAAAAGTGAGTGATGATTTCCAAGTCTAAGCGACTCATTGATTTGAAAATAAGAAAGTTCTTCAGTCTAAGCGAGTCGTTGTTTCGAAAATAAGAAAGTTCTTGAGTCTAAGCGACTCGTTGTTTTTAAGAAAAATAAGAAAAAGTTCTTTCGAGTCTAAGCAATTCGTTGATTTCAAGAAAAATAAGAAAAAAGTTCTTTCGAGTCTAAGCGACTCGCTGATTTGAAAATAAGAAAATTCTTGAGTCTAAGTGACTCGTTGATTTGAAAATAAGAAATCCTTGAGTCTAAGTGACTAGTTATTAAGAGGAAAAATAAGATTCTTGGTTCTGCAACAATAGGTTTTAAGTTCAGTAAAAGTAGGGTCTACATGAAATTCAAGTGTTTCACGGGGTCGGTGCAACCCTCATTAGCAGTGGACAAATGAGATAATGGAATTCATGAGCATGGAAAATTGATGAATCCAAATAAGGGCGATAAGCAAAAAGCAAAATGCCAAGCATTGAACCCCAAATCATGACAAGAAAATCAATTCAAAAAGAGGGGGATATCGCAAATAAGTAGTAATGCATTCAAAATACACAAAGTCATAGGGGCACTCATACATGCATTGTTCATCATGGATTGCATTGCATTGCATTATTTTATCATAAGCATAAAAGAGGGGGGTTTGGGAGTATATCAATCTGTTAAAAGCCTGTGCCGAGAGGTGTGCCCTGGGGTCAACGAGTAAAACTGATGAGTTGTGGCCAGGGTTGGGCTTATACTTCTTCTTAAGGGGTACGTAGGATCCTGAACCACTAACCATTGAAGAATCTACAAGCAAAGGAAGGGAAAAGTTAAGATTCATATGAAAATTTATGAGAATAACATCAAGAAACAATGATTTTTTTTAACTATAAATCAAAGCAAAGATGCAATCTTGATGATTAGGGAGTGAACGTACCTTGATTTTGAGTGGTTTTTGAGTAGAGAATGAAGAGGGAGTCAGATCCTAGAGAGAAAATCCTAAATAGGGAGAAGAAGAGAATGAAAAAAGAAAGAAGAAGAATCAAGTTTTATGCACTGCTAGTCAGGCCGGCACTCGATGGAAAGTCGCCGGCACTCAGTGAGTGCCGCATGACATTTGACGGAGTGCCGACCGGCACTCAGGGAGTGCTGTTCCTCTTCACCGAGTGCCATCGTTTGCCATGTGGCCCTTTTCCTCCTAAATTTTCATATTTATAATGAGGACCACCGAATTTTGCTTCAATGTCCCCAAAGATTTTCCCTCATTTCAAAGGACCCCCGGAGTTTGAGAAATGAGTTCTTAAGCCCTTTTGAAAATCAAAATTAGCCCTAATTGTGAGGAATATTTGTCAAAAACACCCAGTTTTGGCAAATAAACAAATTAAGTCTAATCGACTCCGGATTTTTCTAAAAAATTGATTTAATTAGGAGTTTAATTGACTCTAAATTTTAGAAAATTGAATAAAGTTGAGTCTAATCGACTTTGGATTTTTTTTTGGAATTTTGATTTAATTTTGGATAACTTCGGATGTTTTCTGAAATTTGATTTGATTGAATAAATTTGAGTCTAAACGACTCTGGTTTTTTTAAAGAATTTTTTATTTGATTGGAGTCTAATTGATTCCTGATTTTGAAATTTTGATTTGATTTGAGTCTGGATAACTTCCGATGTTGAAATTTGATTGATTTGAATAGTGCCTGATTGACCCCGAATTTTGAAAATTGATTTAATTGAAGTCTGATTGACTCCAGATTTTGGAAAGTGGTTTGATTGGGGTCTGATTGACTCCAGAATATCAAAAATTGATTTAATTGGAGTCTATTTGACTCCGAATTTTGGGAAGTGAATAAATTGGAGTTTGATCAGCTCTAGATTTTTGAAAGTCTAATTTAATTGGAGTCTGATTGACTCCAGATTTCAAAAAAATAAATAAATTGGAGTTGGATTGTCTCTAGATTTTTGAAAGTTTAATTTAATTGGAGTCTGATTGACTCCAGAATTTTGAAATTTGAGTTGATTGGAGTCTGTTGACTTCAGATTTTGAAAGATTGATTTGATTCGAGTCTGATTAGCTCCGAACTTGGAAAATTGATTTGATTAGAGCCTGATTGACTCCGAATCTAGGAAAAATGAATGAATTAGAGCCTGAATGGTTCTGGATTTTGAAATTTTGATATGATTTGAGTCTGAATGACTCCGGATTTTGGAAATTTGAATAAAGTTGAGTCTAATCGACTTTGGATTTTTAAAGAATTTTGATTTGATTGAAATCTAATTGACTCCTGATTTTGAAATTTGATTTGATTTTGAATCTGGTAGACTCTAGATTATGGGAGAATTAAGTCGATTTGGATATGATTGATCCTCAATTTCAGAAATTGAAACCAGATACAGATCCAAGTGCTTCCAGATTTAGGAAAAGTAATTCAAAATTGAATCTCGAAAAAGTAACCCCTAGAAGGAAACTAAATTAGGAATCGTGAGTTAAAACAAATCTGCATTGGCTTTATGAAGTAATTGTTGGGTTTTTGCCCTCAAACCATTACTTTATGTATGAGACATTAACATCTTAATATATGGATATCAGCTTTACATTTCATTATGTATGTTTCTTTCATGAGATGATTGTTAATCCTTAAGTGTCATAGTAGGTAATTCGTGTATGTATGAGATACATACAAGTGAGATACGAATTACTATTCTTTGATACTTAAAACTTGTCACAGTGGATGATGAGACTGGATAACTCATCAGGTTTACACTGTAGCATGATTAGCTACCATTGGATGGAGTGATTAATCTCAATCACTAGAGTGTAACTCTCAATCACCTGAGTTTTCCTATTGACACTTAAGACTGTCAATCAGTCGATAGGAACTCATAACTTGTATAAGGTACGTGTTCTCAATCTTGAGACGATTATGAGCACAGACTGTGGATATGGCTGCTTTGACTTACCAATCAGTGAGGTCTACAGAAGATCAACACCTGGGTATCTTGGGTGTGTCATATTCATAGGGTTGTGAACATATATTGTCAAGATATAATCTACCCTCTGATTCAGAGTAAGCATTCCCTTGAGAATGTCACCAAGTCGATTACTGAGTACTGCAGTCTTGTTGATAAGAGTTATCAACATGTTTGGTAACCATGAGAGGTGAATGGGACTCAAGGAATACAAGAAGTAATCATGATTCAGTTTGACAGTAACAGTTATCCGACAACCTGAATATGGTTACGAATGCTGAAGGTAGAGGGACACTAGTACAACATACAAGTCTAGTTATCGCTTCGGATATGTTCTTTTGCGTTGGAGTTCAGTTATCGTTTTATAGTGGAGTAAACGTTAACTGATCAGTCGATTAATTTGCTGATCAAAGAGTTTGGTCATGGGAATTAATCAACTGATCTGAGCCAACAATAAAGAGCCTAGGAGGTCCCACTCTTAGCTCCGCCAGGATACTTGGAAAGACACTTGAGGAAGCTGTCAAGACAAGTTCGATCGATTGAAGTATGTTCGATCGATTGAAGTCATGGCAGGTTCGATCGATCGAGAATGGGTTGATCGATCAAAGGTTCGATCGATCGAAGTCACTTCGATCGGTCGAAGTCTAGGTCGGTTCTGGGAATCTATAAATAGGGCAGCTGCGTTCTGAAGAAAAAAAAGTTCGGCGTTTTTGAACATCAAAAGCTGCAAAAACTGTTTTAGAGCCCCAAAACCTTCACCTTCCTCTCTATTAGAGATCCCACCATCTCTAGTCTCTTTGGGAAGCATCCATAGGAGTCATAAGGGTGAAGACCATCTAGAGGGAGTTGCTGAAAGTTAAAGATTTCAGAATTGGGTTCAAGACACTAAGGTATAAACTCTTGTCCCCTCTATTTTGTACGCATCTATGGAATTGACGAGTAGTAGATCCTGGGCTACCATTAAGTTTTATAACTTGACTTATTCCGCTGCACGTTTAAACTTTTAATTTAAACCGGTTTTTCCATCAATTGGTATCAGAGCCACGCTCGTTTGGATCTACAGATGCGTTTTGGAACACTATTTTGATTTACATGTTGATTTTAGAACTGTTTTCAAAACTGCATCGTCACAGATATGTTTCTGCAGTGTTTTCGCAGTAGAATGCAAATCTGTGATTGCATTGGATGCATGTTGGATTCGATCGATCGAAGTAGTTTCAATCGATCGAAGATCCTCTGTTCTCAAGCGATCGAACAGTTCTCGATCGATCTAACTTTGGATTTGTTCGATCGATCGAATAGTGTTTGATCGGTCGAGACAGACTCTTTGTCATGATCTTTGTTTCACAGTTTTAAAGAGTTTTTGAAATTAAATACTTTAATTTTAAAATATTCTGTAAAGTTTTTTAAAATACTATGTGAAACAGTATGTTCAAGCGATTGAACAGTGTTCAATCGATCGAAGGTTCGAGCGATCGAACGGTCTTCGATCGATCGAACAGTGACAGAGAAGTAAGATGTTTTAAGTTCTAATTCAGTATGTAAAGAGTTTATATACTCTGTGAGTCAATTAAATGTTCCAATAGTTACATATATTTGTTATGTATGTATGGATGCGTGTACGACTAACCATTTTGCAGCTAGATTAGTCGCTATCTCCCATGGCACCAAGTCATTTGAATATTTGTATTTAAATTGTTTGAGATTGGTGCATGTTGTAATTTAAGTTTGGTTTAGATTTAAGGCATATGTAAAGGGCGCTGCGACTTCAATCCTACGAAAAGGAAAGTCGCACCGGTTTCTCTAGCCTTTTATTGTATTTTATTGTTGCAATTTCTATTTCTAGATAAATTGTATGCTTCGAAAGAAGCATAGGACAAATGTAATAGAATTAGAAAATCCATGAAGATGGAGCAAGGAGCCGTTGTCCATGAATATGGAGATGGAGGCGATCAAACCAAAAGGAGGTTCTATAGAGATAGAGCCATGGGAGATAGAGGCATCGTTTGGATGTCTTTATTTTTAATTTTAGTTTTTTGTTTTATGTGCTTGGTTTGTGATTGGCATTTAATTATATTGTTACTACTTGCATGCACGTAAAACAAGTTTTCTAAAATAAAATTCAAAGATCGTTCTAACGCATTAGTAAACATTGGATGTTTATGGGTAATGTGTAAAAACATTTTTCTAAAAAGCAAAATCCTTAATTTCTAAATCTAGTGGGAAAGGGTCTTATTAATAAACACCAACGATCTTCCATTGACGGTTCACTGTAAGATGAGTGGTGCATTCTGTGTCACCTCGCCAGGGGTGATCATTCCATACGGAGGGTTCATTACTCATTGGTTACTAGATGTGAACTTCCTTTGATAGGATCAATCAGACGTGTTAGAGGATGACCACCACATGGAGGCGTTACTTGAGACAGTTGTGATTGGACCCTAGTTAATGGTACACACTATCTAAGCTATGGATAAGGGATCCCACACGGGGCATTATTCAGAAACTTAGAGATCAAAAGGGATCGGGAGTCATAACTTGTTTTGCAAGAGTTGCATAGAGGACAAGTCATGATTAATCGAAAGATCGAATATTGACCACCACACGGAGGCTTTATTCTTTCATTTCGATATTCCGGCGACTTTGTTTTAAAAAGAAGAGTTTTAAGGATTCTTTTATTTCAAACTGTCAAATTCTGATATCCATATTTATTTTGTTTGTTTGATTTTCAGTAATCATAATGTCTGGATCTGAATTTAGTCCACTTGCCACCATACTCACTCAAAACAAGTTAATTGGAAATAACTACACTGAATGGAAACGTAACCTTGACATCGTGTTAACTGCGGAGGATCACATATATGTCCTTACCACCCCAAGCCCTGAAGAACCCGCGGCAAATGCTTCGGCAGCTGCCAGACGCGAGTTCAACAAATGGAAGAAGTCGAATGGAATGGCTCGTTGCTATATTCTGGCCTCAATGGCTGGTGTGTTGCAACACCAATTCCAATCGAATGATTTTGCCAGTGACATTATCACATCCCTGAAAAAGATGTTTGGGAAGCATGGCAGGCCTGCCAGACAGGTAGCCATGCAAAAGATAATGAGTGCAAAGATGTCGGAAGGGACTCCAGTCAAGGAACATGTTTTAAAAATGATTGGTTATTTAAACGAGCTGGAGACCCTAGGTGCCAACATCGATCCACAGACCCAAGTTGATATGATCCTCAATTCGATGTCGCCTTCATTCGCTCAATTTAAACTTAACTATAATATGAATCAAATGAATTTTTCAATGAGCGAATTGATGAGTTCTCTTTTGGCAGCGGAAGGGGTGATCAAACTTGGGGTCAACGTTTTGAACGTTGAGAAAAGCGCTTCCTCTTCCCGATCTACACCGAAAGGAAAGAAAGGGAAGAAGAAGGCTGGTACTGGTGGTTCAAGTGTTGGACCGGTCCCCAAGATTGCAAAATCAAAGGGAAAAAGTAAGGGCAAAGGGAAGGTAGTTGGCCAAGGCAAAGGAAAGTGTTTCCAATGCGGTGAGAAGGGCCACTAGAAGAGGAACTGTCCAGAATTCTTAGCTACAAGAGTTCAAGGTATGATTGAATCACATGTGATTGAAGTAAGTTTTATAACGGATACTTCAAACACTTGGTGCATTGATTCTGGTGCGACTAACCATATTTGTAATTCATTGCAGGGGTTCAGATCAACCAGGAGGTGCAGTGATGGGGAAATCGTACTTACTCTAGGTTCTAGCGCAACCGTTTTTGCTGTTGCTATAGGAGTCGTAGTTTTAGAATTTCTAGACAATAAAGTTTTGATTTTATCAGATGTACTTTACGTCCCTTTAATGAGATGTAATTTAATTTCAGTTTCTAATTTATCGAATAATGGTTATTCTTTTCATTTTGGAACTGAAGTTGTGATTAAAAGAAATAGTTCTTTTATATGTTCTGGTGTTAAATCAAATGATTTATATGTGATTACTCCCAATATTACTAAAGATTCTTGCATGGAACTTAATAACTCAGTGGTAATTGTACCATCTAAAAGAAAGAGACCTTCCACTAATCCAACAAGGCTTTGGCATATGAGGCTTGGCCATATCAATCTAAATAGGATTGGCAGACTAGTCAAAGAAGGGGTCTTAGGCGATTTGGTTCTCGAACCAATGGAAGTTTGCGAGTCTTGTTTAGAGGGTAAGATGACCAAAAGGCCCTTTCCTGCAAAGGGCAATAGAACCAATGCATTGTTGGAATTAGTTCATACTGATGTGTGCGGACCAATAAATATTAGAGCAAGGGGTGGTTATGAGTATTTCATAACATTTACCGATGACCACTCAAGGTATGGATATGTGTACCTAATGCAGCACAAGTCTGAAGCCTTTGAAAAGTTCAAAGAGTTTAGGGCTGAAGTGGAGAAGCAATTGGGCACACATATCAAGGCCATTCGATCTGATCGAGGTGGCGAGTACCTCTCTAATGAGTTTATTGATCATCTTGTACAGAATGGGATTCGGTCATAGTTGACTGCACCTGGTACGCCTCAGTAGAACGGTGTAGCGGAGAGAAGGAATCGGACTCTTTTAGACATGACTAGGTCGATGATGAGTTATTCTGAGTTGCCATCATTCCTTTGGGGTTATGCTTGGAAACCGCTGCTTAAATACTAAATCTAGTACCAAGCAAATCTATTCCAAGGACACCACGAGAGATGTGGATTGGGCGCAAGCCTTCTTTGCAACATCTCCGGATATGGGTGTGTCCGGCACTTGTGCTGAAAGGAAAGATGAGCAAATTGGATTCTAGATCGGAAGTATGTTACTTTGTGGGGTATCCAAAGGGTACTTATGGATGGTATTTTTATGATCCAAGGGAACAGAAAATGTTTGTTAGTACAAATGCTATTTTCTTAGAGGATGATTATATCATGAACCATAAACCTAAGGGAAGGATAGATCTTAGAGAGATAGAAGGAGAGCCCTCAATCCAACCCGCAGTTAATAACAATGTAAATCAAGAAAACACCACTTCTTCACCCATTTCCGCACCGGTACCTCGTCGTAGTGGGAGGATTATCAGCCAGCCTGATAGATACATGTTCTTAGGAGAAGTTTTTGAAGCTGTCTCCATAGAATCTGAATCTGATCCTGCCACATACGAAGAGGCAATGGCTGATGTTGATTCAGCTCATTGGGTCATAGCTATGAAGGCTGAATTGGAATCTATGGATTCCAATCAGGTCTGGGATCTTGTAAAACTTCCAGCCAATATTAAACCCATTGGCTGTTGTAGACACTCCATTTTGTCGGCTATCAGATTTAGGAGACCCATAGCTTGGTGGTTCACAATGATCGTAAAAGACTCAAAAGGACTCTTGGAAGTCAGCTCTACCTCTCAGAATGCTCAGAATGACCAAAATACCCCTAAAAGCCCAAAAAACTCCCAAATTTGGTCCCAAAGTTCTGAAAACATGCTATGTCATAAGAAAAGCGATAAAAAGAGTTTTAAAGAGAAATCAGATGAAATCGTCAGCTCCCAGAGACCCTCGGAAGTCCCGGAAGTTCCCGGAAAGTCCCCGTTGACCGGTTTGACCAAGGTTTGACTAGGTTTGACCAAGGTTTGACCAGGTTTGACCAAGTTTGACCAAGTTTGACCGAAATCGTCCGAATTCACCAAAATCATTTTAAATCATGGGAAAAGTGTTAGAACAAGTTCCAAAAGAAAATCGAGCGAAAACATCAGCTCCCGGGAACTCCCGGAGGTTTCCAGAACTTCCCGGGAATCCCAGGTTTGACCAGTTTGACCAGAATTTGACTTTGGAATCGGGGCACCAAAACAATTTTCAAATATTTTTCATGGATAATAGAGGTCAATAGCTTGCCAACGGTATATCGTACATAATTTCTAGATTTAAAACGAATTTATTATGAATTTCCAAAGGTGAAAAAGGCGATCAAATCGGCTTTTATCGCGAATACCGCAAAACTTTTCAAAGTGACCTATCCCCGGACTTTTTTTTATGTAAAGTAGACTCCATTACCTTTCCAACGGTATATCACAACCTCAATTTGGAGTTCGTATGCATTTTCTGTGAATTTCGGACGAAATAGGGCCTAAACAGCATTATCTGGACGAGGGAGGAGCACTGCCGCCGCGGCACTGGCCCAGTGCCGCCGCGGCACTCTCCTCCAGAATAGTATATTTTTGAAATTAAATTTGTGGTCCCATTTTGATTAATTAAAAGCCAAAACGACATAGTTTTATGATTCTAGATGTTTCGAGCCAATGGGAGTACTTTCTAAATCCCAAAAACACCCCAAGTTGGCCTATATAAATACCCCATTACTCCTCATTTTAGGAGAGTCAAATGTGAGTTTTGAAAAAGTTCGGGAGAGAAAGTTGTAGAGATAAGGTTAGAGTAGAGAGAAAAGAAGCTTTCTTCTTTGATTTTCAAAACAAAAGTGAGTTCTAAACCTTGTTTTTACTTCATTACTTCCATTTACTTCAACATTCAATACTCTCAACCACCATTTTAGTGAGCATTTAAGAGAGTGTCATTACATATGAGTGAAACAGCAATCTACAAGTTCATGCTTCATGAATATCATCTATTGATAATTATCTACTTGCTTGTTTATTTATTGTTCATCTCTTCTTATCCCATTTCTTTTTTATTTTCTTTATTTACTTACTAGTTCATCATCATCTAAGTGATGACATGAAGTTTGGGGTGACTGAATCCTTATGGATAGTAGCTCTTGACCTCAAAAACATGTTTGATAGATGATGATCATAACCTCAATACTTCCAAGGTATTCTTGGAATGTATTGAAGTTATGTTCAAAAATAAAATAAATCTCTCCAACAATCTTGGAGGTTCTTAATGATGAGTTTGATGTAGGTATTCTAAGTGGCTATAATCCTTATTAAATATTGAAAACATGTTTTCAAAATACCTATTTCAAAACCCCTTTCAATCCCTCTTATTTGGTTTCAAGAAACAAAACTTTGTTTTCTCCAAAATCTTCAAAACAATGAGTCAAAACAGTGAGTGAGTTGAGTTCAAAGATTTCTCTAGAACTCAATACTCAACATATGGATACAAGGCCACTTATAAAGTCTTCCTAACTCATTGGAGAACACCCATGATTTTTGGTTTGACTTGGAAGTACTTGGAAATGGTCCATTTGGGTCCCAACATTCCTTCCAAACATTCTGTTTTTGCTGTCATAGCAGCTAGGTCAACTTACGACCTCTTTTCCAGAAAACTTTTCCAAAAGGGGTGGTCCTAAATTATTTTTCCCTTAATAATCAATATCTTAGGAAACGTTCTGTATAAAATGGGCCTCTAGATCATTCGTTTTCATTTTCTAAGATTTTTCAACATTTCAGTCGACAGTACGAACTCTGTTTCTGAGTGACCTCTGTTGTTTATATGATTTCTCTCAATCTGTGATAGCTATTCAAGATTGAATTTTTGAGTTGTATTCTAGACACAATAAGGAACATCTCCATAAAAAATCATGCATTGAAAACATTCCTAACCCCTCTTTTCAATTTTCCAAAGATGATGCTACTGTTCTGTCCACTATTCACAGCAAGCATATCTTAACTTTCATTCTTTGATTTAATGCTTATATGCATTCCAAATTAGCTCATATCTTAGGAAGTAGTTCATACTACATTTGTATACATCCCATGTTGATTTAATCCATTCATTCATGCACATTTTAGACTCCTAAGTCATTTTAGAAATCCATGTACACAAAACACACTACAACCTTTGCACATTTTTAGATACATACAATGCATTCATGCAAGATTTGGGGTTTTTGTAACTCTTAATCTAAAAAGATTATAAGGAATGAACTTGATCTCACGTTCATGCTTCCCCCCGATCTAATCATCCTTTCTCATCCGTCCCGGGGATTGAGAAATCTTCTTTTCTCAAAATTAACATGCATCATGCTAGCTTGCTAAGCATACTTCGATTTCTTTAATTATTTGTTTCAAGAACAATTCATGTCCCCTTTAGATTAAGGAAACTTGATTACTTTATACATGATTAGACAATTTTTCCTAGGTTTATTTTTGTGATCTTTCACTTTACATTGCATGATATTTGATTTAGATCTTATGAACGATATTTTATCTTTAGATCTTCCATTTTCAAGTATCTTATGTAATGTAATATACTATCATAGTATTAATTGTCGAACCATACATAGTATAAGATGATTATTTGGATGCTAATTGAGGCCCGTTGAAAGACAGGGCGAGTTGAGGGTGTTTTAGTCGCGACAAAGGCTCCTTCCTCTCTCGTACCAAAACCCCGAACCAAGTTCTTTGGTTATGAAGGGCCGGTGCCCTTATCCGTTTGGGTGAGTCAAAATTAGGTTTCTTGGTTCCTTAAAGACCAAGTGGCGACTCTGTATCTGTTTTCAACAGACCTTTCATTTTCTTCCTTTGATTCAAATCAATTTCAAAACAATCTCAAATAAGAGAGAGAAGTGGTCCGATTCCGCGTGTCCACAGCTGTAAGTGGGTCTACAAGAGGAAAAGAGGCTCTGATGGAAAGGTTGAGACATTTAAGGCAAGGCTTGTAGCGAAAGGTTATACTCAGAGGGATGGCATTGACTATGAGGAAACCTTCTCGCCCGTGGCCATGCTCAAGTCCATCAGGATACTCTTATCCATTGCTGCATGCCTAGATTATGAGATCTGGCAGATGGACGTCAAGACTGCATTCTTGAATGGCAATCTTGAGGAGGACATCTATATGCAACAACCATAAGGGTTCATAGCTGGTCGGAAAGGTAACTTGGTATGCAAGTTGCAAAAGTCCATTTATGGGCTTAAGCAGGCATCCAGGAGTTGGAACATCCGATTTGACCGAGCCGTCAAGTCGTTTGGTTTTATACAGAATCTGGATGAACCTTGTGTATACAAGAAGTGTGAAGGGAAAGTGGTGGCTTTTCTTGTGCTTTATGTTGACGACATTCTACTCATTGGAAATGATGTAGCGACATTGTCAACGGTCAAGGTTTGGCTAGCTAGTACTTTCGATATGAAGGATCTAGGAGAGGCGAGCTATATTCTAGGGATAAAGCTCTTTCGGGATCGCAAGCGAAAGATAATGGGATTATCTCAAGCTGGTTATATCGATAAGGTGCTAACTAGGTTTTGAATGGATAATTCGAAGAAAGGTTTGTTACCTTTCAGGCATGGTTTAGCGTTCTCCAAGGACCAGTGTCCTAAGACACAGGAGGAGAGGAATCGCATGGCAGGAATTCCATATGCTTCAGCAGTTGGGAGTCTCATGTATGCGATGTTATGCACTAGATCAGATATCTGTTTTGCCGTTGGCATGGTTAGTAGATATCAGTCGAATCCAGGTCCAGAGCACTGGACAGCCATTAAGCATATTCTTAAGTACCTGAGAAGGACTAAAGATTACATGCTTATGTATGGTGGTACTGAGTTAATTCCAGTAGGATACACTGACTCGGATTTTATGTCAGATAAAGATTCGAGGAAGTCGACGTCCGGTCATCTCTTTACCTTGGGAGGTGGTGCTGTTAGTTGGAGGAGCATTAAGCAGAAATGCATTGCAGACTCAACTACAGAAGCTGAGTATGTGGCTGCTTGTGAAGCCGTAAAGGAAGCTGTTTGGTTCAAGAAGTTCCTTATGGAACTCGAGGTGGTACCAGCGTCGCTATCACCTATTACGCTTTATTGTGATAATAGTGGGGCAGTGGCTCAGTCCAAGGAGCCAAGGAACCACGGAAAGGGAAAGCATGTAGAGCGGAAATATCATCTTATCCGAGATATTGTTCAACGTGGAGATGTGACTGTCACTAAGATTGCCACCGCTGACAATCTTGCTGATCCGTTCACAAAGGCCTTGCCACAGAAGGTGTTTGATCGTCATCTAGATAGTCTAGGTCTCAGATGTAATCCTGTATGGTTGTGAGTGCAAGTGGGAGTTTGTTGGGTTTTTGCCCTCAAACCATTACTTTATGTATGAGACATTGACATCTTAATATATGGATATCAGCTTTACATTTCATTATGTATGTTTCTTTCATGAGATGATTGTTAATCCTTAAGTGTTATAGTAGGTAATTCGTGTATGTATGAGATACATATAAGTGAGATACGAATTACTATTCTTTGATACTTAGAACTTGTCACAGTGGATGATGAGACTGGATATCTCATCAAGTTTACACTGTAGCATGATTAACTACCATTGGATGGAGTGATTAATCTCAATCACTAGAGTGTAACTCTTGGTTAATATGCTAGTGCTTATAGTGCATTGTCAGACCTGAGTTTTCCTATTGACACTTAAGACTGTCAATCAGTCGATAGGAACTCATAACTTGTATAAGGTACGTGTTTTCAATCTTGAGACGATTATGAGCACAGACTGTGGATATGGCTGCTTTGACTTACCAATCAGTGAGGTCTACAGAAGATCAACACCTGGGTATCTTGGGTATGTCATATTCATAGGGTTGTGAACATATATTGCCAAGATAGAATCTACCCTCTGATTTAGAGTAAGCATTCCCTTGAGAATGTCACCAAGTCGATTACTGAGTACTGCAGTCTTGTTGATAAGAGTTATCAACATGTTTGGTAATCATGAGAGGTGAATGGGACTCAAGGAATACAAGAAGTAATCATGATTCAGGTTGACAGTAACAGTTATCCGACTACCTGAATATGGTTACGAATACTGAAGGTAGAGGGACATTAGTACAACATACAAGTCTAGTTATCGCTTCGGATATGTTCTTTTGCGTTGGAGTTCAGTTATCGTTTTATAGTGGAGTAAACGTTAACTGATCAGTCGATTAATTTGCTGATCAAAGAGTTTGGTCATGGGAATTAATCAACTGATCTGAGCCAACAACAAAGAGCCTAGGAGGTCCCACTCTTAGCTCTGCCAGGATACTTGGAAAGACACTTGAGGAAGCTATCAAGACAAGTTCGATCGATTGAAGTATGCTCGATCGATTGAAGTCATGGCATGTTCGATCAATCAAGAATGGGTTGATCGATCGAAGGTTCGATCGATCGAAGTCACTTCGATCGGTCGAAGTCTAGGTCGGTTCTGGGAATCTATAAATAGGGCAGCTGCGTTCTGAAAAAAAATAAGTTCGTCATTTTTGAACGTCAAAAGCTGCAGAAACTGTTTTAGAGCCCCAAAACCTTCACCTTCCTCTCTATTAGAGATCCCACCATCTCTAGTCTCTCTGGGAAGCATCCATAGGAGTCATAAGGGTGAAGACCATCTAGAGGGAGCTGCTGAAAGTTAAAGATTTCAGAATTGGGTTCAAGACACTAAGGTATAAACTCTTGTCCCCTCTATTTTGTACGCATCTATGGAATTCACGAGTAGTAGATCCTGGGCTACCATTAAGTTTTATAACTTGACTTTTTCCGCTGCACGTTTAAACTTTTAATTTAAACCGATTTTTCCATCAGTAATAAATTCGCGTCCTCAATTTTTGCAACGTATCTGATCTAATCCCGATGTCGCTACAGCTTAGTTGATCAGATGATTTTTTGGAGGATTATGGACTATAAGGCGTGAAGTGACTCAATCTTTCAGCGAGCTACCTGATTCAACTAGGGAGTGTAAGGCGTGAAGCAGCTCAGTCGATCGGATGATTTTTGGAGGATTATGGAGTGTAAGGTGTGAAGCGACTCAATCTTTCAGCGTGCTACCTGATTCAACTATGGAGTATAAGGCGTAACGGCTCAGTCGATCAGATGATTTTTTAGAGGATTATGGAGTATAAGGCGTGAAGCGACTCAATCTTTCAGCATGCTACCTAATTCGACTATGGAGTGTAAGGCAGGAAGTGTCTCAGTCGATCAGATGATTTTTTGAGGATTATAGAGTGTAAGGCGTGAAGCGACTAAATCTTTTAGCGTGCTACCTAATTCAACTATGGAATGTAAGGCAGGAAGTGTCTCAGTCGATCAGATGATTTTTGGAGGATTATGGAGTGTAGGACGTGAAGCGACTCAATCTTTCAACGTGCTACCTGATTTGACTATGGAGTGTAAGGCATGAAGCATCTTAGTCGATCAGATGATTTTTTGGAGGATTATGGAGTGTAAGGCGTGAAGTGACTCAATCTTTCAGCGTGCTACCTGATTCAACTATAGAGTGTCAGGTGTGAAGCGGCTCAGTCGATCAGATGATTTTTTGGAGGATTATGGAGTGTAAGGCATGAAGCGACTCAATCTTTTAGCGTGCTATTTGATTCGACTATGCAGTGTAAGGCATGAAGCGGCTTAGTCAATCAGATGATTCCTCGAAACACATGTTCCCAAGAATAAAACTATAACATAACTGGAGAATTTGAAGCATAAGGCGCATTTCTGATAATAGGAAAAGCAGCATAATGCAGAATCATCGCACTTGGGAGCATGGGACATGAAGTTGTTTGAGCATATACATCACGATAAGATAGGATCATCTATCTGTGTGGTTATTTGCGTTTGTGTTTTGTCCCTTGTCTGAACTATGTCATGGTCTGATTCCCGATGGGATACGTAGGCAGCTCACCTTTAAGCACGACCAGCTTTTGGCTCTCTGCGCACCCGATTTTTGCAATGCACCTTTTGTTTTTACCTGGATTTGATGGTTTGGTCAAAGGCTTGTCTTTCACACAGGCTTCGACATTCATTTGTTATACGCATTGTTTTACAAGCTCTGCTAAAGAGGGACAAACTATAGACACCCCGATTTTGACCAAACGTCAAATCCAGGGATTGGTTGCCTCGAAAAGACCGATGATGACGATGACCGGTGAAACCCAAAATTTTTCTAGAGAATTCAAATTTTTCAAAAACAGAAACCCGAATGTTGAAAAATGTATGAGAAAGTCAGTCTAGGGATTTATCCTGAAAAAGAGAAAATGAAAAGAAGCTTTGAAAGGAAAAGAGAAAAGGATAGATGAAAAGAAATAAAATGATATATTAAAGTATATTCTATGCATATGGATGTATCCTAATGAAGTACATTACAAATATAAGTACATTAGTATATACTTTACTAATAATTAAGTTTGTGTTAATATATATTTTAAAAATTAAAAAGAAGGCAGAAATTCTGTTAGCCGCGGCACACGGCGAAGCCGGCGGCACTCGCTCAGTGCCGTGCCAGCATTCACTAAGTGCTGCCCGGCAGTCAGTGAGTGACGCCCGGCACTCAGCAAGTGCCGCAGGCAAGTCATCGAGTGCCGCGCACTGTAACAGACTACTTTTCTCATATGTTCTAGAAGAAACTTTGCACATGAATTTTCACCCGAATTTACCTATTTAACCTTGCAATGTTGATCTATATAAACAGACCTTCATCTCCATTATTAGGGGCTAGACTTGACTTTGAAATCAAAATTGAGATATACAAGAGTTATATACAATAAAGAGATAGAATTGAGAGAAGAAAATGGAGTTTTTCTTGAAGAATTTGAATAATTTGAAAATTTTGGAAGAGCTTCACAAGAAATAGAAGAAATCTTGAAGTCATAGAGGTAGCCTCTCAATCCTTGGAAGAATTAGGCAAATCCAATCACAAATTCATAGTTCTAGGATCTTTACACATTTTCAAAACATCTCTTCCTACCTCATTTCATCACACACCACTTAGAATTTGTGATTGAATCTCATAATATTTCATTAATTTGGATCTAATTGATGCCTTGGATATAAAATAAGTTTGGTTTTGAAGAATTTGTATTCCAATTTCTCTAAGTAAACTTTGATTCTTCATATCTGTTTTCCTTTTGAAATTCATAAAACTTTATGTAATCCTTTGAGTCCTTTTTCGAATTCAATTCCCTAGTTTCCTATGGTCTCATGATTCATATGGAGATTAAGGAAAGCCATAGTCATGTCTACACATAGTTAGTGAGATTCAAGTCTCAACTCATGATTTGAACCTCATTACTAAGAATCTTATGGGATTCAGACTATTTTCCATAGAGGTTCATATAGATTTGGTTCTCATTTAGTCTCCAAGGATCATTAATTTGAGATGAGAATAAGGTGTCATGGTTCTACATTCCTCAAGGATCATATGTTTGAGAGAGGAATTATATGTAGATTTTCATAGTTTATATTCCAAGGTTCATAAGATTGGGTAAGACCTTAGGATTCTCTTGCTAGATCTTCAACTATGAGATCTATGATGGAGATCCATTAAGGCTAAGTCTATGGATCTCTTTATATTTCATCACTATTCCAAAAATCATAGTGGTCGCGATCCCACGAGGGGACCGTCCCCCACCTTCGGGGCGGGCGCGACAGCTGGGGGCGGGCGCGACAATAGTCATATTTGATCCTAGTTCTCTCTAGAATCGTGGATCAAGTTTGATTCAAAATATGAACGCCAATTCAACAAAGGTGCAGTGAATCCATAAATCAACTATGATCAAAGATTTTTTTATAAAATCATGGTTCATTGGAATTGGATAAGACCAATTGGAGGATGTTCATAGCTCATTTAAGTACCTCTGTGATTTTTGTTTTGATGAAATTCCATGTTTAAGATGGTTTGGTCTTGTGATTTCAAAACAAACAACTCTCTGTCCAAAATTTCAGAATAGTAAATCCGTTTTAAAATTAATTAATCAGAACCTTAATAAAACTTTCTTGACCCAAAATAATTTTTTCTAAGTATTTGAATCTTTTAGGAAGATACTTTTAAAAAGATCTAAGTGTTTCTCATTTGTTTACTATTTTAGAAAATCACATAAAATCTCTAGAGAGAGAGTTGAAAATTCCTGGATGATGGCTAGTGTTTTCTTCATTCCCGGAGATCTAACCGTTCAAACCTTGATTTTCTTTTTGGATTAGAAACAAGACTCACAGAGGCATATCATACCCAAAAATCATTAAGATCTAACCGTTGGAAGTATGGTTATTCTATCTTTGAAAGTCAGGTCTGCTCTCTGTAATTTATGAGAAACAATCACTGTTTTTGTCTAAGCTCATTGATTTTAACTTAAATGGTTTCCTAATGTCTTGGGACCAAAATCATGTTTTGAATAATGATAATTTAGCTTAAATCCAGAGGCTAAGTGATCCAAATTATTGAAAAAATTCACATCTCATTCTTGTTCATATTCATTCATTCATTCATGTATATTGATGGAATAAAAGGGGAAGGAGCGTAACTTTATTTCTCTCACATGTTAATAACTTTTGCCTAGGCACCAGTGAGGTGACATAGCGAGTTTTTTTCTCTCTTTTGTTATTACTCACTTTGGATTTGTCTCTAATTTTTGCCTAAGTGCCCTTTCGAGTTTTCGACCTAGCGAGCCATCCTTCTTTTCTTTTTGAATGTCTGCCTACGTACCCCCGACCGGAAATTGTAGAGACCCCATTTTGTCGGCTATCAGATTTAGGAGACCCATAGCTTGGTGGTTCACAATGATCGTAGAAGACTCAAAAGGACTCCCGAAAGTTGGTTCTATTTCTCAAAATGCTCAGAATGACCAAAATGCCCCTGAAAGCCCAGAAACCCCTAGATTTGGACCAAAATTTCTGGAAACATGCTACGTCGTAAGGAAAGTGATAAGATGAGTTTTTTCAGATGAAATCGTCAGCTCCCAAAGACACCCGGAAGACCCGGAAGTTCCCGGAAAGTCCCCGTTGACCAGTTTGACCAAGGTTTGACCAAGTTTGACCGAAATCGTCCAAATTTTCTAGGATCATTCTGGATCATGTGGAAAGTATTAAAATGAGTTCTAAAAGAAAATCGAGCGAAAACGTCAGCTCCTGGGAGCTCCCAGAGGTTTCCAGAACTTACCGGGAATCTCAGGTTTGACCAGTTTGACCAAAATTTGACTTTAGAACCAGAGCACCATAAGAATTTTCAAATATTTTTCATGGATACTAGAGGTCAGTAGCTTTCCAACGGTATATCGCACATAATTTTTGGATTTAAAACGAGTTTATTGTGAATTTCCGAAGGCGAAAAGGCGATCAAATCAGCTTTTATCACAAATACCGTAAAGCTTTTCAAAGTGACCTATTCCCAAATTATATTTTATGTAAAATAGACTCCATTACCTTTCCAACGGTATATCACAACCTCATTTTGGAGTTCGTATGCATTTTTTGTGAATTTCGGACGAAATAGGGCCTTTTCGCAAATACCGGAACCTCTGGGAGCCTAAACAGGATTATCCAGACGATTGAGGAGCAGTGCCGCCGTGGCACTGGCCCAGTGCCACCGCGGCACTCTCCTCCATAACAGTATTTTTTGCAAATATTTTTGGGATTCCATTTTGATTAATTAAAAACAAAAACGACATAGTTCTATGTTTTCAGATGTTTGGAGCCAATAGGAACACTTCTAAAACCCCAAAACCACCCCAAGTTGGCCTATATAAACTCCCCTTGACTTCTCATTTTGGGGGTGTCAAATGTAAGCTTTGAAAATTTTTGGGAGAGAAAGTTGTAGAGATAAGGTTAGGATAGAGAGAAAAGAAGCTTTCTTCTTTGATTTCAAAACAAAAGTGAGTTCTAAAATTTGTTTTTACTTCATTACTCCTATTTATTTCAATATTCAATACACCCAATCACCATTTTAGTGAGCATTTAAGAGAGAGGAAACTTCTTCCATGTCCAATATCATCACATATGAGTGAAACACCAAACTACAAGTTCAATCATCATGAATATCATCTATTGATTGCTATCTATTTTCTTGTTCATACAATGTTCATCTCTTCTTACCTCATTTCCTTTTGATTTTTCTTTATTTACTTACTAGTTCATCATCATCTAGATGATGACATGAAGTTCGAGGTGAATGAATCATTATGGATAGTAGCTCTTGACCTCAAAAATATGTTTGATAGATGATGATTATAACTTCAATACCTCCAAGGTATCCTTGAAGTTATGTTCAAAATGAAAATAAATCTCTCCAACAATCTTGGAAGTTCTTGATGATGAGTTTAATGTTGACATTTTAAGTGGCTATAACCTTCATTGAATATTAAAATTATGCTTTCAAAACTTCTATTTCAAAACCCCCTTCTTAAAACCCTCACTTTGATTTCAAGAGATAAACCTTGTTTTCCTAAAATCTTCAAAACAGTAAGTCAAAACAGTGAGTGACCTAAGTTCAAAGATTTCTTTAGAACTCAATACTCAATGTATGGATGCAAGGCCACTTGGAAAGTCTTCCTAACTCAATAGAGAACACCCAAGACTTTTATTTTGACTAGGAAATACTTGAAAATGGTCCATTTGGACCCAAACATTCCTCCCAGACATTCTGCCTCTGCTGTCACAGCAGCTTGGTTGACTTCCAACTTCTTTTTCAGAAAACCTTTCCACAAGGGGTGGTCCTAACTTATTTTTCCCTTAACCTTCAATGTCTTAGAGAAATTTCTGTATAAAATGGGCCTCTAGATCATTTATTTTCATTTTCTAAGATATTTCAACATTTCAGTCGACAGTACGGACTCTGTTTCTGAGTGACCTCCCTTGTTTATATGATTTCTCTCCATCTGTGATAGTTATTAAAGATTCAATTTTTGGGTTGTGTTCTAGACATAATAAGGAAGATCTTCAGAAAAAAGCATGCATTGAAAACATTCCTAGACCCTCTTTTCAATTTTCAAAAGATCATGTTACTGTTCTGTCCACTATTCACAGCAAGCACATTTTTACTTTCCCTCTTTGATTTGATGCTTACATGCACTCCAAATTAGCTCATGTCTTAGGAAGTAGTTCATACTACATTTGTACATATCACATGATGATTTCATTCATTCATTCATACACATTCTAGACTTCTAAGTCATTCTAGGAATCCATGAACACAAGGCACACTACAACCTTAGCGCATTCTAGATACATACATTGCATCTATGCAAATATTCGGGGCTTTTATGACTCCTAATCTAAGAAGATTATAAGGAATGATCATGATCACACGTTCATGCTTCCCCTCGATCTAATCCTCCTTTCACACCTTTCTCGGGGATTGAGAGATCTTCTTTTCTCAAAGAATAACATGCATCATACTAGCTTGGTAAGCATATTTTGATTTCTTTGATTATTTGTTTCAAGAACAATTCATGTCCCCTTTAGATTAGGGAGACTTAATTACTTGATACATGATTAGATGATTTTTCCTAGGTTTATTTGTGTGATCTTTCACTTTACATTGTATGATATTTGACTTAGATCTTATGAATGATATCTTATCTTTAGATCTTCCATTTCAAATTTTCTTATATGATGTAATATATTATCATAGTATTAATTGTCGAACCATACATAGTATAAGATGATTATTGGGATGCTAATTGAGGCCTGTTGAAAGACGGGGTGAGTTGAGGGTGTTTTAGTCGTGACAAATGCTCCTTCCTCTCTCGACCCAAAACCCCGAGCCACGTTCTTTGGTTATGAAGGGCCAGTACCCTTTATCCGTTTGGGTGAGTCAAAATTAGGTTTCTTGGTTCCTTAAAGACCAAGTGGCGACTTTGTATCTGTTTTCAACAGACCTTCCTTTTCTTTCTTTGATCCAAATCAAAAATCAAATTTCAAACAAAAACGAGCAAGAGGTGGAACGCCGCGTGTCCACAACCTGGCGACTCTGCTGGGGATTTTTTATTTTAAAACAAAATAATATAGAGGTTTGACTCATAAGAAGTATCCTTAAAATCATCTTTTTACTGTGTCTGGTTAACCGCATTGCATTTTGCATTTTCCCCCTTCGACTGTGTCTGAAACGGGGCGCTGACATTGTTCAGGTTTTGCTATGCCAGGGCACAAGTCATCGTTGATATTGTACTTTCCAAGGTATATCAAAAAGAGTAAAAACCTCCGTACTGTCTCCTTGACGGTATATTAGAACTATCGTCAACGGACCCTCTTTGACTAAACCCAGCCTTTGCATATAGATTCTTGTAGAACCTTTCAAAGGACTGTTCATTTATCTCTTCAGATAGGACAATATGATATAACTGCTGTATTCCCTGATGGGATTACCTGAGCGGTGTAGACACTTATGTGGCATAGAACAGAACCTCTTTCTTATGATCCCCAAGGCAATCACTCACATGTTATCACATTAAGTTGACCTGTCTAGGCACCATGACAAGGATGTCTGCTCCATGTTCACAAAGATATACACCGCAAAGTCGGTTCTAAGACATAGGAGTATGAAAACCTGCTAGACAGTATGATCACTATCACCATATTAACAAGTTTTTCCCAGAAACTCTGTCCAGATATCCCAGATATAACCATATTAACCAGTTTTTCCCAAAAACTCTATCCAGATATTCCAGATATAACCATATTAACCAGTTTTTCCCAGAAACACTGCCCAAATATCCCCGATATAACCATATTAACCAGTTTTTCCCATAAACTCTGCTCAAATTTCCCAAAAATACCAGAAACTGTCCAAATATCCCAGTTTCTCCCAAAAACTCTGTCCAAATCAACCTGAAATGCCCAGTCTTTCCTAGAAGCTTCCATAGAACCCTGGAAACCCCTATTATCCCTAGGTGATCGTACTGGAAAGTAAGGTTGGCACACTCTATATGGTTAGGACCTTAATTGTTTAACTGCTATCTGTTAGATATAGGAGCATCATATAGATTAGGGCTTACACCCGCATGCTTGTCTCATTTGCATACACCATTCCCATCAGCCTGCACGCACTGTCTCGACCATTCTTACACAAGTCAGCCCACGTTTGTTAAACATCACTGTCTATGTCTGTTTAAAGTCATCACTGTCAAAATCTGATCTAGTCCTCTCAAAATATGTCAGGTCAGTATAGATTCCCAAGGTCAGCAGCCGGGATCCTCGTCGTGGGTTAGGAGTTCAGATAATCGTTTGGTCAGAATCAGTCCGACAGCTTATTTCAGCATGAACCGACAAGAGTTAGAAAACAAGGTTACCGAGTTGGGAGTAATCATAAGCCAACAGTCTGACAGCCTAGCCCAAGTTCTGAAGTTCATGGAAGAATTGAAGCAGCAGCGGCCGTAACCTGCGCTTAGGTTTCCACCACAGGGGTTTGAACCACCCCCACATGAGAATAATGGGGAGAAAGACTGGCTTCAAGGGGTCCCACCGTTTGCATATGAGAAGAAGCTACAAGAGAAAATGGATAAGGTTGACAAGTTAGAAATGTACTGAGGAAAACCAAAGGGGTTGACGATTACATGCTAGACCTGGAAGGCCTCTTTGAGCCTGTTAAGCTAAAACTGCCGGAGAACTTCAAGATGCCTGCCATCGACCATTTTGACGAAACTGGGAATCCGAAAAGTCATGTAAAGCTACGTATGAGTATCTTCCAGTCCATGGGTTGTACCACGAGCACATTACAATGTTGTTCCCGCAAACTCTTGCAAAGTCTGCACTATCATGGTTCCTAACCTTGGAAGCCTCCAAAACCCGGGCATGGGAAGACATCGTTCGAGTCTTCGTCGATCATTACTCCTACAATCAAGAGCTGGATGTCACTATCAGGGATTTGGAAACTACTCGGCAGAACAACAATGAATCTTTTGCTGCGTTTCTGAGCAGGTGGAGGAATAAAGTGGCCCAAATGACCCACCGGCCGATTGAAAAGGAACAAGTGAGGATGCTAATCCGAAATCTGCAGCCGCTCTACCATGAAAATTTGTTTTATCAGTCCATCTCCACTTTCGAAGAGCTGTTTAAAGTTGGGACTCGAATTGAAGATGCCATAAGGGAAGGAAAGATCAAAAAAGAAGAGCCTCTGAGTCAGTCAAAAAGGCCCAACTACTCCCGCAATCCTCCGGATGTTAATGCCCTTAGCAGTCAACCTATGGCTTACCCTCCTAGGCCATATCAACCTCTCAACCAAGCTAATTCCTCCAATCGCTCTTTCCCTAGGAAGCCTCCTAGCAACTTCGCCAAACTAGAAATCCCCCTCTCTTTAACCTTAGATCGCCTCCTAAAAAAGGCCCACCTCCAATTACTCCAGCCCTGAAATACTCCTCTCCCGCCAAACTATGACATGTCCAAAAGATGCACCTACCACCAAGCCCCTGGCCACAACACCGATGATTGCATGCGCCTCCGCCATGATATCCAAGACCTCATTGACCAAAATATCATCGAGCCACCTCCAAAGCAGCCCCACGTCACTCAAAATCCCCTACCGAACCACCAATACATCAGCCTCATTGAGTCCATCCATGTAGCTTTAAACCCTGCCACCTATATCACCCATATAGGTCAACCTTTACCCCTCATTGACATCCCGAAATCTATGGGAATTCATCTGATTGACGGTGGGGATGACGAGTGGCAGCAACAGCTGGCTGACGAACAAGACCTATTCTTCTTGGAAGAACATGATCTAGGGGTAGTGGACCTCAAATGGTATGATCCCGACAATGAAAGCGATGCTTTTATCTGGAATGAGCCAGAGAAACCATTTGTGGGGACAGACTGCGACTAGTTAAAAAAGGATGGGACTGTAGAAGGGCCTACCCATGCCGAAATTGATCATCTGACTAGGTCAGGCTGTCATTATTAGCCTCCTCAGCCTACCACTGAAACAACCGAAAAATGTCCGATCAAAGACAAGGGAAAGGGGAAAATGGATGAGATCATCAAAGAAGACAATGAGCAGATAAAGCAGTTGAAGAAAACCCAAGCACATCTCTCGATGTGGGACATCATGGTAACATCCTATAAGCATAGGCAAGCAGTGTTGAATGCCCTGGCTGGAATAGAGGTCCCCATTGACACCACACCAGAAGACATAGTGGCTTTCTTGGGCACACTTACCCCTGACCCAATCATTACATTTTTCTGATGAAGACCTGCCACCAGAAGGATCTGCGCATAACAAAGCATTGTACATCACTATTGGATGTAAGGGACAGCAGGTGCCATTTTGTTTGGTTGATACAGGCTCTGCCTTAAATGTTTGTGCCCTATGGACTGCCACCGCCTTGGGGGTCAATGTCCTTTACATTACACCATCTATGCAATTCGTCAGGGCCTACGATAACATCAAGAGAAATGTGATGGGAACTATTTCTCTCCAAATTCGGGTAGGATCTTTGGTGAGCACTGAAGTATTTCAAGTCATGGACATACCTGCCTCGTTCAACTTGTTGATCGGAAGGCCTTGGCTGTATGTCAACAAAGCAGTATCATCCACTGAGCATCAAATGATCAAGTACATTCATTAGAAGGAGGTGAAAATTATCATTGGCAATAGTTGGGGCAATGAAGCTTTCCCAAACTACGCTCCCATCTTCGAAATCCAAATACCTAAGCTAGAAGAAGGAGAAATCGGGGGATTCTTCACGGAAGAAGTCCACATGATCAATGATGAAGACAGGTTCCCTGAGATCCACTCCGTTGTTGTCAACATTGTCCGCAAAATTAACTACTTCCCTGGAATGGGATTGGGCCGACCCCAGCAAGGAATTCTGGAGTTCCCTCAGATCAAAGGGCAACAAAGCACTTTTGGGTTGGGGTACAATCCCACTGAAGAAGACGTCGAGATACAGTGGCCATGGAAGAAAAGAGTGAGGAGTATTCCGCCGTACCGCAAAACCTTGAATGGGCAATTCATCAAAGAAGGGGATGATTTCCCCTACTTTGGGTTCCCGGAACCCTGGATCCATCGGGCCACTGGAAAAAGGCACCCCGGGTTGGAAATCTTTGCTGACTGTGAAAGGTGTCCCTATCAAGATCCGTTCTATCCCAAAGAAGTTGTGAAAACCCAGGAGGAAGACTGGTTGAAGTACCTGGACACTGAAGCCATTGAGAAAATGTGGGAAGACTTCGCTGAAAAGAAG
Organism: Hydrangea macrophylla; assembly: GCA_033977485.1. Lineage (NCBI taxonomy): Eukaryota > Viridiplantae > Streptophyta > Magnoliopsida > Cornales > Hydrangeaceae > Hydrangea > Hydrangea macrophylla. The sequence goes on along the minus strand of CM066990.1, from coordinate 25,141,901 downwards.
GAAGAAAAGAGGATCAAGAGCCAAGATGATCAGATCAAGGCAACTAAGGAGGGTCTGAGCAACGAGGCTGTAGAATCATCTGTCTGTGTCTCCCTATCCCCTATTCCCCCAGAGTCTGTACTGCCAATTATCGAGTCTGTACCGGAGTCGGCTGCTGTAAGCCCACCACTGTCTAATGTAATCACTTCACCTGTCATGAGTGAAATTAAAGACGATTCTGCTTACTCCTCTGTGTCTAATACTTGTGAATGCACAGATCCCTCCGAGGATCTCCCAATCGAACTTAAGCAACTAATTGAAAAACCACCTGCTTACGAAATAATCGAAGATACTTTATCGGTTAACCTAGGTGAAATAGATAATCCCTAAATTGTGCAAATTAGCTCAACTCTTAATAAAAATGAAAAAGAAAAAGAAAATTTAACTCTCTTGCTAAAAGAATTCAAAGATGTTTTTGCTTGATCTTACGAGGACATGCCTGGGGTCGATCCCAACATTGTCCAACATCATATTTCCCTTCTCCCCAATTCTAAACCTGTCAAGCAGAAATTGAGGTGCATGAGTCCAGAATGGGCACTCAAGGTTAAAGAAGAAGTGGAGAAGCAATTCAAGGCAGGGTTCATCATTGTCACTGAGTATCCGGAATGGGTTGCCAATATCGTGCCAGTCCCCAAGAAAGATGGAAAAGTTCGTGTGTGCGTCAACTTCTGTGCTCTAAACAAAGCCAGTCCCAAGGATGACTTCCCGCTTCCTCACATTGATGTTTTGGTGGATAACACCGCTGGACATGAGCTACTGTCATTCATGGATGGCTTTTCGGGGTAAAATCAGATTCTAATGGCGCCAGAAGATCAGGAAAAAATGACATTAACCACCCCTTGGGGAACCTACTGTTATAGAGTAATGCCTTCGGACTCAAGAATGCTGGGGAAACCTACCAAAGAGCTGCCACCACTCTGCTGCATGACATGATTCACAAGGAAGTAGAAGTGTATGTAGATGACATGATTGTGAAGTCCAAGGACAGAGAAGGACACCTAGTAGCGCTGGAAATTTTTTTTGAAAGGTTGCGCAAATACAAGATGAGGTTGAATCCAAAGAAATGCACTTTTGGTGTGACCTCCGGTAAACTCCTGGGTTTTCTCATCACATAAAGGGGGATAGAAGTGGATCCCTCTAAGATCAAGGAAATCCTAGAAATGGCCCCACCGCGGAGCGAAAAGGAAGTGAGAGGGTTTCTCGGAAGAATTCAGTTTATTAGCCGCTTCGTTTCCAAGCTCACAACTACATACGATCCTTTGTTCCGATTGTTGAGAAAAATAGAAAAGTTCCAATGGGATGACCAATGCCAAGCCGTTTTCGACAAAATAAAAGCCTACCTTCAAAATCCGCCTGTCCTTTCACCACCCACTCCCCATAAGCCCTTATTCCTTTGCCTATCTATCTCCAAAAATGCCATGGGTTGCATGCTAGCCCAAGAAGGAGAAGAAAGTCACTCCGAAAAAGCCATTTATTACCTCAGCAAGAGGATGACTGGGTATGAGCTCAACTACTCTACCCTCGAAAAAACATGTTGGGCCTTGGTTTGGTGCACTCGCCGACTGAGGAACTACATGCTGGCCTTCCCGGTTGTGCTCATATCCCGCATGGATCCTCTAAAATATCTCCTCGAAAAACCTGCCCTGACCGGTCGTATATCCCGTTGGTTACTTATACTATCCGAATTCGATATCAAGTACGTCACAAGCAAATCGGTAAAAGGGAGAACCACGACTGAGCATCTTGCGGAGCACGCTGTTGACTCCGAAGAAAATGGGGACTTTCCATTTCCGGACAAAAATATCATGGAAATCAAGGAAGAACAGTGGAAGTTGTACTTTGATGGAGCAGCCAACATGAAAGGATACGAAGTAGGAATGATCCTAGTATCACCAAGTAGGGACCACACTCCGTTGGCAGTCAAGCTCAATTTTAACTCCACCAACAACACTGCTGAATACGAAGCATGCATTCTGGGGATGGAGGCAGCCATAGAGCTGAAAGTTCAGAAGTTGGATGTCTTCGGGGATTCAAACCTCATTACATCACAAGCTAGAGGGGAATGGAAAGTAAAAGAAGAAAGGTTGAAGCCCTATCATGATCATCTCGATCAACTCAAGAGGCAATTCAAGAACATCACATTCTTCTACTTACCTAAGGAAGAGAACCAGCTAGTAGATTCATTGGCTACCTTAGCCTCCATGACCAAAATTCCTGTGGGAGTCAGGATGATGCCTTTGGTAATTAAGCAAAGGTACAAGCCTTCGTTCAACATAATCGCTGCAATCGAAGAAGAAGAAAACGAAACACCATGGTATCAGGATGTCTGGGATTTCATAGAAAAGGGGATGTACCTCCAAGAGTCTACCGAGAAAGACAAAAGGGCAATTCGAAGATTCGCAGTGCAATTCATCATTTGCGGTGGGAAATTGTTGAAGAAAGGGTACAATGGTCACAACCTGACTTGCTTGTTTGGAAAAAGCTCCAGAATAATGATGGAGGAAATACACGAGAGGGTATGCGGCCCGCACATGAACGGTCACATGCTGGCCAAGAAAATTGTAAGACAAGGGTATTACTGGACAACATTGGAGAAAGATTGTTGCGAATACGTAAGAAGGTGTCACAAGTGTCAGATCCATGCAAACATGATGCATACGCCACCATCCCTTCTATACAGCATGACCTCACCTTGGCCATTCTCAACCTGGGGAATCGATATCATCGGTGAAATCATTCTGAAAGCCTCGAATGGAAATCGGTACATTTTGGTGGCCATCGACTACTTCACAAAATGGGTAGAAGCGACATCCTACAGCAAGTTGGGGGCCAAGAAAGTGGCCAAGTTCATCAAGAAGAACCTCATCTGTCGCTATGGAGTTCCCCACGAGATCATCTCAGATAATGGTAGTCATTTCAAAGCTGAACTCAGAGATCTATTTGAGGAATACAAAATCACTTACCATAAGTCATCACCGTACTGACCACAAACTAATGGGGCAGTCGAAGCTGCAAACAAGAATGTCAAGGCCATACTGCAGAAATCGGCCGATACCTACAAAGACTGGCATGAAAAGCTACCATTCGCACTTTGGGGATACAGAACATCGATAAGGATGTCCACAGGAGCAACTCCTTACTCACTAGTATATGGGATGGAAGCAGTACTTCCAGTCGAGATAGAACTACCGTCCCTACGTGTGATGGCAGAATGTGAAATTTCGGAATCAGATTGGTTGAGGGAGAGATACGAAGAATTATCCCTCATAGATGAAAAGCGCCTAGCGGCAGTCGACCATGTTCGAATCTATCAAAAGAGGATAGCCCATGCTTTCAAAAAAAGGGTTCGCCCAAGGAAAATTGTCAAGGGTGACCTTGTACTTAAAGAATTGCGAGCCCCGATCTTTGATCCACGCGGAAAGTTCAAACCCAGATGGGTCGGCCCTTATTTCGTCAAAACCATCCTTTTCGGAGGAGCCACCTACCTCATGGACCTCGATGGCATTGAATTCAAAGAACCAATCAACACGGATCGCCTCAAAAAGTACTATGCTTGACCATTCCCCAAAACCCTTTTCTTTCCAAGCTTTGGCCCAAACTACGCTCGACCTGATTCCCACTCAGGGATACGTAGGCAACTGCATCGGTTAGGTTGCTCCACCCACAAAATAGCCCAATTTCTTTCAAGCTTTGGCCCGAACTACGTTGGACCTGATCCCCGTTCGGGGGTACGTAGGCAGACTTTAAAAAAAAAAAGGATGGCTCGCTAGGTTGAAAATCCGAAAGGACGCCTATGCAAAAGTTAGAGTTAAATCCAAAGTGAGCAATAACAAAAGAGAGAAAAGAGCTCGCTAGGTCACCTAACTGGTGCCTAGGCAAAATTATGAGCGTGTGAGAAAAATAAAGTTGCGATCTTTACCATAACCCAGAAATCACCCTCCACACTAGGAGCAAACTTCGGCCACCCGCCTCGTTTGCCTAAACCTCTTCTAAACTAAGGGGCAAACATCGGTCATCTACCTCGTTTGCCTCACGATCATACATATCCCAAACTAGGGGCAAACGTCGGCCACCCGCCTCGTTGCCTCTAATCGTCCTAGTGTGCCCAAATAAGTACCAAAAGCAAACATCCGATCAAAATCGCACTACAAATATTCTCAGAAAACCAAATGCATAAAATAAGGTTCTCCAAGTAACCAAGGTTCACTGATAAACAAACTTCGAATATTACATAAGCAGGGATAAATGAAAACACGAAAAATTCTTTCGGAAAGCAATCACGAATATCAAAGACACTTGGAGGAAAGAAGCAGAATCAGTCAAGCCTAGTTTTACTTTTGTTTTTTTATTTACTTCTTCAAAGGTCTCTAGAAATAAGCTCTTGCTCGACCGGACCAGCCCCTGATGAAAGCTGCAATAGTGGTGGCTCTGACTCTGGAAGCAAAGACCCTCTTAGTAAACCCCGGGAAACCTCTTGAACTTGCCCACACTGTCTGGCCAATCGGCGAGGATGATAGAAGGAGGTTTCTCTCAGACCCATCAGCCACACTCTCTGGAAATCCCCGATACTAGTGGTCACAGCATAAAGGCCCCAACGCCTCACGATCCAGCAAATGTCAGTCTCAGATAAGGCACCCATCATGCCCACCCAATTGGCAGAAGTATAATAAGGATGAAGCACAGCTCTGCAAAAATAAACTGGCGGCACATTACCTGTCCATAACTGGAGGCGCTCGTAGAGCCAAGCCTGTAACACCAAAGGCGCCCCGGAAAGTAGAAGCGTTCCTTGATTGGAAGCGCGATCCAAACCATTCAGGGTTTCAGCCAGAACCATGGCCATTGGATTCCTGCTAAGTTTTAACCCAAGGCACACGGGCACTAAGTCAATAGAAGTACTCGAGAACAGAAAGTGTGAAGTCATGCACAATATCAGAGTGGCCCCGCGGGTGGCATCATATACGCTAGGACTCCCAGGACAAGCATACCGAGCAATAATGGAAGCAATGTCGAGAACCTCACCATGAATCAGCCGGCGGGAAATAGTAGTGGAACAATCTAGATATTCAGCCAAGCCTCGCGTAGGACTGGGGGTATCAGCAGAAGGGAGAATCAGGTCAAGGATAACACAGAACTCCTCAAACAGGGGGCATATCTCCAGGCCATTAAAATTGAAGACATGGTTCACCGGGTCCCAGTTGACAATAGCAACACGCATGAACTCAACGTTCAAAGCCATCTGGGGAAGAGAGAATAGCTCGGTCAAGCCGTAACTAAAAAGGTTGATCCGTTCCACACCATCTGTCATGTTTAGCCAAGCTGTGAGTTGAGCGGGATCATACAAAGCCATATTTTTTGTCGCGGCTCTAGCAAAATTCAAAATTTCGACAGCACCTTCCCGTTTCACGGACTATCCCACCTGCAAGGCAAACATACTATCACAAGGCTGCCCATCGTAGTAACATCAACAATCACAGAATCACAAGTGCACAGATATGTATATCGTCACACAATCACCAAATAAAAACAAGCACACAACTGCGCCTTCAAACCGGAAGCTATTCGGCCTAAAAGGCAAAACATCATCACACTCTGCCAAAAGGCCACAAATCATCCCACACATCATCCTACATATTGTCTTAAACATTGTCCGAATAGTCACATCATTCACTAGTACAACCCAATCAAAAACATGAAATGGAGATAAAGCAAAATCCCCGCTTAGGAGGCCTCAGTCCTCCTCTTCTTCATCCTCTGTCGGACCACCTGGAGTGTATGTCGGCGACGGCCTCCTCCTACCACCTCTGCACCTCGGTCCAGTCCTCGATGAGCCAGCCCCACCCCCACGGTACTACACACATAAATAAAATGAAGGCAATCAATAGGGAGACAACAAAAAGTATAAAAACAAAGTCGAATCAGAAACCTACCAAGGACGCCATCTGATTGGTGGCGAACTGCTGCATACCATCCATCTATCAAGGGCAAAATTAGGATTAGAACTGTTAGGAAACTGCGTTCCCAAAATCCATTGATAGCGCGTATAAGTTGGTACTGCAAAAAAATTACGTGAAAACTACAATAACCCTACAAGGGCGGAACTAGGGTTACCTTAAACAGCTAAAACGGATTGCTGTAGTAGACGAATCGAGAACACGGGCTCGATAACAGCTCACGATCTTCTATCGTATTCCTTTACTGCCAGAATATCGAACTAAGTGTGGGCTCCTTCGAAATCCTTTTTGTTTCTGCTCTCTCTTTTAACGCTCTCTTTTCTATTCTGAGTTATAATATTCTTGATGGAAAAACGCAAACTGAGGAGAGAGCAAAATCGGCATATATATAGGCTACGATAGGGACCATAAGAAGTCAATAAGGATTAGGCTTCCTTATGGAATTAGGAAACCCTAATTCGAATTGAATCAGATTCCTATTTCCATAAATTATAATTCATACCACTAAAGAATTATAATTGCACTCCTACCCTTATCTCAAAAATGTATTTCGAGCTCCATGTTATTAAATGCTTATTATCTTCCCATGTTAAGATTACATATATTCATTAATTGAATATAATTACTGACAATCATATTTAATTAATCTCTTAAAATTCCTTGAGATCCTCTGCTTAACTTATCTGATATGTCGGATACAAAATCCACCTGCAGGGTTTGACATAATCAAAACTTATAAGCTTTCTCAAGGGGATATCATCAATCCCAAAATTCAGACATGGATTCCATCATTAATTAATATCCACCACACAATTAATATTGTCACCCAATCCAATGAGATATTGACCCATTTAAGGAGCTCACCCTTTTAGGGATCAAAGTGTAAATATCAAATGTACGTGTCCATAAAATAACTTAGGATTTAGAGCATAAGTACTCATAATAGTCATGAGGTATTAATTATCTTATAAGTCAGTATAAAGATAATTACCCCAAGTCGGTCCCGTTTAATACACAAAATGTACCAGTATGGTGAGTTGAAACTATACCGTTTCCCGCAGTCAAGACAAACCTACTACAACACCATGCTGCAGTCCTACCAATGGTGTGTCCAATCCATCTAAGATTGTAAACCAAAATCTTACATTCTACAAGATCCGCTGGTCTGATCTTCCCTGTGCAAGTCGAACTCTACACACCAAACCACCTACTATGTAAAGTGAAAGACACACATGCATAATATTAAATAAACAATATAATACAAATATTGCCCACACAGATTCTCATAAAAATGGACTAACTGATTTTATTAAATGAATAATAAATCAACTACATAAAGCATGGCTTTTAGTATATATCCCTAACAAGAACCTCATCACCTTAAGGAGCGCAAAATTAGAGACATACCCGATGGTCTCGCATGAGAACCAAAGATCGTAAGCTAGCCGCCAAGGCATGGCCCTCTTCAGCATAACTCCAGGGGACGTTGAGGACGCCTGCTAGCTGGGTAGGATACCCACACGTGACCCGTGGCACCTCCATAACCTGGGGCGAGCCATCTGCACCCAAAACGTTAACGGTCCAATCCTAAGGAGGGATAGGATCAGAAACTGGGGGAACCTGTCTCCTGTACATCTCGCGAAGCTATAGGCATAAAACAAGTTAGGAAAAGATGAGTCAAAAAACAAAAACAGAGGCAACGGATAGAGATAAAAATGTAAAAGAAATTCACCTCTAGGAGTGGGAAGTTGGGCATCAGAAAGCGGCCACGGTAAGTCTCATAGCCGGTCTCAGAGAGAAAGTGATCCCAAACATCGGTAGCAGCTAAGGCCGCCAACAAAGCATCACCAGAAAGGTCACCAGCATCCATCGCAGGAGGATCATGAGGGACGCGATACCTTGAACCGCCAACCACCTGCCGGGACACTTGCTTGCTGAGGAACTATTTCCTGCTCTCGGTACTCTCCATCAGAAGTTGGCAAGAGGAAAGAGGTTTGACTGCCTATATCTCCTTTGGGGCAGCATAGGCGACGCGCTCCCAAGGCATCCAATCAACACTAGCAACCGTCAGCTCAGTTAAGAAGTTCCTGAGCAGAACGATCCGATGAGCCCCGCTCTTTACCCCGACAACATCCCTCCGCCATCTCAAGCCTCGTGGGAACAGAGGCACAGGAGCCATGCCATCCTTGTCTTCACCTGATTTATCAGCAGGGGAAAGAGCTAACATCTTCAAGTACTCAAAGCTCCAAGGCTGCACAGACAAAGGAGAAAATCAGAAAGAGTATAGAAACTGAAAAACCGGGATATGAAAGAAGATGCAGTACATACCTCCCAAGCTCGCCAAAATCCCCCTATCGATTTAACATCGCCCCGGGAAACCTCACCCATGTACTTGTAAAGGTGGGCCAGGGCAGCATCGCCCCAGTCATAAGAGGGGATCTCATCAATGGTCGCCAGGCAAGAAAAATGTCTAAAGCTCACCCGGTCATTCTATATCGCAAAAATCCAGCAACCAAGGACATACAGAAGATACACCCTCAAGAGTTGAGAATTATTCAAGTTGTGATTCTCTCTGCCGTAGGCCCTGTAAAGCCAGCCACAAGGAAATCATTGCCTCTCCAGATTAGGGGGAACATCCCCAATCAATATCTCGACAGCCTCCGGGTCGATCTCATAGAAGTAGTCCAGAATCAGGCATTTCCAGCCAACCCTCAAGCCGGTAATCATAGAGAAGTCAAAGGGCGTCATGGTCATCTCACCAAATGGCAGGTGAAATGTATTGGTGGTGTCCCACCATTTCTCAGCCAGAGCATAAAAATATGCCGATCATTACTGCTCTTTAAAACTAGGCGGACAAAGCCACCAAACCCGGCATCGTCTACCATTCTCTTGACGGTAGGCAAGAGTTGAGTGTACCACAGAAAAGCATGAACGAGGCTACCGTGGTCCTTCAATGTCACTTCTGGCACTTGCATATGCCAGAGACAACAAAAATGATGCACAAAATCACAATTCACGACCCGAGGTCCAAATTCACAAAATCAACATTTGAACACAAATCGAACTTCTAACGATCTCTAGGTGCACACTACGACTCACAAAACTAGCACAATGCATGGAAATAGTCCTAAAATGTCGAAAGTTTCACATACCAAGCTCACTAGAGCCGCTGCCGAAAGATGATGTTGGGGGTCCCGTAGAATCAAGTCCGGGGTTTGCATCTCGGCTTTCATTTGTTCCTTGGCCTTCTTAGACGGTCTCCTCGAGCTCGAAGCCATGGATCTACAAAGAAAATGGAATTCAAAGTTAAACTTTCTTCTTGAAAATTAGAGCAAACCAAAACACCAATCAAAATTCCAACCACGGGGAAAGAATACTCACCTGAGCGCGCATAAGCTGTGTTTTGACGGATTTTGGCTCCAAAAACACCCCAAAATGGCCAAGAATGATCTTGGAAAGCTCAAAAAACCGAGTTATACACAAATGGAGTCCGGCCACCCAGTGTCGTCGCGACACTGGCCAACTGCCACCGCGGTAGTGGCCCAGTGCCGCCGCAGCATTGCTCCCCGTGGGCCCCGCTTTGCTCCATTTTGCTCCGTTTTACCCCGTTTTGACCCGTTTTGGCCTTTTTCAGCCCATTTCTGGCCCTGATCAGCTCCAGTGGCCCATTTTGGTCAAGATTTATGAGGTTTTACTCCCAGCAGTCCAAAAGTTGTCAGGGTTACCTCTAGTAGGCAGAAACTGAGAAAAGTCAACTCCCGAAGATCCAAATCGGCTGCTTCGGGACGACCGTCACAAATTTTGATCAAGCACGAGAGTTTCAATAATGAAGCCTGGTTTTTGGCCGGTGCACCAAAGAAAAAAAAAAAGAGATTCTCTGAGAAATCTATGTCATCCCCCAAGGACAGATACCAGCTCCCGAAGGCCCCGACCGGTCCTCTCGGATTGAGCGCCGAAAGAATTGATCAACCGTGAGAGATTCAGAGATGGGTCCTGGTTCTCGATCAAGAAAAAGAGATTCTCCGAGAACCATACGTCATCCCCCGAGGACAGATACCAGCTCCCGGAGGCCCCGACCGGCCCTCTTGGATTAAGCGCCGAAAGAATTGATCAACCGTGAGAGATTCAGAGATGGATCCTGGTTCTCGATCAAGAAAAAGAGATTCTCCGAGAACCCTATGTCATCCCACGAGGACAGATACCAGCTCCCGGAGGCCCCGACCGGCCCTCTTGGAATGAGCACCGAAAGAATTGATCAACCGTGAGAGATTTAGAGATGGCTCCTGGTTCCCGATCAAGAAAAAGAGATTCTCCGAGAATCCTATGTCATCCCCCGAGGACAGATACCAGCTCCCAGAGGCCCCGACCAGCCCTCTTGGATTGAGCGCCGAAAGAATTGATCAACCGTGAGAGATTCAGAGATGGGTCCTGGTTCCCAATCAAGAAAAAGAGATTGTCCGAGAACCATATTTCATCCCTCGAGGACAGAAACGGAAAGATACTCGTTCCCACTACCCCAAGCAGGAAGTAACAAAAGAGGAACCGACTTCCAAAAATTGGCCATCAGGAACAATCAGAACATCGCCCGCATCCAGATTTTGAAAACAAAGCACCGTCCTTCCACGGCTCCATATCTCCTGATTATCATGAGCTTTCTCATCTGTCCATTTTCATAGCTTCGTCGCAAGATCCCTCGGTCACCTTCCTTTAGCTGTCATCTCCTAAAAAATGTGTATCCAATCTATCTCACTTGTTTGAATCCCAGAAGTTTGCCCCTAGACCCAGAGTCTTCTAAACCTTGATGTCCTTATCCGAGTCATCCACCACATCATAGTTGCAAACACTAGCACAACACCAGTCCACTCGGAGTGGCACACCCCACAGCACCTGCTCATACTAGGGTCATAATACTAGGCACGATAGGACTCATGACACAATTCATATCACATCCATGTATGGGATATCACTCATACATCATAGCATTCGCCTGATTATTGTGTACATGCGTGTGTGATTTATTCCTTTGTGCCCCGAATTAGGTCCTAGTCTGATTCCCCTTGGGATACACAGGCAGCTCATGCAGAGCACGACCAACACTAGACCTCAGTGTCATTGCATCTTTTGCAACGATTTTTTTCATCCTAAATCTATAGCCTCCAAAAAGTCATGTCTCTTCAAAAGCTTTAGCACTCGCTTGCGACATGCGTTGCCTCGCAAGTTCATGCCAAAGAGGGGCAAACTGTAGACACCCCATTTTTTCGTCTATCTCATTAAGGAGACCCATAACTTGGTGGTTCACAAAGATCATAGAAGACTCAAAAGGACTCCCACAAGTTGGTTCTATTTCTCAAAATGCTCAGAATGACCAAAATGCTCCTGAAAGCCTGAAAACCCCCAGATTTGGACCAAAAGTTTTGGAAACATACTGTGTCGTAAGAAAAGTGATAAAATGAGTTTTTTCAGATGAAATCGTCAGCTCCCAAAGACCCCCAGAAGACCCAGAAGTTCCCGGAAAGTCCCCGTTGACCAGTTTGACCAAGGTTTGACCAAGTTTGACTGAAATCGTCCAAATTCTCCAGGATCATTCTAAATCATGTGGAAAGTATTAAAATGATTTTTAAAAGAAAATCAAGCGAAAACGTCGGCTCCTGGGAGCTCTTAGAGGTTTCCAGAACTTTCCGGGAATCCCAGGTTTGACCAGTTTGACCAAAATTTGACTTTAGAACCGGAGTGTCATAACAATTTTAAAAAATATTTCATAGATACTAGAGATCAATAGCTTTCTAACGGTATATCGCACATAGTTTTTTGATTAAAAACGAGTTTATTTTGAATTTTCGAAGGCGAAAAAGGCGATCAAATTGGCTTTTATCATAAATACCGCAAAACTTTTCAAAGTGACCTATCCCTGAATTATTTTTTTATGTAAAATAGACTCCATTACCTTTCCAACGGTATATCACATCCTCAATTTGGAGTTTGTATGTATTTTCTGTGAATTTCGGACGAAATAGGGCCTTTTCGCAAATACCGGAACCTCTGGGGGCCTTAATAGGATTATCCAGACGATTGAGGAGCACTGCCACCACGGCACTGGCCTACTTCTACCACTAGATCATTTATTTTCATTTTCTAAGATTTTTCAACATTTCAGTCGACAGTACGGACTGTTTTCTGAGTGACCTCCCTTGTTTATATGATTTCTCTCAATCTGTGATAGTTATTAAAGATTGGCTTTATGGGTTGTGTTATAGACACAATAAGGAAGATCTCCATAAAAATTATGCATTGAAAATGTTCCTAACCCCTCTTTTCAATTTTCAAAATATCAGGTTACTATTCTCTCCACTACAACCTTAGCACATTCTAGATACATACATTGCATCCATGCAAAGATTCGGGGATTTTGTGACTCCTAATCTAAGAAGATTATAAGGAATGATCATGATCACATGTTCATGCTTCCCCTCGATCTAATCCTCCTTTCTCATCCGTCCCGAGGATTGAGAGACCTTCTTTTCTCAAAGAATAACATGCATCACACTAGCTTGCTAAGCATATTTTGATTTCTTTGATTATTTGTTTCAAGAACAATTCATGTCCCCTTTAGATTAGGGAAACTTAATTACTTGATACATGATTAGACGATTTTTCCTAGGTTTATTTGTGTGATCTTTCACTTTACATTGTACGATATTTGACTTAGATCTTATGAATGATATCTTATCTTTAGATCATCCATTTAAAATTTTCTTATGTGATGTAATATATTATCATAGTATTAATTGTCGAACCATACATAGTATAAGATGATTATTGGGATGTTAATTGAGGCCCGTTGAAAGACGGGGAGAGTTGAGGGTGTTTTAGTCACGACAAAGCCTCCTTCCTCTCTCGTACCAAAACCCCGAGCCAAGTTCTTTGGTTATGAAGGGCCGGTGCCCTTCATTTGTTTGGGTGAGTCAAAATTAGGTTTCTTGGTTCCTTAAAGACCAAGTGGCGACTCTGTATCTGTTTTCAACAGACCTTCCTTTTCTTTCTTTGATCCAAATCAAAAATTAAATTTCAAACAAAAACGAGCAAGAGGTGGAACGCCGCGTGTCCACAGGAATCAGGTCCAACGTAATTCGGGGCTTGGCTTAAAAGAAAAGGGATTAATTATGATGGTGTCGACCAAACCAATAAGGTTGCCTACGTATCTCCGAATGGGAATCAGGTCGAGCATAGTTCATGGCTTGGCTTGAAAGAAACAGGGTTGAGTCAAGCATAGTGCTTTTTGAGGCGATCAAGGTTGATTGGTTCTTTGAATTCGACGATGTCGAGATCCATGAGGTAGGTTACTCCTTTGGAAAGAATAGTTTTGATGATGTAAGGCCCAACCTAATCGGGTTTGAACTTTCCACATGGATCAAAGATTGGGGCTCGCAGCTCTTTAAGGACAAGATCACCTTTGACAATTTTTCTCGGACGAACCCTCTTGTTAAAGGCACGGGTTATCCTCTTTTGATAAATTCAGACATGGTCGATCGCCACAAGGCAATTTTCATTTATTAGTGCCAATTCTTCGTATCTTTCCCTTAGCCAGTTTGATTTTTAAGATCTCACATTCAGCAATTACTCGTAAGGATAGTAATTCTATCTTGACGGAGAGCACTCCTTCCATCCCATACACCAGTGAGTAAGGGGTCGCTCCTGTAGACATCCTTATCGAGGTTTTGTATCCTCCAAGTGCAAATGGTAGCTTCTCGTGCCAATCTTTGTAACTATCGGCTAATTTTTACAGTATAGCCTTAACATTTTTGTTTGCAGCTTCAACTGCCCCCATTAGTTTGCGGCCTGTATGGGGATGAGTTATGATAAGTGATTTTGAATTCCTCAAACAGATCTCTGATTTCTGCTTTGAAGTGACTTCTATTGTCCAAAATGATCTCATAGGGGACTCCATAACGACAAATGAGGTTCCTCTTGATGAACTTGGCCACTTCCATAGCTCTTAATTTAGCATAGGATTCAGATGCAACCCACTTTGTGAAGTAGTCAATGGCTACCTAAATATGAACGATTCCCATTCGAGGCTCGTGGAATAATTTTGCCATTGATATCGATTCCCCAGGTTGAGAATGTCCATGGAGAGGCCATACTCTAGAGCACCAATGGCGGTACATGCATCATGTTCGTATGGATCTGGCACTTGTGGCACCTTCTCATGTATTCACAATAATTTTTCTCCAATGTTGTCTAGTAGTACCCTTGTCATACGATCTTCTTAGCTAGCATGTAACCATTCATGTGTCGACCGCATAACCCTTCGTGTATTTCTCCATCATTCTTCTGGCACTCTTTCCGAGCAAGCAAGCCAGTTTATAACCGTTATACCCTTTCTTCAACAATTTTCCCCCACAAATGATGAATTGCGCAGCGAATCTTCGAATTGCTCTTTCATCCTTCTAAGTAGAGTCTTGGGGATACAATCCCTTTTCTATGAGTCCCATATATCTTGGTACCTTGGTGTTTCCTTTTCTTTTTCCTCAATTATGGAGATCATGCTGAATGGCGGCTCATATCTTTGTTTGATTACCATAGGCATCATCTTGACTCCTATAGGGATTTTGATCATGGAGATCAAGGTATTCAATGAATCTGCCAATTGGTTCTCCTCCCTGGGTACGTAGAAGAATGTTACACTCTTGAACTGTTTCTTGAGTCCATCAAGATGATCGTGCTAGGGTTTCAGTCTTTTTTCTTTTACCTTCCATTCTGCTCTAGCTTGTGACACGATGAGATTTTAATCTCCGAAGACATCCAACTTTTGAACCTTTAATTCTATGGCTGCTTCCATTCCTAAGGTGCATACCTCGTATTCAGCGGTATTGTTGGTAGAGTTATAGCTAAACTCGACTGCCAGTGGGGTGTGGTCCCCATTTAGTGATACCAGAATCATTCCTACTCTATACCCTTTCATGTTGGCTGCCCCATCGAAGTATAACTTCCACTGCTCTTCTTTAACTTCCATGATATTCTCATCCGAGAATGGGAATTCTCCACTTTCTTCGAAACCAATAGCATGTTCAGCAAGATGCTCAGCTATAGTTCTTCCTTTTACCGAATTGTTGGTTACACATTTGATATTTAATTCAGATAGTAGAAGTAACCAATGGGATATGCAACCGGTTAGGGTGGATTTTTTTGAGGAGGTATTTAAGAGGATCCATGCGGGATATGAGCACAATCGAAAAGGGTAGCATACAATGTCTTAGTCGGTGTGTGCACCAGACTAAAGCCCAACATGTTTTTTTTAGGGTAGAGTAGTTGAGCTCATACCTAGTCATCCTCTTGCTAAGGTAATATATGGCTTTTTTGAAGTTGCTTTCTTCTCCTTCCTAGGCTAGCATGAAACCCATGGCATTTTCAGAGACAGATAGGTAAAGAAGCAAGGGCTTATGAGGGGTAGGTGGTAAAAGGACAGGTGGATTTTGGAGGTAGACTTTTATTATGTCGAAGGCGGCTTGGCATTGGTCATCCCATTGGAAGTTCTCTCCTTTCCTCAGTAGTCGGAACAAGGGATCACATGTAGCTGTGAGTTTGGAGATAAAGCGGATGATGAATTGGATTCTCCCAAGAAATCCTCGTACTTCCTTCTCATTCTGCTGTGGTGCCATTTCTAAAACTGTCTTGATTTTGGAGGGATCAACCTTTATCCCACTTTGTGTGTTGAGAAAACTTAGGAGTTTTCTAGAGGTCACATCGAAAGTGCATTTCTTTGGATTCAATCTCATCTTGTATTTGCGCAATCTTTCGAAGAAGTTCTCTAGCGCTACCAAGTGTCCTCCTCTATCCTAGGATTTTACAATCATATTATCCACGTATACTATTACTTCCTTGTGTATCATGTCATGCAGCAAGGTGGTAGTGACCCTTTGGTAAATTGCTCTGACATTTTTGAGTCTGAAGGGCATCACTCTATAGCAGTAGGTCCCCCACGGTGTGGTGAATGTTGTCTTTTCCCAGTCTTCCGGTGCCATGAAAATATGGTTGTACCCTGATAAACCATCCATAAAGGATAATAGCTCATGACCTGCGGTGTTATCTACCAGAACGTCGATGTCGGGAAGTGGGAAGTCATCCTTTGGACTGGCTTTGTTTGTATCATAGAAGTCAACACATACATCAACTTTTCCATCCTTCTTGGGGACTAGCACGATGTTGGCAACCCATTTCAGATACTCTGTGACAATGATGAATCATGCCTTGAACTGCTTCTCTACCTCTTCTTTGACCTTGAGTGCCCATTCTAGTCTCATGTGCCTAAGTTTCTGCTTGACGGGTTAGAACCAGGGAGAAGAGGAATGTGATGTTGGACAATGTCGGGATTGACCCCAGGCATGTCTTTGTAAGACCAAGCAAAAACATCTTTGAATTCTTTTAGTAAAAGAATTAGCTTTTTTTTTTCTTCTTTACTAAACGTGGAGCCAATTTGCACAATTTGTGGATTAACTTTTTCACGTAGATTAATCGATAAAGTACCTTTAATTATTTCATAAGCAGGTGGTTTTTCAATTAGTTTTTTTAGTTCAATTAGGAGATCCTCGGAGGGATCTGTGAATTCACAAGTACTAGACACAGAAGAGTAAGTAGAACCATCTTTCATTTCATTCATAACAGGTAGAGTGATTACATTAGACAGCGGTGGGCCTATAGTGGCCGACTCTGGTACAGACTCGATAATTAGAAATACAGACTCTGAGTTAATAGGGATAGGGAGACACAAATAGATGACTCTACAGCCTGGTTGCTCAGAACCTCCTCAGTTGGCACGATCTAATCATCTTGGCTATTGGTCCTCTTTTTTTCCTTTTCTTCAGCAAATTCCTCCCATATTTTCTCGATAGCTTCGGTGTTCAGATGCTTCAATAAGTCTTCCTCAGGGGTCTTGACAACTTCTTCTGGATAGAGTGGATCTTGATAAGGGGGCCTCTCGCAGTCAATGAAGATCTCAAGTTCGGGATACCTCTTTCAGATGGTCTGATGGATTCAAGGTTCAGGGAACCCAAAATAGGAGAAGTCATCCCCTTCTTTGATGAACTAACTATTCAGAGTTTTATGGTAAGGTGGGAGACTCCTAACTCTCTTCTTCCATAGCTTTTGCAGCTCGATGTCTTCTTTGTATCCCAACCTAAAGGTTCCTTGCTGCCCTTTAATTTGAGGGAACTCACGGATCCCTTGTTAACGTCGGTCTAACCCCATTCCAGGGAAGTAGTTCCTTTTGCAGACCATATTGACAACCGTAGAGTGGATCTCAGGGAACCTGTCTTCATTACTGATCATATGGACTACTTCCATGGAGAATCCTTCGATTTTCCCTTCATGCAGTTCCAGTATTTGGATTTCAAAGAAGAGAGCATTGCTTGGGAAGGCTTCATTTCCCCAACTATTATCGAAGATGATTTTTACCTTTTTCTCGTGCATGTATTTGACTATTTGGTGCATAATGGATGATACAACTTTGTTGACATGCAGCCAGGGCCTCCCAATTAACAAATTGAATGAAGTGGGAATATCCATAATTTAGAAAAGTTCCGTACAAACCAAAGACCCTACTTGGATTTGGAGAGAAATAGTCCGCATTACAGTTCTATTGGTGTTGTCATAAGCCCTCACGGATTGCATAGATGGACTGATGTCCAGGATATCGACCCCCAAGGCGGTGGCAGTTCTTAGGGCACAAACATTCAAGGAGAAACCTGTATCAACCAAGAAGAATGGTACTTGCTATCCCTTGCATCCAACATTGATGTACAAAGCTTTGTTGTGTGCAGACCCTTCCGACGGCAGATCTTCATCAAAAAAGGTAATGATTGGATCAGGGGTGAGTGTACCTAAGAAAGCCACCATATCTTCCGGTGTTGCGTCGATGGGGACTTCAATTCCATCCAAGGCATTCAACACGACTTGTTTATGCTTATAGGATGTTACTATGATGTCCCACATCAAGAGATGTGCTTGGATTTTCTTCAGCTACTTTATTAACTCATTATCCTATTTGATGGTCTCATCCATTTTTTCTTTTCCCTTGTCTCTGATTGGCCCTTTTTTGATGGTTTCAATGACAGGCTACGGAGGATGATATTGACAGCTTGACCTGGTCAGATGATCAATTTTGGCAGGGGTAGGTCCTTCTATAGTCCTATCTTCTTTGAACCAATCATAGTCTATTCCCACAAATGGTTTCTTTGGCTCATTCCAGATCGAGGCATCACTTTCATTGTTGGGATCATACCATTTCAGGTCTACTGCCTGTAGATCATGTTCTTCCGGGAAGAATAAATTTTGTTCATCATCTAGTTGTTGCTACCATTCATCGTCCTCCCCTTGAATTAGATGAATTCTCCCAGACCCTGGGATGTTAATGAGGGATAAAGGATGTCCTAAAGGAGTGATATAGGTGATAGGGTTGAAGGATACGGGGTCAGACTCGATGAGGTTGAAATTTTAGTGGTTTGGCAGGGGATTTTGGGTGACATGGGGCTGCTTTTGTGGTGGCTCAATGATATTCTGGTTAATGAGGTCTTGGATATCGTGACAGAGGCGCATGCAATCATTAGTGTTGTGGCCAAGGGCTTGGTGGTTGGCGTAGTGCTTGGAAATGTCACAACTCGGTAGTGGCGGGGTGCTTCGCGATTCGAGTAGTTGGAGATAGCCTTTCTTGAGGAGGGGGTCTAAGGCTAAGGAGAGGGGGATCTCTAGCTTGGCAAAGTTATGGGGAGGCTTTTTCTAGAATGGGTGATTGGAGGAGTTTGCTTTGTTAGGGGACTGGTATGGCCTAAGAGGGTATGCTATGAGTTGGCTGCTAAGAGCATTGACATCCAGAGAGTTCCTGGAGTAGTTGGGCCTTTTTGACTAACTTGGGGGCTCTTCCTTATTAATCTTTCCTTCCCTGATGGCGTCTTCTATCCGAGTCCTAACTTCAAACAATTCCTCAAAGGTGGAGATGGACTGATGGAACAATTTTTCATGGTAGAGCGGTTGTAGATTCTTGATCAACATTCTTACCTGTTCTTTCTTAATTGGTCGATGAGTCATTTGGGCAACTTTGTTCCTCCACCTGCTCAGAAATGCAGGGAAGGATTCAATGTTGTTCTGCCGGGTAGTTTCCAAATCTATGATGGTGACATAAAGCTCTTGGTTGTAAGAATAGTGATCAATGAACACCCTAACAGTATCTTCCCATGCCCGAGTTTTGGAGGCTTCCAAGGTTAGGAACCATGACAATGCGGACTTTGTGAGAGTTTGCAGGAACAGCATTGCAATGTGCTTGTGTGCAGCCCATCGATTAGAAGATGCTCATGCATAGTTTCATGTGGCTTTTTGGATTCCCAGTTCCATCAAAATGATCAATGGTAGGCATCTTGAAGTTCTTCGACAGTTTCAGCTTAATAGGCTCGAAAAGGCCTTCTAGATCTAGCATGTAAGCATTGACCCCTTTGCTTTTCCTCAATACGCTTTCTAGATTGTCAACTTTATCCATTTTCTCTTGGAATTTCTTCTCATATGTAGGTGGCGGGATCCCTTGAAACCATTCTTCTTCTCTACCATTCTCGTGTACAAGAATGGGAGGTGGTATAAACTTTGATGGTGGTAGTGGCAAAAACCCTAGCAGTGGTAGGAACCCAGGTGGGGGCTGCGGCTGCTGTTGTTTCAGTTCCTCTATGAATTTTAAGACTTTGGCTAGGCTATCGGATATCTGATTTATGGTTGCTCCCAACTTGGTGACTTTATTTTCTAACTCTTCATGATTCATGCTAAAATAACTTGGCAGGCTGATCCTGACCAAACAGTTGTCTGAATTTCGGACCCAAGACGAGGATCCCAGCTGCTAACTTTGGGAATCTATACTGACCTATAGATTTGAGAGGATTATATCAAATTTTGGCAGTGACGACTTTAGACGGACAATGACAGTGATGTTTACAAAATGTGGACTGACCCTTGTACAAACTGATTGAGACAGTGTGTGCAGACTGATAGGAATGGTGCAAGCATATGAAATAAACATGCGGATGCGAGCCTTAATCTATATGATGCTCTTACTTTTAATAGATAATAGTTAAACAGGTAAGGTCCTAGCCATACAGAGTGTGCTAACCTTACTTTTCAGAATGATCACCAAGGGATAACCAGGATTTTCAGGACATTTTAAGAAGTTTGGATAGAGTTTCTGGGAGAAACTGGTCATATCTGGGTAATCTGGGAGATTTGGACAGAGTTTTTAGGAGAAACTAGTCATATCTGGGTAATTTAGAAGATTTAGAGAGAGTTTCTGGGAGAAACTGGTCATATATGGGTAATCTGGGAGGTTTCAACAGAGTTTATGGGAGAAACTGGTCATGTCTTGGTAATCTGGTAGATTTGGACAGAGTGTCTGGGAGAAGCTACTCATATCTGGGTAATCTAGGAGATTTGGACAGAGTTTCTGGGAGAAACTGGTCATATGTGGGTAATCTGGGAGATTTAGACAGAGTTTCTAGGAGAAACTAGTCATATCTGGGTAATCTGGGAGGTTTGGATAGAGTTTTTGGGAGAAACTGGTCAATATGATGGTGATCATACTGTCTAGCAAGTTTTCATACTCCTATGTCTTAGGACCAACAAACAAGGTTTGCGGTGTATATCTCTGTGAGCACAGAGCAGACATCCTTATCATAGTGCCTAGGCAGGTCAACTCAATGTGATCACATGTGAGTGATTGCCTTGGGAAGCATTACGAAGAGGTTCTTCTCTATGTCACATAAGCGTCTACATCGCGCATGTAATCCCACCAAGGCATTGAGTAGTTATATCACATTGCCCTATCTGAAAAGATAAATTGACAGTCTTATGAAAGGTTCTACAGGAATCTATATGCAAAGGCTGTGTTTAGTCAAAGAGGGTCCGTTGACAAGAGTTCCAATATACCGTTAGAGAGATAGTACAGATGTTTTTACTCTTTTTGATATACCTTGGAAGGTAGGGTATCAATGATGACTTGTGCCCTGGCACAGCAAGACCTAAACAATGTCAACGCCTCATTTCAGAGACAGTTGGAGGGGAAATGCAGAGTGCAATGCGGTGAACCAGACACAGTAAAAAGATGATTTTAAGGATGCTTCTTATGAGTAAAAGCTCTACATTGTTTTGCTTTGAAAATAAAAAGTGCCTAGCAGAGTCGCCACATTGTAGATGCGCGGAATTGATTATCCTTTTGTTTTGAAATTAATTTGAAAAAGGTAAGAAAGGTCTATTGAAAATATATACAGAGTTGCCACTTGGTCTTTAGGAAACCAAGAAACCCAAATTGACTCACCCAAATAGATAAAGGGCACCGGCCCTTCATAACCAAAGAACTTGGCTCTGGGTTTTGGTACGAGAGAGGAAGGAGCCTTTATCATAACTAAAGCACTCTCAACTCGCCCCGTCTCTCGACGGGCCTCAATTAGCATCCAAATAATCATCTTATATTGTGTTTAGCTCAACAACTAATACTATGATAGTATATTACATCTCATAAGAATCTTGAAATGGAAGATCAAAAGATAAGATATCATTCATAAGATCTAGGCCAAGTATCACACATTGCAAAAGTGAAAGATCACACAACCAAACCTAGGAAAAATCATCTAATCACATATCAAGTAATCAAGTTTTCCTAATCTAAAGGGGACATTAATTGTTCTTGAAACAAATAATCAAAGAAATCAAAATATTCTTAGCAAACTAGAATGATGCATGTTATTCTTTGAGAAAAAAAAAGACCTCACAATCCCTGGGATGGATGAGAAAGGAAGATTAGATCGAGGTGAAGCATTAATGCATTATCAAGTTCATTCCTTATAATCTTCTTAGATTAAGAGTCACAAAAACTCTAAATCTTGCATGGATGCAATGTATGATCCTAGGATGTGCAAGGTAGTAGTGTGTTTGTGTTCATGGATTTCTACAATGACTTAGAAAGCTAAAAATTTGCATGAATGAATGAAGGATGTTATTATAGGATGTGTAAAAATGTAGTATGAACTACTTCCTAAGAGATGAGCTAATTTGGGATGCATGTAAACATCTAATCAAAGAGTCAAAGTTAAAACAAGCTTGCTGTGAATAGTGGATAGAATAGTGAGCTGATCTTGTAAAAATGGAAAAGTGGGGTTTGGAATGTTTTTAATTTATGATATTTTATGGAGATCATCCTTATTGTGTCTAGAACTCATATCAAAAAGCCAAATCACTGTTGAAGTTACAGATTAAGAGAAATCATATAAACAAGAGAGGTTACTCAAAAATAGAGTTCATACTGTCGATTGATATGTAGAAAAATCTTATAAAAAGAAAATAAAACATTTGGATACCCATGTTATACAGAAGGTTCCCTAAGACACTAAAGTTCAAATGTAAAATGAGTTGGGACCATACTCTTTGTAATGTTTCTAAAAAACAAGTTGACATTCAACCAAACAGCTGTGACAGAAAACAGAATTTCTGGAAGGAATGTTTGGGTCAAAATGACACACTTCCAAGTGTTTTTAAGTCAAACCAAAAATCATGGGTATTATGTAATGAGTTAGGAAGACTTTCCAAGTTGTCCATAATCATCCTTTGAGTATGAACTCAGAATGTCATTTTAAAGTTGGATGACTCACTGTTTTGGAGACTTTTCAGAAAACAAGGTTTATTTTCTTAGAATCCAAATGTTGAGGTTTAGAGGGGTTTTGAAATAGAGGTTTTGAAAGCACATTTTCAACACTAAAAGGAGATTATAACCTCTTGGAATATCAGCATCAAAATAACTTCAAGAACTTCCAAGATTGTTGGAGAGCATTGTTTTCATTTTTGGGAATAACTTCAAGAATACATAGGAATGTATTTGAAGTTAGAATCATCATCTATCAAACATGTTTTTGAGGTCAAGAATTACAATCCATTAGGATTCACTCACCTCAAATAGCATGTCATCATCTAGATGATGATGCACTATTAATTAATCAAAGAAAAATAAAAAAGAAATGAGGTAAGAAGAGATGAACATATATAAACAACTAAGTAAATAACAATCAATAGTTGATAATCCATGAGATATTGGACTTGTAGCTTGGTATTTCACTCATATATAGTGAGTTTGGACATGGAAGTAACTTCCTATCTATTAAATACTCATAAAAATGGTGGTTGGGTGTATTGAATGTGAAGTAAAGAGGAGTAATGAAGTAAAAACAAGGTTAGTAACTCACTTTCTTGTTGAAAATCTAAGAAGGAAGCCTTCTTTCTCTCTATTCTAACCTTATCTCTACAACTTTCTCTCTAAAACTTTTACAAACTTGTATTTTCCACTCCCAAAATGAGGAGTCAAGGGGGGTTTATATAGGCTAATTTGGGGGGAGTCTATGATTTAAAAAGTGCTCCCATTGGTCCCAAACATCTGTGAACATAAAACTATGTCGTTTTGGTTTTCAATTATTCAATTTGGGGCCACAAAACAAAATTACAAAACATGGACTTCAGGGAAAGAGTGCCACAGTGGCACTGGGCCAGTACCATAGTAGTAGTTAACCAGTGATACGGCGGCACTGCTCCTCAAATACCCAGATTATTCTGTTTAGGCCCCTAGAGGTTTCGGTATTTGCGAAAGCCCTATTTTATCCAAAATTCACAAAAAATGCATACTAACTCCAAACCGAGGTTTTCATATAGCGTTGGAAAGATAATAGAGTCTAATTTCCATAAAAAAATAGTTCAGAGATAGGTCACTTTGAGAAGTTTTGCAGTATTCGCGATAAAAGCCGATTTGATCGCTTTTTTCACCTTTGAAAATTCATAATAAATCCATTCTAAATCCAAAAATTATGTGTTATATACCGTTGGAAAGCTATTGATCTCTAGTATCCATGAAAAATGTTTAAAAAATAATATAGTGCTCTGGTTTTAAAGTCAACTTTTAGGTCAAATCGATCAAACTTGGGATCTCTAGAAAGTTCTGGAAACATCTGGGAGCTCCAAGGAGCTGATGCTTTCATTTGATTTTCTTTTAAAATTCATTATAGTACTTTTTACATGATCCAGGATGATCTCAGAACTTTTGGGTGAGTTCGGATGATTCGATCAAACCCTGGTCAAACCTGGGTCGAACCGATCAACGGGGACTTTCCCGGAACTTCTGGGACCTTCGGGTGTCTCTGAGAGCTGTTGATTTCATTTTATTTTACTTCAAAATTCATTTTCTTACTTTTTTATTACATAGCATGTTTCTAGAACTTTTGGTCCAAATCTGGGGATATTTGAGCGTTTAGGGGCATTTTGGCCATTTGTACAATTTTTGAGTATTTTGAGAGATCGAACTAACTTCCAGGAGTCCTTTTTGAGTCCTTTTCGATCATTATGAACCACCAGGATATGGGTCTCTTAAATCTAATAGCCGGCGAAATGGGGAGTCTACAATATGTTAGGCCAGTTATAAGGCTTTTCGAGCTATGTTGGACTGGTGGTGAGGTTTTCGAAAGTATACTAGGCCAGAGGTGAATGTTTCCCTTCCAAGGATAATAGAAGTATCTGGACCAATTGGCCCTATTACAAAAGATATGCTTTTTCTTCTATACTTTAAAGTATGAATGATTTTTTTTTTTTGTTTTTGAATGCGTTGTTATGCTATGTACAGAGTATTTACAAAAGTGTTTGATGCATGAGTTTATCATCTGCGAAAGAATGTTCATAAGTTAGTGGATATTGTCTGTCTTGTTGCTTGTTGGAACACTAGAAGACAATGTATTTTGACTTCATGAGCTCAATGCCCAAGTATTCGTTCAATGCCTAGTCCCTGTCTGTATTTGTTGTGTTGGCAATTTTGCCATAGTCTTGATTTTTACTCGTAGCGCCCTTTTTGAAGTTTTCACTACGTCCGTTGGACTATCTTAAAATTGACAATATGTGATGGCCCATTTCATTGAAATGATGCAAAAGTATGATTTAATGAATCCAACAAGACTTGTGTCAATTAGAGTGGACTTTTAGTGGGTTTTATTGTAGGCTAGGGCCATGAGTTAAGAAATGAAGGATCATCTGAAGGCTCAAATTTTTTTTTTTGAAAAGCTTGACTAGAATGCCTGAAATCACCTTAAGCTTTTTTTTTTTGCCTGCCCAATCTAGTATGGGGTGAGTATTGGGGAGTGAAAGGCAACTTGGGGAGAGGATTACCCCAATTTGAAATGAGTATCCAAGTCGGATAGTATATGTGGATTTGTTTCCAGCTTCTATTTTGAGATCTCTTTTTTCCTTATTTTATTTCGAGCTTCTCTTCTTTCTTTTTTTTCCCCAGTGTGGGGTGATCCTCAGGGGGTTTGAATTTGAGGATAAATTTTCATTGCAAGTCTCAAGTGGGCTAGAAAGTGGATAATAGTGTTTGGATAGTTGAAATGATTGCCTCTTGTCATTTTTGACACATGTATTGTTTGATTTTAAAAATCATATATGTGCAACTTTGAAATGAGGAGCAATGGCCTGCCCTAATTGATGCATGATTGATTTGTGACATGCTTCAGTTTGGGTCTAAGGTATACTTACTCCTGAGAGTGTGTTGTCCATATGTTATAATAGTCGTAGAATAGCATGCACTTGCGATGATTATCAATGGCAGATACTGTATTGATCAATTATAGACTTGAAGCCTTATGGCGTGCTTTGTCATGGACTACGATTGCATGGTAATCGAACATGTATTGTGTCGAAAAGCTTGGTGTAGTGTCCAAATTAGCTTCAACAAGTTACAAGATAGTCATATCCAATGAATCATGAGATTTTAAAGCAAGAAGATAATTATTGAATGATGAAGAAAGTTCTTTTTTTAAGAAATGTATGTATTTATACAAAGCAGGTAATGCATATATTCAGTAATGGAGAAACTTCCCCTGTGTGGCATTTTGATTCCTCATAAGGAGTGGCACTCTGGGCAGTGGGTGGAGATTTGGAAGATGGTATTTAGATCAGGCGGGCTGGGGAGGTGTATTAACAGTCTTTGGGAAATGTTAGCTCAAGTTAGTTAAGCTATGGAAGTATCAGAAGGATTGAGAGACTGAACAATGGTGTGGTGAACTGTCATAAAAAAAATGACTAGTATGAAAAGCTGGCAATACTCGTCTGGACTTGCGGACCATGCCAATGTTGATGTATTATCTCATTGTACAAATACTACAACAACTCATGTTATTGGTTATCCATGTATTTACACAATCCTTGACTTTCTCTTTTTTATTGATGATTTTTTTATACATATAAGAGCAAAGAGAGAACAACAAGAGAACCCTTACATTTTTATCAACTCATTGTTCATTGATAAGGTCACTCCATCCAACAAATAATCCGAATCACGGGAGTGGACCGAGTTCCCAAGAACATTATCTTTAGTCTTCATGAACTTCTTCATTATCAAGCCATCCCAACATAAAGTAAGCTGCAATCATAATTGCCATACCAAGAAGAAAATACAATTCTTTAATTAAAATTATCCCAGCCAAAACCATATTGCTAAAATGGCAAGTACGAAGCGATATCACTTGGGTGGTATATAAGATAAAGCCCTTAGTCTTGGTTGTATTTGCAAGGCACAATGGTGAAGGATAGTGACTATGGGTGTGATAGGAAGAGATAATGAAGGAGACAAAGAGAAAGAGGATAGGGTGAGATGGGAAAGAAGCAAGAGAGAAAGAGAGAGAGAGAGAGAGAGAGAGAGATGCATAGCTGAGAGGGGGAGCTGCGGCCGAGAAGAAGGAAAAGAAAAAAAAGTAAGAAAAAAGAAATGAGGGGGAGATGGTTTTATGCTCTCTTTTCTCTCTCTCCACCGACACTTTCTTTCTCTC
Organism: Hydrangea macrophylla; assembly: GCA_033977485.1. Lineage (NCBI taxonomy): Eukaryota > Viridiplantae > Streptophyta > Magnoliopsida > Cornales > Hydrangeaceae > Hydrangea > Hydrangea macrophylla. Next base: position 25,115,038 of record CM066990.1, on the reverse strand, counting down.
TCTCTCTCTCTCTCTCTCTCTCTCTCTCTCTCTCTCTCTCTCTCTCTCTCTCTCTCTCTCTTCTCCTTTCTTTTTCATTTTCTTTTTTACTTTTTTCTTCCCCTTTCTCTGTCTTTGCCCACAGTGCTGGCAGTCTCTCTCTCTCTCTCTCTCTCTCTCTCTCTCTCTCTCTCTCTCTCTCTCTCTCTCTCTCTCTCTCTCTCTCTCTTCTTTTCCTTTTTTGACTTTTTTTTTTGTTTTTTGTAAGTAAGATTGTATTTGAGAAAGTAGAGTACCCTAATGATTTGGCAGCTAGATGATTTGGACAACTGCGAATTTGCTGGTACTGCTTGGATTTGATAATATCAGTGTTTGTAGTATGGACTTGCACGTGCTACCATTATATCAGATTAGGCCTGAGTGAAGGACTGAAATGATCAAGCTTGCCTTTTTGGAGTTGGGACACATATTAGGCTTTGATCTGGTTCAGATTGATTATAAAAAACATAAGTCGGTCATGAAAGTGATGAGGATTAGCATTCTCATTTCAGAAAGTAAACTTATGTTACTAACAAGAGATAGTATATCCACAGCCGATTCTTGAATTGAAAGCCCAATGTGAGGGTACATTGCATAAGAAATGAAAAGAGTGCTAAAGGAGAATTTTTTTTTCTTGTTTTTTAAAGAAGTAGAGATTACAACACATATATACATTTGGATGAGCGGGAGGTTAACCAAGTTGATGACGTGAGGCTACATTCTAGAGGTTGAAATGCTAATGACATCCAACATGCTTTTCAGCAACCATATTGATCCTATAGTCCATTCCATACAACCCTGGGTTAATGTTCTTCAGGAATTACTTTTGAGGACAATGCCGTCCTGGGATGCTTACCCTCCCAATCGCCCTATAAAATAGTAACTAAAGGTCCAAACTATATTAAGATGGTGGAGGGACACGCGTAGTTAGACATATGGGTTCAATCCCACGCACACTTCGACGTATTGGGATTACCTCGAATCCAGACCATTTGATGTTCATTCTATTTTATTTATATATATATATATTAAGGGCTCATATTACCTTGTGAATTTTCTTCTCTTCATTTTAAAGACATGTTTACTCTCTATCTCATCAACTAAATGCAAGAAGAAGATTTGAGCTAAGTTATTAATAGTGAAGAAAGAGAAAGAATCAGTGGATGGAGTAGGTACTTTTGACGAACTTGCTTGATGATTTGGGGGAAGATTTGGGATATCTTGGGACCCCTGATTTTTCTATTTGATCCAAGGGAACCTGGAAATTGCTAGATTGCAAGTGTTGGACTAGATCAGACTAGTGGGAGCAAGTTGGAGGAACAGAGGGGTTATGGGTAGGACTAGAGACTGGAGAACTTGTGTTGGAAGTAGTGAGATCCAACATATATGGAGAAGTTTGGTGGTTGTTGCTAGATTGAGAGTACTGGACCAGATCAAACCAACGAGAATGAGAAGAGGTTGTACAAATTTGAGTGACAGGAGGAATATGGGTAGGGCTAGAGATTGGAACAGTTGTGATGGGAGAAATGAGATTGGAACATTTTTGAAGAATTTCTATGTCGCGACATAGATAATCCATGTCATAGTTAAGCCAAGGATCCAGATCAGGCTCATTGGATTATTTGGGTGATTATTCTTTTGATTGAGCTTGAAGTAGTGAAACCTATTCCTTCAGTTCTCAAACTTCTTATTCAAGGAAAAAGATTTAAGAAACACATCCCAAAATGGTCTCCTAAAGTCTAGATGGCTTCATATACAAGGGAGTTGATAGTTTGTTGGTGATCTGCCTCAAATACATTTTGAATAAAATGTAAAAAGTTCCTGTATTCGAAAATTCTATGAATTGCCTCATAACCCTTGATACTTCCTGCGTACCGAAAGTAGGGAGCCAAGTGACAATCATCTTGGAAGAGTCTTCTAGTATATGCACATACACCACAACGATGATATGTTGGGTCTATAACTCTTCTCATACCCATTTTTGGTATGATTCTCTATTCCTCTTCTCGATCTCTATGGAAAGCTCCTATACAGGGCTTGTTTTAGGTTCTTCTTATGCAGATGTTTGGATAGGTTTATTTTTTGGTATTCCCAAGAAGAGAGATGAGTTTCTCCAGAGAGATGGAAGGAGGAGAAGAGGAAGAAAGAGGGGATGAGAATGAGACAAAGAGAGGTTCATCAAAGAGAGAGAGAGAGAGAGAATGGGTGAGAAGGACAGAGAAAGATGGGGACATAGAGGGTCCTTAAAAGGAGAGGAAGAGAGAGGGGGAGTAAATCCATGGAAGGTAAGGAAAAGGGGGTAGGTGACAATTAAAAGAGAAAGAGAGAGAGGGGGTCGGTGAGAATGATAGGAAGAGAGAAAAGAAGAGAGAGAGAGAGAGAGAGAGAGAGAGAGGGCGTCGAGAGTAATAGAAAGAGAGAGAGAGAGAGAGAGAGAGAGAGAGAGAGAGAGAGCCCATGAGCGCGACAGAAAGAGAGGTAACATGTGAGAAAGAAAGAAGAGAGAGAGAGAAAGAGAGAGAGGGGTTAGTGAAAGTGAGAGAGAGTGAGAGTGAGAGTGAGAGAGAGAGAGAGAGGAGAGGAAAGTCCATGAGAGCGACAAAAATAGAGGGAGAGAAAAAAAGAGAGCACGTGGAGAGAGTGAGAGCATGTGGAGAGGCTGATGTCTAATTGTAGACACCCCATTTTGTCGGCTATAGATCTAAGAGACCCATAGCTTGGTGGTTCACAATGATCGAAAAAAACTCAAAAGGACTCCTGGAAATTAGTTCTATTTCTCAAAAAGCTCAGAATGACCAAAATGCCCCTGAAAGCCCGAAAACTTCTGGATTTGGTCCAAAAGTTCAGGAAACATGCGATGTCGTAAGAAAAGTAAAAAAAATGAGTTTTTAAGTAAAATCAGATGAAATCGTCAGCTCCCAGAGACCCCCGGAAGACCCGAAAGTTCCCGGAAAGTCCCCGTTGACCGGTTTGACCAAGGTTTGACCAAGTTTGACTGAAATCGTCCGAATTCGCCAGAATCATTCTAGATCATGAGAAAAGTATTAAAATGAGTTTTAAAAAATTGAGCGAAAACGTCAGCTCCTGGGAACTCCCGGAGATTTCCAGAACTTCCCAGGAATCCCAGGTTTGACCAGTTTGACCAGAATTTGACTATAAAACCGAGGCACCGTAACAATTTTCAAATATTTTTTATGGATACTAGAGGTCAATAGCTTTCCAACGGTATATCGCACATAATTTTCGGATTTAAAACGAGTTTATTATGAATTTCCGAAGGCGAAAAAGGTGATCAAATCGGCTTTTATCGCAAATACCGCAAAACTTTTCAAAGTGACCTATCCCCGATTTATTTTTTTATGTAAAATAGACTCCATTACCTTTCCAACGGTATATCACAACCTCATTTGGAGTTCGTCTGCATTTTCTGTGAATTTCAGACGAAATAGGGCCTTTTCGCGAATACCGGAACCTCTGGGGTCTAAACAGGATAATCCAGACGATTGAGGAGCAGTGCCACCGCGGCACTGGCCCACTACCGCCGCGGCACTGGCCCAGTGCCACCGCGGCACTCTCCTCCAGAACAGTGCATTTTTGTAATTTTTCTTAGGGGTTCATTTTGATTAATTGAAAACCAAAACGACGTAGTTCTATGTTCACAGATATTTGGGACCAATGGGAATACTTCTAAAACCCCAAAACCACCGCAAATTGGCCTATATAAACCCCCCTTGACTTCTCTTTTAGGGGGGGCAAGTGCAAAGCTTGAAAAGTTGTAGAGAAGAAGAGAGATAGAGATAGGTTTAGAAGAGAGAAAGGGAGCTTCTCCCATTGATTTTCCATAAGAAAGTGAGTTTTAATCTTGTTTTCTTCCATTATCCTCCTATATACTTCACATTCAAAGTCCACTCCAACCCTCATTCTTGAGAATTCATGAGATAGGAAGCTACATCCACGTCCAAATGTCAAAATCTATGAGTGAAACACCAAGCTACAAGTCCAATATCACATTGATCATCGTCTATTGATTGTTATTTACTTGCTTGTTTATACAATGTTCATCTCTTCTTACCTCATTTCTTTTGATTTTTTTATTTACTTACTAGTTCATCATAATCTAGATGATGACATGAAGTTTGAGTTGAGTGAATCCTTATGGATAGTAGCTCTTGACCTCAAAAACATGTTTGATAGATGATGATTATAACTTCAATATCTCCAAGGTATCCTTGAAGTTATGTTCAAAATAAAAATGAATCTCTCCAATAATATTGGGGTTCTTGATGATGAGTTTGATGTTGATATTCCAAGAGGTTATAATCTCTATTTGATGTTGAAAATATACTTTCAAAACCTCTATTTCAAAACCTCTCTCAATCTCTCTCATTTTGATTTCAAGAAAGAAAACTCAAGTTTTTCTCAAAATCTTTAAAACAGTGGTCGCGACCCACGAGAGGGGACCGCCCCCCATTGAGTCAAAATAGTGAGTGATCTAAGTTCAAAAATTTCTCTAGAACTCAATACTCAATGTATGGATGCAAGGCCACTTGCAAAGTATTCCCAACTCATTAGAGAAGACCCATGATTTTTGGTTTGACTTGGAAATACTTGGAATGGTCCATTTGGACCCAAACATTCCTTCCAGACATTTTGTTTTTGCTGTCACAGCAGCTAGGTCCACTTCCAACTTCTTTTTCAGAAAACTTTTCCAAACGGGGTGGTCCTAACTTATTTTTCCCTTAAACTTCAATGTCTTAGGGAACGTTTTGTATAAAATGGGCCTCTAGATCATTTGTTTTCATTTTCTAAGATATTTCAACATTTCAGTCGACAGTACGGACTCTGTTTCTGAGTGACCTCTATTGTTTATATGATTTCTCTCAATCTGTGATAGTTATTAAAGATTGGCTTTTGAGGTTGTGTTCTAAACACAATAAGGGAGATCTCAATAAAAACTCATGCATTGAAAACATTCCTAACCCCTCTTTTCAATTTTCAAAAGATCATGTTACTGTTCTGTCCACTATTCATAGCAAGCACACTTTTACTTTTCCCTTTTGATTTAATGCTTATATGCACTCCAAATTAGCTCATGTCTTAGGAAGTAGTTCATACTACATTTGTATATATCCCATGATGATTTCATTCATGCATTCATTCATATTTTAGACTTCTAAGTCATTCTAGGAATCCATGAACACAAAGCACACTACAACCTTGGCACATTCTAGATACATACATTGCATTCATGCAAGATTTGGGGTTTTTGTAACTCCTAATCTGAGAAAATTATAAGGAATAAATTTGAACACACGTTCATGCTTTCGCCTCGATCTAATCTTCCTTTTCTCATCCGTCCCGGGGATTGAGAGGTCTTCTCTCAAAGATTAACATGCATCATAGTAGCTTGCTAAGCATATTTCGATTTCTTTATTTATTTGTTTCAGGAACAATTCATGTCCCCTTAGATTAGGAAAACTTTATTACTTGATATGTGATTAGACGATTTTTCCTAGGTTTATTCGTGTGAACTTTCACTTTGCATTGTGTAATACTTGGCTTAGATCTTATGAATGATATTTTATCTTTAGATCTTCCATTTCAAGTTTCTTATGTGATGTAATATACTATCATAGTATTAATTGTCGAACCATACATAGTATAAGATGATTATTTGGATGCTACTTGAGGCCCGTCGAGAGACGGGGCGAGTTGAGGGTGTTTTAGTCGTGACAAAGGCTCCTTCCTCTGTCGTACCAAACCCCGAACCAAGTTATTTAGTTATGAAGGGTCGGTGCCCTTTATCCATTTGGGCAAGTCAAATTAGGTTTCTTGGTTCCTTAAAGACCAAGTGGTGACTCTGTATCTGTTTTCAACAGACCACCTACCTTTTCTTTTCTTTGATCAAAATCAAATTTCAAACAAAAACGAGCAAGAGGTGGAACACCGCGTGTCCACAATCTGGCGACTCTGCTGGGGATATTTCTTTTCAAACCAAAATAATGCTGAGGTTTGACTCATAAGAAGCATCCTTAAAATTATCTTTTTACTGTGTCTGGTTCACTGCATTGCACTTTGTATTTTCCCCCTTCGACTGTGTCTGAAACGAGGCACTGAGATTGTTCAGGTCTTGTTGTGCCAGGGCACAAGTCACCGTTGATACTGTACCTTCCAAGGTATATCAAAAAGAGTAAAAACCTCCGTACTGTCTCCCTGACGGTATATTGGAACTCTCGTCAACGGACCCTCTTTGACTAAACCCAGCTTTTGCATATAGATTCCTGTAGATCCTTTCATAGGACTATTCATTTATCTTTTCAGATAGGACAATGTGATATAACTGCTGTATGCCCTGACGGGATTACCTGAGCGGTGTAAACGCTTATGTGGCATAAAACAGAACCTCTTTCTTATGATCCCCAAGGCAATCACTCATATGTGATCACATTGAGTTGACCTGCCTAGGCACCATGACAAGGATGTCTGCTCCATGCTCACAAAGATATACACCGCAAACCTTGTTTGTCGGTCCTAAGACATAGGAGTATGAAAACCTGCTAGATAGTATGATCACTATCACCATATTACCCAGTTTTTTCCAAAAACTCTGTCTAGATATCCCAGATATAACCATATTAACCGGTTTCACCCAGAAACTCTATCCAGATATCCCAGATATAACCGGTTTCTCCGAGAAATTCTGTCCGGATCTCCCAGATATAACCATATTAATCGGTTTCTCCCGGAAACTCTGTTTAGATATCCTAGATATAACCATATTAACCGGTTTCTCCCAGAAATTCTGTCCGAAAATCCCAGATATAACCATATTAATCGGTTTCTCCCAGAAATTCTGTCCGAATATCCCAGATATAACCATATTAATCAGTTTCTCCCAGAAATTCTGTCCGAATATCCCAGATATAACCATATTAATCGGTTTCTACCAGAAATTCTATCCAGATATCTCAGATATAACCATATTAACCGGTTTCTCCCAGAAACTCTGTCTAGATATCCCAGATATAACCATATTAACCAGTTTCTTCCCATAAACTCTGGTCAAATTTCCCAAAAATACCAGAAACTGTGTCCAAATTAACCAAGAATGCCCAATCTTTCCTAGAAGCCTCCACAGAACCCTGGAAACCCCTGTTATCCCTTTGGTGATCATACTAGAAAGTAAGGTTGGCACACTCTATATGGTTAGGAGCTTAATTGTTTAACTGCTATCTGTTAGAAATAGGAGCATCATATAGATTAAGGCTTACATCCGCGTGCTTGTCTCGTTTGCATACACCATTCCCATCAATCTGCACGCACTGTCTCGACCATTCTTGCACAAGTCAGTCCACGTTTGTTAAACATCACTGTCTTTGTCTGTCTAAAGTCATCACTGTCAAAATCTGATCTAGTCCTCTCGAAATCTGTCAAAGTCAGTATAGATTCCCGGAGTCAGCAGTTGGGATCCTCGTCGTGGGTCAGGAGTTCGGATAATCGTTTGGTCAGAATCAGTCTGACAGCTCACTTCAGCATGAATCAAGAAGAGTTAGAAAATAAGGTTACCGAGTTGGGAGCAACCATAAGCCAGCAGTCCGATAGCCTAGCCCAAGTTCTGAAGTTCATGGAAGAATTGAAGTAGCAGCGGCCGCAACCTCCGCCTGGGTTTCCACCATCGGGGTTTGAACCGCCCCCACATGAGAATAATGGGGAGGAAGACTGGCTTCAAGGGATCCCACCATTTACATATGAGAAGAAGCCCTAAGAGAAAATGGAAAAAGTTGACAAGTTAGAAAGTGTACTGAGGAAAAGCAACGGGGTTCACGATTGCATGCTAGACCTGGAAGGCCTCTTTGAGCCTGTTAAGCTGAAACTGCCAGAGAACTTCAAGATGCCTGAAATTGACAGTTTTGATGGGACTGGGAATCCTAAGAGTCACTTAAAGTTTTGCATGAGTGTTTTCCAATCAATAGGCTGCACCCATGAGCACATCGCAATGTTGTTCCCTCAAACCCTCGCCAAGGCCGCTCTATCCTGGTTTCTGACCTTGGAGGTTTCTAAGACTCGGACTTGGGAAGATATAGTCCAGGTCTTTATTGATCATTACTCCTATAACTAAGAGCTCGATGTCACCATCCGAGATCGGAGACTACTCGACAAAACTTCAATGAGTCCTTCACTGCGTTCTTGAGCAAATGGAGGAACAAAGTGGCCCAAATGACCCACCGACCAGTCGAAAAGGAACAAGTCCGGATGTTGATCAAGAATCTACTACCTCTGTACCATGAGAAACTATTCTACCAGTCCATCTCAACATTTGAAGAACTGTTTGAGATTGGGACTAGAATTGAGGATGCAATCAGGGAAGGAAAAATCAAGAATGAAGAATCCCAAAGCCAGTCCAAGAGGCCCAACTACTCCCGAAACCCTTCGGATGTCAACGCCCTTAGTAACCAACCCATGGCCTATTCTCTCCAACCATACCAGCTCACAAACCAAACCAGCTCGCCTAGCCACCCTTACCAAAATAGGGTACCTCGTGAATTTTCCAAGCTAGATATCTTCGCCTCCGTAGCCTTAGGCCACCTTCTAAAGAGGGACACCTCCAACTCCTTCAGCCTCGTGCCGATCCCCCACCACCTAACTGTGACCTGTCCAAACGATGTGCCTACCACCAAGGCCCAGGCCATGACACCGACCGGTGCATACGTCTCCGCCATGATATCCAAGACCTCATTGACCAAAGAATCATTGAGCCACCACCCATTCAACCCCATGTCACCTAAGCCCATGGCCTATCCTTTCAAATGATCCCTTTTGTTGACACCCATGAATGATGAATCCGTGCAGTGGAGCGATAGTGTTTGGAACTTCTGCTAATAAATAAAAAACACAATAATAATAAAATGGGTCACAAAGATACTCCATTTAAGACCAAGTCGAGTCTGTTCTATATTTTGAGTCTATTTCAAGTTTGATCTTGTGATCGAGTCTGTCTATCATCGAGTTGTTGTGAGTTTGTATCGAGTGATGTAATCATTCTCTTGTGATGGAATGAAGTCTCATTTTGCCTAATCTGATGTGTGTAATCATAAGTGCATGAATCGCTGAACTGAAAATGTCACTTTTCAAATTACCATGGATATTACTCTGCTAATAAATTTTTGCATCAAACAAAAAAAGAACCCTGAAAAGGTCAAAGTCGATTTCACGCTGGCACCGATGAAGAGCCGAGAATTGAATAGTCTTACTTTAAGAATTCAAAGATGCTTTTGCTCAAATCTCGAAAAGACATACTTGGAACTAATTTGGGGCTTGCCCAACACCCTTTTCTACCATTTTAAAGCCTTGAGCCCAGTCAAATCAAGAGCCATACAAACCTGTCCAATGCAGACTTAGTCATTGTTGGTAGCCAAACATTTCAATGAGTTTCTTCCCCCTTTAAAAAAAAGAGAGAAAAGCTCGCTAGGTTGAAAACCCGAAAAGGGCACCTAGGCAAAAGTGAGAGCTAAAAAGGTGTTGATTTCCATAATCTGACCCTAGCCAGTCAAAAGGTTGAAGAAAATTTTGATGAAACAAATGAGAAAATTGTATGCTTCAAGGTACATCATAAGAACGTGCCTAGATCACATTTCTAAAGGCACGGAACAACCACAAAATTTTGAGAGCTGACATGCACATTTCAGAATTCTAAGATTACAATTGAAAGATCTTGCAAGAATCAATTACATAAAAAGCAAAATTGACTGTCTAGGCGAAAGTGAAAAGGATCAATCCTCAAAATAAAAAGAACAAGAAAGAGAAAAGAAAGGGGGATTGAAACTGAATCCTTTTATTCAAAGCTACCACAAGTGTCTCGAGTTTGAACTTATTTGATGATTGGTTTGAAAAACCCTCATCCCCAATTTCTTTCAAGACCTTGCCTTGAACTATGCTCGACCTGATTCCCACTCGGGGATACGTAGGCAACCACAATGGTTAGGTCACCCCACCTACCTAAAAATCAACCCGCTTCTTTTCGACCATGCCCGAACTACGTTGGACCTGATCCCCACTTGGGGTTACGTAGGCAGACTTTTCAAAAAGAAAAGAAGGATGGCTCGCTGGGTCTAAAATCCGAAAGGACGTCTAGGCAAAAGTTAGAGCTAAATCCAAGGTGAGCAATAACAAAAGAGAGAAAAGAGCTCGCTAGGTCACCTCACTGGTGCTTGGGCAAAAAGTTATGAGCATTTGAGAGATTAATCACGGTCCTTGTCTCAAGCCAGAAAATCACCTTCCACACTAGGGGCAAACTTCGGCTACTCGCCTCATTTTCCTGAATTCTACTATCTACCCTTCACACAAGGGGAAAACTTCGGTTACCTACCTCGTTTGCCCAAAATCTCAAGCCAAAAAATCACCTTCCACACTAGGGGCAAACTTTGGCTACTCGCCTCGTTTGCCTGAATTCTACTATCTACCCTTCATACAAGGGGCAAACTTCGGTCACCTACCTCGTTTGCCCAAAATCTCAAGCCAGAAAATCACCTTCCACACTAGGGGCATACTTCGGCTACTCGCCTCGTTTGCCTGAATTCTACTATCTACCCTTCATACAAGGGGCAAACTTCTGTCACCTGCCTCGTTTGTCCAAAACCTCCAATAAACCATTTTCCAAACTAGGGGCAAACTTCGGTCACCCACCTCGTTTGCCTATGAATTCTACTTCGTACATCTCAAACTAGGGGCAAACTCCGTTTGCCTAACACGATCCCTTCACACCAAGGGCGAGTTTTCATGTCACCAAGTTGTTTTGAAATTTTTTGAAATGGAGCATCTTTTATTCTAAAAGCTAAGGCACTAATTCAAAGCACTTCCGGGGAGAAGTAGAGAATTGATTAGATTAATAGGGAGGAATTTTCAAAAACCAGATTTATCAGCAAAGTGCTGACATATCAATATGAGGAGTGAACATAAAAGATGAGTGGTACATCATTCATGATGAAGGCACATTGGATCGTGGCAATTTGAGAATTTTATGTCCAAGTCAATCCTTCTTTATTTGAGTCAGTAGTAATCTGATCACAAGTGTGTCAAAGACCAAGGTTTCATACAAACTAACCCAACTTTCCTTGTCGTTCCTGTTAAGTCCAGTTGTACTGATGGTCTCAAATGTGTGGGTTAAAGGAGATTCCCAATTATAAAAAAAAACTTTGGATATAAGCAGAAGTACCAAACATTATTACTACACCAGTCAAGTACGAGTGGCATAAACTCGTAAGTGGTTGCAAACTACAAACCGATAGTTGTTTCTCAAGGCGACTAATCAGAGGAAATATCGCCAACACCAAGAAACTATTGCTGATAAGGTATGTCGATGACACGTGTTGTTGAGCTATTTTAGGGCCCAAAGTCCAGATGTATTGATGAGGAGTGTTGATAAGATGTGTTTTAGGGCCCAAAGTCTAGATGTTTTGATAAGATGTGTTTTAGGGCCCAAAGTCCAGATGTTTTGATAAGATGTGTTATTGAGGTGTTTAAGGTTCAAAATCCAAGTGTGTAGTTGAGGAACATCAGATGTGTTGAGGAGCATCAGATTTGTTAAGAAGCATCGTTGAAGAGTGGAGGAACATCGGATGTGTTGAGGAGCATCAGATTTGTTGAGAAGCATCGTTGAAGAGTTGAGGAACATCGAATGTGTTGAGGAGCATCAAATTTGTTGAGAAGCATCATTGAAGAATTGAGGAACATCGGATGTGTTGAGGAGCATCAGATTTATTGAGAAGCATCATTGAAGAGTTGAGGAACATTGGATATGTTGAGGAGCATCAGATTTGTTGAGAAGCATCGTTGTAGAGTTGAAAAACATCGAATGTGCTGAGGAGCATCAAATTTGTTGAGAAGCATCGTTGAAGAGTTGAGGAACATCAGATGTGTTGAGGAGCATCAGATTTATTGAGAAGCGTCGTTGAAGAGTTAAGGAACATCGGATGTGTTGAGGAGCATCGGATTTGTTGAGTAGCATCAGATTTGTTGAAAAGCATCATTGAAAAGTCTAGGAGCATCGCTAAGATTTGAAGAACACTATTGAGAATCAAGAGGCATTGTGAAGCACCGTCAAAGATTTGCGGAACAACATAAGCGCCGTCGAGAATCGAGGATCTTCATTGAAATTTGAGAAGCACCATTGAGACTTTGAGAGTCACCAGGTCCATAGTATCATGATTAAGGGGAGCAGAGTCAAAAGAATCACTTCACCCAACACAACAAATTGGCCAAAACATGACACATAGCCCATCGGCCGCGGCACGCACAAATCATAAAGCCCACTAGGAGTGGAAAATACACCATAAGCGTTCTTTTGAGCACCACAGTATCACTTTGAGCACCACGCTCTTCCTTGAGTCAGACCTCCAGGTCGAGCTCCCTCACAAGTCTATTAGTCGTAGCGAAGCGTAGATCACCAAGCCCACTGAGAGTGGCAAATACACTGAACACATGTACTAGGACCACAAACGTTTTAGAACACAATACAGGCACGACACAAGTCTACTCGGAGTGGTACACTCCACAGCACCTGTTCATACTAGGATTAGAACACTAGGTATGATAGGACTCATGACACAATTCATATCATATCCATGCATTGCATATCACTCTTATAGCATAGCATCCGCCTGATTGTTGTGTATGTGCGTGTGTGATTTATTCCTTTGTGCCCCGAACTACGTCCTGGTCTGATTCCCCCTGGGATACGTAGGCAGCTCACGCAGAGCACGACCAGCACTGGCCTCAGCATCATTGCATCTTTTGCAATGCTTTTTATCCTAAATCTATAGCCTCCAAAAGACCTGTCTCTTCAAAGCTTTGGCACTCGCTTGCAACATGCGTTGCCTCGCAAGTTCATGCCAAAGAGGGGCAAACTGTAGACACCCCATTTTGTCGGCTATAGATCTAGGAGACCCATAGCTTGGTGGTTCACAATGATCGAAAAAGACTCAAAAAGACTCCCTGGAAGTTAGTTCTATTTCTCAAAATGCTCAGAATGACCAAAATGCCCCTGAAAGCCCGAAAACTCCCAGATTTGATCCAAAAGTTCAGGAAACACGCTATGTCATAAGAAAAGTAAAAAAAAATGAGTTTTTAAGTAAAATCAGATGAAATCGTCAGCTCCCAGAGACCCCCGGAAGTCTTGGAAGTTCCCGGAAAGTCCATGTTGACCGGTTTGACCAGGTTTGACCAAGTTTGACCAAGTTTGACCAAAATCATCCAAATTTGCCAGAATCATTCTAGATCATGAGAAAAGTATTAAAATGAGTTTTAAAAGAAAATCGAGCAAAAACGTCAGCTCCTAGGAACTCCCGGAGATTTCCAAAACTTCCCGGAAATCCCAGGTTTGACCAATTTGACCAGAATTTGACTTTAGAACCGGGGCACCGTAACAATTTTCAAATATTTTTCATGGATACTAGAGGTCAATAGCTTTCCAACGGTATATCGCACATAATATTCGGATTTAAAACGAGTTTATTATGAATTTCCAAAGGTGAAAAAGGCGATCAAATCGGCTTTTATCGCAAATACCGCAAAACTTTTCAAAATGACCTATCCCCGATTTATTTTTTATGTAAAATGGACTCCATTACCTTTCCAACGGTATATCATAACCTCAATTTGGAGTTCGTATGCATTTTTTGTGAATTTCGGACAAAATAGGGCCTTTTCGCAAATACCGGAACCTCTGGGGGCCTAAACAAGATTATCCAGATGATTGAGGAGCAGTGCCACCACGGCACTGGCCCAGTGCCGTCGCGGCACTCTTCTCCAGAATAGTGTATTTTTGTAATTTTTCTTGGGGGTTCATTTTGATTAATTGAAAACCAAAACGACGTAGTTCTATATTCACAGATGTTTGGGACCAATGGGAATACTTCTAAAACCCCAAAACCACCCCAAATTGGCCTATATAAACCCCCCTTGACTTCTCATTTAGGGGGGGCTAAGTGCAAAGCTTGAAAAGTTATAGAGAAGAAGAGAGATAGAGATAGGTTTAGAAGAGAGAAAGGGAGCTTCTCCCATTGATTTCCATAAGAAAGTGAGTTTTAATCTTGTTTTCTTCCATTATCCTCCTATATACTTCACATTCAAAGTCCACTCCAACCCTCATTCTTGAGCATTCATGAGATAGGAAGCAACATCCATGTCCAAATGTCAAAATCTATGAGTGAAACACCAAGCTACAAGTCCAATATCACATTGATCATCATCTATTGATTGTTATTTACTTGCTTGTTTATACAATGTTCATCTCTTCTTACCTCATTTCTTTTGATTTTTTTATTTACTTACTAGTTCATCATTATCTAGATGATGACATGAAGTTTGAGGTGAGTGAATCCTTATGGATAGTAGCTCTTGACCTCAAAAACATGTTTGATAGATGATGATTATAACTTCAATATCTCCAAGGTATCCTTGAAGTTATGTTTAAAATAAAAATGAATCTCTCCAATAATATTGGGGTTCTTGATGATGAGTTTGATGTTGATATTCCAAGAGGTTATAATCTCTATTTGATGTTGAAAATATACTTTCAAAACCTCTATTTCAAAACCCCTCTCAATCTCTCTCATTTTGATTTCAAGAAAGAAAACTCAAGTTTTTCCCAAAATCTTCAAAATAGTGAGTCAAAATAGTGAGTGATCTGAGTTCAAAGATTTTTCTAGAACTCAATACTCAATGTATGGATGCAAGGCCACTTGGAAAGTATTCCTAACTCATTAGGGAACACCCATGATTTTTGGTTTGACATGAAAATACTTGGAAATGGTCCATTTGGACCCAAACATTCCTTCCAGACATTCTGTTTTTGCTGTCACAGCAGCTAGGTCCAATTCCAACTTCTTTTTCAGAACCATTTTCCAAATGGGGTGGTCCTAACTTATTTTTCCCTTAACCTTCAATGTCTTAGGGAACTTTTTATATAAAATGGGCCTCTAGATCATTTGTTTCCATTTTCTAAGATTTTTCAACATTTCAGTCGACAGTACAGACTCTGTTTCTGAGTGACCTCTATTGTTTATATGATTTCTCTCAATCTATGATAGTTATTAAAGATTGTCGTTTTGGGTTGTGTTCTAGACACAATAAGGAAGATTTCAATAAAAAAATCATGCATTGAAAACATTCCTAACCCCTCTTTTCAATTTTCAAAATATCATGTTATTGTTCTGTCCACTATTCATAGCTAGCACACTTTTACTTTCCCCTTTTGATTTAATGCTTATATGCACTCCAAATTAGCTCATGTCTTAGGAAGTAGTTCATACTACATTTGTATATATCCCCATGATGATTTCCTTTATGTATTCATGCATATTTTAGACTTCTAAGTCATTCTAGGAATCCATGAACACAAAGCACACTACAACCTTGGCACATTCTAGATACATACATTGCATTCATGCAAGATTTGGGATTTTTGTAACTCCTAATCTGAGAAGATTATAAGGAATAAATTTAATCGCACATTCATGCTTCCCCCTCGATCTAATCTTCCTTTCTCATCCGTCCCGGGGATTGAGAGGTCTTCTTTTCTGAAAGATTAACATGCATCATACTAGCTTGCTAAGCATATTTTGATTTCTTTATTTATTTTTTTCAGAAATAATTCATGTCCCCTTAGATTAGGAAAACTTTATTACTTGATATGTGATTAGACGATTTTTCTTAGGTTTATTCGTGTGATCTTTCACTTTGCATTGTGTGATACTTGGCTTAGATCTTATGAATGATATTTTATCTTTAGATCTTCCATTTCAAGTTTCTTATGTGATGTAATATACTATCATAGTCTTAATTGTCAAACCATACATAGTATAAGATGATTATTTGGATTCTAATTGAGGCCCGTCGAGAGATGGGGCCAGTTGAGGGTGTTTTAGTCGCGACAAAGGCTCCTTCCTCTCTCGTATCAAAACCCTGAACCAAGTTCTTTGGTTATGAAGGGCCGGTGCCCTTTATCAATTTGGGTGAGTCAAATTAGGTTTCTTGGTTCCTTAAAGACCAAGTGACGACTCTGTATCTGTTTTCAACAGACCACCTACCTTTTCTTTTCTTTGATCAAAATCAAATTTTAAACAAAAACGAGCAAGAGGTGGAACGCCGTGTGTCCACACTAATGCAAACTTAAATCAGGCCTGGCTCCCAAACCTTCAAACCTCCAATGCCGAAGCACTCTCAGGTTGGTGGTTGGAGTGGGGGAACTTTCGGTGCTGGTACCGGCGGTACTACCGCAACTGCCATGCTAGTCACTAATCCTCCTACCTAATCTTAAAGGTTTCCTCTTAAGGAAGGGTTATGTTATGCTTACATGCTATTGTGTAGTGTGCATGATAGTTAACGATCTTGGCATTGGCCTTTTAATTTTGGCATTGGCCTTGTAGTTTTATTTTGTCCTGAGTCGTGAACACCTATGCAAAAGAATATGAATTTACAAAGAAAAGGTAATACAAAAATTGTTAGTACAAAAGAAATGCCTCATTGTAACGAAAATCACTAAAGTGATGGCCTAAGTCTTCTTAAGTAGAATTCCCCAACAAAGTCGTTAACCCGCTCCAAAAGTTAGGGGCGGTCCCTTCGAGGGTCACGACTGTTTATGCCAAGAAGCGTAAAAAAGTGGTAAAAGTATGCAAAAGTGGGAGAAGGGCGAAGTAGGAGTTTCATAGTCGCCACCTAACATTTTCGGGAGTTAGGATCCCTACAAAAATAATTAAAGTAATCATCTTTAACTTTGAAAATAGTTTTGAAAAAACATGGGCCCTTTTTAAAAAAAACGTACGACTCTTGATAGTCGTACGAATACCAAAATTCTTTGAAGTGGGTTCGGGGACTCAATTATGTCGAGGAAAGGTGTTAGGCACCCTCGAGCATTGTGACACATGGTTGCCGGTTTTATAAATTTTTACTAAAATGGGGCATGATATCTTATAAGAAAATACGTTTTTCTTTTCTTTAGGCATGATATCTTATAAGAAAATATATTTTTCTTTAAAAAAAACAAAATAGCAATGATAGCCACAAGCATATCCTAATAAAGGTTTACACGTATCTCGACACGAGATTTGTCAAAGGAAATATTCTAAGCACGCATATCTCGACACGCGATAGGTAAGAGAAAAGTTATACTCGTACATATCTTGACACGAGATAGGCGAAGGAGAATGGTTATGGTCGTACCCTAGTCAGGGTTGCATACATATCTCATACGAGAATCAAGTCGTACGTAGTTCTTGTGCTTGGTATGTGTGTAAATGCGTGTAACTATTTTGAAAAAGTTGGTTGATCGTGCGCGTATGAAGTAGTGTTTTTGAGTGAAAGATGGTATAGCTAGGAACTTTTAACCTGTGCAGTATGGCACTAGACTGTAACCTTTGAAAAAGTAGTGAGTTTTGAAAAAGTGAGGTGAATGAGAATTTGGTGTAGCTAGGAACTTTAACTTGTACAGTGTGGCCCTAAACTTTAACCTTTGAGAAACTGATTGAGATTGAAATGAGATTTTGCAAGTACATGGAGAATGAAGTATTTTTTTTGTACTTTTCTATATATTTTTTTCGATCCTTTCAGTCATATGCTAGAAATAAGGATCGATGCCCAAATAATTGAAAAAAAAGGTGTACCAGAAGTAAGGGTAGGTGCCCAAATGACTAAAAAGGGAATTTTTTTTTTGTATTGTTATTTTATACCGGAAGTAAGGGTCGGTGTCCAAAAGAAAGAAAAGACAATTTTTCTTTTTGTGTATTTTTATTTTATACCAGAAGTGTGTGTAGGAGAAGAAGACTTACCTATGAAGATCTTCGAATGCATAGATGGCTATTGAGTCCAATTAGTCCTCTCTTTCTTTTTATTATTCTACTTATGTGAATTAAGCGATCTTTCCTAGTTAGACGTGGATTTTCGTATTAAAAATCCGCATAATCCCCAGTGACACATAGATCTCTATATTAGCAACCGTGTCATTCCTAGTAGAACATGGCTCTTCTTATCAGAAACCATGTGAGATTTTTGTATTGGAAAGCATGCAATCCCGAGTCAGATGTGGATTTTTGTATTCATTATTTTTTTGTTTTTGATTATCAAGCAAGAATATAGATGATATGTACATAATAATAATAATAAACCTGAGTTATTAGAGAAACTTAAGAAATTGGCTAGAATATTAATGGTAAGTGGCTGAGATGTCAGAAGATGATTTGAGGCGGTATGATGATGGTTAGGCGGCAATGGATGATGATAGTGGTGAGGTGATAGTGAGGTATGTTGATAAGAATTGTGGTGATAGGATAACTAGGTGGAGGGTGATGATTGTAGTGGTTGCCTTAATGGTGATTAAGAAAATGAACTGAGAGAAAGTTAGAGAGAGAAGAGGGTGATAGGGTGGAGAACACAGGCAGGTCTTGAAAATAAGAGACCCGAATTTGGGAAAGTGAAAGATCTCTATTGGGTAGTAGAGAAATGGGAACTTGGATAGAGAGAGAAATTGGGAAACTGGATAGTTGGGCCTACTTTGTGAAGAGTGGAAAAAGGGTATGAGAAAGGGGGGGAGGTACGAATCTGCAGTGGGAAAGACTCTCCCCTTGAAAGTGAAATGAAAGTGGAGATTATATAGGCAAGTGGAAAATTATTGTGTGCGATCCAGCAAAGCTAATAAGTGAATGTTCTCTTTTATTCTTTTTCTTTTCTCTTGGGAATCAATGGTTGTTGATGAAGGGATGAGATGAGATAAGACCAAAGCAAGAAAAAAATTAGTTAACTCCACTGGTATGCATAATTGGAGGCCAATAATGGACATGGGAGTTTATCCAGTATGACAGGATACGTGATATACATGCTTGGCTTCTTGACCAAAAGCTTTGATTTTTGATAACTTTTTCATCTGACGTCCGTTTGGAATGATTCAAAAAGCTACAGACATATATTGACAAGCACTGTATTCTAAAATGGTTTAGGACATGTCCTTTTATGATCCAAAAATGACAATTTAGATGACCCATTAATATCAAGAATTTGAGTTTTCTTTAAAAATTGATTTTCAATGAACAGAGGCTTCCGCAAAAATAATGACTTGGACTCCTAAAATTCATTTGCATTTTTTTTGAAATTATTTTTGAGAAAATTGCTTCTTCTTTTTTTATTTTTTTAAAATGGTTTAGGTAAAAATAGGGTGTCTACATGGTGGATGGACTGACGTAGTGTATACGACTTGCGGTGCACACGGTAGAAGGCCTCTACGACTTGTGGTGTTACACAGTAGATGGTATCTACAAGTTGCAGTGATGCGCTAGGTTGAGCATTGGTGTATGCAGGTGTATTATAATCAAGTCTTTCATCTGACGTGTTTGACGTTCTATGTTCTGGCATACAAGATGTGATTAACTGATTAACGAGTAAGGAATAAAGAGAAAGATATTACTAGTTGAACTATATCTTATGTTTTGTATAACTGATAATCAATGTACCTATGATACTGTGTTAGTTGGTATTCACTTAGTTTCATTAAGCTGACGACGTTTATACCTAGACATCCGCTGTCCAGACTAACCTATTCTTAGCCCTATAGGTAACGATCACTACCAAGGGGCTACCATGTGAACTAGCTGAGGATGGAGAAGCTAGGCAAGACTATTACGCGAACGATTATGTTTACACGAGCTGAAGAAGAAGACAGAGTCTTAGTTTATATTTCTGTCAACCTTGTAATAATTGGTACTTAGGCATCTGTTTCTTACAAACATTTTATATTTCCTGTAGCGCACTCTGATGATATTATAATGGCTAGAACTTTTGTAATATATTAAGTTAGTATTATTACTATTCTTGTTACTTCTAGTTGACTAGTAGTGTATGATGTGGACAAATTCATGACATTCAACCGTCACTCCCTATGGACCTAAAAAGGAAATTTATTTTTCTCTATTTTTCCTATTCTGGGGCATAACAGAATTTTTGGTATCAGAGCCTTAGGTTTGAAACTTTCGTTCACTAATGGTTGCATACCATCTGGTCATAGCATTTAAGATTCCCTGAGATGAGATATAAGTTTAAGATAAGTTCATCTTTCTGACAATATCTGGTTTTTCCTTTGCAAGTTTAGCATGGATCCATAATTCCATATGTTTGTGGATGATTCATTTGGAGGACATATGATCCACAGCGACACAGTTGAGCCAGCCATTCCAGAGATATATCTTTGCCATATTCGCCAGACATCTAGTCGTTATTTAGAGGAAAGGATGTGGACTTCTCTGTATGTTGAGGGCATGACACACCTGATAGAGATACGCGATGACCTGAGCAGCCATATACCAGGAGATGGACGCAATCAAGTTATGAGCTATTTTTACAAAGCCCATTTCCCCAAAGCCCGTAGTTGCATTGGCACAGGCAGCATCCCCAGTACCAGTACCCGACGTACCAGTCCCTGAGCCACAAGATCAACCTAATGATCCAGAGCCAGAGGATGAGCACCTTGATGAGGATTTAGATGGGGATGGTAAGGAGGAGTATATAGGTGATGATGAGGAGCTGGAGGATGACCTTGATGAGCTAGAGTATGCACCAACAGATGGCCTAGAGGATGATCTGGAGGATCCAGAGCCAGCCGATATAGATGACATAGCTGAGGAGGATGTGGTAGTTCCGGAGGACGATATAGTGATAGGAGAGGATGAGGTGGTTGGGGTAACCGAGGAGGATGTTCTTGATGAGCAGATCGTTGCACCTGAGATACCCGTGGTGATGGAAAATCAAGTTTAAAATTATTTTTAAACCTGCAGTAGAAAGATTAAGTTACAAAAACTTATTGGGAGCCCAAATCTACTACTCATTAAGTCTATAGATGTGTACCAGAGAGGAGACAAGAATTATACCTTTATGACTTGAACCTAATTCTAAAACCTTCAACCGTCTTGATGGCGTAGCAACCTCTACTAGGTTGTCTTCACTCTTATGACTCCTATGGATGCTCCCGGAGAGACTAGAGTTGGTGGGAACCCTAATAGAGAGGATAAAGAAGGTTTGGGAATCCTAAAACAGTTTCTGTAGCTTTTGGTATATTAAAATTAAGAACTCCAATTTTTGAACGCAGCTACCCTATTTATAGATTCCTAGAACAGACCTAACTTTCAATCGATCGATGTGGCTTCGATCGATCAAAACTTCCATCGATTGAACCACCTTCGATCGATCAAACATGTCTAGTTTTCAATCGATCGAACCAATCTTGATAGCATCCTCTAGTGCCTTTCCAAATATCCTAGCGGAGCTAAGAGTGGGACCTCCTAGGCTCTTTATTGTTGGCTCAGACCATCTATTAATTCCCATGATCAAACTCTTTGATCAGCAAACTTGCTAACTGGTCAGTTAAAAGTTTACTCCACTATAAACGATAACTGAACTCCAACGCAAAAGAACATATCCAAAGCGATAACTAGACTTGTATGGTGTACTAATGTCCCTCTACCATCAGCATTCATAATCATATTCAGGTAGTCGGATAACTGTTACTGTCAATCGGAATGATGATTACATCTTCCATTTCTTGAGTCCCATTCACCTCTCATGATTACCAAACATGTTGATAACTACTTATCAACAAGATTGCAGTTCTCAGTAGTCAACTTGGTCACATTCTCAAGGGAATGCTTACTCTATAACAGAGGGTAGATTCAATCTTGACAATAGATGTTCACAACCCTATGAACATGACATACCCAAGATACCCAGGTGTTGAGAGCTCACTGATTGGTAAGTCAAAGTAGCCATATCCATAGTCTGTGTCCATAATCATCTCAAGATTAAGAACAAATACCTTATACAAGTTATGAGTTCCTATCGACTGTTGATAATCTTAAGTGTTAATAGGAGAGCTCAGGCCCATCAATGCACTATAAGCACCAGCATAAAAACTAAGAGTTATATTCTAGTGATTGAGATTAATCAGTCCATCCAATGGTAGTTAATCATACTACAGTGTAAACTTAATGATGTATCCAGTCTCATCATCCACTGCAACAAATTCTAAGTATCAAAGAATAGTAATTCATATCTCACTTGTATGTATCTCATACACACATGAATTATTTACTATGATAGTTAAGGATTAACAATCATCTCATGAAAGAAGCATACATAATGAAATGTAAAGCTGATATTCATATATTAAAATGCCAATGTCTTATACATAAAGTACTGCTTCGAGGGCACAAACCTAACAACTCTTACTTGCACTCATAACCATTCAGGACTACATCTGAGACCTAAACTATCTAGATGATGATCAATGACCTTCTGTGGTAAGGCCTTTGTAAACAGATCAGCAAGATTGTCAATAGTGGCATTGTTGGTGACAGTCACATCTCCACGTTGAGTAATATCTCAGATGAGATGATATTTTCGCTCTACTTGCTTTTCCTTTCTATGGTTCCTTGGCTCCTTGGATTGAGCCATTGCTGCCCCACTTAGTATACTATAGAGGTGAGTTGTCCTAACTCACTTAGTATACTATAGAAATACTCCAGGTGTATTACATAAATATCTCGTGTGTCCTGTGCGGACATATTTGATGAGTATCGTATGTGCGTAAGTTAAGATTAACTGCTACATGAAAACGTATGTTTGGATAACTATACTCCATGCTTAATTATTAATTATTATTATGATTCATTCTTACTATTATACGTCATACACTCTCATGAATACTCATTTGAACATAGTCAAGTCGTGATGTCAAAGTTGAAGTCTGCATGTTTACTCGAGGAGACTAACTCAATTATATTATCACGCATGTTTGAGTAGACCGCAGAGGTCCGAATGTTATAGTCAAATCTATGGAAAGAACTTTAAATTCTATGGGGTCCTACCAGGCAACGATAGCTAAAGTATCCATTCGAATTAATGAAGTTAATCATGAGCTAGTGGTTTATATGCTATTGGGCCCTATTAGGCAATGATAGCAAAATATCCATCTAGATATTGAATACAATAGTTACCAATTATAATGCTATTGGGCCCTGCTAGGCGACAGTAGCGCTGTAACTATTCTATTCTCCAGACAAGGTCACGAGGACCTAAGAGTAAAGTGATTACAACTTTTTAAACCAAAACTGCTATGGGGCCCTGTTAGGCGACAATAGCAATGTGATCATTCTACTCTAGCTAATGACGTTACATTGATAATGTAACAAGTCACATGAGTCAGTAATGGTGTCTAGGTAAAGTCAAATATATCGACATTGCATTGTGTTATCACTATGTCACTCATACTAGCATGTTACATGCTTATTAAATAGAGAATTGTTGTACTTGTATTTATTGCATGTATTGGGAGTGATCGGTTAAAACAATTCACTTAGCCTCAAAAGCTAACAGCTCTTCCTGCTTGGGACATATTACGTCTAGGTTATAATGAAGAAGGCCATCCAGGTAACTATAAAGAAGTGTATCTCGATCCTCAAGAGGGGAATTATCAGGAAGGTTACCCTGAGGGAGACTTTCCAGAAGAGTATGCTAATGAAGGGCATGGATATGCTAGTTGAAAAGAAGATTATAGTCTATTATCATATTAAGATTTCCTTTACGCTTTAGAAACTATCTTTTGTCTAAGCATTAATTTAAGTGGCGTCAGTCGCCCAAACTTAGATTTTTTGGTTTTCATTTCGAACAATTGTAATAGCCTAGTAGCGAAACACTTAAAGTTCTCCCATGAATACCATTAGATGTTTTACGATTCCTTCTTATGTTATAACCATGTTAGAATACTTGCAAGGACAAGTCAGTCTTATGTAACTAGTCATGGCTCATGGATGCGGAAAGGAAAATTTTATTTCCCTCTAATTTTTGCTACTCTGGGGCATGACAGGATTTTTGGCATCAGAGTCAGGTTTACTTGTGCTCGCCAACTCTCTGACACTCTTAAGTTAAGAAACCTAAGATACACTAGGGATAGCAACCGATACTAAAATAGTTTTCTTCCAAACAGGTTGTATGGAGTACCAAAAGAAACATGAAGCCAATGGTGGAGAACATAGGACCACTAAGTATAAGAATGCCACTTCCCGAGGTCTAGTCCATAGTGGTGCTGCCATCAGGCACAGTGATCATAATAAGATAAGGAGGGTGACAAAATGTTTCTTCCTTGGTAAATATGTTCCTGAGACTGCTCATCATAGGATCATAATACCGCGCACTATGCCTATAGAGGTTGACGAGATCTCTCACATTTCTGATAAGCCTACGATAATTAATCAAGGAGAATCATCGATTGAGATAATACCTCTTTAGATCCCTGTCAATCCAATAGAAAGTTCGGATGATGAAGAGATAAAAATAGATATAGCTGAAGAAGATATAATAGAGAAAGGGACATTGTACTTGTATGATCCCGACTGGCCGATAGGATGGGATAATGAACGATGGATGGCATGGACCCCCCAAGAAGAGATTGAAATATTTGAAGAATTTCCACAGCTAGAAGACTAAATGCCCTAGTTAGTTTATCTTTTGATTAGTGTTGTGTTGGGATTGTAATCCCACATTTTGGTGGAAATATATGTAAAACTTGTATTAGGATTCCTCTCTTGTAAAATCTTTATTTCTTACTAATGAAAACCTATCTATTATTTTTAAACTAAATATCTACCCATATTTGTATTATTCGCCAATACAATTATCTGATTAAATAAGTTAACAGGTTGATCACTATGATAGTTTCTTTTAGTGGACTAGGTAATATGGAACCCACCTACATTCCAGACAATTCGGAGGATGTCTAATCTTTCCCGATCCTATAGTCCCAGTGAACCCAGATGTATATCATCACAAGATCCGACAAATCTCTAGAGATGGGGGAAAGAGAAACATGTGGCTCGACATGAGTAGGCATAATATCAATGACCTAGAAATCCGATGCCTAAAAGATATCTATGATGCTAAGATCATAAAAAAGGTCCATGATGAGATGGTTAAGTTACTCAAGGACCCTGAAGATTTCCAAAGGATGTATACCAGTGCCTATTGGATGCCTCTACCACCTTCAGTATTTCCCCAACAACTCCTTCCTTTTCAAGGGAGTACCCATAAATCAGACACAATTCCAACAACTAGCTTACCATGTCAACGACGACTTCGGGGGACACATGATTTACCCTGGTAGTATTGAGCCAACCAATACCGAATGATTCCTGGAAAACATAAAACTAAAAGCTCTTCAGCACCTCCGAGGTAGGTTGAGAGTCCAACACCATGTGTCCCATATCTCTGACCCTCACTGACTTTAAGTTGAGGCCATTTATACTGCATATGCATATACCCAAGGGTTAATACACGGAGAGATAAGGAGATAAGCAATGGATGACAACATCTTCCAGCCATTAGTGAACTAGATACTACAAGAACCATCACTCTACCCAGAAGACAACCTTGTCTTAGTACCTGTCGAGAATATACCTGCAGACGTAGTACCCCCAGTAGTAGAGCCTGCTACGAACCCTAATAATGCAATCATGTCCGATGATGAACTGGTTATATATGTATTTGGTAGAAGAGGACAACGAAAAAGAAGATCCGAAGAAGAAAACCCCGAAGAGGAAAATCGTGAAGAAAAAAAGGAGAAGAGGAACCCGAACAGGTAGTACCCCTTCATCCCGTGTGGAACCAGCCCATAGTAGAGATGCCAGTGGACGATGATGATAATGAGGATGATGAGGGCGAAATTGACATCGAGGATTGGGACATGGGTGAACCCAATTTGGATGAAGATGGACCTCATGACTTCGATATAGGAGGACATGGATGACTAGTTCAAGATAACCTTATGTAATAGGCTATTAGTTTAAGTTTATTTATGGTTATATCTACATGGGTTGACAACCCCATTGATTGTAAGAATACATGAAATAGGGTAATATCCCTACTTTTGTACTTATGTATTCTAGGAAGGTTCCAACTATGTAACCGTTATCCATTTTATAAAAGAAGATGTTTTAGTACTATACTTGTTCCAATAATTGTACTGTTTACTTATTATTTTATAAACATAATCATAAATACCAAGGTAAACCATGTATGCAAGATTTCTATGTACAATACTTCTGTAGATAAACCAGACAACCACTGGCAGACATACCAAGAAGAAACCGATGCATAGGACCCCTAAACCCCATTGGAGGAGCACCGAAGCCTATTCCTGCAGGAATAAACCCCATTGAAGTATTTGGGACGTTTCTACAACACCTAAAACATATAAGGAACAACCACAACCCCAACAACAACAATGCCAACAACCCCCCTGTAGTCCTAACTAGACCACAGGAGGATCGTATGGTGGAACATTTTCGTGGTATGCGTCCAGATAAATTCAACGGAATAACTGAACCATGGGAAGCAGAGCAATGGCTTTGCGGAATAGAGATCATCTTTGATACCTTGGGATGTTATAATATTGAGAAGCGCCGATTGGCTACCTACTAGTTGAATGGTCGAAGTCAGAGAAAGCGACACTAGGAGGAGCCGCATAGAGGATGACATGGGTGATTCGAGGTAAAAAATGCATATTTATAGCGTATTACATGGTTCTTTATGCATATTTTTATCCTCAAAGTCCCTACATTTAGGTTCATTCTAATAACAATGATCTTTTTATTGTGTTAATGCTAAAATATATGTTTTTGCATTGTTTTATAGGTATTAAGATGTAAATCAATGAAGTGGAGCTAAAGAAAAGTGATTCTGGTGGATAGAACAACAGAAGCAGCTGAGAAAATGTCAATTTTGATAATGATGACTTCAGATTTGGAAGATTTTCCCAGATACATAAAATGTAGATCTTTGAGTTACGGTCGCGTGGCCGCAAACGGAAGGTCAATCCGAGATCCGAGTGAAAAGTTATGGCCATTCTCCCATCGGTGCGCAGAGCTGTCAAAATCTGAGAGTTCAAGCGATTGAGGAGAGTTTAATCGATCGAACCTTCGATCGATCGAACTAAGCTCGATCGATCGAACCTTATTTTCACCCAAAAGTTGCGTGAACTCTGCGGGAACCCTATATATACGTCGTTTTGACGCCAGACGAAGAGAGGACGCTCCAGAACGCAAAAAACAGCAGTTTAGGGTAGTTTTAGGGTTAGATTAGGAGTAGTTTAGGTTAGATTAATCTTCTTCTTCCTCCTTTTCCATTGTAGATTGAAGATTCAAGTTTGTTTCAAGTTTATTCAGATTATATTCAGATTATTTACAGGTTTTTTCTTTCCAATCTATGTTCTTTGATTGTTTATTAGTTTAGATGTTGATGATTGCTTTGTTTTACTATTTCTGCACTAGTTTAATTATGGTTCCGTAGTTTAGACATTGGAAATATGTGATGAAACATCGATTCTTAACCTCTGCCATGCAATCTTTAGAAACCTTGGGCTCGATCGATCGAAGGTATTTCGATCGATCGAACCAGGGCCATAGTCAAGCGATCGAAGGCATTTCGATCGATTGAAGGATGATGCTGTCCGATCGATCGAGAGCACTTCGATCGATCGAACTTGCTAATTCCTGAGATGATTCTTTTAAGTATTCCATGACTTTCTGTTTTAGAAATCTGTCATCAAATTGTCCCAATAAGCTCAGTTTGTCACAACAGTTTTTAGAACTTAAAGCCTTAAGGCCTTTTCTTCAATGACTTTTGAAAACCACTTTGAATGCTAACACCATTTAGAGTGCAAGTAATTACCATTGTTTTAAACCGTCTTCCAAGTATTTTAAATCAATTGTGATGATGTAGTCCCGGTCATGAAAGGGCTACTGATTCTTTATCTTTAGAAAAATACGGAATGCTGAAAAGGAATGAACTCCATAGAACATTAATGAGTATGCATGGTAGACGGTTAGGATTAATGTGGATTCTCGTATTTCCAACACCTTTAGTTTATCTGTTTAATTTGTTATGTTTCTTTATGCTTTAGTTTATCATTTAGTTTAATTTAATTAATTAGGATTTGTTAGTACACCTCCAATCATTCATTCTTATTTTCTTTTTCTTTAGGTTATAACTTAGTAGACATTCTTCCTATTCCTTCCCTGTGGGATCGACCTGGACTTATCCAGTATTACTTGCACGATCACCTACACTTGGGTGTTGCACAAGAGCGCACAACTTTTTAGTCGTGTCAAGTTTTTGGCGCCGTTGCCGGGGAAGGCAACTAGGTTAGGATTTTACTAAGTTTTTCCATTTTTCTTCTTTTACTTAAAAAAAAATAAATAAAAAATAAATAAAAAAAAAAATCATTGGACTTTTTCTCTCACAAGAAAAAAAAAATTTTTCTTTTGTTTAAATATTTTGGGTAAACATGTCTTATCCATATTACCCTCCATACAACACAAATACCACGAATGGGTACACATTAGGTAATGAGAACTATACCCCGAGTTGGCAAGCACCCACATATGATGCACATTATCAACCTGAGTGCTACCAATCACCACAATGGGAAAACCATCATGTTAGTCCCCCATGTTATCAAACGTATCAAGAACCTCCACCTGGAGAGTTCTATCAATCGCAATGGGGATATAACCAAAATGATAGTGTAGGATATAGTAGTAGTTCCCACGATTACCAAATGCACCAAGACTTTCCTTCTGGGGAGTCTTGCACACAAACACAATGGGAAGGGGACTATTACCAACAACAATGGGGTGAAACTTCATATAGTTATAATGAGGAGAATAACCAAGTTGAGGATAATGGTATGTTTGAATTGCTGCTTAGTGAAATGAAAAGGCTAGAGAGTGCAATTGATAAATTAGGAGCTAGATATCAACAAGCATTTGATAGCCAACCTTTAGAAGACTATACCAGTCCTTCAACGCTACAACCTGAATTTCAAGACACTAACAATGGAATGGAATTAGAGGACAATGATGGGTTCATACCGAGTGAGGTTAACAACTCATTTGAGAAAGTGATAACCCAACAAGAACTCCAAAACCAAACCATTGAGCATGAAGTTGTAGAACCATTTTCTCCTCAACATACAACCCCAGACATCAACTCCTTCACTGCCTGGATAAAACTGCACAATCTCTTTGTCCAGAGCACCTCAATAGATGACATATATAGTGAGGAGAGTTACAAGGATGAGAATGAGGTTTTAAAAGATGACGAGAGTCTAGGTGATTGCACGCAATTAGGAAAGGAAGAGTCCCCTGTTGACTCTACCCCTACCTTTGAAAGTGACCCTAGAGAGGACATAATTGAAAAATCTAAATCTGATTTAGATTCTTGTGATATTCATGAACCCTCACCTCTTTCGACCAAAGAGGTGGTGTCACCAAGTTGCCCATCACCTATCCTTGCTATCAATCAAAGCTCTCGTCCTGAGCTTGAATGTTATGTGTACCCCATTCGTGAACAAACAGAATGTGTTGTGTAAGAGGATGGTAAGGATACTAGCACATGTTCTTCACAAAATTTTAACTTTCAAAATTCTTTGAGAGAAGACTTGGAAAATATTGGGCCCACTTTAGAAGATCTTAAAATTCAACAAGAAGCTAGCAATCTTCTAGACTGCTTGACCTTCTTGAGTGATTATGACATTGAGGCCCAAATAGATAGCTTTATCCAAGTCCAGTCCAAAACCATGTGCATAGAACAGAAATTCAATTCCTATGATTATATCTCCATAGATTCTGTTCTAGGACAAGCGGAGGGTGGTGAAGCTTCATTAGAACATCACTTCGACCCTGCCCCTTTTATTGAACCATGGCCTCCCCCTGTTTTTAGTATTAAAATAGAGGCTGTTATAGGAAATACCAACACAAAAGATCGTTTCTTGCATATAATTCCTAAAAAGTGTGGTATTCCTTTTATAACTGTCCCAAAAAAATTTGGAAGCCATAGGTTTTGCATCATCTCCTCTGACCTTGAGCCTGACATTAGTTGGGGGGGAGTTGCATTTTTATGAGGATCTCAACATTCTTCTCACTGTTAAATTATTTTATTGGGAAGATCCTCAAAAATTTCGGTTGTTAATCTATGATAAAAATCTTGATTAACCGAATTTAGTTACTGAGTAGTTGTAGTATATTCTCTATTTTTCCTTGTTGCTACTAATGATTTTGTAGGTAACCTAAAAAAAAATTGGATATTAATGCCTCGAGGTAACATCCTTCCTTCTCTCGCTTTACTTTACATGTCCATGTGCTTAGTTTAGAACATTGGGGACAATGTTTAGTTTTAGTTGGGGGGAGTGAGTCATTGCATGCCTCGTTTCTTTGTTTTTATGCTTTAATGTCAATACACATGCTTAGCAACATGACTCAGTAAATCAAAATTGTCAAAAATTTAAAATTTTTAATTTTTTTTAAAGATAATAAAATGGTTCTTGTATTTCTCTATTAGTTAATGTAGTTAGTTATGATGCATTAGTGTTATTTTCTGTATGTTATTAGTATGTGATATACTATGGTAGTTTCTTTACTATCTTAGTTATAGTATGTTCTATGCTTTTTAATCTTCAAATACTTTGAGCACGTTGTGACAACCTTGTACTTAGCTAAAATGGATTAGTAAGCATAGTTTAAGTGTCTTGAAAGACTGTAGTGGAGACTAATAACCCAAGTGAGCTTTTGTGCCATTCTTTGTTTTTGAGGGTTTTATAAAATTACTCTTACTTTTTGAAAAGCGTATTAATTCGTTGAAAGTCTCATTTTTCTTCTTCATTTTGACTGATCACTAAAAGAGAACGTTCAGGATTTACCAAACTTTAGAGCTCTTGAATTTACTGAAATGAATTATCCTATTAACTTAGAAGATGATTTAGGCCATCTTTTGACCATACATGGATAATACAGCCTTGGCCTACCTCTATGCTATTCCTTTACTTCACCTCTTGAGCTTATCATAATCGCCTTGTCTTCATAATCCTAAAGTCTATACCAAACTCCAAATTAGGAGTTTAAGCATCAGTTCTTTATTTAGGTGTGATTGGGATGTGTTGCGTTAACAAGAAGTATGTTAGTGTGAATAAGGGAAAGTTGGCAAAGAAAAAATGAAAGAAAAAAAAGAAAAGCATGAGAAGAAAAAGAAAAAAAAAAATGCCAATGGTTGTTACAAAAGAAAAAAAAAAGGAATGAAAAGAAGAGTGTGAAAAAAATAAATAAAAGAAAAGAAGAAGAGAGAGATTGGAGATGTGGGAAGTTTGAAAAGTTATAGTAGACATTCCAATCACATCCTTTGACCCAATTGAATATCACGAGCCTTTTTCTTCTTAATCTAACACCTCTTTTTCAATGTCCTAATGATGTTAAGTAAATTGGATTTGAAGTTAAGGTAATAAGAGAGTTCTCCACGGTATCTCGCTCTTCTAGTGAAAAGTATCCTTTCATGAGACTTTGTGCACACTATAAAATTTCGTTTTTCTATTTAGATATGAGAAGCATTAGATTTCATTTACATTTACTCTTTATAGCTTCCATATCATGAGTGATAATTATTACACCTAATTCGGAGTGATTTCATCTTGAGAGTGTAATCCCGGTGAGAGTTGAGTCAAAATGAACGTCTTGATAGTATCTTAGGTTATGCAAGCTTTGAAATTAAAGTTTTGTATTTTGGTTGTCCATTTACACACACACTTGAAGATTAATAGGTATGGAACATTCTAATGACTTTGATAGTAGATTAACTGTAATGTGTGTGTTGCATGACTATGGCATACTAGTGAGTTTCATGAGATTGTTGAGCTTGACTATAATGCTAAATGAGAGAAAAAAATTTCTTGAAAACATTTAAATGAGAACCATTACCATAAACATGAATTTTGTGGGTAGATTCACTGCAAACCCTCACGAGACAACACTCGTCCACTAGGGGGAACCTAGGGGTTGAAAGGCTTGTTGCATACGCTAAATGCTATCGCGATTCCTGCGAAAGTGATTTAGGATTTTTACTTTCTTTTGTTTTCAATTTTTAGAGTTAAATAAACATTGCTGTAGTTCGCTTCATTGCTAGGGACTAGCAACGAGCTAGTTGGGGGGTGTGATTCGAGGTGAAAAATGCATATTTATAGGATATTACATGGTTCTTTATGCATATTTTTATCCCCAAAGTCCCTGCATTTAGGTTCATTCTAATAACAATGATCTTTTTATTGTGTTAATGCTAAAATATATGTTTTTGCATTGTTTTATAGGTATTAAGATGTAAATCAATGAAGTGGAGCTAAAGAAAAGTGATTCTGGTGGATAGAACAACAGAAGCAGATGAGAAAATGCCAATTTTGATAATGATGACTTCAGATTTGGAAGATTTTCCCAGATACATAAAATGTAGATCTTTGAGTTACGGTCGCGTGGCCGCAAACGGGAGGTCAATCCGAGATCCGAGTGAAAAGTTATGGCCATTCTCCCATCGATGCGCAGAGCTGTCAAAATCTGAGAGTTCAAGCGATTGAGGAGAGTTTAATCGATCGAACCTTCGATCGATCGAACTAAGCTCGATCGATCGAACCTTATTTTCACCCAAAAGTTGCGTGAACTCTGCGGGAACCCTATATATACGTCGTTTTGACGCCAGACAAAGAGAGGACGCTCCAGAACGCGAAAAACAGCAGTTTAGGGTAGTTTTAGGGTTAGATTAGGAGTAGTTTAGGTTAGATTAATCTTCTTCTTCCTCCTTTTCCATTGTAGATTGAAGATTCAAGTTTGTTTCAAGTTTATTCAGATTATATTCAGATTATTTACAGGTTTTTTCTGTCCAATCTATGTTCTTTGATTGTTTATTAGTTTAGATGTTGATGATTGCTTTGTTTTACTATTTCTGCACTAGTTTAATTATGGTTCCGTAGTTTAGACATTGGAAATATGTGATGAAACATCGATTCTTAACCTCTGCCATGCAATCTTTAGAAACCTTGGGCTCGATCGATCGAACCAGGGCCATAGTCAAGCGATCGAAGGCATTTCGATCGATTGAAGGATGATGCTGTCCGATCGATCGAGAGCGCTTCGATCGATCGAACTTGCTAATTCCTGAGATGATTCTTTTAAGTATTCCATGACTTTCTGTTTTAGAAATCTGTCATCAAATTGTCCCAATAAGCTCAGTTTGTCACAACAGTTTTTAGAACTTAAAGCCTTAAGGCCTTTTTCTTCAATGACTTTTGAAAACCACTTTGAATGCTAACACCATTTAGAGTGCAAGTAATTACCATTGTTTTAAACCGTCTTCCAAGTATTTTAAATCAATTGTGATGATGTAGTCCCGGTCATGAAAGGGCTACTGATTCTTTATCTTTAGAAAAATACGGAATGCTGAAAAGGAATGAACTCCATAGAACATTAATGAGTATGCATGGTAGACGGTTAGGATTAATGTGGATTCTCGTATTTCCAACACCTTTAGTTTATCTGTTTAATTTGTTATGTTTCTTTATGCTTTAGTTTATCATTTAGTTTAATTTAATTAATTAGGATTTGTTAGTACACCTCCAATCATTCATTCTTATTTTCTTTTTCTTTAGGTTATAACTTAGTAGACATTCTTCCTATTCCTTCCCTGTGGGATCGACCTGGACTTATCCAGTATTACTTGCAGGATCACCTACACTTGGGTGTTGCACAAGAGCGCACAACTTTTTAGTCGTGTCAATGGGCGGCATTCAAAGAACTATTCCTGGAAATTCACTTCCCCCAAACAGAAAGGAACCGAAAGGATAAAGATTTTATCAATCTAGTCAAAGGGAACCAAACGGTACAATAAAATACGGTGCAATTCGAGCGTCTTTCTCAATTTGTGAACCATATGATTGATACCCCGAAAAAGAACCAAAAATACCATCTGTGACTTTCCCTACCTTTGCAAAAGTTTACTTATGGCCACCTGCTTTAGAAAGAATGGCACACGGCATTGAAGAAATTATTGCCCACGAACAGAAATGCTTTATGAATCGACCACTCCCTCCAAGGTGTAATCAAGGGTAGAGGCAAGCTCCTGCTCGTAACCAAGGATACAAGTGGAACTAGAATGGCAAAAATAAGCCCTAATCAGCCCCCTTCCATAACAAACCAACTGTGCTATTGAAACTAACTCCACCCTAGGGACAATCTGGGACAGCAAATGATAACCGCAGAGTCTACTTCAAATGTAGAATCCCTGGACACATGTCTAAGGATTGTCATGCCCAAAGAGGAATAGCCGAGTAGACGTGGCCTGCTTTAACTACTACAAGAAAGGACACCTGGCTAAGGACTGTATGGAACCCTGAGGTGGTTATTATGGAGGATCTACATAACGACAGACTCGCCTCAATGCTATCATCCCCGAAGAGGCAAGATTCGACGAAGAAGAGCAGCAAAACCAGGAAGGTGCTCTAACCTTATTTAACTATCAAGTAAATGCTTTGTTCGCTTCTGGCACATCAAACTTGTTTATTGCAATTAGAATCATACAATGCTTAGGCTTAGAACCACGAACGATGGACGTAGCCCTGAGCACTACATCACCCCTAGGAGTAAGCGTTAAGTTGGAAAAATATGTAAGGACTACCCTCTAAATTTGAAAGATCAGAATCTCCCCACTGATTTGATAGTTTTGTCAATGAAGGAATTCGACGTGATCTTAGGAATTGGCTGGCTCGCGAAATGACATGCTAAGTTAGATTGTGCTAGGAAATCAATATCCTTTGTAGTACCTGAAAGCAAACCTTTTAATTTCAAATGAAATCTCTTATGTGATGTTTTCCTCACCAACTACTTGGCTACCATTAGAGCAGTGAGTAATGAAATCCTTATTACATAAATCCCCATAGTCTGAGATTTCGAAGACATTTTCCAAGAAATTAAAGGACTACCACCCAAGAGAGATATCGACTTTTGCATTGAGTTAATACCTGAAACTTCACCAATATCAAAATACCGTACCGAATGCCTCCCCTGAAAATGCAAGAACTAAAGATGCAAGTGCTAGAGCTTGAAGACCTCGGATTCGTTCGTCCAAACACTTCACCATGGAGAGCACCAGCATTGTTTGTCAAGAACAAGGTCACAATCAAGAATCGGTATCCACTATCGAGGATTGACGATTTATTCAATTGGCTACAAGGAGCTACAATATTTTTGAAGATAGACCTACAATTCGGATGCCACCAGCTGCTTATTCGACCTGAGGATTTATCCAAAATGGCCTTCTAAACCAGATATGGATACTATGAATTCTTGGTTATGCTGCTTGGACTAACCAATGCCCCAGCGGTATTTATGGATCTAATGAACCAAATCTTCAGGCCTTATCTAGAACAGTTCATTGTAGTATTCATAGATGACCTCCTTATCTACTCTAAGACATAGGCAGAACTCGAAAGATATGTAACGACCACACTTCAAACTCTACGAGACAATCACTAGTATGCAAAGTATAGTAAGTGCGAGTTTTGGCTAAAGGAGGTCAAATTTTTAGGACATATTGTCTCATAAGAAGGAAGAGCAGTAGACTAATCAAAGATCGACACTGTCTTAGATTGGAATAGACCGACCACAACAACGAAAGTCAGAAGTTTCCTTGGTCTAGCTGGATACTACTGGAGATTCTTGGAAGGATTTTCTAAGATCGCAGCCCCTCTTATTGGATAAACCAAAAAGGACCTGAAGAACGAGTGGAACGACAAGCATGAACACACATTCGAAGAGTTAAAGAAGAGATTAACCACGATTCTATTGCTTGAAATACCGAAGAGCGGCGAGCAGTTCACCATATACAGAGATGCCTCACATCCACGACTTGGATGTGTGCTTATGAAGAACAAAACAGTGATAGCATATGGATCGCGACAATTGAAACCACTTAAGCTTAACTATTGTCATGACCCATCCCACTACGCGTGGAAATTGAACATGTAGCACGTCATCAAGGCTCAACCAATCGTTAAATAACTATACGTAGCGGAAAATAACTTTAAAACAACCTTGAGTATTTAAAACTTTAGGAAACATTACCCTCCGAGTTGTAAAATCCATATAAAATTGAAAATATAAATATATTACGAATCAGATGAATTTATGTTAAAAGGGGTCCCAAAGGTACCCAAAGAACCCATCAAAACATTTAAATTATTTCCGAAAGGGGTATCAAAAGATTTCTTGAAAGGGGTATTTTAACCTGTCGAATCGGGTACCCCATTCGACCGGTCGAATGACCCTTTAGCAGAATTCTCCCTAATGCTGTAGAATTTTGCTAAGGATCAAACAACCATCACTTTAAAAATTTCCAAAACTTCCACTCTTTGATCCAATACTCCCCAACCCTATCAAGATTGCAAGAACATATTAACATCATACTAAACCTTGAAAAGAAACAATAACAAAACAAGCTAAGATTTGTTTGGATTAAAAACACAAAAGTGCTTACATTCCTCCAAAAATCCGAATTTGACAAGTTAAGTTTACAAAGCACGAACTTAGGAGTACGGATGCATTCAAACTAACTATAAGGAGTTTAAGTAGATATTAGAATATAACACAATCATTCCAAGGTTTAAAAGCGAAGTTCCAAGTCTCAACCTCTCAAGATTACATTTTCATCAATGGAATGGAAAACAAAAATATGTACAAGTTGGTGGTCCCCGTCTTCCCCACGACCTCACTATTCACGCTTCTTTTTCCCTTTCTTCTTGTCACCTACAATGGAGTAAAGCTCCACTACTCAGCTATATGTTGAGTGCACAATTTCTAGCATATGCTTACATGATAGATCATGCCTTAACCTCATAAATCACATCAAATAGTCTCTAGGGAGGAAATACGTATTCATCCGATAGCGACAAGTCCAAGCCTTCAACTACGATGCCAATGGCTAGTCCAAGCCTACAATCGTTGCATCCCCAAGTGCCATGGCAAGTCCACGTCTTAAACCATGAACAGTAGTTGTCGCTACTACCATTCTCCAACATCGAGAAACTTGCCCGAGCATGAATTTGTATAAAATCCCCTTTAACCCACATAATCAAATCAACGTGCTCGCATTAAAGTAAACATGATTTTCACATTTAAGCGCGTGCATAATTAACGGGCCTAATATGAATGCATGGATTTTGCCCGATCACAATTTCATTGTCGAAATTCAAAACATGAAATTTTCCTATATAACATAGGGTAGAAATTCATACCTCGAGCTACCGTCGTAAAACTTGGAGGGAACGACTAGAAGCCTGATTAAACGTCAAATCTTTGATCCTATGCAAAACCTACAAGTTTATACGCATTTTTTTTTAAATTTCTAGATTTAGAGATTTATAAAAATTAAGCCAAACGTGGCCTAAAGACTATCAAAATGTAGCCCTTACCTTGGGGAATTCAAATATGAAATTTGAGAGAAAAAAACTGGGCAGAAGTCCGTCGATTCGCGTCAAGAAGCTCTAAGTAATAAATCACCTCTTGAATTTTAGGTCTTAAGAAAACTTGAAGTGAAAAATATCTTGGCTTGCTATATATAGACACAAGTCTCAGAAATTATGTTTACCTCCCCACGAGTTCTCAAAACATTTAATTAACTCCTGAAACATCGCACACATCCATTTTATTACTTCACGAGTGAAAACTATAAATTATGCAAGTTTTCGACTAAGTCTCGTTTAACGCCATGATTACGTCTGAAAACTAATTTATTTGAAATCACTATATAACCTACCTTTTATGCAGCGTATCCCATTGGTTATCGTTAAAACCAACAAACTGATCCTAAACAGGATTAAAATTATCAAAAATTACACTACATAGGTAATAATACTATTCATGAATACCATATAACACAGATAATATTTAATCCATGTGAATGTCATATAATCACACGAATGCCTCAATAATTACCGAATCACCGTGACCTTACTGGACACCTTCCATTGACCACAGTCAACTAAAACCACAATTATCGAATAACATTGAAAACTCACAAAAAAACGAATATGCATTTAAAATAAATAATTTTTCACAGGACGGGTGTGACAACTCTCCCCTCCAAAAGGGAAGTTTTTTCCCAAACTTATACCTCATACGTCGAATAGGTACAGATGCTCGTTCTTCATTTCTTCTTCACTTTCCCACGTAGCCTCTTCAACCGTGTGACTATGCCATAGCACTTTCACCATTGGAAACATTTTCGTTCTCAATACTTGCTCTTTTTGATCTAAAATTTCCACTGGGTGTTCTATGTATGTCAGGTCCTCTTGAATTTATAATGGTTCTAGTACAATGATCTTACTCGTCCCTGTCATACATCGTCTTAACATAGATACATGAAAAATGTTGTGCACATGTTCTAACTCTGATGTTAACGCCAATCGATAAGCCACTGGTCCTACTCTATCTAGGATCTCAAAAGGTCCTATAAATCTCAGATTGAGCTTTCCCCTCTTTACAAATCGTGCAATGCCTTCAAAGGCGATACCCACAAGTATACAAAATCTTCCACTTCGAATGTCATCGATCGTCGCTTAGAGTCCGCATAACTCTTATAACGACTCTGAGCAACCTTAAGTCACTCTTGGATTAACTTTACCTTTCCATAGTCAATTGTATTATCTCTGATCTTATCAACCTTCTTTCCCCAACTTTGGTCTAACAAACCTGTGATCGACACTTATGTCCATACAAAGCTTCATATGGTGCCATTCTGATACTTGACTGAAACCCATTGTTGTATACAAATTCAATCAATGGTAAGTGTTTCTCCCAGTCACTCCCAAAGTCTAGAACACAAAGTCTAAGCATATCCTCTAACATCTGAATCATGGGCTCTGACAGTCTGTCGGTCTGAGAATGAAATGCAGTACTGAAACTCAGCTTAGTACCCATAGCTCATTATAAACATCCCCAAAATCTTGATGTAAAACTACTATCACGATATGATACTAACACTGCTGGAACCCCGTGCAGTCTCACAATCTCTTTCAAATACAACTCTACTAACTTGGACGGTTTGGTTATCTTGATTGGTATGAAATGAGCTGATTTCGTCAATCTATCAACTATAACCCAGATCTTGTCATTCTTGTTAGTCAAATGTGGAAATCCTAAAATAAAATCCATCATGATCTCATTCCATTTTCACTCTGGCATAGGTAATGGCTATAGTAACCCGGCAAGTACTTGTCTTTCTGCCTTGACTTGCTGACATACCCAACACTCTAAAACATATTTAGACACTTCCCGCTTCATACCACTCCACCAAAAGTTCTCTTGTAAGTTCTGGTACATCTTGTTACTTCCCAGATGAACTGAATATTTAGTACTATGAGCTTCCTCTAAAAGTCATTCTTTCAAGTCCTTTACATTTGGTACACACAGTCGGTTCCCAAGCATCAATACTCCATGTTGCAATGTAAATCCAGTTCATTTTTTCAAAGGTATCTCATCTCTCATTTTACACAAATAATGGTTGTTGAATTGTTTCGTCTTGATTCTCATCAGTGATGTCTGGTTGAGTTATGATTGCCATCATCAAACCACCATTCGTCTCTAGAACCACATCTAGTTCCAAATGTTCCATTTCTTTGACTAATTCCTTTTACTTGGTTAGCTCATCGGTTAAGTTCCTTGTCCTCTTCCGGCTAAAAGCATCGACTGCTACATTAGCCTTTCCCGAATGATACTATATCGAAAGATCATAATCCTTCATCAACTCTAACCATCTTCTCTATCTCATATTCAAATTTCTTTGCATAAATAGGTACTTCAAACTCTTGTGGTCCGTAAAGATCTCAAATTTTTTCCCATACAAGTAATGTCTCTAAATCTTCAAGGCATGAATCACGGCGGCCAATTCAAGATCGTGAGTCAGATAGTTTATCTCATGTGTCTTCAATTGTCTAGACACATAGGCAATCACCTTGCCACCTTGCATGAGCACACACCCCAAGCCTTGATGCGAAGCATCACTATAGATCACAAATCCCTCAGTTCCGGATGGTATTGTCAAGATAGGTACTCTTGTCAATCGCGACTTTAACTCTTGAAAATTGTCTTCGCATTCTTGACTCCATGCAAAAGTAATACCCTTTCTCATTGTTTTTTCATTGGCAATGAAATCTTCAAAAAGTTCTCAATGAAACGGCGGTAGTGTCCCGCTAAACCTAAGAAACTTCGAGTTTTTAACACTGAAGTCGGTCTCTGCCAGTTAGATACAGCTTCCACCTTATGAGGATCAACTGAAACTCTATTCTTTTCAATAACATGACCAAGAAAAGGAATGTTAGGTAACCAGAATTCATAATTCTTGAATTTCCCGAATAGTTGCATCTCTCGCAGCCTCTGAAGTATAAGTCTCAGATGGTTCTCGTGCTCCATTTCCCTAGGTGAATAGATAAGGATATCATCAATGAATAAGATCACAAAGTCATATAGATAGTCCTTAAAGACTCAATTCATAAGATCCATGAGAGCGGCTGGTGCATTTGTAACTCCAAATGGCATGACTAGAAACTCATAGTGTGCGTAGCGCGTTTGGAAAGTTGTCTTCTCTACATCTTTAGCTTTTACTTTCAATTAGTGATAACCCGATCTCAAGTCTATCTTTGAAAACACTTGTGCTCCACGAAGTTGATTAAATAAGTCATCAATCCTAGGCAACGGGTACTTATTCTTGATGGTTAGCCTGTTTAGTTCTCGGTAGTCCACACACATTCTCATTGAACCATCCTTCTTCTTTACAAGCAACACTGGAGCTCCCCATGGCAATATGCTAGGTCGAATGAAATCTTTGTCAAGTAACTCTTGTAGTTGGATTTTAAACTCCTTTAATTCCACATGTGCCATTCTATTTGGTGCTTTCGATAGGGGTCTTGAGTCTGG
Organism: Hydrangea macrophylla; assembly: GCA_033977485.1. NCBI lineage: Eukaryota > Viridiplantae > Streptophyta > Magnoliopsida > Cornales > Hydrangeaceae > Hydrangea > Hydrangea macrophylla. The sequence goes on along the minus strand of CM066990.1, from coordinate 25,074,158 downwards.
CATTACCTCAATAGTGAACTCAATCTCCCTCTCGAAAAGAACATCTGGTAGGTCATCAGGAAACACATTTGGGTATTCTTGTACTATTGGTATAACTTCTACTATAAATTCAGTTGTCAAAGTATCAATAACCATATATAGGAATCCCTGACATCCTTTCCTCAACAATCTACCTGCTCGGATAGCCAAAATCAAATACAGTGGCGGTGTAACCCCACTCCCATGAAAACAAAGAATTCTGTGTAATGGTGATCAAAAGTTAACTTCCTTCCGTTTACAATCTATCGTGGTTTGGTTAAGGTCTAACCAATCCATCCCTAGTATTACATCAAAGTGGTTCATCATAATTGCCATAAGATCTATAGTCATCAACTTCTCACCTAGTTTGATCTCACAATCCTTGTACACCGTAGACGTCACTTTTGGTTTACTAAGTAGTACAACAATAGATAGGTCATATCCTAAAGGCGCTGACTTAACATTCAAATGTTCAACAAAATTATGCAATACAAGTGAATGCGTAGATCCTGAGTCAACAAGTATGCGCGCTAAGTGCGAACATATAGGCACCATACCTGCAACCACTGTCACTGAAGCACCCATATCTCCTGGGTTCACCTGAAATGACCTTCCCTGATGTTTCTCCATCCTCTGTCCCCTATCATTAGACTGTCTAGGCTTCGAACCACTAGAAGCCATAGAACTAGCTCCTTGCTGAGAACGCTTCCTCGGACAATCCTTGGCTTGATGCCTACATACTCCACAATCATAACATTTACCCCTCATGTCAGGTGCCGAATTAGTACTATCCCTTCCTTGGTTCCTGCTATGGGGTATGGTCATGAAACATCAACCTAAGTGTGGTCGGTTGTAAAGTGAGTACAATGGTATATTACTTGGCATTCTCCTGAACTCACTGAAACTAGAACCAGAGCCTCTTGGAAACAGCCTCTTGAAAGAACCGCCTTGGTTCCAATCACCACCTTCATTACCGCGCTTGCCGTATTGATTTTGTTTCGATCTTTCCCATCCACTCTCCACAACAAGTGTTGTTTGTTGCACTACACCGACGGTTGAGTGTTCAGAAGGTTCCACTCTCAAATGAATATTCTCCCTTGAACCCTTCCCAAGTAATTGGTGCCCGTTGATCCAGAATGTTCACCCACCAATTCTGGGCTTCACCCTTCAACACATCACTTACATTCTCAATTCTCTCCCTATTGGGCATCGAAATAGATCGGAAAATTATCTCCATGTCCATAACCCAATGCTCTACTAGCGTTGTGTCAAGTGTCCCATGAAATTCCGTTGGCTTTTTTCAAGTAAATTGTTCAGGCACGGATCTTATACCCCTATTCTCATGTGCATGTACCACAACTATCGATGTTGGCTCGAATGAAGGTGTTGGAGGCAATCGCTTCCCAATCATTTCTATCATTTCATTCATATGTCGGGTATGTGGTGATACATCTCGATCACAACTCATAATTACAATCTTGTCAATCTCAATGCATAAACATTATGCATCCACAATAATATTTATAACATGTATGTACAACAACATACATATGCATCAAACATCTCTACAATGTATAGATGCACTCTAAAATATGTTTCAATTCACTCAACACTCCACTCATCGTTGAACGTTCCCAAAGTTTTGTTACCTATAGCTTTGATACCAATAAATGTCACGACCCATCCCACTATGCATGGAAATAGGACACATGGCACGCCAACAAGGCTCAACCAACCATTAAATAACTATACGCAGTGGAAAAGAACTTTAAAACAAACTTCAGTATTTAAAATTTTAGAAAACATTACCCTTTGAGTTGTCAAATCCGTATAAAATTGAAAATGTAATTATATTTTGAATCGGATGAATTTATGTTAAAAGGGGTCCCAAAAGTACCCTAAGAACTAATCAAAACATTTAAATTATTTTCGGAAGGGGGATAAAAAGATTTCTTTCAAGGGGTACTTCGAACAGTCAAACGACCCCCTTTGACCGATCGAATGACCAATTCTCCCCAATGCTGCAGAATTTTGGTTAAGGATCAAACAACCTTCACTTTAAAACTTTCCAAAACTTCCAATCTTTAATCCAACACTCCCCAACTCTATCAAGATTGCAAGAACATATTAACATCATACTAAACCTTAAAAAGAAAGGATAGCAAAGCGAGTTAAGGTTTCCTTGGATTAAAAACACAAAAGTGCTATTACATTCCTCCAAAAATCCAAATTTGACAAGTTAAGTTTACAAAACACGAAATTAGGAGTTCGGACGCATTCAAACAAGCTATAAGGAGTTTAAGTACATATTACAATATTACAAAATCGTTCCAAGGTTTAAAAGCGAAGTTCCAAGTCTCAACCTCTCAAGATTACATTTTCATCAATGGAATAGAAAACAAAAATATGTACGAGTGGGTGGTCCCCGTCTTCCCCACGACCTCACTCTTTATGCTTCTTTTTCCCTTTCTGTTTGTCACCTGCAACGGAGTAAAGCTCCACTACTCAGCTATATGCTGAGTGCACAATTTCTAACATATGCATATATGATAAATCATTCTTTAACCTCATAAATCACATCAAATAGTCTCTAGGGAGGAAATACGTATTCATCCAATAGCGGCAAGTCCAAGCCTTAAACCGCAATGCCAACGGCTAGTCCAAGCCTACAACCATTGCATCCCTAAATGGCATGCCAAGTCCACATTTTAAACCATGCACAGTAGCCGTCGCTACTACCATTCTCCAACATTGAGAAACTTATCCCGGCATGAATTTATATAAACTCCCCTTAAACCCACATAATCAACTCAATGTGCTCGCGTAAAAGTAAACATGCTTTTCACATTTAAGAGCGTGCATAATTAACGGGCCTAACATTAATGCATGGATTTTGCCCGGATCACAATTTCGTCGTCGAAATTCAAAACATAAAATTTTCCTGTATAACATAGGCTAGAAATTCAAACCTTGAGCTATCGTCATATAACTTGGAAGGAACGACTAGAAGCACGAGTAAATGTCAAATCTCTGATCCTATGCAAAAACTACAAGTTTATACGCATTTTCTCCAAATTTCTAGATTTAGAGATTTATAAAAACTAAGCCAAATGTGGCCTAAAGACTATCAAAATGTAGCCCTTACCTTGGGGAGTTCAAATATGAAATTTGAGAGAAACAAATGGGCAGAAGTCCGTTGATTTGCATCACGAAGCTCTAAGTAATAAATCACCTCTTGAATTTTAGGTCTTCAGAAAACTTGAAATGAAAAATATCTTGCCTTGCTACATATAGAAACAAGTCTCAAAAATTACGTTTACCTCCCCATGAGTTCTCAAAACATCTAATTAACTCCCAAAACATCACACACATCCATTTTATTACTTCACGAGTGAAAGCTATAAATTATACAACTTTTTGACTAAGTCTCGTTTAAAGCCGTAATTACGTCTGAAAACTAATTTCTGTGAAATCTCTAGATAACCTACCTTTTATGCAGCGTATCCCATTGGTTATTGCTAAAACCAACAAACTGATCCTAAACAGGATTAAAACTATCAAAAATTACGTTACAGAGGTAATAATACTATTCATGAATACCAGATAACACGGATAACATTTAATCCATATAAATGTTATTTAATCACACGAATGCCTCAATAATTACCGAATCACCGTGTCATTACTTGACACCTTTTCGACTAAGTCTCGTTTAAAGCCGTAACTACGTCTGAAAACTAATTTCTGTGAAATCTCTAGATAACCTACCTTTTATGCAGCGTATCCCATTGGTTATTGCCAAAACCAACAAACTGATCCTAAACAGGATTAAAACTATCAGAAATTACATTACAGAGGTAATAACACTATTCATGAATACCAGATAACACAGATAACATTTAATCCACATAAATGTTATTTAATCACACGAATGCCTCAATAATTACCGAATCACCGTGTCATTACTTGACACCTTCCGTTGACCACAGTCAACTAAAACCACAATTATCGAATAACATTAAAAACTCACAAAAAAATGATTATGTATTTAAAATAAATTATCTTCCCTAGGACGGGTATGACAACTATCCTACACACAATATAGAACTAGCTGCAATTGTCTTTGTGCTCAAGATTTGGAGACACTACCTCTACGGAGAGAAGTTCGATCTATTTTCATATCACAAGAGCCTGAGATATCTATTTTCCTAGAAGAAGCTAAACATGAGACAACAACGCTAGATGGAATTGTTAAAGGACTATGACTTCACTCTGTAGTACCATCCTGGTAAAGCAAACATTATTGCTGATGCACTAAGCCAAAAACCCCGTAAGCTCATTGTATCCTCTCTTATGGTCAAAGAATGGAGTATATTAGAGATTTTAGAAGAATTTGATCTTCGAATTGTCGAGTCAAGTGATGGATGACTCTTTGAATGTCTCATAGTACAACCAATGCTTATAAGTCGTATTCTCGAAGCTCAAAGAAAGGATGAAGGACTTCGTCAATGGTTTGAGAAAGCATCGACAAAGGACCCCGTCGAATGGAATATAGGAGCAAATGGAGGATTCAGATGCTGCAATCGACTTTGTGTACCCAATGAGGACAACCTGAGGGAAGATATTTTGAATGAGACACACAAGTCAAGGATGACTGTTCACCCTAGAGGAATGAAAATGTATAAGGATTTGAAGAAAAACTTTTGGTAAGATGGAATGAAAAGAGAAGTAGCGAATTATGTATCCAAGTGTATGACCTGAAAACAAGTTAACGCCAAACACCAGAAACCTGGAGGACTGTTACAACCACTACCAGTTCCTAGATGAAAGTGGGAACATATTATGATGGATTCATTGTAGGAATTCCAAGATCACAACAAAATTACGGTGGAGTTTGGGTGATCGTAGATCGACTCACCAAATCATCTCATTTTATCGCATATAGCATGACTTACCCTGTCAAGAAGTTGAGCAAAATGTACAAAAAATAAGTTATCTAACTGGATGGAATACCTGTGTCGATCGTTTCAGACTGCGATTCACGTTTTACGTCAGGATTTTGGGAAAGCTTACAAACAGCACTTGAAGTTAAGTTCAGCATTTCAACCCCAAACTGTAATACCCGCTATTTTTAAATATTTTTCCCAAGACGAATAGTGTTTTTATGTTGTTATTATAATATTCAGCATTTATAGAACTCGATTATAAATTTTCAAAATTTTTAGAAACAGAAATTTAGCAGATTTGTGAATATCTGGTATATTTGGACCAGTTATGATTTTATTGCACATCCAACCAAACATGGCCCTAAGGAAATAATTATCCTTTGAACCTTTAACTCTTGGTAATTGCAAGGCGAGATCCCTCCTTGGTTCCTATATATATGGGACCATTCCATAACATTTATCCTTAAGACTTATGAGGTTGAGAACTCATCATAATGCTTACATATCTTCATCTTACACACACAAACACCAAGAACACACCTAGTACACCTAGTACACCAAGAACACACATAGTACACCAAGAACACCAAGAACACACATAGTACACCAAGAACACTATTTGAAGCATGAATTTTATATTCGAAGATTCTTCGGGTTTTCTTTGGGTTTTCTCGGCATTATTATTCTGCGAATTTAGGTGAGTCTCCAACTCACTCAGCTATTTATATTACACTTTGTTATGCACATATGATTATGATTATGATTCATATTAATTATGTGATGTTTATATGTATTATATTACGTATTTATATTTTTATACGTATAAATACGGTATTCTGGTATAGTATAATACGGTAAAAATAGTGTATTCTAATATAGTATAATATAGTATAAATACAGTATTATGATATAGTATAAATACGGTATTTTGGTTTTTCAAATACGGTATAAATACGATAAACTGGTATTTTCAAATACGACTGGAATCGATATGGATTCTTAATGAGGATCGAAAACTCTTAACTTCCAACATGAATACTTATTTATTTAATCTCACGGAACTTTTATAAATTCGGTTGTGGACGTACAAAACTGGAAAAAGACCAAAATACCCTTGTGACCTGTTTTCACTTAAATCGACTGAAATCAAGATATTTTCTTAACGGGGATCGAAAACTCTTAACTTATAACATGAATACTTATTTATTTGATCTCACGTAACTTTTACATTTTCGGATCATGACTTATAAACTGGTAAATGACCAAAATACCCCTATGCCTTATTTTTACTAGAATCATACACGATGTCTAATATTTCATTCTAGTTTTGATTTGAATGCAGTTATGTGATAACAATGTTTGATTCATGCTATGATGATATTTACAATGTTGTTATGCCATGTTTATAATGATGTTATCTTATTATTACAAACCTTTTATGATGATTGAACTGCGTTAATAAAGAGAATAACGTGATGATTGCTAATGTTTACTATGAGAAGTAAAGGGCTTAAGCTGTTGTACCTTTGAGGTAATTATTAAGTGAGGAACGTATACGTGTTAAACCAAGTTTGGTTTAGGTTTTGATGGTCAGTTATTCTATTTATGTTAGGTAGCCACATGGGAAAGTCGTGGGTTTGTTTTAGTATTGGGATTTGGGTCAGCATGACCGACAGTCACATCGGACTGGTTTATGACTTGCGGTGAGGGAGAGGTTTCACCTCTATAAATAGCGGTAAACCAGAGGTTTGTTGACTAGGTAATGTGGGTTAGGTTAACAATTGGACCGTGTTCACGTCGTGCGGGGAGGGAAGGTATACCCTCTGAATAGCGGTGAAACGGAGGTTTTGTTATCAGAATGTGTCAGTCGTGGCATAGTGAGATATATTGTGTTTTGTTTCAGACAGTCAACATCGGACTAGTTCACGACTTGCGGTGAGGGACAGGTTTTCACCTCTGTAAATGGCGGTGAACCAGATGTTTGTTAGACTATGGGGCGAGAGCATTGAAATGTCGATAGAGTGATGTATTGTGTTTTGGAAAGTGTTTCAGACAGTCACATCGGACTGATTCATGACTTGCGGTGAGGGACAGGCTTCATCTCTGTAAATGGCGGTGAATCAGAGGTTTGTAGACTATGAGATGCTATGTACAGAGCATGGATATGTTGATAGGTGAGTTGGCATTGTGAGATGCGTTATGTTTTGGAATCGGAGATGTATTAAGAGATGAGAACAATTGAGAAATGATATATACTATTATGAGTTGATACATATGTTAAAGATACTTAATGCTAATGATGTAATCTATTTTAACTATTTTACCCAGAGTACCTATTACTCGGCCTTGTAAGCTGATGGCTATGCCCTGGACATTTCACGTCTAGGTATGCAAACGTTTGACTATACAGGTGACGGAGCCTATGATGATAACTACTACCCTGATGTGGGATATGTGGCGGGTGGCCCCATACATGATGGTTACACTGGAGGAGAGTTTTATGCTGACACCGATCCTTACGCCAGCTGAGAACTGAAGACTGTCATAGTCTAGTTTATGTTTCTGTTATTGCTATAGACTTTTGTAACGGGTACTTGGGCATATGTTGTCTCCAGACCTGTTGTGATCCTGTGAACCATACTCTGATATTGTAATGGTTCTGACTATTTGAACTTAGTAAGGTTATACCTTCATTTTCCAGATGTATTGGATTATGTTTTTAAATGTTTAAGTTTTTGTGTGGAAAATCATGTGACTTCACTTGACACGTATCTTCGGGTCCAGAATGGAAATTTATTTTTTCCTATTTTGCTACTCCGGGGCGTGACACAAACTGATAGACAGACTGAGAGAGTCAGTCAAGTACTAGAAGACATGCTCTGAGCCTGTGCTATAGATTTTGAAAGTTCATGGGAAGAGAACCTACCATTGATTTAGTTCGTATGCAATAATAGCTACCAATCAAGCATAGGGATGGCACCATTCAAAGATTTATATGGAAGAGTGTGCCGATCACCTTTGTGCTGGGCAGAAGTTAGAGATGACAAACATTTAGGACCTCAAATGGTTTGAGAGACGAATGAAAAGATTAATATTGTCAAGGAAAAGATGAAAGCGGCACAGAGTAGACAGAAAAGCTACGCAGATAAACATCGAAAGGACTTGGAATTCAGTGTTGGAGATCACGCATTCCTAAAAAAATCCCCGGTACGAGAAGTTGTCAGATTTGGACAAAATAGAGGAAAGCTTTTACCCCATTACATCAGACCATTCAAAATTCTGGAACGCGTGGGAAAAGTTTCCTATAGACTTGCACTGCCACCCAAGATGTCAGGAGTACATAACGTCTTTCATATTAACATATTGAGAAAAGTTATGCACGATTCGTCTCATGAGATCAACTTCATGGATATTGAAGTGAACGACAATGTGACCTTCAATGAAGGACCGACGAAGATTGTGGAACAAGGAGTTAAAAAATTGAGGACTAAGGAGATCCCTTTAGTGAAAGTCCAGTGGTAGCACCATGATGAGCGTGAAGCCTCTTGGGAACTAGAATCAAAAATGTGCGAGAAATTTCCTTACCTGTTCAATGTATAGCTAGCTCTAATTCTTGACTGAATCTTTAATAGGAGGTGGATGATGAAATAGCCATAAATTTTCTATGTAATAAAATAAGGTCACTGTATTTAGTTCTGTATTTCCATAACCTTATGTAAATAATATGTAATTATAAATTAGTAACTTAAACTATAAGTTACAAACCCGAACTGACTTATCACGTGAACCTGTAAAATCAGTATAAATTGGACTGTACAACACAAGATCTCTCAACCATAATGAGGCAAGTACACCAAGTACTTCCCCTTTTTTACCCAGCATGCAAACACCCCCTCAAAACCCTTGGTTACTCACCACCACCCACAACTGTCGAACAATCACCCTCCCCCCTAAATTGCTGGATCTCCCTCACAAATCCTTCCCTCTCAAATCAGTCTCTCTCAATCCCTCTCATCTATTCCTATAAACCTACAAAAACATGTGGGTATAAGTGTGCAAATACATTATGTCTGTGTGTGAAAGTGTTGAGTTGTGTATATAAGAGAGAGGGAGAGAGAGATAGAGAGAGAGAGGGAGAGAGAGTTATCAAGGGAGAAGAAGCAAACAAACACACACACAATCTGCCTTACCTCTCTGCCCTCTACACTCAAATACACACACACACACACACACACTTTTCCTATAACTCACAAAAGAAGAAGAAGGAAGAGTGGAGAAGAAAGGAGACCCGAGGAGTAAGAAAGGGAGAGAGAGAGAGACCGAGACTGAGGTATAACCCTCCTAAACCCCCTGTAATTATTTTTGCATATTTTAAAAACCTCACGCATATACTTAAGTCCACCATGCATTAACCAAATAGAGCCTTGGGCCTTGAGACAAGTCTGGCAGCCATTAAAGCTCCTAGGAAGCTTGAAATCTCGACCTCAACCAAACAACACGAAATCTAGACCAAACAGACCCTAAGGACCCCTATATACCCCCGTTTGAATATTTTTTCAATTAATACACAATTGGTAGGCCATGCAAGGAGTTATCCCCATTTTGGCCAAAATGAATAATGGGTTGGGAGGAACCATAAATGAGATAACTACACCCTAGCCTCCTAGCATGTTGTAGAGGAGGCCAAACCGGTTAGTTTGGTGTTGGTCTCTTCCATTTCCATGGAGAGCCGATGGAGAAATTAGGGCTGGAAGGTTTTTCGGCGAGCGCGACGCCACGACCACGAAGCTTCGCCGGAGAAGAAAGTGACCCATTAGTTTTTCGGGTTATATCATTAATTCGGATTGGGTATGGGTCGGATCAGTATGTGTGTATATGTGGTTAGGTTCATGAATCGAATCATGTTTCATTAAGCCCATGGGTATTTTAACTTAAACGAAATGACGTTGTTACGATATGGGCGGATTCGGATTGGAAACGGTTCAGGTTTCAATGTGAGAGTAAGTGGGTTTTCGGTTCGATTCATTTTGTTAGAATAAATGGATCACCCGTTTGTACTAGAATTGAATCGGGTTTGGCCCAATGGGTCATAACTTTGGATTAGGTTGAGAATGTAAATGGTTAGCCCGTTTACAATCGGGTCAAAACGGGTCAACCTGTGAGTTTTTATAATAATGATATTGATTATTATTATTATTACTAAATTGACTTTAATTATTTTTTAATAATTCAAAAATAATTTTAACTTCATGTTAAGTGTGTTTAATAATTTTGATATAATATTATTTAATATTTCATATATTCTGGAATTTAAATATTATATATTTATATATTACAATTATTTTTTATTAGTTTAAATAAATAATAAAGGTTTGTGTTACTTAAAATAAAAAGGTATGTATTACTTAAGATAAAAAGGTATGTATAGTTATTCAATGTTTTAAAATGATTTTTTTTTAAATATGAATAATTAGTTCTAAAATTCTAAAATATTATAAGTTAATGTGTCTTGTATTCTAAAAATATATTTTATTAGTTATATATTGTATTTATTATTTAAAAATACAAAGAGTTAGTTTTAAGTCATAATAAATAGGTATTAAATACCTAATGACCATTTTAAAAATCTAGAAAATCATACTAATCATTCTAAGGCCTAAATGCCCTTGCATTATAAATTTTTACTTATAAAACTCAAAACTTTAATATTTTAATATCACTTTTCATGTTGCCTAAAACTGGTAAGAAAGGTTTTGAGAGAGAAAGAGACGAGAACAATTTGTATGTGGTTCGGTCCCGTTAACCAGGTGACCTACGTCCACGGTTGCATCTGTGCGCTCTCACTAGCAGATCACCGGCGGGCCTGGTGAACCAACAAAGGTGGGTGGCACTCCAGTAATACCGGCCGGGTGTATGCGTGTCGATGGTGAGTTCTCTGTTAAATGCTTGTAAGCTTAGAGAATAGTTGTTGAGTTAGAATTTGGATCCCTGTAAACAGGGTAGGTGGGCTCTTTTATAGAAGCAAGAGTCCACCCTTACATGGTAAGTTGGTAGGATTAGGAAGCCTAATCTAATCACAATAGATTTCCATGATTTTAGGAGAGTTCCTAAGTGGTTTAGGAAACTGCCATATCTCTTTTTGAAGACTTGGAGTTGATTTAGGAAACTGCTGGATAGGTTGGGACCAAGCTGCACCTCCTGGAGAGTTGCCGCACCGCATGCCTGGGCTGTGCAATCAGCCCGAGCGGTGTCGTCTGTTGATCTCAGGGGTGTAGACCCCAAGCTCCCATCCCGGATAGTCCGGCTCATTCTGCTGACATGGCGGTTTGGCCTTAGTAGAATATTTCTGGACGTACCAGCTGCCCCCCATTTTCGAAGTTGATGTGATGTCCTATCAAATGAAGTTTAAAAATTAAGACTGCATCCGAGAGACCGTTCGGTAATACACCGGGATTCTACCCAGGATGGGACCGGTTGGAGTGATCCGCCAGGATACAGACCGAGCGGTGGCCATGTGTGCCCAAGTTCTTCCCATGCCATGTGTCCACTGACCACTGGCCTGGTCATGATCCAACGGTGCCAGCCTAGGAGTAACTGAACCATTTACGTGGCAACCGAACCGTCCCATCGGACATTTAATACCCACGTCTTTTGAGGCGACGCTTCACGTAGCCAAAGCGACAGTTCCGACGGGAAAACATATGAGCCGTTCGATCAGTTTTGATCTGAGCCGTCCATGGTTTCTATATAAGGAGCACCTGTTCATTCCATATATTCCTTCTGTGTGAAGATTGAATATACCGAGTGGTCTTTGAGAGCGAAGTATTCCCGAGCTCCTTTCCTCTTCCTTTTTACAACCTAGACTTCTCCCCAATGGCCTTTCTCGTCGACCTGATCTCCAATGAAGGACTTATCGCTTTTAGGAGGGACTGCGAGATCCCTGATGACGTCGGGATCCGTCCCTACGCTAAAGGAGAGGAGGTGGCTTTCCCTTCAGTCATTATTAGTAGTTATCTATTGCTAATAGTGGGGCTGCTCTTTCCTTTCTCTGCCTCCTTCTGTGATCTCTTACAGGGGTTACGCTTTCCGCTGACCAAGTGCCGTCTGAATCTCGCCCGTCTTCTTTGGGGTATATCGGCGCTGAACGAGTGACTCGGGATATTCCTCTGCTCTGTTGACGTCGCTAGGTGATATACCTTGAGCATCGACCGCGGGGATCCTTACCTACACGCCAGAGCAGAAGGAAAACATCTTGTCCAGGGTTTGGACTTCCCTAACAAGAACTGGCGTCAATACCCTTGGGTCGTTGTCTCCGGCAACTGGTTGGTGGACCCCTCTATTTACCCTCCTACAGCCTTTGATCCTGAACTTTGCAAGACGTCTTTTGCTGCTTTCCGTGACATTGCTTCCACTGTTGATGAAGTGGAGGCAATCAACCGAGCGGTCAAGGCCGGCCTCAAGTTTTCCGATTTGATCGGGGGACCTGCTGATGAGGTTGGCGGTGAAGTTCCCATTGCAACTCTCGTCGCGGCTGCACCCGAGTCACGCCGGTTTACCCGGTCCATGGCTTTCGGTCTGCATGCCATGCGCGGGACTGCCCTGCTTGAAGGGCCAATTGGTCTATCCACCAGCGCTGATTCGTCCTCGTCTGGGGATACAGGTCCGCCACTAGGCCCATCTAGGAAGGGTAAGGAGAAGGCGGTTGAGGAGGAATCTCAACCCCAACCAAAAAGGGGTCAGCTGGAAGCACATGCCGGCTCTCATATGCCTAGCTCCTGGACAGGCCTCTCCCTTGATAATCTGGAAGGTCGTTTGTAGGAGGTGGAAAAGCAAAGTGCTCTTCTGCAGACGGACTCTGTTATGCGGGATGTGGATTTTCATGCTCTGGAGCTTACTGTCAAAGAGCTGGTGGCCAGGATGGCTGCTATGGAAAAAGAAATCAAGGCTCTGAAGGGCAAGGAGACCTGAAGACTTTTTTTTTTTTTTTTTTTTTTTTCTGATTTTCGGGTTTGCTGGGGAAGCTGCTAAAACTGCCCCCCCAATGTACAAAATACTTTAATTAATGAAAAGGTCCTCTGGGCCACCATTTTGCATCAATTGTATTGTTCGTGATTGCCAATACCCGACCTGTTGATGTAACCGTGCGGTTCTCTTGAACACCTCGGGAATGCTTGACCCCACAGGGTGTGCCCTCACCGGAATAACCGGCGCCTCTGGGTGACGTGGCACTGTCTTCTTGGCTATGTTATTTTGGACATATCAGCTGCCCCCCATTTTCGAAACTGATCGGATGCGTCATTGGGTGAGGATTCGGAAATCAGTAGCTCCTTGGAAACCGTCCAGACGTTGTCCGAGAATGCTGCTCGGGATGGGGGCCCACACCCCAGGTCCCCCGGTGGAGTAACCGACCGGTAAAGATGGGAGCCCGGGTGTGGGGTTTTACCACGTGTCAGGGAATCATTAGCTTAGTCGGGATCCAACAGAGTCAGTTCAAATGTAACCGAACAGTTGCGTGGTAACCGGATCGTCACGTCATGCATTTAATGCGCGCGTCTTTTGAGGTGACCCTTCACGTGCCCGAGGTGACACTTGGTGGGAAAAATCCTGAGCTGTTGGATCTAATCGATCTGGACCGTCCGCTACTTCTATATAAGGGACACTTGGCTCATTTTTCCAGTTCCTGCTGCCAACTGAGAGAATTTACCGAGCGGTTTGAGAGCAACCAAGACTCCCAAACAAGGTTCTCGAGTCCTTTTCTGCACTAAATTTTGTAAGTCCTCCCTTTCTGCCCTCGATTCTCCATTGTCTTCTTCTTTTCTTGAACTAAGCTGGAGGGAGTGAACCCACTTGGGTTAGAACGAGCTTGGGATTTATTCTTCCTTTAGTTTTGTCATTTCTTCTAGTCTGGGGACACACTAGAGCAGTTTGACCGAACGGGTATTCCCGAGGTAGTCTTGAGAGAGAGTTGTGTTGCTTCTCGAGTCTTGTACAACCTACCCTTTAGGTTGTTAGATCTACCTCCCCCGTACATCATATTTGGAGTTCTTGACCCATTCTCAGGTTGTCTGCCCTTTAGGCCCTCCATAGACGCAGTCATGTGTCATTCGGATTTTAACTCATCATCCCGATCGGAAGACGAGCAATTGCGATCCGGGTCTATGAGCACAAGCCTATATCCTCCCTCTTTAGCCCCCTCTAACCAGCATAGTGAGGGAATAATCCCCGCTCAGGCATTTTACGAGGAAGCGCGCCGAGATTCTCCTGTAGCCTCGACGTCTCGAGGGTCGGGCGATGAAGGGTCTGTGTCGAACAGTCCCGGAGTCATCTTTGCGTGTGAGTCTATCATTAGTATTCTGCGTGGTCCTGATTTGGATCGAATCAGGGACCGGTATAAGCTTCCCGCCTCCCTTTCTCTTGCCGTGCACGATGGCAGAGCTCACCTCCATGAGTCGGGCTTCATCACTCTATACGAGGATGCTTTCATAGCGGGCCTTCATCTACCGATCCACCAAGTCGCCTGGGACGTGCTCATCTACCTCAGGATCTCTCCCGGGTAGCTCGCCCCGAACGGCTAGCGATACTTGATGGGGTGCATCTCTTTGTGGCCCCAAGTCCTTGGGTATGAGCTCACTCTGCAGGAGTTCTTCTGGACCCACCGGCCTTTCCCAGTTCATGGGAAGGCCGGCTTCTTCTCGCTCTCGGCTAGGCAGGGGCGGAAGATAATTGTGAATTACCCAAGCAACAACAAAGGGTGGAAGAAGAAATTCTTCCAAGTGGCCACCCTGGGTCTATGTGAGAAGGCGCCGGGTATTCAGCTGAGGACCTCCAGGGCGAGTAAGCTGAGGAGTAAGTCCAAGCACTCTTTCTTCCTTGCTTAGTTTCCTTACCTGGCCTTGACTAACCCATTTATGTTTATTTTGCTGTGGGAGCAGTGGACCCGCTGAGTCTTCCCGACAATCTTCAAGCGCCGGTCTTGTCTCTGGTGGAGGACCCAACCGACATTAATAAAGTGCTGACCCGATTGGGGAGCCCGAAGATCTATTACTAGCCCCAGCACGACTTCACAGCTCCCGTCCTCCCGGTGATCATCCCTGGTAATCACCATTCCTAGACCATCCGATTTTCTCTACACTGCTGAACCCTGACATGCTTCTGGTTTTACAGAAATGGCTCCCAAGAACGCGGCGGCGTTGAAGGAGAAAGAGGCAGCTCTGATGGCTTGGGCTGGCAAGAAGAGGAAGAAGCCGGACCCCGTTGAGGGCCAGCCCCTCAAGAGGATTTTCCGGAGGATTTCCATCCGGGCTGGGAAGGAGGCGGCCGCCACCTCCACGCCCGTCGTTACAGTTGCTGCACCACCACCACCACCTGCTATCGTGACCACTGCTGCACCTTCACCACTCCCCTCAGTGGCCAGACCATCCGGGGTCTCTCTCCCAACCATAGAGGAAGCTCATGCGGCAGATGATGTCCGTGGAAGGGTGCGGCCCGGGTTGCTGCAGAGTCAGGTTGACAAGTGCACCCTGATGAGCCCTGAGGCCATTATCGATTGGCTATATAGCATCGGCCACTTGGTAAGTTTCTTTTTGCAATGTGAACATTAACTTTCTCTCCATGCGCATACTGACGTTTCCTTGTTCTTGCAAATTAGCTATATTGCTGCTGGGGCCGAGGCCACCCTTCCCGGCATTGCTGAGAGGTTGGCCGCTACAGAGGCCGACCTCTCCGTGGAGAGGGCTGCTCGGGAATCTGCTGAGTTTGCCCTCACTGTGGAGGAAGAAAAATCCTGGGCAACAAACCTGGAGCTGGGTGAGGTCTGTGATTCCTTATCAACCGAGCGGGCTGCCCGGAAGGCTGCAGAGGCCAAGGTGGTTGCCGCAGAGGCCGAAAGGATTACCGCTGAGAGAATTGTTGAGGCCAAGGTTGCAGCCCTGGAGTCCGCGAAGACCTCTGCCGAGAAGGACCTGGCAGCCATGACGGCTATGCTTTCAGAGCTTACTACTGCTCGGGAGGTTGAAGCCAAGGAGGCCAAGGAAGAATTTGAGGCTGGGTTCCTCACAGGCTATGCGGACCTGGTGAAGCGGGCTATTGCTGACCATCTAGACTGGGATCTGTCCGGGTACTCCTGGGCTAAGTCCGATTACTGGAAGGAGGGCCAGGCTGACTTCGTGGTCGCTGCTGAAGCCGAGGTCGCCGCTGAAGTCGAGGTCACCTCTGAAGCTGAGGTTACCACTAAAGCCGCGCCGGTCGGGGGCCCCCTCGTTGATGAGCAGGTCGCGGAGGAGGAGGAAGTGGTGGTTGTAGATTAGCTTTTTGTTTTTGTTTGTTGTTGTAGTTTTTTTTGGGGAGGCTACTACAATTGCCCCCCAGACAGTTTTAATTTCAATTAATGAAAAGGCCCTCGAGGTCAAACTTTCCATTAACTATCTTTCTTTCCTTTTTTTCTGTAGTGTGCCTGCTTTTCTTTGCTAGTATCCGCTCGATTTTTGGCCAACCTAACACCTGCCTTAGCAAATATTTCTGACCTGTTTAGAAGGTACGTCCGGTGTATTATAGGAATACCCTGTATTACCGTCCGAGATAATATCTCTGGTTACTGTAAGTACTTGGGAATATCGTCCAAGTTCTTTTAGTGACCGGTGTGATTTCCTGTTTTGGCCTAATATTCCCCTGTCCCCCCAAGCATTTTGCTAGGGCGGGAGTGTGGGAGTTAGTAGTCGTGGAAAATTGACCTAGAACATGGGTGGTTGCAGGGTCCTTTGAAGCTTACCATCGTCGGCCACCTAGGGGGTTGACCCCGTCGTCGGCTGGACATAGGCAAAGCCTTGTTTAATTTCCTGTTTAGGTCTAGTATCCCCTTGCCACCCGAGTGTCCTGTGAAGGCGGGGGCGTGTTAAGGAGCAACCATAGGAAACCGACCTGGAACATGGGTGGTTGCAGGGTCATTTTGTGCCTGGGTTTGGAGCCCGAGGTCTTCTTAAGTGCCTGGGTTTGGAGCCCGAGGTGTTTTTAGGTGCCTGGGTTCGGAGCCCGAGGTCTTTTTGTGCCTTGGTTATTAGCCAAGGTCTTTTGTGCCTTGGGGTTAGGCCCAAGGTCTTTGGTGCCTCGGGGTTAGGCCCGAGGACTTGTTTGCACTGCACGGGGTACTGATAGGAGTAAATTTGCAAAATAAACTTTTCAATTTTATTGAAAATTCATTCTATTGCTCAATCAGAGCTACAAAAGGAAATCTTTCTATCAGTACTAACTCCCGTGACCCAATGCTATTGATAATACTGTTAGGAAACTGCGTTCCCAGAATCCATTGACAGCGCGTATAAGTTGGTACTGCAAAATATTTACGTGAAAACTACAATAACCCTACAAGGGCGGAACTAGGTTACCTTAAACTGCTAAAACGGATTGCTGTAGTAGACGAATCGAGAACACGGGCTCAATAATAGCTCACGATCTTCTACCATATTCCTTTGCTGCCAGAATATCGAACTGAGTGTGGGCTCTTTCGAAATCCTTTCTGTTTGCTGCTCTCCCTCTTTTACGCTCTCTTTTCTATTCCGAGTTATAATTCTCTATATAGAAAAACGCTAACTGAGGAGAGAGCCAAAACAGCATATATATAGGCTACGATAGGGACCATAAGAAGTCAATAAGGAATAGGTTTCCTTATGGAATTAGGAAACCCTAATTCGAACTGAATCAGATTCCTATTTCCATAAATTATAATTCATACCACTAAAGAATTATAATTGCACTCCTACCCTTATCTCAAAAATATATTTCGAGCTCCATGCTATTAAATGCTTATTATCTCCCCATGTTAAGATTACAGATATCCATTAATTAAATATAATTACTGACAATCATATTTAATTAATTTCTTAAAACTGCTTGAGATCCTCTGCTTAACTTATCTGATATGTCGGATACAAAATCCACCTGCAGGGTTTGACATAATCAAAACTTATAAGCTTTCTCAAAGGGATATCATCAATCCCAAAATTGAGACATGGATTCCATTATTAATTAATATCCACCATACAATCAATATTGCCACCCAATCTAATAAGATATTGACCCATTTAAGGATCTCACCCTTTTAGAGATCAAAGTGTAAATATCAAATGTACGTGTCTACAAATTAACTTAGGATTTAGAGCATAAGCACTCATAATAGCCATGAGGTATTAATTATCTTATAAGTCAGTATAAAGATAATTACCCCAAGCCAGTCCCGTTTAATACCCAAAGTGTACCAGCATAGTGAGTTGAAACTATACTGTTTTCCGCAGTTAAGACAAACCTACTACAACACCATGCTGCAGTCCTACCGATGGTGTGTCCAATCCCATCTAAGACTGTAAACCAAAATCTTACATTATATAATATCTGATGGCCTGATCTTCTGTCTGTAAGTCGAACTCTACACACCAAACCACCTACTATATAGAATGAGAGACACACATGCATAATATTAAATAAATAATATAATACAAACATTGCCCACACAGATTATCATAAAAAATGGATTAACTGATTTTATTAAATGAATAATAAATCAACTACATAAAGCATGGCTTTTAGTATATATCTCTAACAATCTCCCACTTAGACTCAAAGCCATGATGCGACACACCTCACTCCTATCCCTTCTACATGACTGTCAAAAGTCTTGGCCGGTAAGCTCTTGGTGAAAGGATCTGCCAGGGTAATTTGCTGATGTTATCTAGGTCACTTCAACATCACCTCTTTGCACGATCTCTCGTATCAGGTGATACTTACGCTCAATGTGTTTTCCCTTCTTATGGGCCCTTGGTTCCTTTGAGTTAGCAACCGCTCCGCTATTATCGCGATAAAGGGTAATAGCCGATTGTACCGCTGGTACCACTCTTAGATCCATAAGGAAGTTTCTGAGCCAAACGGCCTCCTTAGCGGCTTCCGAAGCAGCCACATACTCGGCTTCCATGGTAGAATCAGCAATACATGACTGCTTGATACTCCTCCAAGTAATGGCTCCACCTCCTAGGGTAAACACATATCCTGAGGTAGACATTCTGGAATCCCTATCTGATATGAAATCAGAATCTGTGTACCCAATGGGTACAAGACTGTCTACTTGGTAAACTAACATATAGTCTCGAGTCCTTTTCAGGTACTTGAGAATATTTTTCACTGCAGTCCAATGTTCTTGCCCTGGATTAGACTGATATCTACTAACCATGCCAACAGCAAAGCAGATGTCAGGTCTACTACATAGCATAGCATACATTAGGCTTCCTACTGCCGAGGCATAAGGAACTGCCTTCATCTTCTCGATCTCATCAGGTGTCTTAGGACACTGATCCTTAGATAGAGTAATTCCATGTCTGAAGGGAAGGAATCCCTTCTTGGAATCTTGCATGCTAAACCTTGCAAGAATATTGTCA
The DNA here is from genome assembly GCA_033977485.1 of Hydrangea macrophylla. Lineage (NCBI taxonomy): Eukaryota > Viridiplantae > Streptophyta > Magnoliopsida > Cornales > Hydrangeaceae > Hydrangea > Hydrangea macrophylla. The sequence goes on along the minus strand of CM066990.1, from coordinate 25,054,774 downwards.
ATATAAGTGCCTTGTGACAAGCCCAACATCCTATTCTTGCGACTCGCATAAGCTTGAACCCTAGGATGTGACCGGCTTCTCCCAAGTCCTTCATATCGAATTGACTGGATAACCATACCCTTACAGAAGATAATACCCCCACATCGTTTCCGATTAGCAAGATATCATCCACATATAGTACTAAGAACACCACCACTCTTCCATCATGTTTCTTGTACATAGAAGATTCATCCGCACATTGATCAAAACCAAAAGACTTGATTGCTTGATCAAAGCGGATATTCCAAGACCTAGATGCCTGCTTAAGTCCATAAATGGACTTCTTAAGCTTGTACAACATGTGTTCTTGGCCCTTCGCAATGAACCCGTCTGGTTGCATCATATAGATGTACTCGTCAAGATTCCCATTTAGAAATGCTGTCTTGACATCCATTTGTCAAATTTCTTAATCGAAATGTGCAGTAATGGATAAGAGAATCCGGATAGACTTCAGCATTGCCACCGGCAAAAAAGTTTCCTCATAATCGATTCCTTCTTTTTGAGTGAACCCTTTCGCAACAAGCCTTGCTTTAAAGGTTTCCACCTTACCGTCTACTCCTCTCTTCTTCTTATAGATCCACTTACATCCAATGGGTTTTATTTCATTGGGTGGTTCTACAAGATCCCAGACTTGATTGGAGTACATGGACTCCATTTCAGACTTCATAGCCTTTTGCCAAAGTTCTGCATCTTTATCTTGGAGTGCTTCATTGTAGTTACAGGGGTCGGTACCTTGTTCATCAGGGACCCGGTCATAAGACTCTCCCAAGAACATATACCGGTCAGGTTGAATAATAACCCTCCCACTACGACGAGGCACAACCCGTGTCTGTGTATCACTGATATTTTGTTGTGAAGATTCTGAACCCAATACACCATTATCTACACGTTGTACTGGTTCAGGAACCTGTGTGTTAATGGTTGGTTCGGGATCTACACGAGTTTCGATAATCCTCCCACTATGACGTGGTAATGGAATATCGATAACTCTTTCTTGTGGTGTTTCTTCTCGTACCGTTGGTATCGAAGAAGTATATGTCGATGTCTCTCCTCTCATTTCCTCTAGAACAATACGGCTTCTGGGCTTGTGGTCCATAACATAGTCCTCTTCTAAGAATGTGGCATTGGTGCTAACAATAACCTTCTAATCCTTAGGACTATAAAACAGACCACCTTTAGTTCCTCTTGGATACCCAACAAAGAAACATACTTCTGTTTTTGATTCCAACTTTTCTGTGTTCCCTTTCAGCACATGTGCTGGACTACCCCAGATCCGAACATGCCGCAGACTAGGCTTTCGCCCAGTCCACAATTCCGTGGGAGTAGTAGGTACTGACTTAGATGGTACCAAGTTTAGAATGTATGCGGCTGTCTCTAACGCGTGTCCCCAAAAGGAAATTGGCAAATCCGAATAACTCATCATAGATCTTACCATATCCATAAGAGTCATGTTCCTTCTTTCTGCCACACCGTTCTGCTGAGGCATACGGGGTGCAGACAATTGGAATGTAATCCCTTGCTCCAATAAGTATTCCCTAAACTCTCCCAAGAGGTACTCTCCACCACGATCAGATCGTAATGTCTTGATACATTTACTTAGACGCTTCTCCGTTTCAGCCTTGAAGTCTTTGAATTTCTCAAAGCATTCAGACTTACGCCGCATCAAGTAAATGTACCCATACCTTGAGTAATCATCGATGAAAATGACAAAGTACTCAAATCCCCCTCTTGCTTGGACAGTCATAGGACCACACAAATCAGAGTGAACCAGTTCCAACAGCTCTTTAGCTCTATAGCCCTTGGCCGAGAACGGCCTCTTGGTCATTTTACCTTCCAAGCAGGATTCACAGACTGGAAGTGCCTCCACTTCCAATGAGCCTAATGGCCCATTTTGAACCAGTCTTTGAATCCTTTTCAAATTAATATGACCAAGGCGTAAGTGCCAAAGATGCGTTTGGTTCATCCTCGAAGGTTCTTTTCTCTTAAATGGCAAACTATTTGTGTTATTCAATTCATTAAGTTGCAGTATAGGAGAGATAGGATATATAATATAAAGATCATCCACCAATTGACCACAACAAATAAAACGTTTATTTTCTTTAATAACTACTACTTTATTAAAATGAACTAAATATCCATTCTTTACTAAACTAGAAACTGAAACTAAATTCCTTCTAATAGAAGGTACATAAAAGCAATTTCTTAATATTAAAATCCTATCTCTACCAAAACTAAGATGTAGATCTCCTACTGCAACTACTTCTACTCTCGTAGCATTTCCCATATATAGATAAATCTCTCCATCACTGAGCTGCCTGGTTCCCTGGAACCCCTGCAAAGAATTGCATACATGATTAGTGGCTCCCATATCTACACACCAGGTACCGGTAGATCGGACCGCTAAACACGATTCAACAACTAGTAAATGAGATTTACCTTGATTGTTCTGTCTGGCAAGATAAACTGGACATTGCTTCTTCCAGTGTCCTGGCTGCTTACAAACAAAACATTTGCCTTTAGGCTTTCCCGGTTGTCCTCTTGGCCTTTGGATTGGCAGAGGACCCGCGGCCTTCTTTTGAGCCTTTTTCATTTTCTTCTTGCCTTTCGGCTTTGAAGCAGAACCTTTCTCAAACACAAGAGCACTCCCTGACTTTCTGTTGAGACCCTCAGTTGCCTGGAGTTCTTTAAGCAGCTCCGCCAAGGTATATTTAAATTTATTCATGTTGTAATTGAGGCGGAATTGCTTAAAGGACTCTAGCAGTGACTGGAGTACGATATCGACCTGGGTTCCCCATCGATTTCAGCTCCAAGGATCTCTAGTTCATTAAGAAGAGATATCATCTTAAGAACATGATCCCTTACAAGCGTCCCCTCAGCCATGGTTGTGTTCATCAAGTCTTTCATAGCAACCTGCCTAGCAGCACGACTTTGATCCCCGAACATCTCTCGGAGGCTCTCCATCATGTCATAGGCACTGGTCATTGACTGATGCTGATGTTACAGAACATTTGACATGGTCGCCAAAATGTAACACCGCGCCATCTCATCAGCCTTGACCCATTTCTTGTGAGCTTGGGTTTCCTCAGCGGTTGCCCCCTCACCAGGTTGCTCAAGACATTCTTGAGTAAGCACAAACTTGTACTCTTCAGCAGTTAACACAATATCCAAATTCCTTTTCCAGTCTATATAGTTTAGTCCAGTAAGTTTGTTTTCTTTAAGTATAACAGCAAGTGGATTGAAAGTACCCATTTGAAAGCCTGAGAATCACTTAACATAAATAATTACGTTTGGGCAAAAATTACTATGGATTTGAGTTGAAAATATTGGTTCCCTCTACCATATTTGAAAGGAATCCGCCAGCAACCTGATACACCGCGAATAGTATGACTCGATGGGAAGCCATATACTATCCATCATTTGTTCAGATAGACAATTACCTTTTAATTTTACTATCCAGGCAATGTACTTTGCCTAATAAAATTAAACTGCTGACTTGCTTTGGTCCTATAAATAATAACAGTGACTCAGATGGAGAGGATGTTATTATTTATAGCTAAGTGTATGCTATCACTTAATTCTAGGTCAAGAGTTCTGTGAGGAACACCTCTGATGGAGAGGTGACCCACACCAACAATCACCCAAAACATTCTTTTAAAGAAGTTTGTACTAATGATTCCATGATTAACTACATCCGATAGGGAGGATGACACTAGAGCCATCACACAAAATTAATCATATCATCTACAAACCAGTGATGGAGACCATGGGATTTATACTTGATAAATTCCCTCTCCCACTTAGAATTTTTAAAAAAATTTGAGGGTTATAATTTTTTAGAAAAACTTTTAATTTAATTAATAAAAAATGATGGAATACTTACAAGGATTAATTCATCCTTACTTGTGAAACCCACATGTGTAGATAATAAAATTATTCTATTCTCATGATTTTAGAAAATAAGTACTTATTTTTTCAAATTATGGAATTAGTTTTATTTCTAAATACACATGTAGTTGTCCATCATTTTAAATTAATATGTATTAAACATGCAGCTAGACATCTAAAATAGATCTAGGAACAATTATCCATGTTGTCCTATTCATTAAATATGAAACAATAATAATCATTCAATCACACATAAATAAGGAAACCACAATAAAATAGGAATTCCACTATTATGGTCAAGCTGTAACTCTTGTGAAGAAATCTTCATTGAACCCGATTAGCTCTATGTCGCCACTACGTAACGGGGGTCGAGCTGCTCGGTCAGCTCACGGGGATCGCCCCAGAAGCTAAATCTGATTTACCATCAACAACTGCCTTCCAGAACTGTTTTCTGAAACAGCCTTCAGAAATTGCCTCCAGATTGCTTTCTGAAACTGCTTGTAAACTGTCTTCACAAACTGTCTTCATGGATTTACTTGAGATTTATTACACAAACCCTATGCCTCCATGAAGGAGTTCACATGCTATTTCTTTGCAGTAAATTAACCACACATCAATCAAGTGTGGGATCCAATACACATAAATCCTATGCCTCCATAAAGGAGTTCACATGTTATATTAAAACAGCAAAATTAACCACGGATAAAAACATCATGGGATCCAATCACACAAAATCAGTGACCATAATAACTCGGAATAAGAACGCTGCAAAACAAGGGTTAGCACAGTTCTACGTTCTATCCATCCATCAAAACACGCATAAGATCTGTTTTATTGGACAACGTGGTTGTGTCCAACCCATACGCAGAATCAACATTGCTCTGATACCACTATTAGGAAACTGCGTTCCCAGAATCCATTGACAGCGCGTATAAGTTGGTACTGCAAAAAATTTACATGAAAACTACAATAACCCTACAAGGACGGAACTAGGTTACCTTAAACTGCTAAACCGGATTGCTGTAGTAGCCGAATCGAGAACACGGGCTCGAAAATAGCTCACGATCTTCTACCGTATTCCTTTGCTGCCAGAATATCGAACTGAGTATGGGCTCTTTCGAAATCCTTTCTGTTTACTGCTCTCCCTCTTTTACGCTCTCTTTTCTATTCCGAGTTGTAATTCTCTATATAAAAAAATGCTAACTGAGGAGAGAGCCAAAACAGCATTTATATAGGCTACGATAGGGACCATAAGAAGTCAATAAGGAATAGGTTTCCTTATGGAATTAGGGAACCCTAATTCGAACTGAATCAGATTCCTATTTTCATAAATTATAATTCATACCACTAAAGAATTATAATTGCACTCCTACCCTTATCTCAAAAATATATTTCGAGCTCCATGCTATTAAATGCTTATTATTTCCCCATGTTAAGATTACAGATATCCATTAAATAAATATAATTACTGACAATCATATTTAATTAATTTCTTAAAATTGCTTGAGATCCTCTGCTTAACTTATCTGATATGCCGGATACAAAATCCACCTGCAGGGTTTGACATAATCAAAACTTATAAGCTTTCTCAAGGGGATATCATCAATCCCAAAATTGAGACATGGATTCCATCATTAATTAATATCCACCATACAATTAATATTGTCACCCAATCCAATGAGATATTGACCCATTTAAGGATCTCACCCTTTTAGAGATCAAACTGTAAATATCAAATGTATGTGTCTACAAATTAACTTAGGATTTAGAGCATAAGCACTCATAATAGCCATGAGGTATTAATTATCTTATAAGTCAGTATAAAGATAATTACCCCAAGCCAGTCCCATTTAATAAACAAAGTGTACCAGCATAGTGAGTTGAAACTATACCGTTTTCCGCAGTCAAGACAAACCTACTACAACACCATGCTGCAGTCCTACCGATGGTGTGTCCAATCCCATCTAAGACTGTAAATCAAAATCTTACATTCTATAATATCTGATGGCCTGATCTTCCTTGTGTAAGCCGAACTCTACACACCAAACCACCTACTATATAGAATGAGAGACACACATGCATAATATTAAATAAATAATATAATACAAACATTGCCCACACAGATTCTCATAAAAAATGGATTAACTGATTTTATTAAATGAATAATAAATCAACTACATAAAGCATGGCTTTTAGTATATATCCCTAACAAATACTTGCGGAGGTGTTGCACGTTCCAAGGATGAGAGAGATCATTCCTGTCCATACTTTATAGCCAGTAAGTTCCCGGTCGATTGATCTGGGTCACTTTGTACAGGTCATCCCAGTTTGCCCCCAATTTCTCATGACTCGGGATTCGGGTAGACTGGTTCACTGCCCTGAGAATGAGGTCTCCGATTTAAAAATTGCGGTGCTTCACCTTGCTGTTGTAATATCGAGAAACCCGTTACTTGTAGGCCGCCACCTTCAGATAGGCTTGGTCTCTTTTTTCCTCCATTAGGTCCAGTTCTGACCGGAGGGCTTCTTCGTTATCCAGTGCACTGAAGTTGGCCACCCTATATGTAGGTAACCCTAGCTCAGTGGAGACCACCGCCTCAAATCTGTAGGTTAAAGAGACCAGGGTTTTACCTATTGCCGCTCGAGGTATTATGCGGTAGGCCCACAGGAGGGTCGGTAGTTCTTCAGCCCACAACCCTTTGGCGCCTTCAAGCCTTCTCTTGATTGACTGCAAGATGGTACGGTTGGTTACCTCGGCTTAACCATTGGCTTGTGGGTGCTCGGGGGAGGAGTAATGATTTTGTATCTTGTAACCCGAGTAGAATTGCCTAAATATAGGGTTGTCAAACTGCCTGCCGTTGTTGCTGACCAGGACCCGGGGAATGCCGAACCTGCTAAGAATATTCCTTTCTACGAAGCTCTCCATTTTCTGCTCGGTTATGGTCGCCAAGGGCTTGGCCTCTTCCCACTTGGTGAAGTAGTCAATAGCGATGACGACGAACTTGACCTGTCCTTTTCCCATTGGCAGAGGACCGACGATGTCGGTGCCCTACTGGGCGAACGATCATGGGCTATGGATTGGTGTCTGGAGTTCTCCCGGTCGGTTGATCATGGGAGAGTATCTTTGACACTTGTCACATCTTTTGACATACTCCTGTGAATCCCGAGCCATGGTTGGCCAGTAGTAGCCTTGTAGTAGGGCTTTTCTTGAGAGTGCCTGACCTCCGATGTGGTTCCCGCACACTCCTTCATGGATTTCAAATAGTATAGCTTGGACTCTAGCGGGATGAACACAGCGGAGTACGGGATAGTGAATCCCCTCTTGTAGAGAATGCCGTCAAGAAGGTGGTATCGTGCCGCCCGGTATTTGACCTGGCAGGCTTCTTCTTTGTCATTTGGTAGCGCCCCTGTTGTCAAGAACGTCATGAGCGAGTCCATCCAGCTGGGTCCCAGGGTGACTGGGTCTACCTCCATGCCTTCTGAGCTGATCACACTCGGCTCAGGTACGTATTGTATCCGTATCCCGGGCAAGTCTGACTCAGAAGACGAGGCGAGGCGAGGCGAGCCAACCGGTCGGCCCTGGTATTCTCTTCTCTAGGTATCTGCGTGATGGAGAATCCTCGGAGCTTCTTGGAAATCGCTCGGATAAGGGCCAAGTAGGCTACCATACTATCTTCCCGAGCTTCATACTCTTGGTTAACCTGGTTGACCACGAGCTGGGAATCACTGTATCCCTGGACCTGTTGTGCACTCATAGAGGTGGCCAACTGTAGCCCGACCAGTAGGGCTTCGTATTCGGCCTCGTTGTTGGAGGTACGGAACCCAAATCTCAATGCATATTCAAGTTGGATGCCGTTGGGGGTAGTTAAGATGATTCCTGCCCCACTGCCCTGCTGATTGGATGAACCATCCACATGCAGTACCCAAGTAGGGATATCAGAGTGTAACCCAGGCGATAGAGCCGGCGGCTCGGACTCTTCAACCGGGTCTTCTGGATATGTTAACTCAACCAGAAAGTTAGCCACGGCTTGTCCCTTGATGACTATCCGGGGCCGGTAGATCACTTCGAACTCTTCTAACTCTAATGCCCACTTAACGAGCCTCCCAGACGTGTCTAAGCGGCTAAGGATTCTGCGGAGAGGTTGATCTGTGAGGACCACAATGGCATGTACCTGAAAGTAAGGGCGGAGCCTCCGGGCCGAGGTGAGAAGGGCGAATGCCAGTTTTTCGATGCGGGAGTATCTGCTCTCTGCGCCCTGTAACGCCCGGCTGGTGTAGTACACTGGGAACTATATCCCGTGCTCTTCCCGAATTAGTGCCGAGCTAACCGCTGACGGTAAAACTGCCAAGTATAGGAATAATTCTTCTCCAGGCACGGGTGTTGAGAGTAGAGGAGGGGAAGCCAGGTACTTTTTGAGTTCCTGGAATGCCTCTTCACACTCTTCTGACCACTAGAACACCTTACGTAGAATTTTGAAAAATGGCAAGCACCGGTTGATTGCTCAGGAGACAAATCTATTTAATGCGGCCACCCGTCCGGCTAAGCTTTGAACCTCCTTTATTGATTTGGGCGACCGCATGTTGATGATGGCCTTGATCTTTTCAGGGTTAGCCTTAACCCCCGTCTGCTAACTAGGTAGCCTAGAAATTTCTCGGATGAGACGCCGAAGGTGCATTTGGCCAGGTTCAACCTCATCCTGAATTTTCTCAAAATGTTGAAGGCCCAGGCCAGATGCTCCAGGTGGTCGGGTTCATCCCGGCTCTTGACCAGCAAATCATCCACATATACCTCCATAGTCTTTCCAATGAGGTCTTTGAACATGTAGTTGACTAGGCGTTGGTAGGTGGCCCCAGCATTCTTGAGGCCCAACGGCATCACCCTGTAGCAATACGTGCCCTGGTCAGTGATGAATGCCGTCTTTTCTTCATCCCCGGGGTGCATGCTGATCTGGTTGTACCTCCAATAAGCGTCCATGAATGAGAGGAGTGAGTGGCCTGCCGTGGAATCCACAAGGAGGTCTATCCTGGGTAGTGGGTAGCCATCCTTTGGGCAAGCTTTGTTGAGGTCGGTAAAGTCCACGCACATCCTCCACTTCCCGCTGCTTTTCTTGACAAGGACCACGTTGGCTAGACAGTCGGGATAGTGGACTTCTCATATTGAGTGGGCTTTGAGGAGCTTTTCGACCTCTTGACTCACTGCCTTCTGCCTCTCGGGGGCCACGCCCCTCTTTTTCTGCTTCATCGGCCTGTAATCCGGACTGACGTTGAGGCGATGGGACATTACCCGGGGGTCAATCCTGGGCATATCTTCGTGACTCCAAGCAAAAATGTCCTCATTTTACCCCAAGAACTGGGTTAGTTTTTCCTTCAGGCCGGGATCCAGTAAGCTGCCAATGCTGATCGTGCGGTCAGGGTACTCGGGATTCAGCACTACACTTTCCAATTCTTCCACCGGGCCTACCGTGTCGCTCTGGTCCCGGGGGTCCATCTCTTGAACATTTAATGTCTCGGTGATTGCCCCCCGGTGTAACGAGCTGATGTAGCAACTCTGGGCAGTGGTTTGATCTCCACGCAAGCATCTGGATCCCTGGGGGGTCGGGAACTTCATTGTTAAGCTGTAGGTGGAGACAACCACTTTGGCCTTGTTGAGGGTCGGCCTGCCAAGGATGACGTTGCAGGCCGACGGGGCTTCTACGATCAAGAAATTGGTCAGCACAGAGGCCTGCTGAGGGTAGGTACCCATGAGAACTGGAAGCTCGATTGTCCCGAGCGGTTGCGTGCTGGAGCCGTTGAATCCAACCAGATGGGTAGCAACCGGCAGGAGTCGATCCCTGGCGATCCCGAGTTGATCGAATGCCGACGTGAACATAATGTCGGATGAGCTGCATGTGTCCACTAGCACTCTCTTGACCATATAGTTTGTTATAGAAAGCGTCACCACTAGTGGGCCATCATGGGGGTAGTGAATGCCGTGCAGGTCATCGAATGTGAATGTTAGAACATCGGTTGGGGAGGAAACGGTGGATTGGACCTGCCAGACATCCACTCGGGATGCCCGGGCATGCCTCTTCCATGCCGACTGTGAATCACCTCCGCCTGACGTTCCTCCAGAGATCACGTGGAAGTGGCCAAGTGACGGTGGCTGATCGTTAGCTCGGGTGTCCTGCCGGGGCCGTCTGTCTGCTATGACGAACTCAGTGAGGTGTCTCTACTCAATCAGCTTCTCTATTGCTATCTTCAATTTGAAGCAATCCTCCGTTTCATGGCCGTAATCCCTATGGTAACGGCAAAATTTGTCCCGGTTCCTCTTACCGGGCGGTGCTCTAAGTTTGGCTGGCTGCTGAAGCAACCTCTGCGCTTCTGCGGCGGCCATGACTTCATGTATGGGCCAGGAAAGGGGTGTGAAAGCGATCGGGAGCTGACCCCGAGGATCCTTTCGCTCTTTTTTTGGCTTCTTTCCCTAGCCCTTCTCGAATCCTTCACGCTTGCGCTTGGCCTTCGGGGATTCATCTCCCGCCTGGCCGGCTCGCTTCGCCTTCAGGAACTCCTCGGTATCGATGTATTTTCCGACCCTCTCCGAGAGCTCCACCAGGGTTACCGGTCGGTCACGATGGAACAACGTGGCGACCTTGGTGTGTTGAACTCCTGAACAAAAGGCCATGATTGCGGCCGTTTCGTTAAGATTGCAAATTTGGAGCCTTTGGAGGTTAAAACGGTCCACATATTCCCTAAGGGACTCCCCTTTGCGCTGCTTGATGGTCAGCAGCTGAGTGTCCGATTGCGACCGATCGAGCATCCTGACGAACTGGCTGATGAACAGCTTGTCGAGGGCTTTGAAATCATCGACCGTCCGGGGCTTCAAAGCATGGAACCACTGTGCGGCTGGCCCCTTTAGGGTACTGGGGAAGGCCAGGTACAGCAGCTCGTCCACCGTAGTGACCAGTGCCATCTGAGCCTTATAAGTGCGGATGTGGTCCACCAGACTCCCCGTGCAGTTATAGGAGCTGAGGTGAGGGGGTTTGAACTTTCGTGGAATCGGAAACTGTGTCACCCAAGCGGTATAGGGTGATTCGGTCTCCATGCTAGTAAGGTCGTAGCCGGATTTGTGATTCAACCTCTCGATTTGCTGCTGCAGCTCCTCGACCTGGGCCTTTACGTGATCCCGCACGGTCCTCCTCTCTGTATCCGAGCGGTAGGTTGGGTCGGATGATGAGGCCTCTTCCTCAAAGCGCGTCGACTTCGAGGATAGGGCCCGGCTCTGGGTCCGGGAAAGCCTGTGCCTAAAATCCCCCCGGCTCAGGGCCGGAGGGTCCCCGGCCGATTCCCGGGCTCTCCGTCTGGACTCCTCCCCTCTGGCTGCACGCCGCCAGTCGATAATAATTCTAGCATCCTCCACTCGGCAAGGATTGGGCCGAGGTCGTCTTTGAGAGCACCTGGTGGCCTGGCTGCGTTCCCTGTCCAGTGGGGACACTGGGGCAGAATATGCTTGCCTTCGTGCCCGACCGGGCCTCTGAATAGGGGCGCTCTTCTCAGGCTGATTCTCTGATGCGGGGCGGTTCTCCTATTGGGCCATAAGCACCTCTATCTGTTCCTGTGTTCGGCACTGGCCCTCTAAGAGTTGTGCCAGCGCTGCCGTTATCTGCTCGGTCATCATGGAGGCAGCCTGCTGTTCAGGCTGCGGGTTCTCCTGACCGGTCGGATTAGCGGCTTTCTTACCCGTCTTTGGTGGCATGTTGATCAGTTGAGAATTTGTTGATGAGAAGACTCAGTCGCTTCCCATAGACGGCGCCAAACTGATGTTGCCTAAAACTGGTAAGAAAGGTTTTGAGAGAAAAAGAGACAAGTACAATTTGTATGTGGTTCGGTCCCGTTAACCAGGTGACCTACGTCCACGGTTGCATCTGTGCGCTTTCACTAACAGATCACCGGCGGGCCTAGTGAGCCAACAAAGGTGGGCGGCACTACCAGTAATACCGGCCGGGTGTATGCGTGTCGATGGTGAGTTCTCTGTTAAATGCTTGTAAGCTTAGAGAATAGTTGTTGAATTGGAATTTGGATCCCTGTAAACAGGGTAGGTGGGCTCTTTTATAGAAGCAAGAGTCCACCCTTACATGGTAAGTTGGTAGGATTAGGAAGCCTAATCTAATCACAATAGATTTGCATGATTTTAGGAGAGTTTCCTAAGTGGTTTAGGAAACTGCCATATCTCCTTTCGCAGACTTGTAGTTGATTTAGGAAACTGCTGGACAGGTCAGGACCGAGCTGCACCTCCTGGAGAGTTGCCGTACCGCATGCCCGGGCTGTGCAAGCAGCCCGAGCGGTGTCGTCTGTTGATCTCAGGGGTGTAGACCCCAAGCTCCCATCCCGGATAGTCCGGGTCATTCTGCTGACATGGCGGTTTGGCCTTAGCAGAATATTTCTGGACGTACCAACTTTATTATTTATAAGGACCTGTTTGGTCATTTTTTTAATTAATTTAAATACCAAATGCGTTTTAAAAATTTTAAGAAAAATCCATCTAGCCTGTTTTAAGGCCTAGTTTTTTACAAATTCCTAGAATGATGTATAAATCAATTTTCCTAAGTTTAGTGACTTTCAGACTCAGCCAAAAATACAGCTTACTATTAGGACCCACAATAGTATATGAAACCCAGTCTTTTATATGACAGAGTCCGATTTGAGTCTAGTCAATGGCGTTAGACTCAGAATGATGTCAGGATCTTCATGTTGAGGTTTATGAACCCATCCGGCCCAATTACCATTATGCCTCTGTTACTAGTATACATGTTAATCAATATTCTATGTATTAATATGAATTATTGGGACTGAGGCAATATTTGTATTCGCAAACTCGCATCGAGGTGATTCATCCTAACTCACTCGATATATTATAGAAATACTCCAAGTGTATTATATGAATATCCTGTGTGTCCTGTGTGGACATATTTGATGAGTATCATATGTACGTAAGTTAAGATTAACTGCTACATGAAAACATATGTGTAGATAACTATAATAATAATAATTATTAATTATTATTATAATTCATGCTTACTACATTATACGTCATGCACTCGCATAAATACTCATATGAACAAAGTCGAGTCATGATGTCAAAGTTGACGTCTGCATGTTTAGCCAAGGAGACTAACTCAATTATATTGTCACATCTATTTAAGTAGACCGCAGAGGTCTAAATGTTACAGTCAAATCAATGGAAACAACTTTAAATGTATGGGGCCCTGCTAGGTGACGATAGCTAAAGTTTCTATTCGAATTAATGAAGTTAATCATGAGTTGGTGGTTTATACGCTATTGGGTCCTGTTAGGCGAGGCTAGCAAAATATCCATCTCAGTTATCAATTATAATGCTATTAGGCCCTGGTAGGCGACGATAGCACTGTAACTATTCTATTATCCAGACAAGGTCACGAGGACCTAAGGGTACAGTGATTATAACTTTTTAAACCAAAACTACTGTAGGGCCATGTTAGGCGACGATAGCAACGTGATCATTCTACTCTAAACTAACGGCATTACACTGGTAATGTAATAAGTCACATGAGTCAATAATGGTGTCTAGGTAAAGTCCAATATATCGGCATTGCATTGTGTTATCACTATGTCACTCATACTAGCATGCATATGCTTATTAAATAGAGAATTGTTGTACTTGTATTTTATTGCCTGTATTAGGAGTCATCGATTAGACCAATTCACTTAGCCTCAAAAGCTAACGGCTCTTCCTGTCCTATACATATTATGTCTAGGTTATAATAAAGAATGACATCCAGATAACTATGAAGAAGAGTATCTCGATCCTCAAGAGGGGGACTATCAGGAAAGTTACCCTGAGGGAGACTTTCCTTAAGAGTATGCTGAGAAAGGCATGGATATGCCAGCTGAAAAGAAGATTCTAGTCTGTTATCATATTAAGATCTCCTTTACGCTTTAGAAACTATCGTTTGTCTGGTATAATAATTAAAGTGGCATCAGTCACCCAAACTTATATTTTGTGGTTTCATTTGGAACTGTTGTAATAGCCTACTAGTGAAACACATAAAGTTCCCCCATGAATACCATTTGACCTTTTACAATTCCTTCTTATGTTATAACTATGTTAGAATACTCGCAAGGACAGGTTAGTCTTATGTTACTAGTCATGGCTCACAGTTGTGGAAAGGAAAATTTTATTTCCCTCTAATTTTCGCTACTCCGGGGCATGACAAAATGAGGGAACGAAACGATTAAGGCTTGGGTTGCCTCTTAAGAAGTGTTGTCATTTATGTCTTCAGCTAGATCATGCTACGCTAAAAGACTTATGGAGGCTGAGACTTGGACTTTGTGCCCCTATTAACAGGAGGAAGACCACAGTTGAAAATAGAAATGATATATTTATGAGTTAATTCATTTAATGGTTCTTCATGTTCATGTTCAAATCGATTCTTCACCTTCTGAGTAAATTCATCATTAGGATCCAGGTTATTAGGGTTTTTTTGCTCATTGTACATTATATCCTTCCCCTTACTAATGTTTATTATGTTCTTGGGTCCATTAGCTTGTCTAACCTCACTCTTTGCCACACATGTGTAATCAGTATCATTAGGAGGTTGATCAGCAGCGTTAAGAATGTTTAATTTTAGGTTCATGTTCCCAAACGGCACTTTCATTACCCCCATTCGACAATTGACACGAGCGTTGGTTGTGGCTAAGAATGGGTGACCAAGAATGACAAGGGTGTGTTTCCTAATATCAAGCACAGGTTCGGTGTTAAGGAACATGAAATTGATAGGATAGTAATATTTATCAACTTTTATTACGACATTTTCGACGATCTCTCTATGGATTTTAACGGAATGATCTACTAATTGTATGGTAGCGGCATGGGTTTAAGTTCACCTATTCTAATTGTTTATAAACCGTGTATGGTAGCAGATTCACACTCACACCTAAGTCAACGAGAGCCCGATAAATGACAAAGTCACCTATGATACATGAAATCGTTGGTGTTCCAGGATCCTTATATTTTGGAGGAGCGTGTTGAAAATTGAACTTACTCTTTCAGTGAGGAAGACCTTTTTCAAAATATGACTGCACAACTTGCGCTTTTGAGTGCATAGGTCTTTAAGACATTTAACATAAGCAGGAATTTGTTTAATAGTATCGAGGAATGGAATATTTATTTTCACTTATTTAAACACCTTAAGTATATCTTCAGTTTCGACCCTTTCTTTGAAAATTGTGACGGCTCTTCAATGTTTGGTGGGAAAGGCATTTTCAGACATAATTAGTTGGGACTAGTTCATTTTCTTTCCTAATTCGTCTCGTGTCCTCACCCTTCTCTTGATTTGAATTAATGTTACATCTTTTAAATCATCTCTTAGAATCTCTATAACTTCTTCTTCTTGTGTAGTCATCCTAGTCAAGATGGCGTTTACTTGCTCACTCGTAACCCGAATCTCATATTGCCCCTTAGGGTTTTGAATAGTTTGACTGGGCAACTTACCCTCATTTCTACGACTCACTGCATTAGCTAGTTGTCCCATTTAGGACTCAAGCTTCGCAATGGATTGTGTGTGAGAGTGCACCATTTGTGCTTGTGCTAGCTTTTGTGTTTCGATATTCTTAAGGAACACCATTACTTCTGGTAAATTTTTCAAAGATGCCAACACCTTCTCCTCAAAAGTGTTATCCCTTGGAGGGTTAGGATTAGGAGGGGGGGTGTTGGTATTGACTTTGTTGAAATTGGGATCAGTATGTATTAGGAAAATTAGTCATCTCATTATTATTATTAGATCTCTACGAGAAGTTAGGATGACTTCTCCATGGGGCATCCTGATTGTTTGTCATCGGAATATAATTATTTCATGGCAATTATTGAATAGGGTATATCTGTTGCTCCACAAATTCCAAAAATGATACGCGGATGGGCATGCAAGTGTAGAATGCGAAGGGTTAGAACATATTTGACAAAATTTTGTAAGAGGGTGAGCCCGTCATTTGGTTCATCATCATAAATCGGTCAAGTTTTTTAGATAGTTCTTGCAATTCAATTGTGTGACATGACTCAAACCATTCCTCTTGCATAGGTTGAGGGGGAAGGCACTCCTTAGGACGTACCAACACGGTTTGATGCATCAAATTTTCACTTAACGTTTCAAATATTTTCCATGCCTCGCTAGTACTTTTATGTAGGAAGGTACCTGCACAAACGGCATCGACTATATTACGAACTAAGGGAACAAGTCCCTACCAATTACCACTTGAGAATTTGATGATGTGGGCAAGAGCTCAATAGTTCATTAAATTGTTCCTAAGTGTCATAAATTGTTTCCCCATCTTGCATCACAAAGTTCATTATGGATTTTCTTATTTGATTAGTTCTTGTGATGGGAAAAAACTTTTGTAAAAATGCGGTATGTAATACTTCCCATGTTCCAATAGTGTTTGGCTCAAGAGATTGGAGCCAACACTTAGCTTTATCTTTTAAGGAGAATGTGAAGAGATGCAATTTTAATT
The DNA here is from genome assembly GCA_033977485.1 of Hydrangea macrophylla. NCBI lineage: Eukaryota > Viridiplantae > Streptophyta > Magnoliopsida > Cornales > Hydrangeaceae > Hydrangea > Hydrangea macrophylla. Next base: position 25,038,334 of record CM066990.1, on the reverse strand, counting down.
CATCATTAGTTAGATTTTGGATTTTTAATGTAGAGTATATGTCTTGGAACTGTCCTAAGTGATGATAAGGATCTTCTTTAATACGGCCATGGAATAAAGGGAGTAGCACGATAGTAGACGACTTTATCTCAAAGTAAGACACTATCACCTCCGGCAATTTGATACATACTTGTGGCGTGTAGGCCGTATGAACGAAATAATCGTATAAGGGAGGCGGTTGAGGTATATTAGGATTATTTCCATTATTTTTTAAGTTGGCCATCGGAATCGATTCTATGTTATTGACACGTGTTTTCTTTAGTCGTTTAAAGGTACTTTGTATTTTGGACTCAAACAAAGACAACGGTTTCGGGGTTGATTCGTTGTATAACATCAACCGAGCTCTAGAAGCTTGGGATGAGAACCTACTGACTCTTAGCGTACATTCAAGTTCAGGATCGAAAGATTGTAATTTGGGTTTACTTGAACGCGTACCAAATATACAACTAAAAAAAAAAAAAAAAGAAACTCATACAACGACTGACTCAACAAATATGAAAAGAAACCACACAAATAAGACAACAAGCACACAACTACTATGATGCATGAAAGTTATCCTGTAATGCAATGCTTGCGTCAAAGCCCAGCACCCCGGGTTTTCTAGCTAATGCATGTGCAAATCACCCCTAAACTAATGCAAATAGTGTGTCTCAGCGTCCTAACTTACAGTGGTTTGAAGCAAATTTTAAAGGAAGTGATTTACTTGAATTTTTGCTTTTTTTTAAAAAATTTTTAAATTGATTCGCATAAACTCCTTTGATGTGCTAAGCTCTTCCACTCTGAAACACTAGAATTTCATGACTCGAGAAACTAAAAAACAAAAGGAAAAGTTACTGACTCAAAACAAAAACAAAAAATAAGAAAAAGAAAACCTAATCTACTATTTACAAATTAACTAAATTATGATTCTAAAACTAAAGGTGGCAATTTGCAATCCCCGGCAACGACGCCAAAAACTAATCTCTTCAAAATCAAGATATAAAAGTATACTCTACTTTAAAAGAATTGTAGTGTGGAAGTAGAGGTCGAACCCACCGAGATTGAAATACTGAAGCACTTTAATTTTAAATCCTAAACTTAGTTAATTAAGAAAACAGAATTTTAAGCGATTAAAAGTTGTTTTGATAAATATGTGTATTGAACCTAGGATTGCAAATCCATAACTAGCTTCATAATAAGGATATCTATGCATTCAATTAGTTTATTACGTTAGATGATGATGATGCCAAAAATTGGTAAGAGTAAAGTGAAGCAATTTTAAGAGATAGAGAGCGAGAGTGAGAGACTATTTTTTGTATGTGGTTCGGCCCTGTTAATGAAGGTACCTATGTCCACGTGTGTGCCTGAGCACGTTCACTAGCAGATCACCGGCGGGCCTGGTGAGCCAACAAAGAGGGGCGGCACTACCAGTAATACCGGCCGGGTATATGCGTACAATGGTGAATTATAGAGGTGCTGTGTAGACTGAGAAGTTTGCGGCCCTTTCAATGGCGGGTGATTGGTCGCTTTTATAGATGTAAGAGACCTACTCGTACATGGATAAGGAAAATATAATCCTATTGATATAGATTGACAAAAATTATGGGGATTTCCTAATTGGATTAGGAAATAGTGTGCACTTTCCATTAGTCTTCTAGCTTGAGTAGGAAACTGCCCGTAATGCTCGGGATCACGCCTGTGGGCCCGGATGAGCTATTCCCGTGGCAGGATATGCATGTGCGGTTTTCTCAACCTACTGGCCGGGTTGTGAATGAACCGCTCGGGCTGATGCTTCTGAGGAGTTGTGCATGATTTGCCCGGGGCATGGACTAGCTGCTGATTTGAACCGCTCGGTCATAAGATAGAGCCAATTTTGGGTGTATCAGCTGCCCCCCATTTCCAAGATTGGCCAGATGCTATATCGGGGCAAGTTTGGAAATCAGTTTGATGTTACTTGCCACTGTCTGAGTGCTTGTGGAAGCTGCCTCGGGGCTTCTGAGCCTGGTGAGTCCTCGGGAACTGGCTGAGAGTTGAGACCCAGCCTAGCTCGGGACCTTTAAGTGCTCGGGAACTGACCGGGAGTTGAGACCCGGCCTAATTCGGAGTCTTTGAGTGCTCGGGAAGTGACCGAGAGTTGAGACTCGGCCTACTTCGGGGTCTTTTTTGCTTGAGTTAGCTCCCAGGACGGTTATCTTCTGCCCGTAAACCTTCGACAAGGTTGTGGGTAGAAGGATTTTACCATGTTGGAAAAGCCGACCTAAAGCGTATTGCTCTAGGGTCCTTTTTACTGTTAACTCCCCAGGATGGTTGTCTTTCGCCCGGCCAGCCTTCGTCAAGACTGTTGGGAGAAGAGCTTGACCATGTTGGTGGAGCCGACCTAAATCACGTTGCTTTAGGGTCCTTTTGCTCCTCTATCGTTGGCCAACCTAAGAGATTTTAGTCACCTCTATCGTCGGTCTGGACCTAAGTGGAGTTAATGCCTCTGAGTACTGTAGGTGCTCGGGTTGTCCAAGATTTTGACTTGGTTATTCGCGAGGCCTGTAAATACCCGGTGTGATTACCTGTTTAGTTCACTATGCCATCTTGCCCCCCAAGCTTTCGCTAAGACGAGGGTCTTACAGAGGCTATGATCTGTAGGTAACCGACCTGGAACATGGTGGTTGCAGGGTCTTTTGAAGCTTGCCATCATCAGCCACCTAGGAGGTTTGCCTCCATCGTTGGTTGGACCTAAGCGAAGCCGGTACCTCGGGCGTGACCCCGAGGTCTTCGGTGCCTGGGTTCTATGCCTGAGGTCTTTTTAGTGCCTGAGTTCGGAGCTCGAGGTCTTTTTCGTGCCTCGGGGTTAGGCCCGAGGTCTTCGTATGCCTCGGGGTTAGGCCCGAGGTCTTTATATGCGTCGGGGTTAGGGCCGATGTCTGTGTATGAGTTCTCTGACAATCGGTGGAGCCTCATGTGGTGATCAAGCAAGTACCACTGTAGTCGGGCTCTTCTAGACCGATGGAGACAGGAGGTCGGATCAGGATCGTCGGGCTCCTGACTTCTTTGTGCTGGAGGCAAAATCGGAACTGCTTGATCCTGACCGATGTGAACTGGAGATCGGGCCGGGGCTGCCGGACTCAGACTGCTGTGAACTGGAGGTCGGGTCGGCACTGCCGGACCCTGCCTGCTGTGAGCTAAAGGAACTGTCAGAACTCTCGGGCTGATCTCGCTTTCCCTTACTTCTGGAAGACTCGTTGCTTTCTTGCCCCGTGTCTTTGGTCTTTAGAAACTCTTCAGTGTCAATGTATTTTCTAACCCTCTCAGAGAGCTCAACCAAAGTTTTTGGTCGATTTCTGTGGAACGACGCGACGCACTTAGTGTGAGCCCGAGCAGAAGGCTATGATGGCGATTGTCTCGTTTAGATTGCGGATTTGAAGCTTCTATTGGTTGAACCGGTCGGTGAACTCCTTGAGGGACTCATAATTCCGTTGTCTGACCATCAGTAGCTGCATGTCTGGCTTTGGCCGCTCATGCATGCCGGCGAACTGGTTGATGAACTGCTTGCTGAGTTGCTTGAAACTGCAAACTGATCGGAGCTCCAAAGAGTAGAACCACTGCATGGCTGGGCCCTTCAAAGTGCTGGGGAAGGCTAGGCAGTGTAGCTCATCGGAGTTGGTGGCTAGGGCCATCTGAGCCTTATAGGTCCGGACGTGGTCGACCAGGCTTCCCGAGCCGTTATAAGGATCAAGGCGAGGCTGCTTGAATTTGCGCGGGATGGAGAATCTCGTGACTGGCTGGAGAATGGTGACTCTGTCTCGGTATTGGCTTGGTTCTGAGCACGATTTTGACCAAGCTTTTTGGCCACTCAGTCGATCTGCTTCTGTAAATCCTTGATTCGGGCTTCCATCCTTTCCCGACCAGTATCTGAGGAACTGGTCGGGTTGGTGGAAAAGGTTTCTTCTTCATGGCGGGGTACTGTCCTCTAGGATCGGGCTCGGCTATGACCTCGGGTAACCGTTCGCCTAGGGACGACTCGGCTCTTGACCGAGTGACCCAGGACTGATTCCCGGGCCATATGCTCCTGCCTTTCCTCTCGGGCAGCAGGCCCACTGTTGACGTCTTTGGCATCCTCAACACGGGACGGGATGGCTCGAGCACGTTGTCTGGTCAAGATCAGTTCCCGATCGTACGCAACGTTCCCGGGTCATTTCCCGGCTACTGGAGGACTGCTTTGCTGGGCTAGCAGGGCTTCGATCTGTTGCTGGATTTGACGTTGGCCCTCCAGAAGTTGTGTGAGGGTTGCGGTGATTTGCTCAGATGTCATGACTGTCGCAGCCGTTGCCGGGGCCGGAGGAACATCCCGGTCGGACTGCTGGTCAGCCTTCTTACTCTTCTTCGGTGGCATGACGATCACTTGAGAAATTTGTTGATGAGAAGACTTGTCGTTTCCCACAGACAGCGCCAAACTGATGATGCCGAAAATTGGTAAGAGTAAAGTAGAGCAATTTTAAGAGAGAGAGAGAGAGAGAGACAGAGAGAGAGTGAGAGACTATTTTTTGTATGTGGTTCGGCCCTGTTAATGAAGGTACCTACGTCCACGTGTGTGTCTGAGCACGTTCACTAGCAGATCACCGGCGGGCCAGGTGAGCCAACAAAGAGGGGCGGCACTACCAGTAATACCGGCCGGGTGTATGCGTACAATGGTGAATTATAGAGGTGTTGTGTAGACTGAGAAGTTCGCGGCCCCTTCAATGGGGGGTGAGAGGTCTTTTTTATAGATGTAAGAGACCTACTCGTATGTGGATAAGGAAAATATAATCCTATTGATATAGATTGACATTAACTATGGGGATTTCCTAATTGGATTAGGAAATAGTGTGCACTTTCCATTAGTCTTCTAGCTTGAGTAGGAAACTACCCGTAATGCTCGGGATCACGCCTGTGGGCCCAGATTAGCTGTTCCCGTGGCGGGATGTGCATGTGCGGTTTTGTCGACCTGCTGGCCAGGTCGTGAATGAACCGCTCGGGATGATGAGTAGACTAAACCGCTCGGGCTGATGCTTCTGAGGAGTTGTGCATGATTTGCCTGGGGCATGGACTAGCTGCTGATTTGAACCGCTCGGTCATAAGATAGAGCCAATTTTGGGTGTATCAGATGATAATGGGGAATCGTAGCTACAAGCCCGATTCCTCCGTCAAGAAGATAACTACGATTCAAGCATCAATGTAATTCATCTTTGGTTAGCACAGAGTGTCTCACACTAAACTATGGTTGTAGCACACTCTGCCTTCCCTACGCATGAACTATTCGACTGCTTGATATCACAATTCAAATAAGCACTATAACATGTAAATAATCTATACAAGCACAGCAAATATAAACTATTGAGCACATCACATCTAAAATAGATCTAAGACAATAATAGATTTTGAAAGTAACGATTTAATCAATGAATACGATTTTATTAATTAAAATCCTCTAAACCTGTCATCATCATCCATATAAAACTAAAAGAAAAACATAAAATACACCCTATTCCTTGGCTAGGGTTTCATTGAAACCCTAGATGTCAGTCTAGGCGGCCATAGAATAGATGGTTGGCAAGAGGTTGATGGAGGAGGCCATGGAAATCCTTGGTCTTCTTCTTTTTCTCCTTGCTTCTCCGTCTTCAATGGTTGTAGTTTTAGTTTTTGAAGGATATGTATAATGTTGTGTAACTCCCAATTTGACTTAAAAGAGGATATATATATATATATATATTTGGAACAAGTTTTGGAGGCTTTCCTAAATCTAATCGCACTAAAACTGCTTTATTTACATTTCTGGACGTATTCAGCCAATTCGAATTGCACAGGCCATTCAATACATCGAAATACGCATTTTTGGTTTTTCAAGGGGTCGCGTGCGTAGGTTTCTCTGCAAAATCGCGCAAGCAGGACGCTCCAGCGAAATGGCTATTTTTTCAACTTTTCTCCGATTTTCTCAACTTTATGCACCAATCGTAGAATTGCGATAACTTTTGACTCAAATCTCCGATTGACTCGCCAATTATAGCCACGCGTTCGTAACTTGAATATCTACATTTTCTATTTCAGGAGAAATTTCTCAAATCCAAAGTCTTCATTGTCAAAAATGAAATTTACCGAGGCTGCCACTGTCTCCAGCTTTCACCATAATCACCTTTTGAGCATAGAATGTGTTCCAAAGCCACTAATTATTAGATTTTAGTACATTTTCACGTCAAAGCTCCAAAACCTTCAAAACATAGAATACTTATTAAAAATAATTAATAACTAAATCAAATGGGCTAATAAAGCGTATCTTCAAGACTATAAATGAGAACTATTCGTTCCCGATCAGAGGGCTATGCCAAGGGTGAACTAGCTGAGGATGGAGAAGCTGGGCAAGACTATTACGCGGATGATTAAGATTATGTGAGCTAAAGAAGAAGACAGAGTCTTAGTTTATATTTTTGTCAACCTTATTATAATTGGTAATTTGGCATATGTTGCTTACAAACCTTTTTATATTTCCTGTAGCGCACTTTGATATTATTGTAATGGCTAGAACTTTTGTATTATATTCAGTTAGTATTATTACTGTTCTTGTTACTTCAAGTTGACTAGTACTGTGTGGTGTGGACAAATTAATGAAATTCACCCGTCATTCCCTATGGACCCAAAGAGGAAATTGATTTATTTTTTTCTATTTTTTCTATTCCGAGGCGTGACACCAAACCAACTATATTGTTGGTACACCCAAAGCACCTTGGTGTACCAAAGATATCTCATGTTACAAGAATGGATCTATTATTTACCTTTTTTCGGAATTTTTTTTTTATCAAAATAATCATTGCATTCAATATTTTCTCATCAAATGGGTTCTTTTATCTTTAGCTTTTTGTCAAAACTTTTGATGCATGGATTGAAACACTAAAAAATCTATGAGTACATCAAATTTGCTAAAATAGTCAATTTCATATGTGTTGTTAATTAATTGACTATATATGGATGCAACTTGGACAGGCTAATTAGAGCCCAGTCCTAGCTCAACCCATAATTTACTCGAACTTGAACAACTTTTTTTATGTATTTTGGGTGAGCGCCTGGGCTACAAAGATCAAACCCAATTTTTAATTGAATTGGGTTTGGACAGAGAGAATGATAACCCGAGCCCGAACTTATTATGACGACCCATCCTGCCATGAATGGAAATAGGACACATGGTACGCCACCGAGGCACACACAATACTCTTAAAGATTCAATAGAATCATAAAATTTAGTGTTATAAAAAGTTTTCTCATTTAAAACACTTAGAAACACAATCCATTATGAAAATAGAATTGCAGTCGACTAATAGGGATTCCACTCGACTGCTTTAGAAATTCCTAAGAGCATGAAATCTACAAAATCCAATCCAGCCGACTGACCCATGTCCAGTCGACTACATTTGCAAGAGAGAGTGTCAAACCTCAAATTGGTACTCATCTAGTATACTGTACTCATATCACCAGAAAGTCTAATTTTGAACATGCGTCCAGTCGACAGTAAAGGCATCTCCAGTCGACTATTTTGAGAAGAAACTGAAATTTGATTTCATGCACAGATGAATCCAGTCGACTAGTTTAGAAAGTGGTTGACCGGATCTGCTGTTACTGTATAATTTACCCTATTTTCGACATTCTGAAAGTGCAACGAAACTTAACGCTCATAACTCCAATCATTCCAAAACTTTACCAAGATATGAGAACTTATATAACCACATGTTTAAGCTTTGAAAACATTAACGAAATGTTATGCCTCGAAATAGCAAAAATAGATAAAATTAAGGGGTCCATAGGGAATGACTAGTGAAGTCACTGAATTGCCTACACTATATAGTTCCAAACAATAAAGTAAGAGATAGAAATAACAACTGAACCCACTGGTCATAACGGAACTTACTAACTATTACATCAGAGTGTTTAAACATAATATAAAAGAGTTTGGAGGCAATACATGCCTTACTACTAAACATACTAATAAAGTCGATAACCGACTTAGAGCTAACATCTATTCTAGTCTTCATCTGGCATATACATAATTGCCAGCATCATAGTCATGCCCCGCATCTCCAACCTCAGCAGTTCCATCCCTGACATAGCCTTCTCTCGGGTAAAAGCCATCATTATGGTAAGGCACATCCCCTGTATCGTAAGCAATAGGATAATCTAGACATGAAGTGTCCAAGCATAAAACGATGCCAGCTTACTGAGAGCTGAGTAAGTAGAAACTAAAATAGTATCATAAGCAGAATGTAGTTATCAATTATGAAGAATATAATTAAAGCGCTACTAACAATATCTTTCTCTTTATTCTGAACCATTAGTGGTTACTCACGTCTTGCTATATAAAGCCCGACAATAGTACCCTTGATTGAAGAACAAACTAGATAGCTAAAGTTTATCGATATGCCATTATTTCATTCACCTCTTTTAAGGACTTTAATCCCCCACCGTATGTCATGGACACCACGTTAGTCCATCCCCTACTTTTAAGGACTTAAACCGCCTACCGCATGTCAGGGATACAACGGTTCAAATGACAGTATATCATCTTATTGCCAAGACTTAGCAACATCTACCAGTGATCCCCGCCCACCGCTTTTTAGGACCTGACACGCCTACCACTTTTAAGGACCTCATGGTTATCAAATCACAGTATCCTCAATTGACACCCACCGATATTAACAATTATTAATCCACGTTAATAATTCCATTTAAAACATTTTGAATATTTAAAAGATTATATTTTCCGGGATGGGAGTGGCACTTATATATATATATATGCATTTATATGTTTATATAATAGTTGTATTATTTTTTAGCTATTGCATTATTTTTTATCCGGAGGATCATAGCATCTTTTTAGTAGCAAATATTTACTATTAGATTTTATTGGAAGATTAATTATGCTATGTTTTGGAAGAAGAGATAGGAAAATAAATGAAAGGACGGATGGAAGAGGTATCCCTAATTAAAAGAAAGGGGTATTTCCTTCTTTCTTTTGGTTAGAAAGAAAGAATTGAGGAAAAAAAGAATGGAATATTGCGCATTTTACTATTATATTTATCCTTATATTGATAAAGTATTAATTTTTATAAATGGGAAAAATGTTGAAAGATGAGGAAAGTTTTTTCTCTCTCCTAATTTGGCATATTTTTTATACTCTATAGAAGTTTTTTGTTTACTACAATTCGGACTCGGACTCGAGTTTAGGTTGAGGTTTGGGTATTAAAATCGGGCTCGGCTTGGGTCTGGCTCGGGTTTGGATAGATCACTACACTAAAACTCGAGTTGAACCCTGCTAGACCTAAAATTAAGTCTAGCCCCGCACACCCGCCCGAGTTGCACCCCTAATAGACTAGAAGAGATGATAGAAAAGAGATAAGAAAAGGCATTCCTTCCTGATTATCATTCCTCATCTAGAACAATAATGATGTGTTCTAAAATTTGCATCTCAAATTTGATTTTGTACTAACGTAACTGCTATACGACATGCTATGATAGTTATCAACATTGGTACCACACATACTATAGCATTTAGAGAATTTTGGCGTGATAAAAAAGCCATCAAAAAATGATAAAACCCGGTGCACAACCTTACTGCGGGTGCCTAGAGAGGAGTTACACGTAGGCAACGTATCCTACATTCAGAGAAACCATTTTTTTTTATTTTAAAACCCGTGACACCTAATTTACAATAAAAAGCCAAATTATGTTAAAAGGTTTTTGAACTCGAAATAGGCTTAAAGATAATAAAATATGAGCAACAACATCAAATCAGCAACATCCTATCTGTAAAGATGTTGATGTTAAGAGTGTTCGTGCTATTATCATGGTCATCTGAACAATAATGGCGAAAACGAGAGTCGATGATGATAAAATGATTTAAATTAATACTCCTTCGTTCTATTTTATGTGTCTACCTTTTTTTTTTTCTTTGGGATGTCCTAAAGTTATTGTCTACTTTCTTAAATTAGTATGCAAATTTTACTTAGTTTTCCAAACTAATCTTCCTTGCAATCAACACCAAAACAAAATGAAAAAAGAAAATGCTATGAGTACGAGCAATTGTTGAAAATAGATGTAGATTCTTTGTCCTTTTAAATAGTTAAATTTTCTAAAATTGACACATAAAATGAGACGAATGGAGTAAATCTAAACTTCAATAAGGGAGAGAGATAGTGTGGTTTGCTTTTTATTGACAATTGACACAAATAATGACCCTGACACTGACAGCCAATGACAACAAATGCCACTTAGTTTGATAATAAACCAAACAATAGTTTATGGATACATAAAGTAAGAGGTCATAGTCTCTCTCACACACACAGATCACAGATGTACCACAAATATGTAAGAGTTACCCAGTTTACACTGGCCTTCAAATCACCCCGATATCTTTAGTGGTGTACAAAAATTTTACAGACTTCTCATGCGTTTTGTAATTGAGTATCTTACTCCTTTAGCTAGTCAACTGTAAGCAGCTAGCTGAGATTGCTTGAACCATATATAGTTATCATAAATAGGCAGGAAATTAAGCTGGTGAGGTTACCGGGTGGATGGATCCCTGGTTTAAGCGTCGGATTTATTTAAATAATTACGAAATATAACAAATATTACAAAATTATGAAAAATATTATTTTAAAAAAGTATATGTAAGTGTAAAATGCGACAAAGTACACATGAAGATATGCAGATATATAGTAAAATAATAGGCATGGTAATCTCTAACATATAATTAGTTCAATTCTACTTAAATAATCCAATAACATTACATATATAAGTTCAAGAAATTTAGCCCGTACAAAGAACTAAAGATCTCCTATTCCTGATGTGGTCGGCACTAATTCCTTGGAATCCCCACAAGCCCATAATTAGCATGGAGCTGATGTATCTATATCATATATGTATGCATGTATTACATTTATTTTTGTTAATTCATTTTGATAGAGCTTCATTTGAACAAGTTAGGAATTCAGAACCATTATCTGACAACAATTAATCAATAGAGTCCAAATGGGGCCTGAATATTCAAAAGGTTAAGTCACTCGAAGTCGAAGAAGGCACTATACATGACAGTATACAACCAATATAGTGATAATTACATCTATATAAAAATATATATGTCCACAAGTGCATGCATGTATTTGAACAAGCACTCATTAATATATACTAATATATATTACCCATAAGCCAAGACTAGCCGAGTAACAGCCACTCATCCAAAGTCCGGCCGCTGGCCAAAAGTTCACGTGAATTGTCACATTGGATGAAAGAGAGAGAATGAGAACTTGGGTGGTGGTGGAGACACACTTTGTGTGTCACCTCACACGTGTCCTTCACTAACATAAAACAGTGGACATCAACACGTGCGGAATCTCTTAGAATGTTGACTTTGACTGGTCATCTCTTTCCCAGCCCCACCCACACGTGAGGCATATCTGCTCGGTTTTCTTGCCGGGCCCTCTCACACGGCCCAGTTGGCCCAATCTGAGGGTCCAAAACTAGTCATCAATAGTACTTGTGTAGTGGTCTGTACTTTACTACTTTGTATATCCTAACTCCAATGAAAATTTTTATTTCCTCAAACTTCCAACCTAGAAAATTTCTAACCTACTATAAAATCATAGCAAAATACCACAGAAAAATTTTACCCATTAATTTTGAGTCGCCAATGTTGTAAGGTAAATATAAAGAATGGCTTCGATTTAAGGTAAATTAAATTAAACATGGAGTGTACAGATCCTTATATAACAACGAGAAAATATTCAATAGATCGACTATTTGGATGAGTGGTTTCACAACCCAACAGATACCAAAATTCAAATATATGTCTCTCCTAATTGTATGAAAAAACAAGCTTAGACATATATCTATGTGTATTAGTGTGGTAATAGAAAATATGTTATATCTAATTCACAGATACATTGAATATATCCTCCTCATATATATACAACACTTAATTTCGTTAAACAAAAACAATTGATATGCATGCATCATGCATGTTTTAAATATGATGTGACAAAACAACAAAAGAAGTGTTGATGTGATTTTAAATTCTATTCAATCAAGCAATAAATTGCACAACTAGAACATACTTTGATTGAACTATATATTCATTTTGAAGTAAGTATGAATTATTGTGATCTTGACTGGTTTAATATCTATGCTCGTGAACGAACTTTGGTTTCAGTTTAATTTATACGTTATCCTAATTGCATGTTGATGAAATTCAGCACTGGAGAAGTCCTCGGACCTCGGTACAAAAAGAAATATACGTACTGAGCAAATTGTGCTACTCACGATTTGTACAGTTTGTACAATATTTTACCAAAAACTGTTTTTTTTTTTTTTTTTGTTAAACTGTGCAAACTGCTTTCTAACTGTACCAATACTTCTCCATTCAGCACTATAGTCTATATGTTGCTGACCAGCGGGAAATTATTTTATGTGGAAGTCAGATACGATCAGCCTAGCTAGTTGGTAAAATGATTTTCCATGTCACACTCATCTCGGGCACTGGAACTTATGTCTTTGCACGAGCACACTACACCAAATGATAAAAAAATTATACAGTGTGACGGTCATACTCCATGACGATTACTGTGATTTCTCCACCACTTAAGAGATACGCGGTACCAACAAAATGCTTAATTCATTGTGAGATTGCGCTAATTATTTAAACCCAAGCGAGAAACCAGGTATGAAAATAAACATTAAGAACCACACTTCTCTAATTAGAATAGATTATCTTAAAAGTGGAGACAAACTTAGATAGTTTAATATATATATATATATGTGTGTGTGTGTGTGTATAAGGATAAGCCTAGTGTCATTTTCATCCTATTCCAATCTCTGGTCTCCACTTGGCTACTAGAATATAGCGCTCTGAAAACTGAATTTTCAGCTTATCAGTACTGATTTATACTTCAAAAATTTTTAACATAGACAAAGAAGAGATTAAGCTTTCCATATAACATGCATTGTCTCCGGGTCCTGAATTCAGTAATCTCTACTGCTGATGATGTTAATCTTATGTTGACAGGAGACACGAGCTAGTGTTACATACAGACTGAGAATTTCTTGAATTTATTTAATTGATTTTGAGAATATCTTGTATTTATTTAATTGATTCAAGAGTTGTCTTCTTTTGGAGATAGATAGTATTTGAACTTTGAAGATGTTAGAATTGGAAAACAAACATATAGAATAGACAAAGTGGTCGGGAAGCTTGGGACAAATCTCCTAAAGAATGGTCAAAACTTGGAGCCACTCAACCGGTGAAAATGAAAACTCATTGGAAAAAACTTCACGTCTGACTTCAGGTTCATGACCCAGACATGGGTCATAAATGGGCTCGGTTGGTTAGGTTCTTTAAATAAATAAAAAAAAAAAAAAGAGATGTGGTTAACGATTAACAAAATTGAGAAAATAAATTGCTATGATGGAAATGGAACTATAGAAAACATTTTGTATCGCAACAAGGTCAGTTTATGACCAATTCGTTGCAATTGGATTGCAGAAGCAGATGTTGCCAAACGAGCTTTAGTTTTGCAATTGCATTCCTTTTCTTTTTCTTTTTCTTTTTCTTTTTCTTTTTCTTTGTTGGTGCAAATTTTTTTTTGGCAAAATAAAATACAATTTTTTGTCAACATGGTCTCTTCTCTGTATCCCATCCCCAAATCAACTTAGGCTTAGTTTGGCCCCCCTTTTGGTGCTTCTCATTTTTAAAAGCACAATTTCATGTTAATTTATTTGGTAACTAGTTTATGCGTTTTGTAAAAATTGAACTTAGGGCTTTTTTGGAGGAGCTTTTAAAAGCTCTTGAATGGAGCTTTTAAAAGCTCAAGGTGGCTTTTTGGTTTCATGATATATTTTTGAAGAGTAGTGTGTCACTTGTACAAAATTATCAAACAACTTAGTAGTAAATTTCATAAGCTCCTTTTAAAAAGCCACATGGGGGCCAAACTAAGCCTTAGATTGAAGATACGATAAGAACATAAGAAGGCCCAAAACCTCAATCCCAACGAAAAAAAAAAAAAAGGTGGCCTTTCAACCTGGGCTTTAAGCCCAGAAATACTGTCAACTCAAACCGGACATGCTCTTTTGTTTGGTTGTGATAATGAACATAATAGATGCAAAGCAAACTTACAGGTCGCAGTGAGCTGGGCTGTCAAATTTATTCTGAGCTATACATACATTGACATTTTCTATACCTCTATATAAAAGAGGCTTAATTTCAATTTAATTGTCCTTATTTGATATTTGTTAATTATTTTACTTTTACTATTTCGTCCCTCTCAAATACTACAATTCCCTACACCATTTATCATTACACTTTTTTTGGGTCATTTATAAATTTGTTTGGGGTTGTTTCTGTCAGTTAAGGACATAATTATCTTTAGATCACTTTTTAAATTTTTATTTCATATCAAAACGAGGATTCAATCAACTTTTGAAAAAAAATTACCAGAAATGAGGATTCAGCAAACTTTTGAAAAAAGAAATCTACTAGAAAAATGAGGATTCAATCAACTTTTTCTTCAATATTTACAAAAAATATTTGGCACAATCAAGCTTTGCTTGAGTTTTTCATTTTTCTTTTTTTCTTCTACCAAACAAGCCACTAATTCCTTGGACAGAACAATCAACAATTACGGCTCATTGTTTGGCACACCAATTTGGCCTTTGATTTCCTTTGTTTTCTTGATTATTTCCCAAATAAGGCACTAATTTGCCTAAGCCAACAATTTCGACTATGGCATGTTTGGCAAACTAATTTTGGGCTTTGTTTCTATTTTTTTCGTACCTAACAAGGCCCGTCTTTGTTTGATCGTTTGTTTTTTTTTTTTTTTTTTTTTTTTTTTTGTGTGTTTTTTGCATTTTTTTTTTTTAAGTCAAAATGGCCTATAAATTGAATTTACACAAATGCTTAGAAATTACATACCTAAAAACACAAAAACAAAATTTTCATCACCAATTGTTCCAAAATATTTATTTTGATCATGCACAATGCCTATCACTTTAATTTTATATTTGGATATTACCCATAATTTAATATATCAATTTTATCAATTTTATTGCATATTCATATGAAAAAGTGGGTTGGTCTATAAATTGAATTTACACACATGCTTAGAAATTACACACCTAAAAAAAAATAGCCATCACTGGTTGGCCTAAAATATTTTGATCACAAACAATGCCGATCACTTTAATTAATTTTACCAATAGATATAACCTACAATATACAATATTAATTTTACCAATTTTATTGTATATTCATATGTTGATATTACACATGCACACTTGCCTATAAATATAATTTGTGCACAACCGATTTTGGTTTTTGTTTTTGTATTTTTTTTTTTTTTTGGTCTTTTGTTTTTTGATTTATTTTTATGTTCCCGAAAAAGTGGGGATTGGCCTAAAAATTTAATTTACACGCTTGCTTAGAAATTTAATTTTATTACGCACCCATTCCTAAAAAAGAAACCAAAACTAGTTGTCCCAAAATCTTTTGATAACTATAATTTACGCACACCCATGTCTTGAATACTTTCATACAACCTCCTAAAATATATGTCTATCTCTCTCCTGTGTCACTCTGAGATCCAATGACATCACAGGAGAGAGACAGACACATCTTTTTAGGAGGTTGTATGAAAGTTGTCACCAAAGAATTACTCATTTAATTTTATACATATGACAATTGATAGGCAAGAAAATATCCGGTCAAAGTCAAACGGCCACCTCAGCAACGAATTGTCGAGTCATCCGTAGAGGGCGCCTGCCATTCAGCCATCCCGAGTCTTCCAGCCAAGACCACCCGGTATGAGCTCACAGCTCGGGAGTACGCTGCGGGTTCATCGACTAATAGATGCGACTCGAGCGCGTCTATTGACTTACTCCACAAGATTCCAGACAGTTTCTTATCTCAGCTAGAAGACTAAGGGAAAGTGCAAGTTGTTTCCTAATCCACTTAGGAAACTGCCAGATTTGTGTTGGGCAATTGTAATTAGATTATATTTCCTAATCAGTGTAACAACCTGCATTTTCATTTAATTATTTGCTTTCGCATTGTCATATTTAAATTTAATTTGTATTGTCTGCTTTTATTTTATTTTCAACTCTCATGTGTTAAATCTTGTTACTTGTTTTATTTCATTTTGAACTTTCCTTTCGAGTCAAACTGCAATTTTATAAAATTTTGTTATACCTGTGTGGAATTTCAAAACTGTATTTCAAAAAGGAGAAAATAATTTTCTTTTAACTCAGACTGTATTTTTATAAATCGGAAAATCCTTTCTTACATTAAAATGAATTTTCTGTATTTTTGTGGTGATCACTGCGCCGCAAAATTACCAGTTTATGTTCAAAACTGTCCACGCCCGCGTTAAGTTTCCACAGATTTTGGATTGACGTAAAGCAGGACATGACTATTGCTTTATATCCATTAATACTTCTAATGATTGATAGGGCTTAGTTTGGGAATGCATTTTTGTGAGTGTTACTTTCTAATGCCATAAGTTATTTTACCCAAACACACAATTGAATTCCTAGACTACTTGTTTGTGGCTTGTTTGGGAGTGCTGAATTGGTGTGTGTGGTGCTAGTGCCTTGAGTTTAATTACCCAAACACCTTGAGTTGCCCTCTATGAACCTATTTTGGCTACTACACTATCACAATAGCTGCATTTGGATACATGTATATACGTAAGTATGTGTGTGCTGTATATAATAGGGTATATATGTTAATTAAAAAACATATTAGAATTTGTTGAGTTAAGTTTAAGGGACTTAGCCCCCATGTTCTTGAAATTGATTTTTTCTATATAAGCATCACATACACCATACTTCAACACACATTCTGGGTTTTGACAAACTGAATACAGAGAGAAGAGAGAGTGCAGAGAGTTATTTACTGAAATTGTAGAGAGAGAGAGAGAGAGAAAGCTCTACATCATAGCCAAAGGCTTGCAAGTGGGTCTACTTATTTTGCTATCTTTCTCGACATACACTCTATTCTCTTTTCACTGTGAGTATCACTAACTCACTTATATTGTAATTTCATGCTTAATTACAGTTTATATTGCTTGAATTAGTATGTGTTTATATGAAATTCATTTAAGCTTATTCATGGTGTAAAAATGGTGATTTTTCAAACTTAACCAAAATCATTTTTGATAGATAAAAATAAAATATTTCAGTCCCTAGAGGTCGTATTTAAAGTATTGGAGCTTATTAATTCATTCGTATATGAAAGTATATTAGAATTGAAGTTTTGCCACCCCTCCGTTTTTCATAAAAATTCGAGAGCTACGATTGAAATTAGTTAAAACCGATTGCGTACTCATGATCCTTGCTGAAAAACAGAGAGAACCATATATTACAAGTCATGTTTGCATTCGGATATGAAAATGCGTCAAAAATAGGCTTTAAATTCGTAACAGGGGAGAACTGCTGATGCCAATCGATTGACATGTTTACCAATCGATTGGTATAATTATCAATCGATTGGCATCATTACTAATTGATTGGAATGTATACCAATCGATTGGCATGTTTACCAATCGATTGGCACTTTTGCCAATCGATTAGCACTTTTGCCAATCGATTGGCATTTTTCAACACTGACGACTTTTAGTAAAATGGCCATAACTTCCTCTAGAAAGCTCGAAAACACGTACCGTTTGAAACGTTGGAAACTAGACTCGAACACCTTTCTTTTGATATGTAATTCATGCACAAAAATTATAACTCATTGTTTAAGGCATTGCTTCAAAGTAGACCCACTTGTGTTCTAGTAGAGATAAAAGCATATTAAAGCATTCTTTGATGAATTCATTGGTTGTTTCATATAAGATTTGATTTCTTCTCGTACGTCCATGGTTATCGTTCCCAGTACTTTATATTTCTGTATTAAGTCATATGGCATACATGTGGAGTCAGTTGTGCATGCATGGTGAGTGATGGTCAGTGTGGAAAAGAGTATCTGGTTGAGATTGTGTTTGATCACTCCCTGGTAATTGTGTACCAACGTGTGATGTTTTTGAGATGGCGGCTAGAGTGTCTTTGAAATGCGACTGTGGCAAAATTGGACACTCCCTGGCGCCTATGGTAGTGCTAAAGTGTGTGACGCCGAACTTCGACATTCCCTGGCACCCATGGTAGAGCTAAAGTGTGGCCTACGGACACTCCCTGGTACCCGAGTCTAGATACTGCGTGAGTGTAGACACCCCGATTTTGACTAAACGTCGAATTAAGGAGAGTGTTATCTCCATATCCGATGATGACAATGTCCGAACTTATTTAAGATTTTCCAAAGATGATTCAGGCTCTTCGAAAAACTCCCCAACCCAAAACAAAAAGAAAAAAGGAAGGAAAAGAAAAAGAATAAGCAGAACGACACTCAAGCCTTTCCGCGGCAGTCACGGGCTGCCGTCGCAGAAGTCTCTGGACTACCGGGCGGCATTCGGTGATTGCCGCGAATTTCATTACGTGCCGCAAAAATAATGAATTTTACTAAAAAACGGCAGTTCCTGGAGTTGTCTGCGACATTCAGTGAATGCCGTTCCGGCACGGCATTCACTGAATGCCGATGCGGCATTTACTGAGTGCAGCTTCCATCTCCGGTGAGTGTCGCGTTTTTGCAACAGACAGCTGGTATACAACACATTTTTTACTATAAAAAGGACGACTGAATCAGGGTTTTCAGTCCTGAAATGACTGAAATACCCCTTTAAGATTGTCTATAAATAGAGGATGAATATTCACTTGCAAAGGAGAGATTTTTCTTTGAATCAAAAGGATATATAAGAGTTCTTCTTACTTTAATCTTCATAATTAGGAGTGAGTTTAGGGTAGTTCTAAGAAAGAGTTGTGTGAATTAGTGTAGAAGAGCTTGATTTATCTTTGGAAATCCCCTAAAATAACCAAGTTGAGGATACTTTGGAGGTAAACTCTAGCATGATTAGCCTTTGTTCAAGTTTAATTATAATATGCATTGAGTTTCTTTAGTTTCTTTTTTTTTTATTTTCTTTATATTCATCCCTTAGATTCATAAGACCTTCAATGTCTTACTTGAATCTCTTGGTTTGAAATCCCTTAATCTCCTTGTAATCTTGTGATTCATAGGGGGACTAAGGTTGATACTAGGATGTTTAGCATGATGGACTTAAACCTATCTTCATGGTTTGAAGTTTGTTATGATTAAGTTTCATGAAGTTCTTCCATACTTCTTTGAAACTCACAAATATGAATGTATTTAGTCTCCAATGACCACCAAAGGGTAGGAGAATTAGCTTTAGCCAAGCCCAATTCCATGGCTTACTTGTCTAAGTTGGTAGGAAGGAAGTGAATTAACCTATTGAGCAGTGAGCTCATAACCGGTTTTGATCAAAGATTTTTAGTTGATAATGTAACTGTTGGAATTAAGTGAAACCAACGGGAAAGTATCTATAATTTAAAGTTCTACCACTGTAATTTTTGTTTTAAGGTAGTTTCATGTTTTGGGTGGTTTGATCTAGGGTTTTGTGAAGTCACTACAATCTGTCCAGAGTTTCAGAATAGTAACACCCTTTTGAAATAAGCAAATCAGAACCTTAATCAAGTATTTGTGACCCAAAATAATTTTTTCTAAGTAGATTAATGTGTTAGGAAGCTACCCTAAAAAGAACAAAGCATTTCTGATTTTTTTTTTGCTATTTTTAGAAAATCGTGCAAGAACTCTGGACAGGAGATTGTAAAATCTTGAGTGATGTCTGGTTTTTGTCCAATTCCCGGAGATCTAACCGTTGAAACTTTGATTTCTCTTTTGGGTTAAAAACTAGACACACAAAGTCATCTTGTGTCCAAAATTCATCAAGATCAAACCACGGGAACCATGCTTTTCATTTCTTTAAAGTTCTGATCTGCTCTCAGCAATTTTAAGAATTCTGTGACAATTTTGATCAATCTTATAAGTAATGGCTTAGATGATATTTTCATAAGTTAAGGTTTAAACCATGTTTCAATAATGATTAGTTAAGCTTGAATTCAAAGTTTAAGTGATCTAAACCACTGAGTATTTCATAATTT
Organism: Hydrangea macrophylla; assembly: GCA_033977485.1. Lineage (NCBI taxonomy): Eukaryota > Viridiplantae > Streptophyta > Magnoliopsida > Cornales > Hydrangeaceae > Hydrangea > Hydrangea macrophylla. The sequence continues at coordinate 25,018,213 of CM066990.1, read as the reverse complement.
ATTCTTGTTCATGTACATATTCATCCATATGGCTTGATACTTGTAATTAGGACTTATTTGCTTTAGATTTAATTACATTTGATAGATTTAAGCTAGAAGTCTAGGATTGTTATTTAAGATCCAACTTTATATCTTGTATACCATGTGGACTAACCCTTTGTTTTGTAGCGCTATTAAGGTATGATTTCTTGAATTCCTCTTTAGTTTATTTTAATTTCTTGATTTTATCGATTTTTCAATCTCATGTGCGACACCTTAGAAATTAGGATCTTGCCTTATGTGAATACATGTGATTAGAGACTCTCTTCTAGGATTTTCTTTCATTAGTATGCATTACACGTTTAATATTCGCGGTCGGATCCCAGGTAAGTTCTCTAGTTCCCTATTTGCATATCATATTGCTTGCTACTTGAATTATATGGTTTTTTTGGATGATATTTTATCACTTATGATCTTACACCCTTTAGACATGCTTTTGTAATGTATATCTATACATATGTATTAGTTGAGGGCACATTTAAATTAATAATTCAATTAAAAGGATGTTAAGTAGAGGCCTATCGTGAGATAGGACGAAAAGGGGTGTTTTAGTCCGATGGGCTCCTTCCCTTTTCGTTCCATAATCCCCGGACCTATTTAATCTTTGGTTTCGCAAAAGATCAGTTTCCTTTTGAATTGGTTTCTTAGTTTTCCTTTGAAAAATTAAGTGGCGACTCATTTGTTTTGAATTTGAAATAGAAAAGATTTTAAAAGAAAAGCTGTGGATAAGAAAGAAAATTGCGGTATCCACAATCTGGCGACTCTGTTGGGGATCGAACCCAGAATCTCTGGTTTCGCAGACCAGAATTCTAATTTTGGGTTCATTTGAGGATTAGACTCGAAAAACATCCTTTTAATCAAATTAATTAATCGTTGTGTGCCTGTTGCATTTCACTTGCATGTCCAGCCAGTCGATTGCACAGAACTATGACCTTGGAGACTCGGGGCAACCCGGTCGGTCAAGTCATCATGGGACTGTGTGATCACCCTTGATCTCGTACCATGTGTTGGTATATGAAGCATCCTATCGGGTGTGTGTCAAGGGTCCCTTGTTTGACCAAAACACAGCTTTTGCATAGTAGCTTCTATAGAACCTTTCAAATCTTAGGAAATCAATTCTTGATTAGGATTTGTGTGCTAGGAAGTTTTGTATGCCCGGAAGGGATTACTTGAGATGATGACGATACTTGCTTGATGAAAGATGTATAATCTGATAATCACCTTTTAGCAATTTCTCCTCATGTGCCACGACATTTGGAAAACATGCCGAACCTTGATTATAAGGTTATACTTCTTATATCATGTTAGTTAAGCATCATTAACCTTGTATGCATCCAAATTCAAGAAAAGTACGGTGACAATCCGATCGTGTGATCCTTCTACCCGAAAGTTTTAAAATCCACTTTTGAGAGCAAACAAGATTTTGATAAACCACCATTCTTTATCCCAAAATGTTTTTTCGGTTAAGCAAAGCTCCAAACTAACCTCTGTTAAGGTATATTTTCACATAATCATCTTCTAAGGAAAAAAATCCAAAAATTTTGGGAATTGTTTTTGGAAGAAATGCTCTTCAAATGAATTTCAAAGCAAACTTTCAACCCAATCATCTTTATTGAGAAATATTTTCACATCCTCATTTTTAAATAAAGATTCAAAATCCTTGAGAATAATTTTTGAAAGATCTCATCATTTAAAGAAATGCTTTTTCGAAACTTTTGAATAACCAACCTTTGAGAGGGTAATGAGGATCACAATGAGAAGAGAAATTAGCGCACTTGACATGGGTGAGGATCTTATGTGCTTATGTGTTAGGATTAGAATTTTCCTTTCTTTGGCATATAGAATAGGCACACACACATGCATTACATCCGCGTGATATATATAAAAAGAGAGTTTTTACCAAGTGTCTTTGTGTGACAAAAGGAAGCAGATAAAAGTTTTTAAAAGAAAATTTTTAAAATTTGTTATAGAGGGCGAAAATAGCGTCAAATTCAAATCAAGCCTAGTTTAGGGATCCCACGGCAAGGCTGGTAAAAAGAGAAGACGCTAAAATGGCAGGAGAAAGGAACAATGAGGAAGTGGCCGGGTTGAGAACACTGGTAGAACAACAAGCAGAACAAATGAGGCGGCAAGCCGAAAACATGAACCGTATGATGGGAATGATAGAAGCACTGAATCGCCGACCACCGCTTATAATTCCACCGGTTATGGACCCACCTCTAGGGGGGGGGGGGAGATTGGTTCGATGATCTAGAAAGGGCTGAAGCACCGAGAGCAGAGAGGGAAAATATAGAAAACGAAAGGGCCGAGAAAGAGAAACTGATGACCAAGAAGGTAGAAAAACTAGCAAGGGTAGTCCAAAAGGCTCACGGAGTTGACACTTTTTTGCTTAAACTAGAGGGATTGTATGAAGGGGTGCAGGAAATGTTGCCTGTCGGTTTCAAGATGCCAATTTTTGACAAGTTCGATGGTACCGGTAATCCTCGCAGTCATATACGGATGTGCATTGGGGCTTTCCAACCCAGTGGTTTGAGCACTGCGATGATGGCCATTTTGTTTCAACAAACTCTGACCGGAGCTGCCCTGGCATGGTACCTCACGATCGAGCCAAGTAGAACTAGGATCTGGGAAGAAGTAGTGAAGTTGTTCGTGGCCCAATATGAATACAACCAAGAGATAGATGTGATAGTCCAAGATTTGGAGACCACCAGGCAGGGATATGAGGAATCATTTGCTGAGTTTTTAAGCCGATGGAGGGGTAAAGCAGCCAAAATGGTTGAAAGGCCATCCAAAAAAGAGCAGATCAGAATGCTAATGAAAAATTTACAGCCGATTTACCAAGAGAAGATGAGGTTCCAATCAATCAACACTTTTGCTGAGATTTTTGATGTAAGGACAAGAATTGAAGACGCAATCCGTGAAGGGATAATCAAAAGAGAGAATCAGGCGAACAAATATGTGGAACCAAGATCCGATGTTAACACTTTGGCACAACCACCTCAACAGAAGGGCCATCGGTCAAGGTCTAATCAGGGTCGACATGAAAAGACCACCGAATTTGGGATACCATTGAGTGTGGCATTAGAACAGGCAGTAAAGAAAGGATATTTGAAAAAGTTGGATCCACAACCCATGCCTGATCCCATCCCAAAAGGATATGACATTGACCAGTATTGTGCTTATCACCAGATGTTGGGTCATGATAATGACCATTGTATGAGGTTGAAGCATGAAATTCGAAGGTTGATTGAGAAAGGGATTATGACACATACTGTCGGGGAGTGATGAACCCGGAGGTTCAAATGATGATAGTGAAGTGATAGTGTTTGGAACTGCTACTGCTAAAGCAAATGTGGATGCTCTTGGAAATTTAATCAATTGAAAATCATCCGTGACACTCCAGTTGAGACCAAGTCAAGTCTAGTCCGGTAATCGAGTCATGTCAAGTAGGAGTTAAGTGTCAAGTCCAGTCAAGTCTTTGAGTCAGTCGATTATCGAGTATTTTTTTTCAAGTCTCTTTTTATTGAGTCGAGTGATGTAATCCTCTTTCTCTACTAGTTGAATAAAATCTCATTTCGCTTGATTCAATGTGTTAAGTCGTGAATGAATAGATCATTAAGGCACAAAAATTTTTTTTTTTTAAATGATCATGGAAAATACATTGTTCATAAATCTTTGCATTGAAAAGGATCCCCAAGTGATCTAAGCAAATTTTGTGCCAAACCAAGGAGGAGTAGAGAATTGATTAGCTTTACTTTAAGAATTTAAAGATGCTCTTGCTCAATCTTTAAAAGATGAACTTGGAACTTGAAGCTTGCTCACCATCCCCTTTTTCTCAAATACCAAGCCTAAAAGATGAGCCCAACCAGTCTAAAACCATAAACTTGGTCCTTGATGGTAGCCAGACATTTTAAATGAACTTCTTCTTCCAAGAAAAAAAGGAAAAGAAAAAGAAAAAGAAAAAGAAAATGGAGCTCGCTAGGATGAAAACCCGAAAGGGCGCCTAGGCAAAAGTTATAACACAAATACGATGCGTGTTGATTTCAAAAATCCTAATCCTAGCCAGTCAAAATCATGGGAAGGATAAGAGATGGTAAGGTAGAAAAAAGAAAGGAAAGAGAAAAGAAAAGGCAGAGAATAGATAAGATTGTGAATTCTTGAGCACTTCAAAGTAGATCACTGGCACATGAACTATCTCAAGGCTTTGTGTTGTTCTAAACAAAGAAAAGAAATTGAAAACGAAAAGAGAGACTTATCAACTTCAAGCTCAAACGCTAAGTGAGCCCAAAACAATGCAGAGATATTTTTGAGAAAAACAAATAAAGATTTGAAGGGCTGATATTACTTTGTGAATATGATAGAATATGAATAAAACGTGATGAGAGTTGTAGAGATTAACTGGATAGTGAAAAGGTTAATGAATCAACCGTCAAATGAAAAAGAAGAAAAGAAAAGAAAAGAAAAGAGAATAGAGAATAAAGGAAAAAGTAGTTCATCATGCTACACAAGGGCTACCACAAGTGACATGCACTCCCTAGACCCAAATGGCAACATGGCTCGAAAAGCCCACCAATTCTTGAAGCCTTTGTTAGGGATGTATACTAAAAGCCATGCTTTATGTAGTTGATTTATTATTCATTTAATAAAATCAGTTAATCCATTTTTTTATGAGAATCTGTGTGGGCAATATTTGTATTATATTGTTCATTTAATATTATGCATGTGTGTCTTTCACTCTACATAGTAGGTGGTTTGGTGTGTAGAGTTCGGCTTGCACAGGAAAGATCAGACCATCGGATCTTGTAGAATGTAAGATTTTGGTTTACAGTCTCAGATGGATTGGACACACCATCGGTAGGACTGCAGCATGGTGTTGTAGTAGGTTTGTCTTGACTGTGGGAAACGGTATAGTTTCAACTCACCATGCTGGTACATTTTGTGTATTAAACGGGACCGACTTGGGGTAATTATCTTTATACTGACTTATAAGATAATTAATACCTCATGACTATTATGAGTGCTTATGCTCTAAATCCTAAGTTATTTTATGGACACGTACATTTGATATTTACACTTTGATCCCTAAAAGGGTGAGATCCTTAAATGGGTCAATATCTCATTGGATTGGGTGACAATATTAATTGTGTGGTGGATATTAATTAATGATGGAATCCATGTCTCAATTTTGGGATTGATGATATCCCCTTGAGAAAGCTTATAAGTTTTGATTATGTCAAACCCTGCAGGTGGATTTTGTATCCGACATATCAGATAAGTTAAGCAGAGGATCTCAAGGAATTTTAAGAGATTAATTAAATATGATTGTTAGTAATTATATTTAATTAGTGGATATCTGTAATCTTAACATGGGGAGATAATAAGCATTTAATAACATGGAGCTCGAAATATATTTTGAGATAAGGGTATGAGTGCAATTATAATTCTTTAGTGGTATGAATTATAATTTATGGAAATAGGAATCTGATTCAGTTCGAATTAGGGTTTCCTAATTCCATAAGGAAGCCTATTCCTTATTGAATTCTTATGGTCCCTATCGTAGCCTATATATATGCTGCCTTGGCTCTTCTCTCAGGTTGCATGATTTCATATTCTAAGCTTCCCTTGACCTCCTAGCTTTCTTCTAGAAGGGTTTCCACCAAACCCTAGTCTCTGTGAGCATTCAAGAGACATAGGAGTGAAGATCGCTAGTGTCGGACAACGCTCACTAAAAGAGCTTCGGACTACTCGATACTAATCGAAAGTTGCTGAATTTTTTACACAACGTTTCTGACGTCGAGACGGAGCTGCTGTAAAAAATTCAAGTAAATCGGAGATCGTTTAGTCCTCCTGACGAACACATCTTTGTCGGATCAATGTGATCGGGATTGAATCGTCACAGCAATCAAAGAGAGTATTATAACTGGGAATAGAAAATAGAACGTAAAGAGGGAAGAGCAGAAAACATAAAGGATTTCGAAAGAGCCCACACTCAGTTCGATATTCTGGCAGCAAAGGAATACGGTAGAAGATCGTGAGCTGTTATCGAGCCCGTGTTCTCGATTCGTCTACTACAGCAATCCGTTTTTGCAGTTCAAGGTAACCCTAGTTCCGCCCTTGTAGGGTTATTGTAGTTTCACATAATATTTTTTGCAGTACCAACTTATACGCGCTGTCAATGGATTCTGGGAACACAGTTTCCTTACAGCCTTATTCTTTCAAGACCTCCAGAATCGATGAACTATGTTTTGACCTGATTCCCACTTGGGGATACGTAGGCAACCTGCTCGGTTCGGTCATCACCCTATCATCTCATGCTATCTTTCTTTCAGGCCTTGGCTGAACTACTTTGGACCTGATTCCTGCTCGGGGATAAGTAGACAAACCTCCAAAGGTTCTCATTCCATAATCATCCCTACAACTATAAGCATCACCCTTTTGCGTCTTTGGTTTCCTTCCTTCAGACTAGGGGCAAACTTACGTTTGCTGGGAGCCACATATATATCGCCAAACCAGGGGCAAACTTCGTTTGTTGACCACCTCATTTAATCCCGAAAGCAATGCCTCCGAGTCTTATTCAAACTAGGGTCAAACTTCGAAGCAAGTTCTCAAGTAATCAAGTTTGTTTTGAAATGATTGAAATAGAGTGCCTTTCATTCTATAAGCTAAAGCACTAATTTGAAGCACATTCTAGATGGGCAAAGAATTAGCTAAATCAAAAGGGGAAGTTTTCAAAGTTTAGATTTATCAGCAAAGTACTACCATTTGTAAGATAATGAATAAATCAAAAACGAGATGATACATTATTCATGATAAATGCACATTGATTCATAATGAATGTAGAGGTTGAGTCAGTCATCTTGAGTAAACGGGCTTTGTCTGGTCTATCCTCCTTTGATGAGCCAATAAATGGTCTCAAATGTGTGGATTTAAGATGATGAATAAAGATTTGAAAAGTCTCCATAAGCATCCTAAGGGCAATATGAGCAGAAGTTTCGAACACTATCACATCATGGTGCTAAAATGGCAATATAAGAGGAGTCCAAGACTAGGAGCAAAGGTGACTTCCCTCTTTTGACAGAACCGATATGTTTCTTCTAAAGGTCTGCAAATGCAAAAAATCATTCTTTCTATCAACTCCGTTCAAATTCTTTGAGTCTGAAAACTCCCCAAATTTTGAAAATTCAACTCTCTGAGTTTGTGGACTCCCGAAATTTTGTGAAATCAATTCTTTAAGTCCGAAGTAACTCCGAATATCTAAATTTGGTTCTTTGAGCATGAGGAGACTCTAGAACAAGCATTAGTCCTCAATGGCAGCTTCTCTTCATAAGCATTAGTCCTCAATGGCAGCTTCTCTCCTTGCATTAGTCCTCCATGGCAGCATTATCGATGCTAGTCCTCAATGGCAACCTTGCATTAGTCCTCAATGGCAGCCTTGCATTAGTCCTCAATGGCAGCATTATCAGTATTACTCCTTAATGGCAGCTTCTCTCCTTGCATTTGTCCTCCATGGCAGTATTATCGGTGTTAGTCCTCAATGGCAACCTTGCATTAGTCCTCAATGGCAGTGTTATCAGTATTAGTCCTCAATGGCAACTTCTCTCCTTGTATTAATCCTCCATGGCAGCATTATTGGTGCTAGTCCTCAATGGTAACCTTGCATTAGTCCTCAATGGTAGCATTATCAGTATTAGTCCTCAATGGCAGCTTCTCTCCTTGCATTAGTCCTCCATGGCAGCATTATCGGTGTTAGTCCTCAATGGCAATCTTGCATTGGTCCTCCATGGCAGCATTATTGGTGTTAGTCCTTAATGGAAACCTTGCATTAGTCCTAAATGGCAGCATTATCGGTGTTAATCCTCAATGGCAACCTTGCATTAGTCCTCAATGGCAGCATCATCTGCATTAGTCCTCAATGGCGATATCTTTTTTAGGCCTCAATGGCAATCCTTGTAACATATTTACGTTGATCCTTCAGAGCATAACAGATTTGCACTCTCGGTTCTCGCAACATGTTTGCGTTAACCCTCGTTTTGAGAATATAACGGATTTGTATTCTCGTTCCTCGTAACGGATTTACATTGATCAAAGTTTGAATGTAACGGATTTACATTCTCGGATCTCGCAACATATTTGTGTTAACCATCGATTTTCAAAATTAGGAATGCGTTCCCTCGACCCGTGCAACAAATCTTTACATCGGTCAACATTTGGTAATCTTCTTTGGCTAACACATCGCGAAATGTTCGTCACATATAGGGAAGATACGATATAGAGAAAGCACGACGGTTGCTTGATCGAGTTTATTTAAAGAATGGCATTGCATGAGCACGTGCATCACGACAGGATAAATGCATCCATCCCAATGACTACTTGCGCTTGTATGTGTTTTCCCCGTGCCTGAACTACGCTTTGGTCTGATTCCTGATGGGATACGTAGGTAGCTCATCATTGGGCATGACCAATTGAAATTTCGCTGCGCGCTTGTTTCCTTTTGCAACGCATTTTGTTTTTCCTGAATCCGACAGTTTGGTCAAAGGCTTGTCTTCACACAGGCTTCGACGTTCACTTGTGGTTCGCATTGCCCCACAAGCTTCGTCGAAGAGGGGCAAACTGTAGACACCCCGATTTTGACCAAACGTCGAATTAAGGAGAGTGTTACCTCCATATCCGATGATGACAATGTCCGAACTTATCTAGGATTTCCAAAGATGATTCAGGCTCTTCAAAAGAATCCCTAACGCAAAACAAAAAGAAAAAAGGAAGGAAAAGGAAAAGAATAAGCAGAACGACACTCAAGCCTTTCCGCGACAAGCACGGGCTGCCGTCGCGGCAGTCTCTGGACTGTCGGGCGGCATTCGGTGATTGCCGCGAATTTCAACACGTGCCGCAAAAATAATGAATTTTACTAAAAAATGGCAGTCCCTGGAGTTATCTGCGGCATTCAGTGAATGCCGTTCCGACAGTCAATGAATGCCGCGCCAGCATTCACTGAATGCCAATGCGGCATTTACTGAGTGCCGCTTCCATCTCTGGTGAGTGCCGCATTTTTACAATAGACAGCTGGTATACAACACATTTTGTACTATATAATGGACGACTGAATTAAGGTTTTTAGTCCTGAAATGACTAAAATACCCCTTTAAGATTGTCTATAAATAGAGGATGAATATTCACTTGCAAAGGAGAGATTTTTCTTTGAATCAAAAGGATATATAAGAGTTCTTCTTACTTTAATCTTCATAATTAGGAGTGAGTTTAGGGTTATTTAAAAAAAGAGTTGTGTGAATTAGTGTACAAGAGCTTGATTTATCTTTGGAAATCCCCCAAAATCACCAAGTTGAGGATACTTTGGAGGTAAACTCTAGCATGATTAGCCTTTGTTCAAGTTTAATTATAATATGCATTGAGTTTCTTTAGTTTCTTTTTTTATTTATTTTCTTTATATTCATCCCTTAGATTCATAAGACCTTCAATGTCTTACTTGAATCTCTTGGTTTGAAATCCCTTAATCTCCTTGTAATCTTGTGATTCATAGGGGGACTAAGGTTGATACTAGGATGTTTAGCATGATGGACTTAAACCTATCTTCATGGTTTGAAGTTTGTTATGATTAAGTTTCATGAAGTTCTTCCATACTTCTTTGAAACTCACAAATATGAATGTATTTAGTCTCCAATGACCACCAAAGGGTAGGAGAATTAGCTTTAGCCAAGCCCAATTCCATGGCTTACTTGTCTAAGTTGATAGGAAGGAAGTGAATTAACCTATTGAGCAGTGAGTTCATAATCGGTTTTGATCAAAGATTTTTAGTTGAGAATCTAACTGTTGGAATTAAGTGAAACCAACGGGAAAGTATCTATAATTTAAAGTTCTACCACTGTAATTTTTGTTTTAAGGTAGTTTCATGTTTTGGGTGGTTTGATCAAGGGTTTTGTGAAGTCACTACAATCTGTCCAGAGTTTCAGAACAGTAACACCCTGGTTTTGTGAAGTCACTACAATATGTCCAGAGTTTCAGAACAGTAACACCCTTTTGAAATAAGCAAATCAGATCCTTAATCAAGTATTTGTGACCCAAAATAATTTTTTCTAAGTCGATTAATGTGTTAGGAAGCTACCCTAAAAAGAACAAAGCATTTCTGATTTTTTTGCTATTTTTAGAAAATCGTGCAAGAACTCTGGATAGGAGGTTGTAAAATCCTGAGTGATGTCTGGTTTTTGTCCAATTCCCGGAGATCTAACCGTTGAAACTTTGATTTCTCTTTTGGGTCAAAACTAGGCACACAGAGGCATCTTGTGTCCAAAATTCATCAAGATCGAACCACGGGAACCATGCTTTCATTTCTTTAAAGTTCTGATCTGCTCTCAGCAATTTCCAGAATTCTGTGACAATTTTGATCAATCTTATAAGTAATGGCTTAGATGATATTTTCATAAGTTAAGGTTTAAACCATGTTTCAATAATGATTAGTTAAGCTTGAATTCAAAGTTTAAGTGATCTAAATCACTGAGTATTTCATAATTTATTTTTGTTCATGTATTTATTCATCCATATGGCTTGATACTTGTAATTAGGACTTATTTGCTTTAGATTTAATTAGATTTGATAGATTTGAGCTAGAAGTCTAGGATTGTTATTTAAGATCCAACTTTATATCTTGTATACCATGTGGACTAACCCTTTGTTTTGTAGCGCTATTAAGGTATGATTTCTTGAATTCCTCTTTAGTTTATTTTAATTTCTTGATTTTATTGATTTTTCAATCTTATGTGTGACACCTTAGAATTAGGATCATGCCTTATGTGAATACATGTGATTAGAGACTCTTTTCTAGGATTTTCTTTCATTTGTATGCATTACACGTTTAATATTCGCGGCCGGATCCCGGGTAAGTTCTCTAGTTCCCTATTTGCATATCATATTGCTTGCTACTTGAATTATATGGTTTTTTTGGATGATATTTTATCACTTATGAGCTTACACCCTTTAGACATGCTTTTGTAATGTATATCTATACATATGTATTAGTTGAGGGAACATTTAAATTAATAATTCAATTAAAAGGATGTTAAGTAGAGGCCTATCGTGAGATAGGACGAAAAGGGGTGTTTTAGTCCGATGGGCTCCTTCCCTTCTCGTTCCATAATCCCCGGACCTATTTAATCTTTGGTTTCGCAAAAGATCAGTTTCCTTTTGAAATGGTTTCTTAGCTTTCCTTTGAAAAATTAAGTGGCAACTCATTTGTTTTGAATTTGAAATAGAAAAGATTTTAAAAGAAAAACTGTGGATAAGAAAGAAAATTGCGGTATCCACAGTGAGGTTTCCTCCAGTATTTGCGAGGCAGATTAGGTATTAAAGTGTGAGGCATTGGACACTCCCTGGTACCCCGTACTAAAGTTTGAGGCAAACTGGACACTCCCTAGTACCCCTGTGCTGAAGTGTGGCTATTGGAGTATTTCAAAGATACTGGAGTAAGAGTGTTGGGTATTATGTTGTTGAAGGTAAGATGAGAATGGTTACATTGGTCTCATACACGGTCATATGTTTTATGAATTGAAGATTTTAATATTATCCTCACCGTTTTATAAATAGAATTTATTTCTATGGTTAAACCGTTGATTTATGAAACTAAAAAAGGAAAAATTGTAAATGAGTATGTTTTACATTCAAGTTTATGCTTTTAATACTCACCAGCTTCTTGAAGCTGACGACGTTGATGCGTCCTTGACATTTGTGTCTAGGCTTTTCATGTTATGATTAGGCTGGACCTTACGACTACGCGAACTAAATCAATACTGAGGAGGAATTTATTATTATTACATGTCTTTGGTTATGAACTGTTATTGTAATAAGGATAACTATAATAGACAATAGATATTATTTTGTTTTCAGGTGGAGTGTGCCTTAATTGATCCCGTGTTGTAATATTTATTAAGTTAGAAAGTTTTAAGCATTGATTGTTCTACGCTGATTATGGTTTTATGTTGTTCAACGTTTGGGATGGAATCGATCCTTCTAACTGTCGCGACCTACGGGTCCACAAAGAAAATTAAACGCTTTACATATTTATGCTACGTCGGGGCGTGACAATCAGCCTGGTTGCCTTCTATAGGTGGTCTCTTTCATCTATAACAGGGACACTCATCCCTATTGAAGAGGAACGCATTCTTATTTCATAGAATTGCTATTTCTATACAGCACACACACTCTGCCCGGCCCGTCACTGGTATCTCCAAGCCTGTTGGTTCACCAAAGACCCCCGGTGACATTTGCATCATAGAGCAAGTGCTCCAACACACCACGTGGACGTAGGTTCCTTCATTAATAGAGCCGAACCACATACAAATTTCTTTTGTCTCATTCTCCTTGTTCTTACCCAATTTTTGGCGTAATCAATTAGCGTTGTCTGTGGGAAGCAATAAGCTTCCTCCAAAATAAATCTGTGACTAATGAACATGCCGCCGAAGAAAGGTAAGAAGACTGCTACTCCGACGAGTCAGGCGAACTCGCAGGCTGAGCAATCGGCCACCTTCATGACTCCGGACAGGTCACTGTGGCACTGGCTCAGCTTCTGGAGAGCCAGCATCAAATTCAGAGGCAGATTGAAGCTCTGCTGGCCCGGCAGGATAAGCTTCAGTTGACCGAGGTGCATGAGGGGAACGATGAGCATGCTCGGATGCCCGAGCCAACCCGATGAAGTGCCCATACTGCAGTGGCCTTCCAGGTGGTTGGACAATTTGGGAACGATGAGCGTGGCCGGAATGCCATAGGGACTTGACAACGTGATCTGGCCAATCTAAATCGCAAGGGATCAATAAGAGACGCGCTGCCAAAGGAGACAGGCAAGAGCAACAGACCCGGGATTCAGCCCAGGATCGTCCGGCCAAAAGCCAGAGAAATCTTAGGCACGCGATTAACCAGAGCCGTAGCCAAGCCCTGTACCTAAGGACGACACACTTTGAAGAGGAGGTCTTCGTCCGACCTGACATATCGCCAAGATTCAGAGCGGAGGACTGATCGGGAGGATGTCAAGGCCAAAATTGGAGACCTGTAGAAATAAATCGAGAAATTGAGCCGCAAGTCAGGTCATGACCACATCAACACTGAAACTGAGTCACCCTTCACTGTCCGGATCACAAGATTCCCTATCCCGCAGAAATTCAAACAACCACATTTGATTATGATGGCGGTTTAGTGGAGCCCGGTCGATCATGTCGGGACTTATAAGGCTTAGATGGCGTTAGTTATTAGTGTCGACGAGCTGCTCTGCCTGACCTTTTCCAGTACCTCAAAGGGCCAGCCGCACAGTGGTTCCACGCCCTCAAACCCCGAACGGTCGACAATTTCAAGGCACTCAACAAGCTCTTCGTCAACCAGTTCGTGGGGATGCTCGACCGATCATAGCCAGACACCCAATTATTGGTCGTCAAGCAACGCAAGGGAGAATCCGTGAAAGATTATGTCGACCGTTTCAATCAGCAGAAGCTTCAGATCAGCAACCTGAATGAAACAGTCACGATCACAGCTTTCTGCTCGAGGGTCCAGCACACCAAGGTTGCCACGTTGTTCCACCATGACCGGCCGGCCACCCTAGTTGAACTCTCGGAGAGGGTTGGAAGGTACATCGATACAGAGGAGTTCCTGAAGTCCAAACGTGCCAGCTTTGTGGGAGATAAGTCCCCAAAATCCAAACACAAATGCGAGGGTTCCAAGAAGGGCTCGGGAAAGAAGCCGAAGCAGGATCAGCAGAGAGGCGGTCAGGATAAGGCCCCGATTGCCTTCACACTTCTTTCCCAACCTATTCATGAAGTCATGGCCGCCGCCGAGACTCAGAGGCTGCTCAAACAATCGATGAAGCTGAGGAGCCCTCTCGAGAAGAGAAACCGGGATAAGTTCTGCCGGTACCCCAAAGACCATGGTCACGACACAGATGACTACTTTAAGCTAAAGATCGCCATTGAGAAGGTCATCGAGTAGGGTCACCTCGCCGAGTTCATCAACGTAGATAGACGACCCCAGCTAGACGCCCGATCTCTCGAGTAGGCACAGCCCCTCGGTCAAATTAATGTTATCTCTAGAGGAACATTAGGCGGAGGGGACTCACAGTCGGCCAGAAAGAGGCATGCTCGGGCATCCCGAGCAGATATCCTGCATATCCAATCAGTCAACTTCCCACCAACCAATGTGCTGACATTCTCATCATACGACATGCAAGACCTACACTGCCCCCATGATGACCCGTTAGTAGTAACGCTCTCCATAGCTAATTATATGGTAAAGAGGGTATTAGTGCACACAGGCAGCTCCTCGGACATCCTATTCGCCTCAGCATTTGATCAGTTCAGGATATCAAGAGACAGGCTCCAATCGGTTGCCACTCCCTTGGTCGGGTTCAACGGCTCAAGCACAAACCCACTCGGGATGATCGAGCTACCAATCTTGATGGCAGCCTACCTGCAGCAAGTCTCAGTGATGGAAAACTTTATAGTTGTGGAGGCTCTATCCGCATACAATGTCATCCTCGGGAGGCCAATGCTCAATAAAGCCATGTGTTGACATACAGCCTGATGATCAAGTTTCCAACCTTCCAGGGTCCCAGAAGCTTGCGTGGAGACCAAGCAACCACTCAAAGTTGTTATGTCAGCTCCCTACGTAGAGAGATAGTTATACAAGCGTTGAACATTTAGGAGATGGACCTGAGGGACATTAGAGATGGAGTAGGCCTGGAAGAAAGCTAAAGTAAGTGGTGTTGGACCACCAACTCCCTAACCGATTTATCAGTATTGACACTCTTCTGGAGCCGGGTCTCAGAGGGAAGTTGATCCAATTCCTGCGAAAGAGCCAGGACGTCTTCGCCTGCTGCCATGAAGACATGCCTGGGATTGACCCCTGGGTCATGTCCCACCGTCTTAACATCAACCCGAACTCCCGACCGATCAAGCAGGAAAGGAGGGGCATGGCCCCTGAAAGACAATTAGTAGTGCGTGAAGAAATTGAAAAGCTCCTGAAGGCGAAGTCCGTCCGAGAGGTCCACTATCTTGATTGGTTAGCAAACGTGGTACTAGTCAAGAAAAGTAACGGGAAGTGGAGAATGTGTGTGCACTTCACCGACCTGAACAAGGCCTACCTCAAGGATTGCTATCCGCTACCTACGATAGACCTCCTTGTGGACTCCATGGCTGGTCACTCACTTCCTTCATTCATGGATGCCTACTCGGGATACAACCAGATCAGCATGAATCCCAGGGATGAAGAGAAGACTTCCTTCATCACTGACCAGGGGAGGTATTGTTATAAGGTAATGCCCTTCGCCCTCAAAAATGTCGGGGCAACTTATCAATGCCTGGTCAATTGCATGTTCAGAGATTTGATCAGGAAGTCAATAGAGTTGTACGTTGACGACCTCTTGGTCAAAAGCCAAAACGAGTCCGACCATCTCAAGCACTTAGACGGGGCCTTTAGCATCATAAAAAAGTACCGGATGAGGTTGAACCCGGCTAAGTGCATGTTTGGAGTCTCGTCTGGGAAGTTCCTAGGACACTTAGTCAGTAGACGGGGAATCAAGGCAAACTCTGAAAATATTCAGTCCATCATTAACATGCGGTCGCCCAGGTCGACCAAAGAAGTACAGAGTCTGGACAGACGGGTAGCCACATTGAACAGGTTCATTTCCCGAGCTACCGACCGGTGTCTGCCATTTTTTAAAATCCTCTGCAAGGCTTTTCAGTGGTCAGAAGAGTGTGAGGAGTCGTTTCAAGAACTCAGGAAGTACCTGACATTGAGCCCTCTGCTCTCAACACCCGTACCAAAGGAGGAGTTATTCTTATACTTGGCAGTGTTACCCTTAGCGGTAAGCTTGGTACTTATCCCAGAGGTGCACGAGATATAGTTCCCGGTTTATTACACTAGCCGAGCGCTCCAAGGCACAAAAAGCCGGTACTCCCACATGGAGAAACTTGCCTTTGCCCTGGTCACCTCAGCCCAGAGACTCCGCCCATACTTTTAGGCCCATAAAATTGTGGTCCTCACAGATCAGCATCTCCGTCGGGTCCTGAGTAAGCCCGAGACATCTGGAAGGCTCGTTAAGTAGGCATTGAAGTTGGAAGAATTTGAAGTAGTCTATCGCCCTCAGACAGCAATCAAGGGACAGGCAGTGGCAGACTTTCTCGTCGAATTCACATATCCAGAAGACCTAGTCGAATAGCTCGACCCACCTAAGCTGCCGCCCGGCCTACAACTTGATACCCTAACCTGGGTACTTTATGTGGATGGGTCTTCCAACAAACAGGGTAGTGGGGCAGGGATCATCCTAACCACACCTGACAGAATCCAGTTAGAGTATGCACTAAGGTTCGGACTCTAGGCCTCCAATAATGAGGCCAAGTACAAAGCTTTGTTGGTCAGGCTACAGTTAGCCAACTCAATGGGCGCGCAGCAAATCTAGGGGTATAATGACTCCTAGCTTGTGGTCAATCAAGTCAACCAGGATTACAAAGCTCAGGAAGACAACATGGTTGCCTACCCAACCCTCATTCGCATAGTCTCAAAGAAGCTTAAGGGGTTCTCCATCACACAGATCCTGAGGGAGGAGAATATGAGGGGCCGACCCATTTGCCCACCTTGCTTCATCGTCTGAGTTAGACCTACTCGGGATAAGGATAGAATACTTACCCGAGCCTAGTGTGGCCAACTCGGGAGGAATGGAGGTCGAGCCGGTCTCTTTAGGGCCTAGCTGGATGGATCCGATCACGATGTTCCTCATAACTGGTAGCCTATCGGATGGAAAGGATGAAGCCCGATGGGTAAAATGCCGGGTGGCCAGAAATCACCTCATCGATGGCGTGCTCTATAAAATGGGGTTCTCCATCCCCTATCTCCGATGCATTCACCCAGCCCAAGCTCAAGGAATCTTGTATAAAATCAATGAGGGGGTGTGTGGAAACCACGTTGGAGGTCGAGCACTCTCCCACAAAGCTCTGCTATAAGGGTACTACTGGCCAACGATGGCCCGGGACTCTCGGGAGTACGTTAAAAAGTGTGACAAGTGCCAGAGGCATGCCAACATGATCAACCGCCCGGTAGCAGTTCCAAACTCTAATCCACAGCCCCTGGTTGTTTTCTCAGTGGGGCATGGACATAGTCGGACCTCTACCTATGGTAAAGGGATAGGTCAGATTTGCCATGATCACTGTGGACTACTTTACCAAGTGGGCAGAGGCTGAGCCCTTGGCAACTATAACCAAGAAGAAGATGCAAGGTTTCATTGTGAAAAACATTTTTAGTAGGTTCAATAACCCCCGGGTACTATTCAGCGATACTGGCAAGCAGTTCGACACCCCGGTATTCAGGAAATTCTTTTCGGGCTACGGTATATCAAACCACTACTCTTCTCCCCAGCATCCCCAAGGCAATGGCCAACCGAGATGACAAACCGAACAATTCTGCAGTCCATTAAAACAAAACTTGAACAGACCAAGGGAATTTGGGCTAATGAACTACCAACACTTCTGTGGGCTTATCGCACCACTCCCCGAGTGGCAACAAGAGAAACATTGTTCTCACTTACCTATAGCTTTGAGGTAGTGGTACTGATAAATCTCAGATTGCCAAGTTACCAAGTAGCAAATTTTAGTGAGCAAGGCAACGAGGAAGCTCTTAGGGGGGAGCTCGACTTAATAGAAGAAAAAAGGGACCGGGCATATTTGAAGGTAGCAGCCTATAAGCAGCGGGTCTCTCGGTATTTTAACAGCAAAGTCAAGCACCGTAGCTTCCAGGTGGGAGACTTGGTCCTTAAAGCACTAAACCAGTCTACCAAGGTCCCGAGTCGCAGGAAGTTAGGTCCAAACTGGGAAGGACCCTACCGGACCACCCGAGTCAACCGCCCGGGAACCTACTGGTTATAGACTTTAAACGAACAGGACCTATCTCACCCTTGGAACGTGCAGCACCTTCGCAACTACTTTCAATGAAGAGTGGATAAGAACGGATTAGCATTGGTTAGGAAATTTGTAGCTCTTCCCGAGCAATTACTATAGTTTTAAAAGAAATAAAGATTTTTGCTTTGTCGCAAATAGTGTTCCCTACCAGTATTCCGTGACCAAAAGACCTTGGTTTCACACCTGAGGCACAAAAGACATCAGAATCACACCCGAGGCATAAAATACCTCAGAATCAAACTCGAGGCGCATAAGACCTCGGGGTCGCATCCAAGGCACCGGTTTCGCTTAGGTCCATAACTGATGATGGGGGTAAATCCCCCTAGGTGGCTATTGATGGCAAACCTCAAAAGACCCTGGAACTACCAACGTTCTAGGTCGGTTCCCTATGGTCACTCCCTCTACAGACACCTACCTTAGAAAATGCTTAGGGGCAGGGGAACATTGGACTACAACAGGAAATCACACTGAGCACTAATGGGGTTGGGAATTCCAAAACATTCCTAAGTACCCACAGTGCCCAGAGAAACTGTCCGGATAGTAAGAGGACCAAAATCCTACACTATACTGGACGGGACCTTCAAGGTCACTACAAGACCAAGTGTTCCCCACCAGTCACAGTCCTAAAGCTTTTACTAAGGCAGGGGTTTAGCAAAACTAACAACCGGCCGGGCACGGGCAATTACAAAATTACAAAACAGGCAGGTAAAAAAATATAAACGGTTGGTGCAAAAGGCGTCCTCGGAGGACCTTTTCATTAACATCAAACATATATACAATGCCTGGGGGGCAATTGTAGTAGCCTCCCCAACAAAAAAAAAAAAGAAAGATGTTCAATATTGGAAACTAAAGGTCACCAACAACGACCACCTCCTTAGTCTTTCCAGCTTCTCCTCCTGGGGCAACATCCTCAGGCGGTTCAGCCTAAGCAGCAGTACCTTCGGTAGTAGAGGGCCCCATATCCCAGTTGTCTAAGTCCATCCCTTCATAAGACGACCCACTCGGGATTGTCTCTGGCCAACCTTCTCCTTAGGTCCTCGTAGCCCTAAAAGAAGCCAACGTCGAAGGCCTCCTCAGTAGACCTTGACGTTGCCGTCTCGGCCAGAGCCTTCTCCTGAGCCTCCGTCGCTACAAGGTTTGCCCGGGAAACCTCCAGTTCTGCCAAGGTAGTCGCCAACTCTGCCTGTACTACACCCAGGCCCAGAGCTAAGCCCTTAACCTTGTCCTTCTCCATGGCTAGGGCGGTCTCCTTACCCTCCAAGGCTGCTCGCTCCTTTGATAGGACAGCTTCAGCATCGGTGGCCCTCCCAGCCATCGAGGGTATGAAGGACTCGACTCTGGTAGCTATGCTGCCGACTTGCAAAAATCAAGCATAAATCGGTCGATCAATGAAGCAGATAGAATAGACAAAGTATAAATAACGAGGCGGTGGAGTTACTTACAAAGTGGGAGAGGTTGTACCGCCACCCCTGGAAAACCTGGGGAGACATCTTGGCACACATCTCTACTTGACTCAGGAGAAGGCCCGACCTGACCCTCTCTCAGATTTCTGCCAACTTTCCCAACGGCATCCCGGATGGTGGAGCTGCTCCAGGAGCGGTGTCCGGAACTACCACTACTCAGGGAACAGACATCTCCCCCGATTCTTGGTGAGCCGCCGTTCCATGACTTATCTGCCTGAGTGGGCGGTCGTTGCCTGTGGCCTATCTGGCCCTCAAAAACTCTGGATCTCTCCTGGGACCCATTTCTGTAAAAGGGAGATGAGGAGATAAGCGACCGGGAATGCAATGGAAAAATAACCAAGATAAATTAGCGCAGCCCACAAGAGCTCACCGGGGATGATTGGAGGAAAAGCAGGGGCCTCAACGCGTTGATCTGGGTCGTAGGTTACCTTTCAATCTCCCCACTGGTCAGCCTATTCCAGACGTTTATAAGCAAGCTCACCAAGTGCCGGATAATGTTTTGGCACTCCTCGGGGATGCTCGGTGGATAAACTGACCCCACTACAAAACAAAGCACAAAACAGTTAGTCCTATGATTACAGTAAAAGCATAGAAAAGCAAAAAAACAAATGATAGGATGTGCTTACTCCTCAGCTCCCTCACCTAGGAAGTCCTCAGTTGGATTCCTGGGGCTTCCTCACAGAGCCTGGGGGTGGACACTTGGAAGAACTTGTTCTTTCACCCCTTGTTATTGCTCGGGTAGTTGATTTTTCTCCCCTGTCAAGCCCCTAGAGAGAAGAACCCAACCTCCCCATGCATAGGGAACGGTTGGTGAGTCCACAAGAACTCTTAAAAAGTGAGTTCGTACCCAAAGACTTGGGGCCACAAAGAGATTGACCCCAGTAGAAACCTCCAACCATTCGGGGCTAACTGCCCGGGAGCGATCCCACAGGTAGATCAGAACATCCCGGGCAGCCAAATGGAGGGGGATACGGAAGCTAGCCATAAGGGCATCCTCATAAAGAGTAACAAAGCCCGGTTGGTGGAGGTGAGCCCCGCCGGCGTGTACGGCCAGGGAATAGTGGTTGGGAATGGCGTACCTTTCCCTAGTCCAACTAAGGTCTTAGGTACGCAAGCTGGAAGGAATAAACTCATAAGAAAATGCCACTTCAGGACTACCCGGGACTAGTGCTTTGTCGCTTGAGCCCCGAGAGACGGAGGCTATTGGGGTCTCCTGACCTGCCTCATTGTCTGACACCTGGATGGGAATCCTACCCTCACTCTGCTAGTCAGAAGGGGTCATAGAAGGTGGGTTTAAACTTGTGTCCGGGGTCCCTGATCGTGACTACTTGTCCTTTGACCGGGAAGATGAATCAAAGCCAGAATGGCACATCTCTAAAGCTCTTGTGACTGGATGAGGAAATAATCAAAAACCTAGGTAGGGGTCGGGGACTCTAAGTCTAAGATACAGAGGAGGCAAGGTAACTAGCCTAAAGGGCAAAGTATACAAGGTCTTCAGAGTAAGGAGGCTCATTCAAAACTAACCTAGGATCACCCAATCGGTTCAGTTGCCCTGTTGCACTACTTGATTTGAAGAGGGAGATGAACCTAAGAAAGAAAAAGTCACACTCCCTCGTAAGCCCTAATGGATTCCTATTCTCCAGCCTAACTCGAGAATGAGAAGAAGATAAGGAGAGAAAAGTGCAGTGAATTATAAGGCTGGGAAAGCAAAGACGTACAAGAATTAAGAGAAGAAAGAGCCCGGGAAGCTTGGTCAGGTGTTTTGTTTTCTCTTATACCGCTCGGTATTCTCTTTCTCTGAACAGCAGGAATGGAAGAAATGCACAAGTGTCCATTATATATGCAGCTTGAATGGTCCAGATCAAACCAGATCCAACGGCCAAGACATTTTCCCGCCTAAACTGTCTAACAGCTGTCTCCTCGGGCACGTGGAGCGATGCCTCAAAAGGTGCGCGCATTAAATGCACGACCTGACCATTCGGTTATGATGCAGCTGTTCGGTTACACTTACACTGACCTCGTTGGGTACTCACCAGACTAATCACTCCCTGACACGTGGCAACTACTGACCCCAGGTTCCCGAGGCCACCATCCGGTCCAATCCCTGACTAATTAAAGAGGTGGGTCCGGCCTAGATCAATATCCCAAGTAGGTTCCCGAATGGCACAAATTTTCAAACCTCATCTAATAAAGCATCACATCAGTTTCAAAAATGGGGGACACCTGATAGGTACAAAAATATTAGGTAAAAGTCAAATGGCCACCTCAGTAAGGAGATTTTGAGTCATCCGTAGAGGGCACCTGCCATTCAGCCATCCCAAGCCGTCTAGCCAAGACCTCCTGGTATGGGCTCACAGCTCGGGAGTACGGTGCAGGTTCATCGACCAATAGATGCAGCCGGGCGCGTCTATTAACTTACTCCACAAGATTCCAAACAATTTCCTATCTCAGCTAGAAGACTAAGTGAAAGTGCAAATTGTTTCCTAATCCACTTAGGAAACTCCCATGATTTGTGTAGGGCAATTATAAGTAGATTATGTTTCCTAGTCAGCCTAGAAGCCTTGTACGGGTGGTCTCTTCCATCTATTAAAGGGACACTCATCTCCGTTAAAGGGGATCGCATTCTTACTTCATAGAATTGCTATTTCTATACAGCGCACACAAACTCTGCTTGGCCGGTCACTAGTAGCTCCAAGTCTGTTGATTCGCCAAAGACCCCCGGTGACGTTTGCATCATAGTGCAAGTGCTTCGACACACCATGTTGACATAGGTTCCTTCATTAACAGGGTCGAACCACATACAGTTTCTTTTGTCTCATTCTCCTTGTTCTTACCCAAATTTTGGCATCATCAACTATAAATGAGAAATTTACTTTTATCACACACTCTTATTGATATTACACACACAACCGATTGTGCAAATATAAAATTAAATTATATGCATTGTACAAACACACACACACACACACATACACACATAAGATAAAGGATAGCATATCAATTAAATTTAGGCATGTGTGTGTAACAAAATTAAATTTCTAATTCAAAATATATAATTGAATTTATAAGCATGAGTGCGCAATACGAATAAAAATTAAATTTATAGCCTATAAATTCAATTTAATCGTGTGTGCGTAATCCAATATTATTTATCAATTTTATTTTATTAAATTTCTACATGTCTATGTGGATATCGCAGGCTAACCACGCTTTTTAAAACTTTTCAAATTCAAATACGAGTCGCCACTTAATTTTTAAAGAAAAATAAAGAAATCATTTTAAAAGTAAACTGATCTTTTAGAAACCAGAGATTTCTAGGTTCGGGGATTATGGAATGAGAGGAGAAGGAGTCCGACAGACTAAAAGACTCCCTCTCATTCTATCTCGTGATAGGCCTCTACTCAATATCCTTTTTAATCGAATTATTAATCTAAGCATGCCCTCAACTAATAGATATATATATATATGCATTACAAAAGCATGTCGAAAGGGGTGCAAGATTGCTAACGATAAAAGCCATACAAAACCATATAATTCAACTAGCAAACAAGAATGATATGCGAATAAGGAACAAGAGAACTTACCCGGGATCCAGCCCCGAAATGGAAACGTGTAATGCATGCAAATGAATAAAAACCTAAATAAAGAGTTTCTAATTCACATATGCACATAAGGAAAATCCTAATTCTAAGGTGTCGCACATGGGGTTGAAAATCAATAAAATCGAAAAATAAATAAATTAGAGAGGAGTCGAGAAATTATACCTCAATAGCGCTATAAACAAAGGTTAATCCACATGCTTTGAACAAAATATAATGTCAAGTCCTAAATAACATACCCAAACTTCTAGCTTAAATCTATCGAGCATAGAAAGAATTGACATAGTCATAAATTCCTTCTAATTTGTTGGAAACACAACGTCTCTATAGATATGCAAGTCTCAACTAGGAGCCAATGTAATGTCCATATAGAGATAGTATAATCCCAACATGATCACAAAGAACTCACAACTAGGTTCAATTAAATGCAACTTTATCCAAAAATAAGTTCTAATTACAAGTATCAACATACATGGATGAAGGCATGGACATGAACAAGAACAAGCTATGAACTATTCATTGATTTGGATCATATAATCTCTGAATTTGAGTTCAATTAATCATAATCAAAACATGGTTTAAACCTTAGGTCATGGAAAAGTCATTTGGGCCATTATTTGAAAAGTTTATCAAATCAATTATAGAATTTTGAAAATTACAGAGAGCAGACTAGACTTTCAAAAATAGAAAAAAACATACTTCCCATGGTTTGATCCTAATGATTTTTGGACGCAAGGTGCTTCTATGAATCTAGTTTCTAATAGAAAAAGAAAATCAAAGATCAAAGGACGAATCGCTAGGAATTGGACCAAAACTAGACATCACTCAAATTTTAACAACTTTCTATCTATGGATTTCGTGTGATTTTTTAAAAATAGTAAATGAATCTGAATTACTCCAATCTTTTAAGGGGGTCTTACTAACACATTTAGCTCTATATAAAAATCATTTGAGGTCAAAGATATTTGATTAAGGCTCTGATCTCTTTAAATTAATACCGACTTACTATTCTAAAATTTTGGACAGAGAGTAGCTAGTATACAAATCCTAAGACCAAACCATCTTAAACATGGAATCTCATCAAAACAAAAATGCAATGGTAGATTTTTATGTTATGAACACATTCCAATTGGTCTCATTCAATTCCAACGGACCATGATTTAAATAAAAATCCTTGATCATTTTTAGTTATTGAACTCACTGCACCATTGTTGACATCTAAGCCCCTAGAGTTGGCCCTTTTTACACCTTAATTCCTCTCTCAAGTTGATGATCTTCGAAGAATGTAGACTCACTTTATTTAATTCTCCTCTCAAATTAATAATTCATGGAGACTAAACATGACTAATCCATATAAACCTCAATGGAATATGGAGAGAATTCCAGGAGGTTTCAAATTAGAGGATCCAAATCATAAGACAAGACTTGGATCCACTAATTATATATGGATATAACTATGATCAACCTTAATTCTCATATAAATCATAAGATTATAGAGAACTAATATATCAAACTCAAAGTAATCAAATGAGATATTGAAGATCTCACGACCCCATGAGTAGAATACAAACAAAGAAGGGATGAAATCAAAATTTAATTGATGATCCAAGTCAAAATTCTTTTCATAAACTTGTTTTGTCTCAAATCCTTAGCTATTTAGATCCAAACTAATAAAAACAAATGGAAGTTCAAAAACAATTCTAGTGATATGTGATAAAATGAGGTATGAGAGACTTTTGGAAAATGTGTAAAAGATCCTAAGTAGTTCTATGAATTGTGATTGAACTTGAACTAAGAGCTGATTAAAATTAGAGGTTACCTCCAATTGTCCTCAACTTCTTTGTGTTTTGAGGGCTTTTACAAAAAGGATCTCCAAGCTCTTCTTCCAACCCTTTTAATAATTTTCTCTTTTATCTTCTTAATTCTCTCTATATTCTCCTAATTATCTCAAGAAGTTGTCAAGAATCCTCCTAGTTGATACCCCTTGCAAAGGGATATACATCCCCTTATAGAGGCAAATTTTGAGGATCATTTTGGTAAATTTGGGGGTAAAAATCCTAATCCCGAAAGTCTTTTTGATGGTTCAATGTGTGCTATTTTAAAAGCAGGCTGTTGAAAAATACGGTACTTGGTGGAGTTGTCTGCGGCACACAGTAAGTGCCGGAACGGCATTTGCCAATTGCCGACACGGCATTCATCGAGTGTTGGAGCGGCACTCAAAGAGTGCCGCAGACAACTCGCGGGCTGCCATCTTTTTGTGCATCTCATTTTGCCTTGTTTTTATTTATTTTTCTTTCTTTCTCGTTCTTTTTCTTTCTTTTTTGCTTTCAAAACTGCTTCCATTTTTATGGCATTTGGCGAGTTGTGTGCAGTGTTCAGGGAGTGCCGGTGCGGCTCTTATTGAATGCCTGTACGAAAGTCAGTGACTGCCATTACGGCACCGCGTGATTACTACAATCCTCGCCACGTGCCGTTTTCTTTTATTTCTCATATTTTCTTTTTTTTCTTTTCTTTTTAAAATTGAAATTGAAAAGTCTTTCGAAGAGCTTGAAGAGCCTTGAAAACCCAAAATTTGTCAGACATTGTCGTCATCGATTTTGGAGGTAACAATCCCCTAAATTTGACAGTTGGTCAAAATTGGGGTGTCTACAGTTTGCCCCTCTTCGACAAAGCTTGTGGAGCAACGAGTGTCACAAGTGAATGTCGAAGCCTGCGTGAAAACAAACCTTTGACCAAATTGTTGGATTTAGGTAAAAAAAAATGCATTACAAAAATAGGTCGTGCAAATGGTCCATGCTAGTCATGCTTAATGGTGAGCTGCCTAAGTATCCCCACAAGAATCAGACCATGACATAGTTTAGGCAAAGGACAAATACACAAGCACAAATAGTCGTACAGATGAATGCACCTATCCTATCGTGATGCACATGCTCATGCAATGATGGTTGCCAACACAACTTCATGCTTCATGCTTTCAAATTATGTAAATTTGATGATTTAAGACCATGCTTTCGATGTACCTAGATGCACTCCATGTCCTATGCTACTTAATGCTTGTGCTCACTTCAACTTACTGGGCGAGCTATTCTTTAGAACTCGGAGTCTCTTTGACTAATGGTTTGGTCCTTTTCAGGATTTATAGCCATTTCAGCCAATCGTATGAACGCAATTGATTGGGCGGCACTTCGTGACTTGGGTCCCGGTGTCAACATGGGTTTGCTCTCTTGATGTAATTGACTGGACGGCGGTTCGCGACTTTAGCCTTGGTGTCACCGCGGGTTTGTTCACTTGATACAATTGACTAGGCGGCGCTTCGCGACTTAGGCCCCAATGTCAACGCGGGTTTGTTCTAAATATCCGCAGCCCTTCGGCCCCGTCGGATATGTTTGGTCTAAATATCCGCAGCCTTTTGATCCCGTCGAATATGTTTGCTCTCTCAGTATCCGCAGCCCTTCGGCCCCGTCCGATATGTTTGCTTTCAGAGTATCCATAGCCCTTCGGCCCCGTCGGATATGTTTTATCATTTCTCTTTTTAAAATTTGGGAGTCCATTATATTAAATTCACTTCAATTTCAAAATTGAAAGTCAATCAGACTCGGTTCAGTTCAATTTTTGAAAATCAACACATCTCCAAGATCAGGAGTCCATCAGTCTTAATTCAAAAGACTTAAATTATTTCAAATCTTAAAAAGATCTGAGTCAAACATACTTAATTCATCTTACCAATTTTCTGACATCAGGAGGCAATCTGATTCAAATCAAATCAAATCAAAATTTCAAAATCAGGAGTCAATTAGACTCAAAATAATTTAATTTCACAAAATCCAAAGTCAATCAGACTCGATTCAAATTCAAATTTCCATAATCAGAGTCGATGTGACCCAATTCAAATTTAGTTCTAAACTCACGAGTCACCTGGACTCAATTCAATATCTGAAAAAATTTAAATGCCTAAAATCAGGAGTCAGTCAAGCTCCATTTAATTTAAAGTTTCTCAAAATTTGGAGTAAATCGGGTCAAAAGAATTTTTAAATTAGTCAAACAGACTCAAATCAATTTACTTTTTCCAAAATCGGGAATCGAACAGACTCAATTTAATTTAACTTTTCCAAAATTGGGAGTCAGATTAGACTCAAATCCACTCAATTTCCAAAATCAAAAGCCAATAAGACTTATTCAAATTCAAATTTCAAAATTCGGAGTCATATGGACGGGAAAATTTATTTGGGGTTAAAGTGTAAGAGGCCGGCAAACTTTGGGGGTTTAAATTCAGAATTCGTGACCCTTTTTGAATTTTTGGGGAAAACCAGGGACCCTTCAGCTACTTGGTTCGTGACACACACGCAGGGATGCGACAGTCCATGATTGCTGTAGCGGCACTCACGGAATGCTGCGGCGGAACTTAGTAAGTGCCGTACAACACTCAGCGAATGCCGCTCGCAGATTCCCGAGTGCCGTTCGAGACACAGAGTGCATTACATATTTCATTTTCCTTTCATTTTCTTCTACTTCTTACAATCTGTCTGAACTGAATCTCCCTCTCACATATTTTTTAATGATTTGCAGTGATCTAAAGGATCAGCAGGTAGTTCCCTCGATCAAAATCTTATTTTTCTCCTGATTATTGTTACTTTATTGATTTCTTATCTTTTTCCCATTTTCTAAAAACTTGATCTTTGTCTCTCTTTCTCTTAACAGGTTGGCTGACATGGCTAGCGGCTCAAGCAGGAAGAAGACGAAGAATAAGCCCACTCCCCATGCCGACCCCACTTTTCTACTCCAGGATCCTGTGGACACGCGGAACCGCTCATCCATTCTTTTAAGTTTTGAGATTGTTTTTGAAAAAGAAAAGGAAAAGGTCTGTTGAGAATAGATACAGAGTCGCCACTTGGTCTTTAAAGAACCAAGAAACCTAATTTTGACTCACCCAAATGGATAAAGGGCACTAGCCCTTCATAACCAAAGAACTTGGCTCGGGGTTTTGGTACGAGAGAGGAAGGAGCCTTTGTCGCGATTAAACACCCTCAACTCGCCCCGTCTTTCGACGGGCTTCAATTAGCATCCAAATAATCATCTTATACTATGTATGGTTCGACAATTAATACTATGATAGTATATTACATCACACAAGAATTTTGAAATGGAAGATCAAAAGATAAGATGTCGTTCATAAGATCTAAGCCAAGTATCACACAATGCAAAGTGAAAGATCACACAAAAGAACCTAGGAGAAATTGTCTAATCATATATCAAGTAATAAAATTTTCCTAATCTAAAGGGGACATGAATTGTTCTTGAAACAAATAAACAAATAAATCGGAATATGCTTAGCGAGCTAGAATTTTTGGAAAAGAAGACCTCTCAATCCCCTGGACGGATGAGAAAGGATGATTAGATCGAGGGGAAGCATGTACATGTGATCAAGTTCATTCCTTATAATCTTCTTAGATTAGGAGTCACAAAAGCCCCAAATCTGTGTATGGATGCAATGTATGTATCTAGAATGTGCCAAGGTTGTAGTGTGTTTTGTGTTCATGGATTCCTAGAATGACTTAGAAGTCTAGAATGTGTATGAATGAATGAAGGAAATCATCATGGGATATGTAAAAATGTAGTATGAACTACTTCCTAAGACATGAGCTAATTTGGAGTGCATGCAAGTACCAAATCATAGGATGGAAGTAAAAGTGTGTTTGCTGTAAATAGTGGACAGAACAGTAACATGATCTTTTGGAAATTGAAAAGAGGGGTTAGGAATGTTTTAAATGTATGATTTTTTATGAAGATCTTCCTTATTGTGTCTAAAACATAACCTAAAAAGCCAATATTTAATAACTATCACAGATTGAGAGAAATCATATAAACAATAGAGGTAATTCAGAAACATAGTCCGTACTGTTGACTGAAATGTTAGAACATTTTAGAAAATGAAAACAAAAGATCTAGAGTCCCATATTACACAGAAAGTTCCCTAAGACATTGAAGTTAAAGGGAAACATAAGTTGGGACCACTATTTTTGGAAAAGTTTTCTGTAAACCAAGTTGAAAGTCAACTTAGCTTCTGTGACAGCAGAGGCAGAATGTTTGGAAGGAATGTTAGGACAAACATGGACCCCTTTCAATTGCTTCCAAGTCAAGCCAAAAATTATGGGTGTTCTATAATGAGTTAGAAAGACTTTCAAAGTGGTCTTGAATTCATATATTGAGTATTGAACTCAAAATAATTCTTTGAAGTTAAATGACTCACTATTTTGAAGGTTTTTGAGAAAACAAGGTTTATTTCTTGAAATCAAAATGGGGGATTTAAGAGGGGGTTTTGAAATGGGGGTTTTGAAAACATATTTTCAATACTTAATGAAGATTATAACAACTTAAAATGTCAAAATTTGACTCACATCAAGAACCTCCAAGGTTATTGGAAAGTATTATTTCCATTTTAATGACAGCTTCATGAATGCATAGGAATGTATTGAAGTTGAAATCATCATCTATCAAACGTGTTTTTGAGGTCAAGAGCTACTATCCATAAGGATTCACTCACCTCAAACTTCACGTCATCATATAGATGATGATAGACTAGTAAGTAAATAAAGAAAACAAAAAAAGAAATGAGGTAAGAGAAGATGAACAAATTTAAACAAGTAAATAGATAGCAATCAATAGATGATATTCATGATGATCTTAGACTTATAGCTTAATGTTTCACTCATGTATGGTGACTTTGGACATGGAAGTAGCTTTCTCTCTCATAAATACCCACTAGAATGGTAGTTGGGTGTATTGAATGTAAAGTAGGTAGAAGTAATGAAGTAAAAATAAAGTTTAAAATGCACTTTCTTGTTTGAAAGTCAAAGAAGGAAGCTTCTTTTCTCTCTATTCTAACCTTATCTCTACAACATTCCCTCTAAAACTTTTCAAAGCTTGCATTTGACAACCCCAGAATGAGAAGTCAAGGGGGATTTATATAGGCCAATTTGGGGTGATTTTGGGGTTTTAGAAGTACTCCCATTGGTCCCAAACATCTGTGAACATAGAACTACGTCGTTTTGATTTCTAATTAATCAAAATGAACCCCCAAAAGAAATTACAAAAGTGGACCATTCTGGGGGAGAGTGCCGCAACGGCACTAGGCCTGTGTCGTGGTGGTAGTGGGCTAGTTCCGTGGTGGCACTGCTCCTCATTCATCCAGATAATCCTTTTTTGGTCCCCAGAGGTTCCGGTATTCGTGAAAAGGCCCTATTTCGTCCAAAATTCACAGAAAATGCATACAAACTCCAAATTGAGATTGTGATATACCATTGGAGAGGTAATGGAGTCTAATTTACATAAAAAAATAGTTCAGAGATAGGTCACTTTGAAAAGTTTTTCGGTATTCGCGATAAAAGCCGATTTGATCGCCTTTTTCACCTTCAGAAATTCATAATAAATTCGTTTGAAATCCAAAAATTATGTGTGATATACCGTTGGAAAGCTATTGACCTATAGTATCCATGAAAAAAGTTTGAAAATTGATACGGTGCTCCAGTTTCAATTTCAACTTTTGGTCAAACTAGTCAAACTTGGGATTCCCGGGAAGTTCTGGAAACCTCTGGGAGCTCCCAAGAGCTGACGTTTTCGTTTGATTTTCTTTTAAAACTCATTTTAATACTTTTCACAGGATCTAGAATGATTCTAGAACTTTTTGGAAAATTTGGACGACTTCGATCAAACCTTGGTCAAACTTGGTCAAACCGGTCAACGGGGACTTTCTAGGAACTTCCAGGACTTTCGGGGGTCTCTGGGAGCCGACAATTTCATCTGGTCTTGCTTTAGAACTCATTTTATTGTTTTTCTTATGACGTAGCTCGTTTCCAGAACATTTGGTCTGAATCCGGGAGCGTTCGGGCTTTCAGGGGTATTTTGGTCATTCTGAGCATTTTGAGAGATAGAACTAACTTCAAGGAGTCCTTTTTGAGTCTTTTCGTTCATTGTGAACTACCAAGTTATGGGTCTCCTAAATCTGATAGCTGACAAAATGGGGTGTCTACAGTTTACCCCTCTTTGGCATGATACTTGCGAGGCAACGCATGTCGCAAGCGAGTGCCAAAGCTTTGAATAGATAGGTCACTTTAGAGGCTATAGATATAGGATAAAAGTGTTGCAATTAATGATAGAAAACATGGTGCTGGGGCTAGGGCTGGTCATGCTCTTTGTGAGTTGCCTACATATCCCAAGGGAAATTAGACCAAGACGTAGTTCGGGGCACAAAGGAACAAATCGCACATGCACAACAAGACAGGCGAATGCTATGTTATGAGGATGATATGCAATGCATAGATGTGATATGAATTGCGTCCTGAGTCCTATCATGTTTAGTGTTGTGATCTTAGTATGAGTGAGTGCTAGTGTTTCCGACTGTGATGCAGTGGCTGATTTGGATAAAGACACAACGGTTTGGAAGACTCTGGGTCTCGGGGAAAACTTCTTAAATTCTGAGAAACGTGCTTTGTAAGTGAAATGGATCAGACGTAAGGTTTTAGAGGATGATAACTAAAGGTGATCGAGGGATCTTGTGATAACCGATAAGTGCGAAAGCAAGCTCGTGATAATCAGGAGACACGGAGTCATGGAAGGACGGTGCTAGTCTTCAAAATCTGGATACGGGCGATGTTTTGGTTGTTCCTGATGACTGATCTTTGGGAGTCGGTTCTGCTTTTGCTACTTTCTGCTGGGGATAGTAGGAACTAGTATCCTTATGTATTTATCCTCGGGGGATGGCGTAGGACTCTCAGAGAATCTTTCTTTTCTTGATCGGGAACCAGGACCCATCTCTGAATCTCTCACGGTTGATCAGGTCTTTGTAATGGTCAGTCTGAAAAGCCGATTCTGGCCTTCGGGAGCTGATATCTTCTGTTTCTGTACTCAGGGGATTAATTGAATCTAATGGGGATAAAATGGATCTGTTGGGGATAAAACCTCATAAATCTTGACTAAAATGGGCCACCGGGGCTAATCAGGATCACGAAAGGGCTAAAACGGGTCAGAATGGGCCGAAATAGGCTGAAACGGAGTGAAGCGGGGCCCACAGAGAGTAGTGTCATAGCGGTACTGGGTGGACAGACTTCATGTGTGTATATCTCGAGTTTTTGAGCATTTCAAGCTCATTTTTGGCCATTTTAGGGTGCTTTTGGAGCCAAAATCCGTCAAAACGCAGCTTGTGCACGCTCAGGTGAGTAATCTTTCCCCATGATTGGAATTTTGATTAGTTTTTACTTTTTTCAAAATCTCAAGAAGAAAGCTGATCTCCCATTTTTATTTTTTGCAGATCCATGGCTTTAAGCTCAAAGAGGCCGTCCAAGAAGGCCAAGGAACGGGCAAAAAGACGAGAGTCAACCTTCGGAGTTGGTTTTGCACGACCCTTAACATCACCTTTTGGTCGCAGCTCTAGCTCGTCAAGTATGTGAAGCTTTCGGTAGTTCAGGACTATTCCCATGCATTGTGCTAGTTTTGTGAGCCATAGTGTCCACCTAGAGATCGTTAGAAGTTCGATTTGTGCTCAGATGTTGATTTTATGAAGTTTGGAATTTGGGCTGTGAATAGCGATTTTGTGCTTTGTTGCTGTCATTTTTGACATGTGTAGGTGCCGAAAGTAACATTGAAGGGCCATGGTAGCCTTGCTCACGCTTTTCTGTGGTACACCCAACTCTCGCATGTCGTCAAGAGAATGGTAGACGATGCCGGGTTTGGCGGCTTTGTCTGCCTAGTTTCAAAGAGTACCAACGATCTGGCGCATTTTTACGCTCTTGCTGAGAGATGGTGGGACACCACCAATACTTTCCATCTTCCATTTGGTGAGATGACAATGACGCCTTTTGATTTTTCCATGATTACCGGTATAAAGGTTGGCGGAAGCGCCTAATTCTGGACTACTTCTATGAGATTGATCCCAAGGCTATCAAGATTTTGATTAGGGCTGTTCCCCCTAATGTGGAGAGGCACAAATTTCCTTGTGGCTGGCTTTACCGAGCTTACGGCAGAGGGAATCACAACCTGAATAATTCTCAGCTTTTGAGGATATTTCTTCTGTATGTCCTTGGTTGCTCGATTTTCGCGACACGGAATGACCGGGTGAGCTTGAGGCTTCTTTCTTGCCTGGCGACCAATGATGAGATCCCCTCTTATGACTAGGGCAGTGCCACCTTGGCCCACCTTTACAAGCATATGGGTGAGGTTTCCCGAGGTGATGTCAAATCGACGGGGGGATTCTGGCGAGCTTGGGAGGTATGTACTGAAGCCTCCTTTATCTTCCAGTTTTTTGATTTCCGTACTTCTTATATTTTTTTATTTTCCCTTTATTTGTGCAGCTTTGGAGCTTTGAGTACCTGAAAATGTGGGCTCCTTCCCCTGCTGATGAATCAAGTGAAGATGAGGACAACATGACTCCTGTGCCTTTGTTCCCCCGGGGCTTGAGATGGCGGAGGGATGTTGTCGGGGTAAAGAGTAGGGCTCATCGGATCGTTCTCCTCAGAAACTTCTTATCTGGTCTGACAGCTACTAGCGTTGATTGGACGCCTTGGGAGCGCGTTGTCTATGCTACCCCAGAGGAGATATAGGCGGTCAGGCCCCTTGCCTCTTGCCGACTTCTGATAGAAAGTACCGAAAGCAGGCAATGGTTTCTTGGCGAGCGAGTGTCTCGGCAGGTGGTTGGCGGTCCGAGGTATCGCGTCCCTCATAATCCTCCTATGATGGATGCTGATGACCTTTCCAGTAATGCTTTGCTGGCAGCCTTAGCAAGTACTAATGTTTGGGATCACTTTCTCTCTGAGACCGACTATGAGACTTACCGTGGCCGCTTCCTGATGCCCAACTTCCCACTCCATGATGTGAGTTTCTTTTACGTTTTTGTCTCTATCCGTTGCTTATGTTTTTGACTCATCTTTTCCCTAACTTATTTTGTGCCTACAACTTCACGAGATGTACAGGAGACAGGTTTCCTCAGTTTCTGATCCTATCCCTCCTTGGGATTGGACCGTTAATGCTTTGGGTGCAGATGGCTCTCCCCAGATTATGGAGGTGCCACGGGTCACATGTGGGTATCCCACCCAGCCAGCAGGCGTCCTCAACGTCCCTTGGAGCTATGCTCAGGAGGGTCACGCCTTGGTAGCTAGCTTACGGTCTTTGATCCT
Organism: Hydrangea macrophylla; assembly: GCA_033977485.1. Lineage (NCBI taxonomy): Eukaryota > Viridiplantae > Streptophyta > Magnoliopsida > Cornales > Hydrangeaceae > Hydrangea > Hydrangea macrophylla. Next base: position 24,984,011 of record CM066990.1, on the reverse strand, counting down.
CACGCGAGACCATCGGGTATGTCTCTAATTTTGCGCTACTTAAGGTTATGAGGTCCTAACCCTGATTTTTCCCTTGACAGATGGATGGTATGCGGCAGTTTGCCACCAGTCAGATGGCGTCCTTAGTAAGTTTCTGACTCGACTTTGTTTTTGTACTTTTTGTTATTTGTCTACTGATTGCTTTTATTTTATTTGTGTGTGCAGTATCGTGGGGGTGGTTCCAGCTCATCGAGGATCGGGCCGAGGTGCAGAGGTGGCAGGAGGAGGCCATCACTGACGTACACTCCGAGTGGCCCGATAGAGGACAAAGAAGAGAAAGACTGAGGCCTCCTAAGTAGGGATTTTTATTTTATCTCTATTTCATGTTTTCAATTGGGTTATACTAGTGAATAATTTGTAGGATGATGTGTAGGATAATTTATCACCCTTGACAGAGTATTATGATGTTTTGCCTTTTGAGTCGGATAGTTTCCGATTTGCAGGCGCAGTTGTGTGCTTGCTTTGGTTGGTGGTTGTGCACTGTGATTTTGTGCTTGTTGATATTACTGCAATGAGTAGCTTTATGATAGTGAGTGTGTTTTCCTTACAGGTGGGATAGTCCGTGAAATGGAGATGCTGCTGAAATTTTGAATTTTGCTAGAGCCGCGATAAAAAATATAGCATTGTACGATCCCGCTCAACTCACAACTTGGCTGAACATCACGGATGGTGTGGAGCGGATCAACCTCTTTAGCTACGGTCTGACCGAGCTATTCTCTCCTTGCCAGATGGCTCTGAACACTGAGTTCATGTGTGCCGCTATTGTCTACTGGGACCCGGTGAACCATGTCTTCAATTTTAACGGCCTGGAGATATGTCCCATGTTTGAGGAGTTCTGTGCTATCCTTGGCTTCGATTCTAACTCTGACCTGATTCTCCCTTCTGCTGATACCCCCAGTCTCACGCAAGGCTTGGCTGAATACCTGAACTGTTCTACTACTATTTCCCATCAGCTAATTCATGGTGAGGTTCTTGACATTGCTTCCATCATCGCCCGGTATGCTAGTCCTGGGAATCCTAGAGTATATGATGCTACCCGTGGGGCAGCTCCGATATTGTGCATGACTTTGTACTTTCTGTTCTCGAGTGCTTCTATCGACTTGAGCATGTGTGCCTTGGGCTAAAATTTAGTAGGAATCCCATGGCCATGGTTCTGGCTGAAACCCTGAATGGTTTGGATCGCGCTTTCAATCAAGGAACGCTGCTTCTTTCTAGGGCGCCTTTGGTGTTACAGGCTGGCTCTACGAGCGCCTTCAGTTATGGACTGGTAGTGTGCCACCAGTTTACTTCCGCAGGGCTGTGCTTCATTCTCATTACACTTCTGCCAATTGGGTTGGCATGATGGGTGCTTTATCTGAGGCCGACATTTACTGGATCGTGAGGCGTTAGGGCTTTCATGCTGTAACCACTAGTCTCGAGGATTACCAGAGAGTGTGGCTGATGGGTCTGAGAGAGACCTCTTTCTATCATCCTCGCCGATTGGCCAGACAGTACGGGCGAGTTCAAGAGGTCCCCTGGGGGTTTACTGAGAGGGTCTTTGCTTCCAAAGTTAGAGCCACTACTATTGCTGCTTTCATCAGGGGCTGGGCCGGTCAAGCAAGAGCCTATTTCTAGAGACCTTTGAAGAAATAAAAGACACAAAATAAAACTAGACTTTACTGATTCTACTTCTTTCCTCTAAGTGTCTTTGATATTTGGGAATGCTTTCTGAAAGAACTTTTTGTGTTTTCATTTATCCCTGCTTATGTAATATTCAAAGTTTGTTTATCGGCGAACCTTGGTTACTTGGAGAACCTTATTTTATGCATTTGGCTTTCTGAAAACCTTCGTAGTATGATTTTGATCAGATGTTTGCTTTTGGTACTTGTTTGGGCATGCTAGGGCGATTAGACGCAAACGAGGCGGGTGTCCGAAGTTTTCTCCTAGTTTGAGATATGTATGGTTGTGAGGAAAATGAGGTAGATGACCGACGTTTGCCCCTAGTTTAGAAGAGGTTCAGGCAAACGAGGCGGGTGGCCGAATTTTGCTCTTAGTGTGAAGGGTGATTTCTGGGTTATGGTAAGGACCGCGACTTTATTTTTCTCACACGCTCATAATTTTGCCTAGGCACCAGTTAGGTGACTGTAGATACCCTATTTTGTCGGCTATCAGATTTAGGAGACCCATAGCTTGGTAGTTCACAATGATCGAAAAGACTCAAAAAAGACTCCTAGAAGTTAGTTCTATCTCTCAAAATGCTGAGAATGACCAAAATACCCTTGAAAGCCCGAACGGTCCCAGATTTGGACCAAATGTTTTGGAAACGCGCTATGTCATAAGAAAAACAATAAAATGAGTTCTAAAGTAAGATCAGATGAAATCGTCGGCTCCCAGAGACCCCCGGAAGTCTCGGAAGTTCCCAGAAAGTCCCCGTTGACCGGTTTGACCAAAGTCGTCCAAATTCACCAAAAAGTTCCGGAATCATTCTAGATCATGTGGAAAGTATTAAAATGAGTTTTAAAAGAAAACCGAACGAAAACGTCAGCTCCTGTAAGCTCCCAGAGGTTTTCAGAACTTCCCGGGAATCCCAAGTTTGACCAGTTTGACCAAAAGTTGACTTTAAAACTGGAGTACCGTATCATTTTTTAAATATTTTTCATATATACTAGAGGTCAATAGCTTTCCAACGGTATGTCGCACATAATTTTTGGATTTAAAGCGAATTTATTATGAATTTTCGAAGGTGAAAAAGGCGATCAAATCGGCTTTTATCGCGAATACAGCAAAAATTTTCAAAGTGACCTAGCTCCAAACTATTTTTATGCAAAGTAGACTCCATTACCTTTCCAACGGTATACACAACCTCAATTCGGAATTCATGTGCATTTTCTGTGAATTTCGGACGAAATAGGGCCTTTTCGCGAATACCGGAACCTCTGGGGGCCTAAAAAGGATTATCTTGATGAATAAGGAGCAGTACCGCCGCAGCACTGGCCCGCTACCGCCGCAGTACAGGTCTAGTGCCGCTGTGGCACTATCCCCCAGAATGGTCCATTTTTGTAATTTCTTTTGGGGGTTCATTTTGATTAATTGGAAACCAAAACGACGTAGTTCTATGTTCACAGATGTTTGGGACCAATGGGAGTACTTCTGAAACACCAAACCACCCCAAAATGGCCTATATAAACCCCCCTTGACTTCTCATTTTGGGGGTGTCAAATGCAAGCTTTGAAAAGTTTTAGAGAGAAAGATTTATAGATAAGGTTAGAATAGAGAGAAAAGAAGCTTCCTTCTTTGATTTCCAAACAAGAGAGTGAGTTCTAAACTTTGTTTTTACTTCATTGCTTCCATTTACTTCATATTCAATACACCCAACCACCATTTTAGTGAGCATTTAAGAGAGAGGAAGCTACTTCCATGTCCAATGTCACCACATATGAGTGAAACACCAAGCTACAAGTCCAATACATCATTAAATATCATCTATTGATTGTTTACATACTTGTTTGCTTACTAGTCCTACGTCATTTATTTTTTGTTTTCTTTATTTACTTACTAGTCTATCATCATCTAGATGATGACATGAAGTTTGAGGTGAGTGAATCCTTATGGATAGTAGCTCTTGACCTCAAAAACATGTTTGATAGATGATGATTTCAACTCCAATACATTCCTATGTATTCACGAAGTTGTCTTTAAAATGGAAATAATACTTTCCAATAATCTTGGAGGTTCTTGATGTGAGTCAAATGTTGACATTTTAAGTGGTTATAATCTTCATTAAGTATTGAAAATATGTTTTCAAAACTCATTTTGATTTCAAGAAATAAAACTTGTTTTCTCAAAACCTTCAAAACAATGAGTCATTTAACCTCAAAGAATTATTTTGAGTTCAATACTCAATACATGAATGCAAGACTACTTGGAAAGTCTTTCTAACTCATTATAGAACACCCATGATTTTTGGCTTGACTTGGAAGCACTTGAAAGGGGTCCATTTTTGTCCAAACATTCCTTCCAAACATTCTGCCTCTGCTATCACAGAAGCTAGGTTGACTTTCAACTTGTTTTACAAAAACCTTTTTCAAAGAGATGGTCCCAACTTATTTTTCCCTTGAATTTCAATGTCTTAGGGAAATTTCTGTATAATGTGGGCCTCCAGATCGTTTTTTTTTTTCATTTTCTAAGATTTTCTAACATTTCAGTCGACAGTACGGACTCTGTTTCTGAATAACTTCTATTGTTTATATGATTTCTCTCAATCTGTGATAGTTATTAAAGATTGTCTTTTTGGGTTGTGTTCTAGACACAATAAGAAAGATCTCCATAAAATATCATGCATTAAAAACATTCCTAACCCCTCTGTTCAATTTCCAAAAGATCATATTACTGTTCTGTCCACTATTCACAGCAAGCCTACCTTTACTTCCATCCTTTGATTTGGTGCTTACATATACTCCAAATTTGTTCATGTCTTAGGAAGTGGTCCATACCATATTTGTACATATTCTATGATGATTTTCTTCATGCATTCATGCATATCTTAGACTTCTAAGCCACTTTAGAAAGTCCATGTACACAAAACACTACAACCTTTGCACATTCTAGGTTCATACATTGAATTCATGCAAGATTTGGGGGTTTTTGTAACTCCTAATCTAAGAAGATTATATGGAATTATCATGATCACACGTTCATGCTTCCCCTCGATCTAATCCTCCTTTCTCATCCATCCCGGGGATTGAGAGATCTTCTTTTCTCAAAGATTACCATGCATCATTCTAGCTTGCTAAGCATGCTTGTTTTCTTTGATTAATTTGTTTCAAGAACAATTCATGTCCCCTTAGATTAGGAAAACTTGATTACTTGATATATAATTAGACGATTTTCCTAGGTTTATTCGTGTGATCTTTCACTTTTGCATTGTATGATATTTGGCTAAGATCTTTGGTTATGAAGGGCCAAGTTCTTTGGTTATGAAGGGCCGGTGCCCTTTATCCATTTGGGTGAGTCAAAATTAGGTTCTTGGTTTCTTAAAGACCAAGTGGCTACTCTGTATCTGTTTTCAGCAGACCTTTTCCTTTCCTTTTTCAAAAACAATCTCAAAACAAAACTAAAAAGAGTGGATGAGCGATTCCGCTTGTCCACAATCTGGCGACTCCACTGGGGATATTTATTTTCAAAACAAAATAATACAGAGGTTTGACTCATAAGCAGCATCCTTAAAATCATCTTTTTACTGTGTCTGGTTCACCGCATTGCACTCTTGTATATCCCCCCCTCCGACTGTTTCTGAAACGCGACGCTATCATTGTTCATGTCATGTTGTGCCAGGGCATAAGTCACCGTTGATGCTGTACCTTCCAAGGTATATCAAAAAGAGTAAAAACTTCCGTACTATCCCTCTGACGGTATATTGGAACTCTCGTCAACGAATCCTCTTTGACTAAACCCATCCTTTGCATATAGATTCCTGTAAAACCTTTCATAGGACTGTTCATTTATCTTTTCAGATAGGACAATGTGATATAACTGCTGTATGCCCTGACTGGATTACCTGCGCGGTGTAGACGCTTATGTGGCATAGAACAGAACCTTTTTCTTATGATTCCCAAGGTAATCACTCACATGTGATCACATTGAGTTGACCTGCCTAGGCACCATGACAAGGATGTCTGCTCCATGCTCACAAAGATATACACCGCAAACCTTGTTTGTCGGTTCTAAGACATAGGAGTATGAAAACCCACTAGACAGTATGATCACCATCATCACATATCAACCTGTTTCTCCCAGGAACTCTGTCCAGATATCCCAGATATAACCATATTAACCAGTTTCTTCCAGAAACTCTGTCCAGATATCCCAAATATAACTGTATCAACCAGCTTCTCCAAGAAACTCTGTTCGAACTAACCAGAAATGCCCAGATATGCCAGTTTCTCTCAGAAACTTTGTCCAAACCAACCAGATATGTCAATTTCTCTCGAAAACTCTGTCCAAATCAACCAGAAATGCCCAGTCTCTCCTAGAAGCCTTCATAAAACCCTGGAAACCCTGTTATCCCTTGGTAATCATACTAGAAAGTAAATTTGGCACACTCTATATGGTTAGGACCTTATTTGTTTAGCTGCTATCTGTTACAAATAGGAGCATCATATAGATTAGGGCTTACATCTGCGTGCTTGTCTTATTTGCATGCACCATTCCTATCGGTCTGCACGCACTATTTTAGTCAGGCTGTACACAAGTCAGTCCACGTCTGTTAACATCACTGTCATTTGTCTATCTAAAGTCATCACTGTCAGAATCTGATACAAATCCTCTCGAATCTGTAGGGTCACTATAGATTCTCAAAGCCAACAGCTGGGATCTTTGTCCTGGGTCAGAAATTCAGATAATTGTTTGGTTAGAATCAGCCCAACAAGTTATTTCAGCATGAATCACGAAGAGCTAGAAAATAAGGTCACTAAATTGGGAGCCACCATAAGCTAGCAATCTGACAGCCTAGCCCAAGTCCTGAAGTTTATGGAAGAATTGAAACAGCAGCGGCAGCAGTGTCCCCCTGAGTTCCCACCACCACCATTCGGATTCATACCGCATCCCGAGAATAATGGAGAAGAAGACTGGTTTTAAGGGGCCCCGGCGCCCGCATATGAGAAAAAGTTCCAAGGAAAAATGAACAAAGTCGACAATCTGGAAAGCGTATTGAGGAAGAGTAAAGGGGTTGATGATTACATGCTAGACTTGGAAGGACTTTTTGAGCCTATTAAGCTGAAGCTGCCGGAAAACTTCAAGATGCCTGCTGATCGGGAGAGAACAAATCCTAATTATACGCCTTAATTCGCATTTATTGGTACTTTTTTATCCTATTTTTGTATATTTTTACTTCATTTTCTATTTTCTGTCAGGATTTGGAGAAAAGTAAGAATTCTAAGCTAAATGGGGTAAAAAAGCAGAAGAAAAGAAGCTGAAAAATCACATCGCGCACGCGGTTCGCTCGCGTGAAATTCCAGAAATCGTTCACGCAACCTCCCAGAATTGCGCTCGCGCGGCCCGCTTGCACGATCCGTACAAAAAATAGAAAACGCGTATTTCAGTGTACTGAAGACCCCTACGCGAACGAAACTGCCTAATTACGTTTGGAAAGCTAAATACAGCAGTTTTAGTGCGAATTGGGTTAGGAAAGCTTCCAAAACTTGCTCCAAATCTATAAATACTCAATTATAATTTAAATCTTAGGTTAGCAATTATTATACACACAATACACAACTAAAACTTCAGCCATTGAAGAGAGGAAAGTAAGGAGAAGAAGAAGAAGACCAAGGATTACCATGGCCTCCTCCATCAACCTCTTGTCGTTCATCAATTCTATGGCCAACTAAACTCATTATCTAGGGTTTCAATGAAACCCTAGCCAAGTAATAGGGTGTATTTTATGTTTTTATTTTAGTTTTATTATGTATAGATGACAGTTACATGTTCCGAGGATTTTTATAAATAAATCGTGCTTTTATTGATTAAATCGTTGCTTTCAAAGTTTACTCTTGTCTTAGATCTATTTTGATGGTAGTGAGCTCAATGATCTATGCTTGCTGTGCTTGTTTAGATTATTTACATGCAATGGTGCTTAAATTGAATTGTGCTATCAAGTATCCGAATAGTCCATGCCTAGATTAGACGGATTATACCACAACCCTTGTTTAGTGTGGGATAATTCATGCTAACCGAAGATGGATTATGTTGGTGCTTGAACCATAGTTATTTTCTTGACGGAGGAATTGGGCTTGTAGCTACAATTCCCAATTATCATCCAACTTAATAAGCTAAAGTAATTTGTAAATACCCTTATTTTGAAGCTAGTGGTGGATTTGCAATCCTAGGTTCCTTAAACTTATTATAAAAACAAATATTTAATTGCTTTCATAATTTCGATTTACTTTTATTGTTATTTGTTTAATTCAAATTAAATCCAAAATCCATTTTTCTTAATTAGCTAAATTTAGGTTTTAAAAATTAAAGTGCGTAGCATTCAATCTCTGTGGGTTCGACCTTTACTTCCACACTGCAAATCTTTTGAATGTAAAGCATAAGTTAAGCATACTTGTATATCTTGATTTTGACAAGATCAATTTTTGGCGCCGTTGCCGGGGATTGCAAATCACTACCTTTAATTTTAGAATCTTAGTTTAGTTAATTCGTAACTATTAGATTAGTTTTTATTTTTCTTATTTTTCATTTTTGTTTTAAATTACTAACTTTTTCTTTTCTTTTTTTTTTTTGTAGTTTTTCAATTCTTCAAGTTCTAGCGTTTCAAAGAAGAATAGCTTAGCACATCAAAGGAGCTTATGCGAAAAAAATAGAAATAAATAAAATCCAAGTTAATTGCTTCATTTGGAATTCGCTTCAAACCACTGTAAGTCAGGGCGCTGTGATGCACTATTTGCATTAGTTTAGGGGTGGATTGCACTACATTAGCTAGGAATCCCAGGGCGTTGGGCTTTGACGCGAATCACTGCATAAGGATAATTACATGCATCATAGTAGTACTGTGTGCTTGCTTGTTATTTTATTTGCGTGATTGCTTTTTATTTTTGTTGAGTCAGTCGTTGTTTTAGTTTATTTTTCTTTTAGTTTATGTTGGGTACACGTTCAAATAAACCAGAATTAAAATCTTTCGATCTTGAACTTGCAAGCATCCTTAGAATTAGTAAGTCTTCAACCCAAGCTCCTAGAGCTCAGTTGAAAATAGACGACGAGTCGACTCCAAAACCATCGTCATTGTTTCAGGCTGAAATTCAAAGCACCCGTAAACGTTTAAGAAAAACTCGAACTTTGAACATAGAACCTATTCCAATGGCCAACATTGGAAACAACGGAAACAATGGAAATAACCATAATATACTTCCGCGGCCTCCGATTAAGCATTACTTTATTCCTACGACTTACATGCCACAAACATGTATTGATTTATCGGAGGCGACGACATCTCACTTTGAGATAAAGTCATCTACCATCTCGCTACTTCCTTCTTTCCATGGCCGCATTAATGAAGACCCGTACCAACACTTAGGGGATTTTCAAGATATCTGCCCTACTTTAAAAATTCAAAACTTAACTGATGATGAATTGAAACTGCGGCTCTTTCCATTCTCTTTAAAAGATAAAGCGAAGTATTGGCTCCAATATTTGGAACCGAATACAATTAAAACATGGGAAGCCTTACACACCGCATTTTTACAAAATTTTTCCCTATTATGCGTACAAATCAGATAAGGAAATTTATAACCTTTGTGATGCAAGATGGGGAAACGCTTTATGATACTTAGGAAAAGTTTAAAGAATTATTACACTCTTGCCCACATCATCAGGTTCCTAAGTGGCAATTAGTTCAAGTCTTCTACAAAGGGCTTATTCCCTCTGTTCGGAATACCGTCGATGTCGTTTGTGTGGGTACTTTCCTGCACAAAAGCGCCGACGAGGCATGGAAGATTTTTGAAACGTTAAGCGAGAACTCGATGCACCAGGCTGTGTCGGTACGTTCTGAAGGATACCTGCCATCGCCAAAAAGAGAGGTAAGAGTTGAGTCAAGTCATTCAATCGAAATACAAGAATTAAATAGAAAACTTGACCAATTTATGATGATGGGAAATAGGTCCAATTCACCTCCTCACGAAGTATGTGCATTGTGTTCTGCACCGTCACATAATATCTTTGCATGTCCTTCCGTATCTCAATTCCCATAATTCGTGGAGCAACACATTAATTCTATTCAACAATTCCCACGAAATAATTCTAATCCTGCGCCGCCTAATTTTTCTAATACTTATCGAACTCAGACTCAACAATATCAATACCAACAACCCAATCCTCGTCCACCTCCATGTAATAATGCATTTGAGGAGAAGGTGTTGGCCTCACTTGAAAACTTTGGGTTAGTAAACCAGTTAGTACATTCCCACACCCAGTCCATCGCAAAACTAGAGTCCCAAATGGGACAAGTAGTGAGTACATTAAACCGTTTGATCGAGAGTAAGTTGTCAAGTCAACCTATTCAGAAACCTCAAGGTCAATACGAGAATGGGGGTAAGAGTGAGCAAGTGAACGCTGTTTCGACTAGGACGACTATTCTGGAAGAGGAAGTTGTTGAATTTCTGGACGAGGGTGAGAAAAATTTAAACGTTAATTCGAATAAAAAAATGGGTGAGGACGTGAATCAAAGTAGAAAAGAAAAAGAACCGGTCCCAAATAATTATATTCCGAAAATGCCTTTTCCACCAAACGTTGAGGAACCGTCAAATTTTTCTAAGAAAAAGTCAAAAACTGAAGATATCCTAGAGGTGTTTAAGCAAGTCAAAATTAAAATTCCATTCCTCGATGCAATAAAACAAATTCCCAATTACGCTAAATATCTAAAAGACCTTTGCACGCAAAAGCGCAAAATACGCAGTCATACTCCGAAAAAAGGTCTTTCTCATAGAAAAAGTAAGCTCAGTTTTTCAACACGCTCCTCCAAAGTATAAAGATCCCGGTACGCCTACTATTTCATGTGTCATAGGTGATACTATCATTCATTGGGCACTCGTTGACTTAGGAGCTAGCGTTAATCTCTTACTTTATCACGTCTATAAACAACTAGGACTATGTGAACTTAAACCTACGGCCGCTACTATACAATTAGCGGATCGTTCTGTTAAAGTACCTAGAGGAATAGTCGAGAACGTCCTAGTTAAAGTTGATCAATGTTTTTATCCCGTTGATTTTATGGTCCTTAATACTGAACATGTTTTAGATGCTAGGAAATACACTCCTATCATTCTTGGTCGTCCATTCTTAGCCACCGCTAATGCGCGTGTCAACTGTCGAACAGGTGTAATGAAAGTGTCATTCGGGAACATGAACCTTAAATTAAACGTGTTTAATGCGGTTGATCAACCTCCTAAAGACGATGATTATCAATATATGGAGGGTAGTGAGGTTAGAAGAACGGTTGAACTTAGTTAGGACATAAAGGTGAGTGAGGAGAATAATATAGTAGAAAATGAGCAGATGAATTTGAATAGTACGGACCCTAATGACGAATTTACTTGAAAGGTTAGAAATCGATTTGAACATAATTCGGGAGAACCGTCGTTTGAATTAATTCAAAGCAATACTCTTTTTGATTACCACCGGGCTCTTCCTGATATCCTAAGGGGTACAAAGTCTAATTTTCTACCTCCATAAATCTTGAGCTAGAATGGTCTAGCTAAAGACGTAAAAGTTAGCGCTTCTTGGGAGGCAACCCAAGTTTTATTTCGTTCGTTTCTCTTAATTTTGATTGTTTTTGGTCGATTTTGAGTCCTTGTTGAGTTTTCTGAACAGGTTTGGGGGGCGGAGTAAAATTATTTTAAAGTTATTTACATAAAATAAGTTAAAATGAGGAAAAGACCACGTCGCGTGCGCGACCCGCTCGCGCAGTCCGCTCGCGCGAGATTCCCCTTTAGACAAAATTTTTTTAACTTTTTATTATACGAGCTCTCTGTTACATCTCGCGCCTCGAATTGCGCGCGCAAGGGGTTCGCTCGCGCGGCCCGCTCATGCGATTCTAGCACTTAGAAAATTTTCTAATTAAAATTCATAACAGGCCTCAACTTTTCCTCGCAGAGGAATTCGGGCGAGCGACGAGGTGGGGATTTCTCAATTTTTCTCTTTGTTCTCTTACCTCCTTTCTCCCACAACCTGGTCAGTTTTTTTTTTTTTTTTTTTCTGTTAGGTCTCTTTTTAGATTAAGTTTTTCTTCGCTTTGATTATTCTGTTTGTTTTATTTCCATTAGTTTTTTTTTGTTATAGATAACTTTTATTCAAAAAAAATAGTAATAGAATAAAAAATAAAAAATCTATTGATTAAAAAAAAAAAGCAAAAACAACCAAAAATAATAATATCTGTATATTTCTATTAGCTACTATTGTTTTTGTTGTTTTTTTTTTCTTTTGTCAAGTATTGACAAGTGATTAGTAGCTCTTTATGCAGCCATTGAATTTTATCGTCATATTTATACATTCACCTTTGTGATTGTCGAGATCGAGGTAATATCGTTCCTTCCTTACATCCTTTCCTTCCTTACGTCCTTTACGTCCTTTCCTTTCTTTCGTTTTATTGTTTCATTGGGGCAATGAAAGGTTTAGGTTTGGGGGTATGCACTCACATGCACATTAGTATATACACCAAATTTTTGAAAAAAATTTTCGATACTCGTGCTTAAATAAATGATGTTACTGATATTTTTGCAATCTTGATTTGATACTTCTTGTTATTTAATTTGAATTGTTATAGAATGGTAAACATGAAAATGTGGTTAAACATTTGTTAAAGTCATGATATGACGTTTTAGGTCATGTATCGTTCGAATCGTAGTTTTATATCATAGATTTGCACACAAACCTATGCACTGCACGTAGTTGCTTGAATACACGTTTGATGTGAACTATAATATGATTCGGATTTCTAGATAACACATGGTGGAAATTAAACCCGGTGAGCTTTTGAGCCTATCTTTTCTTTTTAGAGGGTTATAAACACATTGTGTTTGTCGAATTTCATTGAAATAGCGCATTAACTTGTTGTTTAGTCTCATTATTCTTGTCTTGGTTGATAGTCAAGTTAAAATATTTACTACCATGTTAAATAATCTTCCGTCGTAAATGTTGAAGAATCATATAACTATAGGACATGATTTTAGGCCTTCTTTGTTTGCTACTGACCGATAAATGATAAATTTCCTTAGTGTGCCCTTTGAGCCATTAAAATGCCATTTTTTCTTTAATTACCATTATCCTATTTTTGCTCCAATTTGGCCAACTTGGAGTTCACTCCTAAAAAATGATCAACTTTTAGTGGTGTTAAGGCGATGTGTGATTGACAAGAAGAAGAAAAAGAAAATAAGATGATGTTTGGTGTGGTTGCCTTGTTATTTATTGAATATTCGTTTCAAAAGCTACGAGGAGGAAAAGAATAGAGAAAAAGAAAAGAAATAAAAAGAATAAGGTTAAAAAAATAAAGAAAAAGAAACAGAAGGAGAAAAAATTGAAAGGAATGAAAAAAAGAGAATGAAATGATGAAGTTGGTGGAAGAGAGAATGAAAGAAATCGAACATGCCTTACAATGCCATTCTAAAACTACCTAATGAATCCTTTCTATCATTTTTCATTGCCCGAGCCACATTACAACTGGTGAAAAGTCCTATTTGATCCTAGAAACATGGTTTGGATATGAAAATGATGGGAGGGGGATTAAAATATGGTAATGATTAATTTTTCTTGATTGTTGGCGTCCTATCCATGAGACTGTTGTTCTTTTGTGTCATGCGTCTTTTTTGAGTCATATGTGAGCATTTCTTGTTTTGAAAACATATTTCCTGTGCTCCCATATATCGGATAAATTACACATGTTCTGAGCATTTCATTTGAGAGTGTAATTCATTGTGAGATTTGTAGTCGAAGCATAGTTAGACGGTTATCCCAATTATATTCCAAGTTCATGACAAGCGTGTGTTCATTTGACTACCATATCACACACGTGCAATTTGATGAGAAACTCTATTGATTTATACGATGCATGTGCTTGGGATTGCTTTTCATGATGTAGGTAGACGTTTGATTCCGTTTCTTCTTGTTCGTTATTCTATTTCAAATCATTATTTTATAATAAGAAGTATTGAACGTTATATTTTTCATTTTAATATTAAAGAAAAAAAAAGTTTTTAAATATATAATAAAATAAAGATGGTTGTGGGTGACTTGTTGACGAGAACCCTCACGAGACTTCACTCGTCCTACTAGGGACACCTAGGGGTTTAAAAGGCTTGTTGCATACGCTAAATGCAATAGTGATCCATGCGAAAATGGAGTAGTATTTTTAATTAGTAGTTTAATTTTTATGTTCTTTTTGCTCGAGGACTAGCAAAATGAAGGTTTGGGGGTGTGATCGGGAGAGAACAAATCATAATTATACGCCTTAATTCACATTTGTTAGTACTTTTTTATCCTATTTTTGTATATTTTTACTTCGTTTTCTATTTTCAGTCAGGATTTGGAGAAAAGTAAGGATTCCAAGCTAAATGGGGTGAATAAGCAGAAGAAAAGAAGCTGAAAAAATCACATCGCGCACAGTCTGCTCGCGCGAAATCCCAGAAATCGCTCGCGCGACCTCCCAGAATCGCGCTCGCGCGGCCCGCTCGGGTGATCCGTACGAAAAATATAAAACTCGTATTTCAGTGTACTGAACACTCCTACGCGAATGAAACTGCCTAATTACGTTTGGAAAGCTAAATACAGCAGTTTTAGTGCGAATTGGGTTAGGAAAGCTTCCAAGACTTGCTCCAAATCTATAAATACTCAATTATAATTTAATTCTTGGGTTAGCAATTATTATACACACAATACACAACTAAAACTTCAGCCATTGAAGAGAGGAAAGTAATGAGAAGAAGAAGAAGACCAAGGATTCCCATGGCCTCCTCCATCAACCTCTTGCCGTTCATCAATTCAATGGCTAACTAAACTCAAGATCTAGGGTTTCGATGAAACCCTAGCCAAGTAATAGGGTGTATTTTATGTTTTTATTTTAATTTTATTATGTATGGATGACAGTTACATGTTCCGAAGATTTTTATAAATAAATCGTGCTTTTATTGATTAAATCGTTACTTTCAAAGTTTACTCTTGTCTTAGATCTATTTTGATGGTAGTGTGCTCAATGATCTATGCTTGCTGTGCTTGTTTAGATTATTTACATGTAATGATGCTTAAATTGAATTGTGCTATCAAGTATCCGAATAGTCCATGCCTAGATTAGACGGATTATACCACAACCCTAGTTTAGTGTGGGATAATTCGTGCTAACCGAAGATGGATTATGTTGGTGCTTAAACCATAGTTATTTTCTTGACAGAGGAATTGGGCTTGTAGCTACAATTCCCCATTATCATCCAACTTAATAAGCTAAAGTAATTTGTAAATACCCTTATTATGAAGCTAGTGGTGGATTTGCAATCCTAGGCTACTTAAACTAATTATAAAAACAAATATTTAATTGCTTTCATAATTTAGATTTACTTTTATTGTTATTAGTTTAATTCAAATTAAATCAAAAATCCATTTTTCTTAATTAACTAAATTTAGGTTTTAAAAATTAAAATGCGTAGTATTCAACCTCTGTGGGTTCGACCTTTACTTCCACACTGCAAATCTTTTGAAAGTAAAGCATAGGTTAAACATACTTTTATATCTTGATTTTGACAAGATCACCTGCCATTGACCGTTTTGATGGAACTGGAAATCCAAAGAGCCATGTAAAATTGTGTATGAACATTTTTTAATCAATGGGCTACACTCATGAGCACATTGCAATGCTGTTCCCACAAACTCTCACGAAGTCTACACTATCATGGTTCCTTACCTTGGAAGCTTCCAAAAGTCGGGCATGGGAAGACATAGTTCGGGTATTCATTGATCACTATTCCTACAACCAAGAACTTGATGTCACTATAAGAGATTTGGAAATAACTCGGCAGAACAACAATGAATCATTCGCCGCGTTTCTGAGCAGATGGAGGAATAAAGTAGCCCAAATGACCCACCGGCCGATTGAAAAGGAACAGGTAAGGATGTTAATCCGGAATCTGCAACCGCTCTACCATGAGAAATTATTTTACCAATCCATCTCCACCTTTGAGGAATTGTTTGAAGTTGGGACTTGAATCAAAGACGCCATAAGGGAAGGAAAGATCAAAAAAGAAGAGCCTCTGAGTCAGTCAAAAAGGCCCAACACTCCCGCAACCCTCTGGATGTCAATGCCCTTAGCAGTCAACCTATGGCTTAACCTCCTAGGCTGTACCAACCTCCCAACCAAGTTAACTCTTCCAATCGCCCTTTCCCGAGGAAGCCTCCTCGCAACTTCGCCAAATCAAAAATCCCCCTCTCCTCAACCTTAGATCGCCTCCTTAAAAAGGGTCACCTCCAACTACTCCAGCCTCGAAATGCCCCGCTCCCACCGAACTGCGATATGTCCAAAAGATGCACCTACCACCAAGCCCCTGGCCACAACACCGATGATTGTATACGCCTTTGCCATGAAATACAAGACCTCATTGACCATAATATCATTGAGCCACCTCCAAAGCAGCCCCATATCACTCAAAATCCTCTACCAAACCACCAAAATATTAGCCTCATTGAGTCCAACCATGTATCCTTCAACCCTGCTACCTATGTCACCCCCTTAGGTCAACCTTTACCCCTCATTGACATCCCGGAGGGAATTCATCTGATTGAAGGAGGGGATGATGAGTGGCAGCAACAGCTGGCTGACGAACAAGATCTATTCTTTTTCGAAGAACACGATCTAGGGGTAGTGAACCTCAAATGGTATGATCCCGACAATGAAAGAGATGCTTCTATCAGGAATGAGCCAGAGAAACCATTTCTGGGAACAGATTGTGACTGGTTCAAAGAAGATGGGACTGTAGAAGGGCCTACTCCTGCCGAGATTGATCATCTGACTAGGTCAGGCCGTCATTTTTAGCCTCCACAGCCTACCATTGAAGCAATCGAAAAAAGTTCGATCAAAGATAAGGGAAAGGGAAAAATGGATGAGATCATCGAAGAAGACAATGAGTTGATAAAGTAGTTGAAGAAAACCCAAGCACATCTCTCGATGTGGGACATCATGGTAACATCCTACAAGCATAGGTAAGCTGTGTTGAATGCCTTGGCTGGAATTGAGGTTCCCATCGACGCTGCACTGGAAGACATGGTGGCTTTCTTGGGCTCACTCACCCATGACCCAATCATTACATTTTCTGATAAAGACCTGCCGCCGGAAGGGTCTACACATAATAATGCTTTGTACATCACTGTTATGTAAGGGACACCAGGTGCCATTCTGTCAGGTCGATACAAGCTCCGCCCTAAATATTTATGCTCTAAGGACTGCCACCGCCTTGGGGGTCAATATCCTTGACATAATACCATCTGTGCAATCCGTGAGGGCTTATGATAACACCATGAGAAATGTGATGGGGACTATTTCTCCCCGAATCTGGGTAGGATCATTGGTCAACACTGAAATCTTTCAAGTTATGGACATACCTGCCTCATTCAATTTGTTGATCGGAAGGCCCTGGCTGCATGTCAACAAAGTTGTGTCATCTACTATGCATCAAATGATCAATTACATTCATGAGAAGGAGGTAAAAATCATCCTCGACAATAGTTGGGATAATGAAGCTTTTCCAAACTACGCTCCCATCTTTGAAATCCAAATACCTGAGCTAGAAGAAGGAGAAATTGGGGATTCTTCATGGAAGAAGTCCACATAATCAATGACGAAGACAGGTTCCCTGAGATCCACTCTGCAGTTGTCAACATCATCCGCAAAATTAACTACTTCCCTGGAATGGGATTGGGCAGACGCCAGCAAGGGATTCGTGAGTTCCCTCAGGTCAAGGGGCAACAAGGCACTTTTGGGTTGGGGTACAAGCCCACTGAAGAAGACGTCGAGCTATAGAGGCCATGGAAGAAAAGAATGAGGAGTCTCCCACCATACCGCAAAACCTTGAATGGGCAATTCATCAAAGAAGGGGATGATTTCCCCTATTTGGGGTTCCCAAAACATGGATCCATCAGGCCACTAGAAAAAGGTACCCCGGGCTAGAAATCTTCGCTGACTGCGAAAGGCCCCAGTATCAAGATCCGTTCTATCCCGAAGAAATTGAGAAAACCCCAGAGGAAGACTGGTTAGAGTATCTGGACACTGAAGCTATCAAGATCCGTTCTAACTTTTTTTTAGTATACCTATTAATATATTTTTCATACTCTAGCCTTTCTAGCTCTTTATCTTCTTCAGTCCATGCCATAAGATTTTCTTCATCTTCATATACTGGGATACTCATTGTTGTTATCCTATATCCAACTATTCTTTTGTTTTCACTTATAGATCTTCTGCCAGAATCCATATTGATATTGTCTACTGACCTTCTTCCTAGACTTATATTATCGATTTCATCATTACTTTGAGAAGTGTTACCTTCTTCAAAGGTTTTACAAGTTTTTATTTTTATATTTCCATCTCTATCAATTTTTATGATATTTTGTTTCTTACTATTGATTTTAGTAGGATTAGTAAATCCTTCTATCCACCTATTTTCTAACTTGATTTCACTCGGGTTTATCCTCTTAGATTTTGTTCTTTCAATTTGAATTCCATTTATAGGTTCAAACTTATCTGCTTCTATTATTTTATGTTGCATTCTAGGATCTATTGTATTATCTAATTTATATGTTATCTTCCAAAATATTCTTAAAAGATAGCTAGTTTCATGCATATCTATTCGCACGGTTTTCAATTTTAACGTTAGGAATCTATTAACAAATCTATCGTGTAGGCTAACATAATATCATGGTCTACTTCCTATTGGTCCTCCGCATAGATTACTTTTTATTCCAATAATTATGGACCTTCCAAAACTTCTCTGTCAACGCATAAATATCCACATCGTGGCCTTTATCAAATAGTGGTGTTATCTGTATTTGGATACTTCCTATATGTATATATTTAAATTTATTATCATTATTGTTTCTTAGTATGTTTTCAAAATTAATTAAGTTGATCCCGCCTACATCATATCCACAATCTTTTACTTCGAGATCTCCTTCCATTCTCTCACATATATACTTACTCTTTAATTTGAAGATCGACTTTTGATAGATTTCTTCCTTATGGACCATAGGCACTATCCAATCCTTTGGTACTTCTTTTTCCTGGTCCATTTCAATTATAAACGTCCCGTCCCTTAGGTCGCCTATGCTTATCTCATTTGTCATCATGAAATTTATTTCTTCATCAGTATAGTAGTCTTCATAATCTTCTTCTTCTTCTTCTATATCGATCTCTTCTTCTACTATTTCTACTATACCTTTATTATTTCCTATTGCTAGTGTTAATGCTTCTTCCTCTTCTAGCTCTATGTAGTCTGTACTACCTAAGCTTCAATTAGCTTATTATTCTTCTTATTTCGACAGTGGTTAGCATAGTTCCCTATTTCTCTGTAAGCCCAACATTTTCATGTCTTCTTTCCTTCTGGGCGATAGGTACTTTTCCCAAAGAATCTTCTTCTTTTATTAAAGGCTTTTATGGTACTTTCTCTTGTATTTCTCCCCTCGTTTATTAAAACTTTTCTTTTTATAAAATTTTTTCTTTCTTTTATATGTCTTCCTATTTTCAGTGCATACCCATTGGTTGGACGATTGCCAACACTTTAAATACTATTTTTTTCATCCTTTTTTTTCTCTGTTTTATGTTAAGACGTTCTTGTTCCACCCATTCTCTAAGCTATCTTATTCGATTTCTTAAAGAATCTACCATTGTTACATCTAATTCCATTTCTTTTAACCATTTTTCATATTTTTCTTCGATATTTATATTTATGGAATAGGGTAGTTTATGGAAAAACATTATTAGATTATTTTTGTTTCTTCCTATTTTATAGTAATAATATGATACTCACAAATAGAATTTTTTAAATATTCCATATTACATATTTCTATATTATTAAGTTTTATTTTCCATACACGTGCTTGTTTATCTCCATAATACTCTTTTCAGTAAATTCTTCTTCTACATATTTTACAAACACATTTAGTAATGCCTCAGGTGTTGCTTCTTGACTCAGTGATGTTTTACTCTCTTATCCTAGATTGTCGTACTAGTTTGCTACTATCCCTGCAAGCATTACTCTCTTCTCAGGTATTTAATGTTGTTTTACTCTATTCTATGTAAATTAAACAGCTTTGTACACTCCAGCTGCTACTATGTATTGTGTATGTATGGTGCATCCCTCGCTTCAATTGTTTTACAACATCTCCAGCATTAGTCGCACAATTTATATCTAATATATAACCAGTATTGCTTATAGGTTTAAGTGAGACTTCTCGCATGTTCACTTCTTGTCTTGGTAAAAAGTTTCCAACATTAGGTGTTGTCATAAAACTCGGATTTCCTGTACCTAAGAATCTATAATTTCCTCCTGGTCTTCTTCTGTAGTCATAATCCCTAGGGGTTTCTTCCATTTGTTCTCTATTGAAATTTCTAGGGAAGCTATTTTGTTGATTTGAGCTTGAACTTCCTTCAGCTCTTACCATTGTTGTATCTGCATTGTTATTTTCTAACATACCATTGTTGTCTTCTAATTCTTCAAGAGGAATGTGTTCCATTTCCTCAAGACTAATTAATCCTAGTTGCTTATATAGGCTTTCTTCTATTTCTAATCTATTATTATTTATTTCTTCGACCTCGGTGTCATCCATCATGTCTACCTTCTACTATTTCTAAGACTATCTTATGTTTATCGTCTCCATTTTCTTCATTTTCTAACATTTCTTCTAGTTGTTCTTGCGTATAGATACTAAGACTCATTTCTGCTTTTAGGTTTTTTATGAATTGCTAATTCAAAAGGATTTTCTTGAGGATCCTCCCTAGAGGTGTCAAACGGGTCATGTTGGCCCGGCCCGAGCTGGGTCCGCTTTTTTCGGGCCAAAAATCGAGCTTGGCTCGCGAGGCCCTGTCTGGGGTAGGCACCCCCAATGGTGTCCACGACCCGGCCCAAAATGGAGAAAAAGTCCAGCCTGGCCCGAAGCCCGCCAATGCTCGAGCCAAATCATGACGAAAATGGAAGTGGCCCGCTAGCCAGGCCCGGCCAGGCCCGAACCGGAGTAGACCTGGGCCTTCGGTCCAGGGCAGACTCCCCCCTCCCCTCCCAAGCCTGGCCCGCTAGTCCGGTTGGGCCCGCTTTGACCGAGCCCAACCCGGCCCGTTTGACACCTCTAATCCTCTATACGGATAAGGGTAAGAATCTAAAGGCTCTTTGCCTTTTTCCTTAATTACTAGTTATTTTTCTGTTTTTTGTACAACGGTTTTTAGATGTCTAACTTCATAATAATCTCTTAACTCATGGTTTTTGAGATTTGTAACAAGTTCTTTTATAGTTTTTAGTAAACAATTATTTTGTTCTATTATAATTTGTAGCAATGTTGAATTATTTAGGTTATTAGAGGCTACTTCCTCTGTATATCTAATATTCATATAGTAGGTAATCACGCTCTAATACCAATTAAAGCGGAATAGCGTACTAAAGTAAGTAAATGATACCAATTTGGAAAGAAGCTTAAAAAGAAAAGAACAAAACTATAAATTACTAAATCTTTTGGGGATTTTAATATTATTACCAAGTCTACTAAGGGTTCTCACAATATAATATCTAAAAGGCTAAATGGATCACTTTGAAACACTTGTAAAAGTATAGGGAGGTGAAGTGTTTAGAATGAAAGTCCAGGGAGGCGAAGTGGAACTATCCCAAACTTTAGGGAGGTAAGGTTTAATTTATCCAATTTAATTTTCAAAAATATACCCTATCAAAATTTGTGCCCCAAATGTAGTTCTCCACACGTGGCAATGAGACCACCTTCAATAATGGTGGGATCACTTTAACATCTTTCAGTAAAAATCAAGTGAGTCCATTGCCATATGTGTTGAAACTACATTTAAAATTTGCTACTCTAGTCTTACTTTAAAATATAAACAGAAAAATATGTATCTATGGTTATCTAATGAACAATGGGTTACTTTATGAGCCACTGCTATGTAATTTAAGAGAGAGAGAGAGAGAGAGAGAGAGAGAGAGAGAGATTTACCCATATAGTTAGGCTCATTTTCACTATACCCCATGTGGTTCAAAAGTGTTGAACCTTTGTGGTTTTAGACTAAAGTAAACTACTATGATTCTCTCAAAATATTCTCATAAGAGAATTTAGTGTTAAAATTAGCCTCGCATAGAAAAGTTTTAAGTGTCAAAATTGATTATGCATAGGCAGTTAACCCCAAAAGTAGCCCCATATAGGAATTAAGTGTTAAAAATTAGCCCTGCATAGGTAAGCTAAATGATATTATTATCTCCACATAAAGGATTAACCCCAATATATACCTCACAAAGGCTTAGTTTGGCCCCCATGTGGTGCGCTTCTCCTTTTTTAAAGCACAATTTTATGTTAATTCATTTGGTAACTAGTTTATGACCTTTGCAAAAATTGAACTTAGGACTTTTTTGGAGGGAGCTTTTAAAAGCTCTAGAATGGAGCTTTTAAAAGCTCAAGGTTGTTTTTTGATTTCATGATGTCTTTATGAAGAGTAGTGTGTCACTTGTATAAAATTATCAAAGAACTTAGTAATAAATTTCATAAGCTCCTTTTAAAAAGCCACGTGGGGGCCAAACTAAGCCAAAGAGGGCTAAGTGTTAATCTGTTTGATCAATTTCAAAATTTTCATCAATTTTGAAGAAAAACTTAGTAGTTTCACTTTATTCCAAAATCACAGGAATTAAGGGTCCACTTTTAAACTACGGGGGTAAAGTAAAAATGAGTCTTTACCACAGGGTGTAAATTACATTTAACCCTATATTTTATTCCGGTAAAGTGTCGAGTGGAAATCCAAATCCATTGATGGGGGCAGCGGTTGAATTTTTATAAAACGGGAAATAAAATGCTCGGCATACACACTTTTGCACACTATACTTTAAATGCATGTACTTGTTTGAATTTTTCACACCTTTCTGTGCACTACTTACATAACACAGGATACATGCATTTAAAACTAGGTGTGCAAAAGTGTGTATTCCTAATAGTGCTCAACTGGAAAATGTCTTTTTGTTTTCGTTATTAAACCAAAATTTGAAAACGTTTTTTGTAAGAGAAACAAAAACATTACCTAACGCATATTCTGTTTTCATTTTAAAAAATAAAATAAAAATAAAATAAAAAATAAAAAAACGAAAAACGATAACAGAAATCAGAAAAGTTACCAAAGAAGCCCGCCTTTGTTCTCTCGACAAAGAATTTGTTCTAATATTAAGTGAGAGTGGAAGACCCCACATGACAACTTCATTTCAACACTGGAGGGTAGGAAAATCAGAATCCAAGTATGTTTTCTAAACTAGATTCGAACTACAGAAACTGCTCCCACTGTGCTCGTGCTCGTCCAATAATGACTTGAAAGCTTTTGACACAAAACTCAAAATTTTAATTTATTTCTCTTATTGCATTTTCTTTTTCTTCATGTTCACTTCACTATTTTCTCTTAATAACCAAAATAAAATATTTTTCCTCAAATATTTTCTTTTTCCTTACCTCTAAGTTTACAGAGCCAAATAGTTGCCTAAGATTTTCATGTTGCAGATGTAACATTTGTTGGAAACCAGCAACGGGACTTTTGACATATATTTAAGAACCAACTTGACTGAAAAGCTTACCATTATGTGCAAAGTCCAACCACGTAATATCTGTAATTTATTCTCATTCTAAGATTCTCACAAATGAAACAATTCCAAACATCGAACACCACAACTAAGGGGAGTCAGATAATTGGCTATTCCATTGCCAGCACAATTTTTGCTATTTAAAGTGAAGAAGAAGATTATGGTATCATTGGAAGAAGCAGTGTGGAGAAGCAAGTCCTTCCCTCCCAAGCAATCTATGAGATCAACTACTAATACGTCCAACACACGCCAGACCATAATCTAATCTAAGCTAATCTAATGACAAAAAATACACACCGTCAAGGAGCCATATTAAGGTGAAAAACTCTTCCAAGAAAGCAAAGCACATGGCACAGAAAATCCATGTAGTGAGAAAATACAACATTACCATCAAGAGAGAACCAACCCAGTTCTTACATACTAGATCTGCCTTCCCTAATCTCATCGCTCGGTGCCTTGTCCATTTCTAAAATCCTCCGCTCTGCGACTGCATTGTAGCCTCCATGGTCAAGATTTTCACGTCAGCCATCGGAATACTAGGTAAGATTCCTAAGTGCTCTTACCCTGTCCATTACCAGCCTATTAACACAACCCATCAAATCTTCCATTTTCGATTCCGAACCCACTCATTTTACAGTTAAATTCCCCCACCTAATCTTGAAAGGCATTCAAAATCACTTGGTTTTGGTCTTGCCATTCAACTAGTGAACTTCGCTCTCAATTGACTTTTCTACAGTGCACAATCGATTACTCTCCATGACTCAGCCCTCGATTGCTAGTATCAAGGCTCTGATACCATTTCAAATTCTACACCGAGTACGCAAAGTGGCTTATTGCCTTGAGCTACCTCCACCATCCCTAATCACTCCAGTAGTCTAGTGTTTCGTGTATCCCTTCTTAAGAAGTACATTCGTCAAAAAGTACAGGTATGCCCGCAATTACCTAAGCTGAGACCAAAAAGATCAGTTTTTGATTGAACCAATGGCAGTTCGGGATCCACTTTGGAGGATTACTCAGTCATTCATTCTAAATGTCCACATTATAATCTCAATTAAATTCCTTAAGGGACAGGAATTGCAGAAGACTGAGAGTATTGTCATGAACTGAGCAATAAGGAGAAACTAATCGTTGGGCTTCTATCCAAGTCATTGGATGTGTGACTAAGAACATAGGATATCTCACTCGACAACATCTAATCTTTTATGGGACGACGTCGTTTTGCGTACAACCTATAATAAGAATTAGTTACAACATATTAACACGGGTACTGATACGATTGGTTCGCTCATTCAGACAGTTAATTGTTGCAACTGTGACAGGTATAAAGAGCTGAATTGAGCTCTGTTTGTGGGCAATAACATATTCAATTTCATTCTCTCTAGTTCTCTGCCTCATTCCCTCCTCCTCCTACTTCTCCATTCTTATTCCTGACTGTTTCGAATTCAAATTACAAGCAAGTACACAACCGTAATAAATCAAGAATCTTACTATAATATGTGTTAGGCCTCATTTCTTTAAATTGGAAAGACTCCAAGATTTGCAGCTATGGCATTTTTGTTCAGCCCATCCCAAGCAACATATATCAAAATTTTCCTGGCACTTCACACACCATAGTCATAAAGATTTTAAAACCTGGATAAATTCTCAACAAGAAAATCACTAATCATTACAACTACAAAGATATACTAGTAATCAAACTAGTGAAACGGGAATTTAAAATCTAGGGCGATTTTTCATCAAATGAGCCAGTTCGCCACAGCTTAAATCCTGGATTCTTGTGATTACAAGGGTTGAAGTGAACGAAAGACTTCGATTTGTTTTCAAGCGAGTAACCAAGAAGGATATAGGTAATTCTCACTGCTCAACGCTGATAGTAAAAAACAATCGGTCCAAGTGGTAGGAGCCCAATTCATTATGAATTTAATCCTCAACAATGTTCTAAAAATCGCTAGGCGCTAGTCGGGCGGCGAAGGGGGACCTAGCGCCTAGGGCCCTAGGCGGACGCCTAGGCGGATTTGTTTTATAAATAAAATTAATTATATAATAGATATATATACCAGTTATGTGGTGTTAATTAAAATAAATTATAGATTTGTGGTTCAAATAATAGATACATATATAAATATATATAAAGGTTATGTGGTGTTTTTTTGAAAATAAGTAAAGATTATTAGAAGGTTTTAATATTTAAAAAACTATTAGGGATCTCTCCATAATTAACTTAAACCTTAGTGTGTATATATATACTAATGTTAGGGTTTTTTTTCCAAAGAGTCGGACCCAAATAAGACTCTCTAGCATTCTCACCCTAGCCCGCCTAGCACCGCCTAGCCCGCCTAGGCGCCGCCTAGCCCGCCTAGGCGCCGCCTAGCACCGCCTAGCCCCGCCTAGAGGCCGACTAATCCACTGGCCGATTTTCTCAAACGCCTAGGGAAAATCTCGGCAGCCGGCACCGCCTAGCGCCTAGGCCGATTTTTAGAACACTGATCCTCAAACGAATTAAGGGTATTGCTAAATGACATTACAGAAAATTATAGAGAACTACAGGGCCAGTATGATGCATTTTCAGTTTTCAATTTTCAAATATTTGAAAAGAGAAACTAGTTCATATATTTTTCTCTTGTAAAAATGAAAACATAAAATGAGTTTGGTCCAACATGTTTTACATTGAAGAGAAGTCGAAGTCGAAGTCGAGACGAAACCTTTTTCTTTTTCAGAATTTCAGGAAACAACTTTTTTTGGTTTTCGTTTTTGGTCAAATTTTGGAAACATCTTTTTATAGAACAAAATAAAAAGGGTATCAAACACATTTACAGTTGTCGTTTTCTAAAAAATTGAAAACAAAAACAAAAAACAGAAAACCGCAGCGTTACCAAATGGGCCCATATCTTTTATTTAGAACTATGGTGTAGAAGTTGGACTAGAATTAGCTTAGATGGGATATGGGATTGGAAAGTATACAATCTACAATACAAATTACGAATTTCTTGCTATGTCAACAGAGTTTAGCACGTGTCTATAAAATTGACGAAGCACCTAGTCTTATATAACGGGATTTTGATATCCACAAAAAATGGAAAGTAACACGAGCACTGTATGAACCTGTTCGATAAAAATGATCAATTCCCATATAACAGAATTCACAAATTTTCCTTGATTCACGCAGGGATCCAAAAGTTGTCATTTGCCACAAATTGAACTCGAATAATTGTAGTACTCATTTGCCACACATCACACACGCACACACACACACACACATATATATATATATATGGATATCCCAAGTAATGCAACTCTACCAGTACAATGGCCTTGAAGAATATGAAGCCAAATATTCATATTTAAGGAGGAACTATGATCAGGAGGGCCGAGAATCAGGTCCATCTCCGTTGGACTGTGTAAGAGAAAAAGAAAGAGAGAAGAGGGGTTGGGGAGACGGCCACAAGTGCGAACGCAATGGAACTAGTGAGATACACGTGTAATCAGAATCTACTAAATTAATAATTTTTCAGATAAGAACTCATACAACACTATTTTCATTCAATAAAAGTACACTGCAAGCTTTCAGAAGCTTAATAATATGCCTAAGTGCCTAGAGATAAGCATTTCCATTACACGATTAAAAACATTACCAAACTGCGAGAGATCAATAACACGTACTAATTAAAATCAAAATCATAACTTGTATAACCATAGACATGGAATAATGCATCCAGTACCTTATCTGGAGGGTGAGTCTGACTGAGTTGCTTCTTGTCTTGGTCTTCTCTTTTCAGGAGGAGGGCCATCTCTTCGTCTTTCGTATCTTCTACTATCATATTTGGATTGTCCTCCTCGTGACTTTGGTTGATAAGTAGGGTACTTGCAAGGAATTATTTCCCCATTTATATATTTATCACCTAAACCACAAAACAGAACCATTAATGAGAAGGGTAAAACATGTGTATTTTAAAGCTCGGTGCAGATATTTAGTGAGGGTAAGGGAAAGAAAACACCAAGGTACGTACTTTTCTTTGTTTGGTAATATGAGAACGGTGAGGGCAATAGGTTGGGAAAGAGATTACGAATTTTGAATTTTGTGAGTCACTTCCCTTGTTCTTTTACTGATCACTATTATGTTTTGAATAATTTTAATTGCTAAATGTAAATTAAGCATTGATGAATACACTATGGAAATAGTTTTCCTTCTTGTTTTCTTTTCCTTTTCCTTCACTAATGTCGCAAACCAAAGTATTACGAACAAGTGAAGAAAACTGACCTCCATAATCCTTATTTTTAACATCTATGTATGAATCAGGCAACACCCAAAGAACTCCCGGCAATCCTACATAAGGAAAATATATATATATTAAATCACAGAAATAAGCAAGTACTATATATTTTGAACCATCAATGCCGTGTCATATATACATACCTTTGAATTTCTCAGATGTTTCTTCGGATACAGTGCACTGGAATCCAGTGTATGTGGTTGTACTGAAGGCATACATATTCTTTTTTGCTTCTTCCATGCTGTCAACGAACAAAAACTAGTGGTTCAGAAACAAAGTGGTTGAGAATTAAATCCCTGATAGACAACATTTCACAATTGCAGTTGGTATCTCTAAAATATTTTGTTTCCAAACCAGTGTTACCTAAAATCGGTCAAACCCTATCAATCCCCGTTTTGGAACAATCATTCCACGCTAGCGAACTGGATCGCCTCTTTCGGTGTTCCAGCTTTAAATCATATAATGTTGTAATAACACTACCAAAATCTCGTGATATTGTAAAGATATCATCTACCCATTTAGGCTTTGACTTTTAATGTGTATATATGTATACATTCATATGAACATATATGAAACTGGTCTAGAAAAAATCATTTCACGTTTCAATCAACTACAATACGTTCCGTGTGAGCGATCCGGAGAAGGGTACCCCCACCGTACCACATTCCATAGCCGGTGGCGATCCATGTTACCGTTCTCCCACCATACCACATTCCATAGCCGGTGGCGATCCACGTTACCGTTCCTCGTACCGAATCGATCCGCGATCCAGGTAACTAAATTTGTTCCAATCCCATTGAAATGAACCCTGAAATTCTATAGTTTTCTACCAGCATTGTAATTGTCCAATGTATATCCATCTCCTCGGACTTAGAGACAAAAATGAAAAATTCAACTCATCGAGACCTAAGGGCGCATTTGGAATGACAACTTTGTAATGCATTCCACCAATTGTAATTACCTTAGGGCGTGCTGGGAATGAACTTTTAATGCATTCTCAACAAATATGATTACATTATCCTCTTCATATTGAACTTATTCAAAAATACATTTTGATACAATTTTTACTTTTTCAAAAAAGCAAGTCTTGCTTGCTTCTCTCTCTCTCTCTATTATTTTATAACAACATTAATACATCTACAACAAAAAAAAAAAAAAAATTAAAAATGTAACTTCATTATCAACTTATTTTAAAGATGTATTCTAGTAAAATTTTTACTTTTTCACAAAAGCAAGTATTCGTGCTTTTAAGTTGGAGATGATGTTTTGCATGAGGACATGAGTTGGGGGTAGACGAAACCCCATGCTCCTCGACTTCTCTAGAAAATAACTTTATAATGTTTCTATCTTCATCTCTACGGCTCTTTTAGATTTTTTCTATAATATAAAAATATATCAACACCGATACACTACTATGAAAAACAAAGTCCCATTCATACCAAACGGAGCAATACTTCTCATTTTCAACTTATTTTAAAGATGCATATATATACATTTTTTATTTCCCAAAAAATCAAGCAGTAGATGCTTCCACATTAGGTTGGAGATTGTGTTTTGCACATGAAAACACTCCTTAACTTCTGTATCAAGTAAAGATGACTATCATGTTTCTATCTCACTATCTCTTCTCCCCTCTTTCATTTTCTAAACTAGATCAAAATTGTTATATGTACCTAAGAGTGATTTTGAAATGAAAACAACATACCGCGCCAGTAATATTTTAGCTAAGTATAAACAAATGACTAGGAAGCAAAGATTCTTCTCAAAGGTCAACGCACCCGCACCCGCACCCAATTTGCAAGCGCACCTGCAATGGTGTGAATTCTTCTCGGAAATGGCAGGGTGTTTTTCCAAAATATTTTTTTAAAAAAGGGGGGAACTTAACATACTTTTAAACATTTTGAGTCAAATTAAGAATGTTGAGTTGGATTATAGGTCAAAAGGCTATTATTGCTTATTTATGCTTGTTATTTGTAGTAATTACCTTCAAAAAATAAAGACAATGCATAGTATATAAAATTTTATAGGAAATTTGTAAAAGCAACCCCCCCGCACACACGCCCTTGGTTTTTGGAAAATTCACGAATCCCCTGCACCCACGTCCCCACATCCAAATCCTCACACGGTCGCACCCGAACTGGTGCTTCCTACACAACTAAACTCAGTATAAAAAAATGAATGATGACTCAGATTTCCCATTTCAAGTACAAATTTTCAAGTAACTAGGAGTTAACTTTACATGTATTTTGTTGGATTCTAAGGTAATTGAGATTGGGTTTTTTTTTTTTTTTTGTTGGTCTACAACAATGAATCAATGCGTACAAACAGGTCCATAAAAAGCTCATTTTAGAGGGTATCCCTGTCATCTTACGCCCAGAGTATCGAAAAATAACACAATTAAACCATCAATAAACAGTCCATGAAACCATTTTGAAGCAAAACAAAGAGCGCATAAAAGGGGAAGAAAATCAAAGAGCAAACCTTCCCACAACAGTAGCGAGCGTATTGAGGTAGGTATCAATCATCTGGTCTCTGGTGGGTGCAGGGTCTTTTGGGAACTCCATGACAATGAGCCAATGGTTGTAGTCACAGCCAGGTAACATTATCGTCTCCCTCGGCTCGTTGCTGCTACTCCTCTTCGACGAATATTCTCCGTCTAGGGCGGCTCGAACACGCGACGACGATGATGTGGAAGCACCATGATAGGTCGAACGAGTTGGGAGGTGGTGGTGTGTCAGTGAGTTGAAACGGAACGAAGACACGAGTTGAAACCCAGAGGTTATTGAGGGTTTTGGAATCGAAGGTGGTCTAGGGGTTTTTGGGACCCTAGGGTTCGATGATGAGAAAATTAGGGTTTTCGGGAGGATGAGAGAGACGTTGCAAGTGGAGGCCATTGGATTGGAAGTTGGAGGTCACTGAAAGAAAGAAAGAGATTAGGGCATTTATACAAGAGCCCAGATTTTTTTATTCAGGCTTTACTCAAAATGAGCTGTGTTGGGCCTTCTTTGGGTCTAAAATTTCTGCTTTCAGTGACCACAGTTTTATTGGGTTCTACTCTATGCTTTAAGTTGGGATCTCAATCATCCAGGGCCCATCTCCCTCTTCTTTATTATTATTATTATGTGTTTCTTACAATTTTTAGTTACGGCCCGTTTGGTTCATAGATTCTTAGGGTGGATTTTGATTCTACCTGAAGATTACTAGTATAATCTTAAAATATATCTTTATTTGGTTCATAGAATGTTTAATGAATTGTGAGTCCCACTAGATTTAAAATCCACCCAAAGGTGGAAAATATGGTGGATTATAAATCCTAGCTTGGAGGTAGTATTCCTAAGGATTACTGGGGTTTTTATTTACTATTTTCATAATACCTAAACTAGCCTTTATTAGACTATTAAACAAACAAATAATGTGATCAGAAAAAATTTATGACTATAATTATTATAATTTTCTAAAGTGGAGAGATTGGTAGATAAGATTGTTTATGATGATTTTCTTATGCTTGAAACATTATATTTGATATTAATTTAATGACTGAATTCAAATTTTGGTTGCAAAATGTTAATGATTGAAAAGTATATATGATATTACATTAACTACATATTTGGCATATTATGATTTGTACGCTAGACCTATACATGTTTTATGCTTAAAAATATAATATATCTTTTGTTATTATTCAAATATATTTAAACTACAGGTAATAGTTTAGACTCGTGTTCATGTCTTAATTCCTCTATTTATTTCATTTTTTATGTGTCATTGATTTTTAAATTTATACCATTATTTTTTTTAATCACCCTCCATTTTTAGAGGGTTGACAATTTGATTTTAACTCATACATTCTTTTAGCCTTCAAGGGTAGCTTATGTATTTAACAATATTTCCATTTCATTTTCCTTGACCCAACCAAACACTGGATTCTAAATCCAACTAGAATTCTATTGATGAACCAAACATTCTGCAGGGATTCAGATTCCTGGTAAAGTGATTACTAGTATTATGATTCCTAGTAATCAAAATCCATCTAAAACAATCCGTGAAGCAAACGGGCAGAGCAATGCTATCATATGTTTTCCAACTTTAAGGCTTTGTTTGGTTCTTGGATTTAGTGAGGCAGAATAAAGAAAAAACAAAGATCAAAACCTTTTTCCTTTAAGAAAGAAAAGAGAATAAGTTGAGAGATAAATGAAATATTTTTTTGGATATTGTGAGTCATTTCTCTTCATTTATTTATACTAACTAGCATGTAATCCATGGAGTTTACATTGAAAGCGATAAGGATATATGACCGTGGAGTTTACATTGAAACGGATGTATTCGTGAATTGAAAATGTCCAAAAAAGTTTATGCTTTCGTAATTCAAATCTGCAGCAAAATGTGGAAATTGTAGTAAACGTGTTCAGAAATGTGAAAAACCATTACAGAAGGAAAGAGTTACAATAATTTAATATGGTGGCAGAACAAAAAAGGTTTTATTTTTAGATACTAGTGATTAGATGTGCATATACATGTGTGTATATATTGGTCATAATAGTAATTATTCGACTCATTTTATAATTTGCAACGATAAATTAATAGGTTGAAAATAATGGACTTAATCTTGTGCGAATTCTCCAAAATTGAAAGAATGTAAGTAGTCACAACAGTTAGGAAATGGTTGTGATACATCCACATAAAAAAGGGTAGTTTGGGATGCATGGTGCGGCTCATCCAAGGGCTAGGAGATGTGTATTGATGCCCATCCAACGGCTGGGATTAATCCATAAAGGTAAAGTTGACTTCTGGATAGCACAGTTGGCGCATTAAATGCGCAGTAAATGAGCTATTGACTGGTAGAGCCGGTCATGTTCACCCCTTGTGTTGTAAATGTTGTTCCTGTGTAATACATTTGTTCCTGTATTAATAAGACTTGTTTCTGTATAAAGAAAAGTTGTTTCTGAGGACAATTTTTGGACATAATTGTACGTAATGTAACTAATGTGGTACCATATCAGTGTTCCTTTGTAGAATTTAAGTGACACACTTGCACACACTTGTACCTAATGTAACCAATGTGGCACCATACCAATATTCCTTTGTAGAATTTAAGGTTGTTATTAAATAACAACACACCAACCACACAAATCCTAGGATATATAACATACCAACCACTATAATCCTAGGATTATTTTGAAAAACTTCACTCTTCCAAACCAATTTAACTGTAGCCATTTCTTGGAGAAAGAAGATTTATTTTTGGAGCACAAGAGAGAAGACAGTGGTTTGTTGGAAAAAAAAATAGATGTGAAGGTTGAAGGTTTTTTTTGGAGCACAAGAGAAAGGACAATAATTTGTTGTTTAAAAAAAAAGAGGTGAAGATTTTTTTTGGAGCACAAGAGAGAAGATAATAGGTTGTTGTAAAAAACAAAAAAAGAGGTAAACATTTGTATGTTCTTACTTTGTATTTATTTATTTTTATTGTAAGATTTGTAGAAATATGAGTGTTTCTTACTTTATTTGTGACAAAAATAAATATTAGTGAAGTAAAAATAAATAAGAGTTGTCTTACTTAATTTGTGAAAAAAATTAATATTAGTGACTAAGAGTGTTCTTTATTAGTATAACAAAAATTAGTGAAGTGAAAATAAATAAGATACACCATTGAAATACATTTTGAAATGCATTTTCTTACAAACGTTTATATGTTAATCATGAAACAACTAGGGTACAAAAAGTGTAAATAATGTATACACACATGCATACGGGTCGAGTAAAGGACATACCTTGCGGAATATACCCAATCACAGATCGTCTTGGCGGCGTTGTTACAAGCCCGACGATAATACCCACGAACTGCAGCTCTTTAGTGCTTCCGTGTACGCTCTTGTGCTTCGAACGGGTCGTGAGAATGCCTACTAGAGACACCCCCTTTGTATCCACGCGCTAAATCCCAAGCCCTAGTGTGATTTGGCTAGAGAGAGAAAGTAACCCGAAGAGAGAGAGAGAGGGAGACTCTTTTGTTGTGTGTAGAGTTGTGTTTATGTGTGTGTGTTATACACATATACATATATATACACACACATATACATGCCCTAGGACTCCAAGTTATAATCCACATAGGATTTCTTGGACCCTAAGATAAGCCCTTGGACCCGGTCCATAGATTATGTGGGTGACCCATAACCCACAAAAAATGCTAACAAAAAGGATACATAATATTTTAATCATGAAACAATAATGGAACAATATTTGTTTAATGTATTTACAAACATTTTTAGGAATAAGAGTGTTCTTATTATATTAGTACCAAAAAAAAAAGTGAAGAAAATTAGTGAATTAAAAATACGAAAACAGTAAGGGAACAAGAAGGAAACAAAATTTCTTCATCGGGGAACAAGTAGGGTACATAATTTATTAATCATGAAACAGTTACGATACAATATTTCTTAATCATGAAACAGCTAGGGTACAATATTTTTATCATGGAACATTAAGGGTACAGAATTCCTTAATGAAGAAACAACAAGGGTGCATAATTTCTTGATTATGAAACAATAAGTATACAGAATTCCATAATCAAGAAACAATAAGGGTACATAATTTCTTAATTATGAAACAATAAGGGTACAGATTTCCCTAATCAAGAAACAACAAGGGAACAGAATTTCTTAATTATGAAACAATAAGGAAACATAATTTCTTAACAAGAAACAACAAGGGTACATAGTTTCCTAATCATGAAATTCATATCATCGATCATTCAGAAAAGATGTCCAAACCAGATAGAGAGCCATAGTATTCATAGCAAAAGAAAGGCTGTCCATCATCTCTGATTAGACACTCAGGAAGAAAACGTTGAAAATCCCCATCAACATCATCTTCATTAAAATCCGGTAGATTGGGATATACATCAGCGTAACATGGATCATCTTCAATATCTTGTATGGCAAAGACTGGTGGGTCGTAATACTTTTTTGCATCTTCGATTGCATGAAAACGATGCAATCGCCGTTTCATCTGTCGAATTTCTTGCTTCAACAAACGTATGACTTGATCGTCATCCCTATTCGGATTTTCCATCAAATCAGCAGCTCGAGAAATTGGTACTGGCAACCCATGCCAACATAATATACTTCGCATTCACACCTTATGCTAAACAATTTTGTCCATCGTAGATCATCTCCAATAAGGACTGCATTGTTTGGCAGTCGAGTGTGAGCGTCACCAATGATTATGTGGCCAACATTGGATAAAGAGAAATTATAAGGTATTAGGGTGTTGACAAAAGGACGTCTTTTGCCATACCAAGTTTGCTCTTTAGGATATGTGTAAGAGCAATATATATGCCATACATCGGTAATTGAAGGAGCATTACTAGCCCTTCTTCCCCTTCCTCCACTTCTCCCTCCACCTCTACCTCTTCTCATCCTAGGGAGATTTGAGTACACAGTATAGAGTATGAATTGTGTTGTTGCTAGCAACTCCTATTGCTTTTTATAGAATATGAATTGTGATGTTGCTTGAAACTGAAAATGACTACACCTGCTATCACTAAGGATTTCATAGAAGAGACAGTACTATGAATAAGATATGATGGACACTTCCAGTGAGTTGTCCCATCCTTAAAAAAATCTTTGAGTTATTATTTCACGAACAGTTCTAGTGAGTTGTCTACATCTCTCAATCACTTAGGCTTAGTTTGGCCCCCACGTGGTGCTTCTCCTTTTTTAAAGCTCAATTTCATGTTAATTCATTTGGTAACTAGTTTATGAGCTTTGTAAAAATTGAACTTAGGGCTTTTTGGGGGGGAGCTTTTAAAAGCTCTAAAATGGAGCTTTTAAAAGCTCATGGTTGCCTTTTGGTTTCATGCTATCTTTTTGAAGAGTAGTGTGTCACTTGTATAAAATTATCAAACAATTTAGTAATAAACTTCATAAGCTCCTTTTAAAAAGCCACATGGGGGCCAAACTAAGCCTTAGAAAGTTGAAAGTTTGGTCAGATCACTGAAAAAGCTGTCATTTTATGAAACGCTACAGTAGGATCTGGACAGTTCCTGTGAGTTGTCCCATCACTTAAAAAATCTCACTTTTTATAGTTTTGGAACAATAAGTGGCAATAATATTATGGAACAATATTAGAATAACAAATACTTATTGTTAATTAAGAAACAATTAGGGTACATAATCTTTTAATCATGATATACAAGTGTATAGGATTTATTAATCAAGAAACAACAAGGGTACATACTTTCTTAATCTAGGTTTAACAAAGGTACAAACTTTCTTACTCTAGAAACAATAAGGGTACAGAATTTCTTAATCAAGAAACAACAAGGGTACAGATTTTCTTAATCAAGAAACAATAAGGGTACATAATTTCTTAATCAAGAAACAACAAGGGTACAGATTTTCTTAATCAAGAAACAATAAGGGTACAGAATTTATTAATCAAGAAATAATAAAGGTACAAAATTTCTTAATCAAGAAACAACAAGGGTACAGAATTTCTTAATCAAGAAACGACAAAGGTGCAGAATTTCTTAATCATGAAACAATAAGGGTACAGAATTTCTCAATCATGAAACAACAATGGCACAATATTTCTTAATCTTGGAACAATAAGGGTACAGACAATAATTTGTTATATGCATACATTACATTTATTAATTGTTGTTTGTTTTGTAACATGGTAAATTTCAATGGATGGAATGCGGAGATCTAAGGGAAAGTCAGTATGCATAGAGGTCGATGAAGAAACATGTTTGGGAAATGATTTAGATGATGAAAGCGAATTAGAATACACATATAATATTCATACCGGGGTTGGCAGTATTGATCCTCAAGCTGAACAAAGTAATGCCGTTCAACAAACCTTCGAATGTGCTTCAGACCAAGCACTGAATGAATTGACCCTAGATGAAGTCATATGCATGACATTCAAATCCGTGGAAAAAGTTGAAACATTTTACAATAGTTACGTGAAGGTGGTGGGTTTTAGTGTACAAAAGGATTCAATGAAATACGGAAGGGACAAATTAGTGTTATTGAGATGTTGGGTGTGTTCTAAAGAAGGGGAAAGGTCCCAAAAATATTTAGATCGTGAGGACAGATCGAGGGAGCCCAAACCCCTAACTAGAGTTGGATGCGGTGCACTCCTCTGTATCAAATTGCATAGAGCTTCTCAGTATTATGTTGTGACAAAATTTGTTAAAGACCACAACCATCCGCTATGTACTCCTCAATGTGTGCCTTTCCTCCGGTCGCACAGGGAAGTCCAGACAAAAGACAAAACTCAAATTAGTTCAATGCGCAGTGTCGGTATCAGACTTAGTAAGATAATGGACTACATGGTACATCAAGCGGGTTCATACAAGAAGGTTGGGTTCATTCAGAAGGACTTGTACAACTATATTGAAGTTGAACGTACATCGAAACTTATAGATGGTGATGCCGAGGGAGCACTAGCGTATTTGTGTTCTAAAGGCGAGAGCGATCCAGATTTTTATTACAAGTTCGAGGTGGATGAGGAGCATCGATTGTCTAGGTTGTTTTGGACAGATGCAAGATCCCGTATCGACTACGACAGATTTGGCGATGTCCTAGCATTTGATACAACTTACCGAACAAATGCCTATAGGAAACCATTTGTCATACTTGCAGGCGTCAATAATCATTTTCAAACTACAATTTTTGGTTGTGCATTATTGGTCGATGAAACCATAGACACCTACATTTGGGTTTTGGAGACCTTACTTGATGCAATGAAGGGTAAGGCTCCGACTTCTGTACTAACTGATGGAGATAAGGCGATGCGGCAGGCAATTCTTCGCATTCTTCCTAACTCATCACATCGGTTGTGTCAATGGCACATACAACAGAATGCCGTTACAAACATTCGTGTCGCAGGGTTTGGTAATGATTTTGACAAATGCTTGAAGAGATATTGTACGGGCAAAGAGTTTGAAGCATCAGGGCAAGAGTTACTTGACAAGTATGGGCTACACCATAACAAATGGATGATAGAGATGTATGAAAAGCGTTCAATTTGGGCCGAGGCATACTTGAGGGGCCAATTTTTTGCCGGTATGAAGAGCACGCAAAGGTGCGAAGGGATTAATTCTTTTTTAAAAGGGTTTCTTAAAATCCGAATGCGCCTTTACGAGTTTGTTAAAAATTATGATAGAGCACTTAGATGGCTTTGCCACAATGAAGCAAAGGCGCACAATGATACGGAGCAAACACATCCAGTTATGGCCACAAACTTGAGACCCATTGAGGAGCATGCTGCCAACATATTCACTAGAACCGTTTTTATCATGTTTAGTGGTGAAATTAAGCGTGAGACTAAGTACTTTATGGTGGAAAGGGTGAATGGGCCGACGTACGTTAATTTTTACCTGTCCAAATATCCATAGCCCACTTCGCGATGGAATGTTATTTCAGATCACCATGAGGGGACAATTAAGTGTTCTTGCATGTGGTTTGAATCTGTTAGAATACCTTGCTGCCATATGATATGTGTAATGAAAAATGAATACATGCAGGAAATCCCTCTTAGTTTTATTACACCAAGATGGTTGAAAAGTGGCCCGGAATGGGCGAAAACAGCAAAATGCACGTCTCTGAATTGGAATAATTTTCAGCACACTCAAAGTCAAATTGCACGTCTTGATTTGCTCAATTCGAGGTACAAAGACATGGGGCACTATGCTGTCTTAACGGAGGAAGGATGGGCCGATGCAAATGATACAGTCACAGAACTAACATGCCGTTTGAAGGACCTATGGAAGAAGAAGAATGGGACCGTAGAGTTTAGTACCTGTTTCGATGTAAAAGACCCAGCCCCAGTCGAAACAAAGGGAAGTAAAGGGGCAGGCAGAAGCAAACAAAATTTAGAGCGTTGTGGTTATTGCAGGTAGTTTCTTAAACACAACTTTTATTTACCTAAAATTCACATGCATATCAGAGGCTCAATACTTCTTACTATTGGCACAACAAAGGTACAAACATGCTTATCACAGAAACATAATGGGTACAAAAAACCTGATCACAGAAACATAGCGGGTACAAAAATCTGGGCACAGAAACTAAATGGGTATAAAAAATCTTGTCACAGAAACATAATGGGTACGAAAATACTGATCATAGAAACATAACTGGTACAAAAAATCTTATCATAGAAACATAATTGGTACAAAAATGCTGATCACAAAAACATAATGGGTACAAAAATGCTGATCACAAAAACATAATGGGTACAAAAATGCTGATCACATAAATATAATGGTCACAAAAATGCTGATCACTGTACTATTATCACTATACAATTACACAACCCCAAACCAATTTGACTAAACTTGATGACCAGTTCCAAAACCAAATAAATCCTGCACAAAAAAAAAAACAAACAAAAAAGCATGTCAAATAAAAGAACAACACAATTTTATAAGTAGTAAGGAAATGAAACAGTCAATATATTATCATTTACATCTTCTATGTGTTGTACTAATAAACATTGATGTTTACAGATGCGTTGGACACACAAGAACAACATGCCCAAAAAATCAACCAAACCGGTCCTCTGTACAAGATGATACTGAACTTGAAGGTGGTGGACGGGCTACTACTAGCCGAAGAAAGAACTTATTTAGTAGCCCAAATACTACATCTACAGACCGTAGGATGCATACTCCTTCCAAAACTGATACACGCACAACAAATGTGAACATTATGTTTGACGACACTCCAAACTCTAAGACTTCAGGATACTTATACAGCGGTGTCGTTGACGGAGCAACTACAATGAACACATCCACTTCAAGATTCGACTTAAATAGTATCGATGAGGTAGGAAATATCATTACTCATATTATTTGGAAATGTACACTTTTGTCTTAGTTTTTTCTTTATAAACCTTGTAAATGATTCCTTGCAGCCCAACAGTAATTGCACATGGGGTTTTGAGTTCAATGGTGGAGCAACTACAACGACCAATCCATCGACTACAATAAACACTCCATCCACTACAATATTTGACTTAAATAGTATCGATGAGGTAGGCAACAGTAATTGTACATGGGGTTTTGAGTGCGATGAAAACTGATTACTCTCATTAGAAAACCCTAAACCTTTCAGTGTCTCTCTTTACGAGTATCTCATAGTCCCTCTCTCTCTCTCTCTCTCTCTCTCTCTCTCTCTCTCTGTGTGTCACTAAGTTATGGATTGTTTAGGCAGCTATCCAACTGTAGTGCATGTCATATGTATTTCTTTCCAGTGAGTTGTCCTTCATATTGGCTAATCATGTCATATATCGGAATATCGGAGTTCATATTCTATTTCCTTAAATTCCAGTAAAGTATCTAATTTGGTAAAAATAAATCAGTAGTAAATAAAAAAGTGAGGAAGGAAGTAACTCACTTTGGGATATACTGTATGTGCTGCAAATTTTTTGAGTACCTCTACCCGTTTACTGTTATGCTCAGATTGGACTAGGTCCACAATTGTTCTTGCACGGGCTTCAGCGAATCCAAACTACAAAGTTGTTATAAGTTATAAATATTCTATCCCAATTACTATGGTAGTTAAACAATAATCTAATGAATGATATTTACCTTGAATTGAATTCCTGGCCCAAGATCAAGAATTTGCATGTACAGAATTACATATAGGCCGCAGTCATCACTATTACAAAATTCTAGAATTAATTAGTGTATGGCTGGTTGTGAAAGGACGGATGTCAATAAATTTTGAAGTGAATACTTACCCATTTGGTTGTTTTGGGAGCCATTCCAATCTCTTGATTGGAAATTTAACGATATTTGTATTATAATCATAACCATAGTACTGCACCAAGCACTTATCCAAATGTTCTACCTGGACAAACCATATGATATAAAAATCCTTAAACACCTATGTACAAGAATTTATAGGCATAACAATGTTGTATAGTCATAATTTTGACTTACAAGTGTTGAAACCTTGTTCCGCCGGTTTAAATTGAACTCAGGGCTCGGCAATGGATCTAAAATGAAAGTCCACCCAGCAACCATGTCAATGACATAGAGAAACCAATACGCACCATTGTCATTGATAGGTAAAAAAATATGCATGGAAAATAAAAGCAATTAATGTCATCCTAATGATATATCTTAGATAAACCCACACACTCCATAATATTAACATACCTTACTAACAGTCCGAAAATTGTTAGTATATCGGGTGGGGCCAAAATATCCCCTAGTAAGCATGCTAACCGATGCCGATTTCATTCCCGTAATAAGTATCTGTAATGGAAACATGTATGTCAACCCACTGAATATATACTAAATGAAATAGGAAAATAGAGGGACTTACCGAGAAGTAGGTAGTTAAATATCATCGACCAGATTGTTCTTTTGAAGGCCTACTTCTCTCCTCAAGTGTCAGTTTTGCCACCATGACATTTATGTCCTACACAATTTATAGCATGTTACAATTTGTGATTATATGTGGAATGGTGAGGTTTTTACCCAAAATTATCAAATATCTAAAATACTTACGAGGTCAGCAATCCATTGGCCCAGTGCAAATGATCGCAATGTCTCACGGTCGCAATGCTCGAGAGAGCTTTTTACGATCGTATCCCTAAATGGTAAAAAAACCAATTAGTTGATAATGGACTGCTTTATACTTTACTTAAAAACAGCCCCACAAAATAAAACAAACAAAAGCATAAAATCAAAAAACTATCATAATCTATACAACATACTTTTGGGGCAATTGCTTGTCGAGAACGAAGTCGACAAGATTTCTTTCATCCTTGGTCAGAGGTTGAAGTCTGTGTTCCCAAGTAGGGATATCCTTCAATGGTTCGCGCTCCCAAGCAACCAACTTTTGGGTCTTTGCCTTTACGCATGTGTAAGGAGAGTGCTTATACTTACTAGGCGCTCTTTCTGACGTTAATCTTGTCTTGGCCTTAGACGTTCTAGAGTGTCCCTCATCTGTTACAAGGCCTGTTTTACGTGGGGATCTTCTACGTGTTGTGGGTTCATTTCGGCTACGGTATTTTCTCTTCTGAACCTCTTTTTTGTCTTCTTTGGGTGGGAGGATCTTTCTACTCTTCACTTCTTTTGGGGAAATGAGAGGAGATTTATGTAAAAACTTGGGGAGAGGGTACAACTTCTTTCTCATTTCTGGACTAAGAGTAGAAGGGGAGGCGTAGACTTTTCTTTTTTCTGGTGGAGTCTTAGGAGAGGAGGAAACCTTCACAATATTGGTGGGTGGAGACAATCCATGGTTTGACAATCTTGGACTCTGGAAAATGGGAGTTTCTCTTTTTTCCTCCATTGGCTTGAATGCCGAGAGGTCGACGACATTATCGGGTAGGAATCGGTCATCATCCCCTCTATCAGGACGATCCACGGTCTCTTTTTTCTCTTTTTCAGGACGACGCTCACCCCAATCATGGTGGTGTTGTTGTTGTTGTTGTTGTCCTCTACTCGACATAAACTCTTTTAATATCTTCACACTACCAACAACCTCATCCTTCAACGAGAGCACCACGCCTTTCAACTCTATAATTTCCTTTCTCATCTTCTTAACTTCAATCTCAAACTCATCCAGTTGAGTTGCTTCTCCTTTTGGTTGAAGGGGTGGGGTTTCATTTCGTGGTTCAACATCGACAGTAATGTCTTCCTTGGCCAGCTCCATCTCAATCTGCATTTAAAAAGAATAATTTAATAAAAAGTTTTGGTCGGATCACACAGATTACCCATAAATGAGTTCATTTATATACCTTTTGCTTCGTGTACAAACCCTTCTTTACAAGGAATCTCACTCGCGTGCTAATGTCCTCGTTCCCCCACCAAATAATCGAGGGGTACGTACCGCTTTTAGTATATGACATGGGCAGCCCATATGGAATATATCTGTCAACGTAGAACAACTAAAAAAAACTTTTTCAATAATCTTACTTCTTGTTGGTTGATTTCCATTTAACTCACAAAGAATTACATATATACAATCTTACCACCAAAAAGAGCAAGCAACCGCTAACTCCAACTTGCTTTTTTTTCTTATAATTGTGAATACTATTTGCTAGGTAGCCCAACACTAACTTGGCCCAATTCGTCTTCGAAAGAATAGATACATCCTTCAATCCGTGGAGAAAGTAACGATTGATGCCTGGCTTTATGCTGGGGCAGTAGATGCATCTCAAGGCAAGCAAGGCAAATCTTACCTTGAACTCCTCTCATGCGTCTTCCATCGCTTGTATATCTTCTTTCAAGTCTTTTATTTGAAGCAGTCCACCTTTAAACCCATACTTATCACACATTTCTTGAATATCGCTGGATGGCCCTTCTCGACTGAAATGAAGGCCGCGGGAACTAATGCCCATAATTCTCTCTACATCCTCTAGGGTCACCTTACATTTCCTGCCATGTGCAGTAAATGAATAATCTGTGGGATCGAACCTTTTTACAAGC
Organism: Hydrangea macrophylla; assembly: GCA_033977485.1. Classification (NCBI taxonomy): domain Eukaryota; kingdom Viridiplantae; phylum Streptophyta; class Magnoliopsida; order Cornales; family Hydrangeaceae; genus Hydrangea; species Hydrangea macrophylla. The sequence goes on along the minus strand of CM066990.1, from coordinate 24,940,929 downwards.
CAACCACAAAGGTTGTGATCAATTCTTGTGCAACGCAAGTCTATGAGGGCTCCGATACCAATAGATTTGACTGCTTCTATTTGATCTTGCGAAAATTTGGATATCCACTCAACTAAAGTGGGCAGTGTCATTCTTGTTTGAACGAATGGTTTTCTCTATTAAACAAGTAAAGATGTTGTTATTGTCACATAAATGCATTGTCCAAATTATGTGAAAATAAAATGGTTACCTTTTCAGTAGGCATCTTCTCAGTAGGCATCTTCTCTTTATACATCGTTGATGCCTTTTTTGCCTTTTCAACATAAGGCTGCCTCTCCTCTTCTGCCATTTTTTTCCCACATTTGTCCACATTCTCTTTGTATCTGCACATATACAATGAAGTTTTAACCATTGACGCCTAAACATGTTACATATAATTAAATTAAATTGTTATATTTTGCAGATACCTCATTTTGTTGCTTCTTCTCTCCACCTTCAACTTTCAATTGTTTACATCTTTCATGACTGCATTAACCAACATATGTATGATACATCGATGTTTGGGTTTGCAAAACAAACACTTTGATTACTTTAATTTGCATTTTAAAACCACTTTTACTTACTAAAACAGCATGTATACTGAGGGAGGCTTCTTTGGTGTAGGAGGTTTCTTTGGTATTACATGCCCTTGTACAACTCTTCTCTTTATCGCCCTTTGCTTCCTCATACTAAGCAATTTGTGAAGACAGCCTCTACGCAAGGATTTACCTAACTCAAGGAACATAAACTTTAACCATGGGAACAACGAAGGAACAAAATTCCTATAACATAACATTTTACACAACAGAACTTTGTACTGACACATAACATTATACACAAGGAACATAACTTTAAACAGATGAACCATAAACATTTACAATGGGAACAGAACATTTTACATAAGGAACATAAATTATACACAAGGAACATAGCATTCTACACTTGGATATGAACATTTTGAACAATGAACATATTACAAAGGAACAAAACTTTACGCAGAAGAAACACAACATTTTACACAAGGAACATAAACTTTTACATTAGAAACATATTATTTTACACTTGGAACATAAACTTTTACAATAACTTTACACAGAAGGAACATAACTTTACACAGAAGGAACGCAACATTTTTACACAAGGAACATAAACTTTTACAATAGATACATAACATTTTACAAATGGAAACAACATATTTTACACTTGTACATGAACATATTACCAAAGGAACAAAACTTTACGCAGAAGGAAACACAACATTTTACACAAGGAACATAAACTTTTACATTAGAAACATAATATTTTACACTTGGAACAAAAATTTTTACACATGCATATGAACATGTTACCAAAGAAACAGAACTTTACACAGAAAGAACACAACATTTTAAGTTTACAATAGATACATAACATTTTACAGATGGAAACAACATATTTTACACTTGTACATGAACATATTACCAAAGGAACATAACTTTACACAGAAGGAACACAACATTTTTACACAAGGAACATAAACTTTTACAATAGATACATAATATTTACAGATGGAAACAATATATTTTACACTTGTGCATGAACATATTACCAAAGGGACAAAACTTTACGCAGAAGGAAACACAACATTTTACACAAGGAACATAAACTTTTACATTAGAAACATAATATTTTACACTTGGAACAAAAATTTTTACACATGCATATGAACAGATTACCAAAGAAACAAAACTTTACATAGAAAGAACACAACATTTTAAGTTTATAATAGATACATAACATTTTACAGATGGAAACAACATATTTTACACTTATACATGAACATATTACCAAAGGAACAAAACTTTACGCAGAAGGAAACACAACATTTTACATAAGGAACATAAACTTTTACATTAGAAACCTAATATTTTACACTTGGAACAAAAATTTTTACACTTGCATATGAACATATTACCAAAGAAAACAAAACTTTACACAGAAGGAACACAACATTTTACATAAGGAACATAAACTTTTACATTAGAAACATAATATTTTACACTTGGAGCATAAATTTTTACACTTGCATATGAACATATTACCAAAGAAACAGAACTTTACATAGAAGGAACACAACATTTTACACAAAGAACATAAACTTTTACATTAGAAACATAATATTTTACACTTGGAAAATAAATTTTTACACTTGCATATGAACATATTACCAAAGAAACAGAACTTTACACAGAAGGAACACAACATTTTACACAAGGAACATAAGCTTTTACATTACAAACATAATATTTTACACTTGGAACAAAATTTTTTACAGAAGAAACACAACACTATACACAAGAAACATAAACTTTTACAATAGAAACATAACATTTTACACTTGGAACAAAAAATTTTACACTTAAATATAAACAAATTACACAAGGAACATCACTTTACACAGAAGGAACACAACATTTTACACAAAGAACATAAACTTTTACAATAGAAACATAACATTTTACACTTTGAACAAAAACTTTTACACTTGCATGTCAACAAATTACACAAGGAATATCACTTTACACAAAAGGAACATAACATTTTACACAAGGAACATAAACTTTTATAATGAGAACATAACATTTTACACATGAACATCTTAATAGTGGGAACCAAATATTTTACACTACAAACCAAACATTTATACAAGAAACAACACATTTTAAATGCAGTTTAGCTCAGGAACACAATGTAGCTTAGCTCTATACCACCATTATCATTAACTTTATGCCACCATCATCATAATGTAGTTTTGTAAAAAAAAAAAAAACATTATATTTCTCCAAATTGCAAAAATTCAACTCCTAATTCAAATAGAAACAAAGGCCTCATTTGGAAATTTTAAATAACTATTTTGGTGGATTGAAAATTATTGGAGTTTGCAATTTACTGCATTAAAAAAATGGAAAACCTCAATTAGGGTCTCTAGTACAATATTCAAAATCTCCATCAAACAAACACTAAGGAAGAAGTACAATAGAGGCAGAGAGGCATAGATATATGTGTGTGTGTGTGTGCACGATCTGCGTAGTGAGTGAGTGCGTGACTATGCGTGTCTGTGTTCAGTGAGTGAGAGAGAGAGACTACCGAGAGGAGAGATAGGCGACGGCGACGGTGAACGAAGGGGGGATGGTGGTCGGACGGTGGTGGATGGTCCGGTCCTTCTTCCTTGTTGTTGGTTTTAGAGAAATAAAGAGAAAGAGAGAGGGTTTGGGCGGTGGATGATTTGGGCGGTGGAGGCTTTGGAGAGGGTTTGGAGGGTTTGGTCGGTGGTCTTCTTCCTTCCCTACCTTAGTCTGGTTGTGAGAGAGAGAGAGAGAGGGAAGCTCAGCTTCCTTCCTTTTTGGTTGTGAGAGAGAGAGAGAGCTTTACCTGTCTGAGAGAGAGAGAGAGAGGGAGAGAGAGAGAGAGAGTGACAGAGAGGGGGAAGGGTTTGGGCGGGATTTTTGTGGGTAACCGGTGACTGGTTGGGTAGGTTAGAGGTTGTTTTTTAAACACATACCACTGGTTTTGGATAAAGGGTGTAGATTGAAAGGGGCATTAATCTAACGGTAAGAAAATGGCCGTATGGTGCGGCCCAAACTGCTACTTTTTTTTGGCCGTATCATAGCCTTGCCCATTACAATTATAGATTATTGTATACGTGTGTACAGACATACTTATAACAACCTTTATGCTTTAATTTTTTTGTAATTACTCTCTTTCCATCGTTAATTTAGTCTTGTTGGTATGTAATAATGTGTATAGAGAGGAAAATGAAGAAAAAGAGATATATACATATATGTCTATATATTCATAAATTAAAATGTATTTATTGTACATCAATGAATGATATACACCTTTTTCCCAATAATGTATTCAATTTCTCCATCACTTTTTTTTTTTTTTTAATAAATTTAATTTTTATTACAATTATTTTAGGAAGTAAAAAAAATGCAAAATCAGAAAATTGTGCTCATGCCACGTGGCATGAGAGGCTTCCATATTATAATATATAATATAGATTTCTCCGTCAATTTTTTTTTACAAATTTATTTTTTATTACAATAATTTTAGGAAGTCTTCAAAATGCAAAATCAGGAAAAAAAAATTATGCTCTTGCCACGTGGTATGAGAGGCTTCCATATTATAATATATATATATATATATAACTAGGCGATAACTCGTGCTATGCACGGGATATTTCAAATAGCTCACATGTTAAGTTAGTCAAATTTCGGAGAAGCAAATGTTAATAAACTAAAATCGTTACATGGGATATGTTCTATATAGTTTTTCCTTCTCTTATTCGCTCCTTTCCCTTTTGTGTTCTCCTTCCTTTTTCTTTTATTTTTTTTTTTTCGTTTTTGAGTAATATTTGGATGACAAACACTTTCCACAAACACTTACAAACACACTCTGTCTCTCTCCTGGATGACACTGTTACGCCCCGAAGCAGCAAAAATAGAGAAAACAGATTTCTTTTTGGGTCCGTAGGCCATGACTGGTGAAGTCACATAATTGTCCATAAACATCAGAGTAATAAAGAGGCAGTAATATATATTCTAAGTTCAACATTGTAGAAATCATGAATTTTTTCTAATCTATTACAATCAGAGTCTACAGATACATAGAAGATCTAAGGTCTTAAGGAAACATATGCCGAATACAAAATACTAAATAGCTGAAACATAAACATAAGAACCACGGTCTACCCCAGTCTTCAGCTATCATAAGTGTAGCCATCTGCATAGTAGTCCCTTTCGGCGTAATCGTCTTTTGCAAGGTCGTCCTTCGCCTAGTCTTATTTCGAATAGAAGCCTTCATCATTGGGTCCTGCTCCTGTAAAATCATAGACTGGATGCGCTGGAACATAAGGATGTCTAGTGGCATAAACACCGTCAGCTTTATAAAAGCTAAGTGAGTAGCATACTAACGAGGTAACATAATTAGAAAGTTATTACAAGTTATGAAATGATATAGATTAAGTTCCATTGATAGTATCTTCTCTTCTTATTCAAACTCTTCATACCCAACCATTAAAACGTCGTTATGCAAAGACCAACATACTCTAAGAATTCAATGAATAACTTGACAATACGATTATTTGGATACACCCTTGACCACAATCCACATACGTTAGGACACCATTGATCTGAGTATATCAATCCTTGCCATACCAGGGATGTAACACTGATTGCAGTCCACATTTGTAAGGACACCGTCAATCAATGTATGCCATGGATATACCATTAATTGCAGTCCACATACTTTAGGACATCGTCAATCAATGTATACCACACGAAGCCATGACTCACGCAGTCAAACCTTCGGGTCAGCGATTACAGTCCACATACATTAGGACACCGTCAATCCATGTTCAGCCACGCACAATGATTATAGTCCACGTACTTTAGGACACCGTCAACTAATATACATCCATGCACAAAGCGTCACTTGTACCCACTTATTCCGACCTGTAACCAAACTGCTCTCACCATTCCCATGTGGCCAACCCAACAAGATATACTAACCGAAGACCGATTCAATCTACTACCAATACGTTCGCTTATGTTATTACTAACAATACATTATTCTCCATGCTTCCACATCATGGCTTATCATTATCTCTTCCATTACTACTACAGTATTCATGCGGGGTTTTAGTACAGTAAGTAAATAACTAAATAGTTCATGATATAATTAACAAGAAATAACAACATACTATAACTGCTAATCTCGTCAGAATCAAGATGTAAAAGTATGGTATGCAATTTCAGCCTGAAACGACGACGACGGTTTCAGAGTTGATTCGTCTTCTAACAACTGAGCTCTAGAAGCTTAGGTTGAGGACCTACAGACTCTTAGGGTACGCTCAAGTTCATGATCGAAAGAATGTAATTCGGGTTTACTTGAACGCGTACCAAACACAAACTAAAAAAAACGATAATAAGATAAAGACTGACTCAAACAAATACGAAAAGAACCACACAGATAAGCCAACAAGCACACAACTACTATGATGTATGAAAGTTATCCTGTTATGCAGTGATTCGCGTTAAAGCCCAGCGCCCCGGGTTTCCTAGCTAATGCACGTTTAATCAACCCTTAACTAAAGCAAATAGTACGTCTCAGCGCCCTGACTTACAGTGGTTTGAAGAGAATTTTAAAGGAAGCGATTTACTTGTATTTTTGCTTCTTTTTTTTTTTAAAGTGATTCGCGTAAGCTCCTTTGATGTGCTAAGCTCTTCCACTCCGAAATGCTAAAATTTGATGGCTCGAGAAACTACAAAACAAAAGGAAAAGTTAGTGACTCGAAACGAAAAAAAAATGGAAAATAAGAAAAAGAAAACCTAATCTAATATTTACGAATTAACTAAACTAAGATTCTAAAACTAAAGGTAGTAATTTACAATCCCCGGCAACGGCGCTAAAAATTGATCTCGTTAGAATCAAGATATAAAAGTATGCTTTACTTTCTAAGGATTTGTAGTGTGGAAGTAAAGGTCAAACCCACAGAGATTGAATTACTAAAGCACTTTAATTTTAAAGTCTAAACCTAGTTAATTGAGAAAATAGAATTTTGGTTTTGATTTTAATTAAACTAAGAACAGTGAAAATAAATATAAACTATGAAAGCAATTAAAAGTTGTTTTGATAAATATGGGAATTGAACCTTGGATTACAAATTCACCACTATCTTCATAATAAGGGTATCTATGCATTCAATTAGCTTATTACGTTGGATGATAATGGGGAATTGTAGCTGCAAGCCCAATTCCTCCATCAAGAAGATAACTACGATTCAAGCATCAACATAATTCATCTTCGATTGACACGGAGTGTCTCACACTAAACTAGGGTTACGGCACACTCTGTCTTCCCTAGGCATGAACTATTCGACTACTTGATATCACAATTCAATTAACCACCATTACATGTAAATAATCGATACAAGCACAGATAGTGCACTCTCACACACAATCCATTGCGAAGCTTGAATCCCAAATGGGACAAATAGGTAATGCAGTGAGTCGTAGAAACAAGGGTAATTTGCCTAGTCAAACTATTCAAAACCCAAAGAGACAATATAAGAATGGGGGTTCAAGTGAGCAAATAAATGCTGTCTCAACTAGGATGACTATTCGAAAAGAGTAAGTTGTTGAAATTCCGAATGAGAGTGAAAAAGAGGTGAACATTAATTCGAATCAAGAGAAGAGTAGGGATACGAGCCGAATTAGAAAAGAAAATGAATTAGTCCCGACAGATTTCTAAAAACGCCTTTCCCACCAAACATTGAGGAACCATCACATTTTTCAAAGAAAGGATTGAAAATTGAAGATGTACTCGAGGTATTTAAACAAGTTAAAATCAATATTTCATTCCTCAATACCATTAAACAAATTTCCGCTTATGCTAAGTGCCTTAAAGACCTATGCACTCAATAGCGCAGGTTGCGCAGTCATACTCTGAAAAAGGTCTTTCTCACGGAAAAAGTAAGTTTGATTTTCCAACATGCTCCTCCAAAGTATAAGAATCCAGGTACACCAACGATTTCATGTGTCATCGGTGACACTATCATTCATCGGGCTCTCATTGACTTAGAAGTAAGTGTTAATTTCTTACCTTACACCGTCTACAAACAACTAGGTCTAGGTGAACTTAAACCCACAGTTGTTGCCATATAAATAGCAGATTGTTCTATTAATATCCCTAGAGGAATCGTCGAGGACACTTTGGTAAAAGTTGACAAATATTATTATCCTGTCGATTTCATGGTCCTTGACACTAAACTGGTGCTAGATGCTAGAAAACACACTCATGTCATTCTTGGTTGTCCATTCTTAGCCACCGCTAATGCACATGTCAACTATCAAACGGGGGTAATAAAAGTGTCATTTGGGAACATGAACCTAATATTAAACATTTTTAATGCTATTGATCAATGTCCCAATGATGATGATTATCTATGTGTGACGGATAGTGAGATTAGACGAACTGGTTAACCTAATAAAGAAATGAATGTGAGTAAGGAAAACAATACAGAGAGTAATGAGTAGACGAATTTGAATAACCCGGATCCTAATGCTGAATTTACTCGAAAGGTGAGAAATCGATTTGAACATGATCAAGGAGAACCGTCGACCGGGTTAACAAATAATGACATTATTTCTGTTTTCCACCGGAGTATCCCTAATGTCTTCAAGGGTACAATGTTCGAGTTTCGACCTGCATGAGTCTTGAGCTAGAACGGTCTAGCTGAAGACGTGAAAGACAGTGCTTCTTGAGAGGCAACCCAAGCTTTTATCATTCTGGTTTCTCATTTTTGTATACTCTTCGGTCATTTTGGGTCAGTTTTGGTTGTTCTGGACAGGTTTGGGGGTCGGGGTCAATTTATTTTGAACTTATTTACATTGAAAGGAAGAGAAAAGAAAAGAGAACATGTCGCGCGAGCGGCCCGCTCGCGTAATCTGTTGACTTAGAAATTTTTTTTATTAACCTTGAAAACAGCCTCAGGTTTGCCCCGCGAAGGGACTCGCGCGCGCAAAGGGGGAATTTTTGTGTTTTCTCTTTTGTTTCTTCTTCTCACTCCCAACCCTTATGTGTTTTTCTCTTTTCTATTTGCTCTCTTAGGCCCCTTTTAGACTGAGTCTTTCTTTGTTTTCTTAGTTCAGTTTATGCTTGTTCTTTTTTATTTTCATTGAGTCTTTCTTTTTTAGTTTAGTTTCATAACAAGCACACTGTGGTCTGCATTACATATATCGTTATCATTTGTTTGTTTATTTTCTTTTGTCAAGTATTAATAGGTGAATTAGTAGCTCCTTTTAGAGCAATTGAACTTTATCGCCATATTCATATACGTTCGTCTGGTTTGTGATTGCTGAGATTGAGGTAATGTCGTTCCTTCCTTACGTACTCTTCTTTCTTTCGTTTTATTATTTCATTGGGGACAATGAAAGGTTTAGGTTGGGGGTATGCGATTTCGATACTTGTGCTTAAATAAACGATGTTATCGACGTTTTTGCAATCTTAATTCGATACTTCTTGTTATGTAACTTGGATTGTTATAGAGTGGTAAACATGAGAAGATGTGGTTAAACAATTGTTGAAGTCATGATGCGACGTTTAGGATATGTATCATTCGAATTGTAGTTTTATATCATAGATTTGCACACAAACCTATGCACTGCACGTAGTCACTTGAATACACGTTTGATGTGAATTGTAATATGATTTAGATTTCTAGATAACACATGGTGGAGACTATACCCAGTGAGATTTTGAGCCTATCTATCTTTTCTTTTTAGAGGGTTATAAGTACATTTTGTGTTTGTCGAATTTCATTTGAATAGCGCATTAACTTGTTGTTATAGTCTCATGATTCTTGTTTTGGTTGAAAGTCAAGTTAAAATATTTGTTACCATACTAAATAATCTTCCGTTGTAAACATTGAAGAACCATATGACCACAGGAAATTATGGTAGGCCCTCATTGTTTACTACCGACCGAAAAATGAAAAAAATTTCCTTAGTTCGCCCCTTTGAGCTGTTAAAATGCCATTTTTCTTTAATCACCATTATCTTTTTTTTTTTTTTTGTTCCAACTTGGCTAACTTGGAGTTCACCACTGAAAAATTGACCAACTTTTAGTGGTGATAAGGCGGTGTGTCGATTATGAAGAAGAAGAAAACAAGATGATGTTTCGGGTAGTTGCCTTGGTATTCAATGAATATTCGTTTCAAAAGGCAAAGAAAAAGGAAAAAAAATGAAAAAAGAAAGAGGTTGAAAGAAAAGAAGAAAAAGAAAAGAAGAGGAAAGAAATTTAAAAAATATGGGAAAAAAATGAAAAGATGAAAGTTGGTAGAAGAGATGATGAAAGAAATCGAATATGCCTTACAACGCCACTCTAAAACTACTTAATGAATACTTTCTATCCTTTTTCATTGCCTGAGCCACGTTGCAACCTTTAAAAAGTCTTATTTGATCCTAGGAAACATGGTTTGGATATGTAAACGATGGGAGGGGGATTAAACCATGGTAACGATTAATTTTTCTTGACTGTTGGCGTCCTATCCATGAGACTATTTTTCTTTCATGTCATGCGTTTTTTTCGAGTCATATGTGAGTCTTTCTCATTTTGAAAATACATTTTGTTGGCTCGCATATACCTGAGAAATCTATTATCTATTATTATTATATATAATGGTTGAAGCAAATCCTGCTTCCAGGATTACCCACATCACCACTTCCATATCTCAGTTTAAAATCCTACGTGGCAAGCAGCCACCTCTCTTCATCTCTCTCTGTCTCTGGAAATGTAACTCTTTCTCTCTCTCTCTCTCTCTCTCTCTCTCTCTCTCTCTCTCTCTCTCTCTCTCTCTCTCTCTCTCTCTCTCTCAGGCATCTTTGTTTCTGTAAACCATTACTCTCTCTTTCTCTCTTTCTGTGCATGTTCCACCACCCACGACCTCTTCTTCTTCCGCACTAATTCCTACCTCTTCCAATCCCTAATTCATTGAACAATGCCTATTTACATATACTTTGCTGTCTATATATCTTCCTCTTATGGTTATATATAATTATGACTGCAAACTTTGTTTGGAGAAGAATTTGCAACAACTCAATTCTGTTAGAAGCTCTTCAATTTCTGCCCATCAAAGTATGTTTACTTTCCTCTCTTTACATTTCTATGATTCTGCAATTTCATTCTTCCAATTGCATTGTATGTTGTTGTTTCGTTAGTTATTCTTAGAATGCTGAAACCCATTTGGGCAAAAACAACCTTGGTTGTGAATGTGTTGTACATGTGTAGCATCTAATTGCATGTCTATTGAAATTATACCGGAAGCATAGTAAAAATTTTTTTTGAACACTCTAGCATTTGCCATAACTTACAACATTTCTGCCTACTTATTGATACCAGTTTATTCCCTCTAAGGTTAGCTTTTAAATTTTCCTCCCCACAAATATGACTGTTAAGTGTTTGATCATTTGCCTCTTTAATTTTTTCCCTTTTGCCAATTTGAACTGCCAAATGACATCTGCCTCTTTGATTTTTTTCCTCTTTTGGCAATTTCAAGGTTTCTCCTTCAAAATGATATCCAGTTGGTGTTTTAAATTTCTTCTTTTAAATTTTGCTTGCTGTCTCCTTCTTTTAAGTTTTGCTCCCACAAATGTGACTGCTAACTATTTGCACATTTGCCTCTTTGTTTTTAAGTTTTGCTTTTCCATGTCATTAGGTGTCTTTCTTATATGATTTTGAGCTTTTAATTCCTAATTAAAGAATAGTTTTTATTTTCCATAAGATAACATCATTTCTTACAAAGCAACATCTACAATTAAATGAAATTGTGCAAACACAATCCCACCAAAGGAAAGGGGATAATAAAATAAATTTAAAAAAAAAAGTATGACAAAATGATGTAAGAGTGGAATAATGAGTACCAGACATCAAATCCAAAGTCACCATGTGGGAAACAGAAATCCCATTCTTTTTTAAAGCTTTTGTTGCCCTGAAATAAAAAACCAAAAAAAAAAAAAAAACACCCTTCCAAATATACTATCTCCATGACAGGGTCTGTTTTGTTATAAGAAGTAGTTTCACACATAACCATGGAAATAAATAGTAACAAAAAAGGTGCGCCAAAGGTAATCATCCGAATAAATAATTGTAGGGAAAATCTAAGTTATGCCCACTATACCTTTTGCTTTCTAATTAATGAATAGTTTTGATTTTCCATGTCATTAGGTGTCTTTCTTATGTGATTTCTTCAGGTGTCTGTATCATTAATGTTAAATTAAACACAAATGACCCACTTTGAATTGCTCTTTAAATACTAAGTGCTTAATTATATCTCCACCAAATTAACTATAGATTATATTAAAATTTAATTAACTGAATAAAAACTTGGGAAAGGTTGATCAAGGTACATGCTGAGTTGCTGCAGTGAATTTTGATGCTATCATGGTTACTTTATTAGCTTGATCTGGTTCGGCCTGAAATCAGCTGATATCAGGATAGTGGATTTCTTTTGTTGCCAAACACATACTTTAACATACACAATTGGTATTATGTAGAAAGTGGAACTGTAACAGCAAGTAAGGACTACTGAACAACCTACAATTTGCTGTAATTTAGAAGCAAACATATGCTTTGTTTTTTTGAATCCAAAACATCAGTGTTTAGGAGTCTTGGTTATTAGAATTTGTTTTATTCACATAGCTACTGCTACCTTCATAAATGAGGAGTGTCCTTATATTTTTTGCCTTTGATGTAATCTTCTTGTAACACCCGTACCCGGAGAACGGGTTAATTATTGTGTTAATATGCATTAATTAATATAATTAGTGTATAAAATGGATTAAGGGGAGACTTGGACTCGCCCATGTAAAAAGTGTTTAGAGAGGGACACTAGTTGGAAAAGTCCCCAGTGAGGTGGGACAAGTATTGAAATGGAACCCAGTGAGGGGTAAATTGGTAATTTGCATTTTAAGTGATTAAATGCATTTTTATATGATTACATGGATATTTGCTAAGTTACTTTTATTATATATTGTTATGTGGTAGTATTAGTTTGGACACCCAAATAAGGGAATAAATGAAAAAGATGTAAAATTAGTAGGTGCGATAGTAATTTCACAAAATATGTGGGACCCACGTTGGGACCCATACGGGACTTAGACAAACACTCATTAGTAATTGGGTAGTTAATGAAATGTTTGGGGGATTTCATAATAAGGAACTTAAGAATTTTGGGGGTATAAACGAAAAGAAGGAAAAACTTTTGACACCTCACTTGCATGTGTGAGTATGTGTCATGTGAGGGAGAGAGTTTCTCATTTATAGCAAAAAAATCAAAAGAAAATAGAAGAGAGCTCGGAGAGAGAAACAGAGAAACCGTCACCGATGTCGAATTCTCGCCGTTCCGTCGCCGCCGTTCGTCGGATTCACGAATTGAAGCCATTTTCGGACTCGTGGAGGTGAGACGAACGTTTCTATACCTTTAATTTACATTTTACTCGTCGTAATTTGGGTAGCTTACACCAATCGGTGAGACAAGGTTGCCGAATTTGTGTAGGATTTACTCCGGTGAGAGGATTGAGCAAGAATTGCTAAGGAATTCTGCACAATTAGCTTAATTTTGGGTATAATCAATGAGTAAGGTGAGTTTTCTAGCCTAAAAATGATTGTGTTTAATGTGTTCAAGGCTTCAAGTGGTGTTAGAGATATTAATCCTTGTTTAGAAGCTATTATATTGTTGGATTGATAATTTCATATCAATTTTATGAGAATTATGTGTTGATATATGTATATGTGCTTATATGTCTATGTGGTAGCCAATGAGCACCGGGAATATGGTTCATTGTTGGGAGTAATAAGGGTGGTGAAGAGGAAGAATCCGATAAATACGGAAGTCCAAGGAATGGAAGTGGCCACGGGACCAAGGGAGGTCTTCGGGTCTGAATGAACCATATAACCGGTGACTCGGCGACTATGATTGTGTTTTATGTGTTAATTATAGCATTGCACGTGTTAAACATTTAGTCATGTTAGAATGCTCACTAAGCAAATTGCTTAGGAAAACCGTTTTCCTATTTCTGTTGTGGTACATAACAACCACCGCAGGTACGGAGCAATACCCAGAGAGAAAGTGACGTGCTCGGGGAAAAGGGGAGAAGGGTTTTGGAACTTGTAGATATGTTTAAACTTATGTTACAGTGTAACTAGTGGCTTGAGGTCCTCGACTTGAGGCTTGAAGTCTTGACTTGTGGATGGGAGAGATGGGAGAGATGGGGGAGATTTGAGCCTCATACTTGTGAATTTCTTTTGAACTTGTAAAATGATGTAAATTTATGGTTTCTTTTATGTTAATGTTCATACTTGGGTTGTTGGAAATGAATTTGGATCATAACTATGTATTGGAAGTGAAAAGTAGAACCTATGTATAATCTCTTTTGTTTTGCTCTAATGGTGCAAGTTAGTAATTAAGACCATCTCGGCATGTTTGGATGTGTCGCAAGCGTCGTGGACAAGTTTGGTTGTGTAAATGGTGTTGGTTGTAGTTTGAGTTGATTCCCAATGAATCCCAAGTACTTTGGATGAGAATTGAGTTTCAAAGTTGAAAAGTTTGTTTTGGATCAAAGGAAATGAGTTTATGATTGATTTGATCAAATTGTGAATGTGTTTGTGTGATCCAAGCTTGACTTAAGTTTAAAAGTGTTTAGAAATGTGTTGGAATTGATTTCCCAAAGTTTCATAATGTTTCCATGTGGTTTGGTTGTGTTTTGGAAGTTAAAACTTGTTTTGACAGCAAAAAAATTTAGCAGCAGATTTGTTAAGGGATCGATCCGCCCTTTTAAGGGAACATTCTGCGAGAGACTCATATAAAATGGATCGATCCGCGATTTATGAAGGGATCGATCCGCCTTGTAATTTTCACAACATGTCCGCTTTTACGGAAACATGCATAACTTTTTCTAGAGAATTCAGATTCGCGCGCCGTTTGTTGTGTTGGAACCGGGACTCATAAATCTAACTTTTGGTTTAAAAATTTTACATACTTTCTTAATAACCATTTTGCCCTTGGGGCTATTTTGGCACAATAGAATTCTTTAAAGTGATTTTATTCACCTTTCCTTCTAATTAGTGTATATTTTGGGTGCGGTTACTCTTGTTACACGTGTCCTAATCCACCGGGGGTGGGTTAGGGTGTGAAAATTTTTGGTATCAGAGCAATAGTTAGAGCCTTTGGGGACGAGAGACGTATACGACGCGTAGTGTGCACACAACGACACGTAGTTGCATCAACATGCATACACGTTTACTTAGCATGCTTTTAAATGTTGATTAGCATGTCATGTGTTTCTTAAAAGTAACGTGCATGTGTGTACGATATATGGGTGCTAGGCATAATGTCTGGAGGTGACGCCTCAAACCGAATGGAACGTGTTGAAAGGGCAATCGAAGGATTAGTTCGAGTCGCCGAAACTCATGTAGTAGAAGAAAGACCGGGACAACCGAATCCAAACCCGAGGGAGGAAGTCGTCACTATTTCTAAATTCTATAAACAAAAGCCAACCATATTCCGTGGGGAAGCCGATCCAATGAAGGCAAACTTTTGGATTTTTGATATGGAGAAAATCTTTAGGGTGTTACCATGTACGGAGGAACAGAAAGTTCTATTTGCCGCCGATATGTTAAAGGATAAAGCACAATATTGGTAGCGCAACCGACTACATGGGATCATTTTTTGGAGATATTTAATGAACAATACTTTCCAGAATTGTTTGGCGATCAGAAGGCTAAAGAGTTTATGGAGTTGGTGCAAGGGGGGAAATCAGTCCGAGAGTACTCAACACAATTTACGAGTTTGGGAAGGTTTGCGGGAGATGTGATAACAACTGAAAAAGTGAAAGCAAGGAAATTTGTGGCAGGGCTTTGAAACGACATCCGAGGACGAGTAACTGTATTCCGGCCAAAGACCTATGCTAAGGCATTGGACATTGCTTCTATTGCTAAGAGAGACCTTGGGTATACTTCAAACTTGCCACCACCACCGAGTCAACAAAGTAAACGACCGGGATCAAGTCAGTTCAACGGACAAGGTAGTGCAAAGAGGCAGAGTTCGGGGGGATCATTAGTTAGTATTGGTAGTGGTTCTAGTGGAAACAAGCCGAGATGTCAGACTTGTCAGAAATTCCATTGGGGCCGATGCAATCAACTTCCAAATCCAATCATTTGCAATAGTTACCGACAACCGAGACGCATCGCTAGGAACTGCCCAAATCAGAATATAGCTATGAGGGGTCGATGCTTCACTTGTAAGGAATTGGGACATCAAGCTAAGGATTGTCCAACCAAGCGTCAAGGAGCTTCCGGTTTTGGTTCATACACAGCTAGTGCTATTACACCGAGAACTACTCAACCTCCGAGGAGGGAGCAGCGAGAGGCAAGATCATTTCAACTCAGGCCGGGAGATACCGCTTCTGCCGACACTGTTGTCTCAGGTATGGTTCCCATTTGCTAACATCTAGAAAATGTACTTATAGATTCGGGATCTACACACTCATTCGTGTCACACCACTTTGCTAAACATCTAGATAAACCATTAGAGTTCCTAAACTATGATTTATCTATTGCGATACCGTTGGGGGCTCCGTTGGCTAGTTCGGGTGTGTTTAGAAAATGTGAGATTAATGTGAATGGTAAAGAGTTAACCATTGATTTGGTACCATTAGTTATTCAGCACTTTGATGTTATATTGGGTATGGATTGGTTAGCGACTAATCATGGTAATATTGATTGTAACACTAAAGGAGTAGCATTCCGTATTCTGAATCAAGATGAGTTTTATTTTCAAGGTACGGGTGTTGTATCACCGCCGTATATCGTGTTAGCTATTGAAGCTTGTCGTTTATTAAAAAAGGGCTGTCGGGGGTTTCTGTGTAGTATTCTTGATACTAGAGGTCCCGATTTAAAACTTGAAAATATTCCGGTAGTTAGAGAATTTTCGAATGCATTTCCAGAGGAGTTACCCAGTGTATTGATTGATCGCGAGATTGAATTTGGTATTGATGTTATGCCGGGAACCCAACCAATTTCATGAGCACCATATTGAATGGCACCAATTGAGTTGAAAGAGTTAAAGATACAGTTGCAAGAGTTGCTAGACAAGGGCTTTATCCGACCTAGTGTGTCTCCGTGGGGCGCACCGGTACTATTTGTGAAGAAGAAGGATGGTACAATGTGGATGTGTATTGACTATCGAGATATCAACAAGGTAACCATCAAGAACAGATACCCGTTGCCACGTATTAATGACTTATTTGATCAACTTCAAGGGGCTCAGGTATTCTCAAAGATAGACTTGAGATCGGGATATCACCAATTGAAAGTTAAAGCAAAGGATGTAGAGAAGACGACCTTTAGGACTCGATACGGGCACTATGAATTTCTAGTGATGCCATTTGGGGTTACTAATGCGCCAGCTGCCTTCATGGATTTGATGAACTGTGTATTCAAATTGTATTTGGATGAGTTCGTTATTGTATTCATTGATGATATTCTCATTTATTCTAAGAGTCCAGATGAGCATGAACAACACTTGAGGTTGGTTCTACAACGACTACGAGAAAAGCAGTTGTTTGGGAAATTGAAGAAAAGCGAGTTTTGGTTGACGAGTGTCACTTTTCTGGGGCATGTGATCTCGAAAGAAGGTATTTTTGTAGACCCACAGAAGATTGAAGCTGTTATGAATTGGTCGAGACCGACAAATGTGTCCGAGATTCAAAGTTTCTTGGGGTTAGCCGGATATTATAGAAGGTTTGTGAAAGACTTTTCTAGAATTGCAACGCCGATGACAAGGTTGATGAGAAAGAATGTACCATTTGAGTGGAACAAAGAGTGTGAAGATTGTTTCCTAGCATTGAAGAAAAAGTTGACTACGACACCAATACTTGCAATTCCAACAAGTACTGGAAATTTTAGAATATACAATGATGCTTCTCACCAAGGCTTGGGATGTGTTTTGACACAAGATGACAACGTAATAGCCTATGCTTCAAGGCAGTTGAGACCTCACGAGAAGAACTACCCGACACATGACTTGGAGTTAGCGGCGGTAATTTTTGCGTTAAAGATTTGGAGACATTATCTATACGGGGAAACTTGTGAAATCTTCACAGATCATAAGAGTCTGAAATACCTATTCACTCAGAGGGATCTTAATAGGAGACAAAGAAGATGGTTGGAACTCATGAAAGATTATGATTTAAAAATTCAGTATCTCCCGGGAAAAGCCAATGTAGTTGCCGATGCCTTGAGTCGGAAGTCGTCGGAAAACTTAGCTTATGCCTTGACTGGACAGGAAAAGTTGATAAAGGAATTTGAACAATTGAAGCTTGAAGTAGTTCCTAAAATTAGAGGTGGTTTAATGGCTGCGATCGTGGCATAGCCGAGTTTAATTGGGGAAATCAAGACTAATCAACTTCTAGATCCAGAATTCAAGAAGATTGTGGATGAATTACCTGAGGGGAGAAGGCCAGAATTCAGTTTCCAAGATGGTGTTCTGAAATACATCAATCGATTATGTGTTCCTAAAGTTGGTGATTTGAGAAACAGAGTTATGGAAGAGGCTCACAATACCAGATATTCAGTACATCCGAGTAGTACCAAAATGTACAGAGACTTGCAAGAAATTTACTGGTGGAGTGGTATGAAGCGAGAGGTAGCAGAATTTGTGTCTAAATGTATGACCTGTCAAAAAGTGAAAATGGAACATCAATACACCCGCTAGAGATACCGGAGTGGAAGTGGGAGCAGATTACGATGGATTTCGTATCAGGGTTTCCAAAATCTCAAAAGTCAAATGATAGCATCTGGGTGATTGTAGATCGGTTAACTAAGTCAGCCCATTTCTTACCTATTAAGACCAAAGATCCATCGAAACTTGCAGAAATTTATATCAGAGAGATTATACGGCTTCATGGAGTACCAGTGTCGATAGTGTCAAATTGTGACACTCGGTTCGTGTCAAGATTTTGGGAGAGTTTACAGAGGGCTATGGGGACAACTCTACATTTTAGTACTGTATTCCATCCCCAGACTGATGGTCAGTCCGAGAGGGTGATCCAGATTTTAGAAGACATGTTGAGAGTATGTGTTATGGATTTTAAAGATGATTGGGAAACTCATTTGCCGTTGATTGAATTTTCTTATAACAACAGCTTTCAAACTAGCATTGGAATGGCGCCCTATGAGGCACTGTATGGTAGAAAGTGTAGATCGCCGGTGTGTTGGACAGAAGTTGGAGAGAAACAAATTTTGGGACCAGAGATAGTGCAAATTACTACTGACAAGATCAGATTGATTAAACAGCGATTACAAATGGCTCAGAGTCGTTATAAAAGCTATGCGGATATGGGTAGAAGACTGTTGGAATTTGAGGTGGGTGATTATGTGTTTTTGAAAGTATCGCCTTCAAAAGGCATAGCACGTTTTGGTAAGCGAGGTAAGCTCAGTCCGAGATATGTTGGACCGTATTTGATTCTTAATCGAGTTGGGCCATTAACTTATCGGTTAGAGCTGCCACAAGAATTAGAGAATGTTCATAATGTGTTTCACGTGTCGATGCTTCGACGTTATGTGCCGGATTTGAAACATGTTATCATTCTGGAACCGTTAGAGATTCGGGAAGATTTAACTTACGTGGAACATCCAGTGCAAATTCTTGATAGGAAGGATCAAGTATTGAGGACCAAAGTGATTCCCTTGGTGATGGTTCAATGGCGAAGCCATTCAGTGGAAGAGGCTACTTGGGAGCAGGAAGATGAGATCCGAGCCAAGTACCCGCATCTCTTCAATTCTTGAGGTAAGAGTAAGTTTGGGGACCAAACTCCTTTTTAGGGAGGGAGAAATGTAACACCCGTACCCGGAGAACGGGTTAATTATTGTGTTAATATGCATTAATTAATATAATTAGTGTATAAAATGGATTAAGGGGAGACTTGGACTCGCCCATGTAAAAAGTGTTTAGAGAGGGACACTAGTTGGAAAAGTCCCCAGTGAGGTGGGACAAGTATTGAAATGGAACCCAGTGAAGGGTAAATTGGTAATTTACATTTTAAGTGATTAAATGCATTTTTATATGATTACATGGATATTTGCTAAATGACTTTTATTATATATTGTTATGTGGTAGTATTAGTTTGGACACCCAAATAAGGGCATAAATGAAAAAAAATGTAAAATTAGTAGGTGCGATAGCAATTTCACAAAATATGTGGGACCCACGTTGGGACCCATACGGAACTTAGACAAACACTCATTAGTAATTGGGTAGTTAATGAAATGTTTGGGGGATTTCATAACAAGGAACTTAAGAATTTTGGGGGTATAAATGAAAAGAAGGAAAAACTTTTGACACCTCACTTGCATGTGTGAGTATGTGTCATGTGAGGGAGAGAGTTTCTCATTTACAGCAAAAAAATCAAAAGAAAATAGAGGAGAGCTCGGAGAGAGAAACGGAGAAACCGTCACCGACGTCGAATTCTCGCCGTTCCGTCGCCGCCGTTCGTCGGATTCACGAATCGAAGCCATTTTCGGACTCGTGGAAGTGAGACGAACGTTTCTATACCTTTAATTTATATTTTACTCATCGTAATTTCGGTTGCTTACGCCAATCGGTGACACGAGGTTGCCGAATTTGTGTAGGATTTACTCCGGTGAGAGGATTGAGCAAGAATTGCTAAGGAATTCTGCACAATTAGCTTAATTTTGGGTATAATCAGTGAGTAAGGTGAGTTTTCTAGCCTAAAAATGATTGTGTTTAATGTGTTCAAGGCTTCAAGTGGTGTTAGAGATATTAATCCTTGTATAGAAGCTATTATATTGTTGGATTGATAATTTCATATCAATTTTATGATAATTATGTGTTGATATATGTATATGTGCTTATATGTCTATGTGGTAGTCAATGAGCACCGGGAAAATGGTTCATTGTTGGGAGTAATAAGGGTGGTGAAGAGGAAGAATCCGATAAATACGGAAGTCCAAGGAATAGAAGTGGCCACAGGACCAAGGGAGGTCTTCGGGTCTGAATGAACCATATAACCGGTGACTCGGCGACTACGATTGTGTTTTATGTGTTAATTATAGCATTGCACGTGTTAAACATTCAATCACGTTAGAATGCTCACTAAGAAAATTGCTTAAGAAAACCGTTTTCCTATTTCTGTTGTGGTACATAACAACCACCGCAGGTACGGAGCAATACCCGGAGAGAAAGTGACGTGCTCGGGGAAAAGGGGAGAAGGGTTTTGGAACTTGTAGATATGTTTAAACTTATGTTACAGTGTAATTAGTGGCTTGAGGTCCTCGACTTGAGGCTTGAAGTCTTGACTTGTGGATGGGAGAGATGGGAGAGATTTGAGCCTCATACTTGTGAATTTCTTTTGAACTTGTAAAATGATGTAAATTTATGGTTTCTTTTATGTTAATGTTCATACTTGGGTTGTTGGAAATGAATTTGGATCATAACTATGTATTGGAAGTGAAAAGTAGAACCTATGTATAATCTCTTTTGTTTTGCTCCAATGGTGCAAGTTAGTAATTAAGACCATCTCGGCATGTTCGGATGTGTCGCAAGCGTCGTGGACAAGTTTGGTTGTGTAAATGGTGTTGGTTGTAGTTTGAGTTGATTCCCAATGAATCCCAAGTACTTTGGATGAGAATTGAGTTTCAAAGTTGAAAAGTTTGTTTTGGATCAAAGGAAATGAGTTTATGATTGATTTGATCAAATTGTGAATGTGTTTGTGTGATCCAAGCTTGACTTAAGTTTAAAAGTGTTTAGAAATGTGTTGGAATTGATTTCCCAAAGTTTCATAATGTTTCCATGTGGTTTGGTTGTGTTTTGGAAGTTAAAACTTGTTTTGACAGCAAAAAATTTAGCAGCAGATTTGTTAAGGGATCGATCCGCGATTTATGAAGGGATCGATCCGCCCTTTTAAGGGAACATTCTGCGAGAGACTCATATAAAATGGATCGATCCGCGATTTATGAAGGGATCGATCCGCCTTGTAATTTTCACAACATGTCCGCTTTTACGGAAACATGCATAACTTTTTCTAGAGAATTCAGATTCGCGCGCCGTTTGTTGCGTTGGAACCGGGACTCATAAATCTAACTTTTGGTTTAAAAATTTTACATACTTTCTTAATGACCATTTTGCCCTTGGGGCTATTTTGGCACAATAGAATTCTTTAAAGTGATTTTATTCACCTTTCCTTCTAATTAGTGTATATTTTGGGTGCGGTTACTCTTGTTACACGTGTCCTAATCCACCGGGGGTGGGTTAGGGTGTGACACTTCTCCTGGGAGACAAATAGCATGAATTATAAACTGATACCCGAGCTAAACAGCCAAACGAATGTATGGACTATAAAAGTACGAGTCATTTGAATGTGGGATGCTACCAATTCCAACAATAATCAACTCATCAGTTTAGAGCTGATTTTATTGGATGAAAAGGTACTTCAGTTGTTATAATACTCATGAATCAAAGCAATGCAACAGCTAACAAATTGTTTGGTTTGCCACTATATTAGAATAATGACATTCATGCCACTATATGGAACAATATGGCTCCTAAGTTTAGGCGAAGAAGGAAAGATATACTACATATCCATCCTCAGAGTCGGATCATGTAGAGATAAATATCGGCCAATTCCAACGGTGAAAAAATTATTCTTTCGCTACAACACAGATGTAAAAGAGGCAAACGATAGCCCAACAACATTCCCCGTGCAGAAATTTCATTTTGTGGACTATGGCCTTCTTGCTGAAAGAGCAAATGACAATACCCATCTAAGTGGTATGTAATGAAGCTCAAATTCATACTAACAAATTTTGCATACTAAATTATTCTTATGTATATTATTCTATATTGCACAGATATCATTGGCAAAGTCATTGCCATTAGACCCATCGAAGAAGCCCACTCTAACAGAGGTGCTGCTCAATTAAGGAATGTAAAATTGGTTATATCCAAGTAAGACACCCATTTTAAACTCCACATGTTTATACAATACGTTACCACAAATACTTTTCAGCTTACACACTGAATTTGCACTTTAGTGGTCTTCAAATAAGACTTACATTGTGAAGTGATGCTGCGACTGAACTAGGCGACGAGTCTTTGGCTAATTCTGAAGGACCTATTGTTGTGGTTGTCACAGCAACAACTGTGAAGCAATTCCAAGGTAAAATATATCCTACATACAACCACTACACAATTTGGAACTTGAACAAAGTTATGCCTCTCTTCTACTACAATAAATGGACATGGAGTCATTTAGTCTGTGAACTTCCTGTACTCATGATGCCAATAAATATTTTCATGGTAATTTTCAAAAATACCCATAAAAGTTCTACTGTTACGCTCAGGTACAGGAAGCTGCTATTATGACAGCAAAGCATCTTCGTTTTACAAGTGTCCTTAACGCTAAATAAATGCTAAAAAATCGCCATTGAATGCAGGCACTTATACACTGTCAACCACAACGGCTTCCAAAGTATATGTTAACTTGGAAATCCCCGAAGCTGACGAATTTGCCGATAGGTAATCAAAATATGACATATATAAATGTAATTAATTACACCTTTCACACCACCAACATTAACAAAGTTACATTATTGCAATAGTGATAACCCCGGAAATCAAATTGAACAACTACAAAGCCAGAGGTCAACTCAATTACTAATTAAAGAATAGCTACACCACAACAGGAAAACAATTCAAGAGTTGAAAGAAATGCAGTGGGAATCTGAAGAACAAGTAAGCCATGAAAATTTCCCTCGCATCATTATACATAGTTTTGGGAGAATGAGAAATAAAGAGTTTTGTATTTTACATCGCAGGATGAGACATTCACTTGCAAAGCAACTGTGGCAGACATTGCATCAAAGCCCAATTGGTACTACAACTCATGCCAGTTGTGCCCAAGGAAGCTAAAGCCCAAGGATGACACTCTCTGGTGTGACGAATGCGACTTCGTGCCTCAATTCCCAATACAAAGGTAGTATTCCACAACTTTCCATACAACTACTGTGAAAACCAATTGTATTTTGGTTTAAATGGAAGAACAATGATATGCTCACAAATATACTTCACAAAATCAATTTGAAAATGTGACTTATTATTAGTTATCGCACAAATCTGAACATAAACCCAGAGAAAAGTAATGGCTTTGGTAAAGGTTGTTAAGGACATAGAGAGAGTATAGCTGGGTAAAGGCTGTTAGACTTTTATGCGCATGTGGTATTCTGTTTTGTTATTGTACTGCTTCTACATTAGCAATGAAATGCTATTAATAGAGCATATATTAAAGTGGCACAATCTTCAGGAGGATTTAATTGTAAACTTATCATTGTTACACAGATACATGCTACAACTACAAGTTGCAGACTCTACTGGGGATTTTTCATTTGTCCTTTTTGACAGAGAGAGTGAGAAGCTAATTGGAATTCCCGCAACAGAACTAGCGAATCAAGGAATAGTTGAAGCATGTGAACCTATGATTGTATATATATATTCTTTCAGAATAGCCTGAGTGAACATTTACTATTACTACTTACAACTCTTATTTATGACCGATAGGTGGAAGCAAACAACAAACCTACAATTCCATATGCTTTTAGGCACATAATAGGAAATGCTTATATTTTCCAACTAAAGTTGAATGATTTCAATCTGAAAGAAGGCTGGCAGAATTACACCGTCAGCAAAGTCTTCGACCCAAATTTAGAGCTACTACTAGAAAAGGACTCAGAAAAAATAGAGGTAATACGTTATCTTTATACTTTACTAAAATACTCAATTGTACTTCAATTAACCTTATAAGGATGTCAAACAACAAATTAACAAATACTACAGGTTGACCCCAATATAGGACCATCAAACAGTGCATCAAATCCAAAGAAGAGACTCACAACTGAGTTAGAAGAAGAAAATATTGAAACCATTGCAACTCAGAAAGAAAACCCTAAAGCATATGCATCAAAGAAGAGGGCGAGCAACAAAAATGCAAAATGATGAAAGCAAATGCTGATACCAGTTATACACTATAATAAGTGTCAAAGCTACATTTTTAGATTTAATTTGGAATACTACATTCTTTGTTTTTAGCAGTTTAGACTCCATTTGTGGTTTAAAATTATACACATTTTTAAGTCATGTATGAAGCACCATAATGCCTTCTTAGTAGGTTATTTTAAATACACTTTGAATATTTTGCATGTAATGTCGCAATTTTACAAAAGAATTTGCTTTATCTAAATTATACTAAGATTCTGTTTGAATTACCTAAATTTGGCATGTGTAATCATTTAATTAATGGGATCAATAAGACATTTCAGGACGTTTGCCAAACAATTTTCAAAATTTAAGAGAATCAAATCCATCTAAAAAAATGTAAAAAAAAATTAAGTCCAAACCAGCAAAATACAGTTTTTTAAAAACATAAGAAGGTCAAAGTCTTCTTTTGGTAGAAACACCAAGTTGCTATAAGTTTAGAATTATGCATTCTCTTCCTTTTTGTTATGTTGCCTTTGGCCAGATCTAAATTAATAACATGGAAGCATGAAAATTGGGACATTTTGGAGAAGTGGAAAAACTGCCACATGCTAATGTCTTAAAAATACTATTTGGCAGATTCCTGTATGAACATGAAGCTGGTGGTAAACTTAACCTCCCTAATTTGATTCGTTATAGCACCATAATACTTCTATTATATATATATAATGGCTGAAGCAAATTTGAAATCATTAACTGATCTAAAATTATAGCTGAGATATAACACTCCCATAACATCAAACACCAACATGTATATGTATGCATTATCTATAAGGTATTTAAGAATTCGGATGCGGAAAAAGCTAAGTGCAGTAGAAGTGAGATTTGTGTTCATCAATTTATTACTGCTGATATTGTTGCCCAAAGTCACTTCACTATGAGGAGTAACATCTATGTATGGGAGAGGAAGGGAGGGAGAGAGAGAAAATAAGAGATGTCGAAGAGTTTGATGTATGAACTCCTGTCCTTGTTCTTGAATTTGACTTTTTCTTATTCCTACAAAAACTTCACACACAATCTCGAATTTTGAGTTGTGTAATTGCAGTGATAAATTATTCATTCCTTCTGCTTTAGCTTTACATTGACTTTTTCAACCGGATTAGAAGAAAACCTTCCCACTCTTCTAAAAATTGAAAATTGTATATAAAAAAGTGAAAGAAAAATCATATAGTTTTCCAACAATTTTTAGAAACTAAAATATTTGACAACTTCATTTTCTTACTCTCATACAAAAAGCAAATCAAGATCCAAATGCTATAATAAGTAAATAAATGTGGAGAGGCATACACATGTTTATATATGCTTTTAAGTTCTTCCTCTTCTGTTATATGTGCGAATAAAGAGTTTCACGCTAATAAAGTATTTATCAATTCAGATGCGAACAAAGCAAGGTGCACTAGAAAGTGAGATTTGTGTTCATCAATTCATCGTTGCTGATATTGTTGTCCAAAGTCACTTCCCCATGACGGAATATCTATTTATGACAGAGAGAGAGAGAGAGAGAGAGAGATAGAGAGACACATAGAAAGAGAGACATAGAGAGAGAGGTCTGAAAATCATATATTCTCAAATGCTTTTCAATCTACTTTTGTGTTGTTTATGCTAACAACTTAAAGTTGAAGATCGAGTTGCTGTTGAAACTGCAAGAATAATCATTTCCACAAACACTGAATAAAATAATTGATCTTTTTGTTCACTGCAGAATCTAATTTTCATCCTTGCGTACTATAAAGAAGCTCAAAGTTGATATTCATTAACTTGCTGATGATGCCAAAATTTGGTAAGAGTAAAGTAAAGTAATTTAAGGAGAGAGAGTAAGAGACTATTTTTTGTATGTGGTTCAGCCCTGTTAATGAAGGTACCTACGTCCACGTGTGTCTGAGCACTTTCACTAGCAGATCACCGGCGGGCCTGGCCTGGTGAGCCAACAAAGAGGGGAGACACTACCAGTAATACCGGTCGGGTGTATGGGTACAATGGTGAATTATAGAGGTGCTGTGTAGACCGAAAAGTTGGCGGCTCCCTCCATGGGAGGTGAGAGGTCTCTCTTATAGATGTAAGAGACCTACTCATACATGGATAAGGAAATATAATCCTATTGATATAGATTGGCATTAAATATGGGGATTTCCTAATTGGATTAGGAAATAGTGTGCACTTTCCATTAGTCTTCTAGCTTGAGTAAGAAACTGCCTGTAATGCTCGGGATCATGCCTGTGGGCCCGAATGAGCTGTTCCCGCGGCAGAATGTGCATGTGCAGTTTTCCCGACCTGCTGGCTGGGTCGTGAATGAACCGCTCAGGATGATGAGTAGACTAAACCGCTCGGGCTGATGCTTCTGAGGAGTTGTACATGATTTGCCTGGGGCATGGACTAGCTGCTGATTTGAACTGCTCGGTCATAAGATCGAGCCAATTTTGGGTGTATCAGCTGCCCCCCATTTTCAAGGTTGTCCAGATGCTATATCGGGGCAAGCTTGGAAATCAGTTTGATGTTACTTGCCGCTATCTGAGTGCTTGTGGAAGCTGCCTCGGGGCTTCTAAGCCTGGTGACTCCTCGGGAACTGACTGAGAGTTGAGACCCAGCCTAGCTCGGGACCTTTAAGTGCTCGGGAACTGACCGGGAGTTGAGACCCGGCCTAATTCGGAGTCTTTGAGTGCTCGGGAAGTGACCGAGAGTTGAGACTCGGCCTACTTTGGAGTCTTTTTTGCTTGAGTTAGCTCCCAGGATGGTTATCTTCTGCCCGTAAACCTTCGTCAAGGCTGTGGGTAGAAGGATTTTACAATGTTGGAAAAGCCGACCTAAAGCGTATTGCTCTAGGGTCCTTTTTATTGTTAACTCCCCAGGATGGTTGTCTTCCGCCCGGCCAGTCTTCGTCAAGACTGTTGGGAGAAGAGCTTGACCATATTGGTGGAACCGACCTAAATCACGTTGCTTTAGGGTCCTTTTGCTCCTCTATCGTCGGCCAACCTAAGAGATTTTAGTCACCTCTATCGTCGGTTTGGACCTAAGCGGAGTAAATGCCTCTGAGTACTGTAGGTGCTCGGGTTGTCCAAGATTTTAACTTGGTTATCCGCGAGGCCTATAGATACCCGGTGTGATTACCTGTTTAGTTCACTGCACCATCTTGCCCCCCAAGCTTTCGCTAAGACGAGGGTCTTACAGAGGCTATGACTGTAGGTAACCGACTTGGAACATGGTGGTTGCAGGGTCTTTTGAAGCTTGCCATCATCAGCCACATAGGGGGTTTGCCCCCATTGTAGGTTGGACCTAAGCGAAGTCGGTGCCTCGGGCGTGACCCCGAGGTCTTTAGTACCTGGGTTCGGAGCCCGAGGTCTTTTGAGTGCCTGGGTTCGGTACCCGAGGTCTTTTGAGTGCCTGGGTTCAGAGCCTGA
This sequence comes from Hydrangea macrophylla, assembly GCA_033977485.1. Lineage (NCBI taxonomy): Eukaryota > Viridiplantae > Streptophyta > Magnoliopsida > Cornales > Hydrangeaceae > Hydrangea > Hydrangea macrophylla. Next base: position 24,912,870 of record CM066990.1, on the reverse strand, counting down.
GGTCTTTTGATGCCTCGGGGTTAGGCCTGAGAACTTTGTATGCCTTGGGGTTAGACCCTAGGACTTTGGAAGGGCTCTCTAACAATCGGCAGAGCCTCATGTGGTGATCAAGCAAGTATCACTGTAGTCGGGCTCATCTAGACCGATAGAGACAGGAGGTCAGATCAGGATCGTCGGGCTCCAAATTTCTCTATGCTAGAGGCAAAGTCAGAACTGCTTGATCCTGACCGATGTGAACTGGAGGTCGTGTCAGGGTGGTCGAACTCAGACCACTGTGAACTAGAGGTCGTGTCGGGGCTGCCTGACACGGACTGTTGTGAACTGAAAGAACTGTCTGAACTCCCGGGCTGATCTCGCTTTCGCTTACTTCTGGAAGACTTCTTGCTTTCTTGCCCGGGGCCTTTGATCTTTAGAAATTCTTCAGTGTCAATGTATTTTCCAACCCTCTCTGCGAGTTCGACCAAGGTTATCGGTCGGTTTTTGTGGAACGACGTAGCGCACTTGGTGTGTTGAACTCCCGAGCAGAAGGCTATGATGGCGGTTGTCTCGTTCAGATTGTGAATTTGAAGCTTCTGTTGGTTAAACCGGTCGGTGAACTCCTTGAGGGACTCATTATTCGTTGTCTGACTGTCAGTAGCTGCATGTCTGGCTTTGGCCGCTCATGCATACCAGCGAACTGGTTGATGAACTGTTTGCTGAGTTGTTTAAAACTGCAGACCGATCGGAGCTCCAAGGAGTAGAACCACTACATGGCCGGGCCTTTCAAAGTGCTAGGGAAGGCTAGGCAGTGTAGCTCATCGGAGTTGGTGGCTAGGGCCATCTGAGCCTTATAGGTCCGGACGTGGTCGACCGGGCTTCCTGAGCAGTTATAGGGATCTAAGCGAGGCTGCTTGAATTTGCGCGGGATGGAAAACCTCGTGATCTGGCTAGAGAACGATGACTCTGTCTCGGTATTGGCTTGATTCTGAGCACGGTTTTGACCAAGCTTTTTGGCCACTCCGTCGATCTGCTTTTGTAAATCCTTGATTCGGGCTTCCACTCCTTCCCGACCGGTATCTAAGGAACTGGTCGGGTTGGTAGAAGAGGCTTCTTCTTCATGGCGGGGTGCTATCCTCGGGGATCGGGATCGACTATGACCCTGGCTAACAGTTCGCCTAGGGACGACTCGGCTCTTGACCAAGTGACCCAGGACTGATTCTCGGGCCATATGCTCCTGCCTTTCCTCTCGGGCAGCAGGCCCACTGTTGACATCTCTAGCATCCTCAACACGGGACAGGTTGGCTCGGGCACGTTGTCTGGTCAAGATTGGTTCCCGACCGTACGCAACGTTCCCGGGTCGTTTCCCACCCCCTGGAGGGCTGCTTTGCTGGGCTAGCAGGGCTTCAATCTGTTATTGGATTTGATGTTGGCCCTCAAAAAGTTGTGTGAGGGTCGCGGTGATTTGCTCAGATGTCATGACTGCCGCAGCCGGTGCCGGGGTCGGAGGAACATCCCGGTCGAACTGCTGGTCAGCCTTCTTACTCTTCTTCGGTGGCTTGATGATCAGTCGAGAGGTTTGTTGATGAGAAGACTTGTCGTTTCCCATAGAAGGCGCCAAACTGATGATGCCAAAATTGGGTAAGAGTAAAGTAAAGCAATTTAAGGAGTGAGAGAGTGAGAGACTATTTTTTGTATGTGGTTCGGCCCTATTAATGAAGGTACCTACGTCTACGTGTGTGTCTGAGCATGTTCACTAGTAGATCACCGGCGGGCCTGGTGAGCCAACAAAGAGGGGAGACACTACCAGTAATACCGGCCGGGTGTATGCGTACAATGGTGAATTATAGAGGTGCTGTGTAGACCGAAAAGTCGGTGGCCCCCTCCATGGGGGGTAAGAGGTCTCTCTTATAGATGTAAGAGACCTACTCATACATGGATAAGGAAATATAATCCTATTGATATAGATTGACATTAATTATGGGGATTTCCTAATTGGATTAGGAAATAGTGTGCACTTTCCATTAGTCTTCTAGCTTGAGTAGGAAACTGCCCGTAATGCTCGGGATCATGCATGTGGGCCCGGATGAGTTGTTCCCGCGGCGGGATGTGCATGTGCGGTTTTCCCGACCTGCTGGCCGGGTCGTGAATGAACCGCTCGGATGATGAGTAGACTAAACCGCTCGGGCTGATGCTTCTGAGGAGTTGTACATGATTTGCCCGGGGCATGGACTAGCTGCTGATTTGAACCGCTCGGTCATAAGATAGAGCCAAATTTGAGTGTATCACTTGCTGCATATACTGATATTAGGAAATCAAAATTTTGAGACTTCAACGAATTTTGAGTTTCAAGTTGGAAGCTGGAAAATAAATGGAAGCAAATATAATGAAGCCATATATGGTTGCCACCAGAGAGATGAAACTCTTAACTTGTGAACAATTTGAACAATTCAGTGACACACTCATTTCAATGTCATTCCACCAATACCAACAGACTAATACAATTTGATGCTTACGTAATAGTTCTCTTTCTCTCTCTCTCTTTCTCTCTCTCTCTCTCTCTCTCTCTCTCTCTCTCTCTCTCTCTCTCTCTCTCTCCAAACCGTCATAGTTGGGAATACCTTACACTTAATTTTATGCTGGACATTTGCCCTAAGATCCTAAAAAATAATTAAAAGGAGCATTTACAATCTGCAGCAAATAAGGCTGCTTCTAACTCTTAAATATAATTTGTATTTAACTGAAGTTTTCTATTTTTTTTCCCTTTTTTTAAAAGCAAACCAAAGTGCAAATTTCATGGCATTACTTATTAGAAATCGTGCGGTGTCGATTGACAACAGCACTAAAAATAAGCAAAACTTCTCTTCCCTTTTTCAGCCCAAAAAATTGTAGCACTTCTTCTGCGATTCAAATTATTAACTCAAAGAAACAACAGCTATTACCAAACAGCCTCGCAACATTCAATAGCAGTCGCCCTACCAATTGATAGACAGCAAACAATTCATGTTTGGATTGTTGTACTTTTTCCACAATTTCCTTTTACCACTTCTACACATGGTGTTTTGAATAAAGAGCAAATCCAAAAGGACAAGAGTACAACTTAATTCAACTTAATAAAAAATACAGCTGCCATTTCACAGCATTCCTCTTCACTTACAGTTTACAAGAGACAAGAAACGAAAAACACAGTCGAACCTCATCTTATCATGAATGGGAAGTAAAACCACACTGGCAATTAAAAAACATTGCTACCAATCAACTACCAGTATATCCCAAGTGGCTACAAATTTTGCAACTTTGAAAACCAATGCCAACAACAACTATAAGACTACTAACAAAAACCATATTTGCCAAAGAAATCAATTTATTTGTGACATCACAGACTTAGATTTAAACCAGATATAAATGACAAAACAATTATGGATGATATGGTCACCAGGAGATGCACAACATTCAGTAAATTGTAAGAATGACTCAACACAACAAAAATAAAGCTTTGAGCCATGAAACAGTGCTTAGCACCTTCTATAAACCAAAACTCACGCTTTCATGGAAGACCTCCACAGAATAACAAAAGCAGATATGCCCATCCAGAATTAGACCTAAGGGAGATATGCCCATCCAGAATCAAACCTAAGGGAAGAAAAAGAGTTGTACAATATGTAAGATAGCTAATAAGTGAAACAACCATACATTCTGCTTTTCGATTTTGTAGAGATAAATATAAAAAAACATTAATTGGTCATAATTGAGTTGTTGATAAAATTCAACATAATCAGTACACAGATCATATTTGAATGTTGTATTGGTTCCATTATGCACAAACTGAAAAAAAAAAAAAACCAGTTGTAACAAATCGTGCACACAAATTAAGTGATCTGAACTTTTTGATTATGAGTCTATAACAAATGTAAAAAGTTACAGGGTTACAACATGATGATTTGATGTTCTCTAAGTTAACAACATTTACTGGAATTAATATGTTGTACTAAACCTTAATTTGGTAGACTTTCTATACCTGTTTATGCATCTAAGGATTAAATGGACAACCATTTGATGAATAAAAACAGTCTGCCTAAACGAATGCATATAACTGACCAAAAGCAACAATAAAAACAGATGTAAATAACTATAGGTAGTATACTAAATCCTGCAATAAATATATGCCAACTCTTGATATGCTTACATACATGAATGTGTCACTATAATAAATACCACAATTAATCTATATATATTTTCCCATATTTCCATGCATGTATCTGAACATATATATAGCAGTTGTATTCAACAATCTTTATGATTGAAGAATTCAATGCCTCTAAAGTTGTGAGTTGTCATATATTATTTTTATGCATAAACCCACAAAGTGAAACCCCACATACATATTATTTCATTTCAAGAAACAACATATAAATTGCTTTTATTTGAAAGACTCCTATACAGCAGTTTACCAGTGAAGTATAAGAGATCAACAAGCTAATCATCGCTTGTATTCTAAGGTAACGTAAAGCTTTATCCAACCTCAAATGCCACATATTAAACAAAGTACCATTTGATGCTAAAAGTAATGAAAAACTTTATAGTCTGATTGTTTTTTCAAGTATTTTCCACATGTTGTAACTCAATGAGACGCATCTCCAAATATACTTCAATCTCTCATCAAGTTTGTCATCTCAATAACGTAGTATCAAACTATAAGCCACTAATTATAGCATATATTGAGCAGAAGTTTGTCAGCCTTCTAAAAGAGTTAATACAATCACCTTTTGGCTCTTCATAACAACAGTAAAACGAGGACAAGAACCATATAGCATTCCTTTGTTTTTGTGTAAGTCTTCTAAACAGTGTCTTTCTTTCCCAGCAGTCTCATCCAACTCCACATGACTCGAGGGAAATACAGGGGACAAGGGAGGTTCAGTAGTGGCCTGCGGATAGGTAGGTCCAAAACAAAATCAGTCCAAAAAAGAGGTTTAACATGGTTTAGTCCTTTGCATGTACATATAGAGCTGTAGACTTCATAGTATATACATGTGATGCCTATTCTAGGGAAAATAAGTTAGAGCAGTAAAATATCTCAAGGAACTTAAGTGTATACCATAGCAACTCTACACAAATGAACACAAAGAATAGAAGGGTCTTGACTGATCTCAATTGAATTAAATAAAAAAGACAAACATGCAACATGGCTTCATAATTGATGCTAGCATGATACCAACACCTTCACAAAAAAGGACACAACCAAACCTCATCAGCATCTACATGTACGATGTCTTATAGTCCAAAACCAAACAATCTGGCTAAGGTAGCTGGTACAAAAATTAATCCCATAACCTCATTCGCTGATCTTGGACATCTGAATAGGAAGGAAAACCTGGTCCTCACCTGAATTCTCCCAAAGGTTCTGTGATTGACATAGTTTCGATCCCACCTTTGTAAATTAAAACATGTAAATTTCTTACAATTAAACCTTAATATACTGGAACAACAATCAAGTAGCTTCCAAAGATTAAACAGTTAAGACTAAAAATGTACCTCATAAGACTTCATCTAGAGTCTTCTTCCATTTGTAATTCGAACCACCGACTTTCGCAGAATCGACACAACATAAAAGAATCAGAACTGGTCATGGAACAAAAATACCACAATAGTACAATTAAAGGTTATGCCTTTTAGGTACAATTGGTGGCCCTGGAAGGTTGAGAAGCAGCAAAGGGAACAAACTCCAACCCCATAATAACTAAGATTGCTTCCATGGGTACAAACATCCCAATTACTCACTTGCCTTTTTTTAGCCCCGCTTCTCCTATGGATTTTCTCAACTTTTACATATATACAAAAGGTCAACAAGCCTGCAAATTCCAACCAGTAAATGAGTTAAAAGTTGAAAAAGATCATGTAGCTCTTCAATTTTCAAGATTGAACCACCAAAATTCTATAACATAAAACAACAGAGTAGACTTGTTCATGTTGTCCTCAACATTCTAAAAGCAGAAGTTACCAATTGCAATGTACTACATATTAGTAGCGAAAATTTACAGGTTGATTCTACCAGCTCCTGTGACAGAAAGTAGATAGGCCACAATGTGAATGCACACCGCATTTTATGCTACTACAAGTAAACCAATACAAAGGCTGAATATTTTATCTTTGCAACCACATAAATTGGAGACAACACACAGGTAGCTGAATTTAAGGCTGCTATTTCAGTATAATTTCAAGATATGTAAAATCGCAAAGATTACCAACGCCATCAATTCATCCATGTACCGTACAAAGACCGAAGATGTCAACCTAGGGTGATTAAATTCGCCACAATACATAAGCAGCTGATTTTACAGTGACCCAGCCAACCATCAACAACACAACACATAAACTAAAAAATCAAGCTTATAAACACAGAGTCGACATATGATAAATACAATTTCAAGCATTACAATACACTGTTATCTAATATTTGGAATGACAACTTTCGATATAGATTTGTTCACTCATTTTTATCATAGTTTATTGATACTTATTGGTTTGATTATTCTCAAAAGTAAATCATTTATTATTCTTTCTAGGAATGGAATCAGCTAGATTCGTAAGATTTAAGAGGAGGATGGTAAGAGTAAAAAGAAGAAACTCCACACCTCAAGTATGGAATCGTTGTCTAATAAATCGAATGAACGATGCTGAAAATGATTGGGAACAACAATTAACAGTGGAGAATTCAGCTAACATATGTATTGAAGAAGTTGTGTACTTTTACTCAAAAAGGAAAATTACAATGAACAACACACCTGGTTTCAGCTATTTATCTGAAACATTGACTAATTTGAGTTCGAACATGGTTCGAAGAAGGAAAAAACAAGCATATTGGTCAAGATTAATGAGGAGATTGGTGATGACTAAAAAAAGAAATATTCTACTGAATAGAACAAGAAGTCAACGTGTAAATTGTCAACTACACACCACACAAGAAGTGAAAAATTCACTACAGAAATTGGCAACTGAAAATCCACCTGTTGTAACTCAGATTCCAACCACAAATCAGTCAACAACAGCTCATCAGAATATTATTTCTCATTCAGTAGTAAATTTAGATGGGACTGTAACTACAACAACCAACATTTTGTCAACAACGTATCAATATCAGAGGTAAATTTTATTGTATTAATAATATGGTTATTAATCATGCATAATAAACATTCATTAACGGAAAATTCTGCTTTATTAGATTACACAACACCCATAAGGAATACGGATGCACGACGACAAGAAGCAGCAAGTAGGCATCTGCGTAGAAGATTGATTTAACACTCAACCACAAGCATAAATGAAACATTCCTCACTAGACGTAAGTAATTAAAAACCAATTACAGAAGAAAAAAAACCCCAAAAAACTTCCAAAAAAAAATTAACAATTGCTTGCTTCGTTTAAATATGCAGAAAAATTTATGAAACCTTGGAACTTTGGAGCTCCAACCTATACATGTGTGCATTGTGGCGCAATTTTATGGTATGAAGAAAGAACAATCAAGTCAAGGCAAACTAGAAGCCCAACATTCTCAATTTGTTGCTCTTTGGGCCAAATTACAATACCACTATTGAAGGCCATACCACCTTTACTTGAAAATCTTCTATCATATGAAGGAGGACAAGCAGCAAAACTTTTTCGCAAGAGCAAAAGGGTTTACAACATGAACTTCCCTGTGACATCAATGGGTGTTATTGTGGATAAATCCATTAATAACGGGACTGAACCATATGTTTTCAAGCTAGGGGGTCAAAACTACCATAAAATTGGCTCATTACTTCCACCAGAAGGTTACCAACCACAATTTGACAATTATATATTTATGACACCGAGAATGAAGTTTCAAATAGAATTTATATAATGCGCACCAACATCGATGACAATACTGTCGAGAGTAATATTATTACTGACCTATTGACAATGTTGGATGACTGCAATGTGTTGGTGAAATCATTTCGAATGGCACGTGATAGATTTTAACAAGATGATATAACAAATGTTAGGCTTTGACTGGTTGGTACCAGGAATAGTGAAATTTCAGAATATAATATCCCTAATCTATCAGAAGTTGCAGCACTTATTGTAGGTGACTTTGATCCTGAGTCCACAGGACGTGATATAGTTGTAAAGAACCAGCAATTAGGATTACAACGAATTTATGAAACACACCCAAGTTTCATGGCTCTCCAGTACCCTTTATTATTTTCGTATGGAGAAGTTGGATATCGACATGGAATTCGTAGGAGAAGTAAAGGAGGAGAGGCCATTACAGATAAAAAATGTTCAATGAGAGAATACTATGTATACATATTACAACAAAGATGTACAGAAGAAAAGACATTACTGCGTGGTGGAAGAGTATACCAACAATATATTGTGGATTCTTACACATGTATCGAACAAGATCGATTACATTGGCTAAGAAGAAATCAAGGCCAACTTCGAACAGACCTATACAATGGTCTAAAAGATGCAGTCTGCAGAGGAGATACAGATGAGGGAAGTTGTGGCAAGCGTATCATTCTGCCTTCTTCTTTCACAGGAAGTCAAAGATACATGATTCAAAACTACCAAGATGTAATGGCAATCTGTAGATGGGCAGGATACCCAAATCTATTCATCACCTTCACCTACAATCCAAAGTGGCCCGAAGTAGCAACCTTTCTGCAACAAATCCTAGGGCAAAATGTTGAAGACAGACCAGATATTGTTGCAAGAGTCTTCAAGATCAAACTCGATGAATTGTTGCATGATATCAAACATGGAAAACATTTTAGTTTGTTACTGCAGGTATGCAAAATATTTTAACAAACCATATATATACCATAGTTAATATATTCCTTAAAATATGTTAACAAAGTATATATATAGAATAGTTAATATATTCTTCACAATAGAGTGGTTAAGCATTACATAAAACTTTTACCACTACAACTGCAGAAATATAACATATTGCATTCAATGATATTGCAGTGATATATACTATTGAGTTCCAAAAAAGAGGACTTCCACATGCACATATACTCATTTTCCTTCATCCAGCAGACAAGAATCCCACATCCGATCATATTGACAACATCATATCAGCTGAAATACAAGACCCCAAAAATGATGAAGATGGTTATGAAGCAGTAAAGCAATTTATGGTTCATGGGCCATGCGGGTCTGCAAATCCCAGCTCACGATGCATGTTTAATAACAAATGTAGTAAACATTTTCCAAAAAGAGTTTGTTCTAGAACAATAATAGATGAAATAGGCTTCCCGGTTTACAGATGGTAGAACTATAGAAAAAGCTGGTATTTATTTGGACAATTGCTTTGTAGTTCCTTGCAACATAGACTTGCTGGTCCAATATCAAGCACATATGAATGTAGAATGGTGCAATCACTCTCGATGTATAAAATATTTGTTTAAGTATGTGACAAAGGGACCTGATAGACCAACAGTAGCAATCGAACAGAATGTCCGCGGAGCTATTGATGAAGATACCCAAGCATCAAATGAACAAGATGAAATAAAAAGATGATTAGAATGTAGATATTTGTCAGCATCTAAAGCGTGTTGGAGGATCTTCGAATTTGACATACACTACCGCCAACCAGCTGTGGAGAGGTTGAATTTCCACTTAATAGATGAACAATCAGTAACATTCAGAGATGATGATAATTTGGAAACTGTTATAAATTGACCTGATATACAAAAAATAATGTTCAATGAATGGATGAAAATGATTGAGAGATATGAAGATGCACGACTGCTTACTTACGCCGAATTTCCAACAGATTGGGTATGGCATACTGATGGCAAAAATTGGAGTAGAAGAAAGGCAGGAAATTGTATTGGAAGACTTTTTTTGTGTACAACCATTAAGTGGAGAAAAGTTTTATATGAGGATGTTGTTGAATATTGTTAAAGGGCCAACAAGTCATGAAGATATTAAAATGGTAAACAATGAATGTCACCCCACATATAAGTCAGCATGTTACGCTTTGGGACTTTTAGAAGATGATGGTGAATGGCATGAGGCCATAACAGAAGCATCAATTGGGCCACAACTTCACAACTTAGAGAACTGTTTGCAAATATTTTGACACAATGTGAAGTTGCTGACCCATTAATTATGGGAGAGAAATTGGAAGCTTTTAACTAACGATATTGAGTATAGGCAAAGATGTACTCTGTCTCTGGAAAATTTAAAGATATCAGAAGACCAAATTCAAAATTATAGTCTACATGAGATTGAACAGGTTCTACAAAAAATGGGACGTACTCTAAAAGACTTCCCACCTTTGCCGGTGCTAGATGCAAATATATTCAGACAAACTGGCAATAGATTGATACAAGAAGAAATGTCATACAATGCCGAACAAGTGACAAGTGAACACAACATCCTATTTTCAGGCTTGAATGATGATCAAAGGAGAATATATGATGCAGTAATTAATGCAGTCAATGCAGAAGCAGGATGATTCTTCTTTATTTATGGCCATGGAGGAACAGGTAAAACATATTTGTACAAGACCATTCTAGCAGCAAATACGTTCCAAACAAAAAATCGCACTTGCTGTAGCCTTATCTAGAATTGCTGCTTTGCTGCTACCTGGAGGTAGAACTACCCATTCACGATTTTATATTCCAATAAAAATAATAGAAGAGTACACATGTGAAGTTAAAGAAGGCACTTATGCAGCTGAACTGTTATCCAAAGCTAGCATAATAATATGGGATGAAGCACCCATGACACATAAACATTGCTTTGAAGTAGTTGATAGAACACTTAAAGATATAATGCACCTTGCAAATTCTGAGAATGAAAAAAAAAACATTCGGAGGAAAAGTAATTGTGATGGGTGGAGACTTTCCTCAAATCCTACCAGTAATACCAGAGGGTGGGAGAGAAGAGATAGTACAATCAGCAGTAAATAGATCGACCTTATGGCAACACTGCAAGGTATTCATGCTACAAAGAAATATGCGGCTAAAAACATCATCCACAGAATCAAACACAACATCTGTAGAATTTTCAAAATGGATACTAAGAGTTGGTGATGGAAAATTGGGGAAGGAGATGGTGAAAGTGAAATTCAACTTCTGGAAGATTTGATTGTTCCTTCAACTGGAGAGCCAGTTAATGACATTATTGAAACCACTTATCCTAATTTGCAGGAAAAACTGATAGATAAAAAGTACTTGGAAAAGAGACCAATACTTGCACCAATGAATGAGATTGTGGAAGAAATTAATAATAGGGTGGTAACTATGATACATGGAGAAGAAAAAACATACTTAAGTGCAGACTCCATTTGTAAGGCATCATCTTATTCAGAGGATCAAGATACTTTATACCCAATAGAGTTCTTAAATACGTTGAAGTTTCCAGGACTACCCAACCACAAGCTCACTTTAAAAGTAGGCTTGCCAATAATGCTGCTCAGGAATTTAAACCAAACTGCAGGACTTTGCAAATGGCACAAGACTAATCATCACTCACCTTGGAGCTCGGATAATAGAAGCTAAAATCATTAATGGTATAAATATTGGAACAAAGGTCTTTATTTCTAGAATTGGGTTATCTCCAAGCGACACAAAATGGCCATTCCTACTCAAAAGAAGACAATTCCTAGTCACAATATGCTTCACAATGACCATCAATAAAAGTCAAGGCCCATCATTGAAAAATGTTGGTCTATTCCTGCCAAAACCAATTTTTAGTCGCGATCAATTCTACGTGGAAATTTCAAGGGTAACTTCAAGAAGTGGTCTAAAGGTGTTAATCAAGAATGACAACTCAGAAACCACTACAACAACAAAGAATATCGTATACACCGAAGTGTTCAACAATATACCAAAAGGTACTCCATATGCATGATAAATATTTTACTGAAAATGCAACAAAATTATGCCAACTGGTCAATCACTATCAAAAATGCAGGCCAGTAAAAAAAACCTGGATACAAAATTTCTTTTCCGAACAACAGGAGGTTTCATATTGCAAAATTATGAAGAGCGCGGAGTACGTAACACTGGTATGTTCTAATTCTTTTATCTAGACTCTATTATATGTAATCTTCGTAATTACATTGTTATACTACATAGAAGAAGAATAACCTATGTGAATACATGATACATTTGCATTCATAAAAAGTGTACTTAGCTAGCATGAACATGGGTTAGCTCTTCTCACAAATGTGGTGTATGACAACTTTCAGCAGACACTTTGCTATAAGCTATACGATCTTATAATGACAAAAAGACATCTCACTTCATAAAAGGCTATTACTACAATGAGTTTCTGGAAAGCTAGACTATTGGAAGCAGATTTTAACAAACAATACTTCTCAAAAGTGCAAAACACATCCACAATGTTTTTTAAACAAACAACAAAAAATGAAAGACACTTTTTACAAGATTAATATCAAAGTGTTTCCTACACTTAAAAAAATTTATTGCAAGGTTTTTTTTCCTTAAAAAAAAAACCACAGTTTTGAATCAGAGTAACTGAATGCAGCTGCCAACATATCAAACAAAAATAAAAAACTTCCATTGCAAATTTAAAAATCTAAATAATAATAAAAAAAAGGTTTTCTAATACATCACTAAATTTTTTATTAACAAGCCTGTAATATGAGTGTGTAGCAATCTTCAAGTGTAATTCAACGTATTCAAGCATTAACGTACATATAGAAGGCATGGACCTTTTTGGCTCTGATAAGGAAACAAACCCTTGAGTTTAATGGCATTGCATGACCGAACTTGATTTAATCTTCAAGAGATTAAAGCAAAGCAAGCCCCCACATACATCCAAATCAACATTGAATTTGTCTCTCAACCTTCTCTCCCAAACTCGTTGAAATTTGAGAAGTAAATTTACTTTAAAGTCCCAAAGTTCCAACCTCACGAATGTATGCAAAAGTGGAATTGGATGCAACTCCATACTTGCACGGAGTTTCATTAATAACCACACGCACCATCATCCTTTTTCATTCAAGTATTTAAGATGTACGAAATCATTTTCCTTTCTTTATTTTTCTATTGCAAATTAAAATCAAGGGATGCATTGTTAATGGACGAGGAGAAATGGCTCATACAGATTTTGGATATGTTAGTGGTGCTCCAGGAAAGCTTCATCTTTATGTCAGAATGTAATCTTTCTATATTTGAGATAAATTGTGACATGGAAGAATGAAACTCAAACCAATATTTGGTTTAAATTATCGTACATTTTATTCCACAACAAATTGTCTTTATCCTTTTCAATAATGATGCACTTAATTTTCAATTGACTTAAATATGCATAACAAGCTGGTACAGCGAGCAATTGAGATGGATAAGAAAAATCATGCACAGTAGGCTTTATAATCACAATCACATCGCTAGTTTACTTGCCTGACACGCTCGCTTAAAACAAATTATACTTTACTGAAAAACTAAAAAAACACATCAATTACATAACATCTCAAATGATTTCTCAGAGAATAAAATTAGTGTATAGAATCTATAGATCCTCTCTCTAGATCTTATGGTTGGGTATTGGATGTGAATCAATTGTGCTTTGATTTTGTTTTTGTGCTTGTCTATTTTGTATTCTATGCGTATGGTCTTCTTCTCTGTTTTCTGTTGGATTGGAATGCAAAAACTGAGACACCGACCGAAATCGACTGCCAAATAGCAGTCGGTGCAATGACACACACCGATAGCTTCGGTCGACTTCGGTGCTATACATATAAAACCTAATATGTTCAAGTCGGTTGATATTTGAGGTGTAAAACCGACCAAAACTAACCGTTTACACCCCTAATTTTACAAATACCCCCGCTTGTCACAACCCCCAACTAGCTTATTGCTAATCCCTAGTGATAAAGCGATAACAAAACAAGCTAAACTACTACTATAATGACTAAAAAGAACAAAAATAAACAAAGCAAACTAGCTTAAAAAGAAAGAGAGAGTCTACCTCACTTTCGCAAGAATCGCGGTTGTATTTAGTGAATGCAACAAGGCGTTAAACCCCTAGGTTCCCCCTAGTGGACGAGTGTTGTCTTGTGAGGGTTTATAGTGAATGTACCCACAAAATTCTCAAGTTCAAGTTCAAAAAAATATAGAATAACTCATAACACTCCCTCCCATACAACTGCCAACTCAGGTCTACAAAGGCATATCAATCTCGGTTAAACCATGAAAGAAGTTCACAAGTCCCTCACGTCACCAAGATAAATGTACACATATATCAAATCTATGTATCCGTGTGTGTAATTAACAACTATGCATCAATCTTTATTTTGAGTTATTTAGACTATCATACCTCTAGAACTTGCAGTTTCAACTCAAATCTCACATTGGATTACACTCATAAAGAACATCTCTCAGAAACTTGCTCAATAGTGATCACACATGTATGAAAACTTTGATAGGAGTGATGTTTTGGTTACTAATGCTTTCATACTTACTCTATGAAAAACAAACGTTTAGAGTGTATAGTCTTACAAATAGGATACTACTTATTAGAGGAGCGAAATACCGTGGATAACTCAACTCACACGTTCATGTTCAAACCAATTCATTAAGAATCATTAAGTCTTTGAATAACTGGTTTTTATATGGTAGTTGAGAACAATAAGAAAAATAATGTGTCTTAGTATGTGATGAAGTTTATCTCCTCATTTCATTCTTTTCCCATCTCCAACCAACCTCCCTTCTTTTCATATGCTGCTTTTTTTAAATGATCTCCCTCTTCACATTCAACTGTTTCTTTTCTTCTACTTCATTTATTTTTTTTCTTTTTTTTTTCTTTCAGCACTTCCCACAAGTACTCTTTTCCAATCATATACTTTGACAATTTATTCATATTAAGGGTCTATTGTGGTCAAGGGATAAGATTCAAAATTATTAATCTTGAATCGGTAATATTGAATCGGTGTGGGTTTGGAAATGAAACGAATTCTCGAATATATATAAGGGAAATGTATAAGTTAGGGAATGAATAGCGACGGCTTAAATCATTTTCTTAATTCCTTAGTTTTAGCATTTCACTGTTCATTGAGTTTAGTTGGTAGATCCTGAACATTCTTCTCTAATAGGCAGCCAAAAAGAGGAATTATTTGAGACTGATTCAACGAATTTAATAGGTATAATCAAGAAAACAATTCAATTTTTATGTGACAATTCCCTCAAAAATGAAGATTGGAACAAAAGCTCACTAAGGGCATTTAGTTTCCACTACTCATTCTTTTATCATAATAGTCATATTAACTCATTTTTAGGATTTCTGCATAGCTATCAATAAGTGCATATGGATGTTGGATACATGAAAAATCAACACATGCAATCATCCTAGTAAAACTAGAAAATCGCGTGAATTTAATTCATAAAAGGATGAGACTAATACGATTGTATCATTGCTGATACACCCAAAATTGGCTCTATCCTATGATCGAGCGGTTCAAATCAGCAGCCAATCCATCATGTACAACTCCTCGAACAAGCATCAGCCCGAGCGGTCTAGTCTACCTGGAACTCATCATCCCGAGCAGTTCATCCACAACCCGGCCAACAGGTCGGGAAAAACTGCACAGGCACATCCCACCGCGGGAACAGCCCATCCGGGCCCACAGGCATGATCCCGAGCATTACGGGCAGTTTCCTACTCAATCTAGAAGACTAATGGAAAGTGCAAACTATTTCCTAATCCAATTAAGAAACCCCCACAATTAATGCCAATCTATATCAATTGGATTATATTTCCTTATCCATGTAAGAGTAGGTCTCTTGCATCTATAAAAGAGACCACTCACCCCCCATTGAAGGGGCTGACTTTTTAGTCTAGACAGTACCTCTAAAGAATTCACCATTATATGCATACACCCGGCCGGTATTACTGGTAGTGCCGCCCCTCTTTGTTGGCTCACCAGGCCTGCCGGTGTTCTGCTAGTGAACGTGCTCAGACACATAAGTGGACATAGGTACCTTCATTAATAGGGCCGAACCACATACAAAAAAAGTCTCTCTCACTCTCTCTCTCCTTAAACTGCTCTACTTTATTCTTACCAAAATTTGGCATCATCAGTTTGGCGCCGTCTGTGGGAAACGACAAGTCTTCTCATCAACAAATCTCTTGATTGATCATTATGTCACCGAAGAAGGGTAAGAAGGCTGATCAGCAGTCCGACCGGGATGTTCCTTCGGCCCCGGCACCGACTGCGACAGTCATGACATCTGAGCAGATCACCGCGACCCTCACGTAACTCCTGGAGGGCCAGCGTCAAATCCAGTGACAAATCGAAGCCCTGCTAGCCCAGCAAAGCAGTCTTTCAGGTGCCGGGAAACGACCCAGGAACGTTACGTACGGTCGGGAACCAATCTGGACCAGACAACGTGCCCGAGCCAACCCGTCCCATGTTGAAGAGGCCAGAGACATCAACAGTGGGCATGCTGCCCGAGATGAAAGGCGGGAGCATATGGCCCGGGGATCAGTCCAGGGTCACTCGATCAAGAGCCGAGTCGTCCCTGGGCACACGGTTACCCGGAGTTATAGCCAAGCCTGATCCTAGAGGACAGAACCCCGCCATGAAGAAGCCTCTTCCACCGACCCGACCAACCCCTCGGGTACCGGTCGGGAAGGAGTGGAAGCCCGAATCAAGGACTTGCAGAAGCAGATTGATGGAGTGGCCAAGAAGCTTGGTCAAAACCGCACTCAGAATCAGGCCAATACCGAGACAGAGTCACCGTTCTCCAGCCAGATCACGAGGTTTGCCATCCTACGCAAATTCAAGCAACCTTGCCTAGATCCTTATAACGGCTCGGGAAGCCCGGTCGACCACGTACGGACCTATAAGGCTCAGATGGCCCTAGCCACCCACTCCGATGAACTACTCTGCCTAGCCTTCCCTAGCACTTTGAAAGGCCCGGCCGCACAATGGTTCTACTCGTTGGAGCCCCAATCGGTGCACAGTTTCAAGCAACTCAGTAAGCAGTTTATTAATCAGTTCATCGGTATGCACAAACGGCCAAAGCCTGACATACATCTACTAATGGTCATATAAAGGAATAATGAAACCCTCAAGGAGTTCACCAGCCGATTTAATCAAGAAAAGCTCAACATCTATGATCTTGATGAAACTGCCGCTATCTTAGCCTTCTACTCGGGAGTTTAACACACCAAGTATGCCGCATCGTTCCACAGAAACCGATCGAAAAATTTGGTTGAGCTCTTTGAGAGGGTTGGAAAATACATTGACACTGAAGAGTTTCTGAAGACCAAAGACACCGGGCAAAAAAGCAACGAGTCTTCCAGAAGTAAGCGCAAGCGAGATCAGCCCGGGAGTTCTGACAGTTCTTCCAGTTCACAGCGGTCTGAGTCCGGCAGCCCTGACCCGACCTCCAGTTCACAGTGGTCTGAGTCTGGCAGCCCTGACCCGAACTCTAGTTCATATCAGTCAGGATCAAGCAGTTCTGACTTTGCCTCCAGCATAAAGAAGTTAGAAGCCCTACGATCCTGATCTGACCTCCTGTCTCCATCGGTCTATATGGGCTCGACTACAGTGGTACTTGCTTGATCGCTACATGAGGCTCCACCGATTGTCAAAGAGCTTGTCCAAAGACTCGGGCCTAACCCCGAGGCACGAAAAAGACCTCAAGCTCCGAACTCAGGCACTAAAAAGACCTCGGGCTCTGAACCCAGGCACCATAGACATCGGGGTCACGCCCGAGGCACCGGCTTCGCTTAGGTCCAACTGACGATGGGGGGCAAACCTCCTAGGTGGCTGATGATGGTAAGCTTCAAAAGACCCTGCAACCACCATGTTCCAGGTCAGTTACCTACAGTTTGTAGCCTCTGTAAGACCCTCGTCTTAGCGAAAGCTTGGGGGGGCAAGATGGCGTAGTGAACTAAACAGGTAATCACACCGGGTATTTACAGGCCTCGGGGATAACCAAGTCAAAATCTTGGACAACCCGAGCACCTACAGTACTCAGAGGCATTAACTCCACTTAGATCCAAACTGATGATAGAGGTGACTAAAATCTCTTAGGTTGGCTGACGATAGAGGAGCAAAAAGACCCTAAAGCGACGTGATTTAGGTCGGCTCCACCAATATGGTCAAGCTCTTCTCCCAACAGTCTTGACGAAGGCTAACTGGGCGAAAGACAACCATCCTGGGGAGTTAACATAAAAGGACCCTAAAGCAATACGCTTTAGGTCGGCTTTCCCAATATGGTCAAATTCTTCTACCCACCACCTTGACGAAGGTTTACAGGTAGAAGATAACCATCCTGGGAGCTAACTCAAGTAAAAAGACTCCGAAGTAGGCCGAGTCTTAACTCTCGATCACTTCTCGAGCATTCAAAGACTCCGAATTAGGCTGGGTCTCAACTCCCGGTCAGTTCCCGAGTACCTAAAGGTCCCAAGCTAGGCTGGGCCTTAACTCTCAGCCAGTTCCTGAGGACTCACCAGGCTCAGAAGCCTCGAGGCAGCTTCCCCAAGAACTCAAACAGTGGCAAGTAACATCAGACTAATTTCCAAACTTGTCCCGATATAGCATCTGGCCAACCTTGGAAATGGGGGGCAGCTGATACACCCAAAATTGGCTCTATCCTATGACCGAGCAGTTCAAATCAGCAGCCGGTCCATCATGTACAAATCCTCGGACAAGCATCAGCCCGAGCGGTCTAGTCTACTTGGAACTCATCATCCCGAGCGGTTCATCCACAACTCGACCAACAGGTCGGGAAAAACCGCACAGGCACATGCCACCGCGGGAACAGCCCATCTGGGCCCACAGGCATGATCCCGAGCATCACAGGCATGATCCCGAGCATTACGGGCAATTTTCTACCAAGCTAGAAGACTAATGGAAAGTGCAAACTATTTCCTAATCCAATTAGGAAACCCCCACAATTAATGCCAATCTATATCAATTGGATTATATTTCCTTATCCATGTAAGAGTAGGTCTCTTGCATCTATAAAAGAGACCTCTCACCCCCCCATTGAAGGGGTCGACTTTTTAGTCTAGACAACACCTCTAAAGAATTCACCATTATATGCATACACTCGGCCGGTATTACTGGTAGTGCCGCCCCTCTTTGTTGGCTCACCAGGCTCGCCAGTGATCTGCTAGTGAACGTGCTCAGACACATACGTGGATGTAGGTACCTTCATTAACAGGGCCGAACCACATACAAAAAAATTGTCTCTCTCACTCTCTCTCTCCTTAAACTGCTCTACTTTATTCTTACCAAATTTTGGCATCATTAATTGCTTATTAACAACTAAACAGGAGTGAAAATTTAAAGTTATTCTAACAGTTAAGGTCAAAATTATCAAAATTTTAAATTTTAATTATGTGAATGCAATTTTTCATAAATCAAGGTGCTAAGTGTGGAATAATCAGTGAATACGTATCTATTCTATCCCCTACCCCCATTTGAAAATAACAATGTCCTCAGAAGTTGATTTTTAATAAAGTAATAGATGGGATCACCTGATTAACACAAAACATGAGGACATCGTTGAAAACAATAATAATACAAACAGTGATCAGAATGTCCAAACGTCCAAAAATACAGAGTATGAAGAGAGAGGAGAGAGAAAATAAGAAATAAAATACAAATAAATACAACAAAAACACAACTCTCTCCAGACTACTATACTAATCATCAGCAATGTCAGATGAAATCACGATCGGCACAGTGGTATGAGCAGCAGCAGCATCTCCACCCTCAGTAGCAGCAGAAGACGGAGGAGCAGCCATCGGGTCACTCTTGGTCTTGTCCGTAGGAATAGTTTCTCTGAGGGAACTGGTACGACTAGAGGTGGTAGAGGTGGTGGATCAGTAATAGTCGGCTGTGCCGTGGATGTGAAGGGAACAAAAGTAGCAGCAGAAGACGGAGGAGCAGGGGAGGATGATGGGACAAATGTAGGTGGTGGAGGTCATGGAGCAAAAGAAGATGGATCGATAGTGGATGGAGCAGCGGGGTGGTGGGTAGAGGAATGGAAAGACGGGGGAACCCCCAACTGGTCCAAGAAAGAAGTGAGTAGTGTAGTGAGAAAATCGACCTTACCCTTGAGTCGCACAGTGTCTCCCTCTCCACAATAAACAAAGTTTGGAGAGTCTGGAGAGACACGGAAGAAGACTCTCCCTGGGCTGTCTTAGACCACTGTCTCAGCTCGAACTGCTGTACCTCAACGATAGGGTCGACCTCGTAATCAGAATCACGCTCCTCAACCTCAGAAGGCATCCCAGAAGCTGCACCCTCGGTATTAGTGGCTCTACCTCTCTTCTTTTTTGCTCTCATCTTTTCCTTGCCCTTCCCCTTTCTCTTTCTCTTTTTCTTTTGGGCATCGGACCGACGGGATGCCTTCTCACCAAAGCGGTTGGTGGAGGTCCGAATCTCATCAGTAGGTAGCTCATGGAGGGAGCCTGAGCAATGATGCGATGTATCGCCCAAGCACCTTTCAGGTGCTTCTTGGCGCTATATAGTGGGTGGGGTGAATCATGAATTCAATATAAAGGTGAGGCAAATAGATAGGCTGCCCCGTCCCCACCGCAAAAAGAACCCTCGCGTACCAGGTTGCTATCTTCTCTGGGTAGGATGTCATCAAGAGATAGTTACTAAAAGCGAGGTGAAGCATATGATACTTATTCGTGAGGTAGTGGTCCTCAATCAATGATATGCCGTTCCAGTGTGGAATGGTATTGCCTGTGATCTCCGGAATAATAGTGGTCAATGAAGTCTCCGGTGCGTCGGGTCGATGGGGGCATACATAACTAGGTACCTCAGGTACCCCCAGAGCAGCAGCTACGGTGGCGGGACTAAACATGATCTCCCAGCCTCGAAAAATGATCTATATGTGAACGGAGTGGCTGGATCACGGATCATTGTCGCGCATGCCTCTCGATCGATCGAACTAAGTTCGATCACTTTAACTTCTGAATTACTCGAGCGCTTGAAACACTTCGATCAATCGAAGCGTCGATCGCTTGAATAGTCTTCGATTGCTCGAACTCTACTTTTCATCTTTGACTTATCTTGTTTATAAACAAGCTTGCTTTTATTCTGATATTTATTCCTGATCAACACAGCAGCACATCTGCACAAAATAACAGCTAAAACAATACAACTTATCATAGATTAGTCACATTGTATAAAAACTGACATTGTAACACAAATTACAGATATGAGTAGGAATTGTAAACTAAATCAATATATTTTCTTCCTTTAGCGCGGTTGTATTTTACAAATACCCCTGCTTGTCAATGTCCAGGGCAATAGAGCTATTAGCTTTTGAAGCTAAGTGAGTTGGTCTAACCGATCACTTGTAATGCAAGCAATAATATACAAGTGCAACAAATATCTCAAACTACACATTTGATAAGCATATAACATGATAGTATGAGTAAAATAGTGACAACACAATGCACTATCGATACATTCAACTTTACTCAAACACATCACTGACTCATGTGACTTGTTACATTACTAGTGTAAAGTCATTAGCATAGAGCAAAATGGTCACATTGCTATCGTCACCTAATATGGCCCAATAGCAGTTTTGGTTTAAAAGCTTGTAATCACCTTACTCTTGAGTCCTCGTGACCTTGCCTGGAGAATGGAATAGTTATAGCGCTATCGGTGCCTAACAGGGCCTAATAGCATTAAAAGTTAAAAGTGGTAACCATTGTATTCAAGACCTGGATGAATATTTTGCTATCATCGCCTAATAGGGCCTAATAGCGTATAAACCACGAACTCATGCTTAACTTCATTATATCGAATGGGTACTTTAGCTATCATCGCCTAACAGCGCCCAATAGCATTTATAGTTATTCCCATTGATTTGACTGTACTACTCGGACCTCCGTGATCGACTGAACATGTATGACAAATATAAGTAGGTCAGTCTCCTCGACTAACCATATATACATCAACTTTGACATTCATGACTTGACAACGTTCATATGAGTGTTCATGCGCGTGTATGACATAGAACATAACAAGTATGGATCATGACAACAATCATCAACTAAGCATGGAACATAGTTATCTAGACATTCATTTTCATATAAACAGTTTAACTTCAACTTACGTATACATAATACACACAAAATATGTCCATACAAGATATACGGGATATTTGTATAATATACATAGAGTATTTCTATAATATACTAAGTGCGTTAGGATGACTCACCTTGATGCGAATTCGCAAATACAAGCATTGCTTCGGTCCCTACAATTCATGTCAATACATAGAATGACGACATTCATTCTATTTATAAGGGTATAATGGTAATTATGCTGAATGGGTTCCTAAACCTCAACATGATAATCCTGACATCATCCTGAGTTTAACGCCATTGACTAGACTCAAATCGGAGTCCGTCATATAAAAGCTAGGGTTTACTATACTAGTGTTGGCCCTAACAGTAAGCTGTATTTTCGACTGAGTCAGAAAGTCACTAAACTTAAGAAAATAGATCTATACGTCATTCTAGAAATTTAGGAACTGATCGCGTATTTTTCTGAGCTACAGTTTATTTACTATGAATTGTTGAAGTTCTAAATACATAATTATAGTCTACGGAGTCCTATAATTATAGAATACATTTTAGGAAGACAGTTGGTCCTTGAAAACATTTTTATAAAATACTAGACCTTAAAATAGACTTAGTAGTATTGTTCTCATAATTTTTGGAAATTTATTTGGTATTGAAATTAATAAAAAGACAACCAAGCGTGTCCTTGTAAATAATTAAAAATATTCAGTTTGAGTTTTATAAATAATAATTTATGATGCAAAGGCATCTAGGCCTTAGGGTAATTAATATTATTTTACTATATTTTATAAATGGCAGTGTTGGTGGTGGGGGATTGGTGGTGGTGGTGGTGGTGGTGAGGAGAGAGAGAGAGAGAGAGAGAGAGAGAGAGAGGGAGGTAGAGAGAGAGAGAAAATAAATCTGAGGTTGGGGAGAGAGAGAGAGAGAAAGAGAGAGGGAGTGGATTTGGGTTTTTTTTTTGCATTGTTGGGTATTTTGAGAAGAAAAAATGTGAGATTTATATCTCTAAGGATGTAGCAAAATATAAGATTTAAAATCAGGGACTTTTTAACAAACTAAGAAAACTTTTGGACCCTTGTGGATATCGCAAGCTAGCCACGCTTTTAAACTTTTTTCAATTCAAATACGAGTTGCCACTTAATTTTTTAAAAGAAAATTAAGAAACAATTTTAAAAGCAAACTGATCTTTTGGAAACCAGAGATTTCTAGGTCCGGGGATTATGGAATGAGAGGGGAAGGAGCCCGGTGTACTAAAACACCCCCTCTCATCCTATATCGTGATACCTCTCTACTGAACATCTTTTAAATTGAATTATTAATCTAAGTATGTAATACCCTGTATTTTCAATAATTATTTATGCAGAGAGATTTCATGTACTTTTCTTAACCCTCCTTGAAATCCAACCTTCGACCGATCAAACTACTTTCGAGCGATCGAGCATTTGTTAAGTTCAAGCGATCGAACCTTTCTTGAGCGATCGAAACCCTACCGACATGAATTTATGATGTGGTCCCCACTTCAATTGATCAAACCTTTTTCAATCGATCAAACCTGACCGATCTGAGCTCGAGCGATCGAACTACCTTCGATTGATTGAACGTGTAATCATCAGAATTTCTAGTTTTTGCGCAAACAATGCCACCTGTACCCCTTTCCCCCTATATAAACCTTGTGTTCGTGTGTGTGTGAGGTTTGCTGAACTTAAGAGGTTAGAGAGAGTTTGAGAAAGTGTGTGCTTGTGTTTGTTATATATATACCACACATCTATATATATATACCACATCTATATATGTATAATTTGTTTGATAGAGAGAGAACTAAAAAGAAGAGGAGAAGAAGAAGAGAGGCAAAGAGAGAAGGAGAAGGCCGTCATTAAAGCTTCGGAGCTCAAAGCTTTGCCAAACACACCTTAGGAACTTTTGGTGAGTTCCAACTCACATGGTCTCGCTGTATAATTATTTTACAAGCTTTTATGAGGATTAGATGTATTAAATACGTTGTTTGTACATTGATATATGCTGTTCAGAATCTGCTAGAGAAGACGACTCTCGAGCGATTGAACTGAGTTCAATCGATCGAACAGACTTCGATCGCTTGAACATTATTTTCCCTCAATCGATCGAAATGGTTTCAATCAATCGAGACATGCAGAACATGGTTTTGTTCTTTTGGTTATTATATATGAGGTTTGAATGTTTGATTCTAGATTCAGACTTCTATTATGCAATTTTGGGTGGATCAGGGATAATGTGACAACACAAATAAGTATGCTTAAGAATAATGGATTAATGTAATGACGTTAGATACTATGCAGTTCATGTATGAGTTTGATATCCATTTATTTCAATCCGAGTAGTCAGGTCACATGGGAATTGTCATGTGTTGATAATAGTACTGAGTTTAAGTAGGTTTGATAAGTTCTGGGAATAGTACGTGGGAAGACGCCTGGTCATAATATGCGTTCACATGCGGTGGATGGTTTATATCCTTAACAAGCAGTGAGCGGGACCATATAGTCCTAAGGTAACCAGATGATCCATGTTATATCCTTAACGAGCAATGGATGGTTTATATCATTAACGAGCGGTGGATGGGGGATCACTAGTATACAACAATAAGTCATGGCAATAGATTTGATATGCTGTTGTTCAAAGTACTGTTGTATCCCTGACATGCAGTGGATGGTATATATCCTTAACGAGTGGGGGAAGGATTGACATGGTGTCCATGAATGCGGTGGATGATTTATATCCTTAACGAGCAATGGATAGAATGATGGTATGTCTATATATGTGAACGATTGAGTTTGTTCTTTCTAGTCAGAGTATGTTGGTTATCGGTCTTAGGATAATCAGATGATAAGGGTCGAGGTACGACAATTGGAATACAAAGAAGATATTATTTAGTAGAACTATATCTTAGACACTTTAATAACTTGTTATACGTTATATCATTGATGCCCTGTGAGTTTTTATTCACTCAGTTCTCAGTAAGCTGACGACCATTATTACCTGGACATTCCCCGTCCAGATTACCCTGTCCCTTTTTATGCAGATAATGGAGCTAATGATGATGGCTACTACCTTAAAGGGGAATACACAGAGGATGGCTCCACTAATGCCGGCTATGCCGGAGAAGGCTGTTATGCTGACGACTACCCTTACGCCAGCTGAAGATCTGAAGATAGTGTATCTAGTTTATGTTTAAGCTTTATATTACTGTTGAACTTTGTTAGTTAACGGGTACTTGGGCATATGTTGTCTCCAGACCTGTTGTGATCCTGTGGACCACACTATGATGTCTGTAATCGCTATACTGTTATTATTAATCAGTTATTTCCTATTCTTGTTGTTCTTGTGGACTAATACTGTGTGGTGTGGATATTTAGTGACTTTCACTTGTCATTCCCTATGGACCCAAAAAGAAAACTTATTTTTCTCTATTTTGCTGCTCCGGGGCATGACAAAGTATGCCCTCATCTAACACACACATATATATATACATTCCAAAAGCATGTCAAAAAGGGGTGCAAGATTGCTAACGATAAAACGGCATACAAAATCACATAGTTCAAATAGCAAGCAAAATGATATGCAAATAAAGAACAAGGAAACTTACCCAGGATCCACTTGCGATATTGAAACATGCAATGCATACAAAAAATAAAAAAACCTAGAAAAAAATGTCTCTAATTCACATATACACATAAGGCAAATCCTTATTCTAAGGTGTCGCACATGAAGTCAACAAATTAGTAAAATCAAGAAATAAAATAAACTAGAGAAAAGTTAAGAAATTATACCTCCATAGCGCTACAAAACAAAGGTTATTCCACATGTTTTGAACAAATTTAATATCAAATCCTAAATATTATACAAACTTCTAGCATAAATCTATCAATCATGGAGAAAGTTGACACAATCATGAATTCCTTCTAATTTGTTGAAATCACAACACTTCTATAGATATACAAGTCTCAACTAGGAGCCAATGTAATATGCATATAGAGATGATACAATCCCAACATGATTACAATGAACCCATGATTATTTTCAACAAATTATGACTTATCACAATATAAAATAATATCTTAATTGCTAGAATCAATACATATGTGATGAATGTATGAACATGAACAAGAACAAGCTATGAATCATTCCATGATTTGGATCATTTAGCCTCTGGATTTGAGTTCAATTAATCATAATCAAAATAGATTTCAAGCCTTAAGGCATTTGAAAACCATTTGGATCATAATTGGTAAGTTTTACCAAATCTGTCTTAGAATTCCAAAATTTACAGAGAAGAAACCTAAGATTAATAAATAACAAACGTATAGTTCCCATGGCATGATTTTAATGATTTTTGGACACAAGGTGCCTCTGTGAGTGTAGTTTCTAACCCAAAAAGAAAATCAATGATCAAATGGTTTAATCTCTGGGAATTGGACCATGACCAGACACTACTAAGAATTTATCAACTTTCTATCCAGAGATCTTGTATGATTTTCTAAAAATAGTAACAAATATGAATCACTTCAATCTTTTTACAAGATCTAAGTAACACATAACTTCATTGAAAAAATTAGTTGAAGCTCAAAATACTTGTCTAAGGCTCTGATCTATTCAACTCAAAACTGACTTACTGTTCTACAATTTTGGACAGAGAGTAACTACATGTTTATTACATCTAAACATCCCCATAAGCTTGTAAAAAACATATATAAGAGAGGCCAAGTGAGTAAAGACTCACCTAGGCTTGTTTGGCTATGTTTGTAGAGCTTGGAGCTTCAAATGGCGCCATCCCTATGCTCGTATGGTAGATATTGTTGTAGGTGAACTCGATCAATGGCAACTGTGTCTCCCAAGAACTCTCAAATTCATTGATGCAAGCATGTAGCATGTCTTCCATCACTTGATTGACTCGTTTAGTCTGACCGCCGGTCTGCGAATGAAAGGCTAAACTCAAGTTCAGTATTGTTCCCATTGCTGTCTGAAGACTCTTCCAAAATTCCAAAGTAAAGCGCGAATCTCGATTTAACACTATTGAAATAGGTACACCGTGTAACCATATGACGTGCTGAATATACATCCGGCTCAAACATTCCACTGGATATGTCATATTGTAGGCGATAAAATGTGCCATCTTAGTAAGTCGATCCATGATTACCCAGATAGCGTCGTGGTTCTGCTGTGACTTCGGCTATCCTACCATAAAATCCATGGTGATATGTTCCCATTTCCATTGGGGAATCAGCAATGGCTATAAAAGTTCAGGTGATTTCTGATGTTCTGCCTTTACTTGTTTACAAGTAAGACATTGAGCTACACACTCAGCTACTTCTCTCTTCATTCCTTCCCATCAGATATTTCTCTTTATATCCTTGTACATCTTTGTACCTCTAGGATGAATAGTCATTCGTGACTTATGTGCTTCATCCAATATTTCTTTTTGGAGATTTTCTTTGTCAAGTACACAGAGTCTACCTTTACATCGTAAAGCTCCATCTGTACTAATACTCCAGACCTCCAGTTCTTTTGCTGACATCTTGGCGAACCATAACTTCAAATCCTCAGTTGTTTGCTGAGCCTCTAGGATACGGCTGATCAGAGTCGATTATATCATAAGGCATCCAAAATGTTGTCCTTCTATTGGTTCCACTGACTGAAGATCAAATTCTGCTAAAACATCTAGTGCTTTCCATTCTTGGATTAGAAATACAGCGATTACTAGTCGAGGTCGGCAGCTCAAAGCATCTTCTACGACATTTGCTTTACCTAGATGGTATTGCAATGAAAAGTCATAGTCCTTGAGTAACTCCATCCATCTTCGTTGTCGCGTGTTCAACTCCTTCTGAGAGGACAAATACTCCAAACTCTTATGATCGGAAAACAGATCAAACTTTTTTCTATAGAGATAGTGTCTCCAAATCTTTAATGCAAACACTATTGCTGGCAATTCCAATCATGCGTAGGATAATTCTTCTCATGCACTTTCAACTGTCTGGATCCATATGCAATGACATTCTCATCCTGTATAAGCACACAACCAAGTCCCTAGTGTGATGCGTCACTATAGATCACATGACTTTCTCCACTCTTAGGTATCACGAGTACTGGTATAGAAGTCAATCTTTCCTTTAACTCCTGAAATGAATATTCATGCTTATTTGTCCATTCATAATATATCTCCTTTCTTGTCAAATTCGTCAACAATCCTACAATCTTAGAGAATCTTTTGACAAATCTCCGGTAATATCCTGCTAAGCCGAGAAAACTCCTAAATTCCGTCGCATTAGTTGGCCTGTTCCAGCTTAATACTGCATCGATATTAGATGAGTCCATAGAGATTTTGTCTTAAGATATAACATGTCCCAAGAATTTGACCTCCTATAGCCAAAACTCATACTTACTAAACTTAGTATATAACTTACTATCTTGAAGTGTCTGTAAAGCAATCTGTAAGTGTTCCTTGTGATCCTCTTCTGTTTGAGTAGATCAAGATGTCATCGATGAATACTATAATGAATTTATTCAGATATGGTCTAAATACTCTATTCATTAAGTCCATGAATACTGCTAGCCTATTCGTTAATCCAAAAGGCATAACTAGAAACTCATAATGCCCGTATCTCATCCTGAAAGCAGTTTTTGACACATCCTTGGGTCGAACTAACAACTGATGATATCCTGAACGCAAATCAATCTTTGAGAAGATCTTTGATCCTTGCAACTGATCGAATAGATCATTTATCCGAGGAAGTGGATATCTATTCGTAATCGTTACCATGTTCAACTCCCTGTAATCCATACAAAGTCGAAGTGTCCCTTCTTTCTTCTTTATGTATAAAACTTGTGCTCCCCATGGTGACATACTTGGGCAAACAAAACCTAGATCTTCAAGCTCCTAAACTTGCTTTTTCAGTTCCAACATCTCAGTTGGCGCCATCCTATACGGAGTCTTAGAAATTGGTAATGTCCCAGGTACTAATTCTACACAAAAGTCTATCTATCACTTGGGTGGAAGTCCTTTAATATCCTGGAATACATCCTGAAAGTCTTGTACAGTAGAAATCTGGTCCACTATAGGTTCCATATACGTATCTCGATTCTAGCTACACAACTTATGAGAAACATGTTGCTCATCGGCTGACACTGAAATCTGATCGTCAATTGTCCTGGTATCGGAAACATAATAGTCCGGGTAGGGCAATCCAAATTGGCACCATACCTAGTCAACCAATCCATCCCTAAGATAATGTCAAACTCGAACATTGACAGAACTACCAAATCTGCTATAAAGCTCTGATCTTCCAGAGATAGTGGGCAATCCTTGTACACTTTACCCAACTTAACAGCCACTCCCAGCGGTGACACAACATTACGTACCGACTCAAGTGTCTGGTGTTCTAAACCCAACTGACGCACAATCTTAATAGCGATAAATGAACGTGCGGCACCAATGTCAAATAAAGCTTTAACTGGACTATAAAAGCGCACAAGAGTACCTTCCAAATGTTGCTGCCCATCAGCATTAAAGCCTGCTTCTCCTAGGATTATAGCATTCATCCTTGTCTGATCTAGGGGTCCTTGTATTCCTTGAACTAGGGCCCTATAGTATCCTCCGTGTGGTGAACAGTAATCCTTGCTCAAATGTCCCAGCTTATCGCAATTTCGGCAGATAGCATCCATCCAGTGGTTAACCTTGCAAGAGGTGCAGAACTTGGCGATGTGCTCTGGATTTTGGCAATTAAAACACCCCCCGTTGTTGGTTTGCGGGGTGGTTATTAGCGCTTGAGGATTGGCCTTTGCTGACGATATTGTTGGGGTTGAGGATAACCCTGCTAAGACTTCCTAGCTCTGTCCAAGGTATGCTTGTTCCCTTGAAAAGTACCCTGAGGTCTCCAACCCTGGGTATTTCTTGGTGCTTGGTTGTGGAAATTTCTTTATTGCTGAAAATGTCTCGTCAACTGGGGTCGATTTGTCTGCAGTCGCTGTATTGGATACGCATCCTTCTCCAGACTTACAGTAAGTCTGACCAGTCTTTTGAAACTCTGGTTCAGGTGACCAATCATCATATGGCGAAGATGGGGGTTCAGTCCTTGATGGAACCGCTTAATCTTTTTTCTGTGGTGTATTAATCATATGCTGAGTGGATCGAGACAATCACTCAAACTGGGTGGTATGCTCTCTTACCGTCCAATCTCCTTGAACTAGACTCATAAAATTATTCTCCTGTGGATCTTTTTCATCTTCTAGAAAGTACTTCTCCAGAAATCTTTCCTTGAATGTTTCCCAAGGCATCGTCGTCCTTGCAGCATTTCTCGCAATAGTAGCTCGTTCAGCTTCCCACCAATCTGCGGCAGCATAGGTGAGCTGGAACATAGTAAGACGACGCTTCTCTTATTTACTGCACTCTAACGCTTCAAAGATTAATTCCATCTCTCTTATCCACTGTTCGGCTTTCCCTGGTTCTATTAATCCACCAAACTTCTCAGGAGGTAATCCATGAAAATGTGCTAGTAATTTGTCCCCAGTTTGTCTTTGCTGAAATGGTGCAACTGGGGGTTGGACAGGTCATTGATTGGTAGCATGGTTGTAGGTGTCGCCTATATGTTCCATCCTCTGCATAAAAAAGCTTCAAAAACTTTGAATGGGTCCATTCCTTCGAGAATAGGTGCTCTAATTCATGCTTGATGATTTCTCAAGGGTCCTACCATAGTGTGCTAGTACATCCTACCATAATGTGCTAGTGAAGTGTTCCTAGCTACAGAGACCTCTTGATTAGCTAGAAGTCTTCTCGGAGAAATGAAATCAAGAGAGAGTGATAAACAACAATAAGAACTAACAGTTCTACTAATCAGCATATATCATTCCAACATAAAAATCGATATCAAAAGTACTACTTGTATATATATATCAAAAGATGTACCATGGAGTACACAGTAACCGTACCATGTACCACATAAGACATAAGCAAATACAGTGCTAAGGGCAAATATACTAGTGGCATCTAGCTATACAATAAAAGCTATGTCAATAGCTATCTCTCAAGTTCCCAAAAATCATATAGACAACATGTCCTGATATAAAACTAGAAAAATCTAAACTATCTAGATCCTGACTCAAAAATCGTCAGTGTCTGATCCTACCTGTGGTGCCTCATCCTCTGAAATGATATCCATCTCCTCAAGGGGAATGTCCTCAACTGGTGCAGCAAGATCTCCGACTACCACTCTGATATCCCAATCCTCAACTACATCTTCTACCATCATTTCCTGATTAGAAACGTCGACAGCTACATCAGCAAATCCATCAGCTATGTCCAATGCTCCTATTAATGTAGCCTCTCCCACAACAAATCCAATTGGCTGAGTGGCCATCACACCTATCTATCCTACTGCCATATCATCTATGGCTGCCATGTATACTTTAGGTCCGACGGGTAACTCATGCATAACGGGTATCTTTGGCATAACTACCTCCTCATCAGGAACATCTTCCTCTACTATCTCCATGATCACGTCTCCCTCTACTATTGCATCATGCTCTCCAACCACGATATCTGCCTTAGGGTCCTCTAACTCCTGTATTGGGTCAAACTCTGACTCCTCCGGGACATCCTCTGGCTCATCATCATTGTCATTGTGTGCAGGCTCCTCCTTTACAGGGTCCTCATCGTCCATAGGCTCCTCCTCTCTATCCCCGTCAATATCCTCTTTAGGATGCTCATCCTTTGGCTCTGGGTCCTCCTCACCTTGAATCGGCTCAGGCTTTGGAAGTGGTACATCAGGTACCGGTGATAGTGGGGCTACCGGTGCTGGTGCAGCTGTAGGCTTTGGTGGAACATATCAGGCTAGTATAGCTCGCAACTCAATCTTGTCTACCTTCGACTTACTCTGAATCAATCTAGCCATCTCCTGGTATATGGCTGCCCGGGTCATAGCATAGTGATACGCATCCATACGTATCTCTGTCGGGTGTGTCATGCCCACAACATAGAGAAAAGTCCACATCATCTCCTCCAAATAACGAATAGTTGTCTGGAAAATGTGGCTCTGGTATATCTCTAGTATGGCTGGCTCCACGGTGTCACTATGAATAACATGTCCCCCAAAAGAGTCATCCACAAATAGGTGGATGTCCGGATCCATGCTAACCTGCAAAGGAAACTATCTATCGTCAAGAAGACAAACTTATCTTAAACTCATATCTCATATCAGGGAATCTTAAACACTAGAACCAGATGGTGTAGAAATCATTAGTGAATGAAAGTATCATAACCTAGGGCTCAGATACCAAAAAAACTTGTCATGCCCCAGAGCAGCAAAAATAGAGAAAAATAAATTTCCTTTTTGGGTCCATAGGGAATGACGGGTGAATGTCACTAACTGTCCACACCACACAGTACTAGTCTAACTAATAAACAAGAATAGTAAATAACTGAATATATAATAACCATCCTATCAATTACATTATCAGAGTGGTCCTCAGGATCACAACAGGTCTAGAGACAACATATGCCCAAGTACCCGTTCAACTACAAAATTTGACAGAAATATAAACTAAATACAAATCTCTAACTCTAGCTGGCATAAGGGTACTCGTTAGTGCAACTGCCTTCTCCGGCATAACCGATATCAGTGGGGCCGCCCTCTACATATTCCCCTTTAGGATAGTAGCTGTCATCATAAACTCCATCACCTGCATTATTAAGTATAGTGTAGTCTGGACGGAGAATGTCTAGGCAAAAACGACTGTAGCTTACTGATAGTTGAGTGAATAGAAATTCACAAGGTACCAATTATATAATGAAATAACAAGTTATGAAAGTCATAAGATATAGTTCTACTAAATAATATCTTCTCTTTATTACAATGTCGATAATTACCCTTATCGTCTTATTAACCAGAGACCGAAACTCGACAAGACAACCAACATGTTTTGAATTAAAGAGTGATTCGAGGTGAAAAGTGCATATTTATAGTGTATTATATGGTCTTTTATGCATACTTTTATCCCCAAGTCCCTAGATTTAGGTATATTCTAATAGCAATGTTCTTTTTATTGTATTAATGCTAAAATGTATGTTTTTGCATTATTTTACAGGTATTAGAATGTAAATCAATGAAGTGGAGCTAAAGAAAAGTGATTCTGGTGAATAGAACAACGAAAGCAGATGGAAAAACGCCATTTTTGACAATGAAGACTTCAGATTTGGAATATTTTCCTAGAAATACAAAATGTAGATCTTTGAGTTACGGTCACGTGGCCGCAAACGGGAGGTCAATCCGAGGTCCGAGTGAAAAGTTATGGCCATTCTCCCATCGGTGCACAGAGCTGTCAAAATCAGAGAGGTCAAGCCCTTGAGCAGAGTTCAATCGATCGAACCTTCGATCGATCGAACTAAGCTCGATCGATCAAACTTTATTTTCATCCAAAAATTGCGTAAACTCTGCAGGAACCCTATATATAAGTCGTTTTGACACCAGACGAAGGGAGGACGCTCCAGAATGCGAAAAACAGCAGTTTAGGGTAGTTTTAGGGTTAGATTAGGAGTAGATTAGGTTAGATTCTTGTTTTTCTTCCTCTTTTCCCGTGTTATTCTCTAGATTATTGAAGATTCAAGTTTATTACAAGTTATAATCTGATTGTTTCCAGGTTTTTCTTCTCCTTTTCTTTGTTTCATTGTTTATTGCTTTAGATGTTAATGATTACTCTAGGTTACTATTTCTATATTGGTTTATTCATGTTTTCGTAGTTTAGACGTTGGGAATATGTGTTGAAACATTGATTCCTAACCTCTTCCATGGAATCTTTAGAAACCTTGGGCTCGATCGATCGAAGGTATTTTGATCGATCGAACCAGAGCCATAGTCAAGCGATCGAAGGCATTTCGATCGATTGAAGGATGAAGATGTCCGATCGATCGAGAGCGCTTCGATCGATCGAACTTGCTAATTCCTGAGATGATTCTTTTAAGTATTCCATGACTTTCTGTTTTAGAAATCTGTCATCAAATTGTCCCAATAAGCTCAGTTTGTCACAACAGTTTTTAGAACTTAAAGCCTTAAGGCCTTTTCTTCAATGACTTTTGAAAACCACTTTGAATGCTAACACCATTTAGAGTGCAAGTAATAACCATTGTTTTAAACTGTCTTCTAAGTATTTTAAATCACTTATGATGATGTAGTCCCGATCATGAAAGGGCTATTGATTCTTTATCTTTAGAAAAATACGGAATGCTGAAGAGGAATGAACTCCATGGAACATTAATGAGTATCTATGGTAGATGGTTAGGATCAATGTGGATTCACGTGTTTCCAACACCTTTAATTTACTCATTTAATTAATTATGTTTCTTTATGCTTAGTTTATTATTTAGTTTAATTTAATTAATTAGGATTCATTAAAACCTCCACATGTATATTCATCTTTTTCCTTTTCTTTAGGTTGTAACTTAGTAGATATTCTTCCTATTCCTTCCCTGTGGGATCGACCTGGACTTCCGGTACTATATTACTTGCACGATAACCTACACTTGGGTATTGCACACAAGCGCACAAATTTTTAGTCGTGTCAAGTTTTTGGCGCCGTTGCCGGAGAAGGCAACTAGGTTAGGATTTTATTAAGTTATTTCCAATTTTTTCTTACTTTTCAAAAAAAATATTTTAAGAAAAAATAATAATAATAAAAACTTTGGATTTTTTTTCTCACAAGTAAATAAATAAAATTTTTATT
Organism: Hydrangea macrophylla; assembly: GCA_033977485.1. NCBI lineage: Eukaryota > Viridiplantae > Streptophyta > Magnoliopsida > Cornales > Hydrangeaceae > Hydrangea > Hydrangea macrophylla. The sequence continues at coordinate 24,878,078 of CM066990.1, read as the reverse complement.
GTTTAAAAATTTTGGATAAACATGTCTTATCCATATTACCCTCCATACAACACAAACATCATGAATAGGTACACATTTGGTAATGAAAACTATCCCCTAAGTTGGTAAGCACCCACATATGATGCAAATTATCAACCCGAGTGCTACCAACCACCACAATGGGAATATGATAGTGGTAGTCCCCCGTATTATCAAACATATCAAGAACCTTCACATGAAGAGTTCTATCAACCGCAATGGGGATATAACCAAAATAATAATGTAGGATATAGTAATAGTTCCCACGATTACCAAACGCACCAAGATTTTCCCTTTGGCGAGTCTTGTCCACAAACACAATGGGATAAGAATTACTATCAACCACAATGGGGCGAAACTTCGTATAATAATAATGAGGAGAATAACCAAGTTGAAGATGATGGTAAGTTAAAATTGCTACTTAGTGAAATGAAAAGGCTAGATAGTGCACTTGATAAATTAGAAACTAGATATCAACAAGCATATACTAGCCAACCTTTAGAAGACTATACCAGCCCTTCAACACTACAACCAAAATTTCAAGACACTAATAGTGGAATGGAATTGGAGGACATTAACGGGTTTATACCGAATGAAGTTAACAACTCATTCAAGAAAGTCATAACCCAACAAGAACTCCAAAACCAAACCATTGAGCATGAAGTTGTAGAATCATCTTCTCCTCAATACACAACCCCAGATATCAACTCCTTCACTGCCTGGATAAATTTGCACAGTCTCTTGGTCCAGAGTACTTCAATAGATGACACATATAGTGAGGAGAGTTACGAGGATGAGAATGAGGTTTTAAAAGATGATGAGAGTTTAGGTGATTGCACGCAATTAGGAAAGGATGAGTCCCCTGTTGACTCTACCCCTACCTTTGATAGTGACCCTAGGGAGGACGTTATTGAAATTTCTAAATTCGATTTAGATTCATCTGATATTCATGAACCCTCACCTCTTTCGGCCGAAGAGGTGGTGTCACCAAGTTTTCCATCACCTATCCTCTCTATCAATCAATGCTCTCATCCCGAGTTTGAAAATCATGTGTACCCTAATATTGAACAAATAGAATGTGTTGTGGAAGAGGATGGTAAGGATTCTAGCACATGTTTTTCACAAAATTTTAACTTTCAAAATTCTTTGAGAGAGGACTTAGAAACTATTTGGCCCACATTAGATGATCTTAAACTTCAACAAGAAGCTAGTAATCTTCTAGACTGCTTAACCTTCTTGAGTAATAATGACATAGAAGTCCAAATAGATAGCTTTATCCAAGTCCAGTCCAAAACTATTTACATAAAACAGAAATATAATTCATATGATCATATCTCTATAGATTCTGTTCTAATACAAGAGGAGGGTAATGAAGCTAAATTAGAACATCACTTAGACCCTACCCCTTTTATTGAACCATGGCCTCCGCCTGTTTTTGATAATAAAAAAATAGAGGTTGTTCTAGAAAATACCAACACCAAAGATCGTTTCTTGCGTATAATTCCTAAAAAGTGTGGTATACCTCTTATAATTGTCTCCAACAAATTTAGGGGCCATGGGTTTTGCATCATCTCCTCTGACCTTGAGCCTGACATTAGTTGGGGGGAGTTGCAATTTTATGAGGATCCCTACATTCTTCTCACTGTCAAATTATTTCATTGGGAGGATCCTCAAAAATTTCGGTTATTAATTTATGATAAAAATCTTGATTAACCGAATTTATTTACTGAGTAGTTGTATTATATTCTCTATTTTTTGTTGTTGCTACTAATGATTTTGCAGGTAACATATAAAAAAATGGATATTAACGCCTCGAGGTAACAGCCTTCTCTCGCTTTACTTTACATGTCCATATGCTTAGTTTAGAACATTGGGGATAATATTTAGTTTTAGTTGGGGGGGAATGAGTCATTGCATGCCTCTTTTCTTTCTTTTGATGATTTAATGTCAATATTCCTGCTTAGCAACATGACTCAGTAAATTAAAATTGTCAAAAATTTTAAAATTTTTAATTTTATTTTTAAAGATAATAAAATGGTTCTTGTATTTCTCTCTTAGTTAATGTAGTTAGTTATGATGCAGTAATGTTATTTTCTGCATGTTATTAGTATATGATACACTATGATAGTTTGTTTACTATCTTAGTTATAGTATATTTTGTGCTTTTTAATCTTCAAACAACTTTGAGCACGTTGTGACAACCTTGTACATGACTTAAATGGATTAGTAAGCATAGCTTAGGTGTCTTGAGACACTGTAGTGGAGACTAATAACCCAAGTGAGTTTTTGTGCCATTCTTTGTTTTTGAGAGTTTTATAAAATTACTCTTACTTTTTGAAAAGCGTATTAATTCGTTGAAAGTCTCATTTTTCTTCTTCATTTTGACTGATCACTAGAAGAGAACGTTCAGGATTTACCAACTTTAGAGCTCTTGAATTTACTGAAATGAATAATCATATGAACTTAGAAGATGATTTAGGCCATCTTTTGACCGTATACGTATAATACAGCCTTGGCCTACCTCCATGATATTCCTTATTTCACCTCTTGAGCTTACCATATTTGCCTTGTCTTCACAATCTTAAAGTCTATACCTAACTCCAAATTAGGAGTTCAAGCCTCAGTTCTTTATTTGGGTGTGATTGGGATGTGTTGCATTGACAATAAGTTTGGTTAGTGTGAATAAGGGAAAGCTAGCAAAGAAAAAAAAGAAAAAAGAAAGAAAGAAAGAAAAGCATGAAAAGAAATAGAAAAAAAGAAAAAGGAAAAAAAAATAATAATAGTAAAAAGGAGTGTGGAAAAGAAAAAAAAAAGAAGAAGAGAGAGATTGGAGATGTGGGAAGTTTGAAAAGTTATATTAGATATTCTAATCACATCTTTTGACTTAATTGAATATTACGAACCTCTTTCTTCTTAATCGAACATATCTTTTTCAAAGTCCTGATGATTTTAAGTAAATTGGATTTGAAGTTAAGGTAATGACAGATTTCTCCACGGTATCTCGCTCTTCTAGTGAAAAGTATCCATTCATGAGACTTTGTGCACTAAAATGTTCATTTTTCTATTTAGATATGAGAAGCATTAGATTCCATTTACATTTACTCTTTATAGCTTCCATATCATGAGTGATAATTATTACACCCAATTCAGAGTGATTTCATCTTGAGAGTGTAATCCCAGTAAGAGTTGAGTCAAAATGAACGTCTTGATAGTGTCTTAGGTTATGCGAGCTTTGAAATTAAAGTTTTGTATTTTGGTTGTCCATTCACACACACACTTGAAAATTAATAAGTATGGAACATTCTAATGACTTTGATAGTAGATTTAACTGTAATGTGTGTGTCGCATGGCTATGGCATATTAGAGAGTTTCATAATATTGTTGAGCTTAACAACATTGCTAAATGAGAGGAAAATTTTCTTGAAAATATTTAAATGAGAAACATTACCATAAACATGAATTTTGTGGGTAGATTCACTGCAAACCCTCACGAGACAATACTCGTCCACTAGGGGGAACCTAGGGGTTTAATGGCTTGTTGCATACGCTAAATGCAATCGCGATTCCTGCGAAAAAGAGTTAGGATTTTACTTTATTTTGTTTTCAATTTTTAGAGATAAATAAACATTGATGTAGTTCGCTTCATTGCTAGGGACTAGCAACGAGCTAGTTGGGGGGTGTGATTCGAGGTGAAAAGTGCATATTTATAGTGTATTATATGGTCTTTTATGCATACTTTTATCCCCAAGTCCCTATATTTAGGTATATTCTAATAGCAATGTTCTTTTTATTGTATTAATGCTAAAATATATATGTTTTTGCTTTGTTTTATAGGTATTAGAATGTAAATCAATGAAGTGGAGCTAAAGAAAAGTAATTCTGGTGAATAGAACAACGGAAGCAGATGGGAAAACGCCATTTTTGACAATGAAGACTTCAGATTTGGAATACTTTCCCAGAAATACAAAATGTAGATCTTTGAGTTACGGTCACGTGGCCGTAAACGGGAGGTCAATCCGAGGTCCGAGTGAAAAGTTATGGTCATTCTCCCATCGGTGCGCAGACCTGTCAAAATCAGAGAGTTCAAGCCCTTGAGCAGAGTTCAATCGATCGAACCTTTGATCGATCGAACTAAACTCGATCGATCGAACTTTATTTTCATCCAAAAGTTGCGTAAACTCTGCAAGAACCCTATATATAAGTCGTTTTGACACCAGACGAAGGGAGGACGATCCAGAATGCGAAAAATAGCAGTTTAGGGTAGTTTTAGGGTTAGATTAGGAGTAGATTATGTTAGATTCTTGTTTTTCTTCCTCTTTTCCATTGTTATTCTCTAGATTATTAAAGATTCAAGTTTATTACAAGTTATAATCTGATTGTTTCCAGGTTTTTCTTTTCCTTTTCTTTATTTTATTGTTTATTGCTTTAGATGTTAATGATTACTCTAGGTTACTATTTCTATATTGGTTTATTCATGTTTTCGTAGTTTAGACATTAGGAATATGTGTTGAAATATTGATTCCCAACCTCTGCCATGCAATCTTTAGAAACCTTGGGCTCGATCGATCGAAGGTATTTCGATCGATCGAACCAGAGCCATAGTCAAGCGATCGAAGGCATTTCGATCGATTGAAGGATGAAGATGTCCGATCGATCGAGAGCGCTTCGATCGATCGAACTTGATAATTCTTGAGATGATTCTTTTAAGTATTCCATGACTTTCTGATTTAGAAATCTGTCATCAAATTGTCCCAATAAGCTCATTTTGTCACAACAGTTTTTAGAACTTAAAGCCTTAAGGCCTTTTCTTCAATGACTTTTGAAAACCACTTTGAACTAACACCATTTAGAGTACAAGTAATAATCATTGTTTTAAACTGTCTTCTAAGTATTTTAAATCACTTGTGATGATGTAGTCCCGGTCATGAAAGGGCTATTGATTCTTTATCTTTTGAAAAATACGGAATGCTGAAGAGGAATGAACTCCATAGAACATTAATGAGTATGCATGGTAGATGGTTAGGATCAATGTGGATTCACGTGTTCCCAACACCTTTAATTTACTCATTTAATTTATTATGTTTCTTTATGCTTAGTTTATTATTTAGTTTAATTTAATTAATTAGGATTCGTTAAAACCTCCACATGTATCTTCATCTTTTTCCTTTTCTTTAGGTTGTAACTTAGTAGATATTCTTCCTATTCCTTCCCTGTGGGATCGACCTGGACTTCCAGTACTATATTACTTGCACAATTACCTACACTTGGGTATAGCACACAAGCGCACAACTTTTTAGTCGTGTCAAAGAGCATACTCAATCGTTTACCTTATATAAACATACCATCATTCTATCCATTGCTCACTATGGATATGTACCATCCACCGCATATCATGGACACCACGTCAATCCATCCCCTGCTCGTTAAGGATATAAGCCATCCACTGCATATCAGGGATACAACGCTTTGAACAGCAGCATATTAAATCTATTGCCACGACTCATCGATGTGTACCAGTGATCCCCATCCACCGCTCGTTAAGGATATAAACCATCCACCGCTCGTGAAGGATATAACATGGATCATATGGCTATCTTAGGACTACATGGTCTTGCTCATTGCTCGTTATGGATATAAACCATCCACCGTATGTGAAAACATATCATGACCAAGCGTCTGCCCGCGTACTATTCCCATAACTTATCAAACCTATTTATGTTTCGTACTAACATTGATACATGACTTCCTATTGTGACCTGACTATTCTGATTGAAAAAGAACAGATATCGAACTCATACATGAACCGCATAACATCTAACGTCAATCAGTTATTCTTAATCGTACTTATCTATGTTGTTAAATTATCCTTGATTAACCCATAATCGCATAATGAAAATCCGAATCGAGATTCAAACAATCGAACCCTGTATATAATAAACAACAAAAACAATCCATGTTCTGTCAATACTAATTGATTGAGACAAGAATCAATCAATTGGGATAAAATATGTAACAATCGATAGAAAAACACATCAATCGATTGAATCCACAACAATGTCAATCGATTGCTAATCTTGTCAATCGATTGGGTTACAAAGATTGCCAATCGGTTGGGAATCTATATCAATTAATTGGGACTCAACTGATATCAATCGATTAGGAAAAGTCCAATTGATTGGGACTTCATCTTCTCCAGCAGATTCATAAAACAAAATATATAAACGTCCTAAAGACGTGTTTATTACATCTAAACACCCCATAAGCTTATAAAAAACATACATAAGATAGACCAAGTGAGTAAAGACTCACCCAAGACTTGTTTGGCTATGTTTGTAGAGCTTGGAGCTCAAACTCTCTCTCCTCTTCTCTTTCTTTTCTCTGTCTGGTCTATGTCTCTCCTTCTCTTTCTCTTCCTTCTCTTTTCTTCTGTCTTCTTTCTCTTTTCCTTCTTCTTTCTCTGCCCAAGGCAGTGTGTATGTATGTATGGATGTATATATGTATATACGTGTAAGTTTGTGTGTATATAAATATATATCAGTCTTTCTCAAACTCAACTAAACCAAACAGACCCAAGGCCTAAAATGAAGGTGTATATATAGGAAATGAGAGTGCCACACATCCAAAGCTCAAGCAAAGAAGAAAACTTGTCTCTGCTTATGCCAATCGATTAGGACTGATGGCAATCGATTGGTTATAGATATTTCATGGCAATCGATTGTGAGTCAAGGGCAATCGATTGGGTTATGCCGCGTAATGAATTCAAGTTGACAGAACAACAATCGATTGGGAAACATGACAATCGATTGGTATAAAAAATTGTCAATCGATTGGGAAACAAAGGCAATCGATTGGTATCTAAATTTACTAAATGAAAGGTAAGGGTTATATAAGTACAAATACAAAGTCATATTTATTAATACTCTCCAGAAATTCAGGGTATTACAGATACCAACATCCTCACAATATTTAGGAAAGTGATATTCATCTCCTCTATCAGATCTAAGACATTTTAATTTAGTATCACATTGATTTTCTACTTCGTTTTTATAAATAATAAATTTATCTAGAACTTCATCCTTAGTATTCATAAGATAAACATGGCAATATTTTGAGAAATCATCAATAAACGTAATGTACTTTTTACCACCTCTAGTAGGAGTGCTATGCATATCACATACATCACTATGTACTAATTGCAACAAAATAGAAGATCTTCAACTTTAGGAAATGAAATTCTAGTTATTTTGGTTTACATGCATACTTTACATTTTTCAATCATATCATTTTCATATCAAGGAATTAAATTCAATATAACCATGTTATTCATTTTCTTAGTATTAACATGTCCTAAGCGACTATGCCATAAAGAAAGACAATCAACTATATAAGCAGAAACATTCATTTTATTAATAATATTGAGCTTAAATATACCCTCATACATATAAGCTTTGCCAACAAAGTTACCACTCTTAAACAGAATAAATTTGTCTGCCTCAAAGACAAGTTTGAAACCATGCTTATTAAGCAGGCTCCAAAAATTAAGTTCTTTCTCACTTCAGGGACATAATAGACATTGGTGAGGCTAAGGACTTTTCCGGAAGTGAATTCTAGATCCACAGTCCCTTTGCGTTTAACTGCTGTAGTAGAGGAGTTTCTCATGTAGAGAACGATTCCATCTTTGATAGGTTCATAGGCGGAAAACATAGCTTTGTCCTTACATACATGCGTTATGGCACCCGAGTCTATCCACCAAGCATGTCTTCGAGGAGATTAACCTCGGATATTACCGCTACGAATTTTTCTTTTGAATCCGATGCTTCTTGTTGCTTCTTTTTAATAAGCGACAGTCCTTCTTGAAGTGGCCTGACTTGTTGCAATAGTAGCAAATACCCTTTTTCTTCTTGTTTTGAGAGTCATTAAAATTATTTTTCCTCTTATTATTATTCTTCCCTTGTGAGCATTATGATGGGGCTGTTTATGCTCCTTCTTTTCCTCCACCACATGGACCTTAGAACCATTTTTTATCTTGCTCCTCATTACCATCTCGAATTCAGGACTCTTGCTTAATTTTGAGACGAGTCACCAATTCCTCGAGTGATATGTCCTCTTTTTTTGTGTGTTTAAGACTTTGCTTATAGTCTTTCCATGATGGAGGAAGTTTTTCAATAATTGAAACTATAACATCTTCATCCATATTTAAGTTCTTAACTTTGCAATGGTTGAGAATATGTTGAATCTCATGAAATTGATCAATGATCAACTTATTATCAATCATCTTATAATTAAGAAATTGACCAATTAAAAATTTCTTACTTGTTGCGTCCTCTGCAAGATATTTTGCCTCCAATTTGTCTTAAAATTCCTTTGCAGAGCTCACGTTTTGATAGAGATTGAAAAGAGAGTCAGCCATACTTTGCTTGACCCACCGTCTCATTTTCTCATTTTGCGTGTTTGTTCTCTTTGAGAACATATACTATCTTCAAAGTGGTGAGTAGGAAGTGTAATTTCCTTTGCCAACGAAGAAAATTACCACCATCAAAACGATCCAATTTCATGAAACTTTCGGTCATTTGACGAAGTGACTTTGCCGAAGAAGTGCCCACCATTAGTAAAATATTGTATTTAGATTGTTGAAAATAATGCGTCTGATTAACGGAAGTTCTTCAAATAGTCACCGAATAGATCTTCAAAGCATGTACTAGACACTTTCCAAAATATAATATTCGCCCCCACCAGATATTGTAATCGGTGTGCAACTGGGTATCCCGCGAGTTTGTATTCAAGATACTATCAAGCAATCACTGTCTGCAAAATGCCCTATTGAAGACAGCCCTGATATTTTTCAACCAAATCTGTATTATGTTACTGTAGTTAACAAAATACAGAAGACTTTATTGTCACAAAACAAAAATGAAAACAAAAATGAAAAAGGCAAAGAGAAAATGAAATCGAATACTTATTTTTGTAGAGAGAGAAAAGACTAATTAACTTTTTCCTCTAATCTGATCGAACCCTCCATATGCTTTGATCATGTTCCATTTATAGAGATAAACAAATGCCTAAGCACCCAATCCCATGGCGTCGATCAAATTTGGAACCAATTCATGGCATCGAATCACATTTGCTATTACTCATGGCATCTAGTGAAAATAAAAAGGTGCCTTATCAATTATATGTATCCACAATAAGTTAAATGGGTAAGCATCTCTTGGAGAATTACAAAAAGGGTGCTTCAGCACCCATTCAGAATGGTGCTTGTATATATATATATATAACCGTGTATATACACTGTGACACGAATATTTTCTGTGTGCTCTTGTGCAACACCCAAGTGTAGGTGATCGTGCAAGTAATATAGTACTGGAAGTCCAGGTCGATCCCACAGGGAAGGAATAGGAAGAATATCTACCAAGTTATAACCTAAAGAAATAGAAAATAAGACTGAATGATTGGAGGTTCTAATAAATCCTAATTAATTTAATTAAACTAAATAATAAACTAAGCATAAAGAAATATAACTAATTAAATAAATAAACTAAAGGTGTTGGAAACACGTGAATCCACATTGATCCTAACCATCTACCATGCAAATTCATTAACGTTCTATGGAGTACATCCCTTTTCAGTATTCCGTATTTTTCTAAAGATAAAGAATCAGTAGCCCTTTCATGGCCGGGACTACATCATCACAAATGATTTAAAATACTTGGAAGACGGTTTAAAACAATGGTAATTACTTGCACTCTAAATGGTGTTAGCATTCAAAGTGGTTTTCAAAAGTCATTGAAGAAAAGGCCTTAAGGCTTTAAGTTCTAAAAACTGTTGTGACAAACTGAGCTTATTGGGACAATTTGATGACAGATTTCTAAAACAGAAAGTCATGGAATACTTCAAAGAATCATCTCAAGATTCTGCCAGTTCGATCGATCGAAGTGCTCTCGATCGATCGGACAGCTTCATCCTTCAATCGATCGAACTGTCTTCGATCGCTTGACTATCCCTGGTTCGATCGATCGAAATACCTTCGATCGATCGAACCCAAGGTTTCTAAAGATTGCATGGCAGAGGCTGGGAATCAATGTTTCAACACATATTCCCAACGTCTAAACTACGGAAACATGATACAACTATTGCAGAAATAGTAAAACAAAGCAATCATCAACATCTAAACTAATAAACAATCAAAGAACATAGATTGGAAAGAAAAACCTGTAAATAATCTGAATATAATCTGAATAAACTTGAAACAAACTTGAATCTTCAATCTACAATGGAAAAGGAGGAAGAAGAAGATTAATCTAACCTAAACTACTCCTAATCTAACCCTAAAACTACCCTAAACTGCTGTTTTTCGCGTTCTGGAGCGTCCTCCCTTCGTCTGGCGTCAAAACGACGTATATATAGGGTTCCCACAGAGTTTACGCAACTTTTGGGTGAAAATAAGGTTCGATCGATCGAACTCAGTTCGATCGATCGAAGGTTCGATCGATTGAACTCTCTTCAATCGCTTGAACTCCTCTGATTTTGACAGCACTGCACACCGATAGGAGAATGGCCATAACTTTTTACTCGGACCTCGGATTGACCTCCCGTTTGCGGCCACGCGACCGTAACTCAAAGATCTACATTTTATATCTCTGGGAAAATCTTCCAAATCTGAAGTCATCATTGTCAAAATTGGCATTTTCTCAGCTGCTTCTGTAGTTCTATCCACCAGAATCACTTTCTATGCAATGTTTGCTTTCCATGACCTGTAAAATAGTGTAAAAACACATGTTTGAGTCTCAACATCATAGAAAACACTTAATCGTTGATATGCTCCTAAATATATGGACTTGGGGATAAAAGTATGCATAAAAGACCGTGAAATACGCTATAAATATGCATTTTTCACCTCTAATCACACCCCCCAACTAGCTCGTTGCTAGTCCCTAGCAATGAAGCGAACTACAACAATGTTTATTTAAACTCTAAAAATTGAAAACAAAAGAAAATAAAAATCCTAACTCACTTTCGCAGGAATCGCGATTGCATTTAGCGTATGCAACTAGCCTTTAAACCTCTAGGTTCCCCCTAGTGGACGAGTGTTGTCTCGTGAGGGTTTGCAGTGAATCTACCCACAAAATTCATATTTATGGTAATGGTTCTAGTTTAAATGTTTTCAAGAAATTTTCCTCTCATTTAGCAATGTAGTTAAGCTCAACAATCTCATGAAACTCTCTAGTAAGTCATAGCAATGCAACACACACATTACAGTTAATCTACTATCAAAGTCATTAGAATATTCCATACCTATTAATCTTCAAGTGTGTGTGTGAATGGACAACCAAAATACACAACTTTAATTTCAAAGCTTGCATAACCTAAAATGCTATCAAGACGTTCATTTTGACTCAACTCTCACCGGGATTACACTTTCAAGATGAAATCACTCCGAATTAGGTGTAATAATTATCACTCATGATATGGAAGCTATAAAGAGTAAATGTAAATGGAATCTAATGCTTCTCATATCTAAATAGAAAAACGGACATTTTATAGTGCACAAAGTCCCATGAAAGGATACTTTTCACTAGAAGAGCGAGATACCGTGGATAACTCTCTCATTACCTTAACTTCAAATCCAATTTACTTAAAATCATCAGGACTTTGGAAAAGAGGTGTTAGATTAAGAAGAAAAAGGCTCGTGATATTCAATTGGGTCAAAGGATGTGATTGGAATGTCTACTATAACTTTTCAAACTTCCCACATCTCCAATCTTTTTCTTCTTCTTTTCTTTTATTTATTTTTTTCACACTCTTCTTTTCATTCCTTTTTTTTTTCTTTTGTAACAACCATTGGCATTTTTTTTTTCTTTTTCTTCTCATGCTTTTCTTTTCTTTTTTTTCATTTTTTTCTTTGCCAACTTTCCCTTATTCACAGAACGAAACTTCTTGTCAATGCACACATCCCAATCACTCCTAAATACAGAACTGAGGCTTGAACTCCTAATTTGGAGTTAGGTATAGACTTTAGGATTATGAAGACAAGGCGATTATGATAAGCTCAAGAGGTGAAGTAAAGGAATATATAGAGGTAGGCCAAGGCTGTATTATCCATGTATGGTCAAAAGATGGCCTAAATCATCTTCTAAGTTCATTAGGATAATTCATTTCAGTAAATTCAAGAGCTCTAAAGTTGGTAAATCCTGAACGTTCTCTTCTAGTGATCAGTCAAAATGAAGAAGAAAATGAGACTTTCAACGAATTAATACGCTTTTTTTTAAAAAGTAAGAGTAATTTTATAAAACCCTCAAAAACAAAGAATGGCACAAAAGCTCACTTGGGTTATTAGTCTCCACTACAGTCTCTCAAGACACCTAAGCTATGCTTACTAATCCATTTTAGCTAAGTACAAGGTTGTCACAACGTGCTCAAAGTTGTTTGAAGATTAAAAAACATAAAACATACTATAACTAAGATAGTAAAGAAACTACCATAGTATATCACATACTAATAACATACAGAAAATAACACTAATGTATCATAACTAACTACATTAACTATGAGAGAAATACAAGAACCATTAAAAATTTCAAAATTTTTGCAATTTTGATTTACTGAGTCATGTTGCTAAGCAGGTATATTGACACGAAACCATAAAAAGAAATAAACGAGGCATACTGAGTCATGTTGCTAAGCAGGTATATTGACACGAAACCATAAAAAGAAATAAACGAGGCATGCAATGACTCACTCCCCCCAACTAAAACTAAACATTGTCCCCAATGTTCTAAACTATGCACATGGACATGTAAAGTAAAGCGAGGGAAGGAAGGATTTTACCTCGAAGCGTTAATATCCATTTTTTTCAAGCTACCTGCAAGATCATTAGTAGCAACAAGGAAAAATACAGAATATAATACAACCACTCAGTAAATAACCTCGGTTAACAAGATTTTTATCATAAAGTAATAACCGAAATTTTTGAGGATCTTCCCAATGAAATAATTTAACAGTGAAAAGACTTTTGAGATCCTCATAAAAATGCAACTCCCCCCAACTAATGTCAGGCTCAAGGTCAGAGGAGATGATGCAAAACCAATGGCTTCCAAATTTTTTTGGGACAGTTATAAGAGGAATACCACACTTTTTAGGAATTATATGCAAGAAATGATCTTTGGTGTTGGTATTTCCTATAACAGCCTCTATTTTAATACTAAAAACAGGGGGAGGCCATGGTTCAATAAAAGGGGCAAGGTCGAAGTGATGTTCTAATGAAACTTTACTACCCTCCTCTTGCTCTAGAACAGAATCCATAGAAATATGATCATAAGAATTGAATTTCTGTTCTATGCACATGATTTTGGACTGGACTTGGATAAAGCTATCTATTTGGGCATCAATGTCATAATCACACAAGAAGGTCAAGCAGTCTAGAAGATTGCTAGCTTCTTGTTGAATTTTAAGATCATCTAAAGTGGGCCCAATATTTTCCAAGTCTTCTCTCAAAGAATTTTGAAAGTTAAAATTTTGTGAAAAACATGTGCTAGTATCCTTACCATCCTCTTCCACAACACATTCTGTTTGTTCACGAATGGGGTACACATAACATTCAAGCTCAGGACGAGAGCTTTGATTGATAGCAAGGATAGGTGATGGGCAACTTGGTGACACCACCTCTTCGGCCGAAAGAGGCGAGGGTTCATGAATATCAGATGAATCTAAAGCGAATTTAGAAATTTCAATAACGTCCTCCCTAGGGTCACTATCAAAGGTAGGGGTAGAGTCAACAGGGGACTCATCCTTTCCTAATTGCGTGCAATCACCTAAACTCTCATCATCTTTTAAGACCTCATTCTCATCCTCGCAACTCTCCTCACTATATGTGTCATCTATTGAAGTACTCTGGAGAAAGAGATTGTGCAACTTTATCAAGGCAGTGAAGGAGTTGATGTCTGGGGTTGTATGTTGAGGAGAAGATGGTTCTACAACTTCATGCTCAATGGTTTGGTTTTGGAGGTCTTGTTGGGTTATCACTTTCTCAAATGAGTTGTTAACCTCACTCGGTATGAACCCATCATTGTCCTCTAATTCCATTCCATTGTTAGTGTCTTGAAATTCAGGTTGTAGCATTGAAGGACTGGTATAGTCTTCTAAAGGTTGGCTATCAAATGCTTGTTGATATCTAGCTCCTAATTTATCAATTGCACTCTCTAGCCTTTTCATTTCACTAAGCAGCAATTCTAACATACCATTATCCTCAACTTGGTTATTCTCCTCATTATAACTATATGAAGTTTCACCCCATTGTTGTTGATAATAGTCCCCTTCCCATTGTGTTTGTGTGCAAGACTCCCCAGAAGGAAAGTCTTGGTGCATTTGGTAATCGTGGGAACTACTACTATATCCTACACTATCATTTTGGTTATATCCCCATTGTGATTGATAGAACTCTCCAGGTGGAGGTTCTTGATACGTTTGATAACATGGGGGACTAACACGATGGTTTTCCCATTGTGGTGATTGGTAGCACTCAGGTTGATAATGTGCATCATATGTGGGTGCTTGCCAACTCGGGGTATAGTTCTCATTACCTAATGTGTACCCATTCGTGGTATTTGTGTTGTATGGAGGGTAATATGGATAAGACATGTTTACCCAAAATATTTAAACAAAAGAAAAAAAAAATTTTTTTTTTTTTTTTTCTTGTGAGAGAAAAAGTCCAATGAATTTTTTTTTTTTTTTTTTTTTTTTAAAGAAAAAGAAAAAAAATGGAAATAACTTAGTAAAATCCTAACCTAGTTGCCTTCCCCGGCAACGGCGCCAAAAACTTGACACGAATATTTTCTGTGTGCTCTTGTGCAACACCCAAGTGTAGGTGATCGTGCAAGTAATATAGTACTGGAAGTCCAGGTCGATCCCACAGGGAAGGAATAGGAAGAATATCTACCAAGTTATAACCTAAAGAAATAGAAAATAAGACTGAATGATTGGAGGTTCTAATAAATCCTAATTAATTTAATTAAACTAAATAATAAACTAAGCATAAAGAAATATAACTAATTAAATAAATAAACTAAAGGTGTTGGAAACACGTGAATCCACATTGATCCTAACCATCTACCATGCAAATTCATTAACGTTCTATGGAGTACATCCCTTTTCAGTATTCCGTATTTTTCTAAAGATAAAGAATCAGTAGCCCTTTCATGGCCGGGACTACATCATCACAAATGATTTAAAATACTTGGAAGACGGTTTAAAACAATGGTAATTACTTGCACTCTAAATGGTGTTAGCATTCAAAGTGGTTTTCAAAAGTCATTGAAGAAAAGGCCTTAAGGCTTTAAGTTCTAAAAACTGTTGTGACAAACTGAGCTTATTGGGACAATTTGATGACAGATTTCTAAAACAGAAAGTCATGGAATACTTCAAAGAATCATCTCAAGATTCTGCCAGTTCGATCGATCGAAGTGCTCTCGATCGATCGGACAGCTTCATCCTTCAATCGATCGAACTGTCTTCGATCGCTTGACTATCCCTGGTTCGATCGATCGAAATACCTTCGATCGATCGAACCCAAGGTTTCTAAAGATTGCATGGCAGAGGCTGGGAATCAATGTTTCAACACATATTCCCAACGTCTAAACTACGGAAACATGATACAACTATTGCAGAAATAGTAAAACAAAGCAATCATCAACATCTAAACTAATAAACAATCAAAGAACATAGATTGGAAAGAAAAACCTGTAAATAATCTGAATATAATCTGAATAAACTTGAAACAAACTTGAATCTTCAATCTACAATGGAAAAGGAGGAAGAAGAAGATTAATCTAACCTAAACTACTCCTAATCTAACCCTAAAACTACCCTAAACTGCTGTTTTTCGCGTTCTGGAGCGTCCTCCCTTCGTCTGGCGTCAAAACGACGTATATATAGGGTTCCCACAGAGTTTACGCAACTTTTGGGTGAAAATAAGGTTCGATCGATCGAACTCAGTTCGATCGATCGAAGGTTCGATCGATTGAACTCTCTTCAATCGCTTGAACTCCTCTGATTT
The DNA here is from genome assembly GCA_033977485.1 of Hydrangea macrophylla. Lineage (NCBI taxonomy): Eukaryota > Viridiplantae > Streptophyta > Magnoliopsida > Cornales > Hydrangeaceae > Hydrangea > Hydrangea macrophylla. The sequence goes on along the minus strand of CM066990.1, from coordinate 24,862,012 downwards.
TGACAGCACTGCACACCGATAGGAGAATGGCCATAACTTTTTACTCGGACCTCGGATTGACCTCCCGTTTGCGGCCACGCGACCGTAACTCAAAGATCTACATTTTATATCTCTGGGAAAATCTTCCAAATCTGAAGTCATCATTGTCAAAATTGGCATTTTCTCAGCTGCTTCTGTAGTTCTATCCACCAGAATCACTTTCTATGCAATGTTTGCTTTCCATGACCTGTAAAATAGTGTAAAAACACATGTTTGAGTCTCAACATCATAGAAAACACTTAATCGTTGATATGCTCCTAAATATATGGACTTGGGGATAAAAGTATGCATAAAAGACCGTGAAATACGCTATAAATATGCATTTTTCACCTCTAATCACACTGCTTCCAAATGGGTGTTTAAATTATAAGGGAAATTATATGATGCTTATCGCACACAGTGAATAAATAACTCACATCCCTTATGATCTCGATCGTATGGCTACAGACAAGTTTCCAATATCAACTCCTCTTTTGCCCTTTATTTTAATATTCTCCAACAATCTTCAAAGGAAAACAAAATATGCTTGAAAACGCAAAAATAGACGCATAAAATGAGACCACATAAGGTATTGTAGAAGCATATTTTGTAAGTTTGACTTACTTATATTTTATTTTCCTAACCCTGCATTATTAGTTGCAACAATTAAATGCCATAACACAAACCAAAGGGGAAAAAAAACCAAAATTATAGAAGTAATGAGAGTGTAAACTTGAAGGAAGATAATTCGGCAGAGAAGACAATATTTTTCATTAATTTATTAAATTATTACATACTTGGTAACAAGATCATAAATTGCAAAAAAAAAATAAAAAAGTTAAAAGACAAATCAAAAAAGAAAAAATACCAATAAAAAAAGCTAACAAGAGGGGATTAGCACGTGCTCGTACCCTAATATATATATATATATATGTATATGTATATCATTACCTTACATAAAAGAGTCTAAGGCTGGTCCTATTTAGTTAGGCCTCGTTTGCTTCGCGGGATTGTGAGTGAGATTGTACTAACAGTCCATTTTAATTCAATACACCCATGTTTGGATGCACAAATACTTCGGGATAATCTTTGGGACAACTTGTCCACCCGGAAAACTAAGCCCACAAATGGGCCACTAAATAAACCCATGGGGGGTGGGTTATAGAATCCTTGGATTAATTTCCCTTTGGACTAAAAAGGAAAAGACCAAAATGAACCTCCAGTATTTAATACAAGGGCAAAACTCATCTCATTTCTTCCTGATCATTCTAGCAACTCAAACCAGTAACAAAGAAGAGGGGCGATAGAGAAGAAACGGTGTGTGTCGCTCGGATTTCTTGCATCATCACTTCCTCCTTTTGCTAAGATCTGATAGGTAAGTTAGATCTACACTTTCTTTACCATAAACAAAACTGATGATGATCATGACATTGTTTTTTTTTTAAATAGTTGCTATTTACATAGCATTTTGCTAAAATCTTGATGGTTCTTGGTAGATCTATAAAATAGTTGGTTTTGGTGTTGTTTGGTTGCTGCTATTTCATGATGACAGCTGCGGGCTAGCAGTAAAGTTACTTGCTAAGGTGATTCACAGATTTTTTTTTTTTTAATCTCGGTTGGTCTTGGGCATTTCAAGTTTTTGCTTGATGTGAATGATTTGAGGCTTCTTAGGTGTGGTCTTCGTTTTGTTTAGTGGTTCAATGGTCTGGTTCGTTTTTTGTTTGATTCAGAGCTTTGATTTTGGTGATCAGGTTGAGGGTTTTTGGTTTGTCAATGGTGGTAGATTGATGTTTGTAATTATTGTTATAATTACTATATATATTTGATGCTTTGCACTTATTTTAATGAAAAATCTTTATTTGCTGAGACAAAAAAATAAAAGTGTGTTTGTACCATATGTATATACTTGATTTACAGTGAGCTGTGGGAATTAAGACATCTTTGGTTTGCCAATTCTTAGACTTTCTTTTTTAGATTTTATTTCTAATTTTGTAATATTTTAGTTGAATGCAAGTTTTGACCAAAAAAAAAAATTGAATGGAAGTGTTTTGTTGTTTGCCAATTTAGTTTTAGTGATTTCATTGAAGAGCAGGGGTGAGGCGTATTGTGTGAGGGATAAATCTGGCAAATTAAAAATTTGTCCATGGGAGTAACTTCATTAACAAACAAAGAATTGGACAAAATAATGTTAATCCACCCCATATCATGTGCCCAACCAAACACTAGATTATCAATTAAAGAGTAATGCTACATCCACACCCACTTCACACCCAAATGCTCACACCCTGATGTGGCATCTTATGTGGCAAGTGGGGCCCACAGAAACTAACCAAATTCACCTTAACCCTGGTTATACACCCAACTCCCCCAAAATCCCTAAATCAGTTTCTCCCTCTTCTCCATCGTTTTGTAAGAGTCTCGTCTCTCTCTCTCTCTGTCTCTCTCTCTCCATCGAAGCTTATATGCAACCCGAAGGTCTCTCTCCATCAAAATCAACCCGAAGGTCTCTTTTTTATAATTACTCCGTACTCTTTTTGCAAGTTCTTGCACCTGGGCTTGCATAGTACTCCGTATTATACAAGATTGGAAAGTAAGATTGATAAGAATGAATTAAATAATTACTCCGTACTCTTTTTTATGAAATTGATTAGTATGAATTTAACCAATTACTGAATTCACTTATGTAATTTTCTATATTTTTTAAACCTAAATTTTTATTAATGATGTTTAAAAATATATAATTTAATACATAATTATAATATCAAGATTGAATTACGGTTCATCCCACGATTGAACCTCTAATCTGTGACACTGCCATTTTTCCGATTCAATAAATGGTACTCCCTCCGTCCCATTTTATGTGTCCATCTTTCTTTTTTGGGATGTCCCAAAATTGTTATCCACTTTTCTAAATTAGTACATATATTTTACTTAATTTCCCCAACTACCCTTCCTTGCAATCAATATCAAAACAAAATAAAAAAAGAAAGTGCAATGATTATAGGCAATTGTGGAAAGTAGGTGTAGATTCTTTTTAACCTCTTAAATAGTTGGATTCCCAAAATAAACACATAAAATGAGACAGATGTAGTACAATTTAAAAGATTATTTGGAAGAATTTTCCACTAATTTACCTTTTCGTTCATCATATCATTTGATTGTTGACGCAAAGATCAGTATTCGCAATCATAGACGTCTACCTTGTCAGTCAATGTGAGTCTGTGACTGACTAATAGAATTAGAATCCTTACCCGTTAAGGTAAGCTCCGAAATTCGACACGCGGCTGACTCCTAATTTAACGCCAAAAAATCTCTATATCGTCTCACTTCTCTCTCTATAGGTGTATAGAATAGGATAATATAGTTTGCTCGTCCATATCCATTACTTTACGCCATATCCTACTGGAAAGCATCTACCGAAGCGTAATTTGTTTCCAGACAGTTTTAGGGTTTCGATCGATCCACCATGGGAGGCGGAGCAGCCATGAGAGCTGCGGCGAAGGTGGCCGGAATCGGCGTCGGCAATGCCGGGTTTCGCGGCTTTCCTGCGATGCCACCGGTGGAGCAGCATCCTATCACCACAGCCGCTCGCAAAGCCAGTCGGCCGGCGTCCGCGATCGTCTCATCCTCCGAAGATGCGAAGTCTAGCGTCTTGATTGCCTCTCAGAACGAGAAGATCGATGCTTCTTCGATTCAGAGGCCGTGTTGGGAGATAGATGATTGGGAATTCGCCGGCGGCGTGGAGGAATCGATCGTAAACTCCGGTGAACCGCTACCGAGACTCGTCTTTGGCGGCGCTCCGACTATTCAGGAAGCGAAAGAGGCCACTTCTGAACTCAAGGACGCTCTCGAGAAGTAATATTTCTCTCAGACCTCTTAATAATTCTCGTTCCTGTTTTATGTTTCTGTTAATTATTGTAAGTATATGGTATTGCGTATCAATTTACCACATTTCATCTAGATTGTTAACTCCAACAGAGTAATCAAAATGCAGACTATTGAATTGAGTCATTAGCCTTGTTGGAGTTGCCCTTACAAATATATGATTGAAAATTTCTGGTTTTTTTTCTCTTTCTAATTTTCCCCCTATAAGTATGGAAGCATCAGCATTCTTTTTTTGCGTTCCAAGTCTACGATGCATAACCAACATTTTGTTGGACCACCATTCTATTTAGAACATGAGTTGTTAGTGTTAAAAAGAGGCATATATATAGACTTGTAGTAATGTTCGACAAGGAATAAACGATGACTATACTTTTCCATTAGTTGAAAGCAATTCAGTCCCAACAGATTGTGGTTATTAGCAATTTAGCATCACCTCTTGGCTATAAGATGGTCTCATGGCGATCTTTATGGCTGAATGATCAACCTTGCAGTATGTTTTGGGAAGCACTAATTTGTTTGCGGATGATTGTTAAAACTGTCCTGATGTTTGATGATAGGACTGCAAGCCCTGCAATATGCTAGAAACGTATAGGAACATATCTTTTTCTTGTAGTCCTACATGTTAGGTTATTATAATTCTTAAGTGCATTTCTCATGGTAAGGGCGGTGTCATAAAATTGTTGGAGTGATTCTGTTCTTATAACGGTGTTAAATTTAAGATGGTCTTTATCCTATCAAACAAGGAAAAAGGAATTGTGTGGATGGGGTTATTGGCTGGTTACAAATATCAGATATTTAGTTTTGGTGGTGTCTATCAATGTGTGTGGGGTATATATGCTTGTATATGTATGTCAACATATGGTTTTAGTGGTACATTAATAGTGGAGTTGAGTACTTTGAGGTCATAGAGATGGTATTTAATTTTCCAACTCTGGATTATCTTTTCATTGAATAAAGAAATTGGCGATCGTGTCACACTACACAGATGAAGGAGAGAAGAATTCGTTTTTCGTGTTGAACTTGTTTTTATATGGAGAAACTGATGATAAGAACCCAAAGCTAGTTTTTGCTAGTGTATGTAAAACTTCCTGTGATAAGCCAAGTAACTTCTTTTTTGGAGCACGGATAAAGATCCCGACATGGGACATGACACAACAGGGGCGTGGCTAGGAAATGACGAGTGATTTAAAAAAAAAAAATCAAATAATACTAAAAGTAAATTACATTAAACAGTTACAAATTACATATTTATTAAATCACAAACTAAAGAATCATATCAATCTTTCATGCAACAAGGTAACTAGTATGATTTCAGCCACCAGAATCAAATTATCAATAGGAAAAAGGATCAACGATTAACGTTACAAAGTTATTAATAGCAAGATGTTGGGCTAGGTTTACCCCACTAGGGCCCATCGCCCACGGCCACGTGGCATGGAAGGATGGCACCCCACAAGTCTAACTTATGGCCAATTGTTTATTTACCCCTCGTGGTAATGAGTGTCTCTCGCGATATCGACCTTCATAAGCGCATTGTCGCTTCGCTACGTGGGATCGCGCGGAACACCTTGTACCCTTTAAGATTGGCTTGAGTCAGTCCTGACTTAAAGGGATGGTTTGGATGTTATCCCCTTAAGGTCGAGCTGCTCTACACCTCCCTTGGATGTAATCGGTTACTACTTTATATACTTGTATGTATATATATACTGAGCCCTTCCCTCAACTTATACCATGCGGATCACTTAAAAAAACAAGGAAAACAAGTGATTCGGGTCCTTCGAAGTAAAAACCGACCCATCAAAATAAAACCCAACTTCCCAAAAACACCCCTAGTCACGTTATTACGTCTTCTCTCTCAGACTCAACCGACCCACTTTCTCTCCATTGAATGTATCACTTTCTCCTCCCTCTCTCTCTCTCTCTCTCAACCATGGTTCGAGGTCGCGGTATCGGAGTCCATTGTGATGACTCGGGGTCGCGGTATCGGCCTGATATCGGGCGATACGCAATGATACGCTAGATTTAAGGTTAAAAAAAATATGAAAAAATAACCAAAAATTCTAAAATAATTAGAATAGCAAAATTCGCATAATAGATTGTCACAATACCAATGCACCAATTACAAATAACAAATTATTTAATTTACACTGTCGATCTATTGTATGATCATTCTACACACATAATTGGATAAAAATTGTTCAATAATACTAAATGACGATGTCGAGAATTGGTAAGAGAGATTAAAAGAGAGATATGGGGATACAAGAGCTTGTATGTGGTTCGGTCCCGTTAACGAGGTGACCTACGTTCATGGTTGCGTCAGTGCGCTTCACTAGCAAATCACTGGCGGGTCTGGCGAGCCAACAGTTTGGGCGGCACTACCAGTAAAACCGACCGAGTTTATGCATATGAGTGAGAATTAGATACTATTCTTTTTGATCGAATGTCCTCCCCTTTAATGGGGGTGAGCGGCCTCTTTTATAGGTGCAAGAGACCACCCGTATATGGTAAGTTTGTAGATTAGGAAGCCTAATCTATTTACAGCCTGATTTACATGAATCTAGGGATGTTTCCTAAGTAGTTTAGGAAACTGCTTGTTCCTTCCATCTAGTCTTCTAACTGGGCTAGGAAACTGCCTGGAGGCTTGTTGACCAAGCAACCACGTCTACTGGGGCGCGCCCATGCGGGGTCCATCTGAAAAGAACAACCGGGCTTGCGTCCATGCGGGGTCCATCTTGAAAGAACAACTGGGCTTACGGCCATCCTGGGCGGTTTTGCGTCACAGCCTGGGATCTTGTGTAGTCAGTCCAAATTTAAGAGGACTTAGCTTCTCTTTGCTGTGGTGGCGAGGCCTGACTTTGACCTGATATTTTTGTGCATATAACTAAATAATACATACATTACAATAACATGATAATAAAAATACAACTTTGTAACATAAAACTAAAAAACTAGTGCCACATTTTGAACAATTATATACATTTTTTTTTTATAAATAAACAAAAATTAATACACATGCAACTAAATAAACACCAATTTATAATTATAAATAAACATAAATTAATACACACACACATTTTGAACAAATATAAATTTATTTATTTATTTTATTAATAAGCAAAAATTAATACACACAAAACTAAATAAATTTTTTTAAATAAAATAAATTAATACAAATACACATAAATAAACTAAAACCTCTTTCACCTCTTCATTGCCAAGCATCCTAAAATCAACACACACACACATATGTTACACTTACAGGGAATAAAATCCCAATTCCCAACTTAACCCACTGCTAACCCTGACTAAAAAAAAAAAAAAATTCCTCATCGTTACCTTTGTGGAGATGTAGATGAGACGTAGAGAACCAGGTGAAGCAAGAGAGAGAGAGAGAGAGAGAGAGAGAGAGAGAGAGAGAGAGAATGCCTTCGATCTGGGTAGGGCTTCAAGTTTGATGCCGATCTGGGATGGTTTGAGTAGTTCTGAGACAGTGAGTCTTCAAAAGAGAGAGAGAGGCAGATAGAGGGTAGGGAAGCATGTGATTTCCGGTACGTTTAGGTAGTTTTTTATTATACTATTTTCAATCTCTCGTCTCTCATCTCGGGGCATCTCGGCCGATATTTTGAAAACTCTTGCATTTCGGCCAATACGACCGATTTGTAGTACGTTACAAAAGATTTTTTTTTAACTCAGCTTGACTCGGTCCATATCTCGTATCGGACCCTCTCGATGCCGAGTTAACTCGGCTGACGAGGTATCGGCCGATACTTTGAACCATGCTCTCCCGACCCACTTTCTCTCTCTTGAATGTCTCACTTTCTCCTCTCTCTCTTCTGGAGTTGACTTTGGATGCATATTGGAGATTTGGGAATTTGGGTTTTTTTTTTTTTTTTTCAACTCCAGAGCTCTTATATTTTTATCCTCAAGACTTCTATTTTGTTTTCTGGGCGTTCTCTTAGTTTTAGATTGGTCATGTAAATATAATTTTTATACAAAAAATAAAATAAAATCGTAGTATTTCTAAAGGTTTGCAAATTAGTAGAGTATGAATCTGTATAATTTTTTTTTCTCAGTGAAACCGTCATTTTTTTCCTAGCGAATTGGGCCTTTTATAGATTCTATAATATAATGATTATCTAAACTCACAAGGCTTCCAAGCAAAAAGAAAAAAACTATACTCACGAGGCTAATAATTAAACTTATAGTGTTGAAATTTGTGAACTTATTAGGAGTTGTTTCATTGTTTGTGTATTCTAGACACCTTGCAACTATGCACATTTTGAATTTGCATTGCAAAATAACCTGTATGACTTGTGTATATGTTATTTTCAAATGTGTTTTGAATACTGATACGAAAAAAGATTGCAACTTTGTTCATTCTTGGTCCTTGAGAGAGCTTTTTAAGAATACCTCAAAATGAAAGAACTCTATAATGTATTTAAGCCTTTAAACACGATAGTGACAGTGATGTGCTATATTGATCAGAAGATCACATCTAAACAATGGCAGAATAGAAATCCATATTCCTATGACAGTCAATGAGATTGCATGCAAAATATCACAAGGTCCGCGACAAAGGTAAAATCCACACAAAATATTCATCAAATCTAATACACTCTAAATAAATCTAATCCTTTGTAGTTGTCATCACACATCATATTCAGCGTCGTCATCATCATCATCATCATCATCCTCTCCAATTTCAGCACCATAGGAAAATCTGCAAGGAATGAGAATTAGAAGTTATTGTCCATAGTGTACATTTCGCAGCAAAAACATATAAAAAAAAAAGTGTTTCGTATTCACACTGTTTTTTTTACATGTTATTAAGCATTGGACAATGCCTTTTGTCGTGTGATTGACCTGACAATCCATAACCATTGCATCGCCCAGCAGCCTTTCCTCTTCTCTTCTCGTTTCTTGCTTTCAACCTTCTCCCACACCCCTTCGATTGAACTTTATGTGGCTCATTGAATATTCGCTCTAATGGAGTAGAGATGGGGGTAGAAACTACTCCCTTAGCAATTAACATCGACTTGATCTTTCCACCAACGTATCCCAAATTTTCTCTTAGCACTTCAGTTGTCTCTTCAGTCAGTACGGCGTTATCAATTACTCTTGAAGCAAGGCTTAATAAGCTATTATGCCTTATCACCAATGAAGAATCACATACATCTTTCGCTCCCATACCAAAATCATCTTCCACAATACCAGACTTCGCAGCCTTCGTCCATCTCCGAAAGATGTATGTATCAGGTAGCTTCACAATTTGCTTTTTATTCATATATGTTAGTATGTGCCGACATGGGATTCCTTTGGATTCCATTTTTTTTTTCGCAAGAACGACTCACATATCTTGATTACTTTTCCTCTACAACTTTCTGAACCTTTTACTCCGATTTGCTCGCTGAACACTGTAGATGCACAAATTCTCATTTTCAGAATCAATATCAATCAAATAAGCCATAGTTTGCCACAACTCTTCTTGAAATATATAAAATACAGTATGTGTATAAATTTCACTCATTTGCTTCTCCATCAAAGATGGTGTTTTACAAACAGGGTTTTCATTGATATCATTGTGATTAAGCTCTAGCTCATTGTGTCGTAACCGCTTCAACGCCCTATTAAAATGTGTCACAAAATTATTCAATGAGTTATTCTTCTTCACATACTTCTTGAAAAATGAGTGGCAAATTTAAGCTCTTTGACTACTTGACATATGCACATAGAATGTGTTATTTACAAATGCAGGACCCCACCTTGTACAATTGGCTTTGTAACCATTGCTTACCTGTTAATTTACTTTTTCCCATCAAATCTGTCCATTTTGTTTCAAACTCCTCTGGTGTCTCTGTATCCCAAATACATTTTCTGAACTCCTGCTAATGAACTTTATAGCTAATTGCATTTTTCTTTTCTGAAAACTTATTCAAAATATGCCAAATGCAACATCTATGAACAATATTTGGCATGACTAGCAATAGCTTTAGGCATCGCAGAATCTTGGTAAGTGATGATCATTCGCGGTGGAGGTCATGGCATACCATCCAACCATTGCTTACGAAGCCATACAAAAGACTCAATGGTCTCATCACTCAAGAAAGCACCCCCCAAAAAAGTTGTTTGGGCATGGTTATTAACCCCCACAAAAGGTGCAAATATCATACTATAACGATTAGTGTTGTGCGTTGTGTCGAACACTACCACATCTCCAAAAAACCTGGTATGCCTTCCTAGAAGTCACATCAGCCCAAAAACAATGAGTAATCCTTTTAACATCATCTGCCTCTACTTTGAAAATAATTGCCGGATCCTTCACTTGTTTTGATTGAAGGTATTCATACAACATTTGGGCATCGTGTCCATCGTACTTCTTCCTTAAATTTCGTTCAACATTGTAGATATCTTGATGAGTGCACCCAATATTTTCTAGACCTCCTGCGTGTAGCTCCATAATACTTATTTGTTGATGTGAAGGCACATTGTTGCAGAAAATTGTAATGCCAACTGTTTCTTGGCATTTAAGACATCTGTGAGACCTCAACAAATGCACTTTTTGAGGTGTTGCAAGCACGTGGTTGTGGGCCTCATTGAATTGGCTAACAGTGAATCCTTGCCCCATTTTGAACCTCCCTACTGACAACTTCGCCTTACATCACTCTCTTACTAGCCCACGTTGTGGTTTGACATTATTGTTTTTTTTTTCCCTTCTCCCTTGTTTGTAACACACGTATTCTTTCCTTGTAATTTCGTCCCCATTCTCTTTGATTGAATGAATTCGAACACTGAACTCGGCCTCCTTAGCATAGTTGTTATAGAAGAATTGAGAATCATCCAATGAATCGAACTCCTGATTTAATTTTGGCTTGATTTGTTCCCTTACTTTTGAAATGTGAGTGCTATGACTGGACGGTGTACTCCATAAATTTTGTTCCCTCATCCGTTTCATCCTCTGACCCATGATCCAATTAATATTCTGACTCTAGTTCCATGCCCTCCATAGCATCCATGGCTTATCGTAGTGGGCAAAGAAAGTAGCAATACCAATTGGGCCGGTAAGAGCAGATCCTACAAACACCACAGCCATTCAGATAACAGTCAAACTAGTTCAACAAAAAAAAAAAAAGATAACAATCAAACTACTACTATATGCCATGAAAGATAGCAACTTTCACTTAAATGCCAATTAGTCTCCAGAAAATAGTATCAGTTGTTTTAATAAGAGTGGTAGCAACTTGAGATATATTCAATGGCATAGTTGCAATGGTAAATGAGCATCATCACTTGTGAAACAGAATATTTTTTTACGAAGGCAATACCAACTTCTGATACCAATAAGATATCAACAATAACGAATTATTTTTTGCAATGAAAAATTAATGGACCAAAAAGTACTTTTCAATTCTCAATACTCATTTAACATTGTACCATTCATAGAATTATTTTTTTGCAAGGAAAAATGGACCAAAAAGTACCTTTCAATTCTCAATACTCTTAAACAGTAGGTTTTCTGACTTGAAAGGGGAGAGAGACATGAAAGGGGATAGGGAGAATAGAGAGATATATTTTTGGGCATGAAAGGAGAGAGACAAGAAGAGTGCCGTGAAAGAGATGGAGAGAATGGAGTTGATGGAGAGAAGAAGAGGAAGAGAGGTGAAAGGAGATGGAGAGGAAGAGACGTGAAAAGGAGATGGAGAATAGAGAAATAAACGTTAGAGGAGAGAGAGAATACGTAATATCGTGATTGAGGATGCTTTTGGAAGTTGGGTTTTATTTGGATGGGTCAGTTTTTACTTAAAGGACCCGGGTCATTTGTTTCCCATGTTTTTTTAAGTGGTCTGCGGTATAAGTTACGAGATCCCTCGTAAGAAGGGCTCCGTATATATATATATGCATATATATATATATTTACTTATACCAATATGTATGATACTCTTAAGTCTGTCTTAGCCATTATGATTGGGCTCACACAAGGGGGGCATTGTGCGAGCAGGTATTGGGACCGGATGGACAATCGCGGTAGCACCTTCTTTTGGGTCCTACCATGATTCAGTTTTAACGGATTTCAGGGTTTTTGGCTTGGTGGATAAGGATAAGAGGTACATTAGGGACCACCGACTGATCCCCTGACATGTCAGTGGTCCTTACCCCTTTTGGAGATCGTGGGAGTGTGCTTGGTACCTTTGTCAATATATGGAATAGCCGACTGATAGCTATTGGTGTTGCCATATGCACATGACAGCAAGGCACCAGGCCAGCTGTGCGTACCAACTCCAATGGTGAATCATGCTCGACGAATGCTATATATGTATGAGAGAGTGACCTAGGATAGAGAACTTCTTCTTTAGACTTAGAGAGGGAAATACTGTTATTGGCATTCTTAAGTAACAGAGGCATAAGCGTCTTCGTCCATTGTAGACAAGCTCTGGAGCTCTGCTTACAGTGCCCCTCTCTCTCTCTCTCTCTCTCTCTCTCTCTCTCTCTCTCTCTCTCTCTCTCTCTCTCTCTTTCTCTCTCTCAATATATCTATACACACTATCTAAACCACTCTATCCTTCACCTTAGTCCATTCGAGTCTCCCTTTTTTGTGCTGTTGATCGTGATCATCACTCCACTACGAACAATTAATCAAATCAACTACCCACACAAGATTATTTATCATTGCCAAATTATATATAATGATCATAGCTATAACAGACAAGTCATTGCGTATTATAAGGAATAGTTTGTAGGAACATGCAACTACTTGGTAACAGACTGTTCGCCATGTCCAGACGTGTCAGTGGTGTCCTAGTGTGTTTTTTTTAAGAGAAGATACCAAAATTATCGGACACATTGCTGGGAGTATCGGAGCTCGGCACAGGTATGGCAGCCTAAACGAAGTGTCCGTGCACGTGCTACATATCTTTCAACAGTAATGGTGGTTTATTAATTTAGGTAAAGTACGGAGGTTTAGCGATCTTGATCTTCTAAAAAAAACCACCTCTTGTGAAATGAGAGTTACATTGAAACTTGTAGGTCGTATAATCTGAGTGGTCTTGGATATATATTGGGTATCAGTTTGGAAATTGCATTTTGAGGCTCATTCTAATATATGCATATCCAAATCTATCAGCAACTTGCTTATCTTGAAATATTGTTGTTAAGCATAAAATTTGCTTAGAACATCACTCGAAAAAGAAGAGAAAAGTGAAGAAAAAAATCGTTATAGTAATAGGCTGGAGGACCAGGTACATGGTTCTGTCACTGTAGATTTGTTAGTAGAAGCATGGTACCTTGGATCAGGGTTGTCAAATCGGGATTCGTATCTTGAATCGAAATGATACATGTGAATCAAATCGAGATTCATGAATCGTGATTCCTAAGATTCCGTAACAACTTTAAAAACCTAAACATATCCTCTTTTTTTTTTTTTTTCCCCTTTCTAAGCTTGTATAAACATATCATTTTTTTCCTAGGCTTGTATAAAAATACCTAAGTGGTTTAAAAGAGGGTTGGGATTCAATTTTTTTTTTTTTTTTTTTTTTAAATATGCAGAAAAAGTTAATTTTGTGCCTGGCAGTCAAGTGAATCGTAAAAATCGTGAATCGAGTCGTACGATTTGCCTTCGATTCTTGTATATGTTCAATTCGTGTATTGATTCGTATCGTTTTCATGGTGAATCATATCGAATCATAGGATTTGTATTGTATATTGTACGATTTTGATAATAAAGCCTTGGATAGGTTGGTCAGCTTGGGCCGGGTTGTTCTGCCCCTAGGTTTGGGTTTCAAATTCTATGGCATTCTTATGTAGAACTTTCAACTAAAAATCATCAAGATATAATTGTGTAAAATTTCTGAAGATATTTGCCAAAGGCCAAATTTTTTTTTTTAATGTTCAATGAACAAATAGGAAGAGATCGAGTACTTTATTTGTAGAGCTCTGAGCTCTAAACGATGGAAGCATGCCAAACTTCATAGGGCAATCTCAGGGACATTTGTGTAAAGCACCAAGGCCCTGTTTTCGAGCCACTTCTCAAGCACACTTATTGGCCCAAACTTGCTTTTGGGACCAAAATGCATATATTAGATTGGATAAATTTTTTAAAGCATTTTTGCTCATCCCTTTTTTGCTCACCCTTGCTCACCCATGCCCGCATTGTGACATGTTAGGTTTTATTTTACTATAAGTTCAAGGACCTCTTTGTAATATTTGTATCTTCTTCTTTGTGGTTAATATAAAAGGTTCTAACTTATGTTAGAAATCTAAGCTTCACAAAAATATAATCTTTTGACATGGTATCAGCACCAATTTTCAAACCCTAACCCCAAACACCACAACCACCACCTACGCCACCACCATCCACTGCGCCATCACCACCATTGCTGTGCCGCACCTTCCAGCCCCCATCCTGGCCTTCCCAGCCAAGCCCTAGCCTGTGCCGCACCACTATAGACCACCTAGAGCCTGCGCCGAAACCTCCTAGCCCACCCCTCTCCCTTGTTAACACCTCTTGACCCTCGGAACCACCACCAGTCACACTGGACTGAGTTCCTTACACCACCTAATCCTTTTCCCTCTAATTTCTGAGACCTAAAGGGTTGTTTTTTGGTTCAAGACCATGCTAGGTTTGTGGGTTTGATTGAAGGTTGATTGTTTGGAGGCTCTTGGTCCCTTAAATGGACCTTTAAACAGATCTTGTTGATCGTTTTTTACACCCATCTCCTTCGTCTTCCTTCATTTTTTTGTGTGGGTTTTCCATTCAGGCCACAGGAGCATGACTGACTTATACAAACTAACGGCAACCGAACCAATGACTGCTGTCACTCCTGTTCCGACTGTGATTTACCCCTTGGATTCGAATCTCAAAATTACTATCGTCCTATTCAATGGCCAAAATTACTTGAAGTGGTCTCAGGCGGTAAAACTTTATCTGAAGGCATGCAAGAAGGGCATCTTGATGGGTGTGTGATCGCTCCTTTTACTACTGATCCCGGATATGACAAATGGGAGATTGAGAACTCTATTAACATGTATTGGCTCATCAACTTCATGGTTTCTGAGATTGGTGAGTTTTTATCGTATAGAAACAGCTAGGACTATTTGGGACACTGTTAACTCCACATTCTCTCGACGGGGGAACTATGCTCAGGAGTTTGAGCTGCTCCGCTCCATTAACCGTTCGGAGCAGGGTGATTTGACAGGCATCCAATACTACACCTCACTTGTTACTTGTTCGGATCGTCTTGATCACCTGCATTCATTCCAGCCAGCCTTTACTACTGATGCAGAGGAGTACCGGGAATTTCTGGAGAGGCAACCGTTCTTTAATTTTTTTCAGGGATTCCGATTATGATGCTGTTTGTAGTCGGGTTCTTAGGATGGGCACTCTTCCCCCTCTTCAGGAGGCCTTTGCTTATGTTCAGAACGATGAGAGTCGTCATTTTGTTATGCTTTCACCTGCTTCCACTGAGCGCTCTGCCCTTGTTTCTTTCCCGCCTAGAGAGGGTCCCAGCAGCCTACTCCTTTAGATCGGCCTGTCGTGATTTGCGATTATTATCATTAGCCTCATCATACTTGGGCCAATTGTTGCAGCCTTCATGGTCGTCCCCTGGTGCTCGGGGAGGTAGTCGTGGGGGCGGTCGTGGAGGTAGTGGTGTCAATCGGGTCGAGTTGGCCCGGCCCGGCCCTAGCCCGGCCCGCTTTTTTTGGGCTAAAAGCCTGGCCCGGCACAAGGTCCGGTTCACATACCCCGGGCCGGGGTGGACACCCATCCTTCCGTCCATGGCCCGGCCCGGCCCGAAGCCCGCCACGGCCCACTTCAAAAATAGAAGAAAGCCCGCTAGCCCGTCCGGCCCGGCCCGATGTCTGGCCCGCTAGGCCCGGGCCACCGGTCCGGGGCGGACACACCCCCTCCACTCCAAAGCCCAGCCCGGCCCGAAGCCCGCTCGGGGCCCGGTTTGACCGGGCCCGGCCCGGCCCGGCCCGTTTGACACCTCTACGTGGAGGTCGTTCGGGTGGCCAAGAGGGTGGTACTCGTGCTCATCATACTACTGCTGATACTGAGACCCCACCGAGTGGTGATATTGCTCCTAGTTCTGATCAGGGTCCGTTATCTATTGCCTAGCTTGACACTCTCAAGAATTTGATGACTCGGTGTACTTCATTAGCAGCTGCTAGTACCTCATCCTCTTTTGCACAGTCAGGTAACATTGTCATGCCAGCAAGACTTTTTCTTTTGCTTTCATCCTCCTATTGGATTATTGATTCAGGTGCTTCCGACCATATGCCCTGTTCTTATGATCTTTTTGTGATTATAAGCCCTGCGTAAGTCAGGACAGAATTAGGATTGCCGATGATACCATTTCCTCCGTCTTGGGGAAAGGTCTTATTCGTGTCACTCTTTTATCCCTGACTTCTGTTTTACATGTCCTTAGTTTTTCTCATAATCTTTTATCCTTGAGTCATATTACTTGAGATTTGAATTGTTCTGTAACCTTTTTCCCCCCTCATTGTGTGTTTCAAGATCTTATCACGAAGAGGGTGATTGGTAGTGGTAGAGAGACACAAGGGCTCTACATTCTGGAAGAGGGAGAGAAGAATATGGATGAGGGAGCGAAGCTTGCTACTAATACCGTCGTTTTGAAAAATAAAGCGGAAGCTTTAGTACTTTGGCATAGGAGATTAGGCCATCCCTCTTTGTCTTTACTTAAATTTATGTGTCCTCTTGTTGGTAATACTGGTAGTCCAAACTCTAATACTTTTTGTGATACTTGTGAACTTGGGAAATATTTTCGAGCTTCTTATGGTCCTAGTAATTCTAACAGTTCTGTTCCTTTTGCATTAATACATTATGATGTTTGGGTCCTTTCCGGACTGTGCCCTTGAAAGATCATAGATGGTTTGTGTCTTTTATAGATGATTATTCTCGTACCATGTGATTGTACATGATGAAAGAAAAGTGGAAAGTTTTCTCCATTTTTCAAAATTTTTCACAAAATGGCAAGTACCCAGTTCAAGGCGGTGGTAAAAGTCTTAAGGTCTAATAATGGGGGTGAGTATATTGATCCGGGTCTAGGTAGGTTTTTTTGGTTCCCATGGGATTATCCATCAAACTTCTTGTACTAATACTCCACAACAAAATGGAGTTGCTGAGCGTAAGAATCGTCACCTTCTATATGTTGCCCGGTCTTTACTTTTCCAGGTTCAAGCTCCTCGCTCCTATTGGGGTGAGGTCATGTTAACCGTAGCTTACCTTATCAATCGTCTCCCTACTCGTGTGTTACATAATAGAACACCTCTGCAGGTTCTTTCTCACTCTTCTCTATCCTCATCCATTCCTTCCCGTGTCTTTGGTTGTGTTTGCTTTGTTATTAACCATAGCCCTACCCGTGACAAATTAGACCCTCGTGCCATTTAGTGTGTGTTTGTGGGTTAGTCCCCCACTCAAAAGGGATACAAGTGCTACTATCCCCCATCTGGGAAATGGTTCATCACTATGGATGTCATATTTTATGAGTCCCATTCTTACTTTCTTAACTCTCCGGTAACTCTTCAAGGGGAGACAAGGTGTGAAGAGATACCGGTTTTGCCCACGATGATTGAGGTAGAGATTGTTGAGACAAAAGAGACCGAAGTAGTTGAGCCAGAGAGAGAAAGTGAGAAAAGTGAGAGGGAGCCTGAAGAAGAAGAGGAAATTGAGAGGCAAGGGGAGAATGAGTTGAGAGTTTATTCCAGGGGAACATGGAGTAAAAGAAAAATTTGAGAAACTGCAGAAGTTAGTACTAGTCACGCTCCTTCACTGCCACTGCCTATCTCTCTAAGTGATAAAGATTCAGGTAATTTCTTTAATACACCCTCTCTTGACTTAGATGATCAGACATTCCTATCGCTATTCGAAAGGGTATTCAATCCTGTACTCAACATCCTATATTTAACTTTGTGTCCTATTCTCATCTCTTTCCTTCCTATAAAGCCTTCCTTTAAAAAATTTCCTTTATTAGTGTTCCTAATCATGTACAGGAAGCTCTTGCTGATCCCAAGTGGAAACATGTTAGGGATATATACTAAAAGCCATGCTTTATGTAGTTGATTTATTATTCATTTAATAAAATCAGTTAATCCATTTTTTTATGAGAATATGTGTGGGCAATGTTTGTATTATATTATTTATTTAATATTATGCATGTGTGTCTCTCATTCTATATCGTAGGTGGTTTGGTGTGTAGAGTTCGGCTTACACACGGAAGATCAGGCCATCAGATATTATAGAATATAAGATTTTGGTTTACAGTCTTAGATGGGATTGGACACACCATCGGTAGGACTGCAGTATGGTGTTGTAGTAGGTTTGTCTTGACTACGGAAAACGGTATAGTTTCAACTCACTATGCTGGTACACTTTGTGTATTAAACGGGACTGACTTGGGGTAATTATCTTTATACTGACTTATAAGATAATTAATACCTCATGGCTATTATGAGTGCTTATGCTCTAAATCCTAAGTTAATTTGTAGACACGTACATTTGTTATTTACACTTTGATCCCTAAAAAGGTGAGATCCTTAAATGGGTCAATATCTCATTGGATTGGGTGACAATATTAATTGTGTGGTGGATATTAATTAATGATGGAATCCATGTCTCAATTTTGGGATTGATGATATCCCCTTGAGAAAGCTTATAAGTTTTGATTATGTCAAACCCTGCAGGTGGATTTTGTATCCGACATATCAGATAAGTTAAGCAGAGGATCTCAAGGAATTTTAAGAAATTAATTAAATATTATTGTCAGTAATTATATTTAATTAATGGATATCTGTAATCTTAACATGGGGAGATAATAAGCATTTAATAACATGGAGCTCGAAATTTTTTTTTGAGATAAGGGTGGGAGTACAATTATAATTCTTTAGTGGTATGAATTATAATTTATGGAAATAGGAATCTGATTCAGTTCGAATTAGGGTTTCCTAATTCCATAAGGAAGCCTATTCCTTATTGACTTCTTATGGTCCCTATCGTAGCCTATATATATGCTGCTTTGGCTCTCTCCTCAGCTAGCGTTTTTTCTATATAGAGAATTATAACTCGGAATAGAAAAGAGAGCGTAAAAGAGGGAGAGTAGAAAACAGAAAGGATTTCGAAAGAGCCCACACTCAGTTCGATATTCCCGCAGCGGAGGAATACGGTAGAAGATCGTGAGCTGTTACCGAGCCTGTGTTCTCGATTCGTCTACTACAACAATCCATTTTTGCAGTTCAAGGTAACCCTAGTTCCGCCCTTGTAGGGTTATAATAGATTTCACGAAATTTTTTGCAGTTCCAACTTATACGCACTGTTAACGGATTCTGGGAACACAGTTTCCTAACAAAACATGCCATGATTGAGAAGATGAAAGCTCTTCAAAAGACTGGTCCTTGGGAGTTGACCATGTTACCTAAAGGAAAGAGAACTGTGGGGTGCAAGTGGGTGTACACTGTGAAGCATCGGGCTGATGGTTCTATTGAGAGGAATAAAGCTCAGTTGGTGGCAAAATGGTTCACTCGGACTTACGGGGTGGATTATGAGGAGACCTTTGCTCTAGTTGCGAAGATGAACACAATTAGAATCCTTCTTTCCTTAACAGCTAACCAGGAATGACCACTTTACCAATTTGATGTGAAGAATGCCTTCTTGCGTGGTGATTTAGAAGAAGAGGTTTACATGGATATTCCTCCAGGGTTCGAGGACTCCAAGATAGATGGGAAGTCATGTAGGCTTAGAAAATCAATGTATGACCGTAAACAGTCCCCTAGAGCCTGGTTTGAGAGATTCAAACAGGCTATGCTTCAGTTTGGATACAGACAGAGATGCGGATCACACATTGTTCATCAAACACTCATCGCAGGGTAAGACTACTGCTCTTATTGTCTATGTTGATGATATTGTGCTGACAGCATCTCTTGGAGGAAATGGATAGGTTGAAGAAGCAGTTAGCCACTGAGTTTGAGATTAATGACTTGGCTGCCTTCAAGTTCTTTCTTGGGATCGAACTTGCTCGGTCCAAACATGGGATTTTTATTCCCCGAAGGAAGTATGTTCTTGACTTGTTGAAGGAAAAGGGATGCTTGGCAGCAAAGCTTGTGATTCTCCTATGGAACAAAGTCAGAAACATGGCGATGATAGTAGTGGGGAATTAGTGGATAGGGGGAGTAATCAGAGACTTGTTGGTAAGCTCATTTATCTGTCTCATACTTGTATAGATTTTGCTTTTGCAGTTAGTGTTGTCAGTCAGTTCATGCATTCCCCACGAGAGTCGGATCAAGAGGCTGTTTTCCGGATTCTGCGGTATTTGAAGCTTAGAAGCAGGAATCTTTAAAAGTGGTCACGCTCCCCGCCCTCGCTCCCGCTTCCAACCCCGCTTCCGCTCCCGCACCGCTTAAGAAGAAACCTTTGAAACCTTGTAAAGTTTGGCACTTTCCCGCCCCCGCTCCCGCTCCCACCCCCGCCCTGTCTCCCGCTTCGTGCAACTTAGATTTGAAGCTTGCGCCTGGAAAAGGGTTGTACTTTGTGAGATATGACCACCTAAGGGTGGAAGGGTACATTGATGCAGATTGGGCTGGTTCCAATGTAGATAGGAGGTCCACTTCAGGTACTGCACTTTCGTAGTAGATAATCTTGTTACCTGGAGGAGTGATAAGCAGAATGTAGTAGCCAGGTCTAGTGCGGAAGCTGAATTTAGGGCTATGGACCAAGGTATTTGTGAGTTATTGTGGATCAAGTCTTTGATGAAGGACTTGAAGATTAATCTGACAGATTCTATGTAGCTAAATTGTGGTAACAAAGCGGCCATCAGTATAGCTCATAACTTGTTTAACATGGTAGAACAAAGCGCGTAGAGATTGATCGGCATTTCATCAAAGAAAATATCAGTAGTGGTACTGTTTATGTTTTCTTTGTGAAGTCTTGCGATCAAGTTGATGATGTTCTCACTAAAGTCATTGCGAGTCGTCCATTTCATACTATCCTGGACAAGCTGGGAATGAGAGATATTTTTGTACCAGCTTGAGGGGGAGTGTTAGAGTTGTTTTGTTGTTAGGTTTTATTTTTTTATAAGTTGAAGGACCTATTTGCAATATTTGTTTCTTTTTCTTTGTGGTTAATATAAAATGTTTTAACTTGTGTTAGAAACCTAAGCTTCACCAAAATATAATGTTTGACATGACATGTGTCCAATTCTATTCCCAATTTGCCCCTTCATTATCACCCTAATTACTGGAATGGGACACATGTCCGCCAGTGAATGCTTGGGTGAGCAAAGGATGAGCAAAAAATGCTCTCTAAATTTTAAGTAGCATTTTAGAGTCCCAAAAGCATGTTTTTCTGAAGCAGGTATAGCACTGCTTCAGCCCTACTGTGATGCAGGAAGCAGATTTGGGTAATTAGGGTTTTACTGAATTTCTCTTAATTAATCAGGGTGCTCTTATGATTAGGGTTTTTGCTTCAACCTTAACGCAAAAGCCACAGAAATCCAAACGGGCCCCAGTCTAATTAGTAAATAGGCAATAAACCAGTCTGGTTTTGGCAGAGCTGTAAGACGTTGCGTTCGATTGATTTCCCTTCCCCCCCCCCCCAGTTAATGGTTACGAGGACCTTAATTAAGGAGTTTGTGTTTAACTGACATTTTTTTCCCACTTTTGATGGCTTTGTTGAGGAGGTTTAAAGATTTGGTTGTATAATTTGGAAATAGTGCTGTGCAGGAGATCTAGTTGTGCTGGAAGTCTGGAACTGTGGAACATCAATCACCAATCACCACTTCTATAGCCTATTCATTGATGGGCATGTAGCAATATTTTAGGCATAATACATGGCCCTTGATATTGGTTACTTTGAATGTGTGAATGGAAACGGAAACCAATTGCACTAAACTTATGCCATGAAACTTTTTCCACTTCTTTGGCCTTCCTTTTTGTAAGCTTTATTTAGTAGACAATAACTCATGTTTGGTTGAAATACTGAACTTTTTTGATTGTCATGATTTTTCAGGGTATATCTGTCCTCACCTACTAGACCTAGTGGGGGCAAGTGTCAGGAGTCTGGGTTGTCCCTACTGTCAGATGATTTAGATACCAAAGCTTGTGTTACTAGTGAGAACCTAGTAACTCCCTCTGTGCCAAAACATGCTCTTCAGGCATTTAAGTATCTCAACGACAGTCCTGCTGCCCAGGTTCTAAGTTGAACCCTTCTTTTTCTTAACTTTCTATATGCATAATAGGCCACTTCTGCTAATCTGTGTTATAAGAACTGAAGTGAAATTTGAATTGGGTTACTAATGTTTTTTGTCGAGATTTTTGCAACTTCATATGATTTATTTGTATGTTATTCTTTTTCTGTCTCGTAAGAATTCACATATTGACCAAATTTGTGAAGGAAAACCAGAAATTCAATGCTCATCAATTACCATTTGATACTGTTTAAGAAGTTAGATATGCTGTTGCTTGTAAGGCAAAATATCCAAACTTTAATTTGGTTAAATGTTTGATGGTTGTTGATGTATATAACTACAATCATTGGGATCTACGGCATTGTTGTATCAATCTGCTTATTGCTATTTATTCCTTCCCATTAAGCTTCTGGGATATGTAGAAACTTGGTAATGGGCAGTTGGCCTGCTAAATGCTGATAAGTACTACTTTTTGACCACTTCTACTTCTTACTGTCTGGACTTCTGTTCGTGGTCAGCTGAGGTATGATGTTATATGGTTTTTCACATAGCATCAAGGGAGTAGTTAGCAAGCAGCTACTTCAATTATGTTGTAAAGCATGTAATATTAGTTAGTAATTCTGCGTCAAATTGTGCTCCTGGAATGGAAAATAATTTCCATTGATGTTCACGTTATTATGTCTCCAACAGTTTGGGACCTTTTCCAGGCAAGGGACTCCCAGGCTGGCTTATGCAAAATGTGGCTTGTCCTTATAGCTAATGAAGTGTCTTATATTGTAAAGAGGTTTTGACCCATGGTGTTGAAGTTCCTTGTAGTCCCGAAACACGTGTATGCTAGAAACATGCTACTTGGAACATTTCCACACCTGTACGGCAATGAAGCATGGACTCTTCGAAAAAGCCGTTGCACTCACAATTAGGCTTAGTTTGGCCCCCATTTTGGTGGTGCTCCTTTTTTAAAGCACAATTTCATGTTAATTCATTTGGTAACTAGTTTATGAGCTTTGCAAAATTGAGCTTGGGGCTTTTTTTGAGAGGAGCTTTTAAAGCTCTAGAATGGAGCTTTTAAAAGCTCAAGGTTGCTTTTTGGTTTTATGATGTTTTTTTGTAGAGTAATGTGTCACTTGTACAAAATTATCAAACAACGTAGTAATAAATTTCATCAGCTACTTTTAAAAACCATGTGGGGGTCAAACTAAGCCTTGGTGCGCACCCGTATTGGGTGCATCATGGATTCTCTGTGTTCTTTTGGAGTGTGGCAGGGGCTTTTTTTGTAGCGTTTCGTGAAAAAAAAAAAAAACACAAAGTTCTTCATACAATTTTGAAAACTTTGGGGGTTTAAAAGAAAAATAATAGAAAATAATAATAGCAATTATTTAGGGTATACTCTAATAGCAATTATTTAGAAAATAATAATAGCAATTATATTTATAATATTTTATCCAAGTACTGCCGCACCCACACCCTTACTTTTAGGAAAATTGGTGAATCACTCGCACCCGCATCCCCGTGCCCGAATCTGCTATCTGCTCTGTCATATCATTCTCTTCTTGCCTTGTGCTCTCCTCTTTTCATATTTATTTTCGTTTTCACCTTGTGCTTATAAAACAGTTTGGATTGTAAGATTCACATAGAAATATAATGTATAATTTTGATTTTGTACCTAGAATGTTGTTGCTTCAATTGCTTCTGACCCAAATGTATGGCACGCTGTTCTGCAAAATGAGGCGCTTGTGGGATTCCTCGAATCACAAAAGATCAGTAAGGGTTATTCTGTCGTCCAATACTCTCTTTCATGCTCATCTATTACGTTGGAATTATATGATATATGTTGTTGCAGGTGCTTCCTTCTCCGATGTGGGTCCAATCAAAAATGAATCTGTGGATGATGCTGGATTCCAAGATCCAAATTCTCCAGAAAACTTTGGCTATTCATCCAATCAAGGCCAATCTGGAGATTTTGGAGATGTATTTGCGGATTTTATACAGAAGGTTAAGGTTACAGTAGTTGAGATGATGAGCAGCTTATCCGATTACTTTCAGAATCTCTTTGGCAGTCCCTCAGCAGCAGAGAAAGCATGTCCAGATGCCGATGGTGGTGCCAAAAGCACATCTGTTGATAAAGTGCTCGGAGCTAGCTTTATGGGACTGGCGGTGATGGTTATAATGGTGGTGGTCCTGAAGCGTGGTTAGCGTTCCTGAATTTGCCGAAGCTACATGTGTCTATTTCGTGGTTCTTAATAGTTTTTTGTTTGATGAACGGGTTTGTCTGCCATATATGCAAATAGTATAACTTTCTTATAGCTAGCTTATTTGTCAACATGACTAATAAGAGAAGTTTTTATGTACAGCTTTGCTTACATAGGGATTACGGAGTACCTGGATTTGGTATTTTTCAATAAATAAATCATCGCTATATATCAATTATATGTGCTCGTCCCTTCTTTCTTTTTTTCCTTGTTAGAACAAAGGATATTCCATTTCTGACAGAAATGCTTTGGAGAAAATTTTGGGTTGGGTTCTTATTCTCATCATCAAGCTGCCAAATTTTGGTAGTTGGTACAAAACTCGAGTTTTTCTTTATTTCTTCTTTTTTCAGGTTTCATGAAACTTACTAAAATTCTTGCATCCCAATTTTGAAAGCAACTTAAATTGGGACAGAAAATAATTTAAAAAATGGTTCTCCATTTTCAGTTTTTGATTTTGTATAAAGAAAAAAAAAACTAGTTTTTCGTTTGCTGAATTTGAAAACTGGAAACGTTACCATACGGCGTAAGTTGTCGTTGGGCTATACGTAGGTAGGCTTTCTTAGTGCTTTGCAATTTGCGTAGTTTTTGTAGATTTCAAAGGTAAGAGACACCATTAACACACTGGCTAGCGTTTAAACACAAATCTCCAACACGAAACTCTCCCCTTTTGACGTGTCATGTAGGTCCTTTTGAAGATACTGTGGCTTAGACTTGTGTGAGTGTATGCATTATTTTCTTGCAACTGTCACGGGGGTTTTGGATTGTCGGCCGTGAGGAAGTCGGCAGCACTCTATGTGTGGTGTTTGCAACACCACACAATTTTTTTCCAAAAAAGGAAAAAAAAAAAATAATAAAAATAATTGTAGTGCTGCCACAGCCACACAGGTGCTGCCAGGTTGTTCACTGCCAAGGATCCGGATTCCGTCACGTGTCTATTTACACAACCCTTTCATGCAAGGTCACATCCCAAATTGTCATGCACAATTTTCTGTAGAAATTATATACTTACCCGACCAAAAATGAAGGTCGTTTGTTATGTATGATCTTTGAAAATGTAGTTGGATTAATCTCACTCTGGTTTCCTCGAAAGCAAAATGTTTTTATTCATGCACATTGTTTGGAATGTATAAAAATTGTCACGTCAGTCCTGTTTTCAGTTTTTTCTTTTATAATTAAGACAGAGAGCAGGAAGTTGATTTTATAAAAAACTATCAGGCTAATTATAAATCCAGTACAAACTCCCCTACAAATATCTGGCTATGGTAACCAGAATCCAACAACCTGCCCGAGCCCACCCATTACGGGCTGAATTGGGGTTCACTTATTTTGTGCATACATGTCAAAATGGGTCTGCTGAAACAATGTCTATTATGTGACTTAGATGCGGTTGGAATCGGGGTGGTCACAGGTTTGAAAATTTATATGTATCAGTTTCTTAGAGTTTGAACCTTTACAAACCCACTATCTTTTCCTCGCGAAACACTTGAATAGGCAGAAGCGAATCAATTATGAACCACAAAACAGTATCTAAACTTTTGCAAACAGTAACTCAGATGAGCTGTGTGCTTTTTGGGTTTTCCATGGCAATCTATCCCCCATTTTAAAGAACACTATCACTCTTGGTGAGTCATAATACATTGGGGTTACTATCAAAGATGGCTGAAGCATGTGACATAGTCTAGATGGACCACTCCCTACCTCCGCAAGTATACCTTGGGAATTGAATGCCCTGAAGAGATTGTATCCGAGTTGGACCTGTAGATTGTCTGCATGAGTGTTTCATTGTAGTTTTACTGAAAAAGAATTAATTAAATAATTAAATAAATAAAAAGAGAAGGAGAATATTCTAAAGCAAGAATATATTGGTTACCTTAACAAAAGGCCATAATCTTGTAAGAGGGTCATGCTCATATTTATCTTTACAGTTCTTTGATGCATTGACCCCAAACAAAAAAGGTTCCATTTGATGTGTTATGGCTCGAGGATTTCACAGGTACGATGAAACTGAATGACATGAGGATGCAGGAAAAATCTTTATAGCATCAAGGATCAAAAAAGATCAAAGTGAAAAGAAAATTGGTGAATTGAACCACAGCATCTGCTGACCGGTGCCCTTTTAAGTAGGTCACTTTCTTCCTCCGCTAGATGCTTCAAGCGCCTGTCCAAGAAAGTACATAATAAGATTATTCTGTTGCCACCAGCGAGAAAGCTCATAGTACAGTGTAGCACTGCAATGTCTGCAAAGTTGATTTCTGATTTTGGTCTCTCTGACGAGTTCACAAAAGAACCGAGGGAATTAGTAAGAGTCACCAGCACTTTCCCTGCAGGCCTTGTTTGAACATGAGTCTTGATTTTAAAAATTAACCTTCACTGTTCACGAACACAACGTCCTCCTTCAGTATATGCATCTTGCCTTTGTCTCGTCTCCCATTTACTCGTGTTTGGTATGGTTCACCTCTCTGCAACAAACAAAAAGCTTCACCCCAATAAAAACAGCAAAGCATCAAAACCAAATGCTTAAATTAAAAATACCATTAATAATGGCGAATGTTGACATATATATATATATATATAGTTCTTGCTTGGGTATACCGTATACAGAGAATGGCGATCCTTACCTTCCTCAATACAAAAGATAGATATAAATAAGCTACTTCCCATTCATCAGGTGATAATGTGTTTGTATATTCAAAAGGAAAAGTCAACCTCAAGCATCATGCAGGAAATAATACCAATTGAGGAAAAATGAAACATGCACCATTACTTATTTAAAATAGAAGGGTGAGTTTGGAAAGACAAGTTTGGAATGTATTTTTATCAATAGTAATTACATTAGGGTGTGTTTGGAAACGACAACTTCAGAGTGTATTCTCATCAATTGTGTTTACATTATCTTCTTCATTATCAACTTCTATTAATGATGCTTTCTAATACAAATTTTCATTTTTTCACAAAAGCAAGTCTTTCTTGTTTTGCTTTTAAGATGGAGATCGTGTTTTAGAGATGAGGACATGAGTTGAGGGTTGTGTTTGCACCGCAAAATAAAATTAAAAGTGGGCCCACGAAATCTAATGAGGAATTACGCGCAGAATATGTACGAAGATAGGGTGATGGAGAGAGCAGACTGATGCAACACAATAAAGTCATAATCCAGTGCGTATGCCACGTCAGTGGCAGGGTGGTTATTGACAGTTATGTTAATGACACGTGTAACGCAGAAGTGGTGACAGACACAGTTGTGTATGAAGCCCATTATTCCCAAGACATGGAGATAGTGGGAGGTTTCTTAGTAGAGGGGCAACGGTTACAGCCATTGTTCCCTATTTAAAGAAATGAAGGAATAGAGAGAAATGACCACTGATGATCAAGAATACTTAGCATTTTCCATACTTCGCACTATTTTTTTGCTTTATCTTTCATTGTCAGTTTATTTCACTAAATTAGGATTAGCTCTGTAATTAAATCCTAATTAGAAAGCGAGATTACCACTTCTAATTGTACTGTGTTTTTAAAGGATTTAATAGAGTTTCCTCTCTATTGTTTCTTTTACTAGTCTCAGTTTTCTTCACATTTCAAGTCTTTAATCTTTGGTTAAAGCAACCTAAACCTATTTGGAGAAATCTCATTCCTCTATTTCTCTGCTCGTTTGATTTGTCAAATTGTTGATGCCCTAAACCAATTTGGAGAAATCTCATTCCTCTATTTCTCTGCTCGTTTGATTTGTCAAATTGTTCGCATCAAGAGGACATTTGTCTAGCACTCCTGCACTTTAGTACTTGCATATTTTCTAGCCATACAATTTTTGGCACGCCCAGTTGGACACTATGAAGAACTGAGAGTCCATTATGCCACCGAAAAAGAATTCAAAAGATAAAGGGATCGTAGCACTACCAGAAATGGATGCGCCGATAGTAGAAGAAAATGTTGAAGCGGAAGTTCATGGTAATACAAGTGATCAGTCTCACACTAGCAGTTATAAGTCACTCCAACAACAGCCTGGAGATGTTGGGACTACTGTAAATGGTCCAACCAACAGGCTCTGAAGGATTATGCGTCAGCAATGTATTTCAAGTTGGATAATGCGCTGCATGATTGGCTTCAAGCCAATTCGCAACAAACATCCACAATTGTGAAACCGTTCACAGATATGATGCAGAAGATGGGGGACCATATCACTATGAGTATTGACCGACAGATGTCATACATGATGGAAAATTTTGGCCCAGCGTCTTCTTTGAAGGGCAGTGCACAGAAGGAACCTATACAAGTCCTTGTAAACTAGGCTGCACAACTGAATTATGGGAATGTAAAGGTTCTTGCCCGTCCTGCAGTGCTTGGGTTTTTTGACTCATCCTGGATCTGGTATGTTCGACCGTGCATCAAGTTCTAGTAACCAACCAGGTCCAAACCACTTAGGATAGAGTGTAGGGCCTTTGGATGTTCAACGAGTATTGACTAGTCCTAATATGGGTACTCACCACGGTTTCCAAGTAGGACAAATGATGGTTCCAGTTCATCATCCCGATTACCATGAATGTTCCCATCCCAAGACTTCTGGGTTCCAATCGGAGGATCATTAGTCCAACCCTCGTTTCCAAATGCAGGTCTGCCTGCCCAATCAGGGGTTCACATGGCAGGTTCATCCCAGTTATAAGCTTATCAGGCAGGGGGGCACTTTCATCAGTCAGTAGGGCATGTTGGAGGGTGTGATCAGCCAGCAGGACAGACTGGGGGGCATCATCAGTCAGTAGTGCAGACTAAGAGGCACCCCCGACCACCATTGGGATAGACTGGGGGGCATCATCAGTCAGTAGTGCAGACTAGGGGGCACCCCCGACTACCATTGGGGTAGACTGGGGGGCACTAGCAACCGATAGCACAAGCATGGATCCAATTCCTGCAATCTAAGGCGCACAATGGAGAGCTAGATGTTCCACTCCATCAGCCTACTGGAAACGAGGTACGTAATCCCTATCACCCTGATATTCACGATCATATTCCTCTGGGGATAAATAGGGACGAAGTGGTAGAAGTCATCAGAGAATAGGTACATGGATAAGTTAGAGAGCAGGTCAACGATCAGTTTGGAGCACAGTTTGGGGTAGTATTTAGGGCCCCTATCTACCCACAATACCAAAAACCATACCCATACTTTATTGATCGAATGTTTGAATTCCCAAGGTACTTTAGAATACCTGAGTTTACACAGTTCTCTGGTGGAGATAGGCAGACCACACTGGAACACATTGTTCATTTTACGACATAATTTGGTGAAGTTTCCTATAGATATGTTAAAATTGAGGTTATTTTCTAATTCACTTACTAGACCAGCCTTTACTTGGTATGTGAACCTCCCTACAGGTTCCGTCTAAACTTGGCAAGATATGGAAAGAAATTTTCATAGTCAGTTTTATCAGACTGATCCAGATGTGACCATCGCTGATTTAGCTAGATTAAAACAAAATGCGGGAGAGAATGTAAGGACGTTTATCGCTAGGTTTACATCTGCATGAAATAGGTATAAGGATAGGTTTTCGGAAAAAGAATATGTGCGATTGGCTATCGATAGTTTAAAATATACACTTAGAATGCAGTTTGTGGGTCAACAGTTTACAGACCTATGCCATGTCATTGATGTTGTGGCACGATATAAGAAAGTGGTGGATGAGGAAAATCAAAAGAAAAATAGTACAAGGGGTGTGTATTACAAGGGACATCATCAGCCTGCACACCTAGTGGAGATCAAGGATGAAAACCAAACTGACGAAGAAAATGAAAATGAATATGAATGTGTTGTAGTTGAAATAACTGCTCAAAAGCCATTCATATGTGATGTCCTACGTAAACCATCCCAATCTCAAGAGAAAAACACTACCACTCAGACTGATAAGCCTAGTAAGAAGTATGACTTCGATATTACCGGGGCTGACATGATTTTCGAGTGGTTAGTAAAAGAAAAGAAAATCAAATTGATCATAATTTGCCAACGAACGATGAAGTAAAGGGGGAAACTTATTGCAAATGGCATAATATATGGACTCATAGTACTAATAATTGTACAACTTTTTGAGAGTTCATACAAAAGTAGATAAAAAATGGAACCATAAAACTCCCTAATGATAAGCCTACACAACAGGTTGACAAGAACCCGTTCGTGGCTAAAGCACATGTCAATATGGTATCAGTTGATTTTACCAACATGACAAAGCCAGTTAAAACAAAAGGGCAGATTAAGAATGTTTCTAAAACAGGGAAGATGAAAAGCGTGGTCTCAAGGCATAGAGCACAGTCTAGAGGCCTCAATCCATAAGCACCATCATTTGAGACAAGGACAGGAGTATATTATTATACCACCAACCCTTATTAGTCATACGTTATGACAAGGAGGTCTTTACATGAATTGGCAGAAGCCAGCGAATAGCCAGTTCTCTGTATCAGTTGTGCAAAGATATTGGCAGTACCACTCCAAAAACAAAGCGATGCTTTTGAGGATGATGAAAGGACCCCAAAAGGAGGGAGCAACCAGGGTAAAGTAGTCCAACATCTAGGAGGTTTTCGAGTCACGATGAATAAAGGTGGGCCCGATAAAGGAAAAGGAGTGGTAATATTCCAAACAAGCAAATAGAACAAGCCAAGATAGGAGGGGAATCATCACTTACAAAAATGGTTCAAAGATCCAGTCAGTCAAAGTCAAAAAAGATGTTCAGAACACGCAGTGTATCCCAACACCAAACCAAGAATGGTGTTACCTCCTGCACCACAAGACGGGTGTTGGATGGATGTCCAGCATCCTAAATTCCCTCAGTATCATGATCCACCTTTTTTAACTCGAATTCAAAAGAGGTGTTTGCTACGAAAAAAGGCTACCCAGAAGAAAAAATAACCGTTCATCCAGAGATTTGAGGACAAGTCTAATCAATGGGTTCGTAAAGTTAAAACAAATTTGGGAAATCAAGATGATAACCAAAAGATCGGAGCTTCTAAAGAAATGGGGGATGATCTATTGGAATTTGATAAGCTTACCGATCATAAGAACTTGGGAAGGATAGACCGCTAGTCCTTAGATGAAGATAACCTTGATTAGTCTGAATTTGGGTTATTGATTCAGGATGATGAAAATCCTATATGAAGTCAGATTTAGACTGATGACAAATAGTCACTAAATCTATTAAGCCTCGGCCATTCAGAGACCATCAATTCAGTACACAATGAAATGTTCCAATTAGGACAATCACCACTATCCTTCTGTGACAACATGGTATATACAATGCCACATGCTTTCGTGGCCCATGACTGGCAGCCTAATGGTCTAGAAGGGGACGTTAATGATGATTCAGAGCCTATGGTGTGCATCATAGAGGAACCTCAAACACTCAAGCCTGCTATTCAAAATGTGCCAATTTCATATTCAAATCAAAAAATGGCCATTCTGTTTGATAAGTCAAACGCTAGAATGGCTAAACACTTGAGACCATTGTATGTCAAGGCTAATTTTAATGGTGTACCAGTGTCCAAAGTGCTATTGGACAATGGAGCTTCGGTTAACTTGTTGCGTTCACATATGCTTAAAAATTGCAAAAAAAAAAAACCAACAATGATCTCATTGATGCCAATGTGGCTACAGTGGGATTCTCTAGAGCATCAGTCCAACCAAGAGGAGTGCTCCCAATCACGGTGTCCATTGCAAGCAAGACTTCCTTAACGGCATTTTTGGTAGTAAATACTACTTCTCATAATAACGCACTGTTAGGTCGTGATTGGATCCGCACAGCATGGTGTGTGCCATCCACTTTGCACCAATGCTTGATTTTTTGGAATGAAGAAGAAGACGAGGTTGTCGTAGCCAACAAGAAACCATTTCTGGTTGAATCTCATGTGACTGAAGCAAAGTTCTATGATATGGAGGTTGTACCATTAAGGTTCTGGGGAATCGATAAGAATGGCCATCCCAAGGGAATCGCTCCTGTAGTAAGCGGAGGAAGCCATGAATATGCTGAATCAGACAACGTTGTTTAATGGAAGAATAGCACATTGAAATCTATCTCAACATTATGCGTCGAATTCAGGATGATGCGTAGTTGAGCGTTCTGGATTCAGCTTGATTAGAAGATTATGTGACAAAAGAGACTGATTGGGGTGGACCAGATCAGATTCAAGCATCTGAAGTACCTCAGGCACCACTCAATTTGGATGATCGTAAGGCCAAGGTTTAGGATCCGTTACAAAAAGTTGACTTAGGGGGGGGGGGGGGGGGGGGGGGGAAGACTGTCCTTGGAGGATTACATTCATAAGTTAACTTCTTCCAGTAGATTTTAAAACTTGTTTACTTGACTTGTTACTTCAATACCAAGATTATTTTTCCTGGGATTACCACGAGATGCATGGCTTGGATAGAAGTTTGGTAAAACATCAACTTCCATTAAAGCCAAAGTATAAGCCTTATAAGCAATCTCCAAGGCGAATGGCGAATGAGATCATCCTGAAAGTCAAGGAAGAGGTAGAACGGTTGTTGAATGTGGGATTTATCCGTACAACCAGGTATGCTGAATGACTTTCAAGCATTGTTCCTATTATAAAAAATAATGGAAAATTAAGAATATGCATAGATTTTAGAGATCTTAATAAAGCCACTCCCAAAGATGAGTATCCCATGCATATTGCTGACATGCTAGTTGATTCTGCATCTGGGCATGAGATCCTCAACTTTATATATGGACACTCTAGCTAAAATCAAATTTTTATAGCCAGAGATGATGTGGGAAAGACAGAATTCTGATGTCCAGGGGCAATTGGAACCTATGAATGGGTCGTAATGCTGTTTAGATTAAAGAATGTTGGGGCAACTTACCAACGTGCCATGATTACTATATTCCATGATATAATTGAAAAATGGATGGAAGTCTATATAAATGATGTGGTGGTGAAATCAACCTTTGATGACCACATAAAGTTCTTAACAAAGAGTTTTGAAAGAATGAGATGCCACAAATTAAAAATGAATCCTTTAAAATGTGCATTTGGTGTCTCAGGTAGAAATTTTTTTGGGGTTTTTAGTACATCAAAGGGGGATTAAGGTTGATAAGAATAAGGCCAGAGTCATCATAGTGGCCAAACCACCAGCCAACAAGAAGCAAATGCTGAGACTGCTTAGCTAAATTAACTTTTTGGGCTGATTTATCTCTAATTGTGTAGGGAAAACTAAAGTTTTCTATCCACTGTTAAAACTGAAGAATGAGGAAGAATTCGTGTGCGGACAGGAACACCAACTGGCTTTTGAGCAAATCAAGGGATATCTTGCCAAGCCGCCTGTTTTAGTTTCTTCTAAGCCAAATAAACCATTAAGATTGTATGTATTAGCCTTCAATGATTTAATTAGAAGTCTGTTGGTTCAAATTAATGATAAAAAGGTAGAACAAATGGTTTATTACCTAAGCCGTGTGCTGACTAATGTGGAACAGAGATATACATCAATTGAAAAGTTATGTTTGGCTTTGTTCTTCTCTTGTATTAAGTTAAGGTATTATATGGTGCTTATAACAGTAGAAATCATGTGCAAGACTGATGTTATTAACTATAAGCTATCAAGGCCAATTATCACTAGAAAAGTGGCTAAGTGGTCTCTAACCTTGTTAGAATTCAACCTACAATATGTCCCTCAAAAGTCTACCAAAGGACAAGTCCTAGCTGATTTCTTGGCTGACCATCCTTGCATTGATGTAAGCCCCAAAAACCTAGAAGCGATTGAAATTGGATATGTCACTGTTACCCCGTGGGTATTATGGTTTGATGGATCTTGTACGAAAGAGTCAGCAGGTGCAAGAATTATCCTCACCTCTCCATTTGGAAAAAAGACACAGTTTTTGTTCAAACTTTATTTTGGATGTTCTAGTAATCAAGCTGAGTACGAAGCTTTGATTATAGGCCTTAAGATTTTACTCAAAATGAAGACCATGACTGTAAAGTCAATTGGGGATTCTCAATTAGTGATTAACCAATTGGGGGAAAAATATAAAGTGCATAATATCATTTTGGAAAAGTATCATGCAGTTGCGGTAAGATTGATTGATAGTTTTTCTGAGTTAGTAGTACAATATGTGCCAAGGGAAGAAAATGGGGAGGCTAATGAATTGGCCCAGATTGCCTCTGGACTTAAGATCCCTATAAATGTTCTTCGAAGGATGATTATAGCTGAAAAAATATCTAAGTCATCAATTGTAGAAGAGGATGACATTGTTTGTGCTATGCCTCCTTAGACTGATGAGGATGATTGGAGGGGACCAATCATTAAATTTTTGGAAAACTCTAATATGCACGCTGATATCAAGATTAGAAGGAAGGCAATGCACTATTTCCAAGCTGATGGTAAGTTATTTAAAAAATCAGCAAACGAATCAGTGTTGCAGTGTCCCAGTAAGTTAAAAGCATTGAAACTGATGAAGCAAGTACATAGTGGGTTGTGTGGTGCTCATCAGGCTGGGACAAAAATGAGATGGTTGATAAAAAGATACAATTATTATTGGCTCACCATCTTAAAAGATTGCATTAACTTTGCGAAAGGCTGTCAGGCTTGTCAGAGACATATGCCAATTTAACACGTACCTGCCGTCACTCTCTAGTTCATTATCAAACCATGGCCTTTTTGAGGATGGGTAATGGATGTGATTGGTAAAATCAGCCCACCTTCATAAAAAAATCATACTTACATATTAGTGGCTACTGATTATTTTACTAAGTGGGTGGAGGCCATTCCGCTTAAATCAGTCAGCTAGAATGAGGTAATTAAACGCATTAAAGAAAATATTATTCATAGGTTTGGATAACCACAAATCATTACTACTGACCAAGGTACCCTCTTTACTGGGAATGATATGTTGGAATTTGCCTTTGAGTATGGTTTTACTATTCTAAATTCGACTCCATATCATGCTCAAGCCAATGGGCAAGCAGAATCAACTAACAAAATTCTCAAACTAAACTTTCAAAAAGTGGTTGACAATAACCCCATAGTTTGGCATGAGTTGCTTCCCGAAGTCCTATGGGCTTATAGGACTTCAAAGAGGTCAAGCACATGTACTACACCATTTGTACTTATGGTCATGATGCAGTGTTACCCATGGAATTAATAGCAAAGTCCTTAAGTGCTGCTAGGAAAAATGACATGGAAATGGATGAATATAATCAGGCCATGTTAACGGAACTAGAAGACCTTGATGAGGTAAGGCTTTTGGCTCTGAACCATCTTAAGTTGCAAAAACATGGAGCTAAAAAAGCTTACAATAAAAGGGTGAGAGCCAAATTCTTCTCCATTGGTGAACTAGTCATGAAGGCCATTCTACCATTAGGACTCAGAGTGAAGGGAAAAATAGGTTTAAGGATTATTTAAACGTGCAGCAGAAAGATTAAGTTACAAAAACTTATTGATAGCCCGGATCTACTACTTATTAACTCTATAGATGCGTATATACAAGTGGGAGAAGAGCTTATACCTCAGGTCTCGAACCCAATTATCATTTTCTTCTTCCTTGACGGTGCAGCAGCCTCCACTAGATTGTCTTCACTCTTATGACTCCTACGGATGCTCCCGGAGAGGCTAAGGTTGGTGGGAATCCTAAGAGAGGATAGAGAAGGTTTGCGAAGCCTGAAACAATTTCTGCAGCTTAAGAATATTAAAAACGACGAACTCTGATTTCTAGACGCAACTGCCTTATTTATAAATTCACAGAACCGACCCTACTTTCAATCGATTGAAGTGGCTTCGATCGATCGAATCTTGGATCCATTGAAACACTTTCGATCGATCGAAACTGTCTAGACTTCAATCGATCAAGACTCCTTCGATCGGTCCAACCCGTCTTGACAAATCCTCTTGTGCCTTTCGAAGAATCCGTGCAGAGCTAAGAGTGGGACCTCCTAGGCTCTTTATTGTTGGCTCAGACCAGTTGTTAATTCCCATGACCAAACTCTTTGATTAGCAAACTAACCAACTGATCAGTTAACGTTTACTCCACTATAAAATGATAATT
This sequence comes from Hydrangea macrophylla, assembly GCA_033977485.1. Classification (NCBI taxonomy): domain Eukaryota; kingdom Viridiplantae; phylum Streptophyta; class Magnoliopsida; order Cornales; family Hydrangeaceae; genus Hydrangea; species Hydrangea macrophylla. The sequence goes on along the minus strand of CM066990.1, from coordinate 24,825,643 downwards.
GAACTCCAACACAAAATAACATATCCGAAGTGATAACTAGACTTATATGGTGTACTAACGTCCCTCAACTGTTAGCATTCATAATCATACTCATGTAGTTAGATAACTATTACTATCAACCTGAATGATGATTACATTTTTCATTCCTTGAGTCCCATTCACCTCTCATGATTACCAAACATGTTGATAACTACTTATCAACAGGACTGTAGTTCTCAGTTATCAACTTGGTGATATTCTCAAGGGAATGCTTACTCTTTAATAGAGGGTAGATTCTATCTTGACAATATATTTTCACAACCTTGTGAACATGACATACCCAAGATACCCAGGTGTTCATCTTTAAGACCTCACTGATTAGTAAGTCAAAGCAGCCATATCCACAATCTGTGTTCATAATCGTCTCAAGATTGAGAACACGTACCTTATACAAGTTATGAGTTCCTATCGACTGTTGACAACCTTAAGCGTCAATAGGAAAGCTTAGGTCCGTCAATGCACTATAAGCACTAGCATATTAACTAAGAGTTAAACTCTAGTGATCGAGATTCATTACCCCATCCAATGGTAGTTAATTATGCTACAGTGTAAACCTGATGAGATATCCAGTCTCATCATCCACTATGACAAATTCTAAGTATCAAAGAGTAGTAATTCGTATCTTACTTGTATGTATCTCAAACACACACGAATTACTTACTATGATACTTAAGGATTAACAATCATCTCATAAAAGAAACATACATAATGAAATGTAAAGATGATATTCATATATTAAAATGTCAATGTCTCATACATAAAGTAATGGTTTGAGGGCACAAATCCAACAAACTCCCACTTGCACTCATAACCATTTAGGACTACATCTGAGACCTAAACTATCTAGATGACGATCAAAGACCTTCTATAGCAAGGCCTTTGTAAACGGATTAGCAAGATTGTCAGCGGTGGCAATCTTGGTGATAGTCACATCTCCACGTTGAACAATATCTCGAATTAGATGATATTTTCTCTCTACGTGCTTTCCCTTTCCGTGGTTCCTTGGCTTCTTGGACTAAGCCACTGCCCTACTATTATCACAATATAGCGTAATAGGTGACAACAACGCTGGTACCATCTCGAGCTTCATAAGGAACTTCTTGAGCCAAACAGCTTCCTTTGCAGCTTCACAAGCAGCCACATACTCAGCTTCTATAGTTGAGTCTGTAAAGCATTTCTGCTTAATGCTCCTCTAACTAACAGCACTACCTCCCAAGGTAAAGAGATGTCCGGATGTCCACTTCCTCGAATCTTTATCTGATATAAAGTTTGAGTCAGTGTATCCCACTGGAATTAATTCATCATCGCCATACATAAGCATATAATCTTTAGTCCTTCTCAAGTACTTAAGAATGTGCTTAACGGTTGTCCAGTGTTCTAGACCTAGATTCGATTGATATCAACTAACCATGCCAACGGTAAAGCAGATATCTGGTCTAGTGCATAACATTGCATGCATGAGACTTCCCACTGCCGAAGCATAGGGAACTCTTGCCATGCGATTCCTTCCCTCTTGTATCTTTGGACACTGGTCCTTGGAGAATGCTAAACCATGCCTGAAAGGTAACAAACCTTTATTCGAATTATCCATTAAAAACCTAGTTAGTACCGTATCGATATAACCAGTTTGAGATAATGCTATTATCTTTCGCTTACGATCCCGAAAGAGCTTTATCCCAAGAATATAGCTCGCCTCTCCTACATCCTTCATATCAAAAGTACTAGCTAGCCAAACCTTAACCAATGACAATGCCACTACATCATTCCCAATGAGTAGAATGTCGTCAACGTAAAGAACAAGAAAAGCCACCACTTTCCTTTCACTCTTCTTGTAAACACAAGGCTCATCCAGATTCTGTATGAAACCAAACGACTTGACCGCTTGGTCAAAATGAATGTTCCAACTTTTGGATGCTTGCTTAAGCCCATAAATGGACTTTTGCAACTTGCATACCAAGCAATCTTTCCCACCAACTATGAACCCTTCTGGTTGCTGCATATAGAAGTCCTCATCAAGATTCCCATTTAAGAATGCAGTCTTGACGTCCATCTGCCATATCTCATAATCTAGGCATGCAGTAACGGATATGAGTATTCTAATGGACTTGAGCATGGCTACTGGCGAGAATGTTTCCTCATAGTCAATGTCCTCCCTCCGAGTATAACCTTTCGCTACAAGCCTTGCCTTAAAAGTCTATACCTTTCCATCAGATCCTCTTTTCCTCTTGTAGACCTACTTATAGCCAATGAGTTTAATATTGGTTGGAAGTTCTACAAGATCCCAGACCTGATTAGAATCCATAGATTCTAATTCAGCCTTCATAGCTTTAATCCAATGAGCTAAATCAACATCATCCATTGCCTCTTCGTATATGGCAGGATCAGATTTAGATTCTATGGAGACAGTTTCAAAAACTTCTCCTAAGAACATGTATCTATTAGGCCGGCTGATAATCCTCCCACTATGACGAGGTACCAGTGCAAAAATGGTGAAGAAGTGGTATTTTTTTTGTCTTGCATTGTTATCAAGTATGGGTAGGACTGAGGGCTCTCCTTCTATCTCTTTTAGATCTATCCTTCCCTTAGGTTTATGGTTCATGATATAATCATCCTCCAAGAAAACAACATTTATACTGACAAACACTTTCTGTTCTCTTGGATCATAAAAATACCATCCATAAGTACCCTTTGGATATCCTACAAAATAACGTACTTCCAATCTAGAATCCAACTTGCTCAACTTTCCTTTTAGCATATGTGCCGGACACCCCCATATCCGGAGATTAGGGGTGTGCAAAAATCGAACCGAACTGCTAAACCGACCGCAAACCGACCGAACCGATGCACAATGGTCGGTTTATTGTCGGTCTGCGGTCGATTTTGGTTGAGATTTTATGAATTTTTCGGTTCCACGGTCGGTTCTCGGTTTGCATAGGTGTAAAACCGATATAACCGAACCGACCGAAACTTTGCATAGGAATGTTACGAATGTACTTTTAATAGTATATTATAATATATATTATATATAAGATATATATACATTAAGAGGTTAGAAAAAACCCTAGCCTCATTTTTACCCCCTCCAGCAGCCTCCTGAACGTTCTTCTCTGCTCTCTCTCTCTCTCTCTCTCTCTCTCTCTCTCTCTCCTCCCTAATCGTCCATCTTCCTCCACCATTGACACTCATCAATCACCTCTGGTGCACCTGACTAAGCTCACTTTCCCTTTCACTCTCACAGTTTTAGTCTCTCAGATCTGAGATTGCACAACAGACATCGGGACATACGGTATGTTTCTCAATTCCTCTTCTTTCTCTCTTTCTCTTTCCCTTTCACTCTCTCAGCCTCTCATTCTCAAGCAGTCAAGCTCGATTTCTATTGTAGATGAAGATGAAGTTTCAGTAAGTGGATTAGTTTAAAAAAAACTAATGTATTTTTTTCTCAGGCTCTCAACCTCGATTTCTCTCAGGCTCGGGACGTACGGTATGCATTTTTTTTGCTGATCAAATTTATTTGTTTATGTTGTAAGATTCATAGTTTTATTCAAGAAATTTTTCAACATATATAAGCAGAGTGATGACTGATGATGATGATGTTTATTCAATGGTGTATTATTATTATTTTATTTAAGAGTTCTTAGATTTCTCTCTCTCTCTCACTCTATATATATATATATAATATTTTTTTGCCTCATTTTAACCATAATGCTTACTTGCTTAGAAAATCAAGTTGGTAATGGTGTTTTTTTTAAGAGTTCTGTTAATTCTATTTTTTTTTGCCTCATGTGACCATGTCAACAGTAAATTAGTAATGCTTTACTTGCTTAGAAAATGGTGCTTCATATACCACTTGCAGTTTAAACACCAAAGACATTTTCACATTGTTCACGTTTTCTCCCAATTTTCAAATGTGATACCATTAAAATGTCAACAAGTCAGTTCCAACTTTCAAAGGGTTCAAGGAAACTTCTCAATTTGATGAGTAGCTTAAAAAAATTAGGTGAATGGCTTCCATTCCTGACAAACCTTGCATTCATGACCATAATGCTTACTTGCTTAGAAAATCAAGTTGTTAATGGTGCATTTTTTTTAAGAGTTCTGTTAATTCTATTTTTTTTTTGGCCTCATGTGACCATGTCAACAGTAAATTGGTAATGCTTTACTTGCTTAGAAAATGGTGCTTCATATGCCACTTGCAGTTTAAACACCAAAGACATTTTCACATTGTTCACGTTTTCTCCCAATTTTCAAATGTAATACCATTAAAATGTCAACAAGTCAGTTCCAACTTTCAAAGGGTTCAAGGAAACTTCTCAATTTGATGAGTAGCTTAAAAAAAATAGGTGAATGGCTTCCATTCCTGACAAACCTTGCATTCATGACCATAATGCTTACTTGCTTAGAAAATCAAGTTGTTAATGGTGTATTTTTTTTTAAGAGTTCTATTAATTCTAATTTTTAATTTAATATTTTTTTTTGCCTCATGTGACTATGTCAACAGTAATGCTTTACTTGCTTAGATAATCAAGTTGTTAATTTCATTTGAAGTTTCAAACAAAATTTCACTGTGGTCTTTCAATTTGAGAAAATTGTTGTTCTTTGTTATTGTTGATGTTGTTGCACAGGTGCAAGTTAACAATGGCCGGCACAATTGGTCCTAGTGATGTGGAGATTGTTGACGTTGGAGACGATGCTGCTGCCTCCCAAAAATCTTCCGATGGGGCTGCAACTGGCACCCCTAAACCTCCACTTCCACCTAAGTCTAAGAGGACTAGGAAGGCCAAGGTAACTCAAGTTACTCAACCAAAATCTGAAACTAAAAGGACTAGTGGTAGAAAACGATCCATTGCGTGGGATCATTTTAAAAGAATTGAAGAGGATGGTACACAAAAGGCTGTTTGTAATTATTGTGGTAAGAAGTACTTTTCAGATCCTAAACTTAACGGGACAACAAATATGATTGCACATTTGTCCAATTGCCCGAAGTATGATCGAAAATTGGAAGGGGGGCAACAAACCCTCTCTTTTCAGTCCAAAAAAGATGGAGAAGAGGGGGTTCAACTTGTGGCAACAAGCTTTTCTGTGGAGGCTGCAAGAAAAGCTCTTGCCCAGATGATCGTTGTTGACGAGTTGCCCTTCCGATTTGTAGAAAATCAAGGTTTTAGAAATTATTCTACTGTGTTGCAACCTAAGTTCAAGATCATACCATCACGTTATACAGTGGCAAGAGATATTGTTAAAATATACAAGGCTGAGATGGTTAAGTTAAAGGATGCCTTGAAAGGCCGTAGGGTTTGCCTTACCACAAACACATGGACTTCGAACCAAAATCTTAATTATATGTGTCTTACTTGTCATTTTGTTGATGATAATTGGAAGTTGCAAAAAAGGATCTTGAATTTTTGTCAAGTAGATGACCATAGGGGCGAGACAATTGGGAAAAAAGATTGAAACATGCCTACTAGAGTGGAACATCGATAGCATATTTACTTTGACTGTAGATAATGCTAGTTCAAATAGTACAACCATTAGATTCTTGCAAGGAGTAACTAAATATTGGAAGGGGACTGTGTTAGGGCATGAATTTTTACACATGAGATGTTGTGCTCATATCTTAAATTTGATTGTATGTGATGGGTTGAAAGAACTTGATACATCGATTGTTAAAGTCCGAGATGCGGTGAGGCATGTCAAATCCTCACCGCATAATTTGTTTTTTTAAAAAATTATGTTGAGAAGTTACAACTTGGGGATGGGGGAAAGGGTCTTGTATGCTTGGATGTCCCAACAAGGTGGAACTCCACCTATCTAATGTTGGAACGTGCTCAAAAATTTGAGAAGGCATTTGATATAATGGCTTTTGAGGACCCAAAATATAAGGACTACTTCATTATGCAAGATGTTAGTAAGAATGGTGACCCTCCGAATGAAGAAGATTGGGAAAAATGTAGGACTTTTGTGAAGTTTTTAAAACTTTTTTATTTGGCAACCAAGCGGTTTTCAGGCACTTTGTATGTAACTTCCAATACTTTCTTTGATGAAATTTTTGTAATTAAAAGTAAAATAGATCAATTGAGTAAAAGTCCTGATGATTTGTGTTCTACAATGGCAAAAAACATGAAAGCAAAGTTTGACAAGTATTGGGGAAGTGGGGATAAAATCAACCTTCTTTTGTATGTTTCCGTTTTACTTGATCCAAGAAAGAAGTTGTCTTATTTGCAATGGTGTTTCGATGAGATGTATGGGAGTGAAAATGAGAAAGTGGCTAGTAATATGATTGGTAAAGTGAAGGGAGCATTCACACGTTTGTATGAATGTTATGCTTCTTCTAACTTAACAAATGTGCAAGTAGCAAGTGGGAGCGAGGAACCATCCATGAAAATTGACGAGGATTGTGATGATCCCCACACAATTATTGCTTCCCGTTATAAGATGTATTTGGACGGTCAACAATCTAAAGAATGTAAAAATGAGGTAGAGAAGTACTTAGCCGAACCTCGTGAAGGTGCAAATGATAAGAATTTTGATATATTGGGTTGGTGGAAGGTTAATATTCATAGATATCAAGTTTTAGGGGAAGTGGCACGGGATGTGTTAGCGGTACCCGTTTCTACCGTTGCTTCTGAGTCGGCATTTAGTACAGGAGGACGCATCCTTGTTCCGTTTCGTAGCTCATTCTCTCCCAACATGGTACAAACCCTTGTATGTGGACAAAATTGGCTTCAAGCTACCAACCCAATTTCTATATCGCGGTTGTTGGAGGCGGTTGAAGAATTTGATAGTTGTTATGATGCAGGTAATCTAAATTTATAATTTTACTAGAATATTTTGTACATTTTTTTTCTCGTTTACTAATATTTTGCTACTTTTTTTTTTTTTTTGTAGAATTTGAAGAAGCAGAATCAAGTGGAAAATAGTACATGCCAAATGTGGAAGTAGCAACTAGCAAGTGGCATGGATGATTTATCAAGCATGCATAGTGCCAATGGCTACTTTTTTCTATTTAATTTGTGGTTGATTGCTTAGTTGATTTGGTGTGATTCGTGTGAGTACTACTGAACATGTTTCTTAGTTCTTACTTTCTATTATATTTTGTAATTGTTTAAACTTAAGTGGTATATCTAGTATCTGGACATGTGTTAGATACTAGACATATTTATTAGTGGTTTGGTATCTTCTCTATTCTTTTATAAGTTATAGTTATGCAGGTGTTGTCCAAAAAATAGGCCCAATGGGTGGTGTCCTCAAAATAGGCCCAACAGGTGGTGTCCACAAAATGGGCCCAATAAAATAAATTTAATAGAATCAGGCCCAATTTGAAAATGGCCCAACCGACCAAATCGACCGCCGACCGACACAAACTGAACCGATTGAAAACCGACAGTAACGGTCGGTTGACGGTTTTAGAAGTGCAAAAACCGATCACATCGGTTCGGCTGATGGTTTGCTCAAAACCGAACCGACCGACCGAATGCCCACCCCTACCGGAGATGTTGCAAAGAAGGCTTATGCCCGATCCACATCTCCCGTGGCATCCTAGGAACAGATTTGCTTGGTACTAGATTTAGTATATATGCAGCGGTTTCCAAAGCATAACCCTAAAGGAATAATGGCAACTCGAAATAACTCATTATTGACCTAGTCATGTCTAAAAGAGTCCGATTCCTTCTCTTTGCTACATCATTTTGCTGAGGGGTACCAGGTATAGTCAACTATAACAGAATCTCATTCTGTACAAGGTGATCAATAAACTCATTAGAGAGGTACTAGCCACCTCTATCAGATCAAATGGCCTTGATATGTGTGTCTAATTGCTTCTCCACTTCAGCCCTAAACTCTTTGAACTTTTCAAAGGCTTCAGACTTATGCTGCATTAGATACACATATCCATACCTAGAGTGGTCATCAATAAATGTTATGAAATACTCATAATCAACCCGTGCTCTAATATTTATTGGTCCATGACGACATCCTATTGACGCGTTTTCTTATCACACCCAAGTGTAGGTGATCGTACAAGTAATAAAGTTTTGGAAGTCCAGGTCGAACCCACAGGGAACGGAATAAAATTTTATAAAGTTAAGTAAATAACTATTTTGTCACTAAAAAGAAAATAAAAGATGATGGATTTTTGAGTGGTTTTACTAAACTACTAATTTTTATATTTTTTCAATAAAAGTAATTAAAGCTATTTTTTCCTAATTAGTTTACGGTAAAGATTTTCACAGTGCAAAATAAATTGACTAAGATACTAGTAAGAAAAGGAAGAAAAATAAATAAAAGCTAAATTTTTGTAAGATAAACTTTTTAGATTTAATAATAGCAAAAGATGGAAATAATACAGATATTTAAGCAAAACAATTATTAAACATGAAATATTAATTAACTAGGGGGAAATGATTTTAAGGAATTGGGAATATGCAAACCAACACTAGATCCCACAACTTTTGTGCATTTGAAAAGCATTTGGCATTTAAGACCGCAGAGTCATTCTTTATTTAAAAATAAACTTTCACTAGTCAGGGTCATATCAAGTGTGTCAGGTTTGATATGAAACGACGTCGTTTGGTTTAAAGAAAAATAAAAAGGCAATTGGGCAGTAGCCAGGTTCGAACCGTGCCCCGCCGCGGACGTGGGTTATTCGGCGTCCAGTCCCCACCACTCTGCCACTACACAATTGCCTATCAATTATTGGATAGAAATATATATATACACATATTTGAAATATTAACTTTGTCATATGAGTTGTTTGAGTATGCTAGGTGTTTTTTTTATGACAAAAGGCATAGTTTGACAATCCACATAATTAGGCTTTTTATTTCAAATATGTACTCTTTTGAGCCCAATATAGCCATAGTATATAAACATGTTAAATGGTCATAAACTATAGATATATAGATATTTTTGGCCATAAATGGAAAAAACAACCCATCTAGATAAATTTGCCCATTTAAGATTAGTGCACAGAAGTTGTGGTTTCTAAGTTTTTAGTACATATGCCCAATTAAAGTTTTAGCCTACCATTTTGGAATTGAAATTGTCTTCAAAATAAAAATAAAAGATAAATTAAATAGATGTACGCAATCACCGTTCAATTAAAATTAAAGTTGTAAAACCAAGGTAAGGGTGAAAACTAATATTATATATTATTTTCTTTACTTAACATGAGCTGTGATTGAATTTGTGGAATCTGCAAAATAACAAAATTTAGTACAACTAGGCTAATAAAATATTCATATATGGAAATACTGAACCAAAAATAACATACTAAACCTTTGAATTTGGATTCTTGTGGGGTCACAGTGGTTGAACTCCAAGAACACAAATAAGGCTAAACCAAATCCAAATATACTTTTGGAGTGAGATATGGGTATGATGTACTTTTGGACTTTAGTAGGTGATTACAACAACTACGTGGCTAAGAAATCTGGCATTTAATCGCAAAATCTGTCTTTTAGTGAATGAAAATATTGCTATAAAAATTAGAAATTTGGAGTTTCAAACTATTTTAGGGGACAACTATAAGTACTACTAGATTAAAAATATTAAATCTAAATTTAAATAAGACTATTTTACTACTATAAATTGACAAAGGTCATACAAGAAAACAAATATTTTAAATTTAAGAAATATAGTATACAAAGTTTTGCTACATATTTTTGAACATGAAATCATCAATTACATAAAAGTAAAATTTTACAACTACTAGAACTAGAAAAGGCAAAGAAAAATTAAAGTTTCCTATTTCTAGGGACAATATAAAGTGCTCACATAATAACCTCCCCTAAACTATTCTCTCCCTAACAGTGATTGTAAACTGTGTTGTAGCTTCTGATTGTTGGTACTCTTGTTGGCTCCCTTTTATAGACACAGTTGTGATGATAATACATCACTCCGCTCGTCACTTGACACTTTTTTTCTTCTCCTTTGGTTTCAATTTTCATCTCTTCGTCTCTTTTTTTCCACAATGCTCTGACAATCTTTGATTTTTAGCTGCACACATACACACACAGAAATAGAGAGAAAGAAGAAAAAGAAGGGGAAAAAAAAATATAGTGTCAACATCAAGCAATTGCTTGGATGTTGTGTTTTTTTGTTTGATGCGTATTTTTTTTTTAGATTCTTTTCATTCAAACAGTAATTTTTACTGTTTATTCACTATTTATTACTATTCACTACTATTTATTACTATTCATATGAATATACTATGGTGTGATTGCTACTTCTTTCCTTCCCTTTATTTCACTTCATTTTTACCTAAACATATAAAATATGTAAAAACACATTTTTACACGCATTTGAATGACATCACTATTAAATTATATTAATTCAAATATGCATGTAAAACTAGGAATTTGGGGAATTAAATGAGCACTATGTCTATTATATTGGCACATGAATATGCAATATTCAGTGTTTGTCACACCCCTCAACTAATTTATTGCTAGTCCCTAGCAATGAAGTGAAAGAGAAATTGTTCTAGAAGTTTTATTAAAGAGTAGGAATAAACTAAGGAAAATAAAATTACCTAACTCACTGTCGCAGGAATCGCGATTGCATTTAGCGTATGCAACAAGCCGTTAAACCCCTAGGTTACCCCTAGTGGACGAGTGTTGTCTCGTGAGGGTTTGCAGTGAATATACCCACAAAATTCATTAAATTTTTTTTATGTAAAAATAAAGTAAAATAAAAATCAAGGTCGATTTTCTCCTTTTACAACAGATAAGATTAAATTTGGCAATAAAATAAAATTTTCAAGTATGTAATAGTAATGCAACACATGTACTCAGTTTTTCAATGGTAGCATTTTTTTTTATACTCTTTAAACTCACAGTGTGTACTTGAAAAATTAAGCAACTGATCTTTAACTTCAAAGTTTACATAGCCAACAGCAGTCATTAAACTTGTAGTTTTAACTCAAATCTCACTAGGATTTCACTCTTTTAAGGTGAAACTCTCAGAAACCGGTGTAGAGAACATCTCACTTGGTAGGGAAGCAAAGATAGATGAATTGCTTCCATTTTTTTTATGACTCAATATATAGGCATTTGGAGTACAATAAGTCTCATGAAAGAATACTTAGCAATTGAAGAGCGATCTACCATGGAGAACATCCTTATCACTTAAATTTAAAAATCAATTTCTTTTAAATCATTAGGACTTTGACTGGTAGGTTAGAAATTAAGATGTGTAGGAGATTTGGGGTATATTTGTTCTAAACATGTGATTGGAGTGTTTGCGCAATTCATTCCAACATTTTCTTTTTCTTCTCCTTTTTATTATTTGTACAATTGATTTATTATTATTTTTTTTTTTAGTTTCTCATTTTTTTTTTTTGAAATCAACTCCTTTATTTCTTTACCACTTCTTGCAATATCAATACAGTCCAATCATATACCTGGTTATAGAAGTGAGGTTTGTACTCCCAGGAAGAGCAAGGCATGATTTGGAGAGAATTGAGAATAAGGCAATTTTAGGTGAAGGGGGGGGGGGGTGCATTTGAAAGAAAAGATGGCCTAAATCATTTTTAAAAATAGATTGACTTTGTTCATTCAAGTAATTTAGACGTTCTAATGGTAAATCCTGAACGTTCTCTTCTAACGATCAGTCAAAGAAAAATAATGAGACTTTCAACGAGTGGTATGATAAAGAGAATAAAATGAGACTGAAAAGAAATAGTAACCCTCATAAAGAAAGATTGGCACAAAAGCTCACATGGGTTAATTAGTTTCCACTACTTGTCTTTAAACTGCATAGTTTATGTTTACTCATCCATTTAGATTCAGTAAATTTTTTCACACTGTTTCAAAATGTTTAATGTTTAAAGAGTTTCTAGCATTTGAAAATAGTAAAACATGTGACAATGTGTTGTATGCTATTAACATACCCAAAATAACATTAACGTGTCAAATTTATCTTATATAAAGTAAAAGAAAAACTTCTTAAAAATCCTAAACATATCCACTAAGTTGGATACATATATGGTGCAACTAGTATCCTCTGCACATATACAAAAGAGGCTACGCAATCCGGAGCGTCCAAGTTGTCATGATTACCCATCCACCTCTAGTAAAAGAGATGAGCCTAGAACTACTAGCAAGCTAAAACATCAGTAAGAGGTTAGGAGATAACTCTGGCTTTACTTAGTTTTTCTCTACCTCTAGGGACATTCACCGCACTAGATATATCTGGTGATGCTTGGATCATGCAAATTACTCCTATCGAACCAGCTAATGAAAGCCAGATGTACACGTAGGATCCTTTTAAAGTCTGACCTGACTGAAAATTATTGACTGTACAAAAACTAAAAATAAAAATAAAAAGAAATGAGGGATGGGAAAACAAAACTTATTTGGGTATCAAAGGATCCAGTCCTCTTTCTCAACCAAAATTTTCTTTTGTTTTGATTTGAATTGTCTTTTGTAACAGTAGTAAACTGTAAAAGATGTGTCATTATGAGCAATTAAACCAGGACATTCTTCCCTATAACAATTCAAACACCATCTTAACCTTTTAGCTTTCCTTTTGATGGCATAAAGGCTAGTGCCAGCAAAGGGTTTCTTCTGCTCAGAAACAAGTGAGCGACCCATTAACGTCTGGTCATCGACTATTGGATCCATTTTTTATACTCTCAGCCAACAAGAGAGGCTAGACTTAACCCTCCACTCCTTCCAACTATCAACTAAGATCTAATTAAAGAGAGCTTAGAGGGGGTGGGTGGGAATTTTATTTAAAAACTAAAAAAAAAAAATATTTATATTAAGAAAAATATATACATTCAGAAACTAAAAAGAAAATATTTTTTTTTCTTTTTTAACAAAAAAACTAGAAAACTACATTTCTCTCTCTCTCTCTCTCTTTTTTTTTTTTATTTTTAGAAAAGTCCAAGACAGCGTATCATTACAATAACAATAATAAGGAAAATTATGGTGTAAACTTCAAAAATCATAAGAGCGGTGACGTGTTCGTCATTCATTTTTTGTTTTTTTTTAACAAGGGCAACGCAGCATTATCATAACAGCAATTAAGAAAATGACAAGGTAAAGTTCAAAATACATAAGACCAATAGCTAGCGCGTCGTCCATTTTTTTTTTTTACAAAGAAACGGAAAAATATCACCTGTCTCTTGAAAATCTGAAAACCTGGTAGGGCCGTAGATCGAGTGATATTTCCAAGCTTCTTTGGTGCGTGGGTACCTACAACTTATGGATATCATTTTTGTTAAATAATGGAAAAGAGAGAAAATAAAAATCTAAAATAAAAAAAAAACTAAAAAATTAAGATTTAAGCTGAAATCGAAAAAATAGAAAAAAAAATCAAAATCAAGCTTTTTTCTAGATTATAGATCTTACCTTTAATAATCGCTAGCGTGGATCTTGATTTTAGATCGTAGAAAAAAAATGAAAAGAAAATGAGAGAGATTGAGAGATCGGGGGAAGAGAGTGAGAGAGTTGCAGAGAGTGAGAGAGAGATCGCAGCGAGAGAGTGAGAGGAAGAAGAAAAAGAAAGGAAAAAGAGAGATAGGGAAAAGTTTTTAGGGTTCAAAGCCCTACATAAAGTCATTTTCTCTTTTTCAGTGTATCTCTCTCTAGAAATTTTTTTTTATTATTTTTTTATGAAATAAAGATAAAATAAACAAACAGGTGTTAATCGTGAAACCGTTCCCCCGAACTGAGTCTGACATTGTCCTCAATGAGTGAGATTAGAAAAAGAAGATAAGAATAACACCTGTAATAAAAAGAAAAAAAAAATAAAATAATAATGACAAAGTTAACTCATATACATATATATATATATATATAAGAATAAAAGTACTATCACTGTAAAGTGATCAAGAATTACTGTACAATTGATCTTTTGAACTGCAGTTTCAAAGGATTGATCTTGTATTCAAATTTTGCTATCTGGCAGTTTTAGCAACATAGTTTTTAAACTAACAATACTTTTGGTGTGCTTTTTTATTTTGAACTGCAATAGGATAATTTAAACATACAAATTAGTACATTTATTAGATAGCATTATTTGAGATTTGTAAGACTTGATAAAAATCAGAACTCATAAAATAATAAGTGCAAGTGGTTCTGATACTAAAAACACAGTGATGATTTTTTTTTTAATAAAATTTTTTTATTTATAAATAAAAAGAAAAGTACAATTACAATAAAAATAAAGACAGGAATTTTATTTTAACATATCTAGACGTTGACTGGGATTATTGCTCATGAAAGATGATCATTTCGAGGTATAGGACAATAGACTCGAAACCTTAAGTAGGTGTCAGAGCTATATCTTTCAGGATAATCATAGAGTGTTATTTCCATGAATATATCATATCTGACAATGACTGTTTCAGGCATGAATTGTTCAATGAAGACAGGGATGAGATGTCCCCCATTCGAGTAGGAAAAAAAACCAATCCCTTTGAAAGGCGTATCTTAACATTTCCCCGTTTACAACTCTAGTTAACAAACGCCCCCATCCAAAAATATTGTCATTATCATCATAAATGGGGAATTGTACTAGGGATGTTAAGTATCGTTCCCATTCATTTTCTTCATATTCATGATATAGTTCTTGGAACACCTCATATTGAGCTTGTTCCCATTCATCGTAGTTTGTGCTAATATTCTGCCAGTCATCTAATCCATCAAATATTGGCTCACCATCCCACTCCCTAGGTTGGTCAGGTTCCACTAAATAATCAATTTCTTCATCAGTGTCGTAAATTCTATCGACACACCTAGCGTAGAACATTTCATCCTCGTCAGAGTCCATGAGATATTCAAATCTTGGGGGTGTATCATCATCTGACGAAGTTCTATCCTCTGGAGGATAGTTGTTATTGTTAGACGAACTGGCATGGTTTATACTCATTCTTGCAGTTTTGCGATGATTAGATGGGTTCATATTTCTTTGTTACCTGTAACATCAGATAATATGTTATAATTCCTGAAAAATATTAAATAGTAAGAAAAAAAAAATAAAAAATAAAAACAAAATTCCTACTATGTACAATTCTAATCATGATTTATGAATTTAAGAGGTATCATAGTTGGGGTCCTCCAAAGGAAAGGACTCCAATTCAGTTTCAAAATCTCCTAAGAATGGTTTTAATTTATGCCTACTGACTTTAAATGTATTTCCATCTTTAGGGTCTTCAATCACGATAGTTCCATAAGGATAAATATTTTTTACAATATATGGACCAGTCTATCGAGATTTCATTTTTCTTTTAATAAGATGTAGTTTTGAGTTATATAATAGAACTTTTTGCGCGGGGGTAAATCTTTGATAAACAGGATTATTAAGACAATTTTCTGTAGAGTACCCCATCATTTGACATGTACAGCAAAGTTCTAATTTATTTTTAGATAGAGGAGGATTAGTTTTCTCCAGTTTAACAGATATTAGCTTGCGAGTTAATTCTTCAATTTTTATGACTAATTAATCTTCAGTTTGTGATTGTTGTGATTTTTTAGCCTTTTCTTTCCTAACATTTTCTTCTTTTTCCCTTTGTGGAGCGTGTTTGCTAAGCCAATCAAAATATGATTCAGCTTCGTCAGCATTTTTAAAAAATTCTCCTTGATACATGGCTTCAATTATTTCCCTTAACTATGGATCTAATGTTTCATAGAAGTAATTAATTATACGCCATTTTTTAAATCCATGATGTGGACAGGTTTGTAGGAGATCTACAAAAAATTCACAGTCTTTAATGCATGATTCCTTCTCTTTTTCAGTGAAAAGTTTATATTTTCGCATCAAGCAATAAGTTAAATACATTTGATATAATTTATTTAGAAATGCTTGATTCATATCTGGCCATGAAGTTATAGATCCAGGGTGGAGAGATAAAAGCCAAGATTCAGCTTCATCTTTTAAAGAAAAAGGAAAAAGTTTGAGATAGATTATCTCGATAGGACAAGTTTGATCAGCAAACGTTTCACAAACTTCTTCAAATTCACGAATATGGACATAAGCATATTCTTTCTTAATTCCGTGGTAAGTTGGTAAACATGGTAGCATGTTATATTTAAAATGAAAATTTCCTGTATGTCTAGGTAGTGTGATGCAAGAAGGAGTGATGATTTGTTTTGGCATAAATATACCACGTAAAGACCATCGCTCACGTTCTGATAAAATAGGTTGTGGTATATTATTCCCATGATCATTGTGAGTATCATCAGTTGTTCCTTCCATGCCTTCTATTTCAGTCATGATTCTACGAAAATATATACTAAATGAATCAGTAGAAATATTAGAATTATGTGGTACTTGATATAAAGCCTCAGTAGTATCTAAGGACATAAGAAGTAAGTGAAAACTAACTGATAATAATATTATTATGATTATTATTATTATTAGCTAAGTAAAAATAAAACTCTTTTTTTTTTTTTTTTATATTTTTTAAAATATTTATTTTTTAGAAGATAGGCTTATATATGTATATAAATGCTTATTTTTTTTAGAAGATGCACAAGTACATATATAAATATATATTTATATATTTCACAAGGAAAGATTATATATAGTTTTTTTTTTATTTTTTATTTTTCTTATGTTATCATTTGTTTTTAAAAAGAAAACTAGAATATTTATAAAGTAGAATAGGTATATATATAGATATAGATATAGATATAGATATAGTAGGAGAAAATAGTTTTAAACCTAACTTATTTATTTATTTATTTAATTTTTTTTAACCGACCCCCGGCAACGGCGCCAAAAACTTGACGACATCCTATTGACGCGTTTTCTTACCACACCCAAGTGTAGGTGATCGCACAAGTAATAAAGTTCTGGAAGTCCAGGTCGAACCCACAGGGAACGGAATAAAATTTTATAAAGTTAAGTAGATAACTATTTTGTCACTAAAAAGAAAATAAAAGATGACGGATTTTTGTGGGGTTTTACTAAACTACTAATTTTTATATTTTTTCAATAAAAGTAATTAAAGCTATTTTTTCCTAATTGGTTTACGGTAAAGATTTTCACAGTGCAAAATAAATTGACTAAGATACTAGTAAGAAAAGGAAGAAAAATAAATAAAAGCTAAATTTTTGTAAGATAAACTTTTTAGATTAATAATAGCAAAAGATGGAAATAATACAGATATTTAAGCAAAACTATTATAAAACATGAAATATTAATTAACTAGGGGGAAATGATTTTAAGGAATTGGGAATATGCAAACCAACACTAGATCCCACAACTTTTGTGTATTTGAAAAGCATTTGGCATTTAAGACCGCAGAGTCATTATTTATTTAAAAATAAACTTTCACTAGTCAGGGTCATATCAAGTGTGTCAGGTTTGATATGAAACGACGTCGTTTGGTTTAAAGAAAAATAAAAAGGCAATTGGGCAGTAGCCAGGCTCGAACCGTGCCCCGCCGTGGACGTGGGTTATTCGGCGTCCAGTCCCCACCACTCTGCCACTACACAATTGCCTATCCATTATTGGATAGAAATATATATATATATATATACACATATTTGAAATATTAACTTTGTCATATGAGTTGTTTGAGTATGCTAGGTGTTTTTTATGACAAAAGGCATAGTTTGACAATCCACATAATTAGGCTTTTTATTTCAAATATGTACTCTTTTGAGCCCAATATAGCTATAGTATATAAACATGTTAAATGGTCATAAACTATAGATACATAGATATTTTTGGCCATAAATGGAAAAAACAATCCATCTTGATAAATTTGCCCATTTATGATTAGTGCACAGAAGTTGTGATTTCTAAGTTTTTATTACATATCCCCAATTAAAGTTTTAGCCTACCATTTTGGAATTGAAACTGTCTTCAAAATAAAAATAAAAGATAAATTAAATAGATGCACGCAATCACCTTTTAATTAAAATTAAAGTTGTAAAACCAAGGTAAGGGTGAAAACTAATATTATATATTATTTTCTTTACTTAACATGAGCTGGGATTGAATTTGTGGAATCTGCAAAATAACAAAGTTTAGTACAACTAGGCTAATGAAATATTCATAAATGGAAATACTGAACCAAAAATAAAATTCTAAACTTTTGACTTTGGATTCTTGTGGGGTCACAGTGGTTGAAAACACAAATAAAACCAAATCCAAATATACTTTTGGAGTGAGATATGGGTATGATGTACTTTTGGACTTTAGTAGGTGATTACAACAACTACGTGGCTAAGAAATATGGCATTTAATCGCAAAATCTGTCTTTTAGTGAATGAAAATATTGCTATAAAAATTGAAAATTTGGAGTTTCAAACTATTTTAGGGGACAACTATAAGTACTACTAGACTAAAAATATTAAATCTAAATTTAAATAGGACTATTTTACTACTACAAATTGACAAAGGTCATACAAGAAAATAAATATTTTAAATTTAAGAAATACAGTACACAAAGTTTTGCTACATATTTTTGAACATGAAATCATCAATTACATAAAAGTAAAATTTTACAAATACTAGAACTAGAAAAGACAAAGAAAAATTAAAGTTTCCTATTTCTAGGGACAATATAAAGTTCTCACATAATAACCTCCCCTAAACTATTCTCTCCCTAACAATGATTGTAAACTGTGTTGTAGCTTCTGATTGTTGGCTCCCTTTTATAGACGCAGTTGGGATGATAATACATCACTCCGCTCGTCACTTGACACTTTTTTTCTTCTCCTTTGGTTTCAATTTTCTTCTCTTCGTCTCTTTTTTTCCACAATACTCTGACAGTCTTTGATTTTTAGCTGCACACATACACACACAGAGATAGAGAGAAAGAAGAAAAAGAAGGAAAAAAAAAATAAAAAAATATAGTGTCAACATCCAAGCAATTGCTTGGATGTTGTGTTTTTTTGTTTGATACGTATTTTTTTTTTTTTTAAGATTATTTTCATTCAAACAGTAATTTTTACTGTTTATTCACTATTCATTACTATTCATTACTATTCATATGAATATACTATGGTGTAGTTGCTACTTCTTTCCTTCCCTTTATTTCACTTCATTTTTACCTAAACATATAAAATATGTAAAAACACATTTTTACACGTATTTGAATGACATCATTATTAAATTATATTAATTCAAATATGCATGTAAAACTAGGAATTTGGGAGATTAAATGAGCACTATGTCTATTATATTGGCACATGAATATGCAATATTCAGTGTTTGTTAGTCCACACACATCAGTATGAACTAATTCCAACAATTCATTGGTCCTATTGCCCTTTGCAGGAAAGGGCCTTTGGTCATCTTACCCTCTAAACAAGACTCGCAGACTTCCATAGGTTCGAGAACTAAATCGATTAAGACCCCTTCTTTGACTAGTCTACCATTCCTATTTAGATTGATATAGCCAAGCCTCATATGCCAAAGCCTTGTTGGATTAGTGGAAGGTTCCTTTGTTTTAGATGGTATAGTTACCACTGAGTTATTAAGTTCTATGCAAGTGTCTTTAGAAATATTGGGAGTAATCACATACAAGCCATTTGATTTAACACCAGAAACATAAAGGAACCATTTCTTTTGATCATAACTTCAGTTCCGAAATAAAAAGAATAACCATTATTCGATAAATTAGAAACTAAATTTAAACTATGTCTCACTGAAGGGACGTAAAGTACATCTGATAAAATCAAAACTTTATTGTCTAAAAATTCTAAAGCTACTACTTCTATAGCAATCGTAGATACGATTGTACTAGAACCTAGAATAAGTACGATCTTTCCATCACTGCACCTCCTATTTGATTTGAATCCCTATAATGAATTACAGATATAATTAATCGCACCAGAATTGGAAATACTTTCCTTTGCCTTGGCCACCCACCTTTCCCTTACCCTTATCTTTACCTTTTTCCCTTAGATTTTGCAATCTTAGGGACCGGTCCAACACTTGGACCACCAGTGCTAGCCTTCTTCTTTTTAAATTGAGTGAATGATGGCAACAACGAATTGAGGATCATATCAACTTGGGTCTGAGCATTGATGTTGGCACCTAGGGTCTTCAGTTCGTTCAAATAACCAATCATTTTTAAAACATGTTCTTTGACTGGAGTCACTTCCGACATCTTGGCACTCATATCTTCTGCATGGCAACCTGTCTAGTAAGCCTGCCATGATCCCCAAACATCTCTTTTATGGATTTGATAATAGCACTGGCATAATCATTCGACTGGTATTGGTATTGCAACACATTAGCCATAGAGACCAATATACGAGCCATCCCATTCGACTTCTTCCACTTGTCGAACTTGCGTCTAGCAGTAGCCAAACCATTTTGCAGCGGGTTCTTCAGGGCATAGGGTGGTGAGGACATATATGTGATCCTCCGCAGTTAAAACAATGTCAAGGTTATGTTTCCATTCAGTGAAGTTATTTCCAGTTAACTTATTCTGAGTGAGTATAGTGGCAAGTGGACTTAATGCAGATCCAGACATTAATGAAAAACCAAATGACAAAATAAATATGGATATCAGAATTTGACAGTTTAAAATAAAATAATCCTTACAACCCTTATTTAAAAACAAGGTCACTAGAATATCGAAACAAAAAAGTAAAGCCTCTGAGTGGCGGTCAATACTCGATCTTTCGATTAACCATGAATTGTCTGCTATGCAACTCTTGCAAAACAAGTTATGACTCCCAAATCTATTTGATCTCTAAGTTTTTGAATAATGCCCCATGTGGGATCCCTTATTCATAGCTTAGCTAGTGTGTACCATTAACTAAGATCCAATCACAACCGCCTTAAGTAGTTCCTCCGTGTGGTGGTCACCCTCTAACATGTCTGATTGATTCTATCCGTAGGAAGTTCATATCTAGTAATCAATGAGTAATGTACCCTCTGCATGGAATGATCACCCCTGGCGAGGGGACACAGAATGCACTACTCATCTTACAGTGAACCGTTAATGGAAGATCATGGGTATTATTAATAAGACCCTCTCCCACTAGATTTAGTAAATAAGAATTTTGCTTTTTAAAGAAAAATGTTTCTACACATTACCGATAAACATCTAATGTTTACTAATGCGTTGAAACGATTTTTGAATTTTATATTAGAAAACTTGTTTTATGTGCATGCAAGTAGTAACAATATAATTAAATGGCAATCACATACCAAGCACATAAAACAAAAACTAAAATTGAAAGTAAGGCATTCATATGCATATATCTCCCATGGCTCTTTCTTCATAGAACCTCCTTCTTGGTTTGATCACCTCTAGCTCCATTTTTATGGACAATGGCTTGGTCCTTTATCTAGAAATAGAAAACAACAATAAAATAAAAAAGGCTAGGGAAACCTGTGCGACTTTCCTATTCGTAGGATTGAAGTTGCAGCGCCCTTTACCCATGCCTTAAAACCAAACCAAAAGAAATACAAAATACACCAATCTCAAACATTTAAATACAGAATTTAAAAGAAGAACATGGTGCCATAGGAGATAGTGACTAATCTTGCTGCAAAAGGGTTAGTCGTACGCACATCCATGTATATATAATGAATGTATGTAACTGTTGGAACCCCTAATTGATTCACACAGTACATAAAGTCTTTACGTACTGAATTGGAACTTAAAACAACATCTCAGTTCTCTGTCACACTTCGATCGATCGACAAAGGTTCGATAGATCGAACTTATAATCGATTGAACAATCGATTGAACTTTCAGTTTCACAGGATGCTTTGAAAATTTTTATAGAATAATATAAAACTAAAGTATATAATTTTAAAACCTTTTAAAACTGTGAAAAAAACACATGGACAGAGAAACAATCTCGATCGATTGAAATCTGTTCGATCGGTTGAGAACAGAGAGGTTCGAGTGATCAACCTTACATCGATCGATCGATCGAACCCACCATGCATCCAATGCAATTACAGATTTGTATTCTGCTATGAGACTGCTGTAGAAACAGATCTGTGATGATGCAGTTTTAAAACCAGTCCTGTACTCAACACGCAAATCAAAACTAGTATTCCAAAACGCATCTATAGATCCAAACAAGCGTGGCTCTGATAAACATTGAAGGAAAAAAATAGGTTTAAGGATTATTTAAATGCGCAACGGAAAGATTAAGTTACAGAAACTTATTAGTAGCCCGGATCTATTACTTATTAACTCTGTAGATGCGTATATACAAGAGGGAAAAGAGTTTATACCTCAGGTCTCAAACCTAATTATGATTTTTTTTTCTTCCTTAATGGTGTAGCAGCCTCCACTAGATTGTCTTCACTCTTATGACTCCCACGAATGCTCCCAGAGAGGCTAGGGTTGGTGGGAACCCTAATAGAGAGGATAGAGAAGTTTGGGAAGCCTAAAACAGTTTCTGTAGCTTGGAATATTAAAAACGATGAACTCTGATTTCTAGACACAGTTGTCCTATTTATAGATTCCTATAACTGACCTTACTTTTAATCGATCGAAGCGGCTTCGATCGATCGAACCTTTGATTGATTGAAGCACTTTCGATCGATTGAAACTGTCTAGACTTCAATCAATCGAGACTCCTTCAATTGGTCGAACCCGACTTGACAAAATCCTCTTGTGCCTTTTAAAGCATCCTTGCAGAGCTAAGAGTGGGACCTCCTAGGCTCTTTATTGTTGGCTCAGACTAGTTGTTAATTCCATGACCAAACTCTTTGATCAGCAAACTAACCAACTGATCAGTTAACGTTTACTCTAATATAAAATGATAACTGAACTCCAACGTAAAAGAACATATCCGAAGCGATAACTAGACTTATATGGTGTACTAATGTCCCACTACCGTCAGCATTCATAATTATACTCAGGTAGTCTGATAACTGTTAGTGTTAACCTGAATGATGATTACATCTTCCATTCCTTGAGTCCCATTCACCTTTTATGATTACCAAATATGTTGATAACTACTTATCAGCAGAATTGCAGTTCTCAATAATCAACTTGGTGACATTCTCAAGGGGATGCTTACTCTTTAATAGAGGAATAGAGGGTAGATTCTATCTTGACAATATATGTTCACAACCCTATGAACATGACATACCCAAGATACCCAGGTGTTGATCTTTAAGACCTCACTGATTGGTAAGTCAAGGTAGTTATATCCATAGTCTATGTTCATAATTGTCTCAAGATTGAGAACACATACCTTATACAAGTTATGAGTTCCTATCGACTATTGACAGCCTTAAGCGTCAATAGGAAAGCTCAGGTCCGTCAATGCACTATAAGCACTAGCATATTAACTAAGAGTTAAACTCTAGTGATTGAGATTCAACACTCCATCGAATGGTAGTTAATTATGCTACAGTGTAAACCTGATGAGATATCCAGTCTCATCATCCATTGTGATAAATTCTAAGTATCAAAGAGTAGTAATTCGTATCTCACTTGTATGTATCTTATACACACACAAATTACTTACTATGATAATTAAGGATTAACAATCATCTCATGAAAGAAACATACACAATGAAATGTAAAGCTAATATCCATATATTAAAATGTCAATGTCTCATGCATAAAGTAATAGTTTGAGGGCACAAACCCAACACAAAGACCATAGATTGGGCAAATGGTCCCCTAATTGGGAAGAACCCTTTGAAATTCATGAAGTACTAAAGGAGGGAGCCTACCATTTAAGGAATGTAGCTGGACAAGTACACAACATGCTTATAAACGGTAAGTATTTAAAGAAATATAAGCCTTGTATATGGGAATCATATTTACACTAGTTAGAGAAAAACACTGAGAATGCTTAAGATGTTCAAGTTACTCTTGATCAGTCTGAAGAATTGGACTGTGAGAATGTCCGGACTCAGACTGATGAAGTTGGATAAGAACCAAAAAGTCCGTTTGGCGTGTTGGACGTTCCCCATCCAGACTATCCTGTCCCCATTAATGCACGTAATGGAGCGTACGATGATGGCTACTACCCAGAGGAGGATTATGCTAGGAGTGGCCCTACTAATGACGATTATGCTGGGAAAGATTACTATGCTGACGACTACCCTTACGCCAGCTAGAGATGCAGAAGTCATATCTAGTTTATATTTCTATTATTTTTGGTGGACTTTTGTAGCAGGTACTTGGGCATATGTTGTCTCCAAACCTGATAGGTTCTTGAGGACCACTCTAATATTGTAATAGATAGAATTGTTATTATATATTTAGTTTGCTACTATTTTTGGTTATTTTGTTAGTCTAGTACTGTGTGGTGTAGATAATTAGTGACATTCACCCGTCATTCCCTCTAGAACCAAAAAGGAAATTTATTTTTCTCTATTTTTGCTATTCTAGGGTGTGAAAAGGAAATTTACTTTCGCTGACTAACGATTCCAGACCATCTGGTCCTAGTATTTTAAGATTCCTGAGATGAGATATGATAAGATAAGTTCGTCCTTTTGATGATTGATAGTTTTCTTTATAGGTTTAGCATGGATTCGGACTTCCACCTGTTTGTGGATGATTCATGGCGATACAGTGGAGCCTACCATACCAGAGATATACTAGAGCCATATTCTCTAGACCGCTAGTCGTTACTTCGAGGAGAGGATGTAGACTTCTCTTTATGTTGTAGGCACGACACACCCGACAGAGATATATATGAATGCATATCACTACGCTATAATCAGGGCAACCATATACCAGGAGATGGCTAGATTGATTTTGAGTAAGTTGGAGGTAGACGAGATTGAGTTACGAGCTATTATAGCCAGGCCTGTTCCACCAGAGCTTGCAGCTACAGCTGTACCAGCACTGATAGCCCCACCATCACCGATACCTGACGTACTAGTTCTGGAGCCTAAGACAAGTCAGGGTGAGGAGGACCCAGAGCCAGAGGATGAGCCTTCTGATGAGGATATTGATGGGGATGGAGAGGAGAAGCTTACAAACAATGGCGATGATGATGAACCAGAGGATGTCCTAGAGGATCCAGAGTATGCACCTAATGAGGAAATGGAGCTAAAGGACCCAGTAGAGGGAGACGTGAATATGGAGGTAGTAGAGGAGGATATTCCTAATGAGGAGGTAGTTGTATTAGGGATACCTATTATGCTAGAGTTACCTGCCAGACCTATAGTGTATATGGCATCTATAGCCGATATGGCAGTAGGATGGATAACTGAGATGATCGAACAACCAACTGGATTTATTATGGGAGAGGATGCATTAGCAGGGGCATTGGACATAGCTAATGGTTTTGCTGCTACAGTTGTTGACGTCACTAATTAGGGAATAATGTTAAAGGACGCAGAGGTAGGGATAGTTGAGGATTGGGATATTGGAGTAGTAGTTAGAGATCTTGCCATACTAGTTGAGGATGCACCCATTGAGGAGATGGACATCATTTCAGAGGATAAGACACCACCAGTAGGATCAGATGCTGACGACTTTTGAGTCAGGATCTGGAGGAGGTTTAGTTTTTGCTAGTTCTATATCAGGACATATTGTCCACATGATTTTTGGGAGCTTGAGAGATAGCTATTGACCATAGCTTTGTATAGAGATTATCAGTAGTAGTAGCATTGTAAATAGCTAACCTTAGTACTGTTTTAGCCTATGTCCCATGTGGTACACAATTTTACTAGTATATACTATGCACGAAATCTTTATACATATATATATACAAGTAGTACTTTTGATATGTTTGAGTGATATGTGTGGATTAGTAGAACTATTATTTCCTATTATTGTTGTTCGCTCTATCTTGATTTTGTTTTTCCTAGAAGACTTTCAGCTAGGTATCTTGTAGTAGGCCTGTCAATCGACTGGATCTTGGCCCGGATTCGATCCGAATCCGGCACTTTTTGATGGATCTGAGCTTTTTTTTAGATCCAGATCCATATCCATATCTAGATCCCTTTAGAATGTTAGGTTGACGGATCAGATATAGTTTTGTAGTATCTGATCCATCTAAGATCTGGATCCGAATAAGAAGAAACTATGCACAAAAAATATAAATATAATACACTAAATAAGATTATTATTACATATAAAATTGAACAACGTATATATTATACACTAGATTATACATATTTACTTTTAGTGGTATATCATTTTGATTTAAAATAGGATTTTTCTTCATAATCAAGTGTATTGATAGGTTAAACGTTGATTGATTTTTGTGTATGCATAGAGAAAAATAACAAAAACAATAGTTTCTATGGTAATACTAGAATATTTATATAAGCAATTAAGTTACCGTTTTAGATCTGACAAACGGATCTGAATATCTAGATCCGATCAAATCTGGATATGGACTAAATATGGTAGATTTGACGGATAAATGGACTGGATCTGGATAATAGAATTATTAACGGATCTGGATCTGATTTGTGTGGATCCGGTCCAGATCCGATCCGTTTACAGGCCTATCTTGTATGTACACATCCCTAGCACATTATGGTAGGACCTTTGAGAAATCACCAATCCTGAATTGGAGCACCTATTCCAAAGGGAATGGACCCATCTAGAGTCTTTGAAGCTTTTATGTAGAGGATGGAACATGTAAGCAACACCTACAAACATGCTACTAACCAACGACCTGTCCAACTCCCAGTTGCACCGTTTTAGCAAAGACAAACTAGAGACAAATATGTCCCAAGAAGTTCGATGGATTAACAGAACGTGGAAAGTCGAGCAATGGATAAGAGAAATAGAATTGATCTTTGAAGCGTTAGAGTGTAGTGAATAGGAGAAGCGGCGACTTGCTGCGTTTTAACTCACCTATGCCGTCGCAGATTGGTGGAAAGCTGAACGAGCCACTATTGGGATGAACGGTGCAAGGGTGATGCCTTGGGAAACGTTCAAAGGAAGATTTCTAGAGAAGTACTTTCCAGAAGATGAAAAAGATTAGCAGGAGAAGAATTTTATGAGCCTAGTCGAAGGAGATTGGACGGTAAGAGAGTATACCACCCAGTTTGAGCGATTGTCTCGATTCGCTCAGCATATGATTGATATATCGCAGAAGAAGATTAAGTGGTTCCATAAAGGATTGAACCCCCATCTTCGTCATATGATGATTGGGCACCTGAACTAAAGTTTTGAAGGACTGGTTAGACTTGCTGTGAATCTGGAAAAAGACGCCTATCTAGTATAGCGACCCCAGATAAATCGACCTCAGTCGTCAAGAGATTTTTAACCGAGGAATTTCCAGAACCAACCATTGAGAAATACCCAAGGGTGGAGACCTCAGGGAAAATTTCAAGGAAACAAGCACAACTGGGACAGAGCCAGGAAGTCTCAGTAGAATTATCCTCGACCCCAACAATATCGTCAATAAGGGCCACAACCACAGGCGTTGCTTAAGATCCCACCGTTAGAAATTAGAGGATGTTGTAACTATAGAGTACCTGGACATATAGCAAAGTTTTATGCAGCCCCCAAGGTAAATTGCCAAATGGATCTCGCCTGCTGAAATTACAATAAGCAGGGCCATGTGAGCAAGGATTTCCATGCACCACACGGAGGACACTATAGGGCACTGTGGACACGCGGAATCGGACCACTTCTCTCTCTTGTTTGAGATTGTTTTGAAATTGATTTGAATCAAGGAAAGAAAACGAAAGGTCTGTTGAAAACAGATACAGAGTCGCCACTTGGTCTTTAAGGAACCAAGAAACCTAATTTTGACTCACCCAAGCGGATAAGGGCACTGGCCCTTCATAACCAAAGAACTTGGTTCGGGGTTTTGGTACGAGAGAGGAAGGAGCCTTTGTCACGACTAAAACACCCTCAACTCGCCCCGTCTTTCAACGGGCCTCAATTAGCATCCAAATAATCATCTTATACTATGTATGGTTCGACAATTAATACTATATTACATTACATAAGAGACTTGAAAATGGAAGATCTAAAGATAAAATATCGTTCATAAGATCTAAATCAAATATCATGCGATGTAAAGTGAAAGATCACACAAATAAACCTAGGAAAAATCGTCTAATCATGTATCAAGTAACTAAGTTTCCTTAATCTAAAGGGGACATGAATGGTTATTGAAACAAATAATCAAAGAATCAAAGTATGCTTAGCAAGCTAGTATGATGCATGTTATTCTTTGAGAAAAAGAAGATCTCTCAATCCCCGGGACGGATGAGAAAGGATGATTAGATCGAGGGGAAGCATGAACGTGTGATCAAGTTCATTCCTTATAATCTTCTTAGATTGAGAGTTACAAAAACCCCCAAATCTTGCATGAATGTATTGTATGAGCCTAAAAATGTGCAAAGGTTATAGTGTGTTTTGTGTACATGGATTTCTAAAATGACTTAGAAGTCTAAAATGTGCATGAATGAATGGATTAAATCAACATGGGATATATACAAATGTAGTATGAACTACTTCCTAAGATATGAGCTAATTTGGAATGCATATGAGCATCAAATCAAAGAATAAAAGTTGAAATGTGCTTGCTGTGAATAGTGGACAGACTGCTTGTATTACTTTGCAACATTATAATGGGAGGTCAAACGTGCCTAGAAAAATGTGAGAAAAATCTGAGATCATCCTTATTGTGTCTAAAAAATAACCCAAAAAGCCAAACATCAATAGCTATCACAGATTAAGAGAAATAAATCAGAATGTACACATGACTCAGAAACAAAAGCTGCATTGTTGACTGATTTTGTATGATTTTTCATAAATCAAAGAAAAGGTTTATGATGACCCATTATATACCAAACGTTTCCTAAGACACCAAAGTTTTATAAAAAAAATAGAAAAGATATATGTACAGTGATGAAAATATCCAGAATAAGTGCAAGAAGTTGGGTGAACATTCTGTGAGAACAGAGGCAGATTATGAATATGAACTTCTCACATCCAAAACAAATACTTTCACATTTCTATAATTGATGGGAAAAATTGGGGACAAACTATGATGTCTTAGGAAGATTTTCCAAGTGGTTTCATCATCATAACTCAAGTATTTAATTCAAAACAAATCTTTGAATCTGAACAGCTCACTGTTTTGGATCATTCTTGAAGAAAATGGATTTGGGTTTGAAATAGAGTTTGAGTTCTTGATTGGGGGTTTTGAAATAGATGTTCAAAGCATGAACTTAAACTCTTGAGATGACCATGTGACCACTTAGAACCTCATCCAACCTTGAATCATCAAAGAACTCCCAATATTATTGGAGAGATTCATTTTTATTTTGGACATAACTTCAATACATTTCAAGAACATCTTGGAAGTATTGAGGTTATGATCATCATCTATCAAACATGTTTTTGAGGTCAAGAGCTACTATCCATAAGGATTCACTCACCCCAAACTTCATGTCATCACTTAGATGATGATGAACTAGTAAGTAAATAAAGAAAATCAAAAAGAAATGAGATAAGAAGAGATGAACATATATATAATCAAAGCAAGTAAATAGCAATCAATAGATGATAATCAATGTGATTTTGGACTTGTAGCTTGGTGTTTCACTCATAGATTTTGACATTTGGACATGGAAGTAGCTTCCTAACTCAAGAATGCTCAAGAATGGTGATTGGGGGTGTTTGGGATGTGAAGTATAAGAGAGGTAATGGAAGAACACAAGATTAGAACTCACTTTCTATAGCAAAATAGTAGGAGGAAGCTCATTTTCTCTCTTCTAAACCTATCTCTACCTCTCTTCTTCTCTACAACTTTTCAAGCTTTTGCACTTGGCCCCCCTAAAATGAAGAGCAATGGAGGGTTTAAATAGGCCAATTTGGGGTGGTTTTGGGGTTTTAGAAGTACTCCCATTGGTCCCAAACAACAGTGAACATAAAACTATGTCGTTTTGACTTTCAATTAATCAAATTGGACCCCCAAAAAAATTACAAAAATGGACTCTGCGAGGGTTGAGTGCCGCGGCGGCAGTGGGCCAGTGCCGCGGCAGCACTGCTCCTCAGACGCCCAGAAAATTACGTTTAGGCCCCCAGAGGTTCCGGTATTCGCGAAGAGGCCCTATTTCGTCCGAAATTCACAGAAAATGCATACGAACTCCAAATTGAGGTTGTGATATACCGTTGGAAAGGTAATAGAGTCTACTTTACATAAAAAATAGTTCGGGGATAGGTCACTTTGAAAAGTTTTGCGGTATTCGCGATAAAAGTCAATTTGATCGCCTTTTTCGCCTTCAGAAATTTATAATAAATTCGTTTTAAATCCAGAAATTATGTGTGATATACCGTTGGAAAGCTATTGACCTCTAGTATCCATGAAAACTATTTGAAAATTGTTTCGGCACCCTGGTTCCAAAGTCAAATTCTGCTCAAACTGGTCAAACCTGAGATTCCCGGGAAGTTCTGGAAACCTCTGGGAGTTCCCGGGAGCTGATGTTTTCGCTCGATTTTCTTTTGGAACTTGTTTTAACACTTTTCCTGTGATTTAAAATGATTTTGGTGAATTCGGACGATTTTGGTCAAACCTGGTCAAACCTTGGTCAAACCTAGTCAAACTTTGGTCAAACCGGTCAACGGGGACTTTCTGGGAACTTCCGGGACTTCCGGGGGTCTCTGAGAGCCGACGATTTCATCTGATTTCTCTTTAAAACTCTTTTTATCGCTTTTCTTACGACATAGCATGTTTTCAGAACTTTGAGACCAAATCTGGGAGTTTTCGGGCTTTCAGGGGCATTTTGGTCATTCTGAGCATTCTGAGCGATGGAGCTGACTTCCGAGAGTCCTTTCGAGTCTTTTGCGATCATTGTGAACCACCAAGCTATGGGTCTCCTAAATCCGATAGCCGACAAAATGAGGTGTCTACAGGCACCCATTCAGGGAATACAAGGACCTCCAGATTAGACCCGAATGAATGCTATCATCCCAGCAGAAGCAGGCTTTAATGCTGATGAGCAGCAACATCTGGAAGGTACGCTTGTACTCTTTTATAGTCCAGTTAAAGCTTTATTCAATACTGGAGCTGTACGTTCATTTATTACTATTAAGATTGTCCGTCAGTTAGGTTTAGAACCCCAGCACTTGAGCCAAAACTTAATGCCATGTTACCAGTGGGATTGACTATTAAGTTGGGTAAAGTGTGTAAGGATTGCCCATTGACCTTGGGAGACCAGAACCTTTCAACAGACTTGGTAGTATAGTCGATGTTAGAATTCGACATTATCCTAGGGATGGATTGGTTAAATAAGTACAGTGCCAACTTAGATTGCCCTACCAGGACAATTGTATTTTTGATATTTGGATGTTCGACGATCATATTTCAGTGTTAGTCAACAAGCGACATGTTCCTCATGAGTTATTTAGCTACAATTGAGAGTACCAGTACCGAGCTAACGATGGATTAGATTCCTACTGTACAAGATTTCAAGGATGTATTCCAAGATATTAAAGGTCTTCGACCAAAAAGATAAATAAATTTTTGTATAGAACTAATACCTGGCACATTACCAATATCTAAGACTCCATATTCGATGGCGCCAACTGAGATGTTGGAACTGAAGAAGCAAGTTCAGAAACTTGAAGAATTGGGATTTATTCATCCAACTACGTCACCTTGGGGAGCACCAATTCTATTTGTGAAGAAGAAGGACAGAACACTTCGACTCTGTATAGACTATAGGAAGTTGAACAAGGTTGTGATCAATAATAGGTATCCACTACCTCCGATAGATGATTTATTCGACCAATTACAAGGATCAAGGACCTTTTTAAAGATCGATCTGCGTTCGAACTATCATCAACTATTGGTTCGACCAGAGGATGTGACGACGCCTGCGTTCAGGACAAGATATGGGCATTATGAGTTTCTAGTTATGCCTTTTGGATTAAAGAATGCACCAGTAGTATTCATGGACTTGATGAATAGAGTATTCAGACCATATTTGGATCAATTCATTATAATGTTCATCAACAACATCTTGATCTACTCAAAGATGGAGAAAGAGCACAAGGAAAACTTACAGATTGCTTTACAGACGCTTCGAGATAGCAGGCTATATGCTAAATTTAGCAAATATGAGTTTTGGCTATAGGAGGTCAAATTCTTGGGACATGTTATATCTCAGGATGGTATCTCAATGGACTCATCTAAGATTGATGCAGTCTTAAGCTGGAATAGACCGACCAATGCGATAGAGGTCAAAAGTTTTCTAGGTCTAGTAGGATATAATCGGAGATTTGTCGAAGGATTCTCCAAGGTTGCATGACCATTGACGAATTTGACAAGGAAGGGGATAAAATATGAATGGACAGATAAGCATGAACATGCATTTCAAGAGTTAAAGAAAAGATTTACTTCTGCACCAGTACTCGCAATACCCAAGAGTGGAAAAAGGTATGTGATCTATAGTGAAGCATAACACCAAGGACTTGGTTGTGTGCTTATGGAGGACGGTAATGTTATTGCATATGGATCAAGACAGTTGAAGGTACATGAGAAGAACTATCCTACGCATGATCTGGAATTATCAGCGATAGTGTTTGCATTAAAGATTTGGAGACACACTCTCTATGGAGAAAAGTTTGACCTATTTTCTGATCACAAGAGCTTGAAGTATTTGTTCTCTCAAAAGGAGTTGAACATGCGACAACAAAGATGGATGGAGTTAATCAAAGACTATGACTTTTCATTGTAATAGCATCCAAGTAAATAAAATGTCATTGTAGATGCTTAGAGTCGTAGACCTCGACTAGTAATCACTGTATTATTAATTTGAGAATCGCAAGCATTGGAAGTTTGAGCCGAATTCGATCTTCAACCAGTGGACCCAACCAAAGGACAACATTTTGGATACCTTTAGTACAACCAACTTTAATTTGCCGTATCATGGAACCTTAGTAGACAATGGAAGATTTGAAATTATGGTTTGCCAAGATGCCAGCAAAGGAACCAGAGGTCTGGAGTATTGGTACAAATGGAACCTTACGATGTAAAGGTAGACTCTGTGTGCCTGATGAAGAAAATCTCCAAAAAGAAATATTGGATGAACTGCATAAGTCACGAATGACAATTCATCCTAGAGGTACGAAGATGTACAAGGACTTGAAGAGGAATTTCTGGTGGGAAGGAATGAAGCGAGAGATAGCTAAGTATGTATCTCAGTGTCTTACTTGTAAGCAAGTAAAGGCAGAACGTTAGAACCACCTGGACTTCTACAACCATTGCCGATTCCCCAATGGAAATGGGAACACATAACCATTGATTTCGTAGTAGGTTTGCCGAAGTCACAGCAGAACCACGATGCTATTTGGGTAATCATGGATCGACTTATGAAGACGACACATTTTATCGCCATAGTATGGCATATCTCGTGGAAAGCTTAAGCTGGATGTATCTAGAGCGCGTTGTAAGGTTAAACGGAGTACCTATTTCTATCGTGTTAGATAGAGATTCGTGCTTTACTGTAGAATTTTCGAAAAGTCTCCAAACAGCAATGGGAACAACACTAAACTTGAGTTTAGCCTTTTACTCGCAGACCGACGGACAGACTAAACTAGTCAATCAAGTGATGGATGACATGCTACGTGCTTGCATTATAGATTTTGAGAGTTCTTGGGAGACGCACCTACCGTTGATCGAGTTTGCCTACAATAACAGTTACCATACAAGTATAGGAATGGCGCCATTTGAAGCTTTGTATGGAAGACCTTTCCGATCGCCGTTATGTTGGGTTGAAGTCGGAGATACTCGACTTCTTGGGCCAGAAATGGTACAAAAACCAGCGAGAAGATCCAGATTGTACGTGAGAAGCTCAGACTCGACAGAAGAGTTATGCTGACAAGCGACACAAAGACTTAGAATTCGCTATTGGAGACCACATGCTACCCAAGGTTTCACTTGTTTGAGGCATCGTCAGATTTGGTCAGAAGAGAGGCAAGCTATCACTGCGATTCATTGGATCGTTCGAGATTCTAGCACTTTCAACTCCAAAAGTTATATTATTTCCTTCTCTTGCTTTGGTGAGTAAATCATACCCATTGTTTTGTATAGTGTTTCATTATTTTCTATATTGTTTTATTTCTATTTTATGAGTTTTGAAGTTGTTGATTGATTAATTGAATTAGGTTTAGAAAAACTCATGATCATGGTCTATTTGTTCTAGAATACTAAAAATTAGATTTCTCTTTACTCCGACCTTTTTAAGATCTGAAATTTTAAAGGTAGACTCCTAAAATACCTATACAATTACCCTTAAAACAGTTTTTAATTTTCTGGCACAAAGGGTAAATTGGTAATTTCACATTCTGTGATTTGAATATGGTAAAACCGACTCTTGATTTGGATTCTATGCAAAATTTCACACAAGATAGACTCTTGAATTACTTAAAAATGTTAAGGAATGAGAGAGTTATGACCTTTCAAAGTTGAACACAGTAGGTTGCCCAAACAGTGCATATTGAACAGATTTTTATTTCTGAAAATTTCATTTACACCCCCAAAACTTTAAACGGACGTATAGAAGTCTACCGACATCGGATTTGGTCATGGTTTCGAGCATAGTACTTATAATTCTGTTTATTACAAACTGAAATATTTATTTTACAGTTTTTGGATTTTTTTATAAAATTCCTATATTTTAGTATAATTACATAGTTGCCCCAAAACTTTTTAAAAGGATGTTTTGATCATTCTGCAATTTTGCAAACTCCTTACAAATCATTTCCTATATTTGCTTTTTTTTTTTGTAATTTTTCATAATTTTTGATAGTGTAGCTATTTATTTTAATTAGTATGGTACAATTTCTATTTCTAAAATAGTATGATATTTTATTTTGGTTCCATAAAATTACAAAGTCGTGTTAAATTATTTATGTGATATTTCAGTATTTATGAACAAAATTTATAATTTGGTAGTTGAGTTGCAAATCATTGTGGATTTTTAGTCAAATCACTATTTGGCAGTTGATTTAATTGAAAATTTTATTATTTTAATTGTCTCTGCTATTTCTAAAATTTGGAGAAAATACAAAAATATTCTTGTGGCACTTTGAACCAATTGAAAATAGTTTCATGTATAAATTTATATTTGGGTATATTTGTTGAATTATGGTCCACTTTTTATATTTATTGTTAACTTCTGTAATTCGTAGTTAATTATCTGTAATTCCTAGAAATATGCCGTCAGGGCTGGTAGTCTTAGAATGTTGTGAGGACCATTGTTTTGAGCTTAGAATACACCTTAGCTGAAATTACAAAAATGCCCTTATAAGAGCATGAATCATTGTCTTACCTTTTTTCATTGTGAACATGTATTAAAGTTTCTATTTTATTAACATGAATTGTAGGAATCGCAACTTGTTTGCTTTTCCAATAACAAACTTTATTTTGTTAATATATGAAGGTGAGTAAATTTTGTACCCTTAATAGATGCCAGTTGTGGTAATTATTCTCATAGGTTGAGAATTAGGAATCTTTTGATTCGCTATAAAGTAATGTGAGTAAAATCATATCATAATATATGATGATTGTTAATATGAGTAAAGCTATATTCTGTGCAATAATAATTGTTGTGTTAATCTCGTATGGCTAAGAACTTTATGTGGAACTATGAGTAAGAGTCTCACTCTAGGTAATGATTGGACTTTGGAAATTAAGGTTTAAACATGTCACTGGCTAATGGAAAATTTGGGTTTTATTCTCATATATTGAGGAATATGAATCATTTGAGATTCAATACGGATTTTATAATTGATGTATTACTCTTCTATGGTGAAAACTTGAGAATTTAATATTGTTTATGAAATTGACAATATTTGATTTATCTAAATGATGGATATGGAATGGCAGTGAATATGTGATATGTAAAATGTTAGACCACGTGGTAATCTCATATGGTGGAGAGTTATGAATCCGTTGATATTGTATATGAAATTTACATTACTTGATTTATCCAATGATGGATATGAACTTGGTATGAATATGTGATATGGATATATTCATCTGATTGATATTTCAGTTATATTATGAAATGAATCTAAAGGAAAAATCCAAAGCCACCGCCACAACTCTTTTATTTTTATTTCAATCCACTGCTTACAGAGAAACTAACCCTTATGTCTTACAACAAGTGGTACTCATGTCCAATCAGAGGTGCATGCCTTGAGGAATGGGTTTGATTTGATGCCCTTTTTGTTTTGCTCACCGAATAGTGGTGTTTTATCCCATCTCAATATGTGACGTTGGATCTTATGCGGATTTTAGCCGAATCGTGGCTTATTATTATTTTTTCATACATTGTAGCTATTTGGGATTGGGGCATCGATACTCGATACGCCCGATTGGAGTAAGTGTCAAACCCAGAGAAATGGCTAGGGTATGAGGGGGACCTATGGGTATGTAGGTTTTGGCACGATGTGAGGTGCAATTGTGGTAGTAAGTGTGGATTTGGTACAAACTAAAAATTGTATGCGCTTTTTGACAAGCGGGGGTATTTATATAATACAACCGCGCTAAAAGAAGAAAATGCACTGATTTAGTTCACAACTCCTTGACATATCTGCACTTTGCATCACAATGCTAGTTTTTACACAATATGATTAATCTATGATAAGTTGTATTGTTTTAGCTATTATTAGTGCATATTATTATTTTGCTGTGAGAAGAAATGGATAACAGGATAAAGGGAATATTGGATTACAAGCAAGAGAATTCAAAACTGAAATATAGAGTTCGAGCGATCGAAGATGTTCAAGCGATCGAGCATTTGATCGATTGAGGACGGTTTAAGCGATCGAGTAATCCAGATGTTCAATCGATCGAGTGATGTTCGATCGATCGAACATGGCTTTTATCATAACTTACGCGCACGCAACAGAATAGTTGTAATTAACCCTAGCATTAGGTTTATGTATAAATACTCGTTATGTTTACGTCCAGAACAGAGGCCCACTTTAGTTTTCATCAGTTTACATAGTGAGAAGAGAGTTTGTTCTTGATTTTTGTAGGTTTAAAGCTTTGGATATTGCTTTTGGGATTGATTTCCACAATTTAATATAAGTTCCTCCATTCCAGGTTCTGCAATCTTAGTTTATATACATTCTGCTTGTTTAATATCGTAGCTTAATCTGTTAGAATCACTAGTTTTAGTAGTACTAGTCTTAAACCACTTAGTTTTATAGTTTCCATGTTTAAATCGCAACCAAACAAGACTTTAATGAATTTTCACGTTAAAAACAGATAATGTCTGAGTAGTCCTTAGATCACGATGAAACAGTGATCTCCAGCCTCTGCCATCCACCAGAATAATTCCTGTGTTCGATCGATCAAAGTTAGTTCGATCGATTGATACAGAGATACAGTCAATCAATCGAAGACATTTTAATCAATTGAGAGATGATGATTTTCGATCGATCGAAAGCGCGTTGATCGATCGAACCTTCTGATTTTTGAGAACATTCCATGAAGTATTCCTAGACTTTTTATTTTTGAGATTCGTTATCAAACTGTCCCCAAATGCTCAGTTTGCCAAAATAGTTTATGAACTTAAGGCCTTAAGGCATTTTTCTTCAATAACTTTTGCAAATCATTTTGAATGCTAACACCATTTAGAGTGCAAGTTTTAACTATTGATTTAAACCGCTTTCTTGTGTTTCAAATTAACAGTGATAATGTAGTCCCGGTCATGAAAGGGCTGTGGATTCTTTATTTTAAGGGAAATATGGAATACTGCAGGAGATGTACTCTATTGAGCTTTAATGCAATTGCATGGTAGATGGCTAGGTCGCTGTGGATTCGTCTGATCCCAACTTTCCCATTTTTATTAAGTATAACCCGTTTTAAAATATGGCTTTAGTTAATTTAGTTAATCATTAGTTTAATTTAGTTACTTTACATTTAGTAGTTGATAATCGTGGAACTTCGTGTTCCACACCTTTCTTGATTATTGAATTTTTATTTCCTTTTTAGAGTTTAATCTATGTATTTTAGTTCTCAACCTTCCTAATGGGATCGACCTGGTCTTAACCAGAATACTACTTGCACGATTACCTACACTTGGGTATAGCACACAAGCGCACACAAAAAATTCTCGTGTCAAGTTTTTGGCGCCGTTGCCGGAGAAGGCAAGAAGCTAACGCTTTGATTACCTCAATCTATCTCTATCTCTATCTCTTTCTATTTTTCTTTTTCTTTTAATTAAAACCTTTTAGGATTCTTTCCCTTTCATGTCCGATAATTCCATTGAAGGAATTTTCAGAAATCCATTCTACCTATCTGATTCTTCTAGTTCTATTAATCCTGTAGCCACACCCACAGATTTAATGGCTGACAATCAAACCGAGAATGGGGATAATGTGGTTGTACCTATTGATGATTCGCTATGTCCTTTGTGCGATCTCATGCAACCCGACCATGCACCTACGCCTTCTTGTATTCTCATTCCACCTCATGCTGGCGAATTCTAATTTCACAACAAAATTATTCAACTCCTTCCAACCTTCCATGGAATGGAGAGCGATAAGGCATATCTACATGTCAAGGATTTTGAGGATGTTTGTAAAACGTTCTCACAGAATTGTCCTATAGATGTAACACGCCTAATGCTATTTCCCTTCACCTTGAAGGATAAAGCAAAAGCGTGGCTGCTCACCCTTAAGCCAAATTCTATCTTCACCTGGCATGCAATGAACACTGCATTCTTAAAGAAATTCTTTCCACCTCGCATGACCACTGAACTTAAACATCAGATAAACTCCTACAAACAAAAGAGCGATGAAACATTCACCCAAATTGGGAGTGTTTCAAGGATTTGCTTCTCTCATGCCTACATCACGGGTATGAGAAATGGCGAACCATTAGCTACTTTTATGAAGAGTTAAACGGTAAAACTAAAAAGCTGGTCGAAAGCATGAGCTTAGGTCCATTTCTTTGCAAAAATATTGAAGAGGCTAAAACCTACTTCGAGTGGTTAGCCGAGCATGCTCATGAATGGTCAAACTTTGAAGATGTCTCACATGCACAAATCTCATGTGTAGAGGAGAAAAGTATCTACCAATTAAAAAGTGAAGACCATCTAATGATCAAATACGAAGAACTAGCAAAGAAAGTAGAGGAGTTATGGATGAAAGGAGAGAGTTCTAGACAGGTTTTACTTGCAGAACCATGCGCCACTTGCAATATGTTGGGACACATAACTCAATACTGTCCCAATGTGTCGTACTTTCAAGAACAAGCCCCCATGGAGATGAGCGCCATGCAAGGGTATAGATGGGCGGGGAATTCCTATAACAACAATAATAACTTTTAAAATAATAACAATAGATGGAATCACCCCGGGTTTGATTGGAAGAATGATGCTGGGACACAAAAGTGATATCTACAACAGCCCTACAATAATAATCATTATTAAGGGTAATACAATAAACAGTCCCAGCAATTCAATCAAAATAGATCAAATAACTACAATCAAGTTCAACCCT
This sequence comes from Hydrangea macrophylla, assembly GCA_033977485.1. Taxonomy (NCBI): domain Eukaryota; kingdom Viridiplantae; phylum Streptophyta; class Magnoliopsida; order Cornales; family Hydrangeaceae; genus Hydrangea; species Hydrangea macrophylla. The sequence goes on along the minus strand of CM066990.1, from coordinate 24,786,258 downwards.
CTAATAATTAATAGTAAAGTGTGTACATGCCACCACACAAAAAGGTGCAAGAAGAAGATCCACTCTCTAATGCGAATTTAACACAACAGTTAATTCAAATGATGAGTAAAATGTCTGCTACATTAGAGAGAATGGATGCACGATAAGAGGGAGTGGGTGGTACGTTTCCTGCCTAACCACTTCAAAACCCTAAGGGATACAAAAATGGTCCCAATAATCAAGAACATGCTAAAGCCGTGACCACTATGAGAAGCGATAAGATTATAGGGTGCAATATGCCTCTCTCTACCTCTGAAGAGTATGAGGAGGATGAAGTGGTAAACAAGAACGAACCTTTTACTCAGGAAGAGGAGCCATCTATTAATAACAAACCATTAGATTCAAAAGATGAAACTCCTAAAGAAGTAGAAGAAGTTGAGAAAAGACTTGGAAATGAACCTGTTAATGACGAATTACCTAAATGCCCTTTCCTTGCACCTTATCCTCAAAGGCTTAAGAAACCCAAAATGAGATAAAGAATCAGGAGTTCTTGGAACTGTTTAAACAAGTCAAAATAAACCTTCCACTCCTTGATGCATTCAAACAAGTGCCGGCCTATGCGAAGTATCTCAAACACTTATGTACGGTCAAGAGGAGGCAAAGTGTGAAGAAACACACTTATGTCACTTATCAAGCAATCGCAATCATCCAAAATGAATTGCCTCTGAAACTCAAAGACCCCGATCTTCCACTGTCTCATGCCAAATTGGGAATCAAAGAATAGACAACACACTCCTCGACTTAAGAGCAAGCGTAAATCTTCTGCCATATTCAGTTGATAAGCAACTAGGGTTAGGTGAATACAAACCCACCCGAGTTGGGTTATAATTGGCAGACAGGTCGGTTAAATACCCGAGAGGGTTGTTGGAAGATGTTCTCATTAAAATAGACTCATTTGTCTTTCCGGTTGATTTTGTAATTCTAGACACTGAACCTGTGTCTATTCCATGTGCACAAATCCCGGTGATATTTGGATGTCCATTTCTAAACACAATTGATGCCACGATAAAAATAAGAAGTGGTACAATAACTATCGTATTCGGGAATATGAGCGCAACCGTTAAAATCTTCTCAAATTCCCGACCTCAATAATACGAGGATGAGGAAGAAATAAATTACATCGAGACAGTCATTGAAGATGAGGTCAATTTGGTTTATTATAAAGATCCTTTGGAGGTAGTGGTGTCACAATTTGATGCTGTCTACCAACCTACAAACTCTACTCCATTGGACACTGACCTAAATCTAACTTGCCTCATGATGGAAACAAAAGAGGACGATAGAGCTGAATGCATGTGGGTAGCACCATATGAACCACTGCCTCCAAAAATAAAGTTAGTCATGCCCTCTAATTTTTAGTTTCCCGATTTAGAGTTAAAGGAGCTTCCAAAGGAGCTCAAATACGCTTTCCTAGGGACTGAAAAGACTTACCCTATTTTAATTTCATCTACTCTAAGTCTTGAATAAGAGGGTAAATTAATTCAAATGCTGAAACAACATAAGGGAGCACTGGGATGGACTATTGTCGATCTGAAAGGCATAACCCCATATGTCTGCACCCATAAAATGTATTTGGAGGAAGATGCTAAACCTTCGCGACAAATACAAAGGCGTCTAAATCCCAACATGCAAGAAGTAGTAAAAAGGGAAGTCTTAAAACTACTTGATGTTGGGATCATTTATCCTATTTCTGACAGTCCTTGGGTTAGTCAAACCCAGGTAGTACCCAAGAAAGCGGGCATAATGCTTATTCTGAATATAGACGGCAAATTAGTACCAACACGCGTCCCCACCGGATGGCAGATGTGTATTGATTACCGAAAACTGAATACCGTGACCCGAAAAGACAACTTTTCTTTACCATTCATAGATCAAATGCTAGAACGAGTGGCGGGTCATAAGTACTATTGCTTTTTGGACGGATACAGTGGGTATAACCAAATCGAAATAGCTCCTGAAGATCAGGAGAAAACAACCTTCACGTGTCCGTTTGGTACTTTCGCTTGACGTCGTATGCCCTTCAGTTTATGCAATGCACCTGCTACCTTTCAGCGGTGCATGTTAAGTATATTCAGTGATATGGTCGAACAAATACTTCAAGTATTTATGGATGATTTCTCGGTGTTCGGCCATAGTTTCAAAAATTGCTTGGACAATCTTGAACGTGTGCTAGCACGATGCAAGGAGAAATACTTAGTACTAAACTGGGAAAAGTGTCACTTCATGGTGACCAAGGGAATCGTCCTCGGCCACATTATTTCTGATAAAGGTATCCAAGTTGATAAAGTAAAAATCGACATAATCTCGAACCTACCTATCCCTCGTACAGTTAAAGACATTCGATCTTTTTTGGGACATGTGGGATTTATCATCGCTTTATCCAAAATTTTAGTGCGATTTCCCGACCACTATGTCAATTGTTAGCTAAAGACATGCCTTCCGAATGGTTGGAAAATGACGCACTAAAAAAACATCTCACCTCCGCACCGATAATACAGGTACCCCACTGGGGTTTGCCATTCGAATTAATGTGCGATGCTAGTGACTATGCCATTGGTGCATCCTAGGACAGAGAAAGGATAATAAGCCTTATGTGATCTACTATGCTAGTCGAATGCTAAATGAAGCTCAAATGAATTATACAACTACTAAAAAAGAGCTACTAGCCATAGTCTTCGCTTTGGATAAATTCAGGTCGTATCTGATAGGGTCCCTATTGTCTGTTTCACAGACCACTCGACCCTCAAATACCTGTTGTCCAAGAGGATGCGAAACAAAGGCTCATCCATTGGATACTACTACTCCAAGAATTCGATATCACAATCAAGGATAAAAAAGGAGTAAAGAATGTGGTCGCCGACCATTTATATCGGTTAACGTTTGTTGACAATACTGAACCCATACCAATGAAAGATGAATTCCCAGATGAGCAACTGATGACTATCTTGGGTTTACCCTGGTATGCAGATATAGTAAATTACCTAGTTACGGGAGAGACTCCTAGTCATTGGTCAAATCAAGATAAGAAATGATTCCTCTCTTTTGCACGTCATTTCTTCTTCGATGACCCGTACTTATCCAAGCATTGTGCCGATCAGGTCATTAGACGTTGCATTCCAAATGAGGATATAACCATAATCTTAGCCTCGTGTCATTCTGAAGCCTGCAGTGGCCACTTTGGTTCACAAAAGACCGCACAGAAAATCCTACATAGCGGCTTTTATTGGCCAACCATATTCAAGGATGCCCACGAATTTTGTAAATTGCGTCAATGCTGTCAGAAGCTAGGCGCAATCTCAAAACAAAATTCTATGCCTTTAACTCCCATAATCTCAATCAAAAATTTTAATTATTGGGGCATAGATTTCATGGGCCCATTCCCAAAGTTAAATAACTGCTAGTATATACTCCTTGATGTAGAGTATATCTTGAAATGGATAGAGGCAATCCCAACAAGGCGAAATGATCATCGAACAGTAATTTCTTTCTTAAGAGAAAATATCCTTTCGCATTTTGGAACCCCAAAGGCATTAATTAGTGGCCAAGGAAATCACTTCTGCAATAGACCCTTGGAGTCACTGCTCAAAAAGTATGGGGTTAACCATAAAATCGCCTTAGCCTATCACCCACAAACTAACAGGCAGGCAAAATTGACTAACCGAGAAATCAAACATATTCTCGAGAAGACGGTTAGTTGAAACCGAAAAGACTGGGCATACAAGCTGACCGACGCTCTATGGGCATACCATACTGCTTACAAAATAAACCTGGGAATGTCCCTATATCGGCTAGTGTATGGCAATGCATGTCATCTCCCCGTCAAAATCGAGCATAAAGCTTTTTAGGCGACGCGTTCATTAAACTTTGATATTAAAGAGGGAGGACAGCTCAGAAAACTCCAACTCACAGAGCTCGAGGAAATTCGTAGAGATGCGTATGACTCTGCGAAGTTGCATAAGGAAAGGTTAAAGGCTTGCCAAGATAGAACTACCTCTCGCAAATCATTCGAGCCGGGGTAGAAAGTCTTGCTGTACGACTCTTGCCTTCACCTCTTTCCTGGAAAGCTCCGCCCCCGGTGGACAGGTCCTTTTATTGTTAAATCTGTCTTTCCATATGGGGCTGTCGAACTCATAAATCCAAAGAACAAGGAGAATTTTAAGGTTAACGGCCAAAGATTGAAGCCATTCTTGGATAACTTCGAACCTGAAGTTGACAATCTAGAACACCAAAGAGTGTTCTCACAATGTTGTTGTATTATTTCCTTTTTCTGCATTTAATTTGTTTTATTTATTTCTGTCTTTTTGAGTGTGACCTTGATTCTAATATGCTACTCCATATTATTTCTTCCCCCGTAGGCTGTTTAAAATGAGAAAGCATGATGGTACACGGTCCATGTTTTTGATTGGTTCATGGACTGATTCGGAAGATCAAAACTCCACATGGACTGCTGACGAGATTGTATTTTGCTTTTCACCGTACCAAGAGCCGAATGCCGATGATGTAGTTGACCTGACCCAAGGGTACATCCCTTACAATCCTGCACTCCTCAACATTAATCCAATTGAGAATATGGACTTCCCTGAAGCGAAAGGAGAACCAGGGGGGTATTTCGTCGGGGAAGTTGATGATGCTTTCTTGGAATAGTGGGAGAATGACTCAATGTGGGAACCATGGGTTGAAGAAGATTTATAAGGTGTGATGCCCGAACGCCATAACGCTGTCTTCGCAGATGTGGATGACTTCATCGTCACCGAGTCGCTTTCGTATATTTATGTACACATGAGCTATTTGTTGTTCCGACTCTAATGCCCTCTGCCTGCTAGTGCACATGGTTCTATCACGCCAATAGTGAGGTTAATTCATTGTCACATTTCATTGTCTTTTCGTCTTTCTTTGTTTATTCCTATCTAATATTTCTTTCATTTGCTTTATTTATCTTCTTTGTTTTTGGTTTTCTTTTGTTTTCCTTGTCCAGAATTATCACTATATTCCATAACAGGCCGTCTTCGTTCCTTCCACACCAACTGTTTCATGGACCTGAACCTCATATAGGGTCTCCTGGTACTCCGTCGTAAGAGAGAAAACAACTGAGAAATTATACTCCTCTATCAATGTCTCCATTCGGATCACTTCTTGCTCGCACTTTCAATTCTTTGGAGGATTCAGACTCTTTCGATGATATGCTGGACGCTTTTATATCCTTCTGGAATTGTGAATTATCAAGTTTGAACTCCACTTTTGAGGATTTGGCAGAGTATGAAGCATTTGTGGAAGAAGAAATTTTCATGCTTGAAGATTAGTGACCCACTTCAGTTGTGTCTTGTCTTTTGATTCATCTTTTCTCAATTGAAGTGTAATGCTGGGCAAAGAATTGTTTGTTTTGCTTTTAATTTCAATTTTTCTATATAATAAGGTCTTAAGTGCCAATTTGGGATTATAATTTTGCAAAATGGATGCTATTAAAAATTTATATTTATAAAACTTGCAAATTATATTACTATGATGATGGTTTCTGGCTTACATGTCGTTTGAATGAACTGTTCTTATCATTTCCTGTATGTCCAGAACAATCTTTGTTAGTTGGGGGTGCATAAATATTCCATCCAAAGTGATCCTAGAATTTTCAGGTTCGGTTGATCGAACTATTTTCAATCGATCAAAGGTGTACAATCCTTAAGTGCTTTCAAAGGTCTCAATCGATCGAACGTTCGATCGAACGTTCGATCAATCAAACTTTCTCAATCGATCAAGACTTGTATTTAAACGAGGCATCTCCCAGACGCTTCATTAGTTCTCTCTCTCCTTCATAACTCTCGAGCGATTGTGCACAGAAGAGAGAGCTCGAGGTGATTTTATCCTCTCCTTACGCAGTATCATTCATTAAGGAGTTCGACCTTCCCAACCATCATCATCATCACCGCCTTCTCCCCTTCGCTGCACTATATTTGAGGTAAGGATTCCATGAACCCCCTAGTTAAATTCTTGTTATAATCTTGTGGGGGTGCACCCCATTGACCATAAGATCTATTCGCTACTTGGTTAATCTTTTATTTTGTCTTCTCTTTTCATTTTTGTGATTGTTTCTCGTCACTGCATTTCTACTATGTTCGATCAATTGAATTGGGCTCAATCGATCGAGCCTAGTCCCTGTTCAATCAATCGAAAATTCTTCGATTGATCAAACTAGTTCAGTGATAGTTTTTTTTTCCTTTTGCTTTGCTTTCCTATTTTCATTTGTATTTTCCTTTCATTTTCAATTTCAGGTCTGCCACCATGAATCCTGCGATAGGCTACCATCGGGAAAAGCCCTTTGATTTGACTATACCAGATCCGCAAGGTCATGTTGGAGAGACCCCTTGAGACGACTTGGCTTTCCGTTCCATGGTTCTTAGCCAAAATCAAGGAAATGTCGTGATGGTATGAGATGTTGACCTAGCCAAAAAGGGTCAATGTTTCTTGGGTGCGGGAGGTCTTCGCTATGATGATTAAGGACCCGACTGCACCATTCACTTCTCGTTCCTTCTTCCATGGCCGAGAGATCATAGTTAGCCTTGCCACTTTATCTACCACTCTAGGAGTCCCCGAGGAGGCAAAATGTGATTGTCCTTACCGAGTAGGTACTCCCGAGATCCCTCATGCCATGATTGTAAGAGAGATTACAGGCGATGTCGTCCGATTCTGGAACGGCTCGTCTCATGTAGAGGATCAGCTCTTGACTGACAGGTACCACATGCTCCATCTGACACTGTGCAATTGTATCTTTTTGACCTCTTATCACGAGAAGCTGGCAGCGTGGTACATTAGGGCATTGTACTTGGTGGGGACTGGAAAGTGGGTCTACCTCCCACGATTATATATCGAGTTTTTGGTGCTGCCCACACACTACATTTCAGCTAAGAAGCAGCTAAAAGGTGCTTGGGGCATTCACAGCATTGTGACCTAGACCGGATTACTCCCTCTCACTACGATGCATCCCAGGCTTCTTTGAGCCGATTTGGAGAGACCACTACCCGCTGCTCCGACGCCCAGAAGAGAAAGAGAAAAGGAAAGGCAAAGCTAAAGTAGGAGGCTACTTCTGGGACATCGACCGAGGCTGAGGAGCATGATTCATAGGAGGAGGTTGATCCTATTGAGGAGGTTGTGCGTTTTGAGCTGAGACAGCGATCTCAGGCTTAGGTCCAGGGAGAGTCATCTTCTGTGTCCCTCCAGACTCTCCATACATTGTTCATTGAGGAGAGAGAGGCACGGATCCGTCTTGAGGGCATGGTTACTCATATGTCTGCGCAGATGGATGCGATTATTCTGCACTTAGGAGTTGACATGTCACTCCATCCTACACCACCCGCTGCACCGCCCACCACTACTCCATCATCTTCTGCTCCACCCCTGCCTGTTGATCCTTATGCCCCATCATCATCATCTGTACCACCTCCGGTCGTGGATGACCCATCATTGTCTACATTAGCTGCTGTAGACACCCCATTTTTGCCCAACCCAATCATTTCAAAAATAAAGTGCCCGTTGACATGAGCTTATAACTTTTTAAATCATCTCAATCTGACCTCGAATGATAAAGATATTACAAGTCAATGACTATGGGGTCAAAGGGTCAACAATTCTGCATGCACCCTACCACTCTCAATAATTTCTCCTCCTCCACAAACTCATTGTGGAGGCAAGTTCAGTGGAGTCATGTAAAGAAAGAAAAAAATAAAGAAAAAGAAAAATGCAAACAAAGCTCGGTGGAGCAAATGCAAAAAGAAAAAAAGGAGACAAGAAAATAATGGTTGTGGCTCTTTTCTTTAGTGGAGTTTGCTTTTGATTAAAAAAAATAAAAGTGATGCTTTCTTTTGGCCTATGAATTGGCCAATGCACAATTCAGAAGAAAAAGAAGGGGAAGAAGAAAAAAAAAAGGTTTCTCTCTGTATATTCCTCAAACTCTGTATCTCCCTCACCATCCTCTCCATTTCCCTCACTTCATCATTAAATACAAAAAAAACCCCACAAAAAAAGGAGTTTACATTTTTTTTCACCACCATACCACCCCTTCTAACCATCACCGTCAAAGTCACCATTACAATCACTACCCTCCACTTAGCTATCATATCATCATAATTCTCATCAACATACCTCACGGTCACAGTACCACCGCCGTCATCATACCGCCTCAAATCACCGCCCAACATCCCAGTCACTTACCATCAATATTCTAGCAGATTTCTCGAGTTCCTCTAATAACTCAGGTTTTATTATTATTTTTTTTCTTGTACATATCATCTTTATTCCTGCTTGATAATAAATAATAAATATATATACATCCACGTCATACTCGGAAGTACTTGGTTTCCAATATAAAAATCACGTCCGACTCTGGATTACATGGTTCCCAATACGGAAGTACTTGCTAATACGGGGACCTATGTTCTACTTGGGACTACGTGGTTTTTCTAATATGGAAATCCATGTCTAAATAATAAAAACCACTTTTCAGTTATTTGGGCACCATCCCTTTCTTTCAGTACAAAATCAAAAATACAAAAAAAAAGAAGACAAAAAGAAAATACAAAAAATGGACTTTCTCAAAATAAAACTCCAATGCCACCTTTGCTTGGAATCTGCAAACAGCACAAGTAAGACAGGTAAGTCTTCTTATCCTACACACACTTCACATTTTTTCTTTCTAATGGGCACCGACCCTTACTTCCGGCATATGAATAAAAGAACAGAAAAAATGAAAAATTCAAAAATTTATTTTCTTAAATTTGGGCACCGACCTTACTTCCGATACACTTTTCAGTCACTTGGTCACAGATCCTCATTTCCAGTATTGGAATAAAAGGACTGAAAAAAAATAAAAAAAATAAAAAAATAGAAAAGTACAAAAAAAAAATACATCATTCTCCAATCACTTGTATAGTCTCATTTCTATTTCAATCACTTTCCAAATGTTTAATCTAGAACTATACCACGTGGGTTAAAGTTTCTAGTTACATCGACTCTTTCTCAAATCATTATATCACATGTGCACGGTCAAACAGGACCACTTTTCTTTCTTTAAAAAAAATCATGCATACACTCACATACAGGTCAGAACTACGTTTGTCTTGATTCTCGTCTTGGGATACGTAAGCAACTCTCAAAGAGTGCGGTCATACCTATCACAATTTTCCGTCTTATTCACTTTCTAAAAAAATAACTTTTTTTTCTTTTTCAAATGAAATGCCCCATTTTAATAAAAATCACTAAAATTGGCAACCGTGTTCGCACGGATATTCGAGGGTGCATAATACCTTCCCTCGACATAATCGAGTCCCCGAACCCATCTCAAAATCTCTAGTTTTCGCATGGCTATTCAGAGTCACACTTTTAAAGGGCCCACTTTTCTCAAAACTGTTTTTTTTAAAAGTCAAAGATAAATTACTTTAATTGTCTTTGCAGGGGTCCTACACCCCAAATGTTAGGTGGCGACTCTGAACATTTCAAATAGGCCCTACCATACTCTTTTCACCATTCCCAATAAAAATCAAGTCGCAATTCACCCACTCTCAGGAAGCCGGGCCCACACCGATAGCCTCGGCGCTCCAAAAACACGGGCGCGACAGCCGCCCCGACTGTGAGTGACCCAGCAACGGCTACTACTATTGCTGAGGGTGGAGATGAGGATGATCCAGATGCGCCTATTATGATTTTATCGGATGTTGCTGATGATGCTTAGATTATGCTAGTTGAGAGTTTGGGATTTTGTTGTATTTATTTTTGTTTTCTCTCCTCTCTTTCTTTTAGTATTTCTTTTGGATGTTTGGTGTGTTGGGGCTATTGGATCTTTTGGACACTATAATCACTGTTCTTTGCTTTATTGTTTTACTTTTTTTTTCTTCAGTGATTGGGTATTGTATTATTTATGGATCATACTCTATCAGTTCTATTCTATTTCTCTTGATCTTGGCTGCTTGGAGATTGTGTTCTTCGAATACAGGTTGCTATACTTGTGGTTATTCCTTTGCTTTATCAAATGATATCCATCTATTTATATTTGAAAATCAACTTCTGAGGACATTGTTATTCTTAGTTGGGGGTGGGATGTAGATAGATAATCACTCGCACATGTTCACACTTAGCAATCTGAATAGCTTGAATAACTTTAATGCACAATTTATACAATCTCAATTAGAATTGGATTAAAAACGAAAAATAAAATTTTGAAATTTTTATTCTAAACTTCATTGGTAGAATAACTTTAAACATTCACTCCTACTTAGCTGCTATTTTGCAATGACACAATCATATTAGTCTCATATTTTTATGAATTAAATTCACACATTTTTCTAGTATCACTAGGATGATTGCATATGTGGACCATTCTTGTATCCAAAATCCATATGCACGTATTGATAGCTATGTAGAAAGCCTAAAAAATGAGTTAATACGACTATTGTGTCTAAAAAATGAATACTGGAAACTAATGACCCTTAGTGAGCTTTTGAACCAATCTGTGTTTCTGAGGGAATTTTCACATAAATTCGAATTGTTTTTCTTGAATATGCGTATTAAATTCGTTGCACTAGTCTCAATTAATTCTTTCCTTTTGGCTGCTTATTAGAGGAGAACGTTCAGGATCTACCAACTAAACTCAATAAACATGGAAGTGCAAAAACTAAGAAATTAAGAAAATGATTTAAGCCATCGTTACCCATTTCCTACCACTATTCATATCCCTTTACCCACACCGACTTAATATTGTCGATTCTATTATAAAACTCCTAATCCTTTACCTTGACCCCAATGGACCCTATTGCGTATCTAAAATAAATAACTGTCAAAGTATGTGATTGGAAGAAGAGTAGTTGTGGGAACATAAAAAAAAATTGAAAAGAAGAAAAAGGGAGAGTATAAATAATAATAATAATAATAATAATAATAATAATAATAATAATAATAATAATAATAATAATAAAAGTTGGTTGGAGATGTGGAAAGAATAAAATGAGATGATAAGCTCCATCATATGTTAAGATGCACAATCTTTCTTTCTCATCATCTTTATCTACTACATAAAAGCCCAAAAATCTAAAGTCTTAATGATTCTCAATGACTTAGTTTGAACATGAATGTGCGAATTGAGTTATCCACGGTAGTTCGCTCCTCTAGTAAGTAGCATCCTATTCATGAGACTTATACACTCTCAATGTCCGTCTTTTGTAGAGTCAAATATGAAAGCATTAGTATCCAAAAATTCATTCCTATCAAAGCTTTCATATCATGTGCGATCATTTTTAAGCAAGTTTCTGAGGGACGTTCATTTATGAGTGTAAACCCATGTGAGAATTGAGTTAAAACTATGAGTTCTAAAAGTATGATAATTTAAATAACTCTAAATAAGGTTCAATGCATAGCTATTAACTTCATATACACACGAATACATGATTGTGATACATATGCTATATCTATCTTGGTGGCATGAGGAACATGTGAGTTTCTTTCATGGTTTATTTGAGGATAACATGTCTTTGCAGAGCTAAGATTAACAGTTGAATAGACGGGAGTGTTTAAAAGTGTTTTTATATCTTTTTGAACTTAAAATTGAGAATTTTGTGGGTATATTTACTGTAAACCCTCACGAGATAATACTCGTCCACTAGGGGGAACCTAGGGGTTTAATGACTTGTTGCATTCTCTAAATGCAACTGCGATTCCTGCGAAAGTGAGTTAGGTAGTTTCTTTTTCTATTTAGATTAGTTTGTTTTAGCTTATTTTTGTTTTCTCTTAGTCGTTGTAGTAATATTTTAGCTTGTCTTTATTTTCGCTTTATCGCTAGGGACCAGCAATTAGCTAGTTGGGGGTTATGACAAGCGGGGGTATTTGTAAAATACAACCGCGCTAAAAGAAGAAAATACACTGATTTAGTTCACAACTCCTTGACATATCTGCACTTTGCATCACAATGCTAGTTTTTGCACAATATGATTAATCTATGATAAGTTGTATTGTTTTAGCTATTATTTGTGCAGATTATTATTTTGCTGTGAGAAGAAATGGATAATAGGATAAAGGGAATGTTGGATTACAAGCAAGAGAATTCAAAGCTGAAATATAGAGTTCGAGCGATCGAAGATGTTCAAACGATCGAGCATTCGATCGATTGAGGATTGTTCAAGCGATCGAGTAATCTAGATGTTCAATCGATCGAGTGATGTTCGATTGATCAAACATGGCTTTTTTTATCAGAACTTACGCGCACGCAGCAGAATTGTTGTAATTAACCCTAGCATTAGGTTTATGTATAAATACTCATTATGTTTACGTCCAGAACAGAGGCCCACTTTAGTTTTCATCAGTTTACATAGAGAGAAGAGAGTTTGTTCTTGATTTTTGTAGGTTTGAAGCTTTGGATATTGCTTTTGGGAATGATTTCCACAATTTAATATAAGTTCCTCCATTCTAGGTTCAGCAATCTTAGTTTATTTACATTCTGCTTGCTTAATATCGTAGTTTAATCTGTTAGAATCATTAGTTTTAGTTGTAGTAGTCTTAAACCACTTAGTTTCATAGTTTCCATGTTTAAATCGCAACCAAACAAGACTTTAATAAATTTTCATGTTAAAAATAGATCTAAGATACTCCAGACCATGTTTGAGTAGTCCTAGGGTTGGGAGATCATGAAGAAACAGTGATCTCCAGCCTCTGCCATGCACCAGAATAATTCCCGTGTTCGATCGATCAAAGTTAGCTCGATCGATCGATACAGAGATACAGTCAATCAATCGAAGACATTTCGATCAATTAAGAGATGATGATTTTCGATTGATCGAAAGCGCGTCGATTGATCGAACCTTTGGATTCTTGAGAACATTCCATGCAGTATTCCTAGACTTTCTATTTTTGAGATTCGTTATCAAACTGTCCCCAAATGCTCAGTTTGTCAAAACAGTTTCTGAACTTAAGGCCTTAAGGCATTTTTCTTCAATAACTTTTGCAAACCACTTTGAATGTTAACACTATTTAGATTGCAAGTCTTAACGATTGATTTAAACCGCTTTCTTGTGTTTCGAATTAATGGTGATGATGTAGTCCCGATCATGAAAGGGCTATGGATTCTTTATTTTTAGGGAAATATGGAATATTGCAGGAGATGCACTCCATTGAGCTTTAATGCAATTGCATGGTAGATGGCTAGGTCGCTGTGGATTTGTGTGATCCCAACTTCCCATTTTTATTAAGTAAAAACCCGTTTTAAATTACTGCTTTAGTTAATTAGTTAATCATTAGTTTAATTTAGTTGCTTTACATTTAGTAGTTGATAATTGTGGAACTTCGTGTTCCATACCTTTCTTGATTATTGAATTTTAATTTCCTTTTTAGAGTTTAATCTAAGTATTTTAGTTCTCAACCTTCCCTATGGGATCGACCTAGTCTTAACCAGAATACTACTTGCACGATTACCTACACTTCGGTATATCGTGTCACTTTTACGGTGTAATGTTCTAACATGTTTTCCTGGAACAGGGTGGTAGGCCACACACACACTTTTGCAGGGTAACCTACTACAAAGTTATATTTATATATGCTTTGAAAATCGTGAATAAGAAACTAACTGCTTGAGTCTCTTGTTGGAAGGGATGATGGAACTTATGTCTTATTATGATATTGTACAGTGTTTTTGTTGTTCATGGATATGATAAATGTTTGTTATATGTTGATCGTTAATAAGAAACTAACTGCCAGAGTCTCTTGTTGGAAGAGGTGATGGAACTTATGTCTTGTCACGATATTTCGTATTATTGAATCTGTTGTTTGATATGCATGAATATGTTAGACTATGATGATTTAATGTAAAGTACTATTCCAGACATTTTCTTTTTTTGATATTTTTGTAATTGAAGTCATTAATTACATCAAAATGCTTATTTGTTCCCACACATGTAGTAGTGTTTTATATTCTTTAAAAATAGTAAATGAATTGGTAAAATTGAGGCATTGGACATTATAAAGAGAAATTTCGTTTTGGACATTTTCGTGTTCTATATTTTTCCTGAAAAATGCTATTTAAAGCTTCAAGATTGGAATTGACAGCCAGGTGATCGAGTGGACAGATTGTGTAATTCTTCATTTCTGTATGTTTGGTCTTAGGAGTGGAAAGACCTTTAATTCTCGAGTCTTCTATATGTTTGTAAATGGTATGGTAGAGTTATTTTATGTTTTGGTTTGTTCGAGACAGAGTCATAAGGAAGGACTTTTAGTCTGTTCCTGTTTAGCATTTAAAATATTATTTTGTATTAATTTCTTTAATTGCAGGAGGGTGGGTCCGCTAACACTTTTGTGCAGGTTAGACCTCCCCTACATAAGGTAAGTAGAGTTGAGATTTAGTATGAGCATGAGAAACTAAACTGTCATCCCTTGGTTTGGACCTTGTGGGTGAAACTAAAGTCTTGTGTCTCATCACGTTATAATTGTAGAAGTTTAGAACCTATTTATGTTTGGAGCATATTAAAAATAGTTAATGACCTTAGAAAATTATAAAGAGTTGTATGGACATGTAAAACTTAATTTCGGATAGTTGGCGTGTTTGAGTTTTTACTAAAAACGTAGCTAAGGACTTGGTATTGGTCTATTTCAGCGGAGGTACTCACGTCTTGTCATGACATATAATTTTAGTTTCTTTTTGTTTGTTCATGGATTATTCCGGGTCTCATGTTTTACTCATACCAGTTTATACTGACCCGGATGTCTCCATGCATCTCGGATGCATTCAATTTATGAACGTAGATGGAGAATGTTTTCAGGTTATGATCGTTGTATCCAGTAGTGGCTTGGATCATGTTGGGATTAGCGAGCTTGGAGTTCTAGGCCTTGAGTTTAGTGAGGTTTTGTACCTTTGGGTTTTTTGGCGCATGTGCCATTGTTTTAGCAATTGATATTTGAGAGTTAGTATCATTTGTATTTCGGTTTAAATTTATCTTGATTTCGGAGTTATGTCTATTTTGGTTTTAGATGGACAATTACCGTTTAAGCTTCTAGTTATTTTATTGTTGTAAGGTAGTGTTTTGATTTTGTGTTGTTAGAAAATCGGGTGCTACATGTTAGGAGTGCACAACATTTTTCACATCAGTATGCTACAGAAATGTGCTCACAGCCCATCGTACGAGATTAACTTCGAGGATATTAAAGTCAACGACAATGTAAGGTTTAATGAAGGACCACTGCAGATTATAGACCATTGACTCAAGAAGCTCAGGAACAAGGAGATTGTGTTGGTGAATATCCAGTGGCATCATCATGAAGAAGAAGAAACTTCATGGGAGCTGGAGTCAGAGATGCGAGAGAAGTTTTCGTTTTTGTTTAAACCTTGGTTTGTTTTCTATTTCGAGGAAGAATTCCTTAATGAGTGGTGGATGATGTAATACCCTGTATTTTCAGTATTTATTGATACGAAGAGATTCTATATACTTCCCTTGATCATACTTGAAGTTTCACTCTCAATCGATCAAAGTCCTTTTAAGCGATCGAGCATTTTTGAGTTCAAGCGATCAAAACCTGCCGATATGAATTTATTACATGTTCCCTTGTTCAATCGATCGAATCGGTCTAAATCGATTGAACCTAGCCAACCTGCTCTCAAGCGATTGAAGTAGCTTCGCTCGATCAAACACACCTGGATATTTCATCTCAGTTATGCGCTGAACTGCCACCTTGCACCCCCATCCCCCCTATATATACATGTTGTGCTCGTGTGTTTTGTGTTTGCTAAACTAGAGAGAGTTAGAGAGGGAGAGTTATATATATATATCATATACACACTCATATATATATATATGAATACACACATATCTATATATACAATCAGAGAGAAAGAGAGAGAGATAAACAGAAGGATAGAGAAGGAAAAGAAAGAAGAAGGAGACATAGAGAGAGATAGAGACAGAGAAGGAGAGAGAGGAGGAGGAGGAGGAGCCATTAAAGCCCCAAAATCTTAAGCTTGCCAAACACGCTCTTAATGACGTTTCGGTGAGTTCCAAACTCACTTAGTAGCATTAATGTAATGTCTTACATGTTTTGGTGTTTAATATTGATCCCAAATACCCCCTAGCACTTATGGATGTTCACTGCCAGAATCTAGAGAAGACAACTTTCGAGCGAACAAACTAGGTTCAATCGATCGAACACATTGAGTCTCAATCGATCAAAATGACTTCAATCGATCGAGACCACCTTCACTTTAATCAATCGAGAATACTTCAATCGATCAAACTTCACTCTCTTTAATCGATTGAGATGACTTCAATCGATCGAACAAAATAGAACTTGGAAGTTTCCCTTAGTTTATAATTCATAACGCTTAGTTGTTTAGTTGACGTTCCATGTTTCTATTATGCGATATTATGAATTACGGAGGTAATGGGATACGATAATGAGATTAAGATAATATGGTGAGCAACGTAGTAGGGTTCGAAACGTTTGTACTAATACGACGCAATAACGAGATGAGGTTTGAGATATAACGATGGGTAACAGTGGATAACCTAGTGACTGAGTCAGTGGGATATTAGTTACTTTCAAGGTGGTGTTTAGTCGAGCTGATGATTCGCTTAGGTTGAATCCGATAAGCGAGTAAGAAGAATTTGACTAGGATCGTGGGAGCTATGGGTGTACAGTACTCGCAAGTGTTCTTAAAAGTAGTGAACAGTAAGAGTTCTTAAAAGCGGTGAAGAAGATTAAATGGTACGTCCATAGACTAGTCGTTATATGAGAATGATGTATAGTGTTTGCACGAGTTCTTAAAAGCGGTGAACAATAAGAGTTCTTAAAAGTGGTGAACAAGAACACTAGTATGTCATGATGATATAATCAGTTCGGTATAGCCAGTCAAGGCTGGTATAGTCAGTCTTAGAGTTAAAAGACGATAAGAATCAGACAGTGTTAGGTTTGAATAAATGAGGAAAGATATTATTAGTATCACTACTTTATATCATCCATAACTGGTTATTACGTTATACCTATGATACCGTGGGAGTTTCTATTCACTCAGTTGAAGTAAGATGACAGCGCTTATGCCTGAATATTCCCCGTCCATACTATCCTATCCACATTAATGCAGGTGATGGAGCCTACGATGATGGCTACTACCCAGAGGAGGATTATGGTATCGGTGGCCCCATAAATGACGATTATGCCGGGGAAGATTACTATGCTGATGACTACTCTGATGCCAGGTAGAGATGCAGAAGTCATATCTAGTTTATATTTTTGTTATTTCTATTGGACTTTTGTAGCAGGTACTTGGGCATATGATGTCTCTAGACCTCATAGGTTCCTGAGGACCACTCTGATATTGTAATAGATAGAATTATTATATATTCAGTTTGTTGCTGTTTCGGTTATTTTGTTGGACTAATACTGTGTGGTGTGGACAATAAGTGACATTCACTCGTCATTCCTTATGGACTCAAAAAGAAAATTTATTTTTCTCTATTTTTTGCTGTTCCGGGGCGTGACAAGATCGTTGCTTTCAAAAATCAAGATGTCATTTTTACATAGTTATACTAGCTCTCTACCCTATCATAAACCCTTGGTCAATACTGCAAGATACAAAAGGAAGATAAACTAGGATATAGACGAAAAGTGCATGAAATTGTAAATAGAAACTCGAAATCATTAGGTGTCACGCCCCGACGTAGCATAATTCAGGAAAGCATTTAATTTCCTTTATGGACTCGTAGGTCGTGACAAGTGAGTATGACCAATTGTCCCTGCAACAAATAACTTAACAACATTTCTAAAGCAAAGGATACTAACAGAACATAAGCTCCGAAATAAAAAAACTTACTAAACTATTACAGCAGTCATAGTCTTAGGCACAAAACGCCTTATTCAAAAGTCTAAACTAGTTTATTACAAAACCCAAATTTAAAAGACATAGGAAAATATAAAGCAGCCTCCTGGAAAGTCTCCTGACTCTAAGTAGCATAGTCAAAATACCCTAGCTGCTCCTGACCCTGAAAATCTGGACATACAGTCCAGGACGCATCAACGCCGTCAGCTTATGAAAGCTGGTGAGCAAAATAAACAAGTGCTCGCAATGTATATATAAGCATATAAACAACGGTGCAATTTTAACTTAACAGTAATATATTCAAGGTTCCAATTCCAACATAACCCACGGGGGAAAATAAAGAAAGCAATAAATATGTGACCATGCATGAGCAATGTAATATCTCATCTTTCTGACTCTTTTCTCTCAACAAAACTCAACACAAACAAACCATTATCTCAGATACCAGGAATACTATCCGATCAATATCCAAAACAGCACACCAAACTATCGCTTTAGATACCAGGAATAATATCCGATCAATATCTAAGCCACACTCAATACCATCATTTCGGATACCAGGAATAATATCCGATCAATATCCGAAACAAGCGCCTTAGATACCAGGAATAATATCCGATCGATATCTAAGCCGTACACAACACTACCACCATCGCTTCGGATATCAGGAATACTATCCGATCAATATCCGAAACGCGCGCCTTAGATACCAGGAATATTATCCGATCGATATCTAAGTCGTACACAACACTATCATCCCCAAATACCAAGAATAATATCCGATCGATATTGAGGTCGCACAACTAGAGCGCCACTCTTTACTCTTTTCACACTTTCTCACACACATGCATGTTGACACAACCTCAACCCTAATATGTATGTCAATGTTTCATAAATAACACCATTAATAAATCACATGAATGTCATCAAACTTTAAACATAAAGGAATTCACAGAATTAAAGAGATAATACGCGTACGGGGATTGAAAATTCGTAATTCATTGCCTTAATCATTTTAAACATAACTAATAGCATTCTAAATAAACTGCTACTGAAATCCTCGTTTTCTGTCCAAACGGTGCAGAATCTGAGAAAATTGCATTAGACGAAAAGTGTGCAGAATCGAGTTTTACTTGGGACAAGGCGGGCAGAACCTTAAATTTCATTCGTTTTCCTAACAAAAGTCTGAAAACAAAATTCTGCTACTGTTAAAATTAAAAGAGAAAATATTAGATTGAATTTCTAATATACTTTGAAGTAATGCCATTAAAAATGAGTTATAATTTGTATACATGAATTACATATCAACAGAAAGCTCTTTGAGTCTAGTTTCCAACGCTTCAAACCGTGCGCGTTTTCGAGTTTCCTAGAGGAAGTTATGGCCGTTATACTAAAAGTCGTCAGTGCTGAAAAATGCAACCGGTTGGAACCAGCTGTTTCTTCCCTGTTACGAATTTAGAACCTGTTTTTGACCCATTTCTGAAATCTACTTCAACCAAGACATGTAATATATGGATTTCTTCGTTTTTCCGCAAGGATTACGAATACGCGATCGGTTTTAACTAATTTCAATCGTAGCTCTCGGATTTCACGTAAAACCGAGAGGTGACAAAACTTTAAATCAACGGTACGTCGCGATACGGATGAATTAAGCCGTAGGATTCGAACCGTAGCCTATTGGGATCAATATCTTTCAATTACAATTCACGGATTCGATTTTGATTAACTTTTTCAAAGCTCCATTTTTAAGCTCTAATGGTGTATCATATATATATACACATATATACACACATACATACAGAAATACACATATATAAACATGGCGAGTGAGTTTATAATACTCACAGAGACGATTATACAGAAATTTAAAGGCCGAGAACTTCCGCCGTAATAATCCGTCGTTGAGAATTTCCTCCTCCGTTCTTGATTTTGGTAACCCAATATGTGTATATATATGTGTGTCTAAGTATGTGACTGATTATATATATATAATCTGAAAGTGTGTGTGTGTATAATCTTGAGAGCAAGAGAGTGATAGAGAGAATTAGAGAGAGTTTAGAGGTGAGAGATGAGAGACTGTGAGTGAGTGATTGAGAGAGAGAGAGAGCTGCCGAGAGAGATGAGAGGTAGTCCAAAAGGGGGATTAGTGGGTGTATAAATAATATGCAAAGTGTTTGGCACTATGCATATAAAACACTAAAGTTAGCACTACACACACATTCACAAAGCACTCCAGCACTAAGTTAGGCACACACTGCACTAATTTCTTGGGTGCTTTCCATGTGTACACAAGATACCCTTGTGTGTGTTGAGCTCACGCAATGATACACACACACAGGTAAAAATTATACTGCCCATTCCCAAAACTGGTATTTTACGGTTGAAATAAAAATACAGAAAATTATATTAATGTAGGAATTCAATTCCCGGTTATACAAAAATATAGATATCGATTTTGAAACCATAGAAAATGTTTTGAAAATTACATTTTGACCCCAGATAATTATTACAAAGAGAAATTAAATTAAAATACTCATGGAAATAAAATGCAATATTTATTTATTAATGATAATAAAATACAGGGCGTTACACCCTACCCATCTTAACAGAGATTTCGCCCCGAAATCTGAGCTAACTAATCCTGAAACAACTCGGGGTATCTAGTCCTCATGTCTGACTCTAACTCCCACGACGCCTCTCCTTCGTCATGATGCCTCCACTGAACCTTAACCAAAGGAACGTCTCTTCTTCTCAGCCTCTTGATACTCTGGTCAAGAATCCTCACAGGTCTATCCTTGTAGACAACATTCTGACTCGTCTCAATATCATCAAAATTAACCACATGTGAAGGGTCCCGTATGTATTTCCTTAACATACTAACATGGAACACATTATGAACACCAGACATCTTTGGTGGCAACGCGAGCCGATAAGCCACTTTCCCAACACGCTCCAAAATCTCGAACGGTCCGATGAAACGAGGTGCCAACTTCCCTCTCTTCTGACCAAAACGTATTATTCCACGAACAGGTGAAACCTTAAGGAGTACGTGATCTCCAATACTGAACTCCAAGTCCTTTCGACGTCGATCCGCATAACTCTTGTGTCTACTTTGTGCAGTTTTCATCCTTTCCTTGACCAGTGAAATCTTCTCATTGGTCTCTCTCACCAAATCTGGTCCTAAAAGTTCTGTATCTCCCACTTCAGCCCAACACAATGGAGATCGACATGGCCGTCCGTACAAAGCTTCGAACGGCGCCATTCCAATACTCGAGTGATAACTGTTGTTATACGCAAATTCAACCAAAGGTAAGTGCGTCTCCCAAGATTCTTCAAAGTCAATTGCACAAGCTCTGAGCATATCTTCCATAATCTGATTAACACGCTCGGTCTGCCCATCGGTCTGAGGATGGAATGCAGTACTCATCTTGAGCGAAGTTCCCATAGCCTTCTGCAGACTTTCCCAAAATCCCGAGGTAAAACGTGCATCGCGGTCTGATACAATTGACACAGGCGCACCGTGCAGTCGCACCACTTGCTGTAGGTACATTCGACTCATCCTTTCTACTGGGTAAGTCATATTGTATGCGATAAAGTGTGCAGACTTCGTCAAACGATCCACGATTACCCAAATTGCGTCATGATTCTGTTGTGACCGGGGTAATCCAACCACGAAATCCATAGTTATGTGCTCCCACTTCCATCCTGGGACAGGTAAGGGTTGTAACAATCCCGAGGGTCTCTGATGTTCGGCCTTCACTTGTTGACAAGTCAAACATTTAGACACAAATTCGGCTACTTCTCGTTTCATCCCTTCCCACCAGAAGTTTCTCTTCAGGTCTTTATACATCTTTGTTCCTCCTGGGTGTACTGTCAGTCTTGATTTATGTGCTTCTTCGAGAATTTCTTTTCTCAAACCTCCTGAATCTGGCACACACAATCTGTCTCGACATCGGTATCCTCCATCGGCCCCAACCTTCCATTCTGTCGGGTCCTTCTCTAACATCTTGGCGAACCATGCTTGAAACTTCTCATCTTCCTTCTGGGCTTCGATGATTCGACTCACAAGTGTTGGTTGTACTACCAAGCATCCAAAGTGTTGCCCGATACTTTCCTCAGAAATCTGCACATCAAATTCTGTTATTGTCTCCAAGGCTTTCCATTCCCTCAACATCAATGAAGCAATCATTCCTTGAGGTTTCCGGCTTAGGGCGTCAGCGACTACGTTTGCCTTACCGGGGTGGTACTCTAATGTGAAGTCGTAGTCCTTGATCAGTTCCATCCACCGACGTTGCCTCATATTCAACTCCTTCTGAGTAAACAAATACTTAAGGCTTTTGTGGTCTGAGAACAAATCAAATTTCTCCCCATAGAGGTAGTGTCTCCAGATCTTAAGCGCGAACACTACTGCTGCCAGCTCTAAATCATGAGTTGGGTAGTTCAATTCATTCGGCTTCAACTGTCTTGAACCATAGGCGATAACCTTTCCGTCTTGCATAAGGACACATCCCAATCCTTGATACGAGGCGTCACTAAAAATAGTGAACTTCTCATCATCCCTTGGTATCGCAAGCACTGGCGCCGTTGTCAATTTCTCTTTCAATTTCAGAAAAGCGCGTTCATGCTTATCAGTCCATTCAAACTTCAAATCTTTCTTAGTCAAACCAGTTAACGGGGCTGCTATCTTCGAGAAACCTTCCACAAATTTCCGATAGTAACCAGCTAGTCCCAGAAAACTTCTGACTTCTGTAGCATTGGTCGGCCGAGTCCAATTTGCCACTGCATCGGTCTTTGATGAGTCAACCGCGATTCCTTGTTGAGAGATCACATGCCCGAGAAACTTAACTTCCTGAAGCCAGAATTCACACTTGCTGAATTTAGCATACAGGCGGTGATCCTTGAGAGTCTGCAACACGATCCTCAGATGTTGTTCATGCTCTTCTTCTGACTTGGAATAGATCAAAATATCATCAATAAAGACAATA
Source organism: Hydrangea macrophylla (assembly GCA_033977485.1). NCBI lineage: Eukaryota > Viridiplantae > Streptophyta > Magnoliopsida > Cornales > Hydrangeaceae > Hydrangea > Hydrangea macrophylla. The sequence goes on along the minus strand of CM066990.1, from coordinate 24,763,407 downwards.
ACGAACTGATCTAAGTATGGCTTGAATACTCTGTTCATCAAGTCCATAAACACAGCTGGAGCATTTGTCATCCCAAACGGCATTACTAAGAACTCATAGTGTCCGTATCTCGTCCTGAAAGCAGTCTTAGGTATGTCTTCCTTCCGCACCCTCAACTGGTGATACCCTGACCGTAGATCAATTTTAGAAAAGGTCGTGGCTCCTTGCAACTGATCAAACAGATCGTCTATCCGAGGTAAAGGATACTTATTCTTGATAGTAACCTTATTCAGTTCTCGGTAGTCAATACACAGCCGCATTGACCCATCCTTCTTCTTCACAAACAACACTGGTGCTCCCCAGGGTGAAGTACTTGGACGAACAAAACCCAACTTCTCAAGTTCTTGAACTTGTTCCTTCAGCTCCAACAACTCTGTAGGGGCCATCCTGTAGGGAACCTTGGTTATAGGTCGAGTACCTGGCACTAATTCCACACAGAATTCTATGTCCCTTTCTGGCGGTAATCCTGAAATATCTCGGAATACTTCCTCGAACTCTTTGATTACCGGTATAGATGATACTGTCACCTCTGCACTGACAACCTCAATGTTTGCTAGGCATCTAGTGAGGAACATATCACCCGAAGGGTTACATTGGAAATTGAAGAGTTGATTCCCCTTGTCCGCAAATGTGATCTTTTTCTTTGCACAATCCAACTTCGCATGATTCTTCTCGAGCCAATCCATTCCCAGGATTATATCGAACTCCTTCATCGACAGAACTACCAATCTCGCCAAAAGTTCGCGGTCTCCAAACCGAAGAGGACAATCCTTACACACATGTAATAACTTGACTGTGGTCCCTAAGGGTGAGACAGCACTCAAAGCTTCCTCTAAACGATGCGGTATGATACCCAACTTCTGAACGATCTTAACAGATATAAAAGAATGTGTAGCACCCGTGTCGAATAAAACTTTAACATGAGAGTTAAACAAAGTTAGAGTACCTTCCACTGCTCGTTGCTCGGGCGGTCCCTCCTCATTGGTACCTTCTTCATACCCTGTCTCCTCATAGTCAGCAGCCTCGGGAATGACAGCATTCAGACGGGCTTGTCCTTGTTGACCATAGTTACCTTTCCTAGGAGCCTTGCATTCTGGACTTATGTGACCTGGCATGCCACAATTATAGCACACAACTCCTGAACGATCCGTACGCCTAGGTGCTCTGCAATCTTTAGCTCGATGACCGGGAACTCCACAATTGAAGCAGTTGTTGTTTTTGGCCCCTTCTATTGCTAGAGGCTGATACTGCTGAACTGCTTGTGTCTGTTGAGGTTTCTTCCCTCCATCCCAGGTCCTTTTCTGTCCTTGAGGGTACCCTGGTTTCTGTCCGGGATAACCCTTCTGCGGAGGTCGATTTCCAAGCGGCTTCGAATTCTGACACCCATCATTCTCTAACCCCGTAGCCAATCTCACCAGAGCTTCAAATGACTGGCCCAGATGCCCCATAGTCAAATGTCTGAGAGACAGGTTGAGACCTCGGTGATACTTCTTGATTTTCCTCTGGGGTGTGTCCACCATATGTGGAGCAAAGCGAGACAGACGCTCAAATCGAGTAGTGTACTCTCGGACAGTCAGATTCCCTTGAGTCAACTCCATAAACTCTTTTTCCCTCTTGTCCTTCTCTTCTTCGGGGAAATACTTCTCGAGAAACCTTTCCTTGAACACCACCCACGGCATTCTCCTTGCAGCTTCTTCCCCTATGGTCGCCTTTTCTGCATCCCACCAATCAGCCGCTGCATAAGACAACTGAAAGATAGCCAGACGCTTCTTTTCCAGATCAGTGCACTCTATGGTCTCAAAGATACGCTCCATCTGACGTAGCCACTGTTCCGCTTGCCAGGGTTCATCAGTTCCAGCAAAATACTCAGGTCGTAGAGCGCGAAACTCCTTGAGAAGCTTGTCTCCAGTCTGGTGGGCTTGCCTCCCATTCCCGTTGTAATCCCCATTCTGATTATTGTTCCTTGCGTTCTGATCACTAACCCTCTCCAACCTCCTTACAAAAGCTTCGAACATCCCGGTTGGATCTATTACTGGCGGTGCATCTTCAATAGCGGGACGATTCCTGAGATTTCTTCTAGCCATCTGATCGAGAGAACGGTACCTATCCATCAATCAATAGAATTCGGTCAATCTCTCGAGAAGAAAGAAAATTCTAAACGATAGAAAACGACTAGACACGGAATAAAGTCGAACTATCCTATCTCAATTCTATCTTAACGGAAGATCCTATGTGTTCTGGACAATTGGTCGAGCCATAACCTGGCTCTGATACCAAAAAGCCTGTCACGCCCCGACGTAGCATAATTCAGGAAAGCATTTAATTTCCTTTATGGACTCGTAGGTCGTGACAAGTGAGTATGACCAATTGTCCCTGCAACAAATAACTTAACAACATTTCTAAAGCAAAGGATACTAACAGAACATAAGCTCCGAAATAAAAAAACTTACTAAACTATTACAGCAGTCATAGTCTTAGGCACAAAACGCCTTATTCAAAAGTCTAAACTAGTTTATTACAAAACCCAAATTTAAAAGACATAGGAAAATATAAAGCAGCCTCCTGGAAAGTCTCCTGACTCTAAGTAGCATAGTCAAAATACCCTAGCTGCTCCTGACCCTGAAAATCTGGACATACAGTCCAGGACGCATCAACGCCGTCAGCTTATGAAAGCTGGTGAGCAAAATAAACAAGTGCTCGCAATGTATATATAAGCATATAAACAACGGTGCAATTTTAACTTAACAGTAATATATTCAAGGTTCCAATTCCAACATAACCCACGGGGGAAAATAAAGAAAGCAATAAATATGTGACCATGCATGAGCAATGTAATATCTCATCTTTCTGACTCTTTTCTCTCAACAAAACTCAACACAAACAAACCATTATCTCAGATACCAGGAATACTATCCGATCAATATCCAAAACAGCACACCAAACTATCGCTTTAGATACCAGGAATAATATCCGATCAATATCTAAGCCACACTCAATACCATCATTTCGGATACCAGGAATAATATCCGATCAATATCCGAAACAAGCGCCTTAGATACCAGGAATAATATCCGATCGATATCTAAGCCGTACACAACACTACCACCATCGCTTCGGATATCAGGAATACTATCCGATCAATATCCGAAACGCGCGCCTTAGATACCAGGAATATTATCCGATCGATATCTAAGTCGTACACAACACTATCATCCCCAAATACCAAGAATAATATCCGATCGATATTGAGGTCGCACAACTAGAGCGCCACTCTTTACTCTTTTCACACTTTCTCACACACATGCATGTTGACACAACCTCAACCCTAATATGTATGTCAATGTTTCATAAATAACACCATTAATAAATCACATGAATGTCATCAAACTTTAAACATAAAGGAATTCACAGAATTAAAGAGATAATACGCGTACGGGGATTGAAAATTCGTAATTCATTGCCTTAATCATTTTAAACATAACTAATAGCATTCTAAATAAACTGCTACTGAAATCCTCGTTTTCTGTCCAAACGGTGCAGAATCTGAGAAAATTGCATTAGACGAAAAGTGTGCAGAATCGAGTTTTACTTGGGACAAGGCGGGCAGAACCTTAAATTTCATTCGTTTTCCTAACAAAAGTCTGAAAACAAAATTCTGCTACTGTTAAAATTAAAAGAGAAAATATTAGATTGAATTTCTAATATACTTTGAAGTAATGCCATTAAAAATGAGTTATAATTTGTATACATGAATTACATATCAACAGAAAGCTCTTTGAGTCTAGTTTCCAACGCTTCAAACCGTGCACGTTTTCGAGTTTCCTAGAGGAAGTTATGGCCGTTATACTAAAAGTCGTCAGTGCTGAAAAATGCAACCGGTTGGAACCAGCTGTTTCTTCCCTGTTACGAATTTAGAACCTGTTTTTGACCCATTTCTGAAATCTACTTCAACCAAGACATGTAATATATGGATTTCTTCGTTTTTCCGCAAGGATTACGAATACGCGATCGGTTTTAACTAATTTCAATCGTAGCTCTCGGATTTCACGTAAAACCGAGAGGTGACAAAACTTTAAATCAACGGTACGTCGCGATACGGATGAATTAAGCCGTAGGATTCGAACCGTAGCCTATTGGGATCAATATCTTTCAATTACAATTCACGGATTCGATTTTGATTAACTTTTTCAAAGCTCCATTTTTAAGCTCTAATGGTGTATCATATATATATACACATATATACACATATACATACAGAAATACACATATATAAACATGGCGAGTGAGTTTATAATACTCACAGAGACGATTATACAGAAATTTAAAGGCCGAGAACTTCCGCCGTAATAATCCGTCGTTGAGAATTTCCTCCTCCGTTCTTGATTTTGGTAACCCAATATGTGTATATATATGTGTGTCTAAGTATGTGACTGATTATATATATATAATCTGAAAGTGTGTGTGTGTATAATCTTGAGAGCAAGAGAGTGATAGAGAGAATTAGAGAGAGTTTAGAGGTGAGAGATGAGAGACTGTGAGTGAGTGATTGAGAGAGAGAGAGAGCTGCCGAGAGAGATGAGAGGTAGTCCAAAAGGGGGATTAGTGGGTGTATAAATAATATGCAAAGTGTTTGGCACTATGCATATAAAACACCAAAGTTAGCACTACACACACATTCACAAAGCACTCCAGCACTAAGTTAGGCACACACTGCACTAATTTCTTGGGTGCTTTCCATGTGTACACAAGATACCCTTGTGTGTGTTGAGCTCACGCAATGATACACACACACAGGTAAAAATTATACTGCCCATTCCCAAAACTGGTATTTTACGGTTGAAATAAAAATACAGAAAATTATATTAATGTAGGAATTCAATTCCCGGTTATACAAAAATATAGATATCGATTTTGAAACCATAGAAAATGTTTTGAAAATTACATTTTGACCCCAGATAATTATTACAAAGAGAAATTAAATTAAAATACTCATGGAAATAAAATGCAATATTTATTTATTAATGATAATAAAATACAGGGCGTTACATTAGGGCTTAAGAACTGAAACTTGAATTGGAATCAAATAGTGGTGAAGCTGACAAAGAAAGTGAAACCAAGATGACTGAAACTCCAAATTCACAAAAGCAACTGAAATCACACATTTGGAACAATAATAGAGTTTCTCAAAATTCACTTAAATCATCCAAAATCAACTTTAATCATCTTAAAGCAAATTTGAAAATCTAAAAATGCAAGTAGAGTCTTGAAATTGTTGCTTCTGAAACCTAGTGAACTGGAACTCAAAACATAAGTGTGTGTAAATCCAAAAATTAACTCAAATTAGAATCAAAACTCATAATTAGCTCAAGTAATCTAAAATCAACTATAATCACACATTTGGAAATCTAGACGGTTGAAACTCCAAATTCACAAAAGCACCTGAAATCATACAGTTCAAACTATATTGGATTTTTATCAAAATTCACTTAAATTAATCGAAATCAACTTTAATCATCCTAAAGCAAATTTGAAAACATAAAAAATAAAAGAAGAAGCTTGAAATTATTGCTTCTGAAACATAGAGAACTCAAACTCAAAACACAAGTGTATGAATCCATGAAATCAACTCAAATCAAAATAAAAACTCAGAATTAGCTTTAAATTATCTAAAATCAAGTAAATTGGAAAACAAAAAAAAATTTGGGCAAAGATATTGAAATCAATTGAAATGATCTCTGACAAGCAACTTATACTTGTAATTGTTAAGAGCAAATGAAATCCCTAGCCCTAATTGAAAAATATATGAAATCAGAAAGAAATCAAAGAATATTATATTTTCGTACCTTTCTTCCCCATGATTTTTGATTTTCCAGAGTTGATTGAGTCTTCATATGTCCTTCAACTCTGACTTAGGGTTTTTGGTACTCTGTCTCTTCGAATTTTTCAATCTCCAATTTACAGCTTAATGTCGAATCTCTTCGAAGTTCATCTTTCAATGTCTTCTTCACATGTCAATCTTCTTCAATCTTGATCGTTCTTGAGCTTTTAGTCGAAGTTCTATGAGTTTTATGGCTTCTGAGTTTTGATCGTGAAGTGTTGTGTATTCAGAGTTTGTGCTCTGAGTTGAGACGTGAAAGAATAGCTAGGGCATTTTTGTCCTAATGTTTTGTAAGGACTTTTCCTTAAATCTAGTTTCTTAAGTGCACCTTAGTCTATATGGCATGTGTATTTTGGACCCATAACCAATTGCCCCAACAAAAAAACCCTTACTGAGGAAAATAAACGTATACCCCAAAATGAGAAAACCCTTACTCTCTCTCTCTCTCTCTCTCTCTCTCTCTCTCTCTCTCTCTGTCTCTCCCAAACTGAGAAACCCGCAAATTGTAAAACCCTAACCCCCAAATCTGTAACCCCAAATCTCTATATCTCCCTTTCTCTTCCTTGAGAAAACCCTAACCCCAAATTTGTAACCCCCAAATTTCACTCCACCACCGTACGTATCTCACTCCGCCACCGTATCTCACGAAGAAATCTGATGTCGCCGCCAGCGCATATGTAACCACGCGACCACCAACACCACCATACGAGGTTTTCTTTCTCTCTATACACCTGTCACGCCCCGGAAACCGAAGCGCGAGGAAAGAGAAAAGATAGAGGGAAAAGAATTAAAATTAAACCACAATGCGGAAGCGACATTGGGATCCCACGGGGATTCCTACAAATATGACTTACTAACATATAAGCCAAAATGGACTTACATGTTAACAAGTCCAACAAGGATGAAAACATTTGAAAACTTACTTAAAAGACTATCCGAACAAGTACTAGTTCAAGGAGAAAGGGAAAATACAATAGATTTGATAAAAGGTCATTTTTAGATAGTTGCTGAATTTTAAATCATCTATAAGTTGCTGTATCTTTAATATTTTCACATTCTGTCCGCGATAGTCCATGTAAAATTAAATTCTGCACAACTTTCGTCAAATAGCATTTTCTCCAAATCCTCACCGTTTGGGCAGAAAATTAAAATAACAGTAGCAGTTTTTATTTGATAGCAACTTTGACAGCATAGGGACCATTTTTGGAAAATTGCTGAATTTTGAAACATCCGTAAGTAACTATATCTTTGAAATTCTCACATTCTGTTCGCGTAGGTCCATGTAAAATTTGATTCTGAACAACTTTTGTCTAATGACATTTTTTCCAATTCTGCACCATTTGGGCAAAAATTAAAGAAAACAGTAGCAGTTTTTCTATGACAGAAATTTTTGACAGCATTTTTACAACTTGTAGAAATGTTCCCAATTATGCTAAATCCTCAAATTTAAACCTCAATATATGACTAAACAAGTCCTAAATGACATATAACACATGCCTAGACCAAACGGAACTTCATACACACGAAATTTATTAAAAACGAGAAGTGAAAGAGATAAAAAGAGGAAAAAGGAGAGAGGGAGAGATTGGGAAAGAGATATAGGGAGAGATATAGGGAGAGATAGGGAGAAAGTGTTCTAAAAGCTTTTAAACCTTCCAAATTGATATAGGCAAGTCTAAAATAGTATAATACACGTGTACAAACCATCCGGAACATCCAACGATTACAACATACAAACACGAGGCAACGAAAGAGATTTCACAAAAAAGGAGGAAGAGAGATTTGAAAACATTTGGGATATTTGAAGACGTTAACTCTTTAAAACAATTGAAGCTTCCTCCGGTAAGGATTGAAACACATAATGAGTTAAGCTAAAACAAATCCAACAAAGTTTCACAACATCCTCAAACATACCACATATTTAGCTAAAGTGAACCCGGCAAGGGTTCCAACAAAAGAGATCTAACGACCTTGAGACTTAATTAAAACGATTCAAAAATCCTTCAACAAGTTTAACAATAATGATAGTAAAACAAGGACTAACACGTGACCAACGATTCTCAAAGAAGCTAACTCATTGAAGCTTAACAAAGTAAGCACTTAAACTCAAGAAGTCTTAATAAGAACTTAAAAGTAACAAATTTCAAAGTATAAGATTTTTACAAACTTTATGATGTCAAAATGAACGTAGAGAGTTGTACAATTTCTCAAACAATCATAAGTCCTCAAAGTAGAACCAAAGGATTTCAAAGTAACAACACCGGGGTCACTCGTGCCCTTATCGACATCACCTGCAAAATGGTTGGTAGCGTAGTACCTTAGCACGACGGCTAAGTAGACAGTGTTGTAACAAGTCTATATGCTATCCATGATTAAAATGAAATGAGGTGCAATGAATCGCCACCACGGCTACAATGAAATGTTTAAAGCCGCAAGGCTATGCGTGACAAATGCACATCTCTCTCATTACCGGACCATGAGCCACCCACGCATGGAGTGTAGCATACCAACTTCCGGGAGCTACCCGAATATAGTTTGGAGTTTGAATGTTTCTAAGGGTCATTCTCCCTGTCTCACATCACAACCCACGTCCGGATTTCTTAAACCAAAATTCCCACACATGGGGTTTTTCTCTCTTTTTCAAATAAAATCTTTATGTCGTGATATTTGAATGTTTGCCGATTTGGCCTCAATGCATGAAATGTTTAAAATGACAACATAGATGCTCCAACAAAATAATGAACACAATAATTCTTGCATGTTGAACATGTATTAAAGACATCAAGAGTTAGATTAAAAATTCATAATATAGCACTCCTAACAAGGATTTCTAAACTAACGTCCTAACATGCTCTTACACATAAAGGGAGCATCCTAAGCACCACTAGCATCACATAATCAACACATAGAGCACTTAGCACATAAAAATCACATTTAGGCTTAAAGCCCTAATTTTTCACATTTGGGGAAAATCCTAAACATGTGTCTAAATTCTCACATAAAGGTTTCTCATTACTTTTTAACCACAAACAACATATAAAAAAATGGTACAACAAAGAATCTACCTCACAAAGCTTTAAATTCCAACAATGGAAGAAAATTCAAGAGAGTTAAGTAAATCCCAAAAGCTTCAATGGAGTTGCAAGGATTTGTAGGGAACATCAAGAATGCTCCAACAATGCTTCACAAAAAGAGACATGGTGGTAAGAAATTCAAATTTTCGAAATTAAAGGAAACCCTAGGATTTGGGGGTTTTCTAGAATGCTTACCAAACAAGAACCTCAAGCCCTATCAATGTTAGAGACACCAAAAAGGCTTCATGGAAGTCACACTAAGTAAGAGAAACCCAAGATTAGAAGGGAAATTAGTAAACCCTAGATTATTAAAGAGATGAAGAGATTGTTCTTACCCTTAAAAGCAAGCTCTAGGGGGTAGATGGAAGCTTGATAATGGTCTTCTCCAATGATCTCTTGAAGCTTGAAGAATGAAGTTTGAAGGAGAAGAAAAACTATGGAGTTTGTATCCTTAGGAGAAGAAGAAGAAAAGAAGAAAAGGAAGGAGAAGAAAGAAACGTGAAATGAGAGGGGGTGGGTAGTGTGGCCGGCTATAAGGGAGTGGGGTGGGACCCACTCTCTTGTATGCTTTAAAAAAAATTACATGTTTGGTGCTCCAATGGACAGTCTGACCCAACGGTGTGAACCCAAAATTAAATAAACACACCCACACGAACAGAAATAAATTTTAAAGCACCTGAAAGGGAAAATAAATAATGTAGTCATGCTCCATAAATTTAAATACAGTCGAATAAATTTAGAGCCCCCAACAGAAAAGGTAAAATTACCCAATTGCCCTTTAACAAAATTCTGAAATATGACAACACCTCTCTTCTCTTTTCTCCCTCTCTCTCTCTCTCTCCAACATCCTCTTTCGTCTTTTCCTATTTTTATGGTTTTTTTTTTACATTTGCAAAGATGAGTCAGTTTAGGGTCTGCTAGTATTTTTTTTGGATCCATACGACCACTAGCACCATCAATGGATAATTTTTGTTTATAAAAACATGTTTCAGTGCTTGTACATAGAGTTCATTGGTTATTCTACTTTTGTATTGCCTAAGACATTTTTGCTCCTTGGTTTTTTTTACCTTTGCTTACATTTATGAATTAACACCTGCCTCAGTCTCCTATCGATACTCGGGAATTAGATTGAACTTCATGGATAGATTCTTTGACCACATTCTTTGATTTAAATACGTGTTCATTTCACATATAGACTCCAAAATTTGTTAGGAAACAGTGCTTTGATTCCTCTTAGCTAGACTAGCATACAAAATATAATGCATTGGAACAAAAGTCAGACACTTTAGTTTATTTAACACAGTTGTCTACTAAAGAGCTCCTTACAAACCAATGGAGTATTGGGCAGGGTTGACTTTGCTCACCCCAAAATTGCTCATCCTTTGCTCACTCTCTTTTTTATTGGCTAATATAGTGGGGCCCAGTACTTTACACCATTAATTAATTCTCATTTAATACTGGACCCCACTGCATTAGCCAATTAATTCTATTTCTTGGCCACTTTGGGAGATTTAGTTTTTTGGTTTTCTGGGTTTGATTTTGTTGTTTCTCTGTTAGTTCTTATCTGCATTGTAATTTTAAATCAATGGCCATCACGTTACTATGGTTTGCAATTGAGTTTTACTTTTAGAACAAAGTCATGTAGCCTGGAATGTATGTCTGAATGTACTGAATAATCTAAGCATGCAGAACTCAGTTTGATTAATAACCTCAATTGTTTGATGTCCTGATACTTGATAGGTATATTGTAGATGACTACACATCAGAGAAACTTTTTTGATTCAAATTGTTGTATCAAATCTATTTTATGTGTGAATGAGAAAAGGTTTAGTATCATATATCATTTCCAATTAGTTTTTTTTTTTTTTTTTTGCGACGTGCCCAGCAATTACTAGCGCACGCAGGTTAGAATTGTTTTGTAGTGGCTTTAGCCACAGTTAGAATCATCTTTGCATGCATTTTCGAGTATCTGTTTTTCATCTTTGGCATATGCATTTATTCTTATTTCTTATAGTTAAGTATTGTTTTTTTTCTTCTTTATGTAGGGTCCTGAGGTTAGAAGTGGAGATGTACCTGCACCAATCATGCTTGAGGAGGGGAAGGAATTCAATTTGACTATTATTAAAGGAGGAGTCCTATTAGGAACTTTATTTTGGATTTCCATGATTTAATTTTGTGTTAGGAATTTTACTTTGGATTTTCGTGGTTTTATTTTGTGTTAGAAACTTTATTTTGGATTATATGTTGGTTTATTATATTTCATGTATACACTACACGTTGGATTGCTATGTTTTTATTTTCAATTGGGGATTTATTATATATTGATCGCTATTTGTAGTTATGATTGTAAGTTGTTTTTGATACAGGTGTTATTGGTATTTTATATATGGGATTTGCTAACTTACAGCACATGAGCCTTTTAGTGACAAAAAATAGGTTTTTAACGAAAAATTTTTTTGTCGCTAAAAGTTGAAACCTTTAGTGACAAAATTTTCGTCACTAAAAATTTGTTTTTCGTCGCTAAAGAGGCTGGTGTACGTTGCTGACCTACAACCATCATGTTGTAAGTTAGCAGCCCCCTTTATATATTAGTGCTATGATGTTGCCAAATTTTGGTTCTCTATAAAAATAAATCTGGCACTGCTCAAAATAGTGTCAGATGAAATAATTTTATTATACTCAATAAAATCTGGCACTATTTTAAGCAGTGTCAAAAACGTGCCAAATTAATGTACCCAACTTGCCACATGTCGACAAGCTATTTTGAAATTCTAGAACTCTTTTAAGAAGTGCCAAAAAAGGGTTACAAATCTCTAAATTTGGTACCCTTTGACCAAAACTGTGCCCAAAATTTTGGATCCCCCATTAACATAGTTAGTATTCCACCTAGAAAAAAAAGGGAGATTCCCAATTGTTACCTTACCTTAGGAAGATCAGTGTAACTTATCCCAGTTACACTCTTATCACAAATGTAACATTTATAAGTATTGACTAAGTCACTTGTAAATTGGTTAAAAATTGTTACATGGTTTTAAGAATTGCAAACCTAGTGATATCGGCTAGCTCCATCTTGTGCACGGATTGTAGAAAGTTGAAATCTAACTTTGCAAGCTTCATCCATGGCCGGCCCAATTGGGGGGGGGGGGGGGGGGGGACTTGGGGGTTGGGGGCAAAACGGGTAACCGCTCTGGGCCACCAAAGTTCACAAAATTTTGAGAGTCTCTATGAAATTTTCATAATTACATTTTTATCTTTAGATTTTTAGCATTTTACATTTAGGCTTCCCCAAGGCCCAATTTAGTGTCATCAACTACACACACACACACACACACACACACACACACACATATATATATATATATATATTAATATACATGTATATAAAACTCAAAAGCAAAAGCCCTAAAATTTTGAAAATTGCACTTTTAGTGTAAGAATTTTTTGAGTTTTAGAAATACTCTAGAATTTTGAAAAATACCATGCAAATATGCAATGTTTAAGTTTCACAAATAGACTCATATTATAAGTAGACTCCAAAAAAATTGTCAATTATGCATAAGTAAATCTTAAAAAATTGTCAATTATGTATAAGTAGATCCCAAAAAAATTTCCAATTATGTACAAGTAAATCCTAAAAATTTGTTAATTATGTATACGTAGACCCCAAAAAAATTTCCAATTATGTACAAGTAAATCCTAAAAATTTGTTAATTATGCATAAGTAGACCCCAAAAAAATAACTTTGGAGCCTCCGTGCCTCCAAATACTCAAGACCGGCCATGGCTTCATCATGGGTATCTCTTTGTTGGTAGATGGAAATGTAGTGTCTTGCCTCTAGCCTTGGTAAGCCCTTAGGCTAGGCTGTTTTAATGCATAGCGTACTTGCTCTGCAAGAGGTTTGCTTAGTGTAGTAACCATAGAACTAAGATGAGCGGTGGTGAAATTCAGGGCTTCTTCCAATATAGCCTTTCCATGCATCATAAGATGTGTAGGTTCATATAAGGCTAACTTGCCATCTATATCACGATGTGCCATGTACAGACTCACTTGTATATATTGTTAGTAGTATGCCCTAAAAGCCAATTAGATTGGAGTAGTGTTTTAGGAATATTACCTTGTAATAACAGTTTCATATTAATAAAGGGCAAGATTATTATTTATCATTATTGTTGTTTAACATTTATATGATATGTCCATAGAATTAAAGTTGAGAAGGTATGCACTTAAATAGTTAAGGAACAAGACCATATACTTCTCAGTTGCTTTATTCTAAAATTGTTCTTAGTCGTAGGATTATTAAATTGGGCATTTGATAATACGGTTAGACTAACATGTGCCATGTTTATTTTATATGATAAAATATGACTAGTCTTAAGTCATCAGTGTGGGGACACTAGAGCAGACATATGGGTGCTTGTTATAGAACAAGTTCACTGAACATGATCAACTATTAGGAAAATCCAAATGGAGTTTTATTTATCTATCAATGGATTGTTCTTAGTTACAGTGGTACAAGTAATCCTTAGACCTGAGACATTACTGTTGTCTTATGTATGAGTTATTATGCTTTAACGTACACGGTGTTTATGTTTTAATCAAAGGCATATTCATGTACTGTTGGGTATAGTAAGTTATACATGGAGACATGTGAATGTACAACAAGGAATCTATCACTCTCAAGTGCGAGAGTGAATGTCCTATGTGATCTTCTATGATATATCTCAAGTAAAGTTCCCTGACCAGGGCAGGGTGAGAATTAGAAAGAGTTTTCTAATTTCACCAAATAGAGAAATATCAATTAGTTCGAGAACATATAATTAAATCTGGGTTTGATAATATGTCAATTACCCAAGAGATTTAATTGAGACGTTGTTTGATAGAAGGATTGAATTGTATGGTAACGGTTAACGGAAAGGTTCACTATTTTTCAGACAGTCTGGGGTGTGTCATGATATACTGCTAGGTGTCACTCATGACTAGTGGAAGCTCAGAAATAATAAATATTAATATTAATTATTTCTACAAGGGAGAATTAGAAGGTGTTCTAATTTAAATTAATTAGAAAGGGTTCTATTTGTAATACTTTAAAGTATTAGTACCTACTACCAGATTAGTATGAACCTAAAGGGTCACACACAAAAGGGCAATGTGTAATTGGAAGAAGTTGTGAGGATCTACTTGATATTAAGTTGTTAATATGGAAGTAGTATAATAATACTATTAGTTTACATTTGATTTAGGAAAGTCTTCTAATCAAATATAGTTTCCTAATTAGATTAGGAAAGAGACTTATAGCATTATTATATATATGAGGCATGGGAAATAATAATATGACTAGCACACATAAGTTTTTCCCAACTAAAAACTCATCCCCTAACATATCCGTACAGTCATATATATATATATATATATATTGTGACATTGTTTAGTCTTCTTCAATTTTGTTGAAGAAAATTAAAAGCTTCTTCCAATTCGTGATTTGCTCGTGTGGATACTTTTAGAGATCGGACGCTTGGACGATTTGGTGAACTGTTCGTGGGACGAATCAGATTCAATATTTTGTAAAGCACGCTTCAAGGGTAACTATTCGATTAACCCCCTATGGATGTTGTATGTATTTTGTATATATCATAGACTTGATCATGGGTTTAGGAAACCATTAAAATTTTGTTTTCCGCTGCGCGAATTTTAAAGGGTTCCAAATGGTTTTCTTTCAGAGTCATACCGACTTTGATTGTGTGGGCTCTTTTGTTTCTCTAAAAAATAGTATTTTAAAGAAGTAATAGGTTTCATTCTGGGCCACCCGTAGCCCTAAAGGTGTTGTACTAATTAGGCACTCGCAATGGGGTAGGCTAAGGGAATGGGCTTGGGGTTGGAAAAAACGTGTTTTCCTAGGCATTTTTATGTCATTTCCCTTAATAAATCAATAAACATAACATAGGCAAATGAGAAAAAAAACATATGCGGATACGGATTTACCACATGAAATGTTAAACCCCGCTTGTCTTAGTAGTCTAAATCGAATAGCAAGAGTCCTGAGGTTATCATCATCACCATAGTTTTGATAAGTGACGTAGATTAGCTTTAACGCCTCTTCTATTTATACTTGAAAGTGGCAGGCCACACTAAGTCTTGGGACAGCTTCAATTAAGTTTAGCTTTTGTGAATGCTCACTCCCACTAGCTACGAGCTCCCTTCTCACTTCGTCTTTCAGATCTTTCATTTGCTGCTGCTCACGTACACGTCTGGCCTACACCAACCGTTCATCCAATAATATTGATTGACAACGCTAGTGGAAAATTTTGTGACACATTATACTCCCTCCGTCCCATAATAAGTGTCCACTTCCTTTTTGCACAATGTTTAAGAAAGTTGTAATATATTAATTTATTTGGGTCATTAAAGAGTCTCTTTCCAATTTTACCCTTAGATGTGATGGTGTTTTGACTTTTTGCTTATTTTGGGACCACAAATAAATGCTTCTTTGTCTTTATTATAAGGGTAGTTTTGGAAAGTAAGTAAAAGATATATGTCAATTTAGGAAAGTGGACATTATTGTGTGACATCCCAAAAAGGAAATGTGGACACTGATTATGGGACGGAGGGAGTAGTAGTTTTCGATGTATCATACAATTTAGTGATTTTGGTACCAAAATTTTTGTACTCGGGTCCCCGAATATCGTAAGTAGGTTTCAAAATGTTTGTAACTATGAAAAGGTTTAACGTAGGAGTAAAGATTGGAACACACCTAAAGACACAACTTTCGGGACACAATTTAAGAGATGTGTCTATCTCTCTCCTATGATATCACAATAAACTTTTGGGACACAACCAAGAGATGTATATCTCTCCTATGATGTCACTAGACCCCATAGTGACACAGGAGAGAGATAGACACATCTCTTAAGTTGTGTTCCGAAAGTTGTGTCTTTGGGTGTCCCAAGTATTACCCTTAACCAACAATGCTAGGGCCACACCCAAAAACATCCACACCCTGAGGTGAACCAATAAGAAGAGAGTGACCCCGCAGTCTCTATCTCTCTTCTCATTGGTCCACCTCAGGGTGTGGATGCTTTTTGGGTGTGGATGAGTGTTGCCCAAACATTATCCTATATGTAAACACACATATATAAAAAAAACATGCAGTCAACACATGTATATAGACGTAGATGTATACAAGTCCATATATATATACGGTCAGGCTCTCTGACGGATGTCCGTTTATAGACTTTGCTTTTTGCGATGAAATTTTCATCGCTAAAGCTATACAATACCATAACTAAAGGTGATTTTGGTTCTAGCGACGGTTTTGTACACCTTTAGCGATGAAAATGTCGTCGCTGAAAGTGAGTCCATAAAATGGATGTCTGCAATATTAAGACGGCCATATATGTATATATATTACAGTATGAAAATCTCATATAAAGTCCATTAGGAACTAAATTGTTTACCATGTCCACGAGTGTACAATGGATGGACTTATCGCCCCAAATGCTAGGACGGAAATCTGCAAGAGGGCAAAACACTTCTGACTTGATATTCTCATTTCCAGGAGTAGTGATAGCCAAGACTAGTGAATTTGACATTATTTCTTTTCTTCCTTTTTTCTTTGTTGTTTTGTGTGTGTACTGGGCTTCTTTTGGATATGTCTAAAAACCTTTCATTCCCTCGCTTTTTATAGGCAAAGATATGAATGGTTCTTGTTGGGAGTTGAAAGCGCTGAACCAAATTTCTCCAATAAACACACAAACAGCAATAAACAACACTACACCAAAAACGCCAAACTGGCACTGTTTAAAACAGTGCCAGATCCAATCTGGAACGATTTAAAACTGTGCCAAATATCGGGGAGCCAATTTTTTTGGCACTGTTTAAAACCGTGCCAGATTTTGGTCAAAGGGTGTCAGATTCGGGATCTGGCACGCTTTTTTGGCACTATTTAAAACTGATCCAGAATTTCAAAATTGTTAACGACCCGTGGCTGATTTTGTTCGCAACACGGGGCACAATTTTAGCACGCTAATCTGGCACGCTTTTGGCACTGCTAAAAACCATGCCGATTTGGTCTTGAGTTTAAAAAACGTATTTAATTTGGCACACTTTTGGCACTGCTTTGGAATGATTTTGAGTCGTGGCAGAATATTTTTTTACGAAACAAAATTAAAATTTGGCAACATCACAACATTAATAGAAAAATAGCAATAGCACTTGTATTTCAAATAGTACCTAGAATCACATTTACATGTATCAATTAATATATAATATAGTCTCCAAGAGAAAATAAATAAATAAAAACCGTAGCAATCCAACATAGAGTGTACATAAAACACAATAAACTAAAACATAAAATCTAAAATAAAATCTCTAACAAAAACATATAATCGCTTCAATCTTAGCTCGAAGTGATGGCCATGAACTAAAGGGACAACGTTGAGCTGCGTTTTCCTACCATAACCAAAATAACACAAAATAAACAAAGAAGTATATTTAAATTTGACTATTTTCAGCTTGTTTTCAGCTTTTCAGCTATTGCACATTGTTTTCCTTCAAATTTTCTACTTGTGAAGATATTGCATGTCACGGATTTTGTTTCTTTTAGGTTTCCTTATCTTCCAATCACCATACCTCCTCAACAAAGATCCTCCACAAACAACAGGCTACATGCCCTAGGCAGTCCTAGGTTTACTTTCAGCACACTCATCGATAACTCAAAAAAGTGGCCCCAGAAGCTAAGGGCCATCCAACGGTCTGAGACGGGTCAAAAGCTATAGGGATAAAAATTATCTTGAAAACTCACAGGTATGAGCGAAATTCCTTCCGCGTGGAGACATCGTAGGTACAAAAGAATGATCATACAAAAACAATGTAGTTCGGAGCTAGAAGCAAAAAATGGTGAACTCAGCTTTAGTGTGCTTCCATATCCTTCAAAATATCAATCATCCAAGAGGAAATTTTTTTAAAATACTGGGTTCTCATAGCAGTTGCCACACCTATGGGAATTACCATCAAGTCATAAACAATAACATGGCAATAAACCTTGCACAAAATTGGCAAAAGTCTGTCATGTCAACAAGCTAGATAAATGATTAGATTTAGGACCACCAATCCTCTACAATGGACTTCAAACTATGGAAGTCAACTTCATTCTCAGCTCCTAGAATCTACCATTAAGAGTGGTGGCCAGAAAAAATTATCAAACCCTTCCTGAATACAAAAGCACACACTAATTGGCCAATACAAACTCAGTAGTAGATCCTCAGCTAGCCGTGGGACCATTCCCACTCATCATGACTCAGATTATCAATGAGGGTCCAGCTCCTAGAATCTACCATTAAGAGTGGTGGCCATTTTACATTTTACTTCTTAGTAGGGATTCTATCAACTGAAAGTAGATAACGTCTACAGTAGATAAAGTCAACAGCCATATAAGCACTCCTAGAGGAAGTTACTATTGCATTTATCCATATCGGGTAGAGAAGATATGAGTGATTGAACTAAGGTCTTGAACTGCAAGAAGTAAGTGCAATGCCATTGGAACGTCTGTACATTCCCCATATAGCACAAACTATGCTGGTTTGAAGTGTGACTAGCGAAGGGAAATATGATATGCAAGAAAATAAACATTCTAAGCTTCGGTATTTATGCATGTCTATGAATAGGAAACACATAATTTAGGTCATGTCAAAGCAAATAAGCCCTTATAGTATTAGCACGAAGATACTTGTTGATGTTATGGAAGAGATTGTTTAATGTCCTACTATTGGTGATCTAAATGACTTCAATAAAGCAACAGTCAAATGATCAACCCTCACCTGCAACATAAACCAAAAATTGCAACATTAGAGAAGATAATAGTTGATTTAATCAATTAAATTTATGAAAGGAAAGTTACTGTGTAGTCTCAGAAAACAATCATAACACAGTACACTTTATTCCCAGTAGCCAAATTGAAAATTTTCTCACGTAGCTAACAATTTCAAAAGTAATATGAACATACACTTTTTGAAACACAAGTCTATGCTTAGGGAAAGGGATTTATCTCAATTATGAGTTCTTACAATGTTGGTTTCTTGGTGACCAGCTGAAGTAGTCTGCTGATCAGAGAACCCGATTTCTGGTGATGACAAATTTATGTTGCTAGTAGAATCTCTGAGCTCTATTTCTAGCATCTCAATTGCGCTTCTTGGCACACCTAGTTATGATTGCCTATATTCAAGTCAGCTCTACACTACTTTGAATCAACATCCATCTCATAACACCATAATTTGTAAGAAAGCAATTTCTACCACTCACAATTCTGACTCTTGAGAATACAAATTCATCTTAGGCTGCAATCCGGTATAACATTACAATAAAAACCAACCTGCAAGTACACAAAGCTTCCTCATATCTCCAGATGCAACTGTAACTTTCTGCCAAGTTTTAGAAACTGTCAGTTTCTAAACTTGCTAATAGAGAATTTCCAAGTGTTAAGGTGGAAAGTCTGATAGGTGACTTTACAGTACTTATGCTTAAAAGAGAACATGGTTAAACAATATAGTTTATAGAAGAATCTACATCAAAGTAATGAAATGCATCAAGCAAAGATAAGAAAACATGATTTATCTTAACATCAGAAGGGCGATGGAGGTGACTTACCCAAGCACACAGTTCCAAGGCATGTGGTTAAAAGACAATGTAAGGAAGTGCCTGAGATAGAAAGGCAATGAGTCACTAACCCATCGGATTAATGGGAATTTTAAGAAAGAAGAAAACTAAGAAGCAGCACATTGGTCTTACTAAATATCTAGTCAAAAGAAATAAATTGAATGAACAAAACCTTGCTTCAGTTAGAATAAGGAAAGAAGCACAAGAATAACAATTAACATCTATTGAAGAATCACAATGATTTGATCCTGGGAATAGGCCCGAAAAGTTGCAACTGTAAGCTTGCCTACCACAAGAAAGCAGTATAAGGAAGCAGTAAGTACTAGTTTCAAACAATAGAGTAACGCATTCTTTTATGTTTCTCTATCCTGTGAAATTTTTTTTCGCTGCATTAAACACAATAAGTCCCAGTAAGTGCTTCCTAGTTTATGTGGGAAGATAAGACGAAGATAGGAAACTGGATAAGTAACTTGTTTGTTGCTAAATAGGACATAATTTGTTAATTCTATTTCTTCAAAATTGGTTTTACCAAGGAACATGTAGAATATTTTGACGATGGCTCTCACTAACCAATAACTAGATACTGAACAATGGTAATCCACGAAGACATTTGGATGAGAATGGGGTTCAAAAACAATAACTAAAGTAAATTTTTGGAGAAATTTGCAAGGCAAGAATAAAGTCTAGAGTCATCACGAGGGTCTTGGAAGAGGACATTCATTGAACCAAATCAAAAGTATAACAAAGAATGTTAATTTGATGAAAATAGGTAGTAAACTCACAATTCAGTGACTGCAGTCTTGGAAGAAATCAATTTGTTAAGTCTATAGCATTAGCTACTCCTGTAAAAGAAAAAAAGCAGTATCAAACTGTTTGTGCATCTACTTTGAATAAAGTTTCTTACTCTTAGAATCTATACTATTTCTGAACAGGCATGTACTATGAATATGAAATTTAAATACTACATTTCCGTAGCCGTACCTATCAATATACATCTAGAGAATGGGAGAGATGTAAGCATGAAAAGATCATAAAGCACATCCCAGTCTTTATTTATCAAATAATCCAACTCATCAGCAATAATCAGCCTGTCAATCATGAGATCTACTTTCAGTCGAATTGGTGTTTGGTGATACTCAAATTATAAAAGCAAGCTGCCAAATGTTTGGTAATTTGAAGATCATGTATACGATTCACTATGTAGACGATGAAAATATTAATAGAATAGGTATCTGTATGGGTGTGGAATAATGATCACATGTAATCAAAGGTATTTCTTACATTATCTTCATAGCCGTTGACTGCTGCTTTTGAGAATACATTTTCTAAAGATGTTGTAGAGATGATGCAGAACCATTTGTGTTTCTTTCTTGGTTGGTTTTTACCAAATATTTCTTTCTTGGTTGGTTTTTACCAAGTATCTGCTAGATTTAACAGAATGTTAAGCATAGTGACATTCCAGTGCTAGGAATTCAAAGAACATACTGAGGCTTGTAGGAATTACAGAGCCAGTAATTCACACACCACTAGATTTGATAAGAACATAAATAAATAAAATTGAGACCTTCATTATTGGATCCACCACTCTACCAAAACACTTCAAATTTGTAGAACCACAAATCCGATTTTGCCTCCCCTTATAAATCTCTTAGCATTGGTTTTTTAATTTTTTTTAAAACTAACATAATTTTGGTTTTCACAAGAACTATGGTCGTGAAAGAATAATCTATTTGCTTAACAGAAGCATCAAAACCTGTAACAATAATGACAGAATAAACAATGATGTTTCAACCTTCACCTGCAAGAGGGCTTGAGAGAGAAATGAATGAACTTTTGGATGCATATATAAGTGGTGGATACATATACGGAGAATTCATCGACCAAAGTATACGATACGTACACACATTTTGCAACTTATTCAGTAGTCATTCAACCAGGTCAAGTAAGAACCAAACTTCAATTGAAATAAACATCGCAAGCCACAGAAAGAAAATAAACACTGCAAAACATATATATATATATATATATATGAAAACATTATATGAAAATCACGAAGCACATATAAATAAACAACAGCGAAGAGCGTACATTACCACCAATGTGTTCTATTTTTTTCGCTTGCATTTATTTCTCAAGATAGAAATTTGCAAATCATCGTGGAGTAGAATTCTTGATGCTTGTAAGAGTAAAAAGTAAAAACCAAAAAAGAAAATATCAGCGTATTACAAATCAGAACCGACTCATAAAATCCAAAAAAATTTATATATTTCTCACAATTTTTCTTTTACTTCCAATGCCCCGCACTATTTTTCTTACGTATTAAACAAATAAAGAGAAATGTTTTCCTTTCCTTTCTCTCACTTAATCCATGAATGAAATAGAGCCTAAAGGTCAAAATTCCTTCCTGCCCGACCCTGAATCCCACACCCACCCCAAAGAAAAAAGGAAAGGAAAAAAGAAAAATGCATGATACAAGATGCCTGCTCTTTGAAGTGAAAGTTTCTATATACTCAAAGTGTATATTACCTGATTATGTTCAATTCGTAGTTGCTCTTCTTTCATTTGTGCCGCCTAGGTTTCAAAAGAACAAGTTCCCTTGTGTATCAGGAAAATGTTAACCTTTGCTTGGCTCAAGATGACCTAGTCCTGCATTTCTCAAAAAAAAAAAGAAAGAAAGAAAGAGGGGGGGGGGGGGGGGGGGGGTGGGGAGGGGTAGCAAGTGGAGTTACTGCTGCAGCGAAGAAAAAAGAAAGGACAGTGTGTAAATGATCCTAGTCACAAAATTACTACAGTGTCTAGAAAAGGAAGTAGAATAGCGTACAATAAACCTAACGATTAAGAGAGAGTAACAATATTCAGTGCTTCTTACTTTCCATGGTTTAAAAAAGAAAAGCAAAAAAGGGATAGATACTAACTCCATTCCCTGTAATTGCAACAGAGTAGAACTCTCAATTTTCCAAGAATTGTTGAGAATGACAACTAAATAGGAGAAAAACTCCAAAGAAAGATGTCAATAAGGAGACAAAAAGATGAAAAGGCTAAGTGAAGTTGTGGTAAAAGATTCCTACACGAATTTGAGTAAAACTTCAACAAAGATATCTAATAGACACTTTACCTACCTTTGTGGAATTACCAAGATGTTTCACAATCAGTTTGAATTGAAATGGAAAATTCCCAATCTTTAAAATCAAATAATTAGTATATCAGTTTGCCTAACTCTAGATAGATTGCTTCCATCTGCTAAATACTCACTGTCTCAAAGAACGACGAATTAGATTGTAGGAAAAATTATTTCCAAGATTAGTTTGGAGGATGATTAGTTTTGGGCATAAATGGACATTGCAACCTAAAGAGTAGAGAGCATGCGTGAGATGCAAATCAAAGAACAAAACAAAACATATGCAAATCAATGTATTCACATAGTAAATGATCGGCGACGAATAGTTGTCATTTATAGTCCCGAAGATACGCTTTGTTATCCCATTTCATGTGGTTATTAAGTGTTTTTTAATAAGTATTCTAAATTTTGTAGGCTTTGAAGCTTTTTAACTTGAAAATGCACTAAAATTCAATGATTAGTGGCTTTGGAAGTCATTCTGGGCTCAAACGGTGATTTCGGTGAAAGTTGAATGCAGTAGCAGTCTCGGAAAATCGCATTTTTGACAAGGAATACTTCAAATTTGAGAAATTTCTCTAGAGATATAAAATGTAGATCTTTGAGCTACGGACGTGTGGCCATAAACGGTGAGTCAATACGAGGTTTGAGTTAAAAGTGATCGTAATTCTATGATTGGTGCGCACAGCAGCGAAAATTTGAGAAAAGTTGGAAAATGACCTATCGCTCGAGCGACCCGCTCGTGCAACCCGCGCGAGCAACCCATTGAAAAAGTCAAAGTCGCGTATTTTGAGGTCCTGAAGAGCCCTGTGCGATCCGAATTGGCTGAATATGTTCAGAAACGTAAAAACAGTAGTTTTAGTGTGATTTGGCTTAGGAAAGCTTCCTAAATCCTTCCAACCTCTATATAAATCCTATTCTAAATCAAATTTAAGGTTACACATCATTACACAACATTAGATACATCCATATACAACAAAACTTTCAGCCATTAAAGAGAGAAAAGCAAGGAGGAGAAGAAGAAGAAGACCAAGGATTTCCATGGCCTCCTCCATCAACCTCTTGCTAATCATCGCTTCTATGGCCAACTAAACCTAGATCAAGGGTTTCAATGAAACCCTAGCCAAGTAATAGGGTGTTATTTATGCTTTTCTTTTAGTTTTATTATGTATGGATGATGGTTACATGTTCAGAGGACTTTAAATAATAAAATCGAACTTCTGTTGATTAAATCATTGCTTTCAAAATCTATTCTTTTCTTAGATCTATTTTGAATGTGATGTGCTCAATGATCTATATTTGCTGTGCTTGTATAGATTATTTACATGTAATGGTGCTTAATTGAATTGTGATATCAAGTTGCCGAATAGTTCATGCCTAAGAAAGACGGATTGTGCCGCAACCCTAGTTTAGTATGAGACAATCCGTGCCAACCGAAGATGAATTATGTTGGTGCTTGAATCGTAGTTATCTTCTTGATGGAGGAAATGGGCTTATAGCTACAATTCTCCATTATCATCCAATGTAATAAACTAATTGAATGCATAAATACCCTTATTATGAAGCTAGTGGTGAATTTGCAATCCTAGGTTCCCTTCAAATATCGTTTAAAACAACTTTAATTACTTTCATAATTTAGATTTACTTTAATTGTTCTTAGTTTAATTAAATTCAAAATCAAAATCCGTTTTTCTTAATTGATTAGATCTAGGTTTTAAAATTAAAGTGCTTTAGTAATTCAATCTCTATGGGTTCGACCTTTACTTCCACACTACAAATCCTTGAAAAGTAAAGTATACTTTTATATCTTGATATTGACAACATCAATCCGGGAATATCTTCGATCGATCGAGCCCAGGGTTTCTAAAGATTGCATGGTAGAGGCTGGGAATCAATGTTTCATCACATATTCCCAACGTCTAAACAACGAAAATATGAATAAACTAATACAGAAATAGTAACCTAGAGTAATCATCACATATAAACTAATAAACAATGAAATAAAGAAAAGGAAAAGAAAAAGAAAAAACCTGGAATAATCTGAAATAAACTTGTAATGAACTTGAAAGAAACTTGAATCTTCAATAATCTTCAATAAATCAATAGAAAAGATGAAAGATAACAAGAATCTAACCTAATCTACTCCTAATCTAACCCTAAAACTACCCTAAAACTAATGTTTTTCGCGTTCTGGAGCGTCCTCCTTTCGTCTGGTATCAAAATGACTTATTTATAGGGTTCCTGCAGAGTTTACGCAACTTTTGGGAGAAAATAATGTTCAATCGATCGAGCTTAGTTCGATCGATCAAACTCTCAATCGATTGAACTCCCTTCAAGCCCTTGAACTTCTCTGATTTTGATAGCTCTGCGCACCGATAGGAGAATGGACATAACTTTTCACTCGGACCTCGGATTGAGCTCCCGTTTGTGGCAAGCGACCATAACTCAAAAATCTACGTTTCGTATTTTTGGAAAAATCTTCCAAATCTGAAGGCCTCATTGTCAAAATTGGCATTTTCTTAGCTGCTTCTGTTGTTCTCTTCACCAGAATCACTTTTCCTTGGCTTCACTTCATTGATTTACATTCTAATACCTATAAAACAATGCAAAACATATGTTTTAGCATTAACCTAATAAAAATAACAATGTTATTAGAATGTACCTAAATGTAGGGACGTTGGGGATAAAAGTATGTATAAAAGACCATGTAATACGCTATGAATATGCACTTTTCACCTCGAATCACACCCCCTAACTAGCTCGTTGCTAGTCCCTATCAATGAAGCGAACTACAGCAATGTTTATTTGAACTCTAAAAATTGAAAACAAAATAAAGTAAAAATCCTAACTCACTTTCGCAAGAATCGCGATTGCATTTAGCGTATGCAACAAACCTTTAAACCCTTAGGTTCCCCCTAGTGGACGAGTGTGAGGGTTTGCAGTGAATCTACCCACAAAATTCATGTTTATGGTAATGGTTCTTGTTTAAATATTTTCAAGAAATTTTTTCCTCTCATTTAGTAATGTGGTTAAGCTCAACAATATCATGAAACTCTCTAGTAAGCCATAGCAATGCAGCACACACATTACAGTTAATCTACTATCAAAGTCATTAGAATGTTCCATACCTATTAATCTTCAAGTGTGTGTGTGAATGGACAACCAAAGTACAAAACTTTAATTTCAAAGCTTGCATAACCTAAGACACTATCAAGACGTTCATTTTGACTCAACTCTCACCAGGATTACACTCTCAAGATAAAAATCACGCCGAATTAGGTGTAATAATTAGCACTCATGATATGGAAGCTATAAAGAATAAATGTGAATGGAATCTAATGCTTCTCATATCTAAATAGAAAAACGGATATTTAGTGCATAAAGTCTCATGAAAGGATACTTTTCACTAGAAGAGCAAGATACCGTGGAGAACTCTCTCATTACCTTAACTTCGAATCCAATTTACTTAAAATCATCAGGACTTTGAAAAAGAGGTGTTAAGATGAAAGAAAGAGGCTCATGATATTCAATTGGGTCAAAGGATGTGATTGTAATGTCTACTACAACTTTTCAAACATCCCCACATCTCCAATCTCTCTCTTCTTTTTTTTTTCACTCTTCTTTTTATTATTATTTTTTTTCTTTTGTAACACCATTGGCATATTTTTATTTATTTTTTTATTTTCATACTTTTCTTTTTTTCTTTTTTTTTTTTTTTTTTTTTCTTTTCATCAATTTTTTTCTTTGCCAACTTTCCCTTATTCACACAACCAAACTTCTTGTCAAGATAACACATCCCAATCACTCCTAGGTAGAGAAAAGAAGCTCAAACTTGTATTTTGGAGTTAGACAGAGATTTTAGGATTGTAATGACAAAGCAATTATGATAAGGCTCAAGAGGTGAAGTAAAGGAACAACATAGACGTAGGTTAATGTTGTATTTTGCATGTATGGTCAAAAGATGGCCTAAATCATCTTCTAAGTTAATAGGATTATTCATTTCAGTAAATTCAAGAGCTCTAAAGTTTGGTAATCCTGAACATTCTCTTCTAGTGATCAGTCAAAATGAAGAAAGAAAATGAGACTTTCAACGAGTGAATGCACTTTTTAAAAAGTAAGAGTAATTATATAAAACCCTCAAGAATAAAGAAAGGCACAAAAGCTCACTTTAGTCTCCACTACAGTCTTTCAAGACACACAAGCTATGATTACTCATCCATTTTAGCTAAGTACAAGGTTGTCACAACGTGCTCAAAGTTGTTTGAAGATTAAAAGGAATAAAATACACTATAACCAAGATAGTAAACAAACTATCATAGTATACCACATACTAATAAAATTTCGTTTATTAGTTTTATGCGGGAATACCTGTGTTATGACGCTGAGACGTATTACTTGCGCGAGTTTGCCACTTAGAGAAAAATTTTCAATGTTTTTTATATATGCCTCGGTTTCACATCGCGCCTAGAATTGCGCGCGCGAGGGGCTCGCTCGCGTGGCCCGCTCGCACGATTCATGGACTTAGAAATTTATTCTTTAGTTTTTTTTTATATTTGCCTCTGCATTCCCTCGTGGAGGGGCTCGCGTGCGCGAAGCTCGCTCACGCGGCCCGCTCGCGCAAGGGAGGGTTTTCAGGATTTTTCGCTTTGTTTTCTTACCTCCTGCCTCCCGAACCTGGTCAGTTGTTTTTATAGTTTATGTTTGTTCTTTTTGTCCTCTCAGTATTTCTTTGTTTTCATAGTTCTGTTTGTTTTTCTTTTTATTTCCATTACGTCTTTTAATTCTCTTTTAGTTTCTATTGATTAAAAAAAACATGTATATCCATTTCTTTTCTTTATCATTGTTATTTTGTTGTTTATTTTCTATTGTCAAGTATTGACAGGTGATTAGTAGCTCCATTAGGAGCATTTGAACTTTCATTCCATATTCTGATGAGTTCACCTATTTGTGATTGTCGAGATCGAGGTATTATTGTTCCTTCCTTACGTACTCTCCTTTCTTTCGTTTTATTATTTCATTGGGGACAATGAAAGGTTAAGGTTTGGGGGTATGCACTCCCATGCACATTATTATGCACAAATTTTTCAAAAATTTTTGATACTTGTGCTTAAATAAATGATGTTACCGACATTATTAGCCATTTTTTTTTTCAGTGTATCTCTGTCTAAAAAGATTAAATTTTTTTTAAAATTTTTTTTAAAGAAATAAAGATAAAATTAACAAACAGGTGTTAATCGTGAAACCGTCCCCCCCAACTGAATCTGACATTGTCCTGAATGAGTGAGATGAGAAAAAGAAGCTAAGAATAACACCTGTAATAAAAATAAATACAAAAAGAAATGATAGAATAATTATGACCAAATTAACTTATATATAAAAAGTTATCTAATTAAGAGTATAGGACTTATGAAAATATAAATACTCTGAAACACTATGTCCTATACCAATTATGTTTTAAGATATTAAGGAGCATTATAGTTGGGGTCCTCCAAAGGAATGGACTCCAACTCAGGTCAAATCCTTCTAAAAATGGCTTTAATCTATGTCCATTAACTTTAAATGTATTTCCATCTTTAGGGTCCTCAATCTCGACCGTTCCATAAGGATATACATTTTTTACAATATATGGACCAGTCCATCGAGATTTCATCTTTCCTCTAAAAAGATGTAGTCTTGAGTCATATAATAGAACTTTTTGCGCGGGGGTAAATCTTTTGCGCAAAAGATTCTTATTATCATACATTTTAGTTCTTGCTTGATGAATTCGAGCATTATCATATGCGTCTTTACGAATTTCTTCAAGCTCACTTAATTGTAATTTTCTTAAAATTCCTCCCTCTTTAATATTACAATTTAAAGTTCTAGTAGCCCAATATGCTTTATGTTCTAATTTTACTGGTAGGTGACAAGCTTTTCCATAGACAAGTCTGTATGGAGACATCCCTAAATGGGTCTTATAAGCAGTTCTATATGCCCACAAAGCATCTGTTAATTTTGAAGACCAGTCTTTACGATTAGAATCCACAGTTTTTTCGAGAATATGCTTAATTTGCCTATTAGCTAATTCAGCTTGTCCATTTGTTTGTGGATGGTATGCAGTTGACATCTTATGGGTCACTCCATATCTTTTCATTAATTTTTCAAATGGCTTGTTACAGAAATGAGTTCCTTGATCACTTATTATTGCTTTTGGAGTTCCGAATCGAGAAAGCATATTATCTTTTAAAAATGCAATAACTGTATGTTGATCATTCTTTCTTGTAGGAATAGCTTCTACCCATTTTTGAAACATATTCGACTGCTAATAAAATAAATTCATATTGGCAAGATGAAGGAAAATTTCCCATAAAGTCAATGCCCCAACAATCAAAGATTTTAATTGTAATTATAGGGGTCATTGGCATTTGATTTCTTTTCGTAATACTGCCCAACATTCAAGCCTTACAATATAAATATGAATCTTTAAATAGAGTTGGCCAATATAAACCGCTTTGTAAAATTTTCATGGCAGTTACTCGAGATGAAAAATGTCCTCCACAAAAGGACGAATGACACATGAAAAGTACATTTTCGATTTCTTCATTAGGAACACATTTTCTAATTACCTGGTCGGTACAATATGTAAACAGATATGGGTCATCAAAGTAGAAATGCCTAGCAATAGCTAGGAATCTTTTTTTATCTGGTATTGACCAATTGCTTGGTATTTTTCCAGTTACTAAATAATTAACAAGATCAGCGTACCATGGTAGGGAAGTCACAGAAAATAACTGTTCATCAGGAAAAGAGTCTTGAATAGGTAAGGGTTTACTAGTATTGTCTTCAAAAGTGAGGCGGAATAAGTGATCAGCTACCAAATTTTCTACTCCTTTTTTGTCTTTGATTATTAAATTAAATTCTTGTAGTAGGAGTATTCACCTAACAAGACTAGGCTTACTGTCTTTCTTTGAAAGAAGATATTTAAGAGCTGAGTGGTCAGTAAAACAGACAATAGGGGAACCAATCAAGTATTGCCTAAATTTATTAAGTGCGAATACCAGGGCTAGTAATTCTTTTTCAGTAGTTGAGTAGTTCATTTGAGCACTATCCAGAGTTCTACTGGCGTAGTATATAACTGATGCCTTTTTATCCTTTCTCTGCCCTAGGACAGCTCCAATGGCAAAGTCGCTAGCATCACACATTAATTCAAATGGTAAACTCCAATCAGGAGATTGCATAATAGGTGCAGTAGTGAGATGCTCTTTTAATTGCTCAAAGGAGTTGTGACGTTCTTTAGTCCATTCAAAAGGTGTGTCTTTGGCCAATAATTGACATAAAGGTCTGGAAATAGTACTGAAATTTTTTATGAATCGGCGATAAAAACCTGTATGTCCTAAGAATGAACAGATGTCTTTTACAGTATTGGGAATAGGTAAATTAGCGATAAGATCTATTTTGACTTTGTCTACCTGTATTCCATTTTCAGAAATAATGTGTCACACTCCGATTTTTTGAACAACCAAATAGTGAATCCAGAACAAGTATCTAGACTAATATTCAATTTCAAAAAAACCCCGAGGGTGACACCCTCACTCAAGCTAACAAATAATTTATTGAAAATAATATTAAACACTCATTAAATAAAAGCATATGGTCTTATTTTAAATAAAACTCTTGATTATTAAACCTTTATTCCCAAACTTTCATTTTCATTATAAAAGAAATAGCGTTCTCTTGAAAAAATTATTCTCTTTTCAATTTACAAAAGAAACACCGTTTCCATTAAATAAAATCTCCATACAGAGTTTAGCGGAAATAAAATACATTCTAGACATCCTTGGGTTAAGAGTCACTACACCGTTCCCAAACTCAATAATACAATCCAAACTACAATGTCATAAATATGGCTCACATGGCTAGAAAAAAAAATAGAGTACACTAAGAAAATAAATACAAATCTGTCCAGAAACAACACAACATCAATCTCTTCACACAGACAGAAGCTCCACAGAAAATCTTCTCCATTACTAAACCTGCACATACATTCGACTAAGTTTCATATAAAAATGCCCCGAATGCATTACGCACTCGGGTCAGTATATAAAATACTAGTATGAGTTAACAAATATATATATATATATATATAACGAGTCTTAGAGAACAATGGTGTCCCATAGACTGCCAAAAATACTCACAAGGAAAATATAACCACATCACATCATACATTATCGTCATACAGAAAATAAACAATGCTATTACACAGATTCCATGTCGGGTTAGAACAATAGTTCCACACACATTTCAGGACAGAAAGGTAGTTTCCTTCAATGTGGTGGCAGTGGTTCCCAACCCGAATAATATCAATTGAATACTTACCCATCGAATATCTATGGTGAGCCAGCCCTGCATAAAAGTTAGTGGGCCCACCATCCTGTAAAATATAATTATCACAGTTCTAATCATACCCGTAATTACTTTTTGAATTAATGTCCGTTATAATTCAAGAGCCAGTCATACTACCATCCAACCCATAGTACAATAACAGTATAAATTCATAAAATACTCGCATCAAAATCCTCCAAACATAATTCAAAACTTAAGACACACAGTCTATGATTATCACATTCACGCTCACACACAATGATTACAACACAAAAAATTATTAGAAAAGTCAATTACTAAGCATCCACAACTTTCTATAATACTACCACAACAAGAGGTAATTAATTATAATTCAAACTTCTAAATGCAAGAATAAAATGCCACAAAGTATTTTATTTTATTACACCTTATGTTCACCACCTCGGCCACCCATCTATAATCCAGCCTACACATATATCCCATGTGTCTCCTAACGTAATACTAACTCCCACTTCGATCCCAACTCCAATGGGGTATCACTGGGATTTGAGTATACACCGAAAGGCTAGTCCTTACGTTCTTGACGTCAATAAACAATGTCTAAATTCACATGAAATATACCAACAAACCGGGCATAAGGCTTAAAAATGAAGAGACGGGTCATCCACGTAGTCGCCGTCTAATCACACAAGGACGGGTCATTCACGAAGTCGCCGCCTAAAATCATATGGAGTAGTGGTGAACTCTAAGGATTTTTCTAACGTTCATGCATCCACATTTTCACAAAACTCAACTTTATAGGAGATTCATATATCTCAAATCAAATTTCTGTTAAAATCATTTTAACAGCTACATGTTCACACAGATTCATAACCCTTACAAAATCACACAGTCACGATTTCACAAAGCTCAACTATACATGAGAACTCATATCTCTCTAAGTACAAACAAATTACTTCATATTAACGAACACGAAATCACACAAAAATGTGATGTAGTAAATACGCTTATTTTAACCTTAAAAAAACTGCTACTGTAATATGCTTTTTCTGCCCAAACGGTGTAGAATTGGAAAAAATATCATTAGACGAAAGTTGTCTAGAATCGCGTTTCCTACAGGCCATTGCGGACAAAATTCCATAATTCTAAGCCATGGTTTTCTAATGTTTTTCCAAAGTTTCTGCCACTGTTAAAGTAAAAATAAAACGAATTTTCTATTATTTATTCATTATCAAAATTATTCCCCTCTGTGTATTCATCAAATTAACTATCCACATGATCTATCCAAATACACCGAGATCACATTCATAAAATCATATGAAGAAAAATAAATATTTATATTATTCAATAATAACGAATGGGGATCAACACACAATTTAACACCAACCACAAAATTAACAAGAAATAATTGGATTCTCTTGCATATATATATACATACGTGTGTATATATATATATATATACCCAAATATAAATTTTAACTCACCTAGTTTCGATCGTAGGGTCGATGTCAAACCAACAGGTATGAAATCTGCGATTCCACATGTAACCACTAACCCGAAATCTTCCTTCCTCTTTCTTTCTTCCTCTCTCTCTCTCCCCCTCTCTCTCCCTGCGCAGCCCTATATCTCCCTATCAGTTTGTTTGTTTGTTTGTTTTTTTTTTTTTTTATGCATTAACCTAACCCTTATATAGTAATGTAAATAGATGTACTCACACACACATATAAATTAATACACCACACACACACGCCACATCCACTACACACACGTGCACTTACACAAATTTTTTTTTGGATGAGATTCCCTATGGTGTAAAACACTAACACCAATTTCTTATGTTACCCCCATTAATGATGCAAAAAAATTAAATAATGAAAATATCAAATAAAGTTATTATGAACTAATTAAAATAAATTGGAGTATTACATTATTCACATAGCCCAACTCCAACTAAGTCTCACAATAGTAACTTTCCTAACTTTAATCAATTGGCAACCTTTTTAAATCATATAAAATTTCAAATTTAAATTTAAATTTAAATCGATTTAATAAGACCTACGGCTACAATATTTATATAACCAATATAAATTAATAACAATGTAACACCCAACTTAAATGAGCTCACTAATATTATAATCCGGTGCCTTCCAAACTTAAAATTTTTAAACACGTGTCTTACCTAGGTACACTCATATATCATTGCTAACAGAAAAAAATTTATTAAAATTATTATTCACACACTTAAAAATTTTAGGGTTGTTACATAATGTGTCCTAAAATAATTCCTTTAGTGACCATAAAATGACATTTTTCCCAATTAAAACTAAACTTTTTTCTTCACATCTCTGGAGAACTTTTTGAAGATTGCTAAGGCAATCATCATAGATTTTGCCAAAAATTGAAAAATCATCCATAAAGACTTCTAAATTTTTTTCTACCATATCACTGAAAATACTTAGCATACACCTTTGAAATGTTGCAGGTGCGTTGCAAAGACCAAATGGCATTCGGCGATAGGCGAAAGTTCCAAATGGACATGTGAAAGTAGTTTTTTCCTGATCTTCTGGTGCAATCTCTATTTGATTGTAACCACTATAACCATCTAGAAAATAGTAATACTTATGACCCGCTATTCTTTCTAACATTTGATCCATAAAAGGTAAAGGGAAATGATCCTTACGAGTTACAGCATTGAGTTTTCTGTAGTCTATGCATACACGCCATCCAGTAGTGACACGAGTGGGAATTAATTCTCCCTTTGAATTCGGAACAACTGTAATTCCTGCTTTCTTTGGCACAACTTGTGTTGGACTTACCCATTTACTATCGGATATTGAATATATAATACCCATGTCGAGTAGCTTGAGAACTTCCTTCTTAACTACTTTCTGCATAATAGGATTAAGTCTTCTTTGCATTCCTCTTGAGGTTTTAGCAGTATCTTCAAGATATATATTGTGAGTGCATATTGAAGAGCTTATTCCTTTTAAATGTGCTATACTCCAACCAATGACACTTTTATGCTTCTGAAGCATACTAATGAGTTTATTTTCTTGACTAGAGTCTAGAAGAGATGATATTATTACGGGATAAGTATTATTATTATTAAGGAAAGCATATTTAAGCTCTTTAGGGAGTTCTTTTAATTCCAACTGTGGAGTTTGTAAATTAGATGGAAGTGTTAATGTAATATTTGGTGGTAAAGGTTCAAAATATGTGGTCCACATTGCTTCTTGAATTATTTCTTCTGTTGAATCTTCATTAAAACATACTTGACTCATAAGATGTTCTTGTAGATTATTACTATCTAGCTTCTGAATAGAGTTATTAATAACAGATTCTACTGGATCATTGTAACAAGTCAAGTTAAAATATTCTCGTGATAGAGATTCAATAGCATAAACTTCTTCAATATTCTCATCTTCTTCTTGAAGTTGTGGATTAGAAAAAACTTTAATATTTAAAGTCATATGTCCAAATACTACAGTCATCATACCACTGCGGATTCAAATAGTGGCATCAATGGTAGCCAAGAAGGGCCTTCCAAAAATGACTGGTATTTGCACATTAGCATCTAATACTGGTTCTGTATCAAGAATGACAAAATCTACTAGAAAAATAAAATTTTCAACTTTGACAAGAACATCTTTCAAAATTCCTCGCGGGCATTTTGTAGATCTATCAGCAAGTTGTAATACCATGTGAGTAGGCTTTAGCTCACCTAATCCAAGTTCTTGATAAACAGAATAAGGAAGCAAGTTCACACTAGCTCCTAAGTCAAGGAGTGCGTGATTAATTTTGTGATTTCCAATAATACATGATATTGTTGGTGTACTTGGGTCTTTAAATTTTGTTGGTAAATTATGTTGTACGATGGAATTAATTTCTTCAACGAAGTCAGTAGAATATGCATCCTTTCGTACATTTTGCTTACGTTTTACAGTACATAAATCTTTTAAGAATTTTGCATAAGCAGGTACTTGATTAATTGCATCTAAGAGAGGAATATTAATATGCACTTGTTTAAATAATTCTAAATATTCCTGATTCTTATCATTTTGTTGTTTTCTTAAACGTTGTGGATAAGGAATTTGAGGAGAATATTCGGGAGTTTCCTCTGTTTCTTTTTCCACTGGTAAATCAGATGTTTCAATTTCTTGAGAAATTTGTTATTTTTCAAGGGTTTCAACTTCAACTTCACCAGTAATTTTATCTTCATCTATTTCTTCCTCAATTTCTATCATATTATCTTCCTTATTTGTATGCTCAATTTATTCTAAAGAAGGTGAAATTTCTTGTCCAACAGCCTTACCACTTCTTAGTACAGTTATAGCTTTTACTTGTTCATGTTGATTATTACCAGAAGTTGAGGGATCACCTTGTGGTTGTCCCCTTGGATTAGGTTGTGGTTGGGCAGGAAAAATGCCTTTTCCTTTAGAATCGTGTTGATTATTAATCCTATCCACAGATGTTTGTAGTTTCCCCATAATTTGTATTAATTGTTGCATCATAGACTATAAAAGCTCTTCTTGTACTTTTTTGTGAGGAGGCACATAAACATTAGAATTTTGCTGTGTATTCGGATATGTATTTTGTGTTTGTTGAAATTGAGGCGGAGGAGGTAAATATTCCCCTTTTTTGTATACATATGATTTGGAGGATTTCTCCAGTTAGATTGGTATGAATTACCATAGGCGTTTTTGGGACCCCTATAATTATTCACAGCGTTTATCTCTGCTGGAGCTGTTTCTTGACAATTTGAACTATTAGGACATTCATTCGCAGAGTGTCCTAAAGTATGACAACTGTCACAAAGTTCTCTTTTCTTCTTAGGTAGATTATTTTTTTCTATTGTTATAGCTTCTACTTTACGTGCTAATTCTTCATATTTCAGTGTTAATTCATCTTCTGATTGTAATTGGTATAAACTTTTAGCTTTTTCCGTTCTACCAATTTATTCTTTTTCCCATTGGGAAGCATTTTCGCTAAGCCAATCAAAATATGATTCAGCTTCGTCAGCAGTTTTACTCAAAAATTCTCCTTGACAAATAGTTTCAACTAATTTCTTTGATTTTGGTTCTAATCCTTCATAAAAGAAATTAATTAGACGCCATTTTTCAAATCCATGATGTGGACAAGCTAGTAGGAGATCTTTAAAACGTTCCCAAACTTCAGGGAATTGTTCCTTTTCTTTTTGAGTAAAAAGTTTAATTTGACGCATCATACTATTAGTTAAATTTTTTGGATAAAATATTTTTAGAAATGCTTCATTCATATCATGCCATGAAGTTATAGATCCAGGACGGAGAGATAAAAGCCAAGCTTTAGCTTTATCTTTTAAAGAAAAAGGAAAAAGCTTAAGATGGATTATTTCAATAGGACAGCTTTGATCAGAGAACGTACTACAAACATCTTCAAATTCACGAATATGAAGATAAGCACGTTCTGACCCCATTCCATGGAAAGTTGGTAAGAATGGAATCATGCCATGTCTAAAGTGAAAATTTCCTGTGTGTCTAGGTAGAGTGATGCAAGAAGGAGTGATATTTCTTTCTGCGGTAAATAAATCACATAAAGGACGTTGTTCACGTTCTGGTAAAACAAATTGTGGTATATTTTCCCCTTGCTCACTATGAGCATCATCAGCTATTCCTTCTATGCCTTCAAGTTCAGCCATGATTCTAGAAAACTGTATACTAGATGAATCAGTAGAAATATTAGAATTATGTGGTACTTGATATAAAGCCTCAGTAGTATCTAAGGACATAAGAAGTAAGTGAAAACTAACTTATAATAATATTATTATGATTATTATTATTATTATTAGCTAAGTAAAAATAATACTCTTTTTTTTATTTTTTTATTTTTATAATAATAGGGTTTTTTTTAGAAGATAGGCTTATATATGTATATAAATGCTTTCTCTTTTTTTTTTAGAAGATGCACAATTACATATCTATAAATATATTTATATATATATTTCACAAGGAAAGATTATATATAGTTTTTTTTTTTCCTTATGTTATCATTTAAAAAAAGAAAAGAAAACTAGAATATTTATAAAGTAGAATAAGTATATATATAGATATAGATATAGTTATAGTATGAAAAATAGTTTTAAACCTAACTTATTTATTTATTTATTTTTTAATAACCGTTCCCCGGCAACGGCGCCAAAAACTTGACGACATCCTATTGACGCGTTTTCTTATCACACCCAAGTGTAGGTGATCGTACAAGTAATAAAGTTCTGGAAGTCCAGGTCGAACCCATAGGGAACGGAATAAAATTTTATAAAGTTAGGCAGATAACTATTTTGTCGCTAAAAAGAAAATAAAAGATGATGGATTTTTGTGAGGTTTTACTAAACTACTAATTTTTATAGTTTTGCAATAAAAGTAATTAAAGCTATTTTTTCCTAATTAGTTTACGGTAAATATTTTCACAGTGCAAAATAAATTGACTAAGATACTAGTAAGAAAAAGAAAGAAAAATAAATAAAAGCTAAATTTTTGTGAGATAAACTTTTTAGATTTAATAATAGCGAAAGATGGAAATAATACAGATATTTAAGCAAAACTAATAAAAAACAGGAAATATTAATTAACTAGGGGAAAATAATTTAGAGGAATTGGGAATATGCAAACCAACACTAGATCCCACAACTTTTGTGCATTTGAAAAGCATTTGGCATTTAAGACCGCAGAGTCATTCTTTATTTAAAAATAAACTTTCACTAGTCAGGGTCATATCAAGTGTGTCATGTTTGATATGAAACGACGTTGTTTGGATTAAAGAAAAATAAAAAGGCAATTGGGCAGTAGCCAGGTTCGAACCGTGCCCGCCGCGGACGTGGGTTTTTCGGCGTCCAATCCCCAATACTCTGCCACTACACAATTGCCTATCCATTATTGGATAGAAATATATATATATATATAAACACATTTTTGAAATATTAACTTTGTCATATGAGTTGTTTGAGTATGCTAGGTGTTTTTTATGACAAAAGGCATAGTTTGATAATCCACATAATTAGGCTTTTTATTTCAAATATGTACTTTTTGAGCCCAATATAGCCATAGTATATAAACATGTTAAATGGTCATAAACTATAGATACATAGATATTTTTGGCCATAAATGGAAAAACAACCCATCTAGATAAATTTGCCCATTTAACATTAGTGCACAGAAGCTGTGGTTTCTAAGTTTTTATTACATATCCCCAATTAAAGTTTTAGCCTACCATTTTGGAATTGAAACTGTCTTCCAAATAAAATTTAAAGATAAATTAAATAGGTGTAAACAGTGACTGCTCAATTAAAACTAAAGCCATAAAACCAAGGTAAAGGTGAAAACTAATATTATTATATTATTTTCTTTACTTAACATGAGCTGGGGTTGAATTTGTGGAATCTGCAAAATGACAAAGTTTAGTACAACTAGGCTAATAAAATATACATAAATGGAATACTGAATTAATAATAAAATATTAAACCTTTAACTTTAACTTCTTGTGGGGTCACAGTGGTTGAACTCCAAGAACACAAGCAAGGCCAAACCAAATCCAAATCTAATTTGGGAGTAAGATATGGGTATGATGTGCTTTTGGACTTTAGTAGGTAATTATAACAATAACGTGGCTAAGAAATCTGGCATTTAATCGCAAAATCTGTCTTCTAGTGAATAAAAATATTGCTATAAAAACTGAAAATTTGGAGTTTCAAACTATTTTAGGGGACAACTATAAGTACTACTAGACTAAAGATATTAAATCTAAATTTAAATAGGACTATTTTTACTACCACAAAATGATAAAGGTCCTACAAGAAAATAAATATTTTAATTTAAGAAATACAATACACAAAGTTTTGATACATCTTTTTGGAACATGAAATCATCAATTACATAAAAGTAAATTTTACAACTACTAGAACTAGAAAAAGCTAAGAAAAACTAAAATTTCCTATTTTTAGGGACAATATAAAATGCTCACATGATAACCTCCCCTAAACTATTCTCTCCCTAACAGTGATTGTGAAGCTGTGCTTGTTGTGTGTTGCTTGTGGAGCTTCCTCTCTTCCTTTGGCTTCTGCTCCTCAATTTATAGACGAATTATGTTGTGAACTCGTCATTCGCTTCATCATTTGAATAGGAGGCGAGCAGTGCAATTGAGAATCTTTGGTTCATTTTGTCAATTTCTCAGTCTATTTTTTTTTTCCTTGTATGTCAGATCCATTGACTACAGCTGCATACAGAAAGAAAAAGAGAGAGAGAGAGAGAGAGAGAGAGAGAGAGAGAGAGGAAAAAGCTTCCTATGTAAATATACATATACCTATCATACTCAAGGCATTAATTGCCTGGTTGAAATTTTTTTTTTCTTTCTTTTGTTTTTCTTGGGTAGGTGTTTTTGTTTTCTTCCGTTTTTTTTAATTGTTGTTGGAAGTGTTGGTTTGACATATGAGAAATAATCATGTGAGGTTGCTACTTCTTTCCTTTCCTTTATTTCACTTCATTTTTACCTAAACATATAAAATGTGTAAAAACAAATAATTACATGCATTTGAGTGACATCACCGATAAATTATATTAATTCAAATATGCATGTAAAACTAGGAATTTGGGGGATTAAATGAGCACAATGTCTATTATATTGGCACATAAATGTGCAATATTCAGTGTTTGTCAACCCTCTAGATTAAGGTAGGACTTTCGGGTCCACCAATTATCTCGGCCTACCCCGTTTACTCTTTGATATCTGGGACTGCCAAGTCCGTCAATCATCTTAGAGATTCCATGTCCATCATTAGTGCTTCCACGTCTGTCAATCATCTTGGAGGCCTGAATAGGCTTTTCGAACATTGCAAGATTTGATCAACCGTGAGAGATTCGGATTTGAATCCTGGTTCTCAATCAAGAAATAAAATAGTTAAGAGAGATTCTCAGAGAATCTTCTACCATCCCTTGGTCATCATAAAAATCGGCCAACGATTGAAAAACATCGCCCACAGTCAAAAGACACCGACTCCTAGGGCAAGCATTGTCTATTCACAAACCAAGGCTCCGTGTCTGTTGGTTATCATGAGCTTCCTCATTCCTTTGCCCAAAACTATGAGCTTTCTCACTTATCGTGAGCTTCATCACTCCTTTGTCCAAAATCATGAGCTTTCTCACTTATCGTGAGCTTCCTCAATCCTTTGTCCAAAATCGTGAGCTTCCTCACTCCTTTGTCCAAACTCGTGAGCTTTCTCACTTATCGTGAGCTTCCTTACTCCTTCGTCCAAAATCGTGAGCTTTATTACTTATCGTGAGCTTCCTTACTCCTTTGTCCAAACTCGTGAGCTTTCTTACTTATCATGAGCTTCCTCGCTTATCGTGAGCTTCCTCACTCCTTCGTCCAAAATCATGAGCTTTCTCACTTATTGTGAGTTTTCTCACTCATTCGTCCAAAATCGTGAGCTTTCTCACTTATCGTGAGCTTCCTCACTCCTTTGTCCAAACTCGTGAGCTTTCTCACTTATCGTGAGCTTCTTCACTTATCGTGAGCTTCCTAGCTTATCGTGAGCTTCTTCACTCCTTCGTCCAAAATCTTGAGCTTTTTCACTTATCATGAGCTTCCTCACTCCTTTGTCCTAACTCGTGAGCTTTCTCACTTATCGTGAGCTTCCTCGCTTATCGTGAGATTCCTCACTCCTTCGTCCAAAATCGTGAGCTTTCTCACTTATCGAGAGTTTCCTCACTCCTTCGTCCAAAATTGTGAGCTTTCTCACTTCTTTGTCCAAACTCGTGAGCTTTCTCACTTATCGTGAGCTTCTTCACTTATCATGAGCTTCCTCGCTTATCGTGAGCTTCCTCACTCCTTCGTCCAAAATTGTGGGCTTCTTCACTTATCGTGAACTTCCTCACTCCTTTGTCCAAAATCGTGAGCTTTCTCACTTATCGTAAGCTTCCTCGCTTATCATGAGCTTCCTCACTCCTTTATCCCAAATCGTGAGCTTTCTCACTTATCGTGAGCTTCCTCTTTCCTTTGTCCAAAATCGTGAGCTTTTTCACTTATCGTGAGCTTCCTCACTCCTCTGTCCAAAATTGTGAGCCCCCTCACCTACCCATCGGTTATCGTGAGCTTCCTCAATCATGGGCTTCCTCAACAAACAAAAATTGTGAGCTTTTTCACTTATCATGAGCTTCCTCACTCCTCTGTCCAAAATTGTGAGCCCCCTCACCTACCCATCGGTTATCGTGAGCTTCCTCAATCATGGGCTTCCTCAACAAACAAAAATTGTGAGCTTTTTCACTTATCATGAGCTTCCTCACTCATCTATCCAAAATTGTGATCCCCCTCACCTACCCACCAGTTATCGTGAGCTTCCTCAATCATGAGCTTCCTCAACAAACAAAAATCGTGAGCTTTTCACTTATCATGAGCTTCCTCACTCCCTTGTCAAAAATTGTGAGCCCACTCACCTGCCCATCAGCTATTGAAAGCTTTCTCGCTTGTCGGTTATCGCAAAATCCTTCTCTGATTGGCTATCTTGAACTTCCTCATCCATCGCTTGGTATCCAGGACTTCTGTGTCCATCGATTATCTTTGGTTAACGTCCTCTAGGACCCCACATCCGATTACATTCGATTGCGAAGCACACTTTCCAAAATTCAGAAGTTTGCTCCAAGATCCAGAGTCTTCAAACCTCGGTATCCCTATTCGGGTCAATAACTGCATCACAGTCAGAAACACTAGCACGACATAAGTCCACTCGGGGTAGCACACACCCCACTGCACCAGCTCACACTAGGATCAGAACACTAAATATGATAGGACTCAGGACACAATTTATATCACATCCATGCATTACATATCACCCTTATAGCATATCATCCGCCTGATAGTTGTGTATGTGCATGTGTGATTTATTCCTTTGTGCCCCGAACTACGTCTTGGTTTGATTCCACTTGGGATACGTAGGCAACTCACGTAGAGCACGACCAGCACTAGCCTCAGCATCATTGCATCTTTTGCTACACTTTTTATCCTAAATCTATAGCCTCCAAAAGACCTGTCTCTTCAAAACTTTAGCGCTCGATTGTGACATGCGTTGCCTCGCAAGTTCATGCCAAAGAGGGGCAAATTGTAGACACCCCATTTTGTCGGCTATCAGATTTAGGAGACCCATAGCTTGGTGGTTCACAATGATAAAAAAAGACTTAAAAGGACTCCTGAAAGTTAGTTCTATTTCTCAAAATGCTCAGAATGATCAAAATGCCCCTGAAAGCCCGAAAACTCCAGATTTGGACCAAAAGTTCTGGAAACATGCTATGTCATAAGAAAAGTAAGAAAATGAGTTTTTAAGTAAAATCAGATGAAATCGTCAGCTCCCAGAGACCCCCGGAAGTCCCAGAAGTTCCCGGAAAGTCTCCGTTGACCGGTTTGACCTAGGTTTGACCGGTTTGACCGAAATCATTCTGGATCATGTGGAAATTATTAAAATGAGTTTTAAAAGAAAATTGAACGAAAACGTCAGCTCCTGTCCCAGAGGTTTCCAGAACTTTCCGGGAATCCCAAATTTGACCAGTTTGACCAAAAGTTGACTTTCAAACCGGATCACTGTAATATTTTTCAAACATTTTTCATGGATACAAGAGGTCAATAGCTTTCCAACTGTATATCGCACATAATTTCTGGATTTGAAACGGATTTATTATGAATTTTCGAAGGTGAAAAATGCGAGCAAATTGGCTTTTATCGCGAATACCGTAAAACTTTTCAAAGTGACCTAACTCCAAAACATTTTATATAGAAAGTAGACTCCGATACCTTTCCAATGGTATATCACAAGCTCATTTTGGAGTTCGTACGCATTTTTTGTGAATTTCGGACGAAATAGGGTCTTTTTGCGAATACCGGAATCTCTGGGGGTCTAAATACAATTTTTTGGGCATCTGAGGAGTAGTGCCGCGGAGGCACTCAACTCTCGCAGAGTCCATTTTTGTAATTTATTTGAGGGTCCAATTTGATTAATTAAAAACCAAAACGATGTAGTTTTATGTTCACAGATGTTTGGGACCAATGGGAACACTTTGTAAATCCCAAAACCTCCCCAAATTAGCCTATGTAAATCCCCCATTGCTCTTCATTTGGGGGGGGGGCAAGTACAAAACTTGAGAAAGTTTTAGAGAGAAAGAGAGATAGAGATAGGTTTAGAAGAGAGAAAGGGAGCTTCTCCCACTGATTTCTATAGAAAGTGAGTTCTAAACTCAAGTTCTTCCATCATCCTTCTATATACTTCATCATCAATACACCCAACCACCATTTCTCTAAGCATTCATGAGTTAGGGAGCTACTTCCATGTCCAAATATCAATATCTATGAGTGAAACAGCAAGCTACAAGTTCAAAATCACTTTGATTATCATCTATTGATTATTATTTACTTGCTTGTTCATATTATGTTCATCTCTTCTTAATCTCATTTTTTTTTTCTTTATTTACTTACTTGCT
The DNA here is from genome assembly GCA_033977485.1 of Hydrangea macrophylla. Taxonomy (NCBI): domain Eukaryota; kingdom Viridiplantae; phylum Streptophyta; class Magnoliopsida; order Cornales; family Hydrangeaceae; genus Hydrangea; species Hydrangea macrophylla. Next base: position 24,719,820 of record CM066990.1, on the reverse strand, counting down.
CTTCATCATCTAAATGATGACATGAAGTTTGAGGTGAGTGAATCCTTATGGATAGTAGCTCTTTACCTCAAAAACATGTTTAATAGATGATGATTATAACTTCAATACCTCCAAGGTATCCTTGAAGTTATGTTCAAAATAAAAATGAATCTCTCCAATAATAATGGGGGTTCTTGATGATGAGTTTGATGTTGACATTCCAAGAGATCATAATCTCTATTTGATGTTGAAAGTATACCTTCAAAACCTCTATTTCAAAACCCCTCTCAAACCCTCTCATTTTGATCTAAAAGAAAGAAAACTCAAGTTTTTCCCAAAATCTTTAAAACAGTGAGTCAAAACAGTGAATGATCTGAGCTCAAAGATTTCTCTAGAACTCAATACTCAATTTATGGATTCAAGACCACTTGGAAAATCTTCCTAACTCATTAGGGAACATCCATGATTTTTGGTTTGACTTAGAGATACATGGAAGGATCCCATTTTGGTCCAAACATTCTCTCCAGATATTCTGCCTTTGCTGTCACAGCAGCTTGGTTGACTTTCAACTTGCCTTACAGAAAACTTTTCCTAAAGGGATTGTCCCAACTCATTTTTTCCTTTAACTTCAGTGTCTTAGGAAACCTTTTGTATAAAATGGGCCCCTAGATCTTTTGTTTTCAGTTTCTAAGATGTTTTAACATTTTAGTCGACAATACGGACTCTGAATCTGAATAACCTTTATTGTTTATATGATTTCTCTCAATCTGTGATAGTTATTAAGGATTGGCTTTTTGCGTTGTGTTCTAGACACAATAAGAAAGATCTCCATAAAAAATCATGCATTGAAAACATTCCGAACCCCTCTTTTCAATTTCCAAAAATCATGTTACTGTTCTGTCCACTATTCACAGCAAGCATACTTTTACTTCCATCCTTTGATTTGATGCTTACATGCACTCCAAATTAGCTCATGTCTTAGGAAGTAGTTCATACTACATTTGTACATATCCTATGATGATTTACTTCATTCATTCATACATATTCTAGACTTCTAAGCCACTTTAGAAAGTCCATGTACACAAACACACTACAACCTTTGCACATTCTAGGATCATACATTGCATTCATGCAAGATTTGGGGTTTTTGTAACTCCTAATCTAAGAAGATTATAAGGAATGATCATGATCACACGTTCATGCTTCCCCTCGATCTAATCCTCCTTTCTCATCCATCCTGGGGATTGACAGATCTTCTTTTCTCAAAGATTAACATGCATCATTCTAGCTTGCTATGCATCCTTGTTTTCTTTGATTTATTTGTTTCAAGAACAATTCATGTCCCCTTAGATTAGGAAAAATTGATTACTTGATATATGATTAGATAATTTTCCTAGGTTTATTCGTGTGACCTTTCACTTTTGCATTGCATGATATTTGGCTAAGATCTTATGAACGATATCTTATCTTTTGATCTTCCATTCAAAATTCTTGTGTGATGTAATATACTATCATAGTATTAATTGCAGAACCATACATAGTATAAGATGATTATTTGGATGTTAATTGAGGCATGTCGAAAGATGGGGCGAGTTGAGGGTGTTTTAGTCATGACAAAGGCTCCTTCCTCACTCGTACCAAAACCCCGAACCAAGTTCTTTGGTTATGAAGGGCCGGTGCCCTTTATCCATTTGGGTGAGTGAAATTAGGTTTCTTGGTTCCTTAAAGACCAAGTGGTGACTCTGTATCTGTTTTCAACAGACCTTTTCTTTTCCTTTCAAAATGATTTCAAAACAAACAAGCAGTGGAATTTCGCGTGTCCACAACGACTATTCTTACTTAAGGACTTTTTGAATCCCTTCTACCTTTCTTTTCTTAGCTATAACCCTTGAACAACATTGCAACCCTTGTAAAGTCCTATTGGATTCTGGGGAAACATGGTTTGAATAGGGAACCGAAAGAAAAGAGGGAATGAAAGCATGGTAGTAATAATATTTACTTGATAATCGATATCTATTCATGAGACTATTTTTCTGTCGTGTCATACGTTGTTCTGTGTCATATGCGAGATTTATTTGCTTTGTATATAATTATCTCCGTCACATATATTCGAGTGATAATACCTGTTTCCGCGTGATTTTATTTTTGAGTGTAATTAACAACGTGAGATTTGTAGTCAAAGCATCGTTAGATAGTTATCCGATTTATATTCCAAGTTCCGTGTATCCACTAGATTACTATTCACACACATGCGAGTCTTCGATATATTATTTGATCCTGTTGATATATGTTTTCGAATTATTTTCATGTTGTAGGTAGACGATTGATTATGTTACTCTTGATAATTTAAAGTTTTATTTGAATTCGGTTTTCTCAAGGAAGATGTTGTTGAAATATTAAAATTTTAAATAAAATTTTAATAAAACTTTTCTTTTACAAGTTAATAAAGATGGTTGTGGGTGACTTGATGACGAGAACCCTCACGAGACTTCACTCATCCGACTAGGGACACCTAGAGGTTTAAAAGGCTTGTTGCACACGCTAAGTGCAATCGTTATCCATGAGAAAATGGATTAGGAGTTTTTTTATTAATAGCTTATTTTTCTATTCTTTTTGCTCGAGTACAAGCAAAATGTAGGTTTAGGGGTGTGATCGGGAGAGAACAAATCCTAATTATACGCCTTAATTCACATTTGTTAGCCGTTTTCATCCTGTTTTTATATAATTTTACTTCGTTTTCCATTTTCTGTCAGGTTTTAGAAGAAAGCACTGATTCTAGGCTAAATGGGGTGAGAAAGCAAGAAGAAAGAACAAGAAAAAGCCACTTCGCGCGAGCAGCCTGCTCGCACGACATTCCAGCCCTTTGCTCGTGCAACCTCCCAATTACGCGCTCGCGCAGCCCGCTCACGTGATCAGTACAAAAAACCTAAAATGCGTATTTTTAAGTACTGAAGACCCCTACGTGGACAAAATTTCCCAATTACGTCAGAAAACAAATGATAGCAGTTTCAGTCGGACTAGGTTTACAAAAACCTTCCTAAACCCTATACAACTATATATATCTCATTCTAAATCAATAGAGGGAGGACACATTCATTCATTCACCAACTTTGAAGGTGAGAGGAAGAGTAGATCTAGCTTGAAAGTCTCTAATGGCAACCATCATCTCAATCTCCCTGTTTTCATCAACCATGAGCAACTAAACACCTATTCTAGGGTTTCAATGAAACCCTAGCTATGTAAAGGGAGAATTCTATGCTTTCTTATTTTAGGATTTTATGTATTGGATAGGAATTGTATGTTGGAGGATTATTTATATTAATCGGTTTTTAATGATAATAATTGTCACGCCCCAAAATCCACGACACGTGGACGGGTCAAACAGTCAAAGAAAAAGGTTAAAGAATAAGAAAGATCCCACGTGGACCAATCAAGAGGTGCGGAAATAACAACAGAATCCTACATGGATTCCAATAATAGTCAACAAGTCAACGATTGACCTCACATTGCCCAAACGAGTCAAAAAGGGGCAATGAACACAGTTTAGTTTAGAAACATTTTTAAGAACAAACGAAATTAAATCATAACTGGTTTAAGGACTTGAAATTCATTTGAACCTCTTTTACGAAAAAGATTAGTTTTAAAGAAATAGACTTAAATAAAAAAAATGAAAATTAAATAACAAATAAAAATGAAATCCGTTGGAACCAAATTCTAGCACTTGTAAGGCAGTTTTGGCTGTCCAAAACATTTGCAAGGGCAAACAAAATGAAATTTTAAGGACAAGGGTTAGAATCAATTTCCAACAAAACCAAGCCTAAAGCAAATGCAAAAAGGCTATAACCTAAGACTTTTTAAGGTAAAAACAAGCTTTCTCAACACGTCAGAACCAACACTAAAGTCGCACACAAGTTCCCCAAAATGATATAACCACAAACACCCAAAATTCAATAGAGTCATTGTGTAATTCACATTCTATATAAACATCAAAGTTCTTCAAGTCTTTAAATGAGTTCCAAAACGAGGACCCTACTAACAAGCCAAGAGATATAAAGGGGCTAACATCTGCCCGAAAGAAGTATAAAATGAATTGAACTACAAGATTCACATCTATTCAATTTCTTTTTAAACAAAGCTAGAAGTTTGAAACATTTTAAAAAAAATTAAGATTCTTCTTGAAATAAATCTTCAAAGTACGACTTCACGCGTCGAGTAACTCTTGGGTTTTGCCCCAACTTGATAAAAACCTGAAAAATGGTTTTATAGATTCATTAAGCACGACGGCTTAGTAGAAAACATTATAGATATACAAGATGGATCCCATAACCAAAAATGAGATGTGGTGCCATGAATGTTGCCTAAGCAATGCAACTAATGAGCCCTGGGGCTATGCACACATGTTCACTCGCTCGTTACCGGACTGTGAGCCACCCCCCACTGGGAATGTAGCATACCAACTTTCCGATAGCTAGTCGAATATAAGTTGGAGTTTGGTACGTTCTTAGGTACGTCCACCCTGTCTCACAAACACAACCCACATCCGGATTTTTCTTATCCACTTTTATCCCCCTTTATCGGGGTCGGATTCACTTTTATCCCCTCTTAGGGATTTCTCAAATATCACCCATGCTAATACTATGAGGCGTGCCCACTAGGCAACAATGCACATGAATTCTATGATTCGAATGCAAGTGTCATATATCAAGAATGTAATCAATAATTTCATTAAACATTGGCAACAATTAAACTTCCACAATAGTCAAGGTAAGCATAAGTACCACCATTTAGAGTATTTATACTTACACCTAGTCATGCTTTCAACTTAGCAATAAGATTTAATTTATATGGACAACTTAGCTATTAATTAACAACTATGCAAATAAGCACATAATCTCCTTTGAGCATCTAGTCAATTAAATAACAACTAGACATGTAAGTCACATGAACATGCATATTAGGGGAGAGTCATAGTAAATCCATAAATTTGCTAACCCTAGCCATAAATCACAAATCAATTAAAGAGATAGGATTTCATATGTACATAAATAATGTAATCTACCTTTGATTTAGGTGAAGAAAAGCACAAGAGGAGAAGAATCCAAGGAGGAAATAAGAAAGCCCCAAGTTGTAGAGCTCCAAGAAATGGCATGGCAAGACCCCTTTCTTTGCCCTAGCCCAAACCTTGTGTTAGAGATCACCAATGGAGGAAATGAAGACACCACTAGATAGCCCCAGATGAGATGATCATCTTTGCTACTAATAGTCTAGCTCCAAAAATGAATTTTAGAAACCTAAATGGAAGCTTGAAATGTTAGTAACCATGGGGGTTTTTGTCTCCCAAACCAAAGAGAGAGATGAAGAGAGAGAGAGAGAGAGAGAGAGAGAGAGAGAGAGAGAGAGAGAGAGAGAGAGAGAGAGAGAGAGAGAGAGTAAAGATAATGAAAGAAAAACAAAAAGAAATGAGAGGGAGATGGATACATCTGGATTGTTAAGGGAGGGGGAAGAGAGAGAGTAAAAGCAAAGCTTCCAAGAGAAGCTTGGGAGTTGTTGTGGTGGGTCCCACTCTTGTCCCCTACACACACAAAAACAAATATGTAACATATATGTACACACACATGTGCCAAAACAATTACCAAAGTGGTACCCCAGGACCAAAAGTTAGGCATAAAAATGTACAGGTCCAAATGGGGTCCGAACATTGACCACCAAATTACCACAATACCCTTAATTAAAATTTCAAAACATTACAATCTACCCCCCTTAAAAGAATTCTGTCCCGGAATTCAGAACAAGATCGAAAGGTACTCTATCAAAGAACGGTCCACGACCACACCAAACGCCGTAGTGTTACAAAATAATGTGAACACTAGCACAAAGTGAGAAAATGAAACATCTCACGCATCGATTCCATAAAGGGAAGGAAAGCTCAATAAAACAGTCAGTAAGCACACCAAGGGTGCTGAGTAACAAACGCAAGGGGCATACGAGGTTCAACATAAAAAAACAGAGTCAACTCCAAAGACCGACATAAATAATGGGTATGAACCAACAAACCATTGGATCAACCAAAAATGTACTTGAATGAAAACAAAATACAACCGGATGTCTCAAATTCATCGAATCAAAACAAAAGTGATCCCTTCAAAAGGAACATGTGGTCATAAGAACACAACGGGCTGTTGTATACCCAGAATTTGTCTTAAAAATGAATAAGTAACAAGTGTACAAAGGATATGTATAACAACAAAAGATATGATCTAATCATCAACTTAAACCCCAATTCAAAGAATAGGGGATAACCTGTAGAATGAGAATAACATTCTACAACCATTACTCATGGTGAAAACATTTGCATGACCCGAGGAAAAAAATGGGAAAAAAACCAAATCAAACATTCAATACTCACAAGGAGTTTCCACGTCTCTCTAAGACGAAACAACAATTGAATGAAAGGAATCAAGCACCAATTAAAGGTCTATACTTAGAAACTCGAAGCTCAAAAATCATTGAGTGCCAGAACAACGAGGAATACTTAAAGGAACCAACACATAAACACATCTGATCACTATGTAAAAAGCATAGGATCACTAGAACTACGAAGAGTTCTACAAGAAGCTCCAATGGGTAGAACATCTAATGGGCATTGCTGAATACCCTACCGGCAAGTACCTACACAAACAAGGGTGCCAACCTTTCATGAAAAATGTTTTTTTTTTTTTGATAAATCGATTCAATCCAATCGTTCAACGCTTCCAAAAGAAAGGACTAGATAGATTCAAAGAAATATCAAACTCGATTCAAGGACCCTTACTAAGCTTCAATCAATATTTAAAAGAATCGGAGGAAGATATTACACAAGCGTGAATATCACACAGAAACCAAATTACAATTAGACACAAGATTCTCAAAGCAGATCAATGACAGGCAATCAAGAATCATCATACGAAGCAAAAGATTGATGTTCAAAACACGAGTTCCATAATGAACCAAATAACGAGGTTAACTCCCAAGGAATGATCCGAACACTCAAGAATTAAACCAAGGAAAACTTCACAAAGCAAACGATATACTCGGTACTAAAGACCGTAATGACTCAAAGTTACATCTTAACCACATAGGAGGTACGAGTCATAAAGACTTACTCGTAATACACCGTTCCTCACAAGAAGACAATGATCAATGTAGACACAAAAGTCTACAACAATGGCAACAGAAAGTCGATAGAAGAAATGATTCACATCCCAAAACATAAACGTCGCTTTAGTCATTTATAACGATTTCATTAATAGATGGATCTATTGAGAGATACTGCAAAAAGAAAGGCCATTGCCAAAAGTTAGGGTCTCACAAGGAAAAGTGTTTAAAAAGACACAATAATGCCATAAACAAGAAAACATATGGTCATAATGATATCAAGCTCTCAAACTTTCAACTATTGAAAGCCCGATTCACATCAGTATGAAGTAGAAGTTCCCGAACTGGGTGATCTTGAAATGTCACACGAAAGATGGAAGCACACTAGGCGGCACGCCTAAAACAAGAGTTATAACAAATGTCACAAACGGACCACAAATAACGAAAGTGTTCAAGGAAACACGGCCAAAGATTATCAACAGAATGAAGACAACTCTAATGAAGTTGCCACACTAACCGAACGTGATCTCTAAACAAATGATCACCAAGAACCCTCCTCTGCTTAAAGAAAGGATGAAATTGAAAGATCGCAACGATCTCAAACAAAACACAATCACAATGATCTTACGACAGGGTGAGGAAAAAAAAAGAGTCATTGATCGCAGTAAACAAGGAATGCACCAAGTGCATGAATCAAACTCGTCAATAGTGACATCAACATCAATATATCAAGATGATATAAAAGTAAAAACTAGGGGTCCATTCAGCTATTGGAAGCCCGTAACCCAAACATAATCGACCCAGGAGGTCTAAAATTACTAGCATAGAGTCTCACATAATCCACTTCCAAACACAGAGTAATCAAAACTATTAACAAGAGGGCATGCCCTTGGCATGCTCTGAACACCAATACATAAATAAGGTGGATGTGGTCAAACAGATACTCTCATTTAGATAACTGAGTGAGATAAATCAACAGAATCAAAGATAAAAGAATCCGATTATACACTTTATTCTCCTCAAATGATAAAGGAATGAAACAATGGGATCAAATGATAGGATCCAATAAAATGTGGTGAACAACCACTGCACCAGAATGGCCGATTTGTCACTGCTCTGGGAGGTGACAAAGGGCCTTTGTCACTGCTCTAGACCGTGACAATTCCGGGGGTGACAAAAAATATTTGTCACTGCTATGAGCAGCGACAATTTCGTTTGTCACTGCCCATTTGAGGACCCCTTAAAGGGTTAATTTCCTTCCCTTTGTCACCGCAATAAACCGTGACAATAATTTTAAATTTGTCACCGCTATAAACCGTGACAATAATTTTAAATTTGTCACTGCTCTTTGCTGTGACAATGTTGGTGACAATAGTTTTAATTTTGTCACTGTTATTAGTGGTGATAATATTAGTGACAATAATTTTAATTTTGTCACTGCTCTATGTGGTGACAAAGTTGATGACAAATGTTGGCTTTATGATTTTGTCATCTAGTCTAACTGCGACAAATATCAGTGACAATTTATTTGAAAGACTTTTTTTTTTTAAATGAGTCTTTTTTTTTTTGTGTACCTGTACAATTGCATTCCAAAAAACACCATTTCAAATTGGGGGAAAAAAACACAATCTATTTAAATTCAAAAAAAGATTACAACAAATTATGGTCTTCCTCCAGGTCTTTTTTGGCTTAGAAGAACCAATTAAAACATTAGAGAACTAATACTTGAGAAAGGAAGTTTACTGCCAAATATCCTAGAATGTAAGGCGAGTCTCAAGAACAAGTATATACAAATCACTGAATGATCAACATTGATCAAAATCTCAAACCTAATAAACATGCTAACAATTGAATTCAAGGGCTTTAAATCTCATTCAAGAACAATTTAGAACTTCTCAACTTTATATCCATGGAATTTGAGTGTCCCTGGAAAATAGAAAATAGAAAGTAGTATGTGAGTCACTTCCCTTCCCCTTTTCTATTGTTCCTACTAAGATGTAGACATTTTAGTTTGTAATGTTAATTGAGTATTGAGGAAAACACTACAGGAAAACACTACATAATGACAAATTAAAAAGAGATTCACAAATTTCAACTCAGATAAAAGCTACCTTCAGCTGGGAACTTTGGGATGATTCAACTAAAAGAGCTTGCATCAATTCTTCTTTGTCCAATGCTAACTGCAACCATATAAAAGTATAGAACTTCAAAAAAAAAATCACAGTACATTATGAGAAAGAAGAACTATTTGGGAACTATATAGGGGTTGTTTGGGAACTATTTAGGGGCTGTTTGGGGGCTATTTAGGGGCTGTTTACGGACCCATTTGGGGCTAGTAGTGTATACATACACATTCTGTGGGAAGGAAAAGGGAATATCAAAGCAAAAATGTGTTCTAGTAATTAGAGCAAAATAAACAAATACAGAACATGTTCCAGGAATACTGTGCAAAAAAGGGCCTTGGATTTGGCTTTGAAATTGAATGGAGGACCTCTAAAAAAATAATGTTGAACATAAGTATCTTGAGGTAAAATTTGTATGACAACAAACAAACTTAGCGCATAAACAATATGCCTCGATAAAATAGCATATAGCTAGTAACTCCGGTGCCTGCATGAATGACAACAAATTTAGTGAGGACTCATATATTGAAAGATGTAAAACACTAGTCAAAAGTAGATAGTAATATACAACCATTGTTATCTGTTTACTTATTAGACTAAATAACAATGCTCAAGAAAAACTAGCAGCCAAGATGAAGTTGCTCACTGGAGCCATATGTATTCGCACTTGCATGAGAGTGAGAGAGAGAGAGAGAGAGAGAGAGAGAGAGAGAGAGAGAGAGAGAGAGAGAAGGCTACTTGCAATTTAAATCATCGGCAAACGACAAGCCAAGCAATCCTTATCATCTAGGACACGTTCCAATACAAAACTTGACTTCTCTAAATTTAATATGTTCACCTCTATGAGCTGTAGATAAAATTATTCACACCTTAATCTCATTGTCAACTTCAAGTCTCTCAGAGGCAATGACAGGTCCACTATCTAGAGCACGGACAGTGACTGCTAATGAAGAGTCGGTTGGACATGCTCAGCATCTAAAGCACAAAGAGTGAATGTAAAGAAGAGTTGAGTATGGTGTAACCTAGAATAAATGCACCATGTAAGTCTACATAAAGAAGACACTGCACCACTTGGTTTTTCTTGCAAGGATGAGTGCAAGTGCATTCACATAAGAAGTTGCTTCATGTAGCCAACATTTTTAAGAAGTTGCTTCATGTAGCCATTCCACATTTCATGCATTGGCTTGAAGGTATCAAAATTGCAACAGAAAATATTTCAGAAATGAAAGCATATTTTTGTGTTCAGGTAGCAATTCCCATTCATAAGATGAGTGCAAGTACTTTCAGAAATATATTTGAGGGAAGAATGTAACATGTGTTGTTTGTAATATACCTATCAAGACTCCACTGGTAACGTGTGTTGTTTGGCCCTTTCTAAATTTAAAACTTCTCAAATCGTTCCACATGCAACGGGGCTGTTGGGGGATATTTTCAACTCTATTTAGGGGTTGAAATTTCAGCAAAACAATAACTTGAATTTCAGTAAACATGCATTACAGCAAAGAAGGGGTTGTTTGGGGCTGAAAATTCAGCAAAACAGGGGCTATTTTAAGCTATAAATTTGGGGCTGAAAATTTCAGCAATACAGGGCCTGTAGGGAGCTGTTTTCAGCTCTATATTGGGGATGTTTTTAGCTCTATATAGGGGCTGACAAATTCAGTAGAGAAGAGAGAGAGAGAGAGAGAGAGAGAGAGAGAGAGAGAGAGAGAGAGAGAGAGAGAGAGAGAGAGAGAGAGAGAGAGAGAGCATCAAATACATGTAATGCTTCACAAGAACTTAATTGGTATAAAACAAGGAAAACTTGCATGAAGTGAAGATTTGGATCATACAAGTATTAAAATGTTCCTTAAAAATGGAAATGGAAATGGAAAATATAAAATGAGAAAAAAAAATCATTGTGTCCCAAGATTAAATTTTTCATTCAACATAGAAGACAAAAAAGAGTACACATGTAAGGAGAATGATGAGCCCATCTGCATACCCAGGAAATAGATTTGCTAAGAATTGAAAAAACTTTGTATTAGCCAGAATACTGTGGGGTACATGAGGCTTTATCTAGTTACTAGTTAGATCCCATTTGGTATTGTTGTGAGAATAAGAGATTTTTTCTTTAATTAACAAATTTTTGAAAAGGCTACACGTTGCTGCTTCTGAAATCTGAATTAAGCTGAATTAAGATGTAATTTAGCTTCAAAGTGGAATAAGCTTTTAAAAAAGTTGTGAAGAAGTTTTTGCCAAAGGGACACAAATCTCTCAACAATCCCAAATAAGTTATTTTTGGTTCAAAATAAGCTAATCCAAATGGGTTCTTAAAGCTATAACCTACATGTATGAGTATATAGAAACCATTGATCAGAAGAAAAAAAAAAAGAGAGAGAAGGAAATAAAGAAAGACACATGGACACTAACCACGTTGTTTTCACTCCAAGAATTGTGATTTAACACAAAGCGAGTCACCATGTTCTTTTAATAAAAGAAAATAGAAGCTGTTCAATTCACTCATCTTAGACTCTTAGTGGCTGTTTTGAAATGGAAACAAAAAGTAGTGTGCATGTAACCCAGATTGTGTATTCCTAGCATGTAAAAAAAAAAAAGAGCAGTTTTTTTTTATTTTATACAATAAGGTACAATAGGTTTGCTAACTTTCTATTTATAAGTTAAAATCTCCAAGTAATTAAAAATCTCCAAGCAATTAACTTCGTAACCAAGAAGCTAACCTCTTGGATGACCTTCCCTGCAATTGCCTTGGCTTTTGCAATGTCATCAAGTCCACTATAAATCACAATTAAGTCCGTATCACCATAAATCACCTGCCAGATACAAGCGAAAAATCATGGTTTGGTAGCGAAAATGTTTTAAAGACTCAACTGAAAAAAAAGGAAGGCAAACACTAGAAAACACGTTTACAAACGAATCCGTGTACAAAAAATAACCTCTAAGTTCATATTACTCTGAACAAGATCAATAGTGGGGATATTACAAGTGAAACTACTTAAGAAATCAGAATAGTGATTTTGATGTTCGAATAATTAGGTCCTTTTGGAGTTAAAGACCATTCGACGTCTCAGTTTTGTTGTAGATCGTGAGATCATAGATATTTAGCAATATGTTCACCATTTTGCCTTGTTCTCATCTTCCAGAGATTGTTTGGGCAGATTTAAGTTGCCATTTTGATTTCTGTTTACTGCAATTTCAGTCAACTACGGCTTTAGCATTTCCTTTCACGTTCATCTGTGTACAGTGTATACCGTCTTTAGAAATGTGTTTCAATCTTCCGCAATCCAACCTTTTTTAAGTTTCAGTCCTCCGCTTCCATTTTTGGTAGTTGTGGCAAGGGCTCCCAATTCCTTCATTTCTATACTTCTCTATTTGCTCCATTATTCTGCTACACATGTGCCCTCTCACAAACTTCCTGAATTTTTATTTATTTATTATTAATTAAGCATATAGCTTGAGATTATCCAGTCTGACTTTGTGATTAGAAAATCATGAATTAGCTATGACATTTCAATATCGTGAAAATCCTTAGATATCCCCCGTGATTAGGAGTGACATTGCTTTCTTCTTTCTTTCTTTCTTTCGTTCTTTATCACCCTTTTTTTCTTTTGCCAGGACAACATTTTATGAACAATTTGGTGAAGTTCCTGAAATCTGGATAGGCAATTAGTATTAATTTGGTCATTGGTCCCCAAGGCATCCAAACATACTGGCTTTGCATGAAATTTGGAATTGGAGAAACCAAGGCATCCAAACATACTGCGGATGGAATTTTGCCAAGGAGAAATTGCGAAAAAAGGAAAAAGAAAAAAGGGTTGAAAAACTTAAGAGCAGCAAACAAGAGCTAAACCTGAGGGGATAAAGCACAAATTAAAATTGGGAGTTACCAAGTATACCCACCAAATTTCTCACTGCACCCATGTGTGCAATAGGAGACGCTGCATGTACTCCCCAATGCATAACATGGGTGTAGAGAGAAATTGTGTGGGTATATTTAGCAGCTCTCTAAAAATATACAGATGGATAAAAGCACCAGCTCTAAACACTAACTTGTTTGCAGTAAGGTTCAATGCTTGCTGTTGTATGTCAAGTTGCTGGGCCTTGAGCCCATATGTTGTCTTTAGCCATGACTTAACCATTCTCCTTCGCTCAACCAAAATTTTCAGCAACTACAGAAAATATGTCAATATTTAATGAATAAGCTTAAGCATTCTTGATTCCTAAAACAAAAGAGGTACCATACCAAAGGTTTGACTGCTAGAACAAAATATAAGCATATTTAGCACCTCATATTATTAGGAAACTTGCTTATAACTCCTTATTCCCTACACAATCAATTGCTAATAACTCCAACAAAACACTAGAACACTCAATCAAGTATGAAGCAAAAGAAAGGAAAGTAAGGAGATTGGAGAAGGGTCAATTTCTAATAACATATTGTTCCCCCTTTCATATGAGATAGAGAAAAAATCGTATCCCAAATTATCTGGGTTTCATTTTACTTTCTTCAAAAATCTAAAATCTTGAATCTCTAATGTCTTTTTCATAGTCAATATAGATATATATATGCAGAGTTTAACTACCAATGGACTGGTGTTTTGGCACTTTTAATGTTTGGGTTCAGCCTCAACCAAAACCATAAACATGGTGAATATAAATCTAGAAGCTTCCAATAGAGTAAAGAAATATCTCTTTATGTGTCTCTTTGATCTTTGTTACCCAGAATGTTCCATATTTCATATACTATTTCTTAGCATTGAACAAGATAGATCAAAACTACATTACTACAAAGTAACTTTTGATATTAAAAAAAATTAATGAAAAACCTGGACTCATTAATTTACCGAATTTGATCAGGCTAGACAAGTGTCAACTCCTTTTTATGAGTAAAGAGGCAATGTTGAGTCGATGATCGGTGAAACTTGGTCATGTCATAGTTCACTATTATAATGGAGTTTGTAACACTTCAAATTTAAGGAGAATAAATTTACATATATTACACAATTAACAATTGATAGAAACAAGGAGATCATAATTGACAACAAAATTAACCTATGGACACAAACCATATTACAATGTTGAAATTTTGAGCACTAAACAGCCAAAACAACAAGATTGTGTATGTGTGTGCGTGTGTGCGTATAAATATTGAGGCAATTAGTACCCAGACAACCTAAAAACTTAAGGTTGAGGACATAAGTGACCATAGGCAGCACAGAAATTTCAATACTTAACTAATCTTGTCGAAGCAACTTGCTTATTCACAAAGCTTGCTTAGTTGAAATACACATCAAAAACTAAAGATTGCAAAAACTTAAGCTTGCTGATTTTTTTTTAAATAGCACACAAAATGAAACTTTTCTCCTTGTTTTCCTTTCGTCTCTCATTTTCTTCTCTAAATTCCACAAACCAAACAAAGCTTAGCTGATTCCCACATGCCCTGCTTCTAATATTTACATTAGGCTAGTCCTTTCCACTTCCCTTGCTAATGAATACTACCCAAACGGAGAGTTGCGCAAACAAAACAACCTTTTTAGAAGTCAAACATTGGAGATCAGTGATACAACCCTCAAAAAGGAATAAATATTTACCTCTTGGTCTGAGTACATTGACAGAAGAAGTCGAGTTTCGATACTTGTCTTCTACAAGTTTCTGAACTTGGTCTGAGCATATTTTCAACTTCACAACAAGTATTTACAAACATATACAATGTTAAAAGAGATAAACAACCTTATCAAAGAATCAACCAAGCTCTGAATTGAAAAAACATAGTAGTGAGACATGCGTGAAGGGTACCTTGGCAGAGTCCATGTCATATCTCTTGGCAACCTCTCTAATTGCTTTCTGTACACCTAGATTTCTCTTCTCCCTCAATATCTATATCAAATACCAATTCAAAAGTTGCACCCCAAAAAAAAAAAAAAAAGCCTGAACTATTTATAATCAGGATCTATGACATATCTAAAAAGTATGAAACTTCTTGTGAAATTTAAACAAATACCCACAAATTGAATTAGGAGCCCTACATCGAAAACTCAAATACTCACCCGACTGAGAATATGAAACACTTAGAAGCCCTAAATCAATTACTCCTACACGAATTTGAGGGGAAAATAGAAGCATAAAGTGAATCTGGGGACCTAAACATAGAAACATATGTAAAAAAAAAACAGAAAATATTTTAATAATTTGAATTGCAGTTTGAAACAAATGGACACCAATCTAGGGCACGAAAAATAAAAGTATACAAGAATGAAAACCTAACCTGATTTCTAGGGCACAGATCGGCACACATCTTGACAGAGAGAAACAAATAGAAATGCAACTTTCAAAAGGAACCACAGAGAGAGAGAGAGAGAGAGAGAGCGAGAGAGAGAGAGAGAGAGAGAGGAAGTGGTGGTGGAGGCAGCTACCTGGAGATGGCGTCGCGACCGTGTTGCATGGTGATGGCAGCGGCGGCTTGGAGAGAAGAGAAAAAAGGAGAATGAATCCACTTCAGTGGTGGAGGGAGAGAGAGGAAGTGGATGGGTTAGTGGTGGAAGGAGATGGTAGACGGCGGGGGGGACGGGGGAATGGTTTCTGCCCCTCTCTTTCTTCCTTTTTCTCCGTATTCTCTCTTCTCTGGTGATTTAGAATTTAGGGAAATATTTGGAGGGAGTCAGGAGGGGGGAAATATTTGGAGGGGGGAGCAACAGTGTTTGGTTTAGGAGCCCACATTTGTCACTGTCTTCGACAGTGACAATTTAATTAAGCAGTGACTAAGTCTTACTTTTGTCACCAATTCTCTTTGACACTGTCACAAACAGTGACAAAATTGTCACTGTTAATAGCAGTGACAAAGCTAGCGAAAATAAGGGTGACGAATCTGCTATTTTGGTGTAGTGAACCCACGATAACCGATTAGATAATCACAAGGGATTAATAATAGAATCCGGTGAAAATAATAGACGTCAACTTGTCTACTAATCCAAGCAATGGAAAAACTCTCAAGTCATGAAATGAAGGCAAATTATCTCATAACCTCAATAACACAATCGGCACCTTATTGACCAAGGAATAAGGTTAACGCAAAGGAACATATCGAGAAGATGGGAAGCAACACTGACCTTAAAAAATTATGCATATTCGAGTCCAGCACGATAACTAAATCGGAGAAGTCAACTAAGTAGACTTGCCAAAAAAATCGGCTTGAGGAACAACATGGATATAAGTAAGTCCAAACAATAGGGCTCTCAAGTTATGAAATAAAATGAACCATTTCATAACCTCAATAACTCAACCAATTTCTTACTGATCAAAGAGTAAGGTTAACACAAAGCAACATCCCAAGAAAGATAGGGAACAACACAAATTAGCAAAAGTACGTACGTTCAAGTTCAACGCAATAATAAGGTCAAAGAACCCAACTAAACAAACTTGTCAAATAAAATCGACTCAAGGAATGGCATGGGATACACATAAATCTGAACAATGTAGGACTCTCAAGTTATGAAACAAGAATTAATTATTTCATAAATTCAACAATTCAGTTGGCATCTCATCTACTAGGGAGTAAGGCTACCATGGAGGTAATTCAGAAAAGAATAAAGAACAACACTTACTTGTAGAGAGTACAATACTCTCGAGTTCGATACGATAATAAAAAAAATATCGAAGAACTCAACTAAACAAATGTATGGAGTTTAAATCAATTTCAAGCATAATAAGTCCAAAGGATGGACATCACGATTCCAAAGATGGCGAAAGGGAGTACTCAAATAAGATGCAAGGGTGAGATATATTAGAAACAAGAAGACATGAGTTCATCTAGAAATTTTTTATTTTTTTTTTCAAAAGATGTGATAGGGGTGCCCCTTCCAAGAAGGCTAAGAATAATTGGGGCAAAAATGCCTTTTTGAGAATCGAAGATTACAAGGATCAATCAATAGGTCTAATTCAAGTAAGTATTACAAAGTGCGGAACTATACTCGCACACAAGAAAGACAACACGGAAACATATAGTGTTTCTCAAAATGAAGTCGAATGTTAACCAAAAAATGTCAACTGTGAATTTCTAGTAGGGACCGATAATCAATTCAAGGAAATGATCCTACTAACTCAACAATAACATACCCATCAAAACGGTCTAGGCATTTCAACATAGAATAGTGAAAGAAGATTCACGAAACAAAGACGCATATATTTCTCAAGAAAAGTGACTATCACTTGAATCTACAAGAATTTACTAGTGTAGAAAAAAAAAATTATCATTAAGCAAAGAAATTGATAGGCTCGAATAATCTATCACAAGGTAAGAATGTTGAATCATTATTCAATAGACTCGAATGATTTCCACGAGAATAAGAATGTTTAATCGTTAATCAACGAATTATACAATAAAAATGACCGTAGTCTACTCAAGGGATTTATGTAATTCTTTTAACGAACAAGAGATTAAAGAAAACTCCAAGAATCGACAATACAATGATGAATAAGGGAGGAAATACCTCACAACATCAAATAAGTTACAAGTAGTCAATATGAATACATAGATTGCAAGTAACTACACAAGGCTGTCAATATTATGCCATATATCACTTTAACTTTATTTATCCACCCAATTAAGCATCATGCAAAGAGCAAATCAATTATCATGTTACATCAATGTAAACATATAGAGCATATGCACGTAAGCATATAAACACAAAATCCCGGAGGCGCGTAACATCTAAACATGCTCGACTAAGAACTTTCAATTTAAAGTAAGCGATGACATAACTCATCATGTATAATTGTAAAGCAATCCAACGAACACATGTACCCATAAGATAACATAGATACAAGGTATAGAGAAATGTGGTCATTTAAGCATATAAGCATGTTAGCATATAATGGCGTAGGTAAGTAAACATACTCACTTGATCAATATCTCAATTTCAAATGAGAATTTCAAATTTAGTCGATCACTTATGATCACAATTTAAACAACTAGTTAAAGCCATGCATAAGCCCAATAAAACTCCCAAAGTTCCAAAGTATTCGAACCCGGTTAGCTCTGATACCACTCTGTCACGCCCCAAAATCCACGACACGTGGACGGGTCAAACAGTCAAAGAAAAAGGTTAAAGAATAAGAAAGATCCCACGTGGACCAATCAAGAGGTGCGAAAATAACAAAAGAATCCTACATGGATTCCAATAATAGTCAACAAGTCAACGACTGACCTCACATTGCCCAAACGAGTCAAAAAGGGGCAATGAACACAGTTTAGTTTAGAAACATTTTTAAGAACAAACGAAATTAAATCGTAACTGGTTTAAGGACTTGAAATTCATTTGAAGCTCTTTTACGAAAAAGATTAGTTTTAAAGAAATAGACTTAAATAAAAAAAATGAAAAATAAATAACAAATAAAAATGAAATCCGTTGGAACCAAATTCTAGCACTTGTAAGGCAGTTTTGGCTGTCCAAAACATTTGCAAGGGCAAACAAAATGAAATTTTAAGGACAAGGGTTAGAATCAATTTCCAACAAAACCAAGCCTAAAGCAAATGCAAAGAGGCTATAACCTAAGACTTTTTAAGTAAAAACAAGCTTTCTCAACACGTCAGAACCAACACTAAAGTCGCACACAAGTTCCCCAAAATGATATAACCATAAACACCCAAAATTCAATAGAGTCCTTGTGTAATTCAAATTCTATATAAACATCAAAGTTCTTCAAGTCTTTAAATGAGTTCCAAAACGAGGACTCTACTAACAAGCCAAGAGATATAAAGGGGCTAACATGTGCCCGAAAGAAGTATCAAATAAATTGAACTACAAGATTCACATCTATTCAATTTCTTTTTAAACAAAGCTAGAAGTTTGAAACATTTTAAAAAAAAATAATTAAGATTCTTCTTGAAATAAATCTTCAAAGTACGACTTCACTCGTCGAGTAACTCTTGGATTTTGCCCCAACTTGATAAAAACCTGAAAAATGGTTTTATAGATTCATTAAGCACGACGGCTTAGTAGAAAACATTATAAATATACAAGATGGATCCCATAACCAAAAATGAGATGTGGTGCCATGAATGTTGCCTAAGCAATGCAACTAATGAGCCCTGGGGCTATGCACACATGTTCACTCGCCTCGTTACCGGACTGTAAGCCACCCCCCACTGGGAATGTAGCATACCAACTTTCCGATAGCTAGTCGAATATAAGTTGGAGTTTGGCACGTTCTTAGGTACGTCCACCCTGTCTCACAAACACAACCCACATCCGGATTTTTCTTATCCACTTTTATCCCCCTCTATCGGGGTCGGATTCACTTTTACCCCCTCTTAGGGATTTCTCAAATATCACCCATGCTAATACTATGAGGCGTGCCCACTTGGAAACAATGCACATGAATTCTATGATTCGAATGCAAGTGTCATATATCAAGAATGTAATCAATAATTTCATTAAACATTGGCAACAATTAAACTTCCACAATAGTCAAGGTAAGCATAAGTACCACCATTTAGAGTATTTATACTTACACCTAGTCATGCTTTCAACTTAGCAATAAGATTTAATTTATATGGACAACTTAGCTATCAATTAACAACTAAGCAAATAAGCACATAATCTCCTTTGAGCATCTAGTCAATTAAATAACAACTAGACATGTAAGTCACATGAACATGCATATTAGGGGAGAGTCATAGTAAATCCATAAATTTGCTAACCCTAGCCATAAATCACAAATCAATTAAAGAGATAGGATTTCATATGTATATAAATAATGTAATCTACCTTTGATTTAGGTGAAGAAAAGCACAAGAGGAGAAGAATCCAAGGAGGAAATAAGAAAGCCCCAAGTTGTAGAGCTCCAAGAAATGGCATGGCAAGACCCCTTTCTTTGCCCTGGCCCAAACCTTGTGTTAGAGACCACCAATGGAGGAAATGAAGACACCACTAGATAGCCCTAGATGAGATGATCATCTTTGCTACTAATAGTCTAGCTCCAAAAATGAATTTTAGAAACCTAAATGGAAGCTTGAAATGTTAGTAACCATGGGGGTTTTTGTCTCCCAAACCAAAGAGAGAGATGAAGAGAGAGAGAGAGAGAAAGAGTAAAGATAATGAAAGAAAAAGAAAAAGAAATGAGAGGGAGATGGATACATCCGGATTGTTAAGGGAGGGGGAAGAGAGAGAGTAAAAACAAAGCTTCCAAGAGAAGCTTGGGAGTTGTTGTGGTGGGTCCCACTCTTGTCCCCTACACACACAAAAACAAATATGTAACATATATGTACACACACATATGCCAAAACAATTACCAAAGTGGTACCCCAGGACCAAAAGTTAGGCATTAAAATGTACAGGTCCAAATTGGGTCAGAACATTGACCACCAAATTACCACAATACCCTTAATTAAAATTTCAAAACATTACAATAATCAAGAGTATTTTGGATCGATTCTTGTCTTAGATTTTTCCTTATGCTTATTGAATTCAATATTCTTTGATTTCTGTGATTGATAAGAGTATTTACATACAATAGTGCTTATATGATTGCGATGTTTACATCTTTTATAATTCATGCTTAGGAAAGATGAGTTATGCTACACCCAAGTTATAGGTAGATAATTCATGTGAACCGAAGATGAGTTATGCTTAGATTAAACTAGCGATATCCTCTTTTTGATACTATTGGGCTTGCAGCTACGATAGATCGTGACTATCTAATCATGGAACTTGAAATAGAACGTCTAGACCCCCGATGCATAATTAGTGGTGGATTTGTAATCCTAGATCTCATCCACTCATACTTAAAACAATCTTAAATTTTGCATACTAGTTTACTTAGATTCAATTTTGGAATTTATTTTCATAATTTCATAGTTTACTTTATAGTTTAATTCGTAGTAGTAATTAAATTATCAACCAATCAAAATTCCGTTTTTCAATAACTAAATAGATTTAGGTTTTCTAAATTAAAGGACAAAAATAAACAATCTCTGTGGGTTTGACCTTTACTTCCACACTATAAATCTGTAGAAAGTAAAGCATACTTTTCATCTTGATTTTGACGAGATCACTAGGTTATAAGGATGGTTACCTCAGAGAGAGAGAGAGAGAGAGAGAGAGAGAGAGAGAGAGAGAGACGAGATCAAATACATGATCGGAGATTTTACTGGAAAAGAAGAAAGGAATTGGTGTGGCTGAGAGGAATGGAGTCAATTTCTTAGAGTAAAGAAGCATCGATATGTACAAGTTACGATCAATTTAGTGTGTGTGTGTGTATGTGTGTGTGTGAGAGAGAGAGAGAGAGAGAGAGAGAGAGAGAGAGAGAGAGAGTGAGAGAGAGATCATTACCTCAATTTGTCCAGGAGGCGCCGACGACGTGGTAGTGAGGCACCGGTGACGTGGTGATCATGCGCCATGAGAGAGAGAAAGAGAGATCATTACCTCAATCTGCCCAGGAGGCGCCGGCGACGTGGTGGTGAGGCACCGACGACGTGGTGATTAGGCGCCGTGGGGTATGGCGTCGCCAAGGGTTTTCTCCCTTTTTTGTTTTCCTCTTTTTTTTCGATGTGAGTTTTGAACAGATACCATCTTTTCAGTCTTTTGCCAAGGGCGGCTTCACACGGTCAACATTTTTATTTTTATTTGGCACGTTTTTTTTAATGTGTACATTTGGCACTGTTTGAAACCATGCCAGATTTGGCAAGGTTTATAACCGAGCCATGTTGGCCTAAAGCTGTTCCAGATTTTGGCACGGTTTTAAGTAGTGCCAGATGAAAAAATGCGAAACGTGCCAGTTTGGCATTTTTGGAGTAGTGCAAGCCCACTAAAGAAAAGACACACAGATTTCTATGTGGTTCGGCCAAACACCTGCCTACATCCACACCCGAGAGATCCATTCTTTCACTATTGAGTAAAACATGATACAAGTTACCTGGATTAAATCCCATAACCCAAATACAAGAACCTTGTACACTCCCTACTCAATATCCCAAAGAACCTGACACAATTAATCACTGTAACATAGAGAAATCACAGAGACAAAGAAATACCCTCTCTACCTCACATCCCTATAACATTGTGAACACCCCTCCACAGAAAACCCTAATGATTAATATCTCTCTGACCCTAGACCATGCACTCTCATGAGAGGAGACCCCCAACTTGGTACACTAAAGGCTTCCTAAATTCTGATACAATTTCTCTATATATATAGAGTTTATGACCCATTGCTTATTAGACAAGTAATACAACTCTATCAAGGAAACCAAATTACAATAGTAATCTAGCCAAATCACAATCCCTAAATTAATGGGATTATCCCACATGTGATATATATCCCAACAATCACCCCCTTTATCACTTGTGGGGAAATGTCCAATCAATCTATCACATATGATCAGTACCCCCTCAACCGGAGCACTCACAAAGTCGACCACGTTGCAGCCATTTACCATTGACCGTCCTCTATACCAGTGTGCACACACCGAATCAATATGATCTCAACACCTCCGATTCGTCAAATTGCGGCCAATACATGTGCAACTGCACCGAGTTAATTATACACATTAACTCCACCAGAAAAGAGCCTCGATACCTTCTTCTCCCCAAACAGGATTTCCCCTCACCATCGTCTGAACCGTGAATAAACCATCCACGCATTCACTTATATAAGAAATTTTCATCGAGGACTTAGGAGTCTCCACTCAACCAACCAGACGACATAAACCATCCATACTTCTCTTAATCGCCGCATTTGATTTTAGTAAAAATATTAGATTCCTCTACATCTTTGGGATCAATATCACACCACCCAAATAGCGAGCCTGGTCCAAAAATATTTGATCAACGTTCCTACGTGCAGTATCCTAACAATTACCTCTGTCGAATAATTGCGCTTGTGTCTGCCCCCGTCTTCTTGGAACCCATCAAATCATTTTCTCCAGAAGCACATACTTACCGTACCCGGAATCTAATAACCTGAGAGAAATGCCCATATGAGTGGAATGTGAGAACCTCTCCACCATACGCAACCTGCTACAATCACAGTAACATCAAAATTATTTTTCGGTCCTAGATCCCGACCTGGTGCAATATATATAGGATCTATCACCAAGAAAAATAAATTCCAATTCGTGCAAGATTTCATAAATCCACACCAACAGATGAATATGCAAGACCCAAAAACCTTAGGAACCATCTTTGACCCAAATTCCAAGCAACCTAGCTTATCCCCACAAGCTCCTTGAAATTCCAACCAATCATGATTCAAGTTTCGCTACACCATGCCACATGGAATAATTTACCATGATAAACTTCAAAAAACAAATCTGAAGCGTATCATTCATGGGACCACAACCATGATCACCGTCACCATGCTACTGACATGTTCACCTGTTCGTTCTTTTTTTTCCCTTTATCTTGTGTTATCTTTAATAACCGTGCTGCTATTACATTGATGCCGCCGTACGCCTTTGCCCACCATGATCTCACCAACCATGGCTCGGATACCATTTGTTGAGAATTTAAAGCATGGAACCAAATTTCCCCAATAAACACACAGAAACACACAAATAATAATAAACAAGCACACAAAAGAAAAGACACACAGATTTCTATGTGGTTCGGGCAAACACCTGCCTATGTCCACACCTGAGAGATCCATTCTTTCACTACTGAGTAAAACATGATACAAGTTACATGGATTAAATCCCATAACCCATATACAAGAACCTTGTACAGTCCCCACTCAATATCCCAATCAACCTGACACAATTAATCATTGTAACATAGAGAGATCATAGAGACAAAGAAATACCCTCTTTACCTCACATCCCTATAACGTTGTGAACACCCTTCACTGAAAACCCCAATGATTAATATCTCTCTCTCACCCTAGACCATGCACCCCCATGAGGGAAGACCCCCAACTTGGTACACCAAAGGCTCCCTAAATTCCTATACAACATCCCTATATAGAGAGTTTATGACCCATTAGTTATTAGACAAGTAATATAACTCTATCAAGAAAACCAAATTACAATAGGAATCTAGCCAAATCACAATCCCTAAATTAATGTGATTATCCCACATGTGATATATATCCCAACAGTTCTTACCTTCAGAGATGGTAGTAAAACTTTAATATAACCGTTATTTTGATGACATGATATAACAAGCTAATAAAATGTAGTTACATAAAACTTATGTCAACTCTAAATTCGAGGAAGACATACCTCCTGCCAGCATCAAGTCATATGTATTAGTAAGGAGTTACGGATGGGTTGGTAACATCATTACACTGACTTTTTTATCCAGTCATAGGGGCCCTCAATAATAAGTTTGGGGAGATAAAGTAACTAAAGTTCATGTATGTGTTTAAACAAGAGCCCAATAGGTCTTTTCATAACCTTTTGGCCAAAAATGCAACTACTAACTATAAAACACACTACCTTCAGTTCTACAAACACGTTTATAATGATATTTGATGTTTTGGACAAATAAAAATTAAATGTATCAAATAACATCTATGTTGACTATGAAATTGAGAAAAAAAAAGTTCTAAGACAGAGGTATGTTCACAGGTAAATTTTTATTTTTTTGCATGAATCTAACAAATATAGACTCCCCTTGCTTGGCATCCATAGATGAGTAGGTATGAAATATTCATATATATATTTATACACACACACACACACACACATAGATGAAATAAATAATCACCAAAATCATCCAAAAAATGAGAAAATTATGGCTATTTAAAGTGGATATTTTTCAAATAGAGAAATATGTGTTTATAGATTTTGACAGATAAAATCCCTAAACCATTAAAATTCCAATTGAGATTTTTTTGCAAAATTGGCAAGTCCAATGCATCGATCTTGAAAAAAAAACACATGTAATAAGAAGAAATTAAAATCACCCATAAAAGCTCAAAAATGAGAAAGTTTTAGCCTTTTAAAATGGACTATTTCAATTGTTTCAGAATTTGATAGACAAAATTTTTGAAACAAAATAAATAAATTATAAACAACTCGAATTAAAGGATTTTTTTGGATCAAATTAAAGCTCAAAATAAGATGTTTGAATAGATTTTGAAAAAAAAAACCATGAAAGAAAAAAATTCACCCTAAAAGGCCAAAATATGAGAAAGTTATGACTGTCTAAGTGGACCTTTTCAAAAATATAATGTTATCAGTTTGTATATGGTCGTTTAATGTTGACTTTTCCATAGAGATAATATTACGGGTTTGTATCGGATTTTGAAAGTTAAAATCCATGAATTAAAACAAGGTTCTTTAGATTTCAGTCCTTTATTATAGCATTTTCTAGAAATTGATCCATTCTATAAGTCAACTTAGAAATTAGTCCCTCACCTATTTTGATGACTAAAATACCCTCACTCCCACAAATCAGGGTTTTTAAATTCAAAACCCATATAACTATATATAATTAGGATTTTGAAATTCAAAACCCATAAAATACACACACACACATATATATATATATATATATCTTATAAAAATCTAAAAATTGACCAAATCAGTGAGAGAGATAAATAAATAATTAAATTTCTCACTGACCTGAGAAATTAAATATATTACGCTGAGAAATTCTCACCAAATCAAGAAGAGAGAAATATGGGTTTGAAGGGAAAATTTCTCACAAAAAAGAAAAGAAAAGAAAACCATTTCTCACTGATCATAAATGAGAAATTATAGTATATGTTATGGTGAGAAATTCTCACCAAATCAAGGAGAGAGAAATATGGATTTGATGAGAAAATTTCTCACCAAAAAAAAAAAAATTAAATTTCTCACTGACCATCGCTGGAAGAGTAATTAGAGCAATGGCAAAGGGAAAATTTGTCCCAAAAAAAAAAAAAAACACCATTTCTCACTGATCATAGATGAGAAATTATAGTATATGTTATGGTGAGAAATTCTCACCAAATCAAGGAGAGAGAAATATGGATTAAATTTCTCACTGACCATCGCTGTAAGAGTAATTAGAGCAATGGAAACGCCGTCAGTTTCTAACGGCGTTAGATCTGATTCTATCGAGGAGCCTCTGTTTGAGTTATGGTTTTGGGAACTCATTGCTGCATATATAGATGTATAATAACTGAAGTGTAATATATATTACACTACAAATGCATATAAACTGCGTGAGATATGGGTAAGGGGTTGGTTTTTCTCCATCTCTAAAACTGTAGAAGGTGGGGTGAGAGAGAGGTGACCTACATCTCCTAATATCTTTTCTAGATGTCTTCTTTTACATGGAGGAAACCCATGTGTCCACATGGGTTGTTGTGATCGATGAGATTACAGTCTGGACATAGAGATAAATATAGAGAGATCCAAGATTTAATGGGTAGTAAAGGAGAGGAGAGAGAGAGATCGTGAGATAAGAGAGAGAGAAGTAACTGCCTTTAATTATTGCCTCTCATTAATTTGAAATGCCTAATTTTAAGTTGATGATATATATATATATATATATGTATTTATCTAATGATGAAACAATCTTGTCCATAAAAAATATACAAATTTGGGGGAAAGGACTAATTCTTATATTTCTTAACAATTAAGGATGAATTTTAGAGTTTGAAAAGTCAAATACACTCAATCTTTTTTTGACCCATTATGAGGGACTAAATCTTATATTTCTATTAAAACAAAGCTTAAATTTTGGCTTCAAATTAGATGCTTTTGCAAAATTACAAGTCTAATAAGTAGATCTTAAAAAAAAATACATGAAATCAATAATCAATCCACCCAAAATAGATTAATTTACAATTTTAGAAGGAAAATTCCATGATACATCCCAATGTTTTGGACGTTTCACATTTTTTTAGTGGTTTTCGTGCCAAAAGTAACTTGGTCCAAAAATATTGTAACTTTAAAAACTGCTATGGTTTTAAAGGTTTTGAATGTAACTTACTTTCACATGAGTTACAATATGTTGAGATCTCTACTTGTAACATTTTGAGACTAAATTATTACATTTTTGTACCAAATTGGAATACATTGAAAACCAGTAGGATGCATCATAGAAGAATATCGCATTTAATAAGTTTTTGATGTCTCTTTCATCACGAGTATAGGGCATGTACGTAAGATAGAAACTGATTCTTCTGTCATATTTCAAGGCTGGCTTTTAGTATATTTTGTAAATTTCTATAGCTACATGAGATTAAATGTAACACCAGAATGAGCGGCTGAAAAATCTTAGGTGAAACATTGCCATTTTATACACGTGCATGGAAGTTTGAGGACGTGCATGGAAGTTTAAGGCTAACACATCTATATAATATCGCAGCTTAGCCTTATACCAGATAGCTCGTGTCAATTTTAAGACCCACATATTGTCTGCAACCGAGATAAATAAGTTAGGGGGATTCTGGATTTATTGAAAGAGAAAACAGAAAAGGAAAAGAAAAATAAGAATTTTTAAGACCACTTAGGCTTTGTTTGGTTGGCAAATTTATTGAAGAGAAAAGAAAATGGAAAGAAAAACTGGAAGAAAAACTAATTCTTTTGTGGTTTTTTCGAGTGAGGATTCTCGGCAGCTCTTGTACGGAGTCATTGGAGGCAGCACTCATGTGGCACTTGCAGGACCACAAATTTATTTATTTGGGTATTTTTTTCAAGATGCAAAAAAAAAAAAAAGAAAGGAGTGTAGTACTGCAATTGAGACATAGATGCTGCCCACAATGGCTGTCCCAAAAGTAACTTGGTCCTAACATGCTATAACTTTAAAAACTGCTATGCTTTTAAAGGTTTTTGGATATAACTTGTTTTCACGTGAGTTACAATATGTTGAGATCTCTACTTGTAACATTTTGAGATTAAATTATTACATTTTTGCACCAAATTAGAATACGTCGAAAATCATTGGAATGTATCATAGAAGTTCCAAGTTTAGAAACTGATTCTTCTTTCACATTTCATGGCCGGCTTTCTGTAGCATTCATAAATTTCTATGGCCACACGCAGTGGCGGACTCAGGATTTTGTGTTAGAGGGGGCAAGTTCTATACGTGGTTCCCTTGAGAAAATTTTTTTGGTCTATTTATACATTTTTTATGTGAGACGGAGAGTCGAATAAATAATTGTGTAAAGTCACAAATTTGGGGGGGGGGGGGGGGGGGGGAGGTACACTATGTAAAATGTTTTCAAATCTTTAAAATTCTATATCGACCCCTAAAATCTTCAAATATTTTGCAGAGGCCATGCCCCCCTCCCCCCCAAGTCTCTCTACACACTATCCACACATAGAATAGTAGGATATCGTGATTAAGGGTTGTACATGCACATATGCACTTAGTGCTCATGTTTGGATATTATGCTTGTATTATCCTAATCCTGATTAATTAGGAAGCTGCTATAAGGAATGCTATGCTATTCCGAGTAAGACCTTACACCTTCCTTATTTACTGCTTTCCTAGATCATCTAGAAGCAAGATTAGGTGGATAAAACCGATTTTGATTTCCTTACATGGTACTTGTGCTTAGAATTCCTATTTTTCTAGGGTTTAAATGTGGTTTGCACATTTACTTCGATTTTATTTCCTTTCGCATGCATAGGGAAGCGTAGTAATACGTTTTGTCCCTGAATTACTATTTTAGCATGTACAATGTGTGGTAAATGTACAGTCTTTTGCACGCTTTTCTTTTGTTAGTTGTTTATAACTTGAATTAGGAATGCATTAGTGTAAATGAAACGGTCTTCATAATGTCTAGCCAAACACCTTGAAAGTTGAGTAAAGGCCCATCTCACGATGGGATGAGATGGGGTGTTTTAGAATGATCTAGCTCCTTCCTCTCTTGTACCTTAACCCTTAACCGAGTTCTTTGGTGATGATGGGACAGTGCTCTCTATCCATTGGACTTGATAGATTTTGTTTTCTTGATTTCCTTTATCAAACCAATAAAGTGGCGACTCTATTAGTGAGGATCTCTCCGGATTTAGCCTTATGGGATGTATATGGATCATGGGCATCGATATTGCCTCGGGTTAGATATAAAGCCCCATGGAATCTGTTTGCACCACAAAATAATATTAAAAGTGGGTTCACCAAATCTGAGAAAGAACAACACATGAACTGTGTACGAAGGCAGACTGATGGAGAAAGTAGGCTAATTTAACATAATAATGCCATAATCAAGTACGCAAACCACATCAGTGGCAGGACAGTTATTGGCAGTTATGTTGAATTAAATAAATGACACGTGTGATACAAAGCTGTAATGATCATGGTCATGGATGAAGCCCATTATTCTAAGATCATGGAAATAGTGGACAGTTTCTCAATACATGAGGCAGTAGTTATCACTACTGTTACCTATTTAATGTAACGAAGAAATTAGTAGAAGGGATCCCAGAGATCAAGAAGACTTAGCATTTTTTCATACTCTGTCATGTATTTCCTTTATCTTTAACTGTCAGTTTACTAGGAGTAGCTTTGTACTTAGGCCACAATTAGAAGGCGAGATTACCACTTCTGGTTGTACTTTATTTTGTTCAATGGAATTCACGCTATGTTTTCCTTTAACTAGTCTCAGTTTTCTTCACATTCCAAGTCCTTGATCTTTGGTTAAGGCAACCTAAACCTATTTAGAGAAATCTTGTTCCTCCGTTTCTCTACTCGTCTGATTCGTCAAATTGCTCACTTCAAGAGGACATTTTTCTGGCACGCCCATACTTTAACACTTGCATATTTTTTTCCATACAATTTTTGGCAAACCCGGTGGAACATTTGTGAAGAATTGACCAGTTCATCATGCAACCAAAAAAGAATTTGACAAAAGATCAAGGGGTCACAGCGCTACCAGAAATGGATGTACCGACAATAGAAGAAAATGCTGAAGGGGAGGTTCATGGTAATAACAGTGATCAGTCTCATACTGATAGCCATGAATCACTTTAACAACAGCCTGAAAATGTTGGAACCACTACAAGTGGGCCAGACCAACAAGCTCTGAAGGAATATACATCAACAATGTGTTTCAATTTGGATAGTGCACAACATGATTGGCTTCAAGCCAACTCACAACAAAAATCTATAACTGTGACACCGTTCATAGACATGATGAAGAAGATGGGAGATCAGATTACTAAGAGTATTGACCGGCAGATGTCATACATGACAGAAAAATTTGGTTTAGCGTTATAGAAACCCAATTTTGACCACACTGATAGAATTTATGGTGGACAATGTCTTAGAGGATTCGATGATAAAAGTAACCCATGGAAGGTACTGGATTCCACACAATCGAAAGATCGAACTTTAGAAAGTGACTTCAAGCTCAGAAAAGCCCTTTTCTATGCATAAACCCCAGTTTTGTCAAAATCATCTCTCAGAATTCATATGCACTCAGGGTTGTATGAGCATGAAGTGTTCTAAACACAGTATTCTAGGTATCTAGATATTCAATGTTAAAGAAAAGTTCAAAATCGACGCACATTGAAAAGCGATTTTGAAAAAGACGTCATTTGATTTCAAAAAGACGATGAAAGTTCCGGAGGACTTCTGGACTTCAATTGGACTTCAATTTTCATTTCAAAATTCCGTAAAATATTTTTATACTAAAATTCAACTCGATAGCTTTCCAACGGTATGTAAACGGACGATTTCGGACACCAAAAAGCATTTTTATGAAAATCTGGAAAAGTAGTGCACCTAATATTTTAAATAGAGCTTGAGGGCAACCAAAGGAGGGGAAAAAGCAAGTGGCGGGTCCCACATAGGGGGTGGCAGGTCCCACCTAAGCCGCCACCCATATAGTGCCCTCCATCAAGCCTTTTGAGTTCCAGACCCTTCTTGAAGCCTCCCACTGCGAGGAAATTGCCTGGAAACTGCGTTTAGGCACCGAAATGGCCATTTTAACCCTTTTCTGCTCTCTGAAAATCCTGTTTTAATCCTATAACTTAAGAGTTAAGTTTTCAAAACTCTATATATAGATCCATGTGAGATCATCTTGAGATACTTGGAAGATCTAGAGAGCACTTAGAGCTTAGGTCATCTTGAAGAAGCTTTGAATACACTTGAAGATATACTTACTTTCAATTTAAGAGATTTCTAAAGAGAGAGAATTATGAATTGAAGTTTTATGAATTAATCTTAGGATAATTAGGTTACAATTGGACATCAATTTCCTCTATTAACTTCCATGGATGAGTGCTTGAAGAGTTTGAAGCCCACTTGAAGAAGAAGAATCTTCAAATCAACTTTGATCATATAATTGAGAATCCTCCAAGAGGTAAACATCAATATTCATCTCTAATTCCTATTTCTTATATATAGATCTATAAGACTTGTGTCTAGTTTAGTTTTGTTTTATTTTTTAGAACACTTATCTTCTTCCTCCCTTGTTCTTCACACACTCACATGACTAGATCCAAGTCTCTTTGATTTTATTGATAATCTATAATTAGAGATTGATTTTCACTTTGATTTTTAATTTTGATTTCATTTCTATTTAATTTAGATCCATGCATACATGATTATATATATGTATCTGTTTTGAATTCTACGATGGTTTGGAAGTATGATCTATGAGAAGGATGATTCCTTAGTTCATACCTATCTCTTGATTATTCCTATTCCCTAGAATTTCCATTGAATTTTATCTCCAATGGGATATTTGAAAGTCTCTTTGATCCATGATCTAAAGTTCTTCATCGAACTTGAGGGCAAAATTGATTGGGAATCATGGTAATTAAGTTGATCTATGAGTTTGATCTCTCCAATAAACTGTAATCATCACCTAAGATGTTTTTCTCACACTTTAAAACGAACTAGATAAAATTCAGCAAAACAGATTGGTTTGTCCAAAAGATTTGGTCCACGAAAACCCATAGTTTGATGGATTTCAAATTTTTTGGATAAACTTTGATGAATTAGCTTTCATTTGATCCATTTTGAGAACCTCTAGGATTCATATGCTATTTTTAGAAATTGTTGAAATCAGTGGACAGATTTGAACATAGTCTCTTTGTATTTGAATTTCAAAAAATCTATAATAGTTATCGATGTTCTGCTTTTTGGGGATGATTATTAACTTATGTATCTATATGCCAATGTAAAATCGTGAGCATACGATCGAGTTAAGATTGTTTTCTAAGCGTTTGAAGTTGATACAACTATTCTGGAATTTTCTAGATTTAACTACAATTATGATTATGTATACAAAATGGTCACATCTTGATCGCTCAACAACAATTGATGAATAAAACTTGGTTTAGAAATCATCTAAGATAAATAGATGACAGATCAAAAGCTTAAATTAACTTTATTAACATGATTCATGAATTTTTATTGTGTTTTGCATTCATTTGTCAAATGATATCAAACTTTCAGAATAATAGAGCCTATTTAAAACAACTTTTCAGAAACTTTAAGATCATGCCATGTCTATGGGATTATTTTTTTCATACACTAAAATGGAATAGCTTTCG
Source organism: Hydrangea macrophylla (assembly GCA_033977485.1). Classification (NCBI taxonomy): domain Eukaryota; kingdom Viridiplantae; phylum Streptophyta; class Magnoliopsida; order Cornales; family Hydrangeaceae; genus Hydrangea; species Hydrangea macrophylla. The sequence continues at coordinate 24,687,150 of CM066990.1, read as the reverse complement.
TTTGACACTAAATAGAGCTTCACATGAGTTTTGTAGAATTAATTATGATTTTTACAAGAACAGTGGACAGTCCTAGTCCACTGTTCCCAAAACTCTTATTTCTCAAACTTTAAAAATGGTTTAGAGCTTTTGATTTTTGGAGAAGTTCCCTAAGACATGTATCTAACTTTCTGTAAAAGGGTTTTAACCCAGCTCATGTTTAAGACCACTTTTGATAGGATTCATTAGAGGTTGTTGAATCTGGAAATTTGATTGATGACATTTTCTACTTGTATTTCATGCATATCATTTGTTTGCTTTTGTTTTTGCAATGCTTGGGTATTCCTTGTTGTCTTAGTGCAGAGAATTGAATGCCATGGATCCGGACTTCGACTTGTGGGTTTGCCTCATCTACATGTGGCTTAGTGCCGATGTATCATGTACTATCTCTATCATTTCTCTTAGAATTTTTCTAGGTTTACAACTTTATTTTTAACGACACATTTCCTTTAGGATAGTCCCAATTTATATGATTATATGTTAGAGACATCTTATCTAGGAACGTTGCATGATTGCATTGCATGTTTCCTTTCTTTTTGCTTTTTGCGACTCCGCTTGAGTCAACTCAATATAAGTCTTCTCGTTCCCTTTTGCATATTATGACATGTTTCATTTACTTGCATCGGTCCCGGGTGGGACTAGCCACTGTGAGTATACCTCTCTCTTGTATTGCATGTGCATCCGACTTCTACTTGATTTAATCTCTTGACATGATTTTCCATAGATGTTCTTTTTTTTGACAGGTATATATCTAGTATGTTTGAGGAAACAACACCAATTACGAATTAAGAATAAGGATATTTGAATCAAGGCCTACCATTCGGTAGGGCAAGGAGGGGGTGCTTTAGTCCTGCTTGGGCTCCTTCTCCTCTCGTACCAAGACCCCCGAACCTAGTTTCTAGTAATGAAGGACGAGTAACCTTATTCAATTTTAGGCGAGTTAAACTTGGGTTTCTTAATTCCCCATAAAAATTAGGTGGCGTTTGTCTCTACGACCGTGTAAGGAAGTCCTAGTTTTTCCTGAAGTGTGCTCCTTGGGATCCGTCCCGGGACACTATCGAGGGAGAACGCCAGGACCCACCCCTCATCCGCATTCTATAGTCCACAATCTGGCGACTCTGCTGGAGACTTGAGCATGAAACTGATAGTTTTTTTTTTCTTCGAGGGTTTGACTTGAGCCAAAGAATATCCTTGTTATTAATTCAATAATCATGTTGTTTTTGTCATCATTTGCACTTGCATTGTTCTTTCACCGTGACTACTTGAGACCATTGCCTTGTGGGTGGAGGACCTTCTTTCCTCCATTTGTCAAGAGACTTTGTTAGCATGTAGTCAACGTTAACCTTGTACCGCGTGCAGTATATCAAGCCCTTGGCTTGCTAATGGACCCTTTATGAGACTAAAACTCGGCCTTGCATATAGTTTCTATAGAACCCTTCAATTAGGATCTTGATTATCATCTTTGATTAGGATAATGTGATCAATTATTTGCGTTTGCCCGTAAGGGATTATGTGGATGATGAGGACGTGTATGCGAAGGCATCATCAAACCTTGTATGATGGATTCCTCTAGAGTGGTATGGTCTTTATTCAAACATCCAATCATTATTCAAGGACAAGTGTTTTGAAAATTTTGAAAATTTTAACACCTCATTGGAAAACCCAAATCTTTTGAAAATTTGGAGAATATCCCTTTTTGAAAATTTGCTTTGAAAATCACTTTCGCAAAATCCTCCCAAAATTCTCCCTAGATTTTTTAGAGAATTTCAAAATTCCTACATGATGATTCAAATTTCAAAATTCTCCTCTCAGATTTTAGAGGATTTCAAGTTCCCACTTTGGTTTTCAAGAAAAATCATGATTCAACACTTTGATGATTCAATTTTGCATTTTCCTCTCGGATTTTAGAAATTCAAATTTCCTACCTCGATTTTTAAGAATCATGATTTGACACCACAAGCATTGATGGTTCAAAAATATTTTTGAAATTTACAAATCTACCCCTCTTTCAAGATTTTCATTTAAAACTTAATTTTGTAAACATGAGCCATCAAGAATTTTAAAGCTAAAAAAATCCTTGGATAATGATTGGATTAGTAAGGTGATTAGCATACTCAAGGAATCTTATGTGTTTATGTGCTGATATGCTAGGTCTTAGCTAGATGATGGGTATGATAAAGCAATTGATTGACACAACGCCTCTGACTCCATCTCTTGCACCTTGTGATGATAATGAGTGGTTGGAAAGATTGGCTAATCTAGGAATACAAACTCTGGATTAGGAAATCCTTGACAAGCTCACCAAAAGTGGTATACTGGAGAATACGACCCGCAAGAGCAGAAGAATTGATGACCACAAGCATGATAAGGAGGGATTCTTTGGTATGCCCAATGTAAGGCCTTCAAAAAAGTTCAAAGGGCCTCTTTATTTGAACGATCATCCATTACCTGATAACGATGCATTGGCACCACAATTTCTAAATGAGAATATTAGAGTTGCAAAGAAAAACCAGAACCAGGGCAATCATGTGAAAAAAGAGAATTTTCTAAGTCGGGAATGCCTTTGAGCAACGCGTTTGAGAGAATGTTAGAAAGGGGATATCTCAAAAAGTTAGAGCCGTACCCAGAGCCGGATCTGCTTTCGCCAGAATTTAGAACTAATTTGTACTGTAATTTTCATCAAGGGCGTGGACATAGCATAGATAAGTGCTGGAGGCTCAGACGTGAAATTCAAGATCTAATTGATAAGGGGATCATTGCCTCTCTTCCTACACAGCCAAATGGTAATAAAAATCCACTTCCGAATTATCAAAGGGCTCAGTCGCCACAAAATGTCAATTTTCTTAACATAGAATCTGCATACTATGACCCGACAATTTATATCTCAGCTTTGGGGCAGCCAATGACCCATGAAATTTTGCCTGATATTATGAAGATGAACTGGATGCAATCTACCAAGGAAGACGATTGGTGCCTCGAAGACAATCTGTATGGGCCTGAAGGGTTAACCGAGGAGCTTGAGCCTTTCGTGGAGAATGGAAAGCTCAAGAAAGTGATGAAGTGATGATGTTTGGAATAGCTGCTTATTGAAGTCAAATGGATGCTTGAGAGGAATAAGTGAGTCACAGTGACATTCCACTTAAGATCAAGTCGAGTCCAATCGAGTCAGTTTTAAGTCTTGTTGTTGAGTCTGTCTATTGTCAAGTTGTGTTTTGAGTCTATGTCGAGTGTTGTAATTCTTATCTTTCTAGTGATGAAATAAAGTCTTCATTTTCTTGATCTAATGCACCTTGTCATGAATGAATGAATCTCTAAGATGAAAATGTCATTTCTCTGATTATTGTGAAAAATACACTGCTGATAATTTTGTGCATAAAAAAATCCTGAAAGGATCAAAGTTGATTTTGCGCTAGAACCGAAGAAAGCTAAGAATTGATTAGTCTTACTTTGAGAACCTTGAGATGCTTTTGCTCAAATCTTGAAAAGATATACTTGATAGTAACTCGGGACTAGCTTAAATCCCTGATCTTCCCATTTCGAAATCTTAAGCCCAGAAAAATGAGCAATTCAAACCTGTCTAACCTACAAGCCATGTACAATTTGTCCTTGATGGTAGCCAAACATTTCAAATGAACTACTTCTTTTAAAAATAAAAAGAAAAAAAGAAGCTTGCTAGGACAAAAACCCGAAAGGGCTCCTAGGCAAAAGTTAGAGCACAAAAGAAAAAGAAGAAAAAAGAAAAAAGAAGAAGCTCGCTCGGATGAAAATCCAAAAGGGTGCCTCAGCAAAAGTTAGAGCATGATTGCTTTAGAGACCCCGTGTTGTAATAACTATTAAGTTAGAAAAATATTGCAAGCCTTTATTGCTCTACTCTGATTATTATGTTTGTTGTTGACGTTTTGGGATTGAATCGATCCTTCAAACTGTAACGACCTACGGGTCCATAATGGAAATTAAACGCTTTCCTTATTTATGCTACGTCGGGGCGTGACAGGATTAAGTGGTATCAGAGCCAGGTTATATATTATTTATCTCAGAATAGTTTAGCTATGTTAAGGTTTACCAGTATAGAACCGATTCCACAGTCCTGCGAGCTTAAGCTTTTGCACCCCGATGATACGACAAGGAGGATAGACTCAGTTACCCAAACGCCTAAGATTATCTCTATCCTGATTTAAGTTAGTACCTTTTTCAGGTATGGATCCAGCTCAGCCCCTTTTTATACCTGATGCTTTTGGAGGGCATTAGGTTACTGTGGGAGCGATAGTGCCGGCTTCGGCGACGCTTATTTCACCGCTATTGGGCAGCGTGCAGCTGCTACCGTCGAGTTAGATCTCTGGCACCAGATTCACATGTTAGGGCTGGTTGACTTATCTCGTGCTCGCCTCGAGATTCTTTACTTTGTAGAGATCCAGCGCTTAGTGCTTGTAGAGATGGTTCGCTTGGTTAATAGTGATTTCTTTTATTTTCCCCTTGAGGTTCAGGTTGTGCAGGCTCACCTTGCACAGCTGGAGATACCTCCACCAGTTATCCCCGCTGATGAGGACGATGCTGAGGTGGTTCATTTGGCTCTTATAGGTGGGGAGGGTGTTGATGAGGAGGATGGCATAGGTTGGGACGATTTCGTAGTTGACCTTGACGAGGAACTAGCACTCAAGGTAGCTTTGCTAGAGGCAGATGCCCCTAGACCTGCTTCGTTAATGTCACGCCCCGGAGTAAGCCAAAAATAGGGAAAATAAAAATTTTCCTTTATGGGTCCGTAGACACGTGACTAGTTTGTTAACCGTTCTGTCCTTCTAACTCCGCACCATGCAATCGTAAGGGAAAAGCTAGGGCATAAGCATGATCTAAACTTATCAGAGTATAAATACAGCAGCGGAAATTAAACAAGGGTTACAATAACTTCAATCTCAATACAAGAGGTCATACTAAACAATTTACATAATCTTAAAACTTGAGAAACTGTCTATCAGGTCTTGGGCAAGGCTTTATTCTCCTTGGCTCTACGGTACTGCATCCTGAACTCTTCTATCTATCTCCAAACCTGCAACACCCTGGGCATACGAATGCCCAGGACGTAACATGCCGTCAGCCTTGGAACAAGGCTGAGTGAGAGTCTCAACCGCATAATAATCAGTAAATACAAAACATCTCTCAACTCACGTTATAGTTTAGTACTTTAAGGTATGGTTAATCTCTTATCAAAAGACGCATTCTCACCACGGCATAGCAGAGGTTTCAACAAAACAGGTAAACAGATAATCATAACCTCATAGAATACATTCTCCTTATTATAAACTCGTGCGTGCAAATGCATGACCAATGTAACTCACTCCCCAACTCTTTTCATAGAAACTTGCCTTTTAAAACAGATACTTTTCAAAACCATTTTATTTTAAAACCAAAACTTTCCAAACCAAATCATTTTGAACCAAATCATTTTTACTCATCAACTCAATCTCATCATTCACTTTCTCTTTCTCATCCACTTGACAACACGCGGTATATCAAGGATGACAACATGTTATCACAGCCAATTCATACTCATCCCTTGATAGGCCACCGGACGTCTTCACGGCGCGCACTATCTGTAAACAATGAGACTGGCACATGGGACGTCTTCAACCATGTGTATACTCTCACCGGTCGTCTACACGACTGAGAGGTATATTAGAGCACTAGTCGGACGTATTCAACGATACATGGGACGTCTTCAACCACGTATGCGCATCACCGGACGTCTTCAACGGCGAGAGGCGCGCTAGGAACCCTAACCGTTCATGTCCACCTGGCTCGTCAACCGTTGATCCATAGGATCCAGAAATCACATCTCATCTCATTCGCATTCTCATCAAACACCTCTCGTTCTCACACAACGCATGCTAACACATGTCATGAAATGCATGTGTGTCCATTATCAATATGCACATGCAAAACCACTTTCCTTTCTCTTTATTATTAACATGGTATGTGTATTTATTCAGTCAACAACATCGTAAAACGTGCTTTTAACAATTACCAGCAGAAACGTAACATATAGAGCACGGATCATATAACATGGATTTGATACCGATAAACATATATAGATAAAACCCTTGACATGCTCACGTATGCGATAGCACTACCATAACATGCTTTTCATAATCTTACAATTATTGGAAATACATGTGACATCATAAATCAGCATATTATTCATACAAAACATCATACATGTAACTTTAAATCATCTTATTAGTCTTCTTAGGATTAGAGTGAGGTTAGGAAACTCACCTCGAGTCATCGATCCTCGAAAAGCGGATAACCGTCAAGTTCTACAACCATAAACGGAATAAACAATAATAATGTATGAGTACAACTATAGGGGCAAAATGGTAATTTTACCAAATGAGGTCATAAACCTCAAGGTAGTGATCTACGTGTCATTCTAAGTCCAATGCCATTGACTAGACTCAAATTGGAGTCTGTCGCGTTTTTCGAGGTAATATGCAGGGCTTACTACACTAATGCAGGCCCTAAAAGACAGGCTGTATTTTTTACTGAGTCGAAAAGTCACAAAACTTTACGGGAATGTTCTAGACATTATTCTAAGACTCTGAGAACTGACCGCGTAATTTTCGGAGTCCTAGATTATTTATTATGAATTATTGAAGATAATATATACTAGAAAATACCCGAAACGGGATTTAAATATGTAATTATAATTATACAGAGAAATCAGTACTTAGAAGTATTTTTATTAAATACTAGATATTAAAATACACCACCAGTATTTATTTCATAATTTTCGGAGCTCGTTTGGTATTTTTAATAATTAATATACGTATAAAATAGCTCCTTATTAATTATTAAAAATACTGGATTATAATGTTATAGCTTTATAACTTACATTATGTAATAAAATAGTTACAGGGTCATTACCCAAATTTTCTAGAATTTATAAATACACATAGGTATTTATTAACTATTTAAAACTATTTAAAAATTGATATTTTATTATTTATATTATCCATATAAATAATAAATACATATTATATATAATATAATAATGATATATAGAATATTAAAATAATATTCTATAATGTTAAACCTTAATGGTGTTAATTATAAATTATTATAATTATTAAAACCAATTAAAACCTTTTAAACTAATTAATATTAATAATACTAATAATTAAGAATAATAATAATAATAATAATAATAATAATCTTCAGACCCGACGGGTCAAAACCCGAACCGACCCGACCTAAACGGATAACCCATATACACTCTCAAGGAAACCCAAACTCGTAACCTGATGGGTTAGACCCGACCCGACCACAATCTAAACGGACTACCCATCTTAACTCACAACTAAACCCAACCAGAATCCTAATCGGGTCAAATCAAACCCGGAACCGAAGCCCATTTACACACACACTCTAAACCTACCCATAACCCAAACCCTAAACCAAACCCGAACCAAATCCTGACCCGCTAACACTCACAAACTAACCCAACTACCCTAACTTGGACCCGAAACCATTCCCACTCACAAACTGACCCAGCCGGCTAACCCACTTATACTCACAGACCTATCCTACCCATTACCCAAACCCTTACCAGACCCGGACCAAACCCTAACCCATTCCCAGACACAACACGACCCGAACCAAAACCCGAAACCCAACCCGACGTCAAAACGACGTCGTCCCATTAAAGGGGACCCGTGGGTTATCTAACCCTGACCCTAACCCACAGCCCTACCCATTTACACACTCATCCTAACCCTACCCAAACCCGACCCGAGTCCGGGTGTTATAACCCGAACCCAAACGGGTCGTCTTCTTCTTCTCCGGCGATGCATGGCTGCCGAAAAGTCGGGGTTCGCCGGAGATTCTCTCTCTCTTCATATCTCTCTCATTTCTCAACGAAAATCCATGAGGTCAACGGGGAAATGACCGGAATCTCACCCTCTATCACATACTATAACCCTATCGTCTGGTTCATTCGTTTGGTGGTCCTACCAAGTGATTATTGTTTCGGCCATTTCAAAGAATAATGACCTGCATGGCCATCGAATCGTCACCCAAACCCAAACCTGCTACAAGCGGGTCTACCTGGGACCAATTGGGTCTGTTTGGTGTAGGAAAAAGGGGTTTTGGTCATGCTTGACCAATTAAGGTCCTAAGTTGAGCTTTAATGGTGGCCGGAGCTCATACAGAGCCTTAGGCTCTGTTTGGGTGGCATGCATGTGATCCTAGTGGTGCCTAGATGACATGCAAGGGGTTAGAAACACAATGTGGGACGTGGGTTACCTCAGGGAGCTCAGATCTCTCTCTTCTTCTTCGGTTTCTTCTTTCTTCTTCTTCTCTCTCCTCTGTGTCTATTCTCCTCTCTTCTAGGGTCTAGGCAGAATGTGGGTGTGGGTACAGAGAGGAATGGAAAGAGGAAGTGTGGGGTGGTGTATACAACCGGGGTGTGTTGGTGTATAGATCAAGGGTGAGGGGGATGGTGCTCTTACTCTCAAGCTCTCTCTCTCTCGGTCACTCTCTCTCTATACAATCTGCATAGGCAGATTGTGGGGTGTAAGGGTGATAAATGAGAGGATGAGGGAAGGGAGTGTGTATATATATAAGCAAATGTGAGGGGGGTTTGGTTGTGTATGTGGTGCACAATGTGTAACCACATGTGCAAGTGGGTGTGTGTCCAAGGGTAAATAAGGGTGGGGTCCACACGACCATCACGGAATGGTGTGGGTCCAATTCTTGGGTTGTGCATATGGATGAGTTCTTGAGTCCCAAAGTACGTGCATGTGTATGTTGTGTGTATCTAAGGGTGGATTATCAGGTGGGGTCCACTTAACTGCCAAGTGGTAGTGTGGGTCCTACTCTAGAGTTGGCGTACTTAAGGCAAGTGCCAGTGTCTTAGTTTGTGTCTACAGTAGTGAAAATGAAGACAAGTATAGATGTAGGTATTAACGGGGCTGTGCATATGCCTAGACGTAAATCTGACTTCTAATTAAATTAAAGACATCGAGGTCACGACTATGCTATTAGGTTCTAGGTTAGACTTAATGTTGTCGTCAAGACGTTGACTATAGGATTTTAATAAGGACTCCTAATTATGATCACCCTAATGGGCCTTCTGTAGCCGTCATCATGGTGACGCCATATGTCACTATTTCTAATCCTACGTGGAATTTGTAGAAAATTATGGGTGCTACATCTCTACCCACCTTATTTGAGGATTTCGTCCTCGAAATCTAGAGTTGCTAGGTCTTAAAGGTACAAATCCCTATCCATTAGGTTAGTCTTTCTATACCATCTCAGGCGCTCTTATCAATCTAAATGGTCTATCGGACCATAAGTTGTTGTCAACTGTTCCGGGGTCTGATTTTCCTGGACATACATCAGCTCTTCCTCATAATTTCTCTTGAACGTCCCCAATCATCTGGTAATATCATTTCCATATAGAGTTCAGAGTTCTAGCAGTGGGCATGGTACCTTCAGCCTTCCAGTTTGTTCAGTGCTGAGATTGATTCCCTAATCTTCGTGCTCTCTTTCTGGATCTCTGTGGTGGTGGAGCATTATTCTGAACTTCTTGTTCGAGGCATTCTTTACGTACATGTCCAGCCTTTCCACAATTGAAACACCGCACTTGTTTCCCGGTGAGTTGTCTCGGTGCTGTGCATTCTTTGGAGTGGTGTCCAGATGTCCGCAGTTGTAGCAGATATCACGTTGCTTCGCGTGTGTCTGAACGAATTTTTGACTAACTTTTCTGTCATTACTCCTCTGTCTCTTGTGATGATTCTGGATGTGCCCAGAGTTTCCTCTGGTGATTACAGACTGCATTCTGCCGATTGTCTGTGACACTTGATTGCTTCTTCGACTTCCTCCTGGGTTGGTTGCCTGGAACCAGTTATCTTTTTCTCCTTGTGGGTGGCTTTCTAGTTTCTTGCTGTTCAGAGCTATGTTCTCCAGTTGTGTGGCTAATTCGACCATTTCTTCGAATGGTTGGTCAAGGTACACTGCTGCTGTCTTCTGAATGTCTGGATTAAGTCCTTCGTAATATTGCAGTGTCTTATTTCGCTGAGTATCTACCATGTACAGAGCAAATCGTGATAGTCTCTCAAATTTCGCCGTGTATTCTTGTACTGTCATGTTGTCTTGAACTAGCTCTATGAATTCCTTTTTCTTCTTGTTTCTTTCTGTTCTTGGGAAGTACTTTGCTAGGAATTTCGTTTTGAATGCTTCCCATGTCATTCTCCTTATAACATCTTCGCCCACTGTAGCTTCAACAGATTCCCACCAGTCGGCTGCCGAATACGTCAATTGGAAAACAGCCAAGCGTCTTTTCTCCGTCTCGTTGCATTCAAGGGCTTGAAACATTCGTTCCATATCACGAAGCCATTGCTCAGCTTCCCATGCCTCTGTCATTCCAGTGAAAGTTCCTGGTTTAAGTGCACGAAATCTTTCAAGCAGTTTATCTCCTATCTGACGAGCATTTCCGTTGTTGATGACGCGGTCCAGGTGATCACTTGCTTGTTCCACGCGTCGGACAAGAGCTCCTATCAATCCTGTTGGATCTACTGCTGGAGGTATCGCATTTGTTGGTCCGTTGGGTGAATTCTGAGTATTCCATTTTCTCTTAACCATGGTGTACGCTAGCAAAGGTTATACCTACGAGTTAACACCTATTTGGTCAATACCTTATCTTATCTTGTCTGATCATATGACAATTAACAGTATTGAGTCAACAGAGATTCATATAACGGTTATCACAACTACTACTAGGATCAAGGGTATGGTATTCCTATCCTTGGTCTTTCTAGACTCTAGGTTGAGCTGACTGTTTCCGAGATCCATTTAAGGAAATTCGTCAGTACTTAGACATTTATCAACCAATGGTCATTCCTATATCCTTATTAGTAATAAACATATTAGAGGTAAGAGTAGAAACTAGTAAGAATTCGCCTCCTCCATACAATTATGCTTAAGTTAAGTTATAAGCAAACTACTACTGATCAGAAAATAAAAGGTACAGTAAGAGTACGAATATTAGTTCTACAAATCTGTGATACATCAAAAGAAGTGGAACAAATAAAAACATAAGATGAACTAGCTAAGAATCCATCCTCCATCTCTCTCCACATCAGAGTTCGAGGTCACCTCTCCTAAATCACTAGATGGTGGAAAATCGATCGGAGGAATACCAATAAATGCATCCCAGGCTGGCTCTAGGGGCCAATCAGGATCCTCTATCATCTCCGGCTCTGCTAGTGGGTCCTCATCTGGATCATCATTTGAGTCATCGTCAGAACATGCAGGGGTAACATAGTGTACTATGTCCTCTTGTGGCTCGTCCTGGTCATGGATCGCAAGGTTTCCAAGGGCATGCGAAACCTCCTCCATCTCAGCAGACAGTAAACGCGGTGCTACCACACTGTGATATGCTATCTCTGGAACAGGTCTCTCACGGAAGAAACAACGTGTCCATCTCCTTAAACTCTGGCAAACTGTATGCCTGATGGCGTTGGTAACATAACCAAATCCTCGAGGGGCAAACTGTCTCTCCAGGGTGACCCTGTACTGTCCTTCCGCATCATCGTACTCTATCTGGTGCTCCATGCTAGCCTGCCCAACACAAAAAACTAACTTAGTATTGGTGCTAATTAAAGGAATATCTTAAAATCTTATAGTGATAAGGGGGGTACCTTTCTTAATTCTTTCCAAACCTCAAGTTAATGCCAAGTGTTCCATATCTGACTCCCTGAACCTACATTAGTTCCTAATTCTATATTTTATACTTGTGACTTCTATAGCTTAACTCGTCGCGGGGATTTATCAGTCATTCTCAAAGACTAAGAGTATACAAGTTTAAATAAATTACTAATTATAAGCAAGCAGTACATCCATGTGATAATATATATACCAAGTTGAAGATAATCTTCATAGATAGATTTAAACATAGTGCAACATAGTTACAAAAATATTTACATTAAAGAGTGCGTACGCTGAGTAAGTACATAGTAGAAGATAGTGCGAACAACAGATACATAAAATGCGCACACGTTACTACTACTACGTGTTACATGCCTGAGTACAGTTATAAACACAAAAGATAGATTACTAGTCCTATTACAAAAACCTTTAATCATCCTGATCCTCGACCTTCGATTTTCCCTTCCCAGCTATGTCTCTCTTGAGTGGTTTCTTGCCCACTTTCTTAGTTGGGTAAACATTGACTGCGGAATCAGCATCCTCCACAGAGTTGGTCTCCTTTGCCGGAACTTCTCCATCATCATCCTTCTCCGTATCAGTCCCCATGAATGACTCAACAGTCAAAGGTGTATCGGCTATGGACTCCTCTGGTACCGGGGGTGGCATAGCAAAAGATGGTCCTACGGGTCTTGGTGGGGGTGTCAGCTTGACTCAAAAAGTCATGACTCGGAGGGTATAGCTGTCATGAGTTATCCTGGCTGCTTCTTGATGGACAAGTCTAAGGGTGTTTTCTCGGTAATGTGCCTCTCTCTGCAGAATCTCTGGGTCCTCAATCCCAAACACATGTACATCATGCCACATATTAGCCTCCAAATGTCGTTGAGCACTCAGTCGAATCCTTTGTCGGTACAACACCGGGTCCGCAGGCTCTATACGATCTGGGTAAACCCAATGTCCTCCAAACCCGTCTTGGACGTAGAAGGGTTCCATGCTAAGCTGTCCAATATAAACTATCATAGGGTTAGTATCTTCATAAGTGGGGAAAAGATCTAATGGTTTATAACTTAAAGTGTATAGGACAAACGGTAAATGCCTAACCTAGGCTCTGATACCACTAAAAACCCTGTCACGCCCCAGAGTAAGCCAAAAATAGGGAAAATAAAAATTTTCCTTTATGGGTCCGGAGACACGTGACTAGTTTGTTAACCGTTCTGTCCTTCTAACTTCGCACCATGCAATCGTAAGGGAAAAGCTAGGGCATAAGCATGATCTAAACTTATCAGAGTATAAATACAGCAGCGGAAATTAAACAAGGGTTACAATAACTTCAATCTCAATACAAGAGGTCATACTAAACAATTTACATAATCTTAAAACTTGAGAAACTGTCTATCAGGTCTTGGGCAAGGCTTTATTCTCCTTGGCTCCATGGTATTGCATCCTGAACTCTTCTATCTATCTCCAAACCTGCAACACTCTGGGCATACGAATGCCCAGGGCGTAACATACTGTCAGCCTTGGAACAAGGCTGAGTGAGAGTCTCAACCGCACAATAATCAGTAAATAAAAAAAATCTCTCAACTCACGTTATAGTTTAGTACTTTAAGGTATGGTTAATCTCTTATCAAAAGACGCATTCTCACCACGGCATAGCAGAGGTTTCAACAAAACAGGTAAACAGATAATCATAACCTCATAGAATACATTCTCCTTATTATAAACTCGTGCGTGCAAATGCATGACCAATGTAACTCACTCCCCAACTCTTTTCATAGACACTTGCCTTTTAAAATAGATACTTTTCAAAACCATTTTATTTTAAAACCAAAACTTTCCAAACCAAATCATTTTGAACCAAATCATTTTTACTCATCAACTCAATCTCATCATTCACTTTCTCTTTCTCATCCACTTGACAACACGCGGTATATCAAGGATGACAACATGTTATCACAGCCAATTCATACTCATCCCTTGATAGGCCACCGGACGTCTTCACGGCGCACACTATCTGTAAACAATGAGACTGGCACATGGGACGTCTTCAACCATGTGTATACTCTCACCGGTCGTCTACACGGCTGAGAAGTATATTAGAGCTCTAGTCGGACGTATTCAACGATACATAGGACGTCTTCAACCACGTATGCGCATCACCGGACGTCTTCAACGGCGAGAGGCGCGCTAGGAACCCTAACCGTTCATGTCCACCTGGCTCGTCAACCGTTGATCCATAGGATCCAGAAATCACATCTCATCTCATTCGCATTCTCATCAAACACCTCTCGTTCTCACACAACGCATGCTAACACATGTCATGAAATGCACGTGTGTCCATTATCAATATGCACATGCAAAACCACTTTCCTTTCTCTTTATTATTAACATGGTATGTGTATTTATTCAGTCAACAACATCGTAAAACGTGCTTTTAACAATTAGCAGCAGAAACGTAACATATAGAGCATGGATCATATAACATGGATTTGATACCGATAAACATATAGATAAAACCCTTGACATGCTCATGTATGCGATAGCACTACCATAACATGTTTTTCATAATCTTACAATTATTGGAAATACATGTGACATCATAAATCAGCATATTATTCATACAAAACATCATACATGTAACTTTAAATCATCTTATTAGTCTTATTAGGATTAGAGTGAGGTTAGGAAACTCACCTCGAGTCACCGATCCTCGAAAAGCGGATAACCGTCAAGTTCTACAACAATAAACGGAATAAACAATAATAATGTATGAGTACAACTATAGGGGCAAAATGGTAATTTTACCAAATGAGGTCATAAACCTCAAGGTAGTGATCTACGTGTCATTCTAAGTCCAACGCCATTGACTAGACTCAAATCGGAGTCCGTCGCGTTTTTCTAGGTAATATGCAGGGCTTACTACACTAATGCAGGCCCTAAAAGACAGGCTGTATTTTCGACCGAGTCGAAAAGTCACCAAACTTTACGGGAATGTTCTAGACATTATTCTAAGACTCTGAGAACTGACCGCGTAATTTTCGGAGTCCTCGATTATTTATTATGAATTATTAAAGATAACATATACTAGAAAATACCCGAAACGGGATTTAAATATGTAATTGTAATTATACAGAGAAATCAGTACTTAGAAGTATTTTTATTAAATACTAGATATTAAAATACACCACCAGTATTTATTTCATAATTTTCGGAGCTCGTTTGGTATTTTTAATAATTAATATACTTATAAAATAGCTCCTTATTAATTATTATAAATACTGGATTATAATGTTATAGCTTTATAACTTACATTATGTAATAAAATAGTTACAGGGTCATTACCCAAATTTTCTAGAATTTATAAATACACATAGGTATTTATTAACTATTTAAAACTATTTAAAAATTGATATTTTATTATTTATATTATCCATATAAATAATAAATACATAATATATATAATATAATAATGATATATAGAATATTAAAATAATATTCTATAATGTTAAACCTTAATGGTGTTAATTATAAATTATTATAATTATTAAAACCAATTAAAACCTTTTAAACTAATTAATATTAATAATACTATTAATTAAGAATAATAATAATAATAATAATAATAATAATAATAATCTTCAGACCCGACGGGTCAAAACCCGAACCGTCCCGACCTACACGGATAACCCATATACACTCTCAAGGAAACCCAAACTCGTAACCCGATGGGTTAGACCCGACCCGACCACAACCTAAACGGACTACCCATCTTAACTCACAACTAAACCCAACCAGAATCCTAATCGGGTCAAATCAAACCCGGAACCGAAGCCCATTTACACACACACTCTAAACCTACCCATAACCCAAACTCTAAACCAAACCCGAACCAAATCCTGACCCGCTAACACTCACAAACTAACCCAACTACCCTAACTTGGACCCGAAACCATTCCCACTCACAAACAGACCCAGCCCGCTAACCCACTTATACTCACAGACCTATCCTACCCATTACCCAAACCCTTACCAGACCCGGACCAAACCTTAACCCATTCCCAGACACAACACGACCTGAACCAAAACCCGAAACCCAACCCGACGTCAAAACAACATCGTCCCATTAAAGGGGACCCGTGGGTTATCTAACCCTGACCGTAACCCACAGCCCTACCCATTTACACACTCATCCTAACCCTACCCAAACCCGACCCGAGTCCGGGTGTTATAACCCGAACCTAAACGGGTCGTCTTCTTCTTCTCCGGCGATGCATGGCTGCCGGAATGTCGGGGCTCGCCGGAGATTCTCTCTCTCTCTTCATATCTCTCTCATTTCTCAACGAAAATCCATGAGGTCAACGGGGAAATGACCGGAATCTCTCCCTCTATCACATACTATAACCCTATCGTCTGGTTCATTCGTTTGGTGGTCCTACCAAGTGATTATTGTTTCGGCCATTTCAAAGAATAATGACCTGCATGGCCATCGAATCGTCACCCAAACCCAAACCTGCTACAAGCGGGTCTACCTGGGACCAATTGGGTCTGTTTGGTGTAGGAAAAAGGGGTTTTGGTCATGCTTGACCAATCAAGCTCCTAAGTTGAGCTTTAATGGTGGCCGGAGCTCATACGGAACCTTAGGCTCTGTTTGGGTGGCATGCATGTGATCTTAGTGGTGCCTAGATGACATGCAAGGGGTTAGAAACACAATGTGGGACGTGGGTTACCTCAGGGAGCTCAGATCTCTCTCTTCTTCTTCGGTTTCTTCTTTCTTCTTCTTCTCTCTCCTCTGTGTCTATTCTCCTCTCTTCTAGGGTCTAGGCAGAATGTGGGTGTGGGTACAGAGAGGAATGGAAAGAGGAAGTGTGG
This sequence comes from Hydrangea macrophylla, assembly GCA_033977485.1. NCBI lineage: Eukaryota > Viridiplantae > Streptophyta > Magnoliopsida > Cornales > Hydrangeaceae > Hydrangea > Hydrangea macrophylla. The sequence goes on along the minus strand of CM066990.1, from coordinate 24,670,545 downwards.
GGTGGTGTATACAACCGGGGTGTGTTGGTGTATAGATCAAGGGTGAGGGGGATGGTGCTCTTACTCTCAAGCTCTCTCTCTCTCGGTCACTCTCTCTCTATACAATCTGCATTGGCAGATTGTGGGGTGTAAGGGTGATAAATGAGAGGATGAGGGAGGGGAGTGTGTATATATATAAGCAAATGTGAGGGGGGTTTGGTTGTGTATAGTGGTGCATAATGTGTAACCACATGTGCAAGTGGGTGTGTGTCCAAGGGTAGATAAGTGTGGGGTCCACGCGACCATCACGGAATGGTGTGGGTCCAATTCTTGGGTTGTGCATATGGATGAGTTCTTGAGTCCCAAAGTACGTGCATGTGTATGTTGTGTGTATCTAAGGGTGGATTATCAGGGTGGGGTCCACTTAACTGCCAAGTGGTAGTATGGGTCCTACTCTAGAGTTGGCGTACTTAAGGCAAGTGCCAATGTCTCAGTTTGTGTCTACAATAGTGAAAATGAAGACAAGTATAGATGTAGGTATTAACGGGGCTGTGCATATGCCTAGACGTAAATCTGACTTCTAATTAAATTAAAGACATCGAGGTCACGACTATGCTATTAGGTTCTAGGTTAGACTTAATGTTGTCGTTAAGACGTTGACTATAGAATTTTAATAAGGACTCCTAATTATGATCACCCTAATGGGCCTTCTGTAGCTGTCATCATGGTGATGCCATATGTCACTATTTCTAATCCTGTGTGGAATTTGTAGAAAATTATGGGTGCTACAGTTGATGACCTCATATAGCTATAATTTTGGGGCAGGTCCCTCTCATGTTCAGCGTTTTCATCAGGCTGACTCGCTAGACCTTTTGATGGCTACCTACGGCGATGACAGACCGTTTAGATATTGTCTTGTATATATTGACTATTTTTAACTAGTAGCTCTATTCTCTTTTTGCAAACTATATTCACATGCATTCGAGTATAGGGTAATGACCCCATTTTTGTAACTCTAACTCTTAGATGGACGATAAACGTCCTAACCCACACAGATAGGGTAGGCACTAATCTGATCATACACGCTTTTTGTATCAACTTGAAGTTATATATAGAAATGCTCTTTTGATGTTGTCATTTAAACTGCTTTATACTTCTGTCGCATGCATTTTCCTCATTCTACTAGCACTATCATGCATAGAATGGCTGGAGGACTAAGGAGGAATTGGAATTTGATCAAAGATGCACCTTTAGCTACTGACCCCACTAGAATGTTTGAAGCTTTCATCAGACGTCTCGAAAGGGTTAGTAATCAGAATGAAAACCGACGAGACTGCTATACTAGAGATAAACTGCTAGAGAGATTCCGTGCGCTAAGGCCCGAGCAGTTTGCGGGTACCGCGGAACCCTGGAAAGCAGAATAGTGGTTAAGACAGATGGACTGCATGTTCGAGGTTGTCCAGTACAATGAGATGGACAAGAGAAGGTTAGCTACCTTTCAACTAACCGATGCCACCGCAGATTGGTGGGATTCAGTCATAGCTACTATCGGGAATGGAGCTGCGATGGGAATGACGTGGACTGTGTTCAAAGGGAGATTTTTGGAGAAGTATTTTCCGGCTACAGAGAGGCAGAGAAGAGAGAAGGAGTTCATGGATCTAATACAAGGAACCAAGTTGGTGCAAGAGTACACCACTCAATTTGAGAGACTGTCTTGGTTTTCCCCTTATATGGTTGGTACTAAGGAGAAGAGGATCCGTATGTATAACCAAGGGCTGACACCGTAGATTCACCGCATGACCCTCGGTCACCTAGATAAGTCTTTCGAGGGACTAGTTGGCTTGGCTACTAATCTAGAAGAGGACGCTCGAGTGAACCGAAAATAATTTGAATTCCGACCACCTCAAAGGGTAATTTTGGAAATAGACTACCAATGAATCGTACCCAAGGGCAGAAGAGGAATTTCGATGGGAGCAAGAAAACCCAAGCTATCACCTATCCGACTCAACCCCGGGTGGGAGAAGGTAGTAGTGCTGGGAAATGCTTCAACTGTGGCAACCCCGGCCATCTGGCTCGAAATTGCAAGGCACCAAGGCGTGCTACTGAGCTAGGCATAGTTTGCTACAACTGTGGTGAACCAGGTCACATCAGCAAGTTCTGTACTACCTCTAAGCAAGTGACTTATGGTCAGCAAGGTCAGACTCGCGTGAATGTTGTTATTCCCAATGCTGCTGGATATGATGGGACTATGAAAAAGGAGGTTATGAAGAAGCTCAACCTGATCAATAAGCAGTGGGAGGTACATTAACTCTGTTTAACTCCCATGTTAAAGTGTTATTTGATACGGGTGCTGCTCTTTCATTCATATCTGTTAACACTATTCGGAGATTGGGTATCTTACCTCATCGTTTAGAGAAAGCTTTGAGGGCTACTTCACAATTAGGAGCCACAGTCAAGTTAGGACATGTGTGTAAGGATTGTCCCTTATGATTAGGAGATCGTGAAATCCCTGCAAGACTGATTCTCCTATCGATGAAGGAGTTTGACATAATCCTAGGAATAGATTGGCTCTCTCAGAATCAAGTGAAGTTGGATTGTGCGAGGAGGAGAATCACATTCCCCGACAATGAGAATCAACCCTTTGATTTTCAATGTAACCCTTCGGGAGATATGGTCCTCACAAGGTGTTTGGCTAACATCGAAGTCGTCAGTACAGAAGCGACAGCGTCATCTATACCTGTAGTCAAGAACTTCGAAGAAGTATTTCAAGACGTTTCTGGTCTACCGCCCGAGAGAAGTATAGAGTTCTGTATTGAGATAATACCGAGTACTGTACCGATCACCAAGGTTCCCTACAGAATGGCCCCCACCGAACTGTTGGAATTAAAGGAACAAGTTCAAGAGCTCGAGAACCTAGGTTTTGTACGTCCAAGTACGTCGCCTTGCGGAGCACCAGTGTTATTTGTGAAGAAGAAGGATGGGACACTCAGGCTGTGTATCGACTATAGAGAATTGAACCGAGTAACTATCAAGAATAAATATCCCTTGCCTCGAATCGACGACTTGTTTGATCAACTACAAAGAGCTACGACATTTTCCAAAATAGACCTAAGGTCGGGATATCATCAGTTGAGGGTACGGAAGAAAGACATACCTAAGACTGCATTCAGAACCTGATATGGTCACTATGAGTTTTTGGTAATGCCATTTGGAATGGCGAATGCCCCGGCAGTGTTTATGGATCTGATAAACAGAGTGTTCAAGCCTTATTTGGATAAGTTTGTCATCATCTTCATTGATGATATTTTGATCTATTCTAAGTCAGAGGAAGAACACGAGCAACAACTACGAATTGCATTACAGACGCTTAAGGACCACCACTTGTATGCCAAGTTCAGTAAGTGTGAGTTCTGGTTGCAAGAAGTGAAATTTTTGGGACATAAGGTGTCATCTCAAGGAATTTCTGTGGATTCGTCCAAGACAGATGTTGTGTCAAACTAGGTTAGGCCGAGCAACCCTACGGAAGTTCGGAGTTTTCTGGGACTCGCAGGCTATTACAGAAGATTTGTTGAAGGGTTTTCTAAAATAGCTGCACCATTAACCGAATTAACGAAGAAGAATTTGAAGTTTGACTGGACAGAGAAGCATGAGCGCGCCTTTCTAGAGTTGAAAGAGAGACTCACTACTGCACCGGTACTAGCTATACCCAAGCCTGATGAGAAGTTCACTATCTTTAGTGACGCGTCATATCAAGGATTAGGGTGTGTACTTATGCAAGATGGTAGAGTTATCGCTTATGGATCTAGACAGCTAAAGCCAAATGAGTTGAACTACACTATTCACGATTTGGAATTGGCTGTAGTAGTATTCGCACTCAAGATTTGGAGACACTATCTCTACGGTGAGAAGTTTGATTTGTTCTCCGATCACAAGAGTCTGAAATATTTGTTCACACAAAAAGAGTTGAACATGAGACAACGCAGATGGATAGAGCTGATCAAAGATTATGACTTCACGTTAGAATAACACCCTGGTAAAGCTAATGTGGTCGCTGATGCTCTGAGTCGGCAGACTCGTGAGACGATCGCCTCCTTAATGGTTAGAGAATGGCAAGCATTGGAGACGTTGGCGGAATTCGATGTACAGAGTGCTGAAGAAGGAGAAGGATAACTTTTCAGATGTCTTATCCTACATCCTGTTCTTATCGACCGCATTATTGGAGCACAGAAAAAGATGAGAAGTTTTAAACATAGTTCGTGAAAATGTCAGAAAAAGATCCAACAGAATGGAAAGTGGGAAGTCATGGAGGGTATCGATGCAGAGACATATTTTTGTGTACCATACTATGGGGATTTGAGAAATGATATTCTGGCAAAGCACATAAGTCAAAATGTACAGTTCACCCAGGAGGAACGAAAATGTACAAGGATTTAAAAAGAAATTTCTGGTGGGAAGGTATGAAGAAAGACGTGGCCGAATTTGTATCCATTTAACGTGTCAACAAGTCAAGGCCGAACATCAGAGACCCTCGGGATTGTTGCAACCACTACCTATTCCTGGTTTGAAGTGGGAGCATATAACCATGGATTTTAAAGTGGGATTGCCTCGATTGCAATAGAATCATGATGCCATTTGGGTAATCGTGGATCGACTGACTAAGTTGGCACATTTCATCGCTTATAGTATGACATACCCGGTAGAAAAGATGAGCCGGATGTACATATAACAAGTTGTACGACTTCACAGTGCACCTGTGTCAATTGTGTCAGACCGTGACGCACGTTTTACTTCTGGATTTTGGGAAAGTTTGCAAGAAGCTATGGGAACCTCATTCAAGATGAGTACCCCCTTTCACCCTTAAACAGATGGGTAGACTGAGCGTGTCAATCAGATCATGGAGGATATGCTTAGGGCTTGTGTCATTGATTTTGAAGAATCCTGGGAGATGAACTTGCCTTTGGTTGAATTTGCCTATAACAATAGTTATCACACGAGTATCGGGATGGCTCCATTTGAAGCATTGTACGGACGACCATGTCGTTCCCCGTTGTGTTGGGCAGAAGTTGGGGATACAGAATTGTTGGGACCAGATTTGGTTAGAGAAACCAATGAAAAGATTTCTTTGGTCAAGGAAAGGATGAGGACGGCTCAGACCCGGTATAAGAGTCATGCCGATCGACGTCGGAAAGATTTGGAGTTCAGTGTCGGAGATCACGTACTTCTTAAGGTTTCACCGACTCGAGGAGTAGTACGCTTCTGTCTCAAGAGAGGGAAGTTAGCCCCGCGTTTCAACGGACCGTTCAAGATTTTGGAACATGTCGAAAAAGTGGCATATCGACTGGCGCTACCACCGAAGATGTCTGGGGTTCACAATGTATTTCATGTGAGTATGCTGAGAAAGTACATACAAGACCCCTCGCATGTGGTTAGTTATGACGATATTGAGACGAGTCATAACATTTCTTATAAGGAGAAGCCTGTGAAGATTTTAGATCAGAGTATCAATAAGTTGAGGAACAAGGACATTCCGTTCGTGAAGGTTCAGTGGAATCACCATGAAGAGAATGAAGCCTCGTGGGAAGTGGAAGCTGATATGAGGAAGAAGTACCCGGAGTTGTTTCATGACTAGGTAGTCTTGATTTCGGGGACGAAATCCTATTTAAGGGAGGAATGATGTAACAACCTGCATTTCCATTTAATTAATTGTATCTGCATCATCATATTTAATTTTAATTTGTATTTTATGCTATTACTTTAATTACAATTCTCTTGTATTAAATCTGATTATTAGTTTTATTCATGTCTTAAATTATTGTTGGGGTCAAACTGCAAATTCTACAATTTTAGTAATACTTGTGTTAGATTTCAAAACTGTATTTCAAAGCGGTGGGAATGTTTGCTTTTGACTCAATCAATATTTTTATAAAACCAGAAAATTATTTCTTACATTAAAATGAATTTTCAGTATTTTGTGGGGATCACCGCGACGCGAAAATACCAGTTTATGTGCAAAACTGTCTGTGCCGCGTTGATCTCCCACAGTTTGGGAAACTCCACCAATCAAGAAGTGACATATGCTTTTTCATTTAATATTACTCATCATTGATTTGGCTTTGTTTGGGTATGCTTGGTTGTATGTGTAATAATAGTGTCATAAGTTAGTTTGCCAAACAACTTAAGTGATTCCTAGGCAATTGGCTTGTGCTTTGTTTGGAGAGGTATATCTTGTGTGTTATGGGTGTGCCAAAAGCTGAGTTTTCCCAAACACATGTGCTTGACCCCTAGTAATCTAACTTGCCCTTTCAGATTGTATAGGAGCATATACGTATGTATGTTTAATGTGAATTGCATATATGTATATTGTAAAATCAGAGGATTTTGTTGAGTAATCTTGGTGGAACTTGGCCCCCAAGTTCCCAACTTGTCTTTCTATATAAACACACTCACCATTCACAATCTGGGGATTCTTTAGAACTGATACACACAGAGAGAAGAGAGAGTCTGAGAGTTCATAATTACTGAAATTGTAGAGAGAGAGAGAGAGCATCAACCTCCATAGTCAAGCTCCAATTAAAAATTCTTGTTTCTTATATTCTTTCTCAACAATCTCTATTCTCTAATCTCTGTGAGTATTTTAAACTCACTCCAAATGTAATTTGTGCTCAATTACTATTTGTATGTATGTATATGTTGATTCACCATTGTTGACCTTCATGAAAACTTGAAGCTTGAAAAACATGGATTTTCCAAACTTAACCAAAATTCGTTTTCTGAATGAAATATGAAAGATTATGGTATGTAGAGTATACGATTGTAATATTAGAGCTTAATTTGTTCGTATTGTGACGTATGATTAAAACGAAGTTTCCGTCAACTCTCGGTTTGTCGTAAAATCCGAGAGCTATGGATCAATTCAAGTAAAATTGATTGTAGATTCATAATCCTTGCAAAAAATCAAAGAGATCCATATATAATAATGCTTCAAAGAGATCCATATATAATAAGGCATCGTAGTAATCGAATTGCAAAATGGGTCAAAAAGACCCTGAAATTCTAAAACAGGGGAGTTCCAGTAAAGAAGACGAAGCTTCTGCCTGAACTCGCGCGCGCGATCGCCCGAGCGGCCTGCGCGAGCGACCCGTCGCCCGAGCGGCTCGCGCGCAAGAACTGTGTATTTCCAGGCAGAATGAAAAGTTTTATAGAAGAAAATCAAAAAAAGGGTAAATCGTGCGAGCCACCCTTCGAGCAAGCGGCCCGCGCGCGCGACTTTGGGCAGTTTCTGGTTTTTGCTTGTTTTATGTTAAGGAACTGTTTGGGTGATGTTTTATGAACTTTGAAAGCTCTGTTTGGGAAATTTACTAAAATAGAATCCTATTTGGTTATGTTTGGTCAATTAAAACGGTGTATTATGACTTATCAATCCCCGTACGCACGCTGTTTCTATATTTCATTGATTTACTTTATGTGTAAAGTTTCATGACATACATGTGGAGTCAGTTGTACATGCTTGGTGAGTGTGAATGTTGGTCAGTGTGGAAAAGGGTAATGGTCAGTGTGGTATAGAGAGTGTGGTTGAGATTGTGTTGTGGACACTCCCTGGTAAGTGAGTACCAAAGTGTGTTGTGGTTGAGATTGCGGCGAGAGTGTCTTTGAAATGCGACGGTGGCAAAACTGGACACTCCCTGACGACCATGGTAGCGTCAAAGTGTGTGAAGCCGAACTTGGACAATCCCTAGCACCCATGGTAGTGCTAAAGTGTGGCCTACGGACATTCCCTGGTACCCGAGTCTGGATACTGCGTGAGGTTTCCTTCGGTATTTGCGAGGCGGATTAGGTACTAATGTGTGAGGCAAACTGGACACTCCTTGGTACCCCTGTGCTAAAGTGTGGCTATCGGAGTATTTCAAAGATACTGGTGTGAGAGAATGGGTTGGTGTGTGGTCAAGAGAAAAGAGTCGGTAAGATGAGATGGTGCATTGTTTTCATACACGGTCACATATATGTGAATTAAAGCTTTCAAATGATATCGTGGTTGTTCTCTAAAATGAACTCTTTACTCTAATGTAAACTTGTTGAATTAAATGAGAATTTGAAAATGAAAAATGAGTATGTTTTACATTCAAAGTTATATTTTTAATACTCATAAGCTTCTTGAAGCTGACGATGTTAATGCGCCCTGGACATTCGTGTTCAGGCTTTTCAGGTTTTGAGCAAGCGGAACATTACGACTATGCAAACTGAGAACAACTGCTGGAAAGAGAATTTACTTTACATGTTGAACTATTTGGATAACTGTAATAGATGTTAAGTTATTCTTTTGATTTAAGGCGGTTTGTGCCTTTAGAGACCCCGTGTTGTAATAACTATTAAGTTAGAAAAATATTGTAAGCCTTGATTGCTCTGCTCTGATTATTATGTTTTGTTGTTGATGTTTTGGGATGGAATCGATCCTTCAAACTGTCACGACCTACGGGTCCATAAAGGAAATTAAACGCTTTTCTTATTTATGCTACGTCGGGGCGTGACAATACTTACGCTCAATGTGTTTTCCCTTCTTATGTGCCCTAGGTTCCTTTGAGTTAGCAACCGCTTCGCTATTATCGCAATAAAGGGCAATAGCTGATTGTACCGCAGGTACTACTCTTAGATCCATACGGAAGTTTTTGTGCCAAACGGCCTCCTTAGCGGCTTCCGAACCAGCCACATACTCGACTTCCATGGTGGAATCAACAATACACAACTGCTTGATACTCCTCCAACTAATGGCTCCACCTCCTAGGGTAAACACATATCCTTAAATCAGAATCCGTGTACCCAATGGGTTCAAGCATGTCTGCTTGGTAAACTAACATATAGTCTCGAGTCCTTTTCAGGTACTTGAGAATATTTTTCACCGCAGTCCAATGTTCTTGCCCTGGATTAGACTGATATCTACTAACCATGCCAACAGCAAAGTAGATGTTAGGTCTAGTACATAGCATAGCATACATTAGTCTTCCTACTGCCGAGGCATAAGGAACTGCCTTCATCTTCTCTATCTCATCAGGTGTCTTAGGACACTGATCCTTAGATAGAGTAATTCCATGTCTGAAGGGAAGGAATCCCTTCTTGGAATCTTACATGCTAAACCTTGCAAGAATATTGTCGATATAAGTGCCTTGTGACAAGCCTAACATCCTATTCTTGCGATCTCGCATAAGCTTGATCCCTAGGATGTGACCGCCTTCTCCCAAGTCCTTCATATCGAATTGATTGGACAACCATACCGTTACAGAAGATAATACCCCCACATCGTTTCTGATTAACAAGATATCATCCACATATAGTACTAAGAACACCACCACGCTTCCATCATGTTTCTTGTACACACAAGATTCATCCGCACATTCATCAAAACCAAAAGACTTGATTTCTTGATCAAAGCGGATATTCCAAGACTTAGATGCCTGCTTAAGTCCATAAATGGACTTCTTTAGCTTGCACAACATGTGTTCTTGGCCCTTCGCAATGAACCCGTCTGGTTGCATCATATAGATGCACTCGTCAAGATTCCCATTAAGAAATGTTGTCTTAACATCCATTTGCCAAATTTCATAATCGAAATGTGTAGCAATAGATAAGAGAATCCAGATAGACTTTAGCATGGCTACCGGCGAAAAGGTTTCCTCATAATTGATTCCCTCTTTTTGAGTGAACCCTTTCGCAACAAGCCTTGCTTTAAAGGTTTCTACCTTACCGTCTTCTCCTCTCTTCTTCTTATAGATCCACTTACATCCAATGGGTTTTATTTCATTGGGTGGTTCTACAACATCCCAGACTTGATTGGAGTACATGGACTCCATTTCAGACTTCATAGCCTTTTGCCAAAGATCTGCATCTTTATCTTGGAGTGCTTCATTGTAGTTACAGGGATCGGTACCTTGTTCTTCAGGGACCCAGTCATAAGACTCTCCCAAGAACATATACCGGTCAAGTTAAATAATAACCCTCCCACTACGAAGAGGCACAACCTGTGTCTGTGTATCACTGATATTTCATTGTGAAGATTCTGAACCTAATACACCATTATCTGTATGTTGTACTGGTTCAGGAACCTGTGTGTTAATGGTTGGTTCGGGATCTACACGAGTTTCGATAATCCTCCCACTACGACGCAGTAATGGAATATCGATAACTCTGTCTTGTGATGTTTCTTCTCGTACCGATGGTATCAAAGAAGTATGTGTCGGTGTCTCTCCTCTCATTTCCTCTAGAACACTACGGCTTCTAGGCGTGTAGTCCATAACATAGTCCTCTTCTAAGAATGTCGCATTAGTGCTAACAATAACCTTTTGATCCTTAGGACTATAAAACAGAGCACCTTTAGTTCCTCTTGGATACCAACAAATAAACATACTTCTGTTCTTGATTCCAACTTCTCTGTGTTCCCTTTCAGCACATGTGCTAGACTACCCCAGATCCGAACATGCCAGAGACTAGGCTTTCGCCCAGTCCACAATTCCGCGGGAGTAGTAGGTACTGACTTAGATGGTACCAAGTTTAGAATGTATGCAGTTGTCTTTAATGCGTGTCCCCAAAAGGAAATTGGTAAATCCGAATAACTCATCACAGATCTTACCATGTCCATGAGAGTCCTGTTCCTTCTTTCTGCTACACCGTTCTACTGAGGTATACGGGGTGCAGACAACTGGGATGTAATCCCTTGCTCCAATAAGTATTCCCTAAACTCTCCCAAGAGGTACTCTCCACCACGATCAGATCATAGTGTCTTGATATATTTACCTAGACGCTTCTCCATTTCAGCCTTGAAGTCTTTGAATTTCTCAAAGCATTCAGACTTACGCCGCATCAAATAAATGTACCCATACCTTGAGTAATCATCGATGAAAGTGACAAAGTACTCAAATCCCCTTCTTGCTTGGACAGTCATAGGACCACACAAATCAGAGTGAACCAGTTCCAAAGGCTCTTTTGCTCTATCGCCCTTGGCCGAGAATGGTCTCTTGGACATTTTACCTTCTAAGAAGGATTCACAGACTGGAAGTGCCTCCACTTCCAATGAGCTTAATGGCCCATTTTGAACCAGTCTTTGAATCCTTTTCAAATTAATATGACCAAGGCGTAAGTGCCAAAGATGCATTTGGTTCATCCTTGAAGGTTCTTTTCTCTTAAATGACAAACTATTTGTGTTATTTAATTCATTAAGTTGCAGTATAGGAGAGACATGATTTATAATATAAAGATCATCCACCAATTGACCAGAACAAATAAAATGTTTATTTTCTTTAATACCTACTACTTTATTAAAATGAACTGAATATCCATTCTTTACTAAACTAGAAACTAAAACTAAATTCCTTCTAATAGAAGGTACATAAAGGCAATTTCTTAATAATAAAATTCAATCTCTTCCAAAACTAAGACGTAGATCTCCTACTGCAATTGCTACTACTCTCGTAGTATTTCCCATATATAGATAAATCTCTCCATCACTGAGCTGGTTGGTTCCCTGGAACCCCTGCAAAGAATTGCATACATGATCAGTGGCTCCCGTATCTACACACCAGGTACCGGTAGATCGGACCGCTAAACACGATTCAACAACTAGTAAATGAGATTTACATTGATTGTTCTGTCTGGCGAGATAAATCGGAAATTGCTTCTTCCAGTGTCCTGGCTGCTTGCAAACAAAACATTTCCCTTTAGGCTTTCCCGGTTGTCCTCTTGGCCTTTGGATTGGCGGAGGACCCGCGGCCTTCTTTTGAGCCTTTTTCATTTTCTTCTTGCCTTTCGGCTTTGAAGCAGAACCTTTCTCAAACACAAGAGCACTCCCTGACTTTCTATTGAGACCCTCAGCTACCTGGAGTTCTTTAAGCAGCTCCGCCAAGGTATATTTAAATTTATTCATGTTGTAATTGAGGCGGAATTGCTTAAAAGACTTTGGCAGTGACTGGAGTACGATATCGACCTGAGTTTCCCCATCGATTTCAGCTCCAAGGATCTCCAGTTCATTAAGAAGAGATATCATCTTAAGAACATAATCCCTTACAGGTGTCCCCTCAGCCATAGTTGTGTTCATCAAGTCTTTCATGGCAACCTGCCCAGCAGCACGACTTTGATCCCCGAACATCTCTCGGAGGTTCTCCATCATGTCATAGGCGCTTGCCATTGACTGATGCTGATGTTGCAGAACATTTGACATGGATGCCAAAATGTAACACTGCGCCATCTCATCAACCTTGACCCATTTCTTGTGAGCCTGGGTTTCCTCAGCGGTTACCCCCTCACCAGGTTGCTCAGGACATTCTTGAGTAAGCACAAAGTTGTACTCTTCAGCAGTTAGCACAATATCCAAATTCCTTTTCCAGTCTATATAGTTTGGTCCAGTAAGTTTGTTTTCTTTAAGTATAATAGCGAGTGGATTGAAAGAACCCATTTAAAAGCATGAGAATCACATAATATAAATAATTACATTTGGGCAAAAAATTACTATGGATTCGAGTTGAAAATATTGGTTCCCTCTACTATATTTGAAAAGAATCCGCCAGCAACCTGATACACTGTGATAGCATGACTCGATGGGAAGCCATATACTATCCATCATTTGTTCAGATAGGCAATTTCCTTTTAATTCTACTATCCAGGCAATGTACCTTGCCTAGTAAAATTAAACTGTTGACTTACTTTGATCCTTTAAATAACAATAGTGACTCAGATGGAGAGGATATTATTATTTATAACTAAGTGTATACCATCACTTAATTCTAGGTCAAGAGTTCCGTGAGGAACACCTCTGATGGAGAGGTGGTCCACAATAACAATCACCCAAAACATTCTTTTAAAAAAGTTTGTACTGATGATTCCATGATCAACTACATCCGATGGGGAGGATGACACTAGAGCCATCACACAAAATTAATCATATCATCTACAAACCAGTGATGGAGACCATGGGATTTATACTGGATAAATTCCCTCTCCCACTTAGAATTTTAAAAAAATTTGAGGGTTATAATTTATAGAAAAACTTTTAATTTAATTAATAAAAAATAATGGAATACTTGACAAGGATTAATTCATCCTTACTTGTCAAACCCACATGTGCAGATAATAAAATTATTCTATTCTCATGATTTTAGAAAATAAGTACTTATGTTTTCAAATTATGGAATTAGTTTTATTCCTAAATACACATGTAGTTGTCCATCATTTTAAATTAATATAAATTAAACATGTAGCTAGACATCTGAAATAGGTCTAGGAACAATTATCCATATTGTCCTATTCATTAAACATGAAACAATAATAATTATTCAATCACACATAAATAAGGAAACCACAATAAAATAGGAATCCCACTATTATGGTCAAGCTACAACTCTTGTGAAAAATCTTCAATAATAATCATTCAATCACATATAAATAAGGAAACCACAATAAAATAGGAATCCCACTATTATGGTCAAGCTACAGCTCTTGTGAAAAATCTTCATTGAACCCGATTAGCTCTATGTCGCCACTACGAACGGGGGTCGAGCTGCCGGGTCAGCAACTACCTTCCAGAACTGTTTTCTGAAACAGTCTTCAGAAACTGCTTCCAGATTGCTTTCTGAAACTGCTTGTAAACTGTCTTCACGAACTGTATTCACGGATTTACTTGAGATATATTACATAAACCATATGCCTCCATGAAGGAGTTCACATGCTATTTCTTTGCAGTAAATTAACCACACATCAATCAAGCGTGGGATCTAATATACACAAATCCTATGCCTCCATAAAGAAGTTCACATGCTATATTAAAACAGAAAGATTAACCACGGATAAAACCATCGTGGGATCCAATCACACAAAATCAGTGACCATAGTAAAGGAATAAGAATGCTGCAAAACAAGGGTTAGCACAGTTCTAGGTTCTATCCATCCATCAAAACATGCATAAGATCTGTTTTATTGGACAACATGGTTGCGTCTAACCCATACGCAGAATCAACGGTGCTCTAATACCACTGTTAGGAAACTGCGTTCCCAGAATCCGTTGACAGCGCGTATAAGTTGGTACTGCAAAAATTACGTGAAAACTACAATAACCCTATAAGGGCGGAACTAGGGTTACCTTAAACTGCTAAAACGGATTATTGTAGTAGACGAATCGAGAACACGGGCTCGATAACAGCTCACGATCTTCTACCATATTCCTTTACTGCCAGAATATCGAACTGAGTGTGGGCTCCTTCAAAATCCTTAATGTTTCTGCTCTCTCTTTTTACGCTCTCTTTTCTATTCCGAGTTATAATGCTCTTGATGGAAAAACGTAAACTGAGGAGAGAGCCAAAGCAGCATATATATATAGGCTACGATAGGGACCATAAGAAGTCAATATGGAAAAGGCTTCCTTATGGAATTAGGAAACCCTATTTCAAACTGAATCAAATTCCTATTTCTTTAAATTATAATTCATACTACTAAAGAATTATAATTGCACTCCTACCCTTATCTCAAAAATATATTTCAAGCTCCATGTTATTAAATGCTTATTATCTCCCCATGTTAAGATTACAGATATCCATTAATTAAATATGATTACTGACAATCATATTTAATTAATCTCTTAAAATTCCTTGAGATCCTCGGCTTAACTTATCTGATATGTCGGATACAAAATCCACCTGCAGGGTTTGACATAATCAAAACTTATAAGCTTTCTCAAGGGGATATCATCAATCCCAAAATTGAGACATGGATTCCATCATTAATTAATATCGACCACACAATTAATATTGTCACCCAATCTAATGAGATATTGACCCATTTAAGGATCTCACCCTTTTAGGGATCAAAGTGTAAATATCAAATGTTCGTGTCTATAAATTAACTTAGGATTTAGAGCACAAGCACTCATAATAGTCATGAGGTATTAATTATCTTATAAGTCAGTATAAAGATAATTCCCCAAGTCGGTCCCGTTTAATACACAAAGTGTACCAGCATGGTGAGTTGAAACTATACCATTTCCCGTAGTCAAGACAAACCTACTATAACATCATGCTGCAGTCCTACCGATGGTGTGTCCAATCCATCTAAGACTATAAACCAAAATCTTACATTCTACAAGATCCGATGGTCTGATCTTCCGTGTGTAAGCCAAACTCTACACACCAAACCACCTACTATGTAGAATGAAAGACACACATGCATAATATTAAATAAATAATATAATACAAATATTGCCCACATAGATTCTCATAAAAATGGATTAACTGATTTTATTAAATGAATAATAAATCAACTACATAAAGCATGGCTTTTAGTATATATCCCTAACAAAAGAGTCTTTGAACATTGAGAAATTTTGGGTAGAATGTCTGGTTCATCAACAAGGTCTTTCGAAACTCCGGCATTGCTTTGGCCAGAGAGAGTGGAAGCCTTTGCAAGGGGAGGACTCTTTAAAGAAGATGGGTAAAGCTCTGCAGTTTTTGCAATCCCTGATATCTGGATGGAGTCAGAAGAGGGCTGAGGGCTGTTCAATGTCGGTTTATCTTGCAATTTCATTTGAGCTCGGGCTTTAAGCCGTGCCTTTTTGGCTGCCTTAGGGGTTTCCTGCTGAAGGACGTGCTAAACCTCCTCCTCTTCCAAGTGAATAGGATGATCTCTGTGTAATTTGAGTGCTTAGTGTCCTTGGAACTATGACGGATTGGAATAGAGGTGGGAGCCTTCGGGGAAACAACTTTCTTCTTGGATGACACGACGATAATGGGGCTTGGAAAACCTGACCAAAAGAAGAGGAGCGATGAGGAAAATAACATCAAAATGAAATAAATACCTCATCTCTTGGTATCAAGCCATTAAAGAAATTTTGAAAACTAAGGGGACAGACTGACAGGAAAATCCAGGAAATGCCCAAGCAACCTGATGACTGGTTGTAGGGACGCCACCAAAGGTAGTGCGGGATTACTTTTTTAGCTTTTTGGGTGTCAGAACAAGCATTTTTCATAACAGAATGGAAGTGTGTTCAGACTGATAACTTGCTACACTAACTCCTACAGGTACATCATTCTGAGCTACAAGTTCCGCAATGTCAAATTCGCCCAAGGGTGGAAAAGGGCAGGTCTTTCTGACCCAATTCTCGGCAGAAGCATAAAGTTGTTGCCAGTTAGAGTCTTGCCATGTTTTTTTCAATATTCACGAGCCTTCTTTTCCACCCATTCCTTTTGTAGACGGATTCTAAAGCGACTTACCTCAGAAACTGACTCAGAAGGCTTCAGAGGATTCCATTTCAGCTTATAAAATTCCTCAAATTTGACGATGGAATCATAATAAGCTTTGATATCAGGAGCCATACTGTAGACACGCGGAATCAGTCGTTCACTCTTTTGTTTTGGTTTGAAATTGATTTGGATCAAAGAAAAGGTCTATTGAAAACAGATACAGAGTTGCCACTTGGTCTTTAGGGAACCAAGAAACCCAATTTGACTCACCCAAATGGATAAAGGGCACTGGCCCTTCATAACCAAATAACTTGGTTTGGGGTTTTGGTACGAGAGACTAAGGAGCCTTTGCCACGACTAAAACACCATCAACTCGCCCCGTCTCTCGACAGGCCTCAATTAGCATCCAAATAATCATCTTATACTATGTTTGATTTGATAATTTATACTATGATAGTATATTACATCACATAAGAAACTTGAAATGGAAGATCAAAAGATAAGATATCATTCATAAGATCTAAGCCAAATACCACGCAATGCAAAGGTGAAAGATCACACAAACAAACCTAGGAAAAATCGTCTAATCACATATCAAGTAATCAAGTTTTCCTAGTCTAGAAGGGATATGAATTGTTCTTGAAACAAATAATCAAAGAAATCAAAATATGCTTAGCAAGATAGAATGATGCATGCTAATCTTTGAGAAAAGAAGACCTCTCAATCCTCGGGACTGATGAGAAGGAAGATTAGATCGAGGGGGGGGGGGGGGGGGGAGCATGAACGTGTGATCAAGTTCATTCCTTATAATCTCCTTAGATTAGGAGTCACAAAAACTCCAAATCTTGCATGAATGCAATGTATGATCCTAAAATGTGCAAAGGTTGTAGTGTGTTTGTGTACATGGACTTTCTAAAGTGACTTAGAAGTCTAAAATATGAATGAATGCATGAAGGAAATCATCATAGAATATGTACAAATGTATTATGAACTACTTCCTAAGATATGAACTAATTTGAAGTACATATAAGCATCAAATCAAAGAAAGTAAAAGTATAATTGCTGTGAATAGTTGACAAAACAGTGAGTTGACCTTGTAGAAATTGAAAAGTGGGGTAAGAAATGTTTTCAATGCATGATTGTTTATGGAGATCATAACTATTGTGTCTAGAGCACATATCAAAAATCCAATCTTCAATAATTATTACAGATTGAGAGAAATCATATGAACAATAGAGGTTACTTAGAAACAGAGTCTGTACTGTCGACTAAAATGCTGAAAAATATTAGAAAATGAAAACAAAACATCTAGAGGCCCATATTATACAGAAAGTTCCCTAAGACACTGAAGTTCAAGGGAAAAAAGAGTTAGGACCACTCTGTTTGGAAACGAATTCTGAAAAATAAGTTGAAATTCAACCTAGCTGCTGTGACAGCAAAAGTAGAATGTTTGAAATGAATGTTTGGGTCCAAATGGACCCCTTTCAAGTGTTTCCAAGTCAAACCAAAAATCATGGGTGTTCTCCAGCAAGTTAGGAAAACTTTCCAAGTGGTCTTGTATTCAAATATTGAGTATTGAACTCAAAATAATTCTTTGAAGTTAAGTAGCTCACTATTTTGAAGATTTTTTTTTTTTTTTTGAGAAAACAAAGTTTATTCCTAAGAATCCAAATATTGGGGGTTTTAGAAGAGCTTTGAAATATGGGTTTTGCAAGTATATTTTCAACACTTAAAGAGGATTAAAACCACTTATAATCTCAACCTCTAATTCATTTAGAGAACCTCCAAGATTATTGGAAAGGTTTGTTTTATTTTAGAAATAACCTCAAGAATACATAGGAATGTATTGGGGTTATAATCATCATCTATCAAATATGTTTTTGAGGTCAAGAGCTACTATCCATTAGGATTCACTCACCTCAAACTTCATATCATCATCTAGATGATGATGAACTAGTAAGTAAATAAGAAAGATCAAAAGAAATGGGGTAAGAGGAGATGAGCAAATATATGAACAAGCAAGTAGATAACAATCAATAGGTGATATTCATGATGATTTTGGACTTGTAGCTTGATGTTTCACTCATATATTGTCACACCCTGATTTTTGGAAGGCCAAATATCCAATCAAGTGCATACCTTGATCAAATATTCAACCGCTCCAAAAATCCAAGGTTGCTAACCCATACTTAATTTTAAAAGACCATTTTAAGATAAATTGAATTTACATTACTTTAATAAACCACATTATCTATTTTTTAAACAAAACTTATTTATCATCAAACTCATTCCCAAAAATATTAAAATATAATTCCACGTTTCAAATTTTCTCCATTCTCATTTATTATAAAATGAAAACCAAACGTTTCCCTTTACATAGAAATAATATAATTTCCTTCATTGAATCACAATAAAATTATCTGGTTATAATAATCAACGGAGCAATTTCCAACACTATACTATCTCAGGTCAAATCTGCTACAAACGTCCCCCAAAGTCAATAATACAACTGAAATATAACTACAAGTCTACATCTAATACAAGCTCTCAGCCTTGGCTCACAATGCCAACTAAGTAAATAAAAAAATATATCATATAATACATAAAGAATGAAAAAGTAGATATCTTCAACTTCACAAACAGATCGGCTGCTCCACAATGAACTCCAACTATACTATCCTGCGTACATGTCATCCGACTACGTTTCAAATAGAAACACACCTAAATGCATAACACACTCTGGTCAGTCACATGACTAGTATGAGTTAAACAAACACAAGTCTTATGGATTCAACTTGAACCCGTAGATTACAAACCACACTACAACATTTTTGGGCTAAGACAGGTAGTTCCACACACATATCTGGACAATACAGTAGTTTCCATTTATGTGGTGGCAAGTAGTTTCTTGCTCGAATTAAAACCACTAAATACTTACCTTTCTTAACTATAGTAGGCCGATACCTGCAAACCATTAGTGGGCCTATCATCCTGTATAAATAAAAATTAATACAATAATAAAAATTAATAACAAGATGCTATTAATTAAAAATGAATTTATCTCCAAGAAAGATCTGGAATTAGACAAAACTTAAAACACGAAAAATGTGCAGAATAAAATTTCCAAGGAAATTCACGCATCGGCGTTCATTAATTCTAATGAGATATTTCAAAAATTAATTATTAAAGACAATGTTCAGTAGATTCTGAAAATCGATGAAAATTGTATCAAGATGACATTTTTAGGAAAAACGCAAAACACGAAAGTTGTTCGGATCGTCGTTTTACTTCAGTTTACGCGAAACGGACATAAACTATGAATCTAAGTATCCAAAATATTCAATTTACTAATCTGGTCCAGTTTATTATCACATTACTACGTTCCCAAAAATGGTACGTTACACATAGAATGCTATGTTTTAAGCTAACGGGCACAACACTGAAATTTAAAATCACAAAAATTACACAACTACCAATTCCTAGAATTTCATATAACTGTGAATAAAAAAAAACACATAATATTCGATCCAATTACACCTTATGTTCACCACCTCGGCTACCCATCCATAGCTCAGCCTACACATATATCCCATGTGTCTCCTAATGTAATACTAACTCCCACTCCGGTCCCAACTCCAATGGGGTATCACTGGGATTTGAGTATACACCGAAGGTTAGTCCTTACATTCTTGACGTCAATAAACAATGTCTAAATACACATGAAATAGACCAACAAGCCGGGCATAAGGCTTAAAAATGAAGAGACGGGTCATCCACGTAGTCGCCGTCTAATCACACAAGGACGGGTCATCCACGAAGTCGCCGCCTAAATCAAAAGGAGCAGTGGTGAACTCTAAGGACTTTTCTAACGTTCATATATCCACGCTTTCCACAAAACTCAACTTTATAAGAGATTCATATATCTGAAATCAAATTTCTGTTAAAATCATATTAACAGGTACATGTTCACACAGATTCATAACCCGTACAAAATCACACAGTCACGATTTCACAAAACTCAACTATACATGAAAACTCATATATTTCTAATTACTAACAAATTGCTTCATATTAACGAGCACGTAATCACACAAAAATATGATGTAGTAAATACGCTTATTTCAACCTTCATAAAACTGCTACTGTAATATGAAATTTTTGCCCAAATAGTGCAGAATTGGGAAAAAGACCATTAGACGAAACACGTGCAGAATTACGTTTTACATGAGACACGCGGGCAGAATTCCAAAATTCAATGACCACGATTTTATATGAATTATTTTCACTTTCAGCCATAGTAAATTTAGATTAAGCAAAATAGTTACATATTCATAATCACAACCACAACAAGATCACAAAAATCCATCTTAATTGTAAATCCTAGTTTACCTATGGATTCAAATGCATATATATATATATATATTTAAATATATTAATTCAAAACAAAAGTTTAACTCACCGATTTAAGGCTTCAAGGTTGATGAAGATTACGCAAAACATAAGTTTAGGGTTCCTCTCTTCTTCTTCTTTTTCTTCTTCTTCTTCTTCTTTTTCTTCTTCTTCTTCTTCCTCTCTCTCTCTGTCTCTCTCTCTCTCTCTCTCTCTCTCTCTCTCTCTCTCTCTCTCTCTCTCTCTGTCTCTCTCTCTCTCTCTCTCTCTCTCACACACACACACACACACACATACACACACATATGTCTGTTCTCTACTTTCTTCTCTCCTCTTCCCTTTTTTTTTATTAAATGGGGGCTAGGGTTTAATATATATATATATATACTACACACATAACACTTATCAATAAAACATACACAAACATGTAAATCCTGTTTCTTGGTCTAAGGACCTCACAAAAAGGCTTCATATGGGCCCGAAAATGCATTCAAAGTGACAAATGATTAGCCCAATGTGCACCCATGACCTCGGGCACTAAAATTCTATGTTAAGCACACTACTTAACATACTAATGACCCGTACACGCTACTTCAACATTTTTATTAGGTGTCACTAAGATACATACACATAGTTAATATCTAATACTTGAAAAAAATAATATAAATAATTACTAAAAGCACTTAGAAAATTAGGGTTGTTACATATATGGTGACTTTGGACATGGAAGAAGCTTCCTATCTCATAAATGCTCACAAAAATGGTGGGTGGATGTATTGAATGTGAAGTAAATGGGAGTAATGAAGTAGAAAACAAAGTTTAGAACTCACTTATTAGTTGAAAATCAAAGAAGGAAGCTTCTTTTCTCTCTATTCTAACCTTATCTCTACAACTTTTCTCTCTAAAACTTTTTTAAGCTCTCATTTGCCACCCCCCCCCCCAAAATGAAGAGCAAAGGGGGGGTTTATATAAGCCAATTTGGGGTGGTTTTGGGATTTAGAAAGTGCTTCCATTGGTCCCAAACATCTGTGAACATAAAACTATATCGTTTTGGTCTTTAATTATTCAATTTGGACCCCCAAAATAAATTACAAAAATGGGTTCTGCGGGGGTTGAGTGCCGTCGCAGCACTGTCCATCTACCGCCACGGCAATGGCCCAGTGCCGCCGCGGCACTGCTCCTCAGACGCCCAAAAATTTGTATTTAGGCCCCCAGAGGTTCCGGTATTCACGAAAAGACCCTATTTCGTCCGAAATTCACAAAAAATGCGTACGAACTCCAAATTGAGCTTGTGATATACCGTTGGAAAAGTATAGGAGTCTGCATTCCATAAAAAATAGTTTGAAGTTAGGTCACTTTCAAAAGTTTTGTGGTATGCGCGATAAAAGCCGATTTGATCGTCTTTTTCACTTTCAGAAATCCATAATAAATTCGTTTTGAATTCAGAAATTATATGCGATATACCATTGCAAAGCTATTAAACTCTAGTATCCATGAAAAATGTTTGAAAAATGACATAGCGCTCCAGTTTCAAAGTCAACGTTTAGGTCAAATCGATCAAACCTGGTATCTCTAAAAAGTTCTGGGAACCTCTAGGAGCTCCCAAGAGCTGACGTTTTCGTTAAATTTTCTTTTAAAACTCATTTTAGTACTTTTCACATGATCTAGAATGATCTCAAAACTTTTTGGAGAATTTGGATGATTTCGGTCAAACCCCGGTCAAATTTGGTCAAACCTGGGTCAAACCGATCAACGGGGACTTTTCGGGAACTTTTGAGACTTCTAAGAGTCTTTGGGAGCTGACAATTTTATCTAATTTTGCTTCAA
The DNA here is from genome assembly GCA_033977485.1 of Hydrangea macrophylla. Lineage (NCBI taxonomy): Eukaryota > Viridiplantae > Streptophyta > Magnoliopsida > Cornales > Hydrangeaceae > Hydrangea > Hydrangea macrophylla. The sequence continues at coordinate 24,648,142 of CM066990.1, read as the reverse complement.
AACTCATTTTATCAATTTTCTTACGACGTAGCATGTTTCCAGAACTTTTGGTCCAAATCAGGGAGTTTTTGGGATTTTAAGGGCATTTTGGTCATTCTGAGCATTTTGAGAGATAGAACTAACTTCTAGGAGTTCTTTTTGAATTTTTTTGATCAGTGTGAACCACCAAGCTATGGGTCTCCTAAATCTGATAGTCGAAAAAATGGGGTGTCTACAGTTTGTCCCTCTTTGGCATGAACTTGCGAGGCAACGTATGTCGCAAGCGAGTGCCAAAGCTTTGAAGAGACATGTCTTTTTGGAGGCTATAGATTTAGGATAAAAGCATTGCAAAAGATGTAAGGATGATGTTGAGGCTAGTGCTGGTCGTGCTCTTCGACAGCTGCCTACGTATCCCAAGGGAAATCAGACCAGGACATAGTTCGGGGCACAAAGAAACAAACACATACAAAACAAGACAGGCGGATGCCATGCTATGAGGATGATATGTAATGCATGGATGTGATATGATTTGTGTCCTGAGTCCTATCATGTCTAGTGTTCTGATCCTAGCATGAACTGGTGCCGTGTGCCACTCCGAGTGAGCTTGTATCGTGCTTGTGTTATGTTCTAAAGTGGTTGTGGTTCTATTACATGTATTCTATGTATTCGCCACTCTCAGTGGGCTTGGTGATCTATGCTTCACTATGACTTATTGACTTATGAGGGATCTTGACCCTGAGGTCTTATCCAAGGAAGAGCGCGGTGCTTAAAGTGATACTATGGTGCTCAAAAGAACGCTTGTGGTGTGTTTGCCACTCCTAGTGGGCTTTGTGTGTCGTGACTGATGGGCTATGTGTCATGTTATGTCCAATTTGTTGTGTTTGGTGAGTGAAGTGACCCTCTAGACTTGACTCGTGCTCCCCTTAATCATGATGCTATGGACTCGGTGACTCTCAGATTCTCAACAGTGCTTCTCAAATTTTAATGATGATCCTCAATTCTCAGTGGCGCTTATGTTGTTCTTCAATTCTTTAACGGTGCTTTCTCAATTCTTCTTGATTCTCAACGGTGTTCTTAAAATATTAACGATGATCCTCAAATCTTGAATGATGTTCCTCGACTTTTCAATGATGCTTCTCAACAAATCTGATGCTCCTCAACACATCTAATGTTCCTCAACACTTCAACGATGCCCCTCAACACATCTGATGTTCCTCAACTCTTCAACGATGCTCTTTAACAAATCTGATGCTCCTCAACACATCTGATGTTCTTCAACTCTTCCATGATACTTCTCAACTATTCTGATGTTCCTCGATGCATGCTTCTTAACTCTTTTGATGTTCCTCGATGCTCCAACAATGCTTCTCAACTCTTCTAATGTTCCTTGATGCTCCAATAATTCTTATCAACTCTCTTGATGTTCCTCAATGCTCCTCTAATATCTGGGCTCTAAAACATCCTCACAAAAACATCTTATCAGCAAACCTGGACTCTGAGCCCTAAAATACCTCAACAGCACATCTTATTAACACATCTAGACTCTGGGCTATAAAACACCTCAACAACACATCTTATCAACACATCTAGACTCTGGGCCATAAAACACCTCAATAATGCACCTTATCAACACTCCTTATCAATACATCTATACTCTAAATAGATCAGCAACAATTTCTTGGTATTGGCGATATTTTCTTCAACCAGCTACCTTGAGAAACAACTATCAGTTTGTAGTTTGCAACCACTGATGAGTTTATGCCACTCGTACTTGGGACACTTCACATGTTGTGACCTTGACTAGTGCAGTAATGATGTTTGGTACTTTTGCTTGTATCCACATTTTTTTTATAATTGAGAATCACCTTAAACCGACACATTTGAGACCATCAGGACGAATGGACTTAACAGGAATGACGATGACAAGGAAAGTTGGGTTATTTTGCATGAAACCTCGATCTCTGATACACTTTTGATTAGATTACTACTGACTCAAACAAAGAAGGATTGACTCAGACATGAAATTCTTAAATCACCATGATCCAATGTGCCTCTGTCATAAATGATGTACCGCTCATCTTTTATGTTTATGCCGTATCTTAATATAATAGTACTTAGCTGATAAATCTGGTTTTTGAAAATTCCTCCCTATTGATCTAATCAATTCTCTATTCCTCCCAGGAAGTGCTGTGAATTAGTGCCTTAGCTTTTAGAATAAAAGATACTCTATTTCAAAAAATTTCAAAACAAGTCAGTGACTTAAAACTTGTCCTTGGTGTGAAGGGATTGCGTTAGACAAACGGAGTTTGCCCCTAGTTTGAGGTGCAGGTAGTGGAATTCATAGGCAAATGAGGTGGGTGACCAAATCTTGCCCCTAGTTTGGATGATGGTTTATTGGAGGTTATGGGAAAACGAGGTAGGTGACCGAAGTTTGCCCCTTGTATAAAGGGTAGATAGTAAAATTTAGGCAAACGAGGCGGGTAGCCAAAGTTTGCCCCTAGTGTTGAAGGTGATTTCTGGCTTGAGGCAACGATCGTGACTTTATTCTCTCATATGCTCATAACATTTGCCTAGGCACTGGTGAAGTGACCTAGTGAGCTATTTTCTCTCTTTTGTTATTGCTCACTTTGGATTTAGCTCTAATTTTTGCCTAGGCATCCTTTCAGATTTTTGATCTAGCGAACCATCCTTCATTACTTTTTGAAAGTCTGCCTACATACCCCCGAGTGGGGATTAGGTCCAACGTAGTTTGGGCCAAGGCTTTGAAAGAAGGGGGGTTGATTATGATGGTGTCGACAGAACAGATGCGGTTGCCTACGTATCCCCGAGTAGGAATCAGGTCGAGCGTAGTTCGAAGCGAGGCTTGAAGGAAAAGGGGTTGATGATGGTGTCGACCGAACCGATGCAGTTGCCTACGTATTCCCGAGTGGGAATCAGGTTGAGTGTAGTTCAAGGCAAGGCTTTGAAAGAAATTGGTTGAGGGTTTTTCAAACCAATCGTCAAAGAAGTTCAAACTTAGGTCACTTATGGTAGCCTTGAATAAGAAGATTCAGTTTCAGTCTCCTTTTCTTTTCTTTTCTTTTCTTTTTTATTTTGAGGATTGATCCTTTTCACTTTCTCGTAGCCAATCAATTTTGTTTTTTATGTAGTTGATTCATGTGAGATCTTTCGATTGCAATCTCGAAATGTGCATGTCAGCTCTCAGAATTTGTTTATGGTTGTTCGTAGCTTTTTGAAATATGATCTAGACACATTCTCATGATGTACCTTGAAGTGTACAATTCTCTGAATCATCGAAATTTTCTTTAACCTTTTGACTGGCTAGGGTCAGATTTTGGAAATCAACACCCTTTTCAGCTCTAACTTTTGCCTAGGTGTCCTTTCGGGTTTTTAACCTAGCGAACTTTTTCTTTTTCTTTTCTTTCCTTTTTTTTCTTTTCTTTTTTCTTTTTTTTTTTTAAAGTGGAGATGAAACTTACTAAAATGTTTGCCTATCATCAAGGACTAAGTCTGCATTGCTTTCATTCGAACAAATTGCATGGCTCCCAATTGGATTGGGCTTAAGGCTTCGAAACGGTGGGAAAGGGTGTTGGGCAAGCCCCAAGTCGGTTTCAAGTATGTCTTTTTGAGATTTGAGCAAAAGCATCTTTTAAATTCTTAAAGTAAGACTATTCAATTCTCGACTCTTCATTGGTGTCAACGTGAAATCGACTTTGACCTTTTCAGGATTCATTTTTTTTTTTAATGCAAAAATTTATTAGCAGAGTAATATCCATGCTAATTTGAAAAGTGACACTTCAGTTCAGCGATTCATATATTTATGACTAGACATATCAGGTTAAGCAAAATGAGATTTCATTCTATCAAAAGAGAAGGATTACATTACTCGACATAGACTCATAACAACTAGATGACAGACAGACTCGACAACAAGACTAAACTTCAAAACATATAACAGACTCGACTTGACTCGGCCTGGTCTCAAATGGAGTGTCACAGTGTCTCGCATATTCTTATCATTATTTTCAGCAACAATTCCAAACGCTATCAACTCACCGCGTAGCTTTAACAATCATTGGCCTCAGCGAAGGGGATCATTTGAAAGGATAGGCCAGGGGCTTAGGTTTAATGAAGCTGACATTTTGGGTAACATGGGGTTGGATGGGTGGTGGCTCGATGATCCTTCGATCAATGAGGTCTTGGATATCATGGTAGAGACGTATGCACCGGTTAGTGTCACGGCCTGGGCCTTGGTGGTAGGAACATCATTTCGACAGGTCACAATTAGGTGGTGGGGGATCGGCATGAGACTGAAGGAGTTGGAGGTGCCCCTTTTTTAGTAGGCGACCTAAGGCTACGGAGGGGGAGATATCTAGCTTGGAAAATTCATGGGGTACCCTATTTTGGTAAGGGCGGCCAGGCGAGCTAGTTTGGTTTGTGAGCTGGTATGGTTGGGGAGAATAGGCCATGGGTTGGTTACTAAGGGTATTGACATCCGAAGGGTTTCGGGAGTAGTTGGGCCTCTTAGACTGGCTTTATGATTCTTCATTCTTGATTTTCCCTTCCCTGATTGCATCCTCAATTCTAGTCCTAATCTCAAACAGTTCTTCAAATGTTGAGATGGACTGGTAGAATAGCTTGTCATGGTATACCGGCTGTAGATTCTTGATCAACATCTGAACTTGTTCCTTTTTGACTGGTCGGTAGATCATCTGGGCCACTTTATTCCTCCATCTGCTCAAGAACATAGCGAAGGACTCATTGAAGTTCTGTCGGGTAGTCTCCAGATCCCGGATGGTGACATCGAGCTCTTGGTTATAGGAGTAATGATCAATGAAGACCCGGACTATATCTTCCCAAGTCTGCATCTTAGAAACCTCTAAGGTCATAAACCAGGATAGAGCAGCCTTGGTGAGGGTCTGAGGAAACATCATTGTGGTGTGTTCATGGGTGCAGCCCATTGACTGGAAAACACTCATACATAACTTTACGTGGCTCTTTGGATTCCCAGTTCCATCAAAATGGTCAATTTCAGGCATCTTGAAGTTCTCCAATAGTTTTAGCTAAACAGGCTTAAAAAGGCCTTCCAAATCTAGTATGTAGTCATCAATCCCTTTGCTTTTCCTCAGTACACTTTCTAGCTTGTCAACCTTGTCCATTTTTTCTTGGAATTTCTTCTAATACGCAGGCAGCGGGACCCTTTGGAACCATTCTTCTTCTCCATCGTTCTCATGTACAGGGATGGGAGGTGGTATAAACCCCGGCGGAGGTGGTGGCATGAACCCTGGCGGTGGTGGTGGGAACCCAAGTGGGTACTGTGGCTGTTGTTGTTTCAGGACTTCCATGAATTTCAAGACTTGGGCTAGGCTGTTGGACTGCTGATTTATGGTTGCTCGTAACTCGGTGACCTTGTTTTTTAACTCTTCCTAATTCATGCTTAAATAACTTGGCGGGTTGACCCTGACCAAACGGTTGTTTGAATTTCTGACCCAAGATGAGGATCCTAGCTGCTGACTTTGGGAATCTATAGTGACATGCATATTTCAGAGAATTGTATCAGATTCTGATAGTGACAGCTTTAGATAGACAATAACAATGATGTTATCAAGTACAGACTGACTGAGACAGTGCATGTAGACTGATAGGAATGGTGCATGCAAATGAGACAAGCATGCGGATACAGGCCCTAATCTATATGATGCTCCTACTTTTAACAGATAAGAGTTAAGCAAGTAAGGTCCTAGCTATACAGAGTGTGCTAACTTTACTTTCCAGTATGGTCACTATGGGAGAAGAATAATTTCCAGGATATTTGGGAGATTCTGGGGATTTTCTAGAATTTTTTAGAATTTGGGCAGAGTTTCTAGGGAAAAGAGGCATATCTGGGAAATCTGAGAGATTTGGATAGAGTTTTTGGTGCATTTGGGAAATCTAGGAGATATGGACAGAGTTTCTAGGAAAAACTGCTCATATCTGGGTAATTCAGGGGATTTTGATAGAGTTTCTGGGAGAAACTGGTTATGCCTGGGGAGAAATTGGTGCATTTGGGAAATCTGGTTATGTCTGGGTATTTCTGGGATATCTAGATAGAGTTTCTGGGAGAAACTGGTCAATTTGGGAAATTTAGACAAAGTTTGTGGGAGATATTGGGATATCCGGATGAGTTGGGCAGAGTTTTTAGGAGAAACATGTGCTTTGGGTATTTCTGGAAAATTTGGATAGAGTTTCTGGGAGAAACAAGTATTTTGGGTATTTATGGGAAATGGGAATTTATGGGAAGCTTGGGTAGAGGTTTAGGAAAAACATGGATTTTATGGGATTTTGGGTGAAACAAAGATACCTGGGGAGTTCGAATAGGATTTCTGGGAGAAGCAGGGATATCTGGGTGATTTGGACCGAGTTTCTGGTAGAAACAAGTATATCTAGGCACTTCTAGGAAATTTGGAGAGATTTTTTGGGAGAAACTGGTGTTTTGTAAATTTTTAGGAAATTTAGACAGAGTTTCTGGGAGAAAGTGGTATGTTTGGGCATTTTTGAAAGAGTTTCTGGGAGAAACTAGGATATATGACGGGAACAGGTGATGATGGTGATCATACTGTCTAGCAAGTTTTCATACTCCTATGTCTTAGGACCAACAAACAAGGTTTGCGGTGTACATCTTTGTGAACTTGGAGCAGACATCCTTACCATGGTGCCTAGGCAGGTCTACTCAATGTGGTCACATGTGAGTGATTGCCTTGGGAATCATAAGAAAGAGGTTCTGCCTTATGCCACATAAGTGTCTACACCGTGCAGGTAATCCCGTCAGGGTATACAGTCGTTATATCACATTGTCCTATCTGAAAAGACAAATGAACAGTCCTACGAAAGGTTCTATAGGAATCTATATGCAAAGGCTAGGTTTAGTCAAAGAGGGTCCGTTGACGAGAGTTCCAATATACCGTCAAGGAGACAGTATGGAAGTTTTTACTCTTTTTGATATACCTTAGAAGGTACAGTATCAAAGGTGACTTGTGCCCTGGCACAGCAAGACCTGAACAATGTCAGCGCCGCGTTTCAGGCACGGTCAAAGGGGAAAATGCAGAAGTGTAATGCGGTGAACCAGATACAGTAAAAAGATGATTTTAAGGATGCTTCTTATAAGTCAAACCTTCATATTATTTTGTTTTGAAAATAAAAAAATCCCCAACAGAGTCGCCAAATTGTGGACACGCGGAATCGGTCGTCCACTCTTTCATTTTGGTTTGAAATTTATTTGGATCAAAGAAAAGGTCTGTTGAAAACAGATATAGAGTCGTCACTTGGTCTTTAGAGAACCAAGAAACCCAATTTGACTCACCCAAATGGATAAAGGGCATCGGCCCTTCATAACCAAAGAACTTGGTTCGGGCTTTTGGTACGAGAGAGAAAGGAGCCTTTGCCACGACTAAAACACCCTCAACTCGCCCCGTCTCTCGACTGGCCTCAATTAGCATTCATATAATCATCTTATACTATGTTTGATTTGACAATTAATACTATGATAGTATATTACATCACATAAGAAACTTGAAATGGAAGATCAAAAGATAAGATATCATTCATAAGATCTAAGCCAAATACCACACAATGCACAGGTGAAAGATCACACAAACAAACCTAGGAAAAATCGTCTAATCACATATCAAGTAATAAAGTTTTCCTAGTCTAGAGGGGACATGGATTATTCTTGAAACAAATAATCAAAGAAATCAAAATATGCTTAGCAAGCTAGAATGATGCATGTTAATCTTTGAGAAAAAAAGACCTCTCAATCCCCGAGACGGATGAGAAGGAAGATTAGATCGGGAGGGGGGAGCATGTACGTGTGATCAAGTTCATTATTTATAATCTCCTTAGATTAGGAGTCACAAAAACTCCAAATCTTGCATGGATGCAATGTATGATCCTAGAATGTGCAAAGGTTGTAGTGTGTTTGTGTACATGGACTTTCTAAAGTGACTTAGAAGTCTAAAATTTGAATGAATGCATGAAGAAAATCATCATAGAGTATGTAAAAATGTAGTATAGACTACATCCTAAGATATGAACTAATTTGAAGTACATATAAGCATCAAATCAAAGAATGAAAGTAAAAGTATACTTGTTGTGAATAGTGGACAGAACAGTGAGCTGACCTTGTATAAATTGAAAAGTGGGATAAGAAATGTTTTCAATGCATGAAATTTTATTGAGATCATCCTTATTGTGTCTAGAACACATATCAAAAAGCCAATCTTTAATAACAATTACATATTGAGAGAAATCATATGAACAATAGAGGTTACTCAGAAACAAAGTCCGTACTGTCAACTGAAATGTTGAAAAATCTTAGAAAATGACAACAAAATATCGAGAGGCCCATATTATAGAGAGAGTTCTCTAAGACACTGAAGTTCAAGGCAAAAATAAGTTGGAACTACTCCTTTTGGAAAAGTTTTCAGAAAAATAAGTTGAAAGTCAACCTAGCTGCTGTGACAGCAAAAGCAGAATGTTTGAAAGGAATTTTTGGGTCCAAATGGACCCCTTTCAAGTGTTTCCAAGTCAAACCAAAAATCGTGGGTGTTCTCCAATAAGTTAGGAAGACTTTCCAAATGGTCTTGTAATCAAATATTGAGTATTGAACTCAGAACAATTCTTTGAAGTTAAGTAGCTCACTGTTTTGAAGATTTATTTTTTTTTTAGAAAACAAAGTTTATTCCTAAAAATCCAAATATTGGGGGTTTTAGAAGTGATTTGAAATAGGGGTTTTGAAAGCATATTTTCAACACTTAAAGGGGATTAAAACCACTTATAATATCAACCTCTAATTCATTTAGAGAACCTCCAAGATTATTGGAAAGGTTTGTTTTATTTTGGAAATAACCTCAAGATTACATAGGAATGTATTGGGTTATAATCATCATCTATCAAACATGTTTTTGAGGTCCAAGAGCTACTATCCATTAGGACTCACTCACCTCAAACTTCATGTCATCATCTAGATGATGATGAACTAGTAAGAAAATAAGAAAGATCAAAAGAAATGGGGTAAGAGGATATGAACAAATATATGAACAAGCAAGTAGATAGCAATCAATAGATGATATTCATGATGATTTTGGACTTATAGCTTGATGTTTCACTCATATATGGTGACTTTGGACATGGAAGAAGCTTCGTATCTCATAAATGCTCACAAAAATGGTGGGTGGATGTATTGAATGTGAAGTAAATGGGAGTAATGAAGTAGAAAACAAAGTTTAGAACTCACTTTTTAGTTGAAAATCAAAGAAGGATGCTTCTTTTCTCTCCATTCTAATCTTATCTATACAACTTTTCTCTTTAAAACTTTTTTAAGCTTTCATTTGCCGCCCCCCCAAAATGAAGAGCAAAGGGGGGTTTATATAAGCCAATTTGAGGTGGTTTTGGGATTTAGAAAGTGCTCCCATTGGTCCCAAACATCTGTAAACATAAAACTACATCGTTTTGGTCTTTAATTATTCAATTTGGACCCCCAAAATAAATTACAAAAATGGGTTCTGCGGGGGTTGAGTGCCGTCGCAGCACTGTCCATGTACCGCCACGGCAATGGCCCAGTACCGCCGCAGCACTGCTCCTCAGATGCCCATAAATTTGTATTTATGTCCCCAGAGGTTCCGGTATTCACGAAAAGGCCCTATTTCATTCGAAATTCACAGAAAATACGTACAAACTCCAAATTGAGCTTGTGATATACCGTTGGAAAGGTAATGGAGTCTACATTCCATAAAAAATAGTTTGGAGTCAGGTCACTTTGAAAAGTTTTACGGTATGCGCGATAAATGCCGATTTGATAGTCTTTTTCACCTTCGGAAATCCATAATAAATTCGTTTTGAATTCAAATATTATGTGCGATATACCGTTGGAAAGCTATTGACCTCTAGTATCCATGAAAAATGTTTGAAAAATGATATAGCGCTCCAGTTTCAATGTCAACTTTTAGGTCAAATCGGTCAAACCTGGGATCTCCAAGAAGTTCTGGGAACCTCTGGGAGCTCCTAGGAGCTGACGTTTTCGTCCGATTTTCTTTTAAAACTCTTTTTTGTACTTTTTCACATGATCTAGAATGATCACGAAACTTTTTGGAGAATTTGGATGATTTTGGTCAAACCCCGGTCAACCCTGGTCAAACCTGGGTCAAAACGATCAACGGGGACTTTCCGGGAACTTCCGGGACTTTTGGGAGTCTCTGAGAGCTAACAATTTCATCTGATTTTGCTTCAAAACTCATTTTTATCACTTTTCTTATGACGTAGCATGTTTACAGAACTTTTGGTCCAAATTAGGGAGTTTTTGGGCTTTTAAGGGCATTTTGGTCATTCTGAGCATTTTGGGAGATAGAACTAACTTCCAAGAGTCCTTTTTGAGTCTTTTTTGATCATTGTGAACCACCAAGCTATGGGTCTCCTAAATCTGATGCCGACAAAATGGGGTGTCTACACATACCTGGGCCTCTCTTTTTATTGCCTGCAGTCTGAACAAGTAAAGGATTAGTAGTTGGTGATGGCAGCGGAGATAATGTATTGAGCAATAAATCAAAATCTCCAAAGCAGTGATCAAAATGTTTCATCCAAAAAGTATAAAAGGAAGGAGTAGATGCAGGGTGAAGAGAGAAGGACTGGAACTCAAAATGATCGAGGGGAAGTCTATTGAGTTCATCCACCTGTTGAACTGATTCATAGGACTCAAAGATTATACGAGTCATAAAATCTGGATTGGCTGACAAGAAATTGGGATAAGGAAGTGCTTGGGTTAGACCAAATTGGCATGCCTGATAGTTTGGAAAATAAGATTCCACGTCGCATTGGTTATTTCCCTAATTCTCTTTCGTCACTCTGTGGAGACAATCTTGAGAGACCAAATAGTATCCCCATAGTACGTGGTAGTTGTTTAGTTCAAAAAGGGAATCTTTAAACCAGGCCGGTCTGTACAAAGGAGGATGATAAGGTAAAAATCTATTAGGAGTAGGAATCCTAAGGGAAAAGAAGAAGCCTAAACATTTTGAAAACCCGAAAGGGTTGAAAGAATATGTGGCCATAAATAGACGAATCAGATACGGTCGTGCAAGGAGGGCTAACCTCAGGGAAATATAGATGGAACCACAATTATAGGATCCATAAAGGACCACGCCAAGTGTCCAAATTACTACAAATCAGCCTAAAATAGCCTCAGTAAAATTGAGCAAGGAGAAAGGGGCCTAATGCCAAATCCTGACCAGAAGTTAAAAAAGGGCTAGAAAAAGATTGGATTTGACGACCTTGAAAGAAGGGGGACAAGTTAAGTATCTGCTAACCCAGAAGGTAAAAAAGGCAAGATACTCTGCATCAGTCAAAGGACCGCCATTTTTTTTTGTGTTCTAGGATAAAAGATTGATAGCTGGTATTTTTCTCAAAATCGGAGGTAATGGGAAAAATGGGGTATACCTGTTGGGATAACAGAGCATTGATTGGGATACCATCCAGTCTTACCCCGATTAGAGCAGCTAGGTCAAGGAGAGTGGGGGAAATGAAAAGAGTTGGTGGAAACAGAGCAAAAAGCTAGACCTGAGGAAAGAATGGGGGTATTCATAGGTAATGGCAAGGTGGCAATTGTATTAGGTCATGGATATGTTGCCTACGTCATTCGTTCGATTTGACAGGAGTAACTCTGGCCACCCAGTCTAGCTATTCCGGAAGAGAATTTGTTGGCCAGAAACGAACATTGTTGTTATTATTCCATCTTTTCAGCGGGGGATTAGGATGCTCAAACAAAAAAAGACCATTACGAGGAAAGAGATTAGAAACCCGAGGAAGGACGAACTCTTGAGCTACACTTAGACCAAGAATGGGAGAGGCGAAGTCGGTTGAGGATGCTATTACATATAGGCTGACACCTTTGAAGGCAACAACACAAAATTGTCTCAAAGATTCTTTGGCCCGTGATTGAGGATCAGTGGCGATCTCCTCTGTACTAGGAGATGAAGTAGATTCTGGAGGATTTTTAGCCATGGTAGATAGAAGAAGATTAAATAAGGAACGAAATGACTTTGGGAAATTTGAGGTTGAGAAAACTCGAAGAAAGGTTTAAATGGCGGAGGATTAGAAGGATACGAAAGGACCTTAAATGGGGATTTGTTTCAAAATTGAGATTTTCCCAAGAGATTGCACTGATTACAAGCTAGAAGTCCTAAAGATCAGGAGGTAGGTGGTATAACGGTACAAATAGGAAGTAAATGTGGGTCAGGTCACTGTCTTTTCAAGAAAAGATCATCTCTATCCCTTGGGCGCCATCTTATCATTCCCTAAAATATTGGCGATTATGGAGTCAAAGGATAAGATTGATTTCTTGAAATTCCCGTTATATTCCATCAAGTTATGATTGCTCGCGCCTTTACTTAAAAGGGATGTTGGGGGGCATTGTTTGCACCACAAAATAATATTAAAAGTGGGTCCACCAAATCTGAGAAAGAACAACACGTGGATTGTGTACGAAGGCACATTGATGGAGAAAGTAGCTTGATTCAACATAACAACGCCATAATCAAGTACGCAAGCCACGTCAGTGGTAGGACAGTTATTGGCGGTTATGTTGAATTAAATGAATGACATGTGTGATAGAAAGTGGTAATGAGCATGGTCATGGATGAAGCCCATTATTCTGAGATCATGGAGATAGTGGATAGTTTCTCAATACATGAGGCAGCAGTTATCACTATTGTTACCTATTTAAAGTAACGACGAAACAAGGAGAAGGGATCCCAGAGATCAAGAAGACTTAGCATTTTTTCGTACTCTGCATCATGTATTTCCTTTATCTTTAACTGTCAGTTTACTAGGAGTAGCTTTGTACTTAGGCCACAATTAGAAAGCGAGATTACCACTTCTGGTTGTACTTTGTTTTGTTCAATGGAATTCACGCTCTATTTTCCTTTAACTAGTCTCATTTTTCTTCACATTCCAAGTCCTTGACCTTTGGTTAAGGCAACCTGAACCTATGTAGAAAAATCTTGTTCCTCTGTTTCTCTACTCTTCTGATTCATCAAATTGTTCACTTCAAGAGGACATTTGTCTGCCATGCCCGCACTTTAACACTTGCATATTTTCTGCCATGCAGAATCCAAAATACGAGTAATCCAAATCGGTCGGATCGGATAAAGGCTAATGAAGGGTGGTGAACCTTACTCGTGGTTGTTGACATGAGGATTGTAATGGGATCAATCAAGTGGGCTTAATCCTTCTAGGCCATATACTTGGTTCATGTACCCATAGGGGCGAGGTGGCTACGGATACTGAAGAGCATATATCCGGGGGACTGAGGTGGCTACGGATATTGAAGAGCACATATTCGGGGGGGTCGAGGTGGCTATAGATAATGAAGAGCACATATCCGAGGGGCCGAGGTGGCTACAGATACTAGAGAGCATATATTTGTGGGGCTGAGGTGGCTACAGATACTGAAGAGAACATATATGGGGGATCGAGATGGCTACGGATAATAAGGAGCACGTATCCGGGGGGGGGGGCGAGATGGCTACGGATACTAAAGAACACGTATCTGGGGAACCGAGGTATCTACGGATACTGAAGAGCACATATCTGGGGGGCTGAGGTGCCTACGGATGCTAAATAAGACCAATTTATGACTTTAGAAAACTCCGAGATCTCGTCTTTGAAATGACTCCAAGTCTTAAAGGCATAGGGCATGAAATGCATCCATGTACATCAGAATAGCATCACATTTGCACAACTTGAAAGCATGAAGCATGAAAATGCATTGGCAGCCGTTATTGTATGAGCACGCGCATCACAATATGATAGGTGCATTCATCTGTATGATTGTTTTTGCCTGTATGTTGTCCCTTGTTTGAACTATGCGCTGGTCTGATTCCCATTGGGATACGTAGGCAGCTCACCATCGAGCATGACCATCACCGACCATCGAGCACGACCAGTAATGCATCTTTGTTTTAACCTGAATTCGATAGCTTGGTCAAAGGCTTGTCTTCACACAGGCTTCGACATTCACTTGTTATACACATTGCTTCACGAACTCTGCCGAAGAGGGGCAAACTGTAGATACCCTAATTTTGGCCGACCGTCAAATTCAGGGGATTATTACCTCTAAAATTGATGACGACAATGTCTGACGAGGCGTTATGTGATAGAACTGGTGGCACTCACTGAGTGCCGTGCTAGCAGGTAGTGAGTGTCGGACACGCACTCATTGAGTGTCGTGGATAAGTCACCAAATACCGCTGCTTGTAACAATCTGTTTATTTCAAATACATATTAAACACCCAAAGATTCGATCTAACATACAAAAACTCCTCGACTTTACTGAATTAACCCCTCATAAATTTTCTATATAAGGGGATATACATCTCCATTATAAGGGGTTGGACAATTGATGAGAAATGAAGGAAGTGAATAGAGAGAATTTGAAGAGAACTTTGATGAGAAGTCATTGAAGAAAGCTTGAGAGCTTGAAGATCCTTGAAGATCTTCACAAAACAAGAAAACATCTGAGGAAATTTAGAGGTAATTCTATAATCTTAGTTCATTTTTTTTATCTCAATTCAATCACATTTCATAGAATATCCTAGGATCTTTACACAATTTTCAAAAAGTCCCTTCTAACCTCATTTCATCACACACCACTTGAATTGTGATTGAATTTTCATTGATATTTGTTGGTTTGGATTTAAGTAGCTATGGATTTAATATGAAATGAGTTTTCTAAGTAAAATTTGACTTGGATCATCAAGTTGGTTTAGATCTCATCTTTTTTTGTTTATGCTCTTCTCTTGGAAATCAATGAGATCTTCAATATCTCACTTGGATTCCTTGAGTTTGATCTCTTAATTTTCTATAAATTGATGATTTATATGGGAATTGAGATTGATCTTGACCATGTTTATGTACAATTAGTGGATCCAAGTCACTGTTTATGATTTGGGTCCATTAATTTGAATTTTCTTGAATTTCATCACATACTTCATTGAAATTCATGAAGATTAGCAATCTTAGTCTCCAAGGATCATTTATTTGAGAGGAAAAGTAAATAAAAACAAGTCTCAATTCCTCAAGTACCATCAATTTGAGAGAGGAATTAGACTTGGGACAAGCCAATTTTCATGGTTTGGTAGTTTGGATTCAAATAATCCTAAGTGTTTAAGTATGTCCATGAGATTGAGGAAATCCTTGGAGGCCTTTCATGGAAGTATATCTAATGGTCAAGTCTATGGAGTCCCTTGATGACTTGATTATTGTCTTAGTGGTCATAATCACTACTTGATCCAAATTCTCCCTAGAATTTTTGGGTCAAGTTGGATTCAATAATAAGTGACAATTCAAAAAGTTGGATTCAATAATAAGTGACAATTCAACAATGGTGCAGTGAATTCATTTACAAGTTGTGATCAAAGATTTTTCATTAAATTATGGTCCGTTGGATTTGAATGAGACCAATTGAAATTTGTCCATAACATCTAGTTTTACCAATAAAATTTTTGCTTTAATTAAATTGCGTGGTTAACATGGTTTGGTCATGGGTTTGTAACTTAATAACTCTCTGTCCAGAATTCTAGAACAATCAACCGACCATCTTAAAATGTTTTGGATTAGAACCTTAACCAAGTAGTTAGTGGTACTTTACCAGAACCTTTACCCCCTGCGGAATTGTTTCTATGATCTATGATGAGTCCACGACATCCTCCAAGAAATTTGAAAGGTTTGAGATAAGTTTGCTATTTTTAATAAATCATACAAAATCTCTGAATAGAGAGGTGATAAATTCTAAGTGATGTCTAGTCTTGGTCCAATTCCCAAAGATTGGACCATTTGATTTTGACTTTCTTTTTAGGTTAGATACTAGACTCACAAAGGCATGTCTTACTAAAAAATTACTAAGATCCAACCATGGAAACCATGAGTTTTCTATTTTTTGATATCTAGTTTTTCTCTATAAATTATGGAATTCTAAGACCAATTTGGTAAATCTTACCAACTATGATCCAAATGATTTTCTAATGCCTTAAGGTTCGAATCATGTTTTGAATAAGATTAATTAGACTTAAATCCAGAGGTTAAAAGATCCAATGAATAATTCATGTCTTAATCATCATATTTGGTAGTAATACTTTGTTGGGTTTGTGCCCTCAAACCATTACTTTATGTATGAGACATTGACATTTTAATATATGGATATCAGCTTTACATTTCATTACGTATGTTTCTTTCATGAGAGGATTGTTAATCCTTAAGTGTCATAGTAAGTAATTCGTGTGTGTATGAGATACATACAAGTGAGATACGAATTACTATTCTTTGATACTTAGAACTTGTCACAGTGGATGATGAGACTGGATATCTCATCAGGTTTACACTGATTGACTACCATTGGATGGAGTGATGAATCTCAATCACTGGAGTGTAACTCTCAGTTAATATGCTAGTGCTTATAGTGCATTGACGGACCTGAGCTTTCTTATTGACACTCAAGACTGTCAAACAATCAATAAGAACTCATAACTTGTATAAGGTACGTGTTCTCAATCTTGAGACGATTATGAACACAGACTGTGGATATGACTGCTTTGACTTACTAATCAGTGAGGTCTATAAAAGATCAACACCTGGGTATCTTGGGTATGTCATGTTCATAGGGTTGTGAACATATATTGTCAAGACAGAATCTACCCTCTGTTTTAGAGTAAGAATTCTCTTGAGAATGTCACCAAGTTGATTACTGAGTACTGCAGTCTTGTTGATAAGAGTTATCAACATGTTTGGTAATCATGAGAGGTGAATGGGACTCAAGGAATTTACGAAGTAATCATGATTCAGGTTGACAGTGACCGTTTATCCGACTACCTGAATATGATTGTGAATGCTGACGGTAGAGGGACATTAGTACAACATACAAGTCTAGTTATCGCTTCGGATATGTTCTTTTGCGTTAGAGTTCAGTTATCGTTTTATAGTGGAGTAAACGTTAACTGGTCATTCGATTAATTTGCTGATCGAAGAGTTTGGTCATGGGAATTAATCAACTGATCTGAGCTAACAATAAAGAGCCTAGGAGGTCCCACTCTTAGCTCCGCCAGGATACTTGGAAAGACACTTGAGGAAGCTGTCAAGACAGGTTCGATCGATTGAAGCTAGTTCGATCTATCGAAGTCATGGCAGGTTCGATCGATCGAGGATGGTTCGATCCATCGAATGTTCGTTCCATCGATCGAAGTTCTTCGATCAATTGAAGGTTAGGTCGGTTCTGAGAATCTATAAATAGGGCAGCTGCGTTCCGGAAAAGAAGGTCGTCGTTTTAGAACGTCAGAAGTTGCAGAAACTATTTTAGAGCCCCAAACCTTCTTCTTCCTCTCTATTAGAGATCCCACCATCTCTAGTCTCTCCGGGAAGCATCCACAGGAGACATAAGGGTGAAGACAACCTAGTGGAGGCTACTGCATCACCAAGGAAAAAGACGAAAATCAGAATTGAGTTCAAGACACTAAGGTATAACTCTTGTTCCCTCTTGTGCACATCTATGGAATTAACGAGTAGTAGATCCTGGGCTACCATTAAGTTTTTATAACTTGACTTTTCCACTGCGCGTTTAAACTTTTAATTTAAATCAGTTTTTCCTTCAATTGGTATCAGAGCCACACTCGTTTGGATCTATAGATGCATTTTTGGAACACTATTTTGATTTGTATGTTGATTTTAGATCTGTTTTCGAAACTGCATCGTTACAGATCTATTTCTGCAGTGTTATTGCAACAGAGTACAAATCTGTGATTGCATAGGATGCAAGGCGGGTTCGATCGATCGAACATGTTTCGATCGATCGAACATGTTTCGATCGATCGAACATTCTCTGTACTCAAGCGATCGAACAGTTTTCGATCGATCGAAACCATCTGGTGTTCGATCGATCGAATGTAGTTAGATCGATCGAGACAGACTCTTTGTCAGGTTCTCTGTTTCACAGTTTTTAAAGAGTTTTGAAATTAAAAACTTTAATTTTAATATATTCTGCGATTTTTTCAAATCATTATGTGAAACAGAATGTTCAATCGATTGAACAGTGTTCAATCGATCGAAGGTTCGAGCAATCGAACGGTCTTCGATCGATCGAACTGTGACAGAGAAGTAAGATGCTATTTTAAGTTCTAATTCAGTATATAAAGAGTTTATATACTGTGTGAATCAATTAAGTGTTCCAATAGTTACATAAATTTGTTATGTATGTGTGGTTGTACGTTCGACTAACCCTTTTGCAGTAAGATTAGTCGCTATCTCCCATGGCACCAAGTCATTTGAATATTTTGTATTTAAATTGTTTGAGATTGATGCATGTTGTAATTTAAGTTTGGTTTGGTTTTAAGGCATATGTAAAGGGCGCTGCGACTTCAATCCTACGAAAAGGAAAGTCGCACCGGTTTCCTAGCCTTTTATTTTATTTTGTTGTTGCTATTTCTATTTCTAGATCAATTGTAAGCTTTGAAAGAAGCATAGGACAAATGTAATAGAATTAGAAAATCCATGAAAATGGAGCAAGGAGCCGTTGTGCATGAAGATGGAGCTGGAGGCGATCAAACCAAAAGGAGGTTGTATGGAGATAGATCCATGGGAGATAGAGGCATCGTTTGGATGTCTTTATTTTCAATTTTAGTTTTTTGTTTTATGTGCTTGATTTGTGATTGGCATTTAATTATATTGTTACTACTTGCATGCACGTAAAACAAGTTTTCTAAAATAAAATTCAAAAACCATTACAACGCGTTAGTAAACATTGGATGTTTATGGGTAATGTGTGGAAACATTTTTCAAAAGCAAAATCCTTATTTACTAAATCTAGTGGGAGAGGGTCTTATTAATAAACACCCACGATCTTCCATTAACGGTACACTGTAAAATGAGTGGTGCATTCTGTGTCACCTTGCCAGGGGTGATCATTCCATACGGAGGGCGCATTACTCATTGGTTACTAGATGTGAACTTCCTTTGATAGAATCAATCAGACGTGTTAGAGGGTGACCACCACACGGAGGCGCTACTTGAGACGGTTGTGATTGGATCCTAGTTAATGGTACACACTAGCTAAACTATGGATAAGGGATCCCACACGGGGCATTATTCTGAAGCTTAAAGATCAAATAGGTTCGGGAGTCATAACTTGTTTTGCAAGAGTTGCATAGCAGACAAGTCATGATTAATCGAAAGATCGAACAATGACCACCACACGGAGGCTTTATTCTTTCGTTTCGATATTCCGACGACTTTGTTTTAAAAATAAGAGTTTTTTAAGGATTCTTTTATTTTAAACTGTCAAATTTTGATATCCATATTTATTTTGTTTGTTTGATTTTCAGTAATCATAATGTCTGGATCTGCATTTAGTCCACTTGCCACCATACTCACTCAAACCAAGTTAACTGAAAACAACTACATTGAATGGAAACGTAACCTTGACATTGTGTTAACTGCGGAGGATCACATATATGTCCTCACCACCCCAAGCCCTGAAGAACCCACGGCAAATGCTTCGGCAGCTGCCAGACGCGAGTTCGACAAATGGGAAGAAGTCGAATGGAATGGCTCGTTGCTACATTCTGGCCTCAATGGCTGGTGTATTGCAACACCAATTCCAATCGAATGATTTTGCCAGTGACATTATCAAGTCCCTGAAAAAGATGTTTGGGGAGCATGGCAGGCCTGCCAAACAGGTAGCCATGCAAAAGATAATGAGTGCAAAGATGTCAGAAGGGACTCCAGTAAAGGAACATGTTTTAAAAATAATTGGTTATTTAAACGAGCTGGAGACCCTAGGTGCCAACATCGATGCACAGACCCAAGTTGATATGATCCTCAATTCGCTGTCGCCTTCATTCGCTCAATTTAAACTTAACTATAATATGAATCAAATGAATTTTCAATGAGCGAATTGATGAGTTCTCTTTTGGCAGCGGAAGGGGTGATCATACCTGGGGTCAACATTTTGAACATTGAGAAAAGTGCTTACTCTTCCCGATCTACACCGAAAGGAAAGAAAGGGAAGAAAAAGGCTGGTACTGGTGGTTCAAGTATTGGACTGGTCCCCAAGATTGCAAAATCTAAGGGAAAAGTTAAGGGCAAAGGGAAGGTAGGTGGCCAAGGCAAAGGAAAGTGTTTCCAATGCAGTGACAAGGGCAACTGGAAGAGGAACTGTCCAGAATTCTTAGCTACAAGAGTTCAAGGTATGATTAAATCACATGTGATTGAAGTAAGTTTTATAACGGATACTTCAAACACTTGGTGCATTGATTCTGGTGCGACTAACCATATCTGTAATTCATTGCAGGGGTTCAGATCAACCAGGAGGTGCAGTGATGGGGAAATCGTACTTACTCTAGGTTCTAGCGCAACCGTTTCTGCGGTTGCTATAGGAGTCGTAGTTTTAGAATTTCTAGACAATAAAGTTTTGATTTTATCAGATGTACTTTACGTCCCTTCAATGAGACGTAATTTAATTTTAGTTTCTAATTTATCGAATAATGGTTATTCTTTTCATTTTGGAACTGAAGTTGTGATTAAAAGAAATAGTTCTTTTATATGTTCTGGGGTTAAATCAAATGATTTGTATGTGATTACTCCTAATATTTCTAAAGATTCTTGCATGGAACTTAATAACTCAGTGGTAACTGTACCATCTAAAAGAAAGAGACCTTCCACTAATCCAACAAGGCTTTGGCATATGAGGCTTGGCCATATCAATCTAAATAGGATTGGCAGACTAGTCAAAGAAGGGGTCTTAGGTGATTTGGTTCTCGAACCAATGGAAGTCTGCGAGTCTTGTTTAGAGGGTAAGATCCTTTCCTGCAAAGGGCAATAGAACCAATGCATTGTTGGAATTAGTTCATACTGATGTGTGTGGACCAATAAATATTAGAGCAAGGGGTGGTTATGAGTATTTCGTAACATTTACTGATGACCACTCTAGGTATGGATATGTATACCTAATGCAGCACAAGTCTGAAGCCTTTGAAAAGTTCAAAGAGTTTAGGGCTGAAGTGGAGAAGCAATTGGGCACACATATCAAGGCCATTCGATCTGATCGAGGTGGCGAGTACCTCTCTAATGAGTTTATTGATCACCTCATACAGAATGGGATTCTGTCACAATTGACTGCACCTGGTATGCCTCAGCAGAATGGTGTAGCGGAGAGAAGGAATCAGACTCTTTTAGACATAACTAGGTCGATGATGAGTTATTCTGAGTTGCCATTATTCCTTTGGGGTTATGCTTTGGAAACTGCTACTTACATACTAAATCTAGTACCAAGTAAATTTGTTCCAAGGACACCATGAGAGATGTGGATTGGGCGCAAGCCTTCTTTGCAACATCTCCGGGTATGGGGGTGTCCGGCACATGTACTGAAAGGAAAGATGAGCAAATTGGATTCTAGATCGGAAGTATGTTACCTTGTGGGGTATCCAAAGGGTACTTATGGATGGTATTTTTATGATTCTAGGGAACAGAAAGTGTTTGTCAGTAACGATGTAAACCTAAGGGAAGGATAGATCTTAGAGAGATAGAAGGAGAGCCCTCAGTCCAACCCACAGTTAATAACGATGTAAATCAAGAAAACACCACTTCTTCACCTATTTCCGCACTGGTACCTTGTCGTAGTGGGAGGATCATCAGTCAGCCTGATAGATACATGTTCTTCGGAGAAGTTTTTGAAGCTGTCTCCATAGAATCTGAATCTGATCCTGCCACATACGAAGAGGCAATGGCTGATGTTGATTCAGCTCACGGGATTAAAGCTATGAAGGCTGAATTGGAATCTATGGATTCCAATCAGGTCTGGGATCTTGTAGAACTTCCAGCCAATATTAAACCGATTGGCTGTAAGTGGGTCTACAAGAGGAAAAGAGGATCTGATGGAAAGTTTGAGACCTTTAAGGCTAGGCTTGTAGCGAAAGGTTATACTCAAAGGGAGGGCATTGACTATAAGGAAACCTTCTCGCTGGTGGCCATGCTCAAGTCCATCAGGATACTCTTATCCATTGTTGCATGCCTAGATTATGAGATCTGGCAGATGGACGTCAAGACTGCATTCTTGAATGGCAATCTTGAGGAGGACATCTATATGCAACAACCAGAAGGGTTCATAGCTGGTCGGAAAGGTAACTTGGTATGCAAGTTGCAAAAGTCCATTTATGGGCTTAAGCAGGCATCTAGGAGTTGGAACATTCTATTTGACCAAGCGGTTAAGTCGTTTGGTTTCATACAAAATCTGGATGAACCTTGTGTATACAAAAAGTGTGAAGGAAAAGTGGTGGCTTTTCTTGTGCTTTACGTTGACGACATTCTACTCATTGAAAATGATGTAGCGGCATTGTCAATGATCAAGGTTTGGCTAGCTAGTACTTTTGATATGAAGGATCTAGGATAGGCGAGCTATATTCTAGGGATAAAGCTCTTTCGGGATCGTAAGCGAAAGATAATGGGATTATCTCAAGCTGGTTATATCGATAAATTGCTAACTAGGTTTTCAATGGATTATTCGTAGAAAGGTTTGTTACCTTTCAGGCATGGTTTAGCGTTCTCCAAGGACCAGTGTCCAAAGACACAGGAGGAGAGGAATCGCATGACAGGAATTCCCTATGCTTCGGCAATTGGAAGTCTCATGTATGCGATGTTATGCACTAGACCACATATCTGCTTTGCTGTTGGCATGATTAGCAGGTATCAGTCGAATCCAGGTCCAGAGCACTGGACAGCCGTTAAGCACATTCTTAAGTACTTGAGAAGGACTAAAGATTACATGCTTATGTACGGTGGTAGTGAGTTAATTCCAGTAGGATACACTGACTTGGATTTTATGTCAGATAAAGATTCGAGGAAGTCGACGTTCGGTCATCTCTTTAACTTGGGAGGTGGTGTTGTTAGTTAGAGGAGCATTAAGCAGAAATGCATTGCAGACTCAACTACAGAAGCTGAGTATGTGGCTGCTTGTGAAGCCGTAAAGGAAGCTGTTTGGTTCAAGAAGTTCCTTATGGAACTCGAGGTGGTACCAACATCGCTGTTGCCTATTACGCTTTATTGTGATAATAGTGGGGCAGTGGCTCAGTCCAAGGAGCCAAGGAACCACGGAATAGGAAAGCACGTAGAACGGAAATGTCATCTTATCCGAGATATTGTTCAACGTGGAGATGTGACTGTCACCAAGATTGCAACCGCTGAGAATCTTGCTGATCCGTTTACAAAGGCCTTGCACAGAAGGTCTTTGATCGTCATCTAGATAGTCTAGGTCTCAGATGTAATCTTGTATGGTTATGAGTGCAAGTGGGAGTTTGTTGGGTTTGTGCCCTCAAACCATTACTTTATGTATGAGACATTGACATTTTAATATATGGACATCAGCTTTACATTTCATTATGTATGTTTCTTTCATGAGATGATTGTTAATCCTTAAGTATCATAGTAAGTAATTCGTGTGTGTATGAGATACATACAAGTGAGATACGAATTACTATTCTTTGATACTTAGAACTTGTCACAGTGGATGATGAGAGTGGATATCTCATCAGGTTTACACTGTAGCATGATTGACTACCATTGGATGGAGTGATGAATCTCAATCACTAGAGTGTAACTCTCAATTAATATGCTAGTGCTTATAGTGCATTGACGGACCTGAGCTTTCTTATTGACACTCAAGACTGTCAAACAGTCAATAAGAACTCATAACTTGTATAAGGTATGTGTTCTCAATCTTGAGACGATTATGAACACAGACTGTGGATATGACTGCTTTGACTTACCAATCAGTGAGGTCTATAAAAGATCAACACCTGGGTATCTTGGGTATGTTATGTTCATAGGGTTGTGAACATATATTGTCAAGACAGAATCTACCCTCTGTTTTAGAGTAAGAATTCTCTTGAGAATGTCACCAAGTTGATTACTGAGTACTGCAGTCTTGTTGATAAGAGTTATCAACATGTTTGGTAATCATGAGAGGTGAATGGGACTCAAGGAATTTAAGAAGTAATCATGATTCAGGTTGATAGTGACCGTTTATCCGACTACCTGAATATGATTGCGAATGCTGACGGTAGAGGGACATTAGTACAACATACAAGTCTAGTTATCACTTCGGATATGTTCTTTTGCGTTGGAGTTCAGTTATCGTTTTATAGTGGAGTAAACGTTAACTGATCAGTAGATTAATTTGCTGATCGAAGAGTTGGTCATTGGAATTAATCAACTGATCTGAGCTAACAATAAAGAGCCTAGGAGGTCCCACTCTTAGCTCCGCCAGGATACTTGGAAAGACACTTGAGGAAGCTGTCAATACAGGTTCGATCGATTGAAGCTAGTTCAATCGGTCGAAGTCATGGCAGGTTCGATCGATCGAGGATGGTTCGATCGATCGAATGTTCGTTTGATCGATCGAAGTTCTTCGATCGATTGAAAGTTAGGTCGGTTCTGGGAATCTATAAATAGGGCAGCTGCGTTTTGGAAAAGAAGTTCGTCAGTTTAGAATGTCAGAAGCTGCAGAAACTGTTTTAGAGCCTGTAGACACCCCAATTTTGACCGACCGTCGAATTTAGGAGAGTGTCACCTCCGTATCCGATGATCACAAGGACTGAAAAAAATTGAAGTATTCCAAGCTCTTCAGAAAGTCACCAAAACGCGATAAAATTTGACAGAAAGAAGAAAAATACCAGGTATTTAGGAGAATTCAGGTATAAGACATGACTTTTGGAAAAAATCTTCAAAAATAATTTGCTTTGAAAAGAAGGAAGACCTAAAGAGGGAATCTTAGCTAAAAACGGCACACGGCAGACTGCCGCGGCACTCACTGAGTGCCGCCCAGCAGTCAGAGAGTGCCGGTCCGGCATTTACCAAGTGCCGCCAATAATTTCTGACTGCGGTTCACTTTTAAAGTCTGTATTTTGCAGTACAATACGTATGCGTATGCGAATAAGAACAAAAAACTGATAAAGTAAGACTGACAAAAACGCGGCAATCCATTAATTACTGCGGCATTTGATGAATACCGCGCGGCAGTCACACAGTGCCGCGACGGCAGTCATGAACTGCCGCGGCGGCATTCACGGATTGCCGCGACAGTTTCTGGACTGCCGCGCTGGGCAGCAGTCTACCTAATTTCAGAAAGTACGCATTGTACCACCAAATGAGAGAATTACACCTGTTTTTTGCTCCGAAATTCACCAAAAATACCTAGTAATTTTGCCTATAAAAGAGAGGGGATCTTCCTTGGAAAGGGAGAGGTGAGAATACAACAAGAGCTACCCACTATATACAACATCCTTCACTTCACCAACATTTTTTGAGAAAAAAAGAGAGTTGAGAGAACTAGAAGAGCTTGGAAGATCTTCAAAGAAAACCTTGAGGATAGTTTGGAGGTGTTCCTCTAACCATAGATTATTTATATACTCTCTCTTTCTTTTGAAACTCTAATCTTAAAACTTTTTGTTGTTTTCTTTGTTTGTCAAGTAAATTTAGGAGCCTTTGCTTCCAATTCCTTCTTCTATTTCTTTTTGTTTATGTTCCCTTCTTGAGATTCTTGGAGATCTTCAATATCTCTCTTGAAATCTCTTAAATGTGATCTTTTGAATCCCATGTAAGCTTATGCTTCACATGGAAGTCAAAGTTTGATCATCATTTTATTTCATAAACAAATAGATGGATCCAAGTCCATACTCATGACTTGGGTCCTCTAAGCTTGGGTTTCATGGAGTCTCCTTATATTCCTTGAAAACTCATGAGTTTTAGTCATGTCTTCACCTCCAATGGCCATCAAATGGTAGGAGGAAGTGGTTTTGAGTCCAAGCCCATCTCAATGGTTTAGATTCTTCCTCTTAAGATTTCATGAAGTCAACTCATACTTCACTTGAAATCTACAAATATGAAGGTCTTTAGCCTCCAATGACCATCAAATGGTAGGAGAAGTTGTTTGGTTTAAACCCAACTTCATGGTTTAATAGTTGGAGTCACCAAATAAAAGTTAAACTTGACAAATGAAAATAGTGAGTTCACAAACTGTTTTTGATCAAAGATTTTTAGTTTGAAATCTAACCGTTGAAATCAAGTGAAACCAACGGGAAAGTGTCAATAACACAATATTCTACCACTGTAATATTTGTTTTAAGTTGATTTCAAGTTTAGAATGGTTTGGTCATGAGTTTTGTGAAGTAACAATAATCTGTCCAGAGTTTCAGAATAGTTTCAGAATAGCAACACTCTTTTGAGATAATTAAACCAGAGTTCTAATGAAGTGTTTGTGACCCAAAATAATATTTTCTATGAGGTTCAATGTGTTAGGAAGATACCCTAAAAAGAATTAAGCATTTTGGAGTTTTTTGCTAGTTTTAAAAAATCATACAATATCTCTGGACAGAGAGTTGTACGTCTCTGAGTGATGTCTGGTTTTTGTCAATTTCCCAGAGATCTAACCGTTGAAACTTCGATTTTCTTTTTGATTTGGAAACTAGATTCGAAGAGGCATCTTGTGTCCAAAATTCACTGACATCAAACAATGAAAGACGTGGTTTTTATTTTCTTAAAGTTCTAGTCTGCTCTCTGCAATTTTCTCAGAATTTTATGACACATTTGACCAACTTTGTTAATAATGGGTCAAATGACTTTTCTATGACTTAGGGCTTAGACCATGTTTCAACAATGATTAGTTAAGCTTGAATTCAAAGCTTAAGAGTATTTCAAAGTTTATTCTTGTCCATGAACATATTCATCCATATGATTTGGCACTTGTAATTAGTACTTATTTGCTTTAGATTCAATTACATTTGATAGATTTAAGCTAGAAATTCAAGATTGTTATTTCTAACTTCACCTCTTGTATGTCATGTGCACTAACCTTTGTTTTATAGCGCTTTCAAGGTACGATTTCTCAACCCCTCTCTAGTTTATTGAATTCTTTGATTCTATTTGATTTTTGACCTCATGTGCGACACCTTAGAATTAAGATTTGCCTTATGTGTATATGTGATTAGAGACCCTTTTTTAGGACTTTCTTTTGTGTGTATGCATTTCACGTTTAATATCGCTGCTGGATCACGGGTGAGCTCTCTGGTTCCCTATTGCACATCATATTGCTTGCTACTTGACATATGTGGCTTATGAATAATATTTTTGTCATTAGCAATTTTACACCCTTTGGACATGCTTTTGTGATGTGTACGTATATATTAATAAATTGAGGGCATGCTTAGATTAATAAATTCGATTAAAAGGATGTTGAGTAGAGGCCTATCGCAAGATAAGATGAGAGAGGGTGTTTTAGTCCGACGGGCTCCTTCCTCTCTCATTCCATAGTCCCCGGACCTAGTTTAATCTTTGGTTTCGCAAAAGATCAGTTTCCTTTTAAATGGTTTCTTAATTTTCCTTTTAAAAATTAAGTGGCGACTCATTTATTTTTGAATTTGATTTTGAAAAATATTTTAAAAGAAAAGTTGTGGGTAAGTCAACCTGCGATATCCACAATCTGGCGACTCTGCTGGGGATCGAACCCAGAATCTCTGGTTTCGCAGACCAGAATTCTGATTTTGGGTTCACTTGAGGATTAGACTTGAAAAACATCATTTTAATCGAATTAATTAATCTTTGTGTGCCTGTTGCATTTCACGTGCATGTCCAGCCAGTCGATTGCACGGAACTATGACCTTGGAGGCTCGGGGCAACCCGGTCGGTCAAGTCATCATGGGACTGTGTGATCACCCTTGATCTCATACCATGATTTGGTATATTAAGCATCCTATCGGATGTGTGTCAAGGGTCCCTTATTTGACCAAAACCCAGCTTTTGCACAATAGTTTCCATAGAACCTTTCAATATTAGGAAATCAATTCTTGGTTAGGGCTATGTGCTAGGGAGTTTTGTATGCCCAAAGGGGATTATTTGAGATGATGACGATGCTTGCTTGATGAAAAATGTATAACCCCTTAAACACTTTTAGCAATTCCTTCTCATGTCCCACGACATTTGGGAACATGCTGAACCTTGGGTATAAGGTTATACTTCTTATATCTTGTTAGCTAAGCATCATTGACCTTGTATGTATCCAAACCCATGGAAAGTATGGTGATAATCCGATCATGTGGCCCTTCCACCCAGAGAATCCTTAATCCATTTTCAAAAACAGATTAAGATTTCCACAGTCCTTATTTAAAACCGCTCTTTCGAAAAACTTGGGAGTTCATTTCTTTCAAAACGGTTATTTACCAGCTAAAACACTTTTCAAAACAGAAGTTTCAACCCAATCACTTTTTGAAAAGCATGATACAGAACTCTTGAAAATTGTGTTCTAAGGATTTCATCAGAAATGCTTCCCAAATGAATTTCAAAAAAATTCTTTTTGGAGGGTAAAAAGGGTCACAACGAAAGGAGAAATCATCATACTTGACATGGGTGAGGATTTTATGTGCTTATGTGTTTAGACTAGGGTTTTCTTTTCTTTGGCATATAGAATAGGCACACACGCACACATGCATTGCATCCGCATGACAGATAAAGGAAAGTTGTTTTTCAAAATACCTTTGTCTAATAAAATGAAAATTTTTAAAAGAGAAAATTTCAAAATTTGTTGTAGGAGCAAAAATAGCAAACCAAGGGTGGTTTAGAGATCCCACGGCAAGGCTAGTAAGAAGAGAATACACTGACATGGCCGAAGAGAGAAACAATGAAGAGATGGCCGGATTGAGGGTACTAGTCGAACAGCAAGCAGAACAGATGAGGAGACAAGCCCAGAATATGAACCGCATGATGGGAATGATAGAAGAGCTGAATCGCCGACCACCACATATAAATCCACCTGTTATGGACCCACCTTTGGGAGGAGGGGACGGAGATTGGTTCGACGATCAGGGGGCACAATGGAATGACGCACCAAGGGCCAACAGGGACAGAGAGAAAGATGAGAAGGAGAAGCTGCTGACCGAGAAGATAGAAAAGTTGGAAAGGGTAATGCGCAAGGCTCAAGGAGTAGATACCTATCTGATGGAGCTGGAGGGGTTATATGACGGAGTACGCGAAACACTGCCCGTCGGGTTCAAGATGCCGATTTTTGACAAATTTGATGGGACCGGCAATCCTCGCAGCCACGTAAGAATGTGTATTGGGGCTTTCCAACCAAGCGGTTTGAGTACGGCTATGATGGCAGTCCTATTCCAACAGACTTTGACTGGAGCCGCTTTATCCTGGTATCTTACTCTCGAACCAAGCAAAACCAGAGTATGGGAAGAAGTGATTAAGGCGTTTGTGGCACAGTACGAATACAATCAGGATTTGGATGTCACTGTCCGAGATTTGGAGACCACCAGACAAGGGAACAAAGAATCATTCGCCGAATACCTAAGCAGGTGGAGGGGAAAGGCAGCCAAAATGGTACAAAGGCCGACTGAGAAGGACCAGATTCGAATGCTGATGAAGAATCTGCAGCCGGTTTATCAGGAGAAGATGAGGTTCCAGTCAATCAACACCTTTGCTGAGGTGTTCGATGTGGGGACAAGAATCGAAGATGTGATTCAAGAAGGAACAATCAAGAAGGAAGAACCACAGAACCGATATCGGAGGCCCAGTTATGGATCAAATGTAGGGCATTCGGGGGGTCACTCTGGCCCCGCCGATGTCAATGCACTTAGCGAGCCAGAGAGAAAATTCGATATCACCAGAAACCACCCAAGAGGAGGAGAGGATAAGCCACTAAGGAAGTTTTCGGATTTGGGAGTATCATTATCAACAGCCCTCGACAGGCTGTTAGCAAAAGGTCATCTCAGTCAGTTGGAACCTCGACCCCCCCCCAAGTCCGCTCCTGCCGCATTTTAAGGGAGATCTCTACTGCAAATACCATCAACAGAAGGGCCACTCGACGGATCGATGCATGAGGTTGAGGCATGAAATCCAAGACCTCATCGACAACAAAGTGATATCCGAACCGCCTGTCAAAGCCCCCAATGTTACCAAGAATCCTCTACCAAGCCATCGTGCTGTGCCGCCGCCGCATGGTCTTTATTTCTTAGGGGTAGAAGGAATGACATTTGATCCGTCCAAGCTAATCACAAAAGTCGGGGAACCAAGGAAGTTTTATCAGTTACCAGAAAATCCGGGGATCTGTATGCTTAGAAGCCAGCCAGGGATATGGGAAAACGAAGTGACAGGGCAGTCAGATTG
Organism: Hydrangea macrophylla; assembly: GCA_033977485.1. Lineage (NCBI taxonomy): Eukaryota > Viridiplantae > Streptophyta > Magnoliopsida > Cornales > Hydrangeaceae > Hydrangea > Hydrangea macrophylla. The sequence goes on along the minus strand of CM066990.1, from coordinate 24,617,941 downwards.
GTGGATTCAAGAAAGCAATGATCGAAACGTAGACCAGGTAGGGAGTGATGATCTGTGGTATCAAAGTGACGAAGAGGCAAAAGAAAGCTCGGAGCCCGTTTCAGAAACCGACAACATTTGGGCAAAAGAGGAGATCGACCATTTGACTCGGTCTGGCAGACACTTCAAACCAAACGAACTAGAGGAGGATCACCCGGGGAGGGAGTTGGAGAAAGGGAAAGGAAAAATGAATGAGGAAGAGGAAGAAGACACGGTCCTAAAGCAGATAAAGAAGACTCAGGCAAACATCACCGTTTGGGGGTTGCTGATCGCCTCCAAACGCCATAGGCAGGCGGTCCTAGACGCTCTGAACCAAGCTGACGTGTCTATCGACACCACCCCGGAGGACCTCATAGGACTGATCGGCAAAATTTCGACTTCGGCTATCACCTTTTCATCGAATGACTTGCCTCCGGGAGGACCCACGCTCAACAAGCCATTGTATATCACCGTCGAATGTTTGGGGAACACCGTACCCGCTTGTCTCGATGACAACCGGTTTGCTCTTAATGTATGTCCCTTCCGCACAGCCAAGCGAATGGGCTTAGATGAATCTTCCTTTGTGCCGTCTCAATAAAAGGTCCAGGCATACGACAACACCCAAAGAGCAGTCATGGGCATCATCTTCTTAATCTCGGTATTGGGCCGATGGATAAAGAAGCCGAGTTCCAAATCATCGATATCCCCGCTTCCTTCAACCTGTTGCTAGGGAGGCCTTGGTTGGATAGTTTGGGTGCTATACCGTCAACAATCCATCAAAAGGTTAAGTATGTCTGGGAAAACAAAGTCTGTGATATTCTCGGGGACAACTGGGTTCGTTTGTCCGAAGCAACATCAAGTGCACCGGTCCTAGAATTACAGCTACAAGAAGAAGAGGCAAAAATGGGAAGGTTCGAGTTCATCAGCATGATAGAAGAAGGAAAGCCGAGAGAGTTTCTACCGCCCCATTTTGATCAATATGCTAGTCCAGTGGTCGCAGGAATCATAAAGAAAATGGGCTTCTTTCCAGGATTGGGCTTGGGGAAAAACCTTCAGGGCTTGCCAGAGTCTCCGAGAATCCCTACCCAGACTCACACTCACGGTCTGGGGTACCAGCCAACGAAGAAGGAACTGAGGGCGAAGAAGAAAGCCGTCAATGCACCACTAGACCCTTACCTAAAGACGCTCAATGGGTATTTTGTGAAAGAAGGAGAAGATTTCCCTTTCTGTGGTTTCCCAGAACCATGGATGGACCAGAAGGACAAATGCTTGAAGCCAGGGTTTGAGATCTTTTTTTCCCACGAACTTTTCGAGTACAAAGACCCGTTCTTGCAAATGCCCAAAAAGCCTATTGTTGCCAAAGACTGGATTGGTGCGCTAGGCGGCTCTGTCATGAAAAATCTGCTGAATGAAGGAAGCACGGAGGTTATGCAAACAGGAAAAGCCAAAGGTGAATACGTCGAATGTCTGGAGGGAGAAGTAACCGAAAGTGAAGAAGATGAGGAAAATCAGATGAAGGCCGACAAGGGGAATGTTGATGTGCTGGAAGAAGAATGCGAACTAGAGGAAGAACCGGGAAAGGAAGAAAAGACGGAGACCGGGGGACTGCCAGGTTGTAATACTATGGAGCTCAAGCAGGGAGCCAACAAGGAGTGGGTTTTTGAGTCTAGCGATAAGTATCCCCCTCACCCAGAGTCTGTAATGGCCCAAATGAGGCGTCTTACTATTACTATGTCTGTTGTAATCACCCCTAACAAGATCAATGAAAGTATGACTGATTCCGCCTACTCGAATGCGCTTAATGAATGTGATGAAAGTGAAATACCTGTTGAATTGCAAAAATTAGTTGAAAAGGAAAATGAATCTGCATGCAAAATCATAGAAAACACCCTAACAATTAATCTAGGAAATGAAGATAATCCTCAAAATGTCTTTATCGGCTCAACACTTAGTAATAAAGAAAGCAAAGAACTAATCAGTCTATTAAATGAATTCAAAGATATTTTTGCATGGTCTTATAATGATATGCCAGGTATCGATCCAAAAATAGTCCAGCACCACATCCTTCTCTTTCCCAATTCGAAGCCCATGAAACAAAAATTGAGGCGAATGAGGCCAGAATGGGCACTTAAGGTAAAAGAGGAGGTTGAGAAACAATTAAGAGCTGGATTCTTGATGGTCACCGAGTATCCTGAGTGGATTGCCAACATTGTGCCTGTCCCAAAGAAGGATGGTCGTGTTAGGGTTTGCGTTGATTTTCGAGATTTAAACAAGGCAAGCCCTAAAGATGATTTCCCGTTACCCCATATCGACGTGTTGGTTGATAACACTGCAGGACACGAGCTCCTATCTTTCATGAATGGATTCTCTGGGTATAATCAAATCCTCATGGCACCCGAGGATAGGGAGAAAACCACTTTCATCACTCCATGGGGGACGTATTGTTATAGGGTCATGTCGTTTGGACTTAAGAATGCAGGTGCGACCTATCAAAGGGCTGCCACCACTTTGCTACACGACATGATCCACAAGGAGGTGGAGGTGTATGTGGATGATATGATTGTGAAATCCAAGGAGAGAGGAGGGCACCTAGAGGCTTTGAGAAAGTTCTTTGAGAGATTGAGGGAATTCCAAATGAGGCTAAACCCGCAGAAATGTACGTTCGGAGTCACTACCGGAAAGTTATCGGGATTTCTCATTACCCAGAGGGGAATAGAGGTAGACCCCACCAAGATAAAAGCCATAACTGAAATACAGCCATCGAAAAATGAGAAAGAACTGAGGGGATTCTTGGGGAGAATACAGTTCATCAGCCGCTTCATTTCCAAACTCACCTTAACCTGCAACCCACTTTTCAAACTGCTCAGAAAGGAAGAGAGATTCAAATGGGACATCCCGTGTCAACAAGCCTTCGACAAAATCAAAACCTACCTCCAGAACCCACCTGTCTTGTCACCACCTTCGCCTGGGAGACCCCTGTTACTTTATCTCTCTGTATCCGAAGATTCAATGGGATGTATGTTGGCCCAAGAAGGAGAAGAGGGGCACGTGGAGAAGGCCATTTACTACTTAAGCAAGAGAATGGTCGGATATGAGTTAAAGTATTCGCCCTTGGAGAAGGCCTGTTGGGCCTTGGTTTGGTGTACCCGTCGCCTCCGCCACTACATGCTAGCCTTCCCTGTAATCCTGATATCCCGAATGGACCCGTTAAAATACCTGTTCGAAAAATCCGTCTTGACCAGTAGGATTTCCCGTTGGACCATGATACTGGCTAAGTTCGACATCAGGTATGTCACCGCCAAGTCCGTAAAAGGAAGGGCTGTCGCCGAGTTTTTAGCCGACCTCGCTGCAGAATCTGAGGACAAGGGAGATTTCAAGTTCCCAGATGAAGGAATAATGGAGATTAAGGAGGATTTATGGAAGATGTACTTCGATGGAGCAGCCAACCAACTGGGTTACGGAGTTGGAATCATTCTCATAGCACCCGATGGGGTCCCTACCCCATTAGCCGTCAAACTCAAGTATAACTCAACCAACAACACCGCAGAGTACGAAGCATGCATAATTGGGATGGAAGCAGCCTTGGCTTTGAAAATCGGAAAGATTGATGTCTTCGGAGATTCCAATTTGATCATATCCCAAGTCCGGGGAGATTGGAGGGTAAAACATGAGAAATTGAGACCTTACCATGATTATCTGGAAAGTTTGAAAGTGCAGTTCCGAAAGATTTCTTTTTACTATCTCCCTCGCGAAGAAAACCAGCTAGCCGACTCTTTGGCTACCTTAGCCTCAATGATCCAAATCCCTTCCAAAATTGCCATGATCCCACTATCTATAGAAGTGAGGAACCAGCCGTCATTTGAAACGATCGCGGCCATAGATAGGGAAGATGAAGTGCCTTGGTATGAAGATGTGTGGAAGTTCATCAAAGAAGGAGAATACCCCGAAGGAACCTCAGAAAAGGACAAAAAGGCGATTCGACGATTCGCCGCCCAATTTGTGATTTATGCAGATAAGCTATGGAAGAAGTCCTACACCGGGTACAATCTGGAGTGCCTATATGGAAGAGAAGCTAAGAGAATGATGGAGGAAATACACGAGGGAGTGTGTGGACCCCATATGAACGGGTACATGCTGGCAAAGAAGATCATCCGACAAGGGTACTATTGGACGACCTTGGACAAAGACTGTTGTGAATATGTCAGAAGGTGTCACAAGTGTCAAATTCATGCAAATCTGATGCATACCCCACCATCACAGCTCTATAGCATGACCACCCCTTGGCCATTTTCCGTATGGGGGATTGATATCATTGGTGAGATAGTTCCGAAGGCTTCCAATGGACACCGATACATAATCGTGGCCATCGATTATTTCACGAAGTGGGTAGAGGCAGCCTCGTACGCAACTTTGAAAGCCAAGGACGTGGTGAGTTTCATCGAGAAGAACATAATCTGCAGGTATGGGGTCCCGAATGAGTTCATCTCCGATCATGGCAGTCATTTCCAGGAAGAGGTTATCCCGCTCCTGAAAAAGTATAGGATTACCCGCCATCAATCATCCCCGTATAGGCCATAGACAAATGGAGCAGTAGAAGCAGCAAATAAGAATGTTAAAGCAATCTTGGGGAAAACGACGGATACATATAAGGATTGGCATGAGAAGCTGCCGTTTGCTTTGTGGGGATACCGAACCTCAGTAAGGACTTCAACAGGTGCTACACCGTATTCGTTAGTATACGGGATGGAGGCGGTACTTCCAGTCGAGGTGGAGATACCCTTTCTCCGGGTTTTAGCAGAGTGCGAGATCACCGAATCAGAATGGGTACGAGGGAGGTATGAGGAGTTGATGTTACTCGATGAAAAGAGGCTAGCCGCGATAAATCATACTCGGGGGTACCAGAAGAGAATAGCTCGTGCTTTCAACAAAAAGGTTCACCCAAGGAAGCTTGCTGAGGGTGACCTGGTCCTCAAAGAACTAAAAGTGTCCGTTTATGACCCCAGAGGAAAATTCAAACCCAACTGGGTCGGGCTGTACATCATTAAGACCCTCCTTTCCGGAGGGGTGGCGTATCTCATGGACCTAGACGGGGTTGAATTTAAACAGCCGATTAACCTCGATCGCCTCAAGAAATATTTTGCCTAAAACCGTTTCTTTCAAAGCCTCCTACCTTGATGAACTATGCTTGACCTGATTCCCGCTAGGGGATACGTAGGCAACCTATTTGGTTCGGTCACTTAAATAAAACCGCCCGAGCGGCGTCTTCCTTCAAACCTTGAGTCGAACTACTGCAGGCCTGATAACCACTCCGGCATAAGTAAGCGGGCTCTCAAAAGCCTTCGGCCCATAAAAAAAATAAAAATAAATAAATAAATAAATAAATAAAAAAACTGTGCTAAACTAAGGGCAAACTGGCGTTTGCCCGGAACCACTTCGAAGCCCTAAAACCAGGGGAAAACTCCGTTTGCTAGCCGAAAAACTCAGATACAAGTCCCTCCTGTGGATCACCTGGTTATCAAGACAAGTACTATAGAGAAACAAATGAGAATTCATAGTATAGAAGGATTAAAGCTTGAGCATAGAAGCAAAGTAAAGAGCCAAGTAAAGACATTGAAAGGAGAATTCTTCATAAATGATTAATCGAAGGGGTGAGCACTTTTGATTTAACATGACAACACTTCTTGGAAAGAAAAAATAAGGAAAATCACATTCAAAAGCGTAAAAAGAGTAGGCAGGGTCTGTCAGAAAATTGTTGCGAAATGGTAAGCTTCTCCCTGTTTTTGTCTACTTTATTGTGCATACGTCTGTCAAGTCTGTCTCGCGACCATGGCCTGGATCTCTAGAAGATATTGGGCAGTAGGCACAGTCGGAGCCGGAATCCTCGAGCACGGAGCAGCCATCCTGTTGTGCCAAGCCTCGATGAAAGCTTTCACCATAGAAGAGCGCAAAGCGGACCCCCTGGTGAAATCAGCAGTCACAGGTTCGGTAGAATCCCGCAAGAGTCCAAACTGACGGACCACCCGATCGGGAATGTAGAAAGTAGTAGCATGCAAGCCAGGTAACCAGATGCTAAGACGTCCAGGAAAGCATACAGCAACAGAGCGATGGATCCACTGTGGACAAACCCAGCAGATGTCACTAAAAGAGAGACCCTGAAGCCAACCAAGCCACGCATCGGCGGATTGAAACAAACTGTGAATCTCCATACGGTCGTAAGGAAGTGACCCACGAAGATGCGAGGGGTTAATGAAAAGATCAAGGCGTTCCATGAGCCAAACCTGTAAAACAAAAGGTGCCCCGGCGGGTAACATGGCCCCAGTAGCATGAGCGTGGCCCAATCCTAGCAAAGTTTCGCCAAGGACCAACATGACAGCACTTTTTATCTCCCGCAAGCCACAAGCAATGGGTATGAGAGTGTCGGAAGATGACTGAAAGAGGAAGTAAGAGAGCATGGCAATTGACAGGGCACTACGTCGAATGATCTGATACTCACCATCATAAGGATCCCCTATGAGAGCATAAATAGAAGAAAGGCGCTCAAAGTCGATCTGCCTGTCATGAACGAAAGAACCTGCCACATTCCGAGATATGTGAAGGAGAATGGCCAAATCCCGGACATACCCGGCCTGAACCAAAGGGACTGTCAACTCGGCGAAAGGGTCAGTATGCAGAATGGCGCTGAATTCCTCAAACAAAGGGCAAATCTCGTGAGAGCCGAAACGAAAGACGTTGAGAGCAGGATCCCAACACTGAATGGCAGCTCGAAGTAGGCCCTCATTCAAATTCATCTGTCGGAAAGAAAAGAGATCGTTTAATTTGAAGCACTCAAAATTGAGCTTGTCAATACCAGAGAGAGTATCCATCCATGGGAAAAGGATTTGAGAACTAATGGGGGCCATTTGAAGGGAGAATGGAAAGAAAAGAGAAGTATTTTGCGGAGCTTTGAGAAAGAAGGGGTATAAATAGAAGAATAAGGCTGTCTACCTACCCGCGGCACTCGATAAAGTGCAGCGGCACTCAATGAAGTGCCGCGCGACAGTTAATGAACGCCGTTGCGGCAATTACTGACTGCTGCCGCGGCAGTCACTGAGTGCCGCGGAGGCCTAACTGAGTGCCGTTCCGGGTTCTACATTGGCCAGGGTCTGTTTGTAACACGTTCAGCCCACCTACAAACAGAAAACTAGATAGAAAATAATAAAGCGTGTGCATCATGCAGCACGTGCAACAATATATTCATTCATTCATAAAAATAAAAAATAGGATCAAGCCATGATCCCACGTACGGCAAGAAATGGACCAAGCTATGGTCACACATATAGTAAATATCAATAAAAAGCAATAATAAAAGTGTTAGGAGTGCCTATCCTACCAACTATCAGGGAGTAGCCATCAAAATAAAGTGTGTGTATATACAGTCATCCCAATAAAGTATGAATCCTCCCATAACACTCAAAAGCAAAAATAACAAAAGAGGGGTCAACCCCGACCCCGACCCCGGCCGCGAGTCGTGCGCCTAAGAGGCTCCTCCTCTGACTCGGTCCTGCTGCCTCCACCGCTCCCTCCACGTCCGCCGCTGCTACCACCTCTGCCTCTGCTGGTGCCCTCGTCGCCGCCTCCGCCTCCGCCGAGCCCGGCGCCGCTACCTCCAAGGGCATCGCTGAGAGGGATGCCGAACTGCTGGAGCCGCTGCTGGAGCTGCCCCACCTGCTGGGACAGGACTCTGATCTCCTCCGCCTGAAATAAGAGAGGATAACTCTAGGAAATGTTGAAATGACAGATAAAATACCGAGAATAAAAGGAATAAAAATCATACATGGGCTCTCAACTGAGTCGCGGCAGTCGCCCGAGCTCCCTCAGCCTGAATAACAAAGAACCATGAATAAAAGATAGTAAAAGAAGAGGCAATCAAAGTCAAAGGCGGGGAGAAATCCCTTACCATCCACTCTCGCCCGAGAACCCACTGCCGCACGCTGTGGGCGTATGTCAAGCCCTCCTCCGCATAAGCACGCGGGACGACATCGTAATGGATAGGAATGGTGGGGGCGCCCTGTGAAAGTCGAGGAATCGTCGTCACACGGGGCTCGCCAAATGAGACGGTCGACATAGTCCAGTCCCACTCAGGCAAAACGGGAGGACGAGCTGCAGCAGGAACGGGCTGCAAACAAGCAATAATAAAACATGAATAAAGAATGAGAGGAAGCTCATAAAAAGATAAAAGAATCTTTCACTCACCCGAGTCACTTCCATCAAAGGGAAGTTCGGCATCAGCTTAGCGGCACGGAAAGCCGCATATCCTGCAGGGTCGTCCAAGAATCCGTGAATACCAAAGCCAGCTCGAGCATCCGTGAACTCGCCGCCCTGAAGCGTGTCTGTAGCCCTCATAGAGTCAGGAGGAGGGAACGGCACAAAGAACCCAAGGGCCGCTAGTGACTGCCTGGTCACCCTCTCTCCTAGATACCACGCCTGACCCTCTGGCCCACCACAGAGGAGTTGCCTCGTCGGGTCATACCCGGCCGACTCTCGAATCCCCACGTGAGCCTCAGGTAGTACCCTGAGCCACGGCTGCCAGTGTACATGCTCCTCCCGTAGGTTCGTCAGGAAGTTCCTGAACGAAACAAAATCGTGGGCCCCGGTCTTCCTCCCAACCCTGTCCTTCGCCCATTTCAGCCCCTGGGGCATGATAAGGGCGTCAGCATCACGCGTCTCTGGGGACATCATGCGTAGATACTCGTGGGACCAAATCTGCAATATAAGAAAGAATGAAAAAAAAGGGGGGGTGGGGGGGGGGGGGGGGGGGGGGGGGGGGTTAGTCTCTCAATTTGAATAAATTTCTAAAAAGCATAAAAAAAAAAAAACCAATGAAACGTGGAAAAGAATATACCTCCCACGCTCTCCAATACCCGCTGATAGAAGCCGGCCTGTCTCGGGAGATGTCACTCATATGCCTATACAGGATAGATAACCCTGCACTAGCCCAGTCAAACTCGGCGACCCGGTCCAGGCGCTCCAGCGACGCCACCAAGGAAGCAGAAATCCGATCACCCTTGGTGCTCAACAAGGAGCACCCTAGCATGTACATCAAGAAGCCTCTGGCCATCTGCTCATCCGTGAAATCCGGTTTGCCCCGGAATGTATCCATAAACCACCGAGCTGTGACTAGAGCCTCCTCCAGGACCACCCCTAGCAACGGCTCCATCTGGTCCCACTCCTGGTCTGTCAAATATCTCAGAGGCTCTCCGCCGAAGGCGATCCCTGTGATCATGGAAAAGTCCAACGGCGTCAACGTCATCTCGCCAAACGAGAAGTAAAAAGTGCTGTTAGTATCCCACCACCGCTCGGCCAGCGCGTGAATCTGCTTCAAGTCGTTGGAGCTCTTCTTCAAAAGTTTGACGAAGTCTCCAAACCCAACCGCGTCCACCAGGGCCCTCACAGTCTCGTTCAGCTCTGTATACCACTCATGTCCGTGAGTAAGACTGTCGTACCCTTTCAGCACCTTCGGTTGCAGCTGCAAGAAAGAACCACAAGTTCTGATGTCAGTAATTGGGTAAAAGAAAAAGCAAAATAAAATAGATGATGTTCTAGAGAGAAAGAAATTTTCAACGTATACATAAATTTGTGAAAGTCCAAAGCAAGTTCAGGTTCAAAGGAAGCATTAGTTTCAATGCAGGTTCACAAGTACCTAAATCGAATTAGAATGATAAAATTCACAAAAAGCATTGCGCTCGTGAAATCTAAATAATAATAAAAAAAGGACAGAAAAATTCAAACATAGCATTCGTTTTATAAGAAGTTTTGAAGTCTATAAGGAAATAAAAATTTCTTAAAGAGGGGCATGAAATAAAGCGATCAAGGACGATCGGGGGCGCCACGAGCACGACATTCGGAACAAGGTATCTAAAAGATGTGGCAATCCTACGTTACATCCACACAGAAAAGAAAATGCGAAAAAGAAATATGAGAAATAAGAAAAGAGAAGCGTTTACCTCGCGCTTAAACGCGCGGGCCGACAAGTGCTCATCGGGGTCCCTCAGTAAGAGTGTGGCGTCCGGATGATGAGTGGCCGTGTACTTGGCCTTCTTCTTCCTCCCTGACCCGCTCGCCATAATCTGTCAAAGGAAGAGAGAGATCCGCGAGTTAAATTCATGAAAAATTCAGAAAAACTATGAAATAAAAGAGATTAATCAAGTTTTGATCGAGAAGAACTAACCTGTAAACCCCGGTAGATCAATCCAAGCAAGAAAAGAAAAAGAGAAAATTTTTCTCCATAGAGATTTCGAGAGAAAGGAGGTTGAGAGAATGAGAAAAATGAAATGAACCCGGCGGTTTAAGCCACTGCCGCTCAAACACGGCACTCATTTTTTCGTGCGCGGCAGTCAGTCAACTGCCGAGCGGCACTCGCCGAGTGCCGCACGGCAGTCACGGACTGCCGCAGAAAATCGCGTGTACCGCGATTAAGGCGGTTCAAAGATATTTCGCTTCCCTCCAAAAATTCAAATCAAGTCCCGAAAATTGAGTTTGAGGCCCCCAAAATTTGCCCTCATCACACTTTTGGTCCTCAGGGTCATTTTCAGGTTTAAATTGACTACAAATTTCGAAATTCAAGGATATATTTGAGCCCGTGGGCCTCCAATTTTGTAAAATTAAGAATATTTGAACCCGTGGGCTCCCGAATTTTGAAAATTGATAATTTTTGGACCCGTGGGGCTCCAATTTTGGAAAATTGACAATTTTTTAGCCCATGGGGCTCCAATTTTGGAAAATTGATAATTTTTGAGCCCGTGGGGCTCCAATTTTGGAAAATTGAGAATATTTGAGCCCGTGGGCTCCCAAATTTGAAAAACTTGAAAAGTTGGTAAAAGATTTTGGGAATATAACAGACTTGTATTCCCAATCCACATAACAGGTCTTCGCAACGGATTTGCGTTTATCCTCGTTTTGAGAGTGTAACGGATTTACATTCTCGGTTTTCACAACGGATTTGCGTTAACCCTCGTTTTGAGAGTATAACATATTTACATTCTCGGTTTTCACCACGGATTTGCATTAACCCTCGTTTTGAGAGTATAACTATTTATATTCTCGATTTTCGCAACGAATTTGCGCTAACCCTCATTTTGAGAGTATAACATATTTATATTCTCGATTTTCGCAACGAATTTGCGTTAACCCTCGTTTTGAGAGTATAACATATTTATATTCTCGGTTTTTGCAACGAATTTGCGTTAACCCTCGTTTTGAGAGTATAACATATTTATATTCTCGGTTTTCGCAATGGATTTGCGCTAACCCTCGTTTTGAGAGTATAACATATTTATATTCTCGGTTTTCGCAACGAATTTGCGTTAACCCTCGTTTTGAGAGTATAACATATTTATATTCTCGGTTTTCGCAATGGATTTGCGCTAACCCTCGTTTTGAGAATGTAACGGATTTACATTCTCGGTTCTCGCAATGGATTTGCATTAACCCTTGAGATCAAATCAAAAGCACCTTCATGACCCCCGTAATAGATTTTCGCATAGATAATCTTCCCTGACTAACACATCACGAAATGTACGTCGTACGTGGGGAAAACATGATAAGCATGACATTTACACAACCAGGTCAATTCAGAAAACACCATTGCATGGCACTTGCATCACGACAAGATAGGTGCATCCATCCGTGTGACTACTTGCGTTTGTGAATGTTCGACCCATGCCTGAACTACGCTTTGGTCTGATTCCTGACGGGATACGTAGGCAGCTCGCCGTGGAGCACGACCAATTAGAATTTCGCTGCACGCCTGTTTTTGCAACGCATTTTGTTTTTACCTAAATTCGACAGTCCGGTCAAAGGCTTGTCTTCACACAGGCTTTGACATTCACTTATGGGATGCGTTACTCCACAAGCTCTGTCAAAGAGGGGCAAACTGTAGACACCCCAATTTTGACCGACCGTCGAATTTAGGAGAGTGTCACCTCCGTATCCGATGATGACAAGGACTGAAAAAAATTGAAGTATTCCAAGCTCTTCATAAAGTCTCCAAAATGCAATAAAATTTCACAGAAAGAAGAAAAATACCAGGTATTTAGGAGAATTCAGGTATAAGACATGACTTTTGGAAAAAATCTTCAAAAATAATTTTCTTTGAAAAGAAGGAAGACCTAAAGAGGGAATCTTAGCTAAAAACGGCAAACGGCAGACTGCCCCGGCACTCACTGAGTGCCGCCCGACAGTCAGAGAGTGCCGGTCCGGCATTTACCAAGTGCCGCCAACAATTTCTGACTGCCGTTCACTTTTAAAGTCTGTATTTTGCAGTACGATACGTATGCGTATGCGATTAAGAACAAAAAACTGATAAAGTAAGACTGACAAAAATGCGGCAATCCATTAATTGCCGCGGTATTTGATGAATACTGCGCGGCAGTCACACAGTGCCGCGACGGCTGTCATGAACTGCCGCGGCGGCATTCACGGACTGCCGCGACAGTTTCTGGACTACCACGCTGGGCAGCAGTCTGCCTAATTTCAGAAAGTACGCATTGTACCACCAAATGAGAGAATTACACCTGCTTTTTGCTCCAAAATTAACCAAAAATACCTGGTAATTTTGCCTTTAAAAGAGAGGGGATCTTCCTTGGAAGGGGAGAGGTGAGAATACAACAAGAGCTACCCACTATATACAACATCCATCACTTCACCAACATTTTTTGAGAAAAAAAGAGAGTTGAGAGAACTAGAAGAGCTTGGAAGATCTTCAAAGAAAACCTTGAGGATTGTTTGGAGGTGATCCTCTAACCATAGATTATTTATATACTCTCTCTTTCTTTTGAAACTCTAATCTTAAAACCTTTTGTTGTTTTCTTTGTTTGTCAAGTAAATTTAGGAGCCTTTGCTTCCAATTCCTTCTTCTATTTCTTTTTGTTTATGTTCCCTTCTTGAGATTCTTGGAGATCTTCAATATCTTTCTTGAAATCTCTTAAATGTGATCTTTTGAACCCCATGTAAGCTTATGCTTCACATGGAAGTCAAAGTTTGATCATCATTTTATTTCATAAACAAATAGATAGATCCAAGTCCATACTCATGACTTGGGTCCTCTAAGCTTGGGTTTCATGGAGTCTCCTTATATTCCTTGAAAACTCATGAGTTTTAGTCATGTCTTCACCTCCAATGGCCATCAAATGGTAGGAGGAAGTGGTTTTGAGTCCAAGCCCATCTCAATGGTTTAGATTCTTCCTCTTAAGATTTCATGAAGTCAACTCATACTTCACTTGAAATCTACAAATATGAAGGTCTTTAGCCTCCAATGACCATCAAATGGTAGGAGAAGTTGTTTGGTTTAAACCCAACTTCATGGTTTAATAGTTGGAGTCACCAAATAAAAGTTAAGCTTGACAAATGAAAACAGTGAGTTCACAAACTGTTTTTGATCAAAGATTTTTAGTTTGAAATCTAACCGTTGAAATCAAGTGAAACCAATGGGAAAGTGTCAATAACACAATATTCTACCACTGTAAGTTTTGTTTTAAGGTGATTTCATGTTTAGAATGGTTTGGTCATGAGTTTTGTGAAGTAACAATAATCTGTCCAGAGTTTCAAAATAGTTTCAGAACAGTAACACTCTTTTGAGATAATTAAACCAGAGTTCTAATGAAGTGTTTGTGACCCAAAATAATATTTTCTATGAGGTTCAATGTGTTAGGAAGTTACCCTAAAAAGAATTAAGCATTTCGGAGCTTTTTGCTATTTTTAAAAAATCAAACAATATCTCTGGACAGAGAGTTGTACGTCTCTGAGTGATGTCTGGTTTTTGTCCATTTCCCAGAGATCTAACCGTTGAAACTTCGATTTTCTTTTTGATTTGGAAACTAGACTCAAAGAGGCATCTTGTGTCCAAAATTCACTGACATCAAACAATGAGAGACATGCTTTTTATTTTCTTAAAGTTCTAGTCTGCTCTCTGCAATTTTCTCAGAATTTTATGACACATTTGACCAACTTTGTTAATAATGGGTCAAATGACTTTTCTATGACTTAGGACTTAGACCATGTTTCAACAATGATTAGTTAAGCTTGAATTCAAAGCGTAAGAGTAATTCAAAGTTTATTCTTGTCCATGAACATATTCATCCATATGGTTTGGCACTTGTAATTAGGACTTATTTGCTTTAGATTCAATTACATTTGATAGATTTAAGCTAGAAATTCAAGATTGTTATTTCTAACTTCACCTCTTGTATATCATGTGCACTAACCTTTGTTTTATAGCGCTTTCAAGGTACGATTTCTCAACCCCTCTCTAGTTTATTGAATTCTTTGATTCTATTTTATTTTCGACCTCATGTGCGACACCTTAGAATTAAGATTTGCCTTAGGTGTATATGTGATTAGAGACCCTTTTTTAGGACTTTCTTTTGTGTGTATGCATTGCACGTTTAATATCGCTGCTGGATCACGGGTGAGCTCTCTGGTTCCCTATTGCACATCATATTGCTTGCTACTTGACATATGTGGCTTATGAATAATATTTTTGTCATTAGCAATTTTACACCCTTTGGACATGCTTTTGTGATGTGTACGTATATATTAATAAATTGAGGGCATGCTTAGATTAATAAATTCGATTAAAAGGATGTTGAGTAGAGGCCTATCGCAAGATAAGATGAGAGAGGGTGTTTTAGTCCGACGGGCTCCTTCCTCTCTCATTCCATAATCCCCGGACCTAGTTTAATCTTTGGTTTCGCAAAAGATCAGTTTCCTTTTAAATGGTTTCTTAATTTTCCTTTTAAAAATTAAGTGGCGACTCATTTGTTTTTGAATTTGATTTTGAAAAATATTTTAAAAGAAAAGTTGTGGGTAAGTCAACCTGCGATATCCACAGAGCCCCAAACCTTCTTCTTCCTCTCTATTAGAGATCCCACCATCTCTAGTCTCTCCGGGAAGCATCCACAGGAGACATAAGGGTGAAGACAACCTAGTGGAGGCTGCTGCATCACCAAGGAAGAAGAAGAAAATCAGAATTGGGTTCAAGACACTAAGGTATAACTCTTGTTCCCTCTTATACGCATCTATGGAATTAACGAGTAGTAGATCCTGGGCTACCATTAAGTTTTTATAACTTGACTTTTCCGCTGCGCGTTTAAACTTTTAATTTAAACCGGTTTTTCCTTCATATTTGTATTTTAGGACATTAGCTTGTAGATCATAGAAATAAATTGTTATTAGTTAAACTTAGTCATGAATTCTCTTCAACCATAACAAAGTCATGCCATTGTCATATGAACATTGCATTGACTCTAGGTTAAGGTCCCTCTGGACCTTCCCGTTGAGACTTGTATATCTATAGGAATGTTGTGACTCTCTCGGTAGGAAGGAATTCATGATGTCGTCGATTATCTGCATTCTCGTTAGATTTAGGTAAAAATTTTGATATTATTTGTGTTCAAGCACATGGACTAATTTCTATTTTGTAGCGCTTTGAGGTATGATTCCTTGAATTTCTCCTTGTTTACTTTATTATTTGATTTTATCAATTTTCAACTCCATGCGCGACACCTTAGATTAGATTTTAGCCTTATGGTGTATATGTGATTTAGAGACCCCTTTTTAGGATTTCTACTTTTGTATGCATTGCACGTTTACCATTCATAGATGGATCCCAGGTAAGTTCTCTTGTTCTCTATTGCATATCATTCGCTTGCTACTTACACCCCTTTCAACATGCTTTTGAAATGTATATTAATATTTGTGTATTATTTGAGGGCACATTTTAATTATTAATTCGATTATAAGGATATTGAGTAGAGGCCTATCGCGAGATAGGGTGAGAGGAAGTGTTTTAGTTGGTCGGGCTCCTTCCCCTCTCATTCCATAATCCCTGGACCTAGAAATCTATGGTTTCCAAAAGAACAGTGGCTTTCAAAATGGTTTTTAAATTTAATTTCTTAAAATTAAGTAGCGACTCGTATTTGTTTTGAAAAGTAAAGTGTGGTTCCGATATCTACAGCACAGCTACAGAATAAGAAAGAAGTAAGAGTGTTCCTCAGGACGATCCAATTCATTAATCGTTTTATCTCCAAGCTCACGACTACATGTGATCCCTTGTTTCGACTACGGAAGAAGGAAAAAAGGTCTAATGGGATGATCAATGCCAAACTGCATTCGATAAAACAAAATCCTACCTTCAAAATCTACCAGTCCTTTCACCACCTACCCCTCACAAGCCCTTGCTTCTTTACCTCTCTGTCTCCGAGAACGCCATGGGTTGCATGTTGGCCCAAGAAAGAGAAGAAAGCCACTTTGAAAAGCCATATATTACCTTGGCAAGAGGATGACTGGGTATGAGCTTAACTACTCTACCCTTGAAAAAACATATTGGACTTTAGTTTGGTGCACTCGACGATTATGGCACTATATGCTAGCCTTTCCAGTTGTACTTCATAGTCCTCATGGATCCTCTAAAGAGGTCGACATTGTTCTTAGTTGGGTGTGAAGATGTGATAGTATAGTTCATGTGAGGTTGCGTGTGTCACGCACCGATGTAGCATAAATAGGGAAAGCATTTAATTTCCTTTATGAACCCGTAGGTCACGGCAGTTTGAAGGATCAATTCCGTCCCAAATGTCGAATAGTTATATAATTTAAATCAGAGTAAGAGCAATCAAGGATTATAAAGATTTTGAAATATAATACTTGTTACAAGGCACATCCCGCCTTGCAACAAAATAATATCTATTACATTAATCCTTGTATAAGTTCAAATTATATTATAACGCAGCAATAACAATTTCCTCTTCTCAGATACTAGTATTCAATTTGCATAGTCGTACTATCCTGCCTAATCATAATCTGAAAGGCTTACACAGGAATTTCTAGGGCGCATCAACGCCGTCAACTTCATGAAGCTGGTGAGTATTAAAAACACGTGCTTGAAATGTAAAACATACTCACTTACAATTTTCATTTTACAGGTTCATTATTCCACATGTTCGAACTATAGTAATGAATTCAAATTGTAAAGCAGTAAAGATAATGTCATAATCATCAATCAATAAAATATGTGACCGTGCATGGAACAATGCAACCATTCTCGTCTCACCGACTCTTTTCTCTCGACAACATATCATCCAACTCTCTCGTTCCAGTATCTTGAAATACTAAGGTGACCACACTACAGTACTGGGGTACCAAGGAATGTCCAGTTTGCCTCACACTTTAGTACATGAGTACCAGGGAGTGTCTGGCTTGCCTCACACTTTAGCCATACCACAGATGTCAGGGAGTGTCTAGTAGGCCATACACTTTAGCATTACCACGATGCCAGAGAGTGTCCAAGTCGGCGTCACACACTTTAGCATTACCATGATGCTAGGGAGTGTCCAATTTTTCACTGTCGTATTTCATAGATACTCTAAACCATATCCTCAAAACATCACATTATAGTACACAAGTACCAGGGAGGTCCAAAACACAACCTCATCCACTTACTCTTTTCCACTAACCATCACTCACCATGCATGTAAACTTAACTCCACATGGATGTCATATGACTTATGCGGGCAATACATAATTACTAGAAAATAACAATGAGTGTACGAGAAATCAAGTCTTATATGAAACAACAAATGAATTTATCAAAGAATACTTTAATATGCTTTTATAGCTACTAGTACACAAGTGGGTCCACTTGGAAGCAATGCGCTTAAAAATGAGTTATAATTGTTGTGGATGAATTACATATCAAAAAAAAAGGTCTTTGAGTCTAGTTTCCAATGCTTCAAACGGTGTGCATTTTTCAGTTTTCTAGAGGAAGTTATGACCGTTTTACTAAAAGTCGTCAGTGTTGAAAAATGGCAATCGATTGGCAAAAGTGGCAATCGATTGGATGACATGGCAATCGATTGGGTATGTTGCCAATCGATTAAAACTCCGTCTTCTTCCACAGTTTCGAAATTAAAAAGGCTAGTTTTTACCCATTTTGTAAACTGAAATCAAACAAGCCATGTAACATATGGTTTTCTCCATTTTTCCGTAAGGATCACGAATATGTGATTGGATTAAACTAATTTGAACCATAGCTCTCGGATTTTACGAAAAACCGAGAGGTGACAAAACTTAAATTCTAATATACTTTCTAGTATGGATGAATTATGCTCTAATACTTTAACCATGACATCTATGAACTGTAATCTTTCATTTTTAGCTATCAAAATTGATTTTGGTTAAGTTTAAAAATATCAACTTTTTCAAGCTTGAACTCCATGGATGAACATAACTATGGTGATTTTCAATTCAAGCTATTCAAACAATAAACAAACATGAATTACATTTCAAGGTGAGTTAGTAATACTCATTGAGATTGAAGGTTGGAGTAATTGGTTGAGAAAGATACAAAGTAAGAATGCCTACTTCAAGTTTTGGCTATGATGGCCCAAGCTTTCTCTCACTAGAAATTTTTATAAATTTATAACTCTTTGAACTCTCTCTTTTCTCTTTGGTTCAGTTTTGCAAAGTGTGTAGATTTTGAAGATATTGAATGTTTATATAGAAAACTAACTTTGAGAACTTGGGGACCAAGTTCCATCTTGATTACTCAACAAACTAATTGTCTTACTTAATTCCTATATACACATAATATACATACATATACGTATATACACAATCTGTTGTTAATTTGTGTTGAGTGAAGATCAAAACTCAACTAGGGGTTGCTAGGCTAAGCTAGGGGTCATTATAGGTTGTTTGGCAAAGTAACTTATATCACTAGTTTCACACACACATTTTGTGCATACCAAAACAAGCTCAACATAATCATTGGTAGTTTTAAATGAACTTAAAGCAATTGTCAAATCTTGATTGGTGGAGATTCCCGAACTGTGGGAGTCCCATCGCAGCGCGGTCAGTTTCGAACATAAACTGGTATTTTCGTGGTGAGGTGATCACCACAAAAATACAGAAAATTATATTAACATAAGAAATACTTTATGGTTTTATAAAAATACAGTTTGAGTCAAAAGTAAATATTTTCACCATTTTGAAAATTCATATTTGAAATTCATCTCAGGTATTTCTTGAATTTATAAAAATTACCATTTGACCCCAATTAAAGAATCGCTATTGAATAAGGTAAGCAATGCAAATAAAAAAAATGGAAATTACAATTAGAAGTTAAATGAAATTACAGGTTATTACAGCGTGTGAGATCCTAATGAGTTAGGATAGCCAGGTGTGGTTGTTTATAAAGAAAGTGGGTATCGAGAGAACTTATGTCATTGTGGTCCAAGAGAGAGGTCCAGGGTTGTGCGAGACGTGTTGGTTAGAGAGCTAGGACTACGTGTCAGGCTTATGTGTCAGAGAGTTAGGACTACGTGTCAGGCCTATGTGTTAGAGATCTGGGACTACGTGTTAGGCTTATGTATTGTGAAGGTTGGGACTGCATGTTAGGCATATATATTGTGGGCTAGGACTACTTGTCAGGTATACGATTGGTAAAGCTGGGACTACGTGTCAGGCTTATATGTCGAGAAGGCTTGGACTATGTGTCAGGCTTACTTGTGGTAAGGCTAGGACTACGTGTCAGGCTTATGTATCGAGAAGGCTGGGACTATGTGTCAGGATTATGTATGGAGAAGGCTAGGACTACGTGTCAGGCTTGTGTGGAATAGAGTTGGTTCTTCATATCAGGTTTGATAGGTTGTGATGTATGGAGCTACGTGCTAGGTTTAAGAAAGAGTTGAGTAATGTGGAATGTGAAGCTGCGTGTGAAATGTGGATTCAAGAGTACACGTTATGTTTAGGTTTTAGTTGGAACGATGTCAGTTATGAGTGGGTGCATCCATGAATGTGAACGACGAGATGACCTTTAATGATGTTATTTTATATACTGCATATCTATTGATATTCTGTAAGTATTTACATTCACTCGACTTTTATAAGCTGATGGCGTTTTATGGTGCTGTATATTCTACGTCCAGCTTGTCATGGTTTTGAGAATGCACGTGATCGGTGACTAATAGTTGCCGTTTATAGTCCTAAAAATACGCTTTGTTAGTCCATTTCATGTAGTTATTAAGTGATTTTTAATAAGTATTCTAAATTTTGTAGGATTTGGAGCTTTAACTTGAAAATGCACAAAAATCCAACGATTAGTGGCTTTGGAAGTCATTCTGGGCCCAAACGGTGATTCCGGTGAAAGCTGAATGCAGTAGAAGTCTCGGAAAATTACATTTTTGACAAAGGATACTTTGGATTTGAGAAATTTCTCCAGAGATATAAAATGTAGATCTTTGAGTTACGGACGCGTGGCTTCAAACGGCGAGTCAATCCGAGTTCCGAGTAGAAAGTTATCGCAATTCTACGAAAGTCGCGCAGTGCAGCGAAAAGGACCTCGCGCGAGCGGGTCGCGCGAGCGACCTGTGCAAAAATCAAAAACATGTATTTTGTTAAATTAAAGTGCCCAGCGAAGGTGGTTTGTGCATATGACGTCCAGATTACAAAATATAGCAGTTTTAGTGCGATTTGGCTTAGGAAAGCTTCCTAAATCCTTCCAAACTCTATATAAATCCTATTCTAAATCAAATTTAGATATACAAATCATTACACACTAATATACACTTCAATATACAGCCATAATAGACAATTTTTCAGCCATTGAAGAGAGAAAAGCAAGGAGAAGAAGAAGAAGACCAAGGATTCCCATGGCCCCCTCCATCAACCTCTTACTGTTCATCAATTCTATGGCCGCTTAAACCTAGATCTAGGGTTTCAATGAAACCCTAGCCAAATAATAGGGTTTTATTTATGTTTTTATTTTAGTTTTATTATGTATGGATGATGATTACATGTTTAGAGGATTTTTATAAATAAATCGTACTTCTATTGATTAAATCATTACTTTCAAAGATTATTCTTGTCTTAGATCTATTTTGACTGTGATGTGCTCAATGATCTATATTTGCTGTGCTTGTATAGATTGTTTACATGTAATGGTGCTTTATTGAATTGTGCTATCAAGTATCCGAATAGTCCATGCCTAGGTTAGACGGATTATGTCACAACCCTAGTCTAGTGTGGGATAATTCGTGCTAACCGAAGATGGATTATGTTGGTGCTTGAACCATAGTTATTCTCTTGACAGAGGAATTGGGCTTGTAGCTACAATTCCCCATTATCATCCAACTTAATAAGCTAAAGTAATTCATAAATACCCTTATTATGAAGCTAGTGGTGGATTTGCAATCCTAGGTTCCTTTAAACATATTCATTAAAAACAACTATTTTAATCGCTTTCATAATTTAGATTTATTTTTATGTTCTTTGTTTAATTCCAATTAAAATTCAAAATCCGTTTTTCTTAACTAACTAAATTAGGTTTTAAAAATTAAACTGTGTAGTATTCAATCTCTGTGGGTTCGACCTTTACTTCCACACTGCAAATCTTTGAAAGTAAAGCATAAGTTAAGCATACTTTTATATCTTGATTCTGACAACATCAATTTTTGGCGCCGTTGCCGGGGATTGCAAATTACTACCTTTAATTTTAGAATCTTAGTTTAGTTAATTCGTAAATATTAGAATAGGTACTAATTTTCTTATTTTCCGTTTTTGATTTTTAGTTACTAACTTTTCTTTTTATTTTATAGGTTATCGAGTCATCAAATTCCAACGTTTCCGAGTGGAGTAGCTAATTACATCAAAGGAGCTTACGCAAATAAAAAAAAAAAATCAAGTAATTTGTTTCCTTTTAAATTCGCTTCAAACCACTGTAAGTCAGGGCGCTGTGACGCAATTACTTGCATTAGGTTAGTTTTGGAGTGAACACTGCATTAGCTAGGAAACCCGGGACGCTGGGCTTGACGTGGTCATTGCATTACAGGATAATATTCATGCATCATAGTAGTACTGTGTGCTTGCTTGTCGTCTTATTTGCGTGATTGCTATTTGTTTCTTTTGTTAAGTCAGTCTTTGTTTTTAGTTTCTTTTTCTTTATTTTAGTTTATGTTAGGTACACGTTCAAATAAACCAGAATTAAAATCTTTCAATCTTGAACTTGAACGTACCTTAAGAACTAGTAAGTCCACAACCCAAGCTTCTAGAGCTGGGTTGCAAGACGACGAATCAACTCCGATTCCATCGTCATTGTTTGAGGCCGAAATTCAAAGTATCCATGAACGGTTAAGGAAAACTCGAACTTTTAAAATCGAACCGATTAAAATGGCTGACGGTGGAAATAACAATAACAACCAAAATAACGACGGTGCTAATATGAATAACCTTAATATACCACCACCTCCTCCACTTATAAATTATTTTATTCCTACGACTTACACGCCACAAGCCGGTATCAAATTACCGGAGGCGACGGCATCTCACTTTGAGATAAAGTCTTCTACGATCTCGCTACTACCTTCTTTCCATGGCCGTCTAAATGAAGATCCATATCAACACTTAGGAGATTTTCAGGACATATGCTCTACTTTAAAAATCCAAAACTTAAATGATGATGAATTAAAATTACGGCTCTTTCCATTTTCGTTAAGAGACAAAGCTAAGTATTGGCTTCAATCACTTGAGCCAAACACAATTAAAACATGGGAAGCCTTACACACCGCATTTTTACAAAAGTTTTTTCCTATTATGCGTACAAATCGAATAAGAAAATCTATAACTAATTTTGTGATGCAAGATGGGGAAACACTTTATGACACTTGGGAGAAATTTAAAGAACTATTACGCTCTTGCCCACATCATCAGGTTCCTAAGTGGCAGTTGGTACAGGTTTTCTACGAGGGACTTATTCCCTCTGTCCATAACACCGTCGATGCTGTTTGTGCGGGTACCTTCCTACACAAAAGCGCCGACGAGGCATGGAAAATTTTTGAAACGTTAAGCGAGAACTCGATGCATCAGGTTGTGTCGGTACGTTCTGAGGGGTATCTTCCACCACCCAAACGTGAGGTAAGGTTAGAGTCAAGTCATTCAATTGAATTTCAAGAATTATCTAAAAAACTTGACCGCCTAATGACAATGAACCAAACGACAGCCTCACCCGCTCATGAAGTGTGTGCATTATGTTCTGAACCTTTTCATAATATATTTGCATGTCCTTCTACGTCTCAATTTCCAGAATTCGTAGAGCAACACCTAAACTCTATTCAACAATTCCCACGGAATAATTCTACTCCTATGCCGACTAATTTTCCTAATACGTACCGACCCCAATTTCAACAATATGGATATACACCAGCCAACTCTCTACCTCCTCCACCTCCACGCAATAATGCATTTGAGGAGAAGGTGTTGGCCTCCCTTGAAAATTTTGGGTCGGTGATTCAGTTAGTACACTCTCACACACAGTCCATCGCAAAGCTGGAGTCCCAAGTGGGACAAATAGCTAATACACTAAATCATTTGACCGAGAGTAAGTTGCCAAGTCAGCCTATTCTACATCCTAAGGGACAATGTGGGAAGGGGGGTTCGAATGAACAAGTAAATGCTATCTTGACTAGGATGACTATTCGAGATGAGGAGATTGTTGTAATTCCGGATGACGGTGAGAAAAATAAAAATATAGATTTGAATAAAGAAATGGGTGAGGACGTGAGTAAGAAGAGAAAAGAAAATGAACCGGTCCCAACGAATTATATTCCGAGAATGCCATACCCACCAAACGTTGAGGGACCGTCACATTTGTCTAAGAGAGGGTCAAAGGTAGAGGATATACTCGAGGTATTCAAACAAGTAAAAATCAATATTCCATTCCTCGATGCTATTAAACAAATTCCCGCTTACGCTAAATATCTTAAAGACCTATGCACTCAAAAACGTAAATTGCGTAGTCATACTCCTAAAAAGGTCTTCCTCACTGAAAAAGTAAGTTCTATTTTTCAAAATGCACCTCCGAAGTATAAGGATCCTGGTACGCCAACTATTTCATGTGTCATAGGTGACACTGTCATTCATAGGGCTCTCCTTGACTTAGGAGCTAGTGTTAACCTCTTACCTTACCACGTCTACAAACAATTAGGACTAGGTGAACTTAAACCTACGGTCGCTACTATACAATTAGCGGATCGTTCTATTAAAATACCTAGAGGAATCGTCGAGGACGTCTTAGTTAAAGTTGATAAATGCTATTATCCTGTTGACTTCATGATCCTTGACACTGAACCGGTGCTAGATGCTAGGAAACACACTCCGGTCATCTTAGGTCGTCCATTCTTAGCAACCGCTAACGCTCGTGTTAACTGTCGGACGGGGGTAATGAAGGTGTCATTTGGGAACATGAACTTAAAATTAAACGTTTTTAATGCTATGGATCAACCTCCTAAAGACGATGATTACCTATGTGAGGCAGAATATGAGGTAAGATGGAATATTGAGCCTAACAAAGAACTGAATATGGGTGAGGAAAATAATATAATTCGTAATGAGCGGATGAATCCTGACAACCAAGACCCGAATGATGAATTTACTCGAAAGGTAAGGAATCGATTTGAACATAATCAGGGAGAACCGTCGGTCGAATTAATTCAAAGCGACGTTATTTCTGCTTATCACCGGGCTCTTCCTGATATCCTTAGGGGTACAAAGTCTGATTTTCAACCTCTATAAATCTTGAGCTAGAACGGTCTAGCTGAAGACGTGAAAGGCCGCTTCTTGGGAGGCAACCCAAGCTTTATTCCGTCTATTTATCTTATTTTTGGTCATTTTTGGGTCTTTTTGAGTCAGTTGTGGTCTTACTGAACATGTTTGGGAGTTAGAGTAATTTTATTTTTGCTTAATATACATAAAATAAGTGAGCCAAGAGAAAATACCATTCTCGCTCGCGCGGCCCGCTCGCGCGAGAATGTGCCTTAGTGAAATTTTTATTATTTTTTTGTTTATGAGCCCTCAGGTTCTTGTCGCGCCTCAGGTCGCGGGCGCGAGGCACCTGGCTCGTGCGAGATTCTAATTTATTAAAAAAAAAAAAAAAAAAAAACTTGGGATTCGCGCGCGCGACGGCCACTCGCGCGGACCGCTTGCGCGATTTCCTATTTTTCTGATATTTTCTTTTGTTTTCTCTATCAGTCCTCCACACCTGTTCTAGTAGTTTTTACTTTTCTATTTTTATTTCTTAGGTCCTTTTAGATCGAGTCATTTGTTATTTTCATAAGTTCTGGTTATCTTTTCTTTTCTTTTATAGTTATTATCTTTTTGTCTTCATAATTTTGTTCGGTCTTCTAGTTTATTTCGTTTCGTTTCGTTTAGCTTAGTTATAAATCTTTTAGCTGCTTTTATTATTTTGTTTGTTTGTCTTCTTTTATCAAGAGGTAACAGGTAACATTGAATTTTATTGCCATATTCATTTGTGTTCACCTGTTCTATGCTTGCCAAGATCGAGGTAATATCGTTCCTTCTTTACGTACTCACCTTTCTTTCATTTTATTGTTTCATTAGGGACAATGAACGGTTTAGGTTTGGGGGTATGCACACATGCACATTATTTTATGCAAAATTTTAAAATTTTTCAATAAGTGTGTTTAAATAAACGATGTTACCGACGTTTTTGCAATATCGATTCGATACCTCTTGTTAAATAACTTTGATTGTTATAGAATGATGAACATGCGATGATGTGATTAAATATTTACTGAAGTCATGATGTAATGTTCTAGGATATGTATCGTTCGATTCACAGTTTTATATCATAAATTTGCACACAAACCTATGCACTGCACGTAGTCACTTGAATACATGTTTAATGTGAACTATAATATGATTCGGATTTCTAGATAACACAAGGTGGAGACTAAGCCCAGTGAGCTTTTGAGCCTATTTTTTCTTTTTAGAGGGTTATAAATACATTTTGTGTTTATCGAATTTCATTGGAATAGCGCATTGACTTGTTGTTTAGTCTCATTATTCTTGTTTTGGTTAATATTCAAGTTAAAATATTTGTTACCATGCTAAATAATCTTCCATTGTAAACATTAAAGAACCATATGACCATAGGAAATGATGGTAGGCCCTCTTTGTTTACTGCCGATCGATAAATGATAATTTTCCTTAGTTTGCCCTTGAGCCGTTAAAAGGCCATTTTTCTTTAATTACCATTATCCTATTTTTGCTCCAATTTGGCCAACTTGGAGTTTACCACTGAGAGATTCGTCAACTTTTAGTGGTATTAAGGCGATGTGTTGATTGAGAAGAAGAAGAAAATAAGATGGTGTTTGGGGGAGTTACCTTGGTATTCATTGAATATTCATTTCAAAAGCAACAAGAAGGAAAAGAATAATAGAGAAGAAAAAAAAAAGCAATGAAGAAAAAAGAATAAGGTTGAAAAAAGAAAAAGAAAAAAAGAAGAGAATGAAAAGATGAAAGTTGGTGGAAGAGAGAATGAAAGAAATCGAACATGCCTTACAATGCCATTCTAAAACTACCTAATGAATTCCTTTCTATCCTTTTTCATTACCTGAGCCACGTTATAACCTTTGAAAAGTCCTATTTGATCCTAGGAAACATGGTTTGGATATACAAACGATGGGAGGGGGATTAAAACATGGTAATGATTAATTTTTCTTGACTGTTGGCGTCCTATCAATGAGACTACTGTTCTTTCGTGTCATGCGTCCTTTTCGAGTCATATGTGAGCATTTCTCGTTTTGAAAACATACTTTCTTTGCTCGCATATACACGATAAATTACACCTGTTTCTGAGTGTTTCATTTTAGAGTGTAATTAACATTGTGAGATTCGTAGTCGAAGCATAGTTAATTGGTTATCCGAAGTATATTCCAAGTTCATGACATGCGCGTGTTTATTTGACTACCATATCACACACGTGCAATTATATGAGGAACTCTATTGATTTATACGATGCATTTGCTTGAGATTGTTTTTCATGATTTAGGTGGATGTTTTATTATGTTTCTTTATGTTCATTATTCTATTTCAAATCTTTGTTATATGATGAAGGAGTATTGAATATTATGTTCTTTGTTTTTAATAAAAGTTTTTAAATTGATAAGTTAATAAAGATGGTTGTGGGTAACTTGTTGACGAGAACCCTCACGAGACTTCACTCGTCCAACTCGGGACACCTAGGGGTTTAAAAGGCTTTTTGCATATGCTAAATGCAATCGTGATCCATATGAACATAGAGTAGTATTTGTAGTAGTAATTTTATTTTTATTTTTTTTTTGTTTTTTTTGCTCGAGGACTAGCAAATTGTAGGTTTGGGGGTGTGATCAGTGACGAATAGTTGCCGTTTATAGTCCTAAAAATACGCTTTGTTAGTCCATTTCATGTAGTTATTAAGTGATTTTTAATAAGCATTCTAAATTTTGTAGGATTTGGAGCTTTAACTTGAAAATGCACAAAAATCCAACGATTAGTGGCTTTGGAAGTCATTCTGGGCCCAAACGGTGATTCCGGTGAAAGCTGAATGCAGTAGAAGTCTCGGAAAATTGCATTTTTGACAAAGGATACTTTGGATTTGAGAAATTTCTCCAGAGATATAAAATGTAGATCTTTGAGTTACGGACGCGTGGCTTCAAACAACGAGTCAATCCGAGTTCCGAGTAGAAAGTTATTGCAATTCTACGAAAGTCGCGCAGTGCAGCGAAAAGGACCTCGCGCGAGCGGGTCGCGCGAGCGACCTGTGCAAAAATCAAAAACACGTATTTTGTTAAATTAAAGTGCCCAGCGAAGGTGGTTTGTGCATATGACGTCCAGATTACAAAATATAGCAGTTTTAGTGCGATTTGGCTTAGGAAAGCTTCCTAAATCCTTCCAAACTCTATATAAATCCTATTCTAAATCAAATTTAGATATACAAATCATTACACACTAATATACACTTCAATATACAGCCATAATAGACAATTTTTCAGTCATTGAAGAAAGAAAAGCAAGGAGAAGAAGAAGAAGACCAAGGATTCCCATGGCCTCCTCCATCAACCTCTTACTGTTCATCAATTCTATGGCCGCTTAAACCTAGATCTAGGGTTTCAATGAAACCCTAGCCAAGTAATAGGGTTTTATTTATGTTTTTATTTTAGTTTTATTATATATGGATGATGATTACATGTTTAGAGGATTTTTATAAATAAATCGTACTTCTATTGATTAAATCATTACTTTCAAAGTTTATTCTTGTCTTAGATCTATTTTGACTGTGATGTGCTCAATGATCTATATTTGCTGTGCTTGTATAGATTGTTTACATGTAATGGTGCTTTATTGAATTGTGCTATCAAGTATCCGAATAGTCCATGCCTAGGTTAGACGGATTATGTCACAACCCTAGTCTGGTGTGGGATAATTCGTGCTAACCGAAGATGGATTATGTTGGTGCTTGAACCATAGTTATTCTCTTGACGGAGGAATTGGGCTTCTAGCTACAATTCCCCATTATCATCCAACTTAATAAGCTAAAGTAATTCATAAATACCCTTATTATGAAGCTAGTGGTGGATTTGCAATCCTAGGTTCCTTTAAACATATTCATTAAAAACAACTATTTTAATCGCTTTCATAATTTAGATTTATTTTTATGTTCTTTGTTTAATTCCAATTAAAATTCAAAATCCGTTTTTCTTAACTAACTAAATTAGGTTTTAAAAATTAAACTGTGTAGTATTCAATCTCTGTGGGTTCGACCTTTACTTCCACACTGCAAATCTTTTGAAAGTAAAGCATAAGTTAAGCATACTTTTATATATTGATTCTGACAACATCAGCAGGGGAAGAGTATACTACGAGAGTGTATGTGGAGGAAGCCTACAATGACAAAGGCTATGATAGAGACAACTACTATGCAAGCTGAAGATCTGAAGCTGTGCCGTAGTTAGTTTATGTTTATGTTTAAGAGACTCTGAAATAAGTTAAGGTTTGTAATCGACACACGTGCCATAATACTTTATTTATGTTTTCGCAGAGACTTATAGTTAGTATTAAACTCTAGTTATATGTATCGAACTATAACTCCCTTATATGTTGTTTGATATATTGCTCTGATGTTTAGACTTGGTTGATGGACAATATGGTGACTTTCAACTACCATGGCCTATGGGTCCAAAAGGGAATTTTGTTTTCTCTATATTTGCTACTACGGGGTGTGACAAAATTTTTGGTATCAAAGCCTAGGTTTGTAGTCGCGCTCACCAATTGCCCAACATTTCTTGATTATGAATCATAAGATTAAGTGTTGACTCTAAGTAATGTTTTGAAGTTGTTCGTATAGAGTTTCCTTGCTATTAATATAATAATAATTGTAACTATTTTGTTTAGTTGGTGAACTACTTTCCGTGATTATTTTTGAATTGATGACTAACCAATAGATGCCTATATAGATACCCTATCGCTACGAGGCAATGTCAGGAAGATACACCCGAA
Organism: Hydrangea macrophylla; assembly: GCA_033977485.1. NCBI lineage: Eukaryota > Viridiplantae > Streptophyta > Magnoliopsida > Cornales > Hydrangeaceae > Hydrangea > Hydrangea macrophylla. The sequence goes on along the minus strand of CM066990.1, from coordinate 24,588,562 downwards.
ACCGTCCTAAACAGATTGAGATGCACCCTCATCACCCCGGGTTGCTGATCCGACCGACATGTTTGAGGCCTTCATGCGAAGAATGGAGCGGATTAATAGCCCTAATACAAATAACGGAAATTACCATGGACCACCTCCGAGGCTAGTCGAAGATAGAATAGTAGAGCTTTTCATCATTTTCGTCCGGAGAAGTTTGACAGGAATACTGATCCATGGCAAGAGGAACAGTGGATTCGAGAGATGGAAGTGATCTTTGACACCCTTGAATGCAATGAGGTAAAGAAACGTCAATTGGCTACCTTCTAGTTGACTTATGCGGCGACCGACTGGTGGGAATCAGAGAGGGCGACCGTTGGAGATTGTAACAAATATTGTGGTTGGGCCATACGGGCACCCACATTATATTGGACTGGGTCCAGAGAGGGCTGGCTTGGACGCCAAATAATGGGCTTTTGGAGTCTTAAGCCTTATAGGTTTTTATGTGCCTATATTTATACATATACATCACATGGAAAACCTAAGGATATTTCATATATTCACAGCAGCCTCTCTCTCTCTAACTCACGTTAGTCTCTCTCTCTCTCTCTCTCTCTCCCTACGGTTCATCTCTCTCTTAGCCATCACCAAAGGAGCTATGGGATCTAGCGCGTGACTGTCATGGGGATGACTCAAGAAGCATCCTCTACGACCTAGGCGATGCATAAGAGAGTACACGGAGGCAACATCGAGCAGCAGTTCGTGGGTGAAGACGCGGGCTCGTAACAACACCGTTCGGCGATCCGTCGGGCTATTCCGCTAGGTAACAAACCTAAACCCGACTTATATGCTTGCTTGCATATTTATCTACATTAGTATCAGAGCCATTAGGTTGTTGATTCGCCCGTTTAATCATTCAAAACGAATCTGCCATTGGAGTTTTTCAAGCTTTTTCACAAAACTTTGAAAAATCAATTTTGAAGTGGGTCTAATACAAAACTCCAATGTGGGTCCGATTTTTCTACATGGTTGTGTCCCATATGGTCCCTAGAGTCCCCCCACAAAGTCCCATGGTCTGGAGAGTGGAGGTGTGTCTCTTGGCCCTGGTCCATAATATATTTTTTATATATTTTTATTGAAAAAATATTTAATTATTTTGTAATTAAAACAGTTTCTGCTTTAAAATTAAATAGTTTTTTAATGTTTTAAACTGTTTTAATTGCTTTAAAATTCTGGAAAAATGTGAAAAATTAATTTTTTATTTTTTCTATCTTATGGACATTATGTGGGACCAGAAATAATTTTATGGTAAATTGTTTCGTTATTTTTGGTACTTTAGAGCATAAAATATATGTTTTATATATGTTTTTAATTGCTTAAAATATCCAAAAATGCATATTAATTTTTTAAATTAATATAGAGTGTGTAGTACACTGTAAGGGACTCTAAGATAATTTTTGTGTAAATTATCATGTATTTATGGTATTTTAGAGCATATAATTAATGTTTATGGACGTTTATTTAATTGCTTAAAATAGCCATAATACATTATTAATTTTTGAAATTAATATGGGACATAAGGGACACTGTTTTAGACCATGTAAAATTTTTGTGGGATCCATAGATAATTTTTGGTGAATTATCTAAATCACATTAATATTTTAGAGCATATAATTATGTGTTTTTGTACACGTATTAAATTGCCTAAAATATTTTTATTGATTATTAGTTCAGGGAATTAACACAATGTGTTTAGAACACTAGTGGTAGCTTGAGAAAATTAATTTAGTATATTTTTCTCGCTCTTTGAGACGTATTTTAGAGCATATATGTTGTGTTGAGCATGCAATATTAATTGCTTAAAATATAACCAATTAAAGTTGTTAATTCTTGAATTTAATGTCTAGTGTGTTTTGTACACTGATTGGAGATTTGAGAAAATTTTATGAATTATCTCAATTTTTTTTGTTTTGGTATTTTAGAGCATAAAATTTATGCTTATGGGCATTTATTTAATTGCTTAAAATAGTCAAAATAGATTATTAATTTTTGAAATTAATATGGGGTGTTTGGAACACCATATTAGACCACTGAAAATCTTTGGAGAACAAATTCTTGAAAATTTTTGTATTTTTAGGAATTTTGTTGCTCATAGTTAATTTTGTTTAACTAAGATCAATTTATTATGTTAAATTGATTCAAAATGTTTTTGGGCCTTGGTGAAATTCCGGAAATTTTTACTTATAATGAAAATTTTGTTTTTCAATTAATTAAATTTTCCATAAGGTTTTAAATTAATTGTTAATTTAAAAAGCCCTTAATAAATTGGTTTTAAATTATGTTTTAAGACCTAATATTATGTTAAAATTAATGGAAAATTCAGGATTTTTTTTTCATTGATTTTACCTAGCTTATGGGAGTTATTCGGGCTGTGCAATAATCATTTTATTGCACATTTTATTATTATAGAGGCTCATTGCATTATTGGTCACGTTTAATTACTGCTGTTTGTGATTGGTTGACCCTATGACCTCTAATTCCTCCTCCTTAAGTGGAGTGACGGATGAGTCCATTCATTTTTTAATAAGACCACATGAATGCTTGATGTGTGTGATTAATACTTTTTAATCTGGCTTAAATGAATGGACAATAATTGACAATTTATAGAGCTTGTGTCCTCACGATGTATGTTTAAGGTTGTTCTTGTATATGTTTATGAACAAAGCATCCCTATTTTTTATGGGCTATAAATGTAATGTGAGGACAAGAGTTTTATATTAGAAAAGCCTACTTGTAAAGGGATGGTTTTCTTCGTTCATACATCATACACTTGAATTACCTTAACATGAGCTCTAAGTTGTCAATTCGGACCCACGTGGGGGTCCATGCGCATTTTTGTTGTATGGCGCACTTAATATTACTGTGGATGATCTTAGATAGGTAATTGTACCATCTAATTGATGTTTGTTTAGAAAAATCAGTTATAAAAAGTTTTTCTTGATTTACAAAATTAAGATTTGATTAATGAGCAATAGCAAATTTTTTGGTCTTAAATTGTAGAAAGGGGAAAACTTATTTGTAATTGGATTTTAAAACAAACCTTATGAAATGTGCAAATAATAATGTCAACCCCTTGCGCATGTTCTCAAATAATATTCTTCAAATTTTTTGGATTCACAAAAAACAAATGTTTTACAAACCACACTTTGTCGATCTTTATAAAAGTAACAAGTTTAAAAGGGACTAATTTTTGTAATATGACACTGTAAAGTAACACACCGATAGAATGAGTAAGAGCTTGTGGGCTTTAGGTTTATTCTATGGGCCAACCCATTAAACCGAATAATGGGCCTCCGGCCCAATATCATTATAACCTTAATAGCCTATAATACTTGGCTCGAGAAGGATCATAGCACGCGCTCTGTGATGAGCAGCATGTACCATGATCTTGTTGGAAAGTATATGTACTACCTAATAGCCAAAGTATTATGAGATTAGCTCAAATTTGTTTTCGATGGTACATTCACTACTAGATTAAGCATCTAGTTATGAAGTTCGGGAAAGTAAAGGAAACGGTCCAAGTACACGATGACTGGACATCTAAGGTCGATGATAGGTATGATTCGTGATTTCAGAATACTTGGAACATCTTTACTAGCGAACTGCAGTTTCAGGCTATGATTAGTTCCTTGCCTGATTCGCGGGTCCATAGAAAACAAATCATGATCAACAACGGAAATGTTAAATTTTTGGTTTTGACATTTTCTGACATGTTGAGCTGAATACGGAGCGCCAAAAAGGTGAGGCAAACAGTATAGCTACACTCTTGACCACTACTTCCATAAGTGGAAGTAAGCGCAAAGCTAGTGGGCCTAAACGTAATGGTAAGGGTAAACTCGCCTAGAGGCAGGGTGGGGCCAGCAAGTTTGCGCCCAAGGCTAACAAGGTGGAAGAGCGCAATCGAGGGCATTTTTCAGTTCGGTGGTAATAGGATGGATAATTTTTGGTGGTAGTGTTACTAGGACATGGTTATTTAGGGATAACTGCTAAAGAATTTTTTTTTTTTTTTTTTTTTCATAATTCTGTTTTCCTCTGTTATTCATTTATTCTAAGACATAGCATGCTAGACTTGAACGCATAGGATTGATAGAATGACTTGATTAGCTTGAGAAGCCCTTTTTGGGCCCACTCGCTAAGGTTGACCTACCTATGTGTGAGTCTTGCTTAGTTGGCAAAGCATGCCGAAAGCCTTTTAGAGAGGCTATTAGAGCTACTCAAGCATTAGATCTAGGTCACTCAAATATCTGTGGACCTATGGTTGTAAAGGCACGTCATGACGCCTCTTATTTTCTCACTTTTATAGATGATTTCGCGCGATGTGAGGATCGCGAGTACTTATCTAATCAGTTCTGGGAATTGTGTGAGGAAAAAGGGGATACACAGACAACTTTCTGTTCCAGAAACTCCGCAACAATATGGTGTTGCAGAAAGAAGGAATAGGACATTCCTAGATATGGCTAGGACTATGATGACGCAAGTCAACCTCCTAAAGTTGTGTTTGGGGGGATGTACTATTGATTGCTGCCTACATACTAGAGTGCCTCTTCTCAGTCAATTCCCTCTACCCCCTTATGAGCTATGGAAATGCGATATTGCACCTGTGGAGCTCAGGAGGTTATGTTCACTATACCTCGTATAAGTGCGAGAAACTATGCTCAAGAACTGGAAAGTATACCTATATAAGGTATTCTAATAGCTCGACAGGCTATGTTACGTAAAATGAACAAACGGGTATAGGAATGACAGAAATGGTGCCACATGATATTGAGAATGACTTCCCCAGATTTGTATTACTAAGAGATATCTTGACCTCTATGAGTTGGAGGATGTTGAAGACAACATACCATCTTTAAGCGAGGGTGGGGAGATTGAGAATCAACATCCAATAATCGCTATAAAATGGTACTAGTCTCCAGCCGAGTGGGAGTACACCGCTAGACGCTAGTGGGAGTGTACCAGATAGTGGGAGTGCACCACTAGGCACTCAAGATTCTCAGGTAGTACACTGTATGGTGATGAGGAAAACGTTCCCTATCGCTGTTTTGAAATTGAGGAAGACATTTTCATATGTGTGCAAATGTGTGCACAAGTGGATGAGGATGAGCCTGCTTCTTTTGTTGAAGCTTTTTTCTTCGTCTGCTGAAGCTGAGTGGATAGTTGCCATGCCAGATGAGATGAGCTCTATGGACGCGAATAAGGTCTGGGAGTTAGTTGACATTCTGCCTGTGCGTAAGGCTATTGGAGACAAGTGTGTTTACAAAATCTAATGCAAGGCAGATGGTTCAATTGACAAGTATTAGGCGCGCCTTGTGGCGATAGTTTGTATCCAGAGAGGGTATAGACCATGGAAACATGTTCTCCCAAAGGGTGAGATCTGACTCCATTCGCCTTATCCTAGCAATTGTCGCATATTTAGTTTTTGAACCTTTTTAGTTGGATGTTCAAACTGTTCTTTTCTCAATGGAGAACAAGACGACGAGATAAATATGGATCATCCCATTGGTGTTGTGACCAAAGGGAATGAGCGCAAAAGTGTGCTGTCTCAAACGATCTATTTATTATCTCAAATAGTCTAGGCAGTGGTACAATGTGTGTACATTAAATGGTCCAAGGAAAGTGTTTTAATTCTTTATATGTTGATGACATTTTTTTAGCTGGGAATGAGATGAGTTCCATTGTCGCCACTTGAGAGTGGTTGTCCTCTCAGTTTGAAATTGAGGACATAGGTGATTCCAACTATGTGTTGGAAGTTTAGACTGTGAGATATTGTTCTCAGAAGCTCCTCTGTTTGTCTCGAGGGACTTACAAGATGTAGGTTCTTGAACGTTTTCACATGAAAAATTGAAAACCCATAGACATCCCATTTTTGGGGGACTCACCTTGACCTTAGATCAATGTCTTAAGAATAATGAGAAGAGGAAACAAATGTCCAGTTTGCCATATCCGTCCGCAATAGGGAATCTGAAGTATGCTAATGTGTGTACTCGGTCAGATGTCTGCTATGCGGTTGGTTTAATTAGTCGTTGCCGTAGCAACCATGGTCCTGTCACTAGAGAGTAGTGAAGAGTATCTTGCGATATGTTCGCAGGAGTACTCTGGACCTTGCCTTATGCTGTCCACGATGGAAGTATAATATGTGTGGTGTGCTTTGTAGCTGTTAAAGAAGCTGTTTTGGTTGAAGAGTTTTTGCAGTGGCTAGGCTCTTTATCTCATAGTGATGAGGTTGTGCTCATCCAAGGTGATATCACGTAAGCCTGAGCATATGCAAAAGATTTCAAAAACCATTCTAGCACGTGTCACATTTGAGATGTGGTTTGCGCAAAGGGAAGTTGTCTTAAGGCACATCTCCATTGGGGGATTTGATGTGCTTAGACATTTTATTGTGGTTTTGACATTATTATTCAAGTTTTTATAAACTAGTTGTTTTCCATATATATATATATATATATATATTTGTTATAAGTGAAACGGATGCACATTTCTGATATGTCACCGGGCTTGAATCGACCTGCTCACACAGGTGATTCACCTTGGCGCCGAGATAGCGAAGTAGGACATGCGTGTCTACGGCGCTTAGATGGCGAGCAAGATGAGACATTTGTGTTCATGGCGCTTAGATAGCTAGCTAGGACATGTGTGTCCATAGCGCTTAGAAAGCGAGCTTGAACACTTATATCTACACAGTATAAGAACAGCGAGCTAGATATAAACCCTATTATTTCTATATGTCGCCTTAGATGGATCTAAGATGAGACCTTATACTTGGTCGAACATAGAGATATCCCACGACTCTATGTAGCCTGTTTATAGCCGAATGTGAGTTTTTAGATGGGCGCCAGGAGTGGCGACTGTGCTGGAAAACTCAGGTTAGACGTTTTGTGTAACGTCTAGACTAAGATTCGTATGGCGTTACTTGTTTTCCAAACACAGAGTGACATGCCCATTTTTATGGAAGAACGCCATAGCATACATTTCATACTGTATGTGCTTTTGCGATCGATTGTGGAGCAGTGAATGGATTCCTCTTCATTGCTGTGTGAGCCATGTAGCATATCCAAGACATTGGTTATCCTACAAACTGGTTGCCTTCACGACTTGAGAATATGTCATGAAGAGGACGCTTGATGACAGCTACTTTAGCATGATATCCTAGGATGACGAGACAATTCCGTTCTATGGGGTGTGTCTGGGCAAGCGGTCAAGTTAGTCGGATTGACATGTGGGCTCAGGGAAGACCATTCAATAACACACCATGTTTTTGTGACTCATTAGTAGGCCTGCGACAATCGTAATTTGTTACTGATATATCATGAGTACATTACATTGAGGTGGTGCAGCAATTCTTTTCACCAAGGGATTGAGAATGCTGTGTCCGGTGTGGTTGAATCGTCTAAGGCATACACGAGAAGCTTTCGAGTGATGTGTCTTGCTGGTTATGGTGATGATTTGGCATTACACTCCTGTCGCTGTACTTTCTTTTCGTAAGGTCACACGTTCTATTTCCCTGTATGAAGAGTTGAGAAGTTCCATTGTGTTGAGAGATTGGTTTTTAGTACCAACCCTATGTGGGTGAGTGGGAGATGTAACAAATATTGTGGTTGGGCCATACGGGCACCCACATTATATTGGACTGGGTCCATAGAGGGCTGGCTTGGACGCCAAATAATGGGCTTTTGGAGTCTTAAGCCTTATAGGTTTTTATGTGCCTATATATATACATATATCACATGGAAAACCTAAGGATATTTCATATATTCACAGCAGCCTCTCTCTCTCTCTCTAACTCACGTTAGTCTCTCTCTCTCTCTATCCCTACGGTTCATCTCTCTCTTGGCCATCACCAAAGGAGCTATGGGATCTAGCGCGTGACTGTCATGGGGATGACTCAAGAAGCATCCTCTACGACCTAGGCGATGCATAAGAGAGTACACGGAGGCAACATGGGGCAGCAGTTCGTGGGTGAAGACGCGGGCTCGTAACAACACCGTTCGGCGATCCGTCGGGCTATTCCGCTAGGTAACGAACCCAAACCCGACTTATATGCTTGCTTGCATATTTATCTACAGAGATAATGTGGTAAGAAGAATGCCCTGGATCACATTTAGAGGGCTATTTCTAAGGAACTACTTTCCTCAGACAGAGAGGGAAAGAAAGAAAGGGAATTCATTGAGTTGAGACAAGGGAACCGAACCGTAAGTGAGTATATGGTACAGTTCAAACAGTTGTCCCATTTTTCCCTTCACGTGATTAATACTCCAGAGAAGAAGAGCCGATAGTATCACCAAGGTCTCTCGCTACCACTTCAATGGATGGCTCTGAATCATCAGGGCCAGACTTTCAAGACTATGGTAAGAATGACAATCGGTTATGAGAATATGAACGGTCGAGAGTAAGGATGCTTCGGAATTCGACCACTACCTAGGAGTAACCAAGGACTGAGACCTCCGATGCAGTTCCATGGAAACAAGCACAACTGGACGGATGAAAGGAAGCCACAGCCCACGTTACCTCAGAAACCTACAGGCCGTAACCCCAGCACCTCTCCCACGAGGATTTCCTACTGCTACTAAAGGCAATAACGATGGGTGTTTCAACTGCGAAAAGCCGGGTCATTTGGCTAAGGACTGCCGAGCTCCAAAAAACTACAATCGCTCGAGCATTGACCCAACCCGCCAATGTAAAGGTGTAAAGTGAGTTGGGTTGGTCCAGTCCAATACGACCTAACCCGCCAAAAAGTAGAATTACAATCCAGCCCGTAAAACCCAATCCAGTCTAGTCCTGTTTATTTGGGACCACAAGCCCACCATGCCTTTGGCCCAGAACCATCATGAATCGTAGTCCATACCGGGCAAACCTAGCCCGGATCAACCCACTATTGTAACATAAATTTGAATGTGGGTGTCAGAGGAACTTGAAACCATGATCTCATAATGTGCTTGATTTGTAATTTTTTTTAAGAGATAATTTATCTCTTATTTTAAATGAAAAAGAAAATAAAATAATTTGAATTTTACTTCACACATTATAATTATTTTATTTTCAAGAATACTAGAATAGGGTCACACACTCCGTGTGTGTGCCAGTTTGTTTGTTTTTTAGATAGTTTTTTTTTTCGCCAACTGTTTTAGACAGTTTTTCCCCATTTATTGAAGTAGTTTTTTTTAGTTGATTGGACATTTTAATACCCTTCTAATATTTTTTAAGAAGAAAAACTGTAATGGTTTAATTTTAATTATAGGAAAATTAGAAAATAATGTTGGTACCCCTCTCTTTCCCTTTGTAATAGTATAAATATCCCAACGTTATGTATTTGGCATGTGTATTGAGTATGACAACTTAAGCTGATGCAATTGAAATTAAATTGACTAAAATGAGAAGGGATCAAATATCAGAAGTGTGTTTGGTATTTAAGTCTACAAAAAGTGAGCAAGCATTTGGAGAGATGTGACATTTGGAGTATTTTTTCTATATAAAATTTTTAAGGACCAAATTAATATAATTCAAATTACAAGAACTAAGATAAAATAAGAATCAAAATTTAAGGTTATATTTTATATTTATTCCTACAAAAAGTGACCAAGCATTTGGATCAGAACCTTGTGTTGACAACTTAAAACTCACGACAATAACATTGAGGATGTTCCAAAGTTTAGTGCTGGGTCAATTGCCAGAGTGTCCTGTTCTGCAATCAGCTCTCGCCTCTCGCACTACAGACCGTAATGGAAATTTCAACTTTTACTTCTTCGTAAAGAGGCATTTCCGTACAATCAACAATCCAAAGGTGATGATGATGGTGACTAATGTTTGATCAAATGCCTAAATTAACCCTTTCTACCTGGTAAAACATATACTAATTATATATATATATAGATACACACAGACACACACAACACAAGCGTGGGAACTTGAATACCCTTCTAGTTGATAAAAACACATTACCATATGGGAGACTTGAATTTTAGAATTGCCCGTTCATCAAAGTTCTATATATATATACTAGGTGGCCACCGCGTGCGAGGCACGCGGTAGCTCCCTTTTTCGAATCTATTTTTATGTCAATTTATTCTATGAAGTCCAATTTTATGTAGTATAGATTTATTCAACGTACATGAGTGTGTAAGAAGAAGAAAAGTAAGAGTAGACCTTTTGTACTTGTTGCAGCCCAATAAGCCTTATCAGCAGTGGAATGGTGCTCCAAACAGTTGCTCAGAGTTTATGGCTGTTAAGAATACAAAAATACATGGATGAAATTTTGTAGGACTTCACAAACAATATTGACATAATGTGATATAAAATACAGTGCGTGTAGAGGTTTTGCACAATGAAATTGTGACTTTTAATTTAATTTGCTGATGTATTTGTATCTTTTTCCTTTTTCCAAAGTTAATTGAATTATACTCGGGTAATTTTGTTTACGGCTTTCTATAAGGGGATCCAATGTGTTCGGTTAAATAATTAACAAAAGCCTATTTTGTATAGCATAAAGGCTGAGCATAGCATAAAATTTGTATAAACCTTTTGAAGATATATGCTAAGGAAACCACCAATGAAAATGGTATGAACACTGCTGTTTTTATTTTTCATTCTATTTTACTATTCTGCCTTACTTCTATTGCTTCTGTCTGGAGCAAATTGTTCCATCTGCAGTGGACTGCCATGTACCCAAGTGTGAGCTTTTTTTCTTCCATAAGGCATATAACTGTGCCACATGGTAGTCCTGTACTGGTCGGTACCACAACGTGGCAATGGTCATGGACTTTTGAATAACTTCTTATCCATTACACGTCCAATTCATGGACTGAGTTTTTTATTGACACAAATTTCCATTCCTGCCACTTAACTATTACTCAGTGACTCACAGTGACCTGGATCTAAGCATTTTAGGGAAGAAGGCAATTTATATATGATCATAGCTATCTACAATCACTTCTTCATAATGTAATGCTGCCATATGAATAAATCAATAGCACACAACAAATACTATTTTGTTAGAAATTGGCAATGAAATTACCACCACCGATAAATCACAAAACTTAATGCAGAAATTCTACCTAATTGAATACAAACATGAAGAGCGCTAAATAACTGAGCTTGGTGAACAATCTGGAGCTAAATGGAGAGAAGTACAAGGAATTACTGTACTTTTAAATTTCTATAGATGATGGCTATAACAAATCTGGGAAATAATTAAATAAATGATGATAACAATACAATGAACACAATTCTATAAAGAATACATGAATATAAATAATTGGTTCATAGCTACTAATGATTGTTTAAACTTCACTTCCCTTTAAGAGCTGCTAACCGAGCACAAAATCATTGTAATTTGTAAGACATTTGCCAAAAGTCTGTAAGAAGATATGTACTAACCATAGCTATGGGAAAACTGATGGCACGTAAAACACAGGAATAGATAGAGGAAAAAACCAAACAACGAAAAGTGTTTTTCTCTGTGTTCTTTTCTTTTTCTTCACTAAATCCATGAACCAAACTTAGTGCAACATTTAGTAGCCAGGAAAAAAGCTTAGTTGTTCAGGTGCAGGTGGATTATACAGCTTCTGTTCCAGAGCCTTGGAATTTCATTGTATACCAGCCTCTATTGCTATTTCTCCCAGTAATTGAAATTTCATATCCTTGGCAGGAGGCATCGATTTCAGCTTCTTAGTAAACTAAACACAACAAATTTTTAGCCTGTGAATTTTGGGGAAGAATATCTATAAAACGTATACAAATCTACGTATTTTTTGTTTGTCTCGAAACAACGATAAGCACACCTCTACACTGACATAAGAATTGAGGGAATTCCCATATCTGGCTGTAAAAACACTTCTAAGTTCCCACAACTCTGGCAAATAAGCAAATCTTGCTGCTGCAAACATCAATGATGATACAGCTTCCCTGCATTCCTCGGGCCATTTCCTATACCAAAAAAAAACATTTAGATTAAGGTATAAACATACATACATCGGAAGTTAATTTCTATATACAAAATGGAAATTCAAGTAAATAAGAAGGAAATAAAATCATAGCAACCAAAAGGTTCCTCAGAGTTGGGCTCCAAAACCTCTTTCTTTCTTCTTCTTTTTTTTTTCACTTTACAAGAATACAAGTTTGGTTCAACAGAGAGCAAGATATAAAGTTAAGCTTTAACAAACCTTTGTTTACTCAACATTGAAATATGATTTAAGACACAAAATCACATGATTTGTCCATCTTTCTCGAAGCGTGTAATTTGAAAACTAAAATTAACAAATGAAATCAATATAACAACAAAGATTTGATTCAATCAATATAACATCTGTGGGAAGATGGAATTTGCTTTTATTGAAGTACCATGATTATTAATCAGGTATTTAGCTGGAAAAACAAAAAGAATATCAGTGTTGTTTTATATACTATCAATTTTATACTCAGCATTGCAACAGTTGGTTAGCTGCACAATAATATCATAAGCTCCTAATTTGAAGAGCACACAATTTCCAAGAATAATGGGAGTAGCAGCCTTATGTGTGAAGTAAATAAGGTAACTAAACCATTCGGAATAGAGAATTCGATTTGTGCACATTCCAAGTAGAGGATGGGTAATTAGTTTGTATTGTTGGTGGATCAAATGCTCACTGAATCCACCTTGGAAGCTGCAGTTGAAAGCAGCCACCGTTGAAAGCAGGCAAGACATTAAGCAAAAGATGAAGGAAAATTGATTTCTTATCCTATAACATAGATTCGAATATGGAGACGCCTTGATTATATTCAACTGATTTAAACTCCATATGGTTGCCGGCCATTATCATCTATGCCAACAGAAATGTTTTGGGTAGGACTGAATCTCTATTCAATACAAATAGATTTTCCAAGCACAACCCAAAAAAGGCGTAATCTTTGTTGTTCTTTTAGTCACTTCTTCTAAGCAACCAAATACAAAGACACGAGAAAAACCAAATACTTGAAGGATAATGATCACTTATTCCATGGAGTGCACCACAACTGGTCCAAACCTCCATTTCCACATCCGTATCTTTTTTCTTCACTCGCTCTATCTCTTTTTTTTTTTGAATAGCTATCCTCAACATTCAATCTCAATGAACGAGTATTGCTGCTTCGGGAATCGTAAGTTACTCCCTGTATTTCTCTCTGTACAAAGAAAATCAGTTCACGAACACCCGTAATGAAAAATTCCTCTTGGAAAAGTCAAATTTCCCTCTCCATTTCAAAATTTTTCCCATTTAAGTATGAAATCATGATATTAAATCATCTTATCTTCAAATTAGGAAGTTCTAAGTATTTCGTCAAAATAAAAAAAAAGACTGTTGAATAAGGTGTTGAGGTTGAGAAATAAAGCAAATAAAATAAAATAATTTACCAAAAAAAAAAACAAAACTCATAAACGTGCATATATAATTTAACCAGTCCAATATACGTGGAAATAAACACAGCCGGAAATTTGAATAGCAGCTTTTGTCATGAAGTATAGATATATGAATTCTAAGTAACTCAAAGTGACTCAAAGTGACTCATTTTGATGTTGAGCTTGTCTCATTTTGAGAGTCCATTTGAAAACTCAAAGTGACTTAGTTAGTGACTTTCCCAATTTACCTTTACAGCCTTTTCTTTTCCCTTTTAGCATCTAACCACAAATTAAATATGATCTCAATCCAAAACTATAGCTGTGTAGGTCATCCAGTCGGTGACTAAAGGCCAAATACATAAGGTAAAAATGTGCCAAAAAATGTCTGATAACTGCTAGAAAGGCAAAATCCTGCTGCCTGTCTTTCATCCCATCCCATAACTGGTAGAAAGGCAAAATAGTCCAAAATGGTGAAAGAAGGAAAAAAGTAATAGTAGACCTTTTGTACCTGTAGCAGCCCAATAAACCTTATCAGCAGTGGAATGGTGCTCCAAACAGTTGGTCACAGTTCATGCCTGTTAAGAATACAAAAATACATAGATGAAATTTTGTACGACTTCACAAATAATATTGACATAATGTGATATAAAATACAGTGCCTGTAGAGGTTTTGCAGAATGAAATTGTTAGTTTTAATTTAATTGGCTGATGTATTTGTATATTTTTCCTTTTTTTCAAAGTTAATTGAATTATACTTGGGTCATTTTGTTTACAGCTTTGTATAAGGGGATCCGATGTGTTTCGTTAAATAATTAACAAAATGGTATTTTGTATAGCATAAAGGCTGAACATAGCGTAAAATTGGTACAACCTTTTGAAGAAATATGGTAAGGAACACCAATGAAAATGGTATGAACACTGCTGCTTTTCTTTTTCATTATATTTTACTATTCTGTGTTACTTCTATTGCTTCTGTCTAGAGCAAATTGTTCCATATGCAAAAGTAGAAAACTATAAGTCGCATAGGATGAATGAATGCTTTAGAAGAATTGTGAGGGGGGAGAGAGAGAGAGAGAGAGAGAGAGAGAGAGAGAGAGAGAGAGAGAGAATCACATGATTTGTCCTCCTTTCTCAAAGCGTGTAGTTTGAGAACTAAAATTAACAAATGAAATCAATATAAGTATATAACAACAAATATTTGATTCAGTCAATATCTGTGGGAAGATGGAATTTGCTTTTATTGAAGTCCCATGATTATTAATCAGGTATTTAGGTGGAAAAACATAAAGAATATCACTCTTGTTTTATATACTATCAATTGTATATGCATCATTGCAACAGTTGGTTAGCTGCACAATAATATCATAAGCTTTTAACCAAATTTGAAATCAGTAAGAAGTCTTGGATAGGCATAGTACCTCGTACTGTTTAGTATTTTTGGGCTCAAAGAGATCTAGTTGTTACTCCAATGACAGTTGCAGCAGAGTGTAATACATGTTTTCTACTGAAAATCAGAAGCAAACGGATGGTGTACATTAGTATGTAAGTATACAGAAACAACAAAGTATTAAGTAATATTCTAAATAGGATAAATAATTCTATATACCAGCGTTAATTCTCGCCAAGGCATTTTAAAAAAGCAGTAAAAGTTGAGACTTCAGAGGCATTGGCGGCTCCCAAAATATAGCCTAAAGGAATTCTGCCTAAAAAAAACCTAGCAGAAGATTTACTTGTTTGCCAAAGCAAGAACCTCAGCGTAAACAACATTCCTCGTCCAAACATATTGAGTAGGTTGGACCAAGGGCGACACGACAAGTATTCTTACACATGCAGATTCACGAGCTCTGGAAAGCGCGACATATAGTTGGCCGTGTGAGAAAACAGGGCATGGTAGGTATACACCAATGAAATCTAAAGTTTGCCCTTGAGCCTTGTTTATAGTCATTGCAAAACAAAGTTGCACCGGAAATTGTGTTCTCTTGAAATTAAAAGGACCATTCTCTGTCTCCACAGGAAGCAAGGGTATACGTGGCAAAAGTATCTGGTTTCCCTTGTAATTACCAGAGGCAATCTCAGCATGAATCACATTTTTCCCAAAACCCTTGCATATTAGCCGGGTTCCGTTACACATGCCTCTTGAAGGATCCAAGTTACGAAGCAATAGGATAGGACAATTTAACTTCAAATGGAGCAAATGTGGTGGAAACCCACTTGGCGTAAGGGTGTTGCAAAAATCCTCATGGAAACCATGCTGAGAAGTATCAATTGCAGAATCAAAGCTGTGATAGAACACTTCATCACCCTCAAATTTATCAATCAAAAGTGCATTTATTTCATCGACAATGTCATTTCTTGGTGCTAAAATTGCACGGTTCTCCACTCTCCATAGGGTATCTCCAGCTTTATTAATGTTAGGGAACGTTTCATTTAGAAGACGCATCAAGCAATCATTTTCCTCTTGTTTTATAATCATTGAAGCTGGGAGCTTAATTTCGTCCTCATTGACCTTCGGTTCTCGGTCATCCCCAATGCGAAGCAGAAAATCAGAAAATTGGGGATCACTTTGAGCACGCATGTTATCTGTTAACTTCAATTTGATCAATTTAGGCCATAAGGGTGACTTGAGAAGGCTGGCCTCTATTGTGTGCTCAATAGTGGTCTTTGGAACTACTGGTAAGATTTGTCTGAAATCTCCACCAAAAACAATCACCTTGCCACCAAATAAAGATGTGGAATTGCAAACATCTTGCAACATACGATCAAGCGCCTCTATGGCCTGTCTCTTTACCATTGGTGCCTCATCCCAAACAATAAGTTTTGCAACCCTGAGCAACCTAGCAAGACCGCTTTGTTTATTAACACTGCAGCCAACAGTTTCATCAGCATTCAAAGGTATTTTAAATCTAGAATGAGCAGTTCGGCCTCCAGGTAATATAGATGCTGCAACACCCGAACTTGCTGTTGCAAGGGCAATATATCCATTGCTCCTAAGTCTTGCTAAAAGAGCGCGGTACAAAAAAGTTTTACCAGTGCCACCAGGCCCGTCTACGAAAAACGCTGCTGCTCTTTCATTGATAGCATGATCTAATACAGTATCATATGCTAACTTTTGGCTTCCATTTAACATTTGGATGCTTTGCAAATCCTGTTGTGGAGTAACAATTTTTAGCTCGTCCTCTATTTCTTTGTCTACATTCATTTGGTTGTCAATATCAAAGTTTTGAATTGACAAATTGTAGTCTTTAATATTTTTACCCATCGATTGTAGTTGGTGTCCAATGTCACCAATTGCTTTCAATTGCGCAAGTGAACGAGTCATACGAGGCAAAGCGAAAAAGTCTTCCAACATATGGTCCTCAAATTCCATCCACAATGAACCAGCAGTTACAGGATTGCAGTAGACAAGTATTGTAGCAAAAAGCCTACGCATGGAGGAAGGCATTTGGTATGTTGATGCTTCAGATAGACACAACTGTAGACTATTATCAGCCTCTAAAAGGCCACGTGCAAGGGCCGCATCTCAAAATGTTTTGTATTGCTTACCATTAAAAAATCTCAAATCAGCATAGCACGTTGCACCGCGTACAGTATTTAGAAGAACTCTTAAAAAATACCTCTCGCCCTCTCCTGGACTAACAGTAACCATTCTACCAATAGCAAATCCTCTTTTACGAACAGTCCAAATTTTGTGTCTTTGATTCCAAACAAACCGTTCGGGGAACTGGCTGTAGTAAAGCTGTCGTGCTTCCGGGTTGGTTTTGTTCATGTAAAAGTATTCGGTTAGCATGGTTTTCTTAGCACAAGGATTTTGAACAAAATTCTTCAGATTGGAATTTTGGCTAAAAGTGACAGATTGTTCATTTTCAAGGTGTACATGGAGTGCCACCACAGCTGGGCTAATCTCGTTAAGCAAAAACCTATAAATTCTCCAAGCTGCCTCCGGGGGAGAGACCCATCTACCTGACTGGTAAAGTGCAATTTCATCAAGTCTATTGTCGTTCTGTTGAAGCTGAACTCTAAACGAGACTTGATCATGGCCTTTGTAAATGTATTTATATAAATATTTGACAGCCTTTATTGTGGAGCATATTTCGACATTTAAGTGGCAGTCAAACTTAGCAAGCAAGTACGGATTATACGGAACCACCCAACGGTTGTCAAGATAATGGTTGCGTACCTTTAAACTTTCCTTATTGTCGCGCCTCATGTATACCGGATAAGAGTCATTCGTTTGGTTAGTTTTTGGGCAAAAATCCTTTGGGAAATGGTTTCTGCATTTGCCACTTTTTTTTATACAGACATTTGATGGGTTAAGTGATCCGCATGGTCCATGCATCATGTGTTTCGACACTGCACGCCTTAGGTTTGCATTGGAGGCCTCTTTTGGTATCTCGACTGATACGAACCTATCAAATATATCTGGTGAATTGATCCTTGCATGGCTTCATAATCAGCAAGAAATGAACGTGGGGAAGGCCTCTTTTTTGAAACTCTACTACGTAAACATATCCCGCAATATATCCTAACACGTGGCGTTTGAAAAGGTCATGTTTCAATTCTTCTAATTTGGATCTAAAAATTCGCGTGACTAAGTCGGGACGATTTTGGGCCTCTTCGATAGGTAACAACTCGGAAGTAATTTCTGGCCAAGATGGGTTGCAAGTCATTGTTAAGAAGATATCGGGCTTGCCAAAACGCTGCACAAGAGACATTGCGTCAATATACCTCCTACGCATATCACGGGGGCCTCCTATGAAAGTTGCAGGTAGCACAAGTTTGTGCCCAACATTCCCACCTTGGATCTCGCCAAATGCAATGGAATCCATTATCCCAGAATACAGATCTGATCGTATGCTCTGTTGATTCAACCTAAAATAGTCAAGTCTTGACGTTTCAAGTTTGATGTACATGTCGACAATATACTGTTGAAATAATCTACCAGAGTGCAGAATAATAGCATGATTGTCGCTCCTAATTTGAAGTTTGTAATAGTAGTATTTTCGACAGGATATCGAAGAGCGTTTTTTCTGTCCTTTCTTCATTGCTGCACAAAGGGAATGATGGATCAATCAATGTATTAGGTATGAGTAGAAAATCCTAACGTAAGCATGGATTAGTTTTATTAGAAAAGCAACTAGCCTGACATTTCGCTTGTAAGAAATTGTTCAGCATTGTCAAAGGCATGGATATTTGTATTGCTTTCATGACGCGACTGATGAATATGGCCTCTAATTTGACGATTGATACCCTCGTGCCATTCTGACTCTCCTAGAGGGAACAACAATGGGTATTGAAGAGGGTCATAACATCCAAAGTAATACTTGACACAATGAGTAAAACCGGGGTGGCTATAAACTACAATATCTCTTTCTCGTGGAGTATCACAGCTTGATTCAACCCAAATTGCTGCTATCTCCGAGCACGCCGGGGCATTAAACACACGCTGATCCAAGCCTGCATTATCTCGTATAATTATTCGGCATTCATCAAAGCTGGGCATGTCAGCTAGAGAACGGAAAAATCTTGCAAAAGGGTTATGGGAAAGGATATCCATCAAAACAACAAGTATTTCAGGTTGCAATCTTTCAGAAAGACGCATTCTATTTCCAATTTCATGTTCGGTGTCATAGAAGTAAAGTTGCAAACAAGAAGGGTGGCCCTCAAGTGGTACCAAGCCATTGATATAGTGATACACCTGACCTTGAGCTCTGAAAGTATAAATTCCTTTGTTACGCCTGCACAAGTCTTTGTCATACTTCACACCAAATGAAGTAAAGGCAAATGTGTTGTTGTAGATGCGAATACACGCTCTAAATGAAACTGCTTCAGGGGAATTGGAAGTGAAAAGAGTCCAAAGTTTGGTAGGTGGTTCATGCACAACCAATGAAACTTCCCCATCAGAACAACAAAAGCCCTTAGGTTCACGATAGAACCTCTTCGCTCCACAATGCAAACATAGAGGTGCGTGGGGCAGGTGAAAAGGGGTTAATGGAATGTCGTTAATTGCCAAAATTATACTTGGATTGGGTGGAGATCCACCAAGTACAGGAAATAGAGTGTTCTGCGGCTCATGTGTCTAAAAGAGCTGAACGTGGGAGGAGGAAGCTATTGCATTTAGAAGCACATGCAAGTTTAAACAAAACTAATGAGAATCTTTCATTTTTCGGTAGAAGGCATATAAACGGCACGAAGAGTATTTTAAGAAGTTTTAAAGCATCTATTGCCATATAGTGGAAGTAACATCAGTAATTTGTTTAGCAGTTTACCTTCATTTGAAATGCCTGTATTGGTGGTGGAATCCATCACATTAACATCCGTTTGCTGCAAATGACGCCTTAACATCCTGGAAGCAGCATGTTCAACTCCATCTGTACGGCCACTTTGATTCCCTAATTGATTCATGCAATTTACATAAAAGAATAATGAGCATACATCCCCAACTACTAAGCATCTACACAAAGCTATAACTAAGGAATTTTTTCCCCCTTTTTCTTTAATGTAAAAGCCATGTGCTTGTTGAATGCCATACATATTGATGGAAATCTGTAGAAAAGACTGTCTATATAATGAAAGGCATATTACTGATTCTAGTGTACCTGAATTATCAAGGTTTACGGGGATGCACATATTTGCTCCTCCTAGACATGTTTGGTGGCCATCAAGAAGTAAACGACGCTTTGAAGTCCTTCCATCGACATGTTGAATTCTAGCTTCATGCTGACTATGAACTCCTGGTAGTTGTAAACAATTTAGCTTAACAGAATCTAAGTTGTGTTGGACAACGGAAGTGTTATTAAAATACGGCTAAGGAAGAGGTAAGCACCGGTATTTGTCAAAAGTTACCTGGATTCTCAGAGAGCAATCGAATCCTATCACTGGAAATACGTTGCTTGCCTTTCATAGCTATTAGACGATTTTAGTGATCTGAAGCAGTAAACTTATCTGACGAAAGCAAACAAAAAGGTAAGGTGTGCATTGCAGAACACATTCGTATAAAGAAATGTAGAGTATGTATATCACCGAAGGTGGCATTTAGAGTATTAGCCAGGCACACATAACATTTGAAAATGAATAAGAAAGACCAGCCTACTAAGACAATCTAAAAGCTAAAGACTACTAAAAGTGCATCTATTTCTCGAAGGGGAGTAAATTGCTTTGTGTCACAAAGCATAAATCAGGCCATATAAATGATGTTGGATACTCTACAAATCCATTATCAACTTGTCATGTGTCAATGGGTTTTGAAGAGAACACTCCAGTTTTTTAATCCCCAAAACACCATAAGCAATAAAAATAATTAGGAACGCATGGAATCTGTCACGCTTGTTTGTAACTGCATAGCCTTAAAAGTAAGAACCCATATACCAAATGAACATCTTGTTTACTCTATACTGAAGTGTATAAGTCCTTAGACATATCCATTTGGAAGCTACCAATTGTCTTTGAACAATTATATTTTGTCCCCAACCCCAGAAATGAGGAAGGCACCTAACAAGGACACAAAATTTAGAACGTACGGAATACAGAATTGTAGTAAAAATGTGTTTTTTAAAAACCACAAACACAATTTTGTAGAACAAATAGAGTTAGCCCCTAAACTTTTTCCCTGTGTAGTAAATTTTGAGATCTTCCTTATTGAGTGGAGGGAATTTTGTATTTTAAAAAGCACAAACAGAAATTTGTAGAAGAAATAGAATTACCCCCTAAACCTCTGTCGTGTTTTTTAGAATTGAATCAATTATTTCAGAACACAGTTCTTGAGTGGTACAAGAAATAGAGTTACTCCTGTATTCGTTTTTTAAACTTCTTCCCTAGTTTTTTACAATCTGAATCAATTAGTTGAGAAGACAGTTCTTCACTGTGAGGGGAGGGAATTATGTTGTATAAAAACCACAAACACAATTTTGTAGAAGAAATAGAATTACCCCCTAAGCTTCTTGTGTGTTTTTTACAATTGAATCAATTATTTGAGAGCACAGAATTACCCCCTAGACTTTTGTATACAAACCACAAACACAATTTTGTAGAAGAAATAGAATTACCCCCTAAGCTTCTTGTGTGTTGTATAAAAACCACAAACACAATTTTGTAGAAGAAATAGAATTAGCCCCTAAGCTTCTTGTGTGTTTTTTACAATTGAATCAATCAATTATTTGAGAGCACAGAATTACCCTCTAAACTTGTTCCGTGGTCTTTTAGAATTGACGCAATTATTTCAGAGCACAGTTGTTCACTGCTAGAAGAAATAGAGTTACCCCTGTTTTTGTTTTTTAATCTGAATCAATTAGTTGAGGACAATTCTTCACTGCAGAGGAGTTCAGTCTGGGGTATTTGTGAGTGTGTCACAGAGGAAGAGAAAGAGAGTGCAGAAAAGGGAGAAAAGGGGGAGAGAGAGAATGCAGAGGCGGACGTGGAGTAATTTGATGCATTGTGGGGGAATCGAGGCGCCACGCGCCCAGCATACAGCCTGTGTGAGGGCCAAACTGAAGTGTGGAGTTACCAAATTAACCTCAGAGTAAGGGTGTAGAAGGTGGAAGGTAGAAGGTGAAAATGGTAATTCAATTGGGGAATGTATGAACAGTAAAACGGGCACGTCAAATCTTAAGGCTCTTATGTACCAGGGTATAGATATAGGGAAGGACTCTCAGGTGCACTGGGAAGTGCACTAATCCAGTGCACTAGATCTTTAAGCCTAACAATCTCGCGAGCTGCCCGCTCAGTCTCTCCTCCCCGCTGAATCGTGGGTTTTTTAGGCTTAAAAGTCCAGTGAACTACATCAGCGCACTTAAAAAGACTCTCCGTGTGCTTATTCTTGTCATTATGTTTAATGACGATACTGATTAATGGGATAACCTAAATATTTTTAATAGGACTCATCTCAGCCCCTGCATTTATTATGAGTCCGGCCGGCTCCAGTGCGCACCGGTAAGCACACAGGGTGAATGTACTGGACTTTTAAATCTAAAAATACAGTGAGCCGCCCCGCACCCCATTCTACGGCCCACTGATCAGCAGTTTTTTTACGCTTAAAAATCCAGTGCGTTTATCCAGTGCATGCTGGAGCCTAACTCTATATATATATATGAATCATGAGCTTAATCTCATAAACTTATCGCGAATTCTTGGTGAGTAAATAGATTGTAGCTTAAATGAAACCCGGCTTATTGAATGCTACAAGTTACCCCAACTATTCAATCAGCTTCTATACTCATATAAGTTTACACATATACAATAATACAAACAATGTTGTTCCACATGTTATCCCCCTTGTTTTTTGCTGTCCTGCTGCCATGTGAAAAGAAAACCACATGGTCCATGGATACTCAATTTCATTAAATTTTTTGTAATTACTAACAAAATATCATGTAATTTAAGCATGTTTACGTTCTACCCTTTATGTACAACAGTACAAACATTTTAATGGAGTACTCATATTCATAGTATCGACATTTAGTGATTCAATACATAATGTTTCTTTGCCCATTAGGATGGTACTACGTCTTTTGGGTCATGACTTATATCCCATGTGTTTTAGTTAGAACTGGCTTTGAATTAACAGGATAAGGGAAAGAGTCTTCTTCTATCAATGTCATCACTATTTTTTTTTTCCTTCAATAATTAATTTACAACAACGAATTTTCAATAAATTATCATTTTTTTGATACAATATGTGCTTGATATGGTATATGAACAAATAGAACCTATAATTGATCGCGTGGATCATTTTCTAATCTGAGCGTTCTTTTGAACCACTTAACAGAAGACTTTGGAATCCTTGTAAGATTATTCTTGTAGTCCACAAAATATAATCCAAACCTTACGCTATAGCCCAAGTTCCATTCCCAGTTGTCTAGCAATGACCATACAAAATAACCATGCACGTTGCAGTTGTCTTCCCTGCATCATGTTATTCTTTAAGATAGAATGTGGAGAGAGCCAAAGGAATCAATGGTAACTGTTTCTAGAGCACTTTAATCTAAGGCTCTGTTTGGTTCGTGGGTTTACTGAGGGAAAGGACTGGAGAATAGACAATAAAAAAAAAAAAAACAATTTTCTTTGCTTGGTTAGTTAGGAAAACGATGAGGGAAATAGGAAGAGCAACAAATAGAGTGATAACTAAGGGCTCGTTTGGTAACGTTGTCGTTTTCTGTTTTCTGTTTTTGTTTTCGTTTTTTAGAAAACGAAAATTGAAAACACGTTTGGTAACGTTTTTGTTTTTTGTTTTTAAAAAACGTTTTCAAATTTAGGGTAAAAAGTGAAAACACCAAAAAGTCGTTTTGAGTTTCCTGTTTTTGGTTTTTTTTTTTTATTTTTAAAAATCAACAATGTTACCAAACAAGTTTTTGTTTTTTTTTTTCAAAAAAAAAAACCAAAACTGGTTTTCGTTTTTAAAAAACTGAAAACTGAAAACAGGAAACGTTACCATGCGAGCCCTAAATTAAAACTACTGAACTTCTCTTTGTTTTCTGTTATATTTTGAAAATTTGTAATTTTTAATGTCAATTAAAGCATTGGAGGAAAGCATTAAAGAAAACATTTGGGCAATTGTTTTCCTTCTCGTTTTCCACCATTTAAATTCTGCAAATCCGTAAACCAAACAGAGCGTAATACTGCAGTGAACGCAAGACAAACCATTCGGAGCAGCCCTCTAGGATTTGCTATTACCTAATAGCAGCAGATAGGTTAGAGAGATAGTCCCTGTGATATATTATCCTCTTCTCATCCTGTAAAGCCTTGTTTAAAGAAATATAAGATTTGTTTGGATCATCCATACCTGCAGTCATGAAATTAACCACTTGATATATCATGGAGATGCAGAAACAGGATTAGATTGATGTACTAGTTCTCAGTTTGTTTCTGAAGACCAGCATCACGTTTCTTTGACAGAGAACCTGTTTTAGTAGAATTTCCGGATCTAACATGGACTTTTAGAGGCTGTTTGGGAAGACTCAGAATGCTATGTGGTTCATAAATGAATCGGTTCTACATATTTAGGCTTAGTTTGACCCCAATTTTGGTGCTTCTCCTTTTTTAAAGCACAATTTCATGTTAATTCATTTGGTAGCTAGTTTATGAGCTTTGTAAAATTGAATTTAGGGCTTTTTTTGGGGGAGCTTTTAAAAGCTATAGAATGGAGCTTTTAAAAGCTCAAGGTTGCTTTTTGGTTTCATGATGTCTTTTTGAAGAGTAGTGTGTCACTTGTATAAAAATTACCAAACAACTTATAGTAATAAATTTCATAAGCTCCTTTGAAAAGCCACTTGGGACCAAACTAAGCCTTGAGGGTTTGATGGGTGTCCTTATGTTGTGTTAAAAGTCAGTCTTAAAGACCAGATAGAATATGAAGATGAGGTTGAAACTGATCCAGTTTTTGCATTTCCAAACAGGCCCTTATATCAGAAAAGGCATCTACCAAACACTGAAGCATGTGGGAACAAGTTCTTTTACAAACAACAAAACCGGTTACTGAGTTCCCAAACTGCCCCGTAGCTTCGGAGGATGGAATTACTAACCATTTTCTGTGATAATCACCGGTTTGTCCCCATATTTATCTTTCAGATATCTTGCTAACTTCCGAATTCCCCATGGTACCACATGTAGCCAGTGAGAAGCAGCCTACAAGATCGAGAGAAAATCCATTAGGATAATTTTATATGAACCTTGTACAAAATTCTAGTCCTTGACAAGAGACTGGGACTTACCCTTTCTCCAATAGCAACTCCATGCCTGGAAGCTAAAGTTGGGGACATTTACAAATGCATCAGTTCCCTTCTAAGTCCATAATTTACATATATACACTACAGGTA
This sequence comes from Hydrangea macrophylla, assembly GCA_033977485.1. NCBI lineage: Eukaryota > Viridiplantae > Streptophyta > Magnoliopsida > Cornales > Hydrangeaceae > Hydrangea > Hydrangea macrophylla. The sequence continues at coordinate 24,563,371 of CM066990.1, read as the reverse complement.
TATGTTGAATGTTATGCTTTGGAATCTTACAGGAAGTAATCACAGCAGCATCAGATGAAGCATCCTGCAATATATATTTTCGAATCCTAGTTCTGTCGTTGCGGGCGTATAATGTGGTGTAATGGTTTATGCCAATAAAATCTAAGGACCCACCTAGTGATCTTGACACCGCAGGAGTGATCTTAGGTAGTCTCTTTCCCACAAACTTTTGCATCGAAAGAGGATATTTGCCGTGGAGGAGTGGATCAAGAAACCTGATACACCATTATTTATGTTAAATAAGACATATATCGAATTTGAATTTTTTTCCCCAAATGTCACTAATGCTATGTTTGGTATGAACAAAGGAAATGGGGGAGGGAAGAGGAGAAAATCTCATGTTTGGTAGAGTCAACGAGGGAAGTGAATGCCCCTCCTGGCATACCATTTCTAGAAGCAGCTTCCTTTGTTTTTGACCTTTTTTTTTTTTCTTTTTTGTCGTGAACAAAAGTCATGCCTTTGTTATCGAAGGGTGTGATAGTAAAATACATAATATTCCATACTTCCCTTCTCCTCTTCCTTCTTATTTAACCTAACAAAAGGAGGGAAGACCTCTTCCTTTCCCTAGAGACAAATACTCTCTCCCTTCTCCCTTCCCTTCCTTCCACTTCTCCGCCCCACTTTACCAAACATAGTACATATATTCATTCCCAAAAGAATTACCATCCGAGTCCAAAATCCATTGCTCTACTTGCGGCATCTTTGTCCTCATCACAATCAGATTTGGGTTCATACCATTTGGCATCTAGTGCTATCCCAATTTGACCTCCTTGTATTTCCTGGAAAACCCAATTGAGTGAAAAAGATGATGAGTCCAATATATATTTTATGTGTCTTCAAATGATAAAAAATCAACACACACACACACACACACACACACACACACACAAACATATATACATATATGTGTGTGTATGTACAGTGACTAATGTTCTGTTTTTGTGAAAGGGAGGGAGTACCTTGAAGTGTTTCTGGTAAGTATGATAAGCAGCAGCATGAGACAAGAGGATGTTGTGAGCTACAATGTATGGTTCAGTGGATGATTTTCCTTTTCGACAGATCACATGACCAAGTATAGAGCACCTCCCCGGAGCTTGAATGCCCAAGTCATAGCCTTGGATGGAGATACCATGAGGTTCATTAAAGGTGATCCAATTCTTCACTCTGTCTCCAAAAGCTTGGAAGCAGGTAAAAGCATAATGCTCAAAGTCCTTTCTGTAAGTATGTAAGTAGAGGCTAATTTTAAATGTACTTGCTAATCCCATAAAATTCAACCCCCACGGGTAGCTGAACTGGGAAACTCTGTGAGTGTACTACTACCCAGAGGTCGTTAGTTTGAGTGGTCGAAAAGATATTCCCTTGTATAAGTCGGTGTACGCCCACCTATGTGAAAAACATTTTGGGGCTCTATGTAACACATATATGGACACGTGAAACAAACACAATAGGATACGGACACGGTGACACAGAAAATATTACAAATTCAGTATATACGGACACGGCGAACAAAATCTCTTTTTTAAAAAATTTATTACACAATATCCCTTGTGTCCTCTCCCGTTTTCTAAAATTTCAATTAAAGTCTTTACTTATCTCCAACTTTTACTATATAAGGGTTTTACCTCAAAATTTTAATGACTATTTTCAATCACCTGGAGAAATTTTTAGATAACTCGAGGGTACCTCAGTCTCATACACAAGATTCATTATTATTGTCATGTGGTACCCTCAATGTACCTAAAAATTTCTCCAATTCGCGTGTCTAAATATGGTGGCATGCCCGATGCAAACTAGAACTTAAACCCAATTTTTTGCATGGCGACACTGACAGGATACCCAAATTGAAGCGTTCTTGCTACGTAGGGGTTGGTAAAGTTTACCCGTTCGAAACTGAAGCCACCCTTGGATTCCTCATCATTACCAAAAAGTAAAGAAAAAAAATTCGCACAAAGTTCGCATGATCATATTTTACTTACATTATTTGATTGCTTAGCCACCCTTCATATCTATCTTCAAGTATCTGTGGAAGATCCCAGTGATAAAGGGTCACATATGGCTCAATTCCTGATAGGAAAAATAGAGAAGCCAATTTATAATAATATTAATAGTTCTTGTAAGGCCCAGCCCATTCAACTCTTTAAAACACATGTGTTAAGGAGAGGGGAACTAAAGCCTTATAGACCACACAGAGGGGTCATAAATGGGAGATGTGGGACATTCCAACAATAGTCATTTAAAAAAAAATTAGAAATATGAGATTGCTTTTTAATTAGGTTACCTTTTACTAATAAAGCATCTATTAGGCTGTTGTAGTAATCTATTCCTTCTGGATTTACCTGTCCTGTTCCATCTGTTCAAATTATATTGTACTAAAAATATAAGACTATAGGAACAATGAGCAAAGGTGTATAAAATTTTTTTGACAGAGACATCTCTTACTTGGGAATATTCTTGACCATGATATTGAGAATCTGTAAGCATCCATTCCCAAGTCCTTCATCAAATCTATGTCACCCTGTAAATCCAAGTTTTTATCTCCTTTTCTGTTGGTAAGAGACTAACGGAATGTTTGGTTTTCATTTTGAATGGGCTAATATATAATTTACATAGTATCAATTTCTGCTTTTATTGTGATTGCAATGTTTTCCTAGAATGTCAAATTCATGATTTTAACCCTGACAAACTCGAGAAAATGACCTCGTCAACTATTGCGTGTTTTTTTTTTTTCACTTAACACCCCTTTCGTTAAAATTCTGTCCGAAAAACTTATATTTTTGTATCATGTAACCAACATATGATACAAAAAAATATAGCAGCATGATATTTATTTATCCCTCCTTTGAGCCGTAGGAAAATTTAGGACAGAATTATCCTTTGTTGAACACATAATTACCCTTTATTGTACAAAAAAATTTCAGTAATTTTGTTCTAAAATTTCAATGACTCAAATGAGAGGCAAAAATGTCATATAGTTTAACACTTTTATATCATGTGTTGGTAACATGATACAAAAATATTCGTTTTTTTGGACAACCTAACCGAAGGGGTGTTAGTGAAATAGTTTAATAGTTGAGGGGGTCAATTAATTTAGTTTTATGGTTGAGGGGTGTATTTGAAAAAGGGTCATAGTTGATGGGGTGTTAGCGTAATTTACTGTTTTTTAAAATTAGCTTAACATACTAAATAGAACTATTCGAGGTATCATATTTTAATTAAAATAAATTATATAACAGTGTGAATGCAATTGTTATATTTAAGGTAGGGCCGCACAAAAACCCGTGAGCCGAAGACCCGATTGGTTCGGGTTGGGTCGGGTATGAGAACACACTGGGTTGGGTCTGGTTCGTTCCGGTAAAACACAAAAATTCTGGGTCGGTTCGGGTCTAATATTCGGGTATACTAAACCAGACCCGAGACCCAAGCATAAACAAACCCAAACCCTCTTTTCTTAGTCATTATCGTCTCCACAAACCCTCTCTCTCTCTCTCTCTCTCTCTCTCTCTCTCTTATGCGCCTCTTTCTCAGCCTCTCTTTGTTATCGATCAAAGATCAGTTGACTAAGTAACTTGGTTCATTACTAAACTCGTCTTCACCACATTTCTGCGACTTGTTCATCGAAGACGATCGAAGAGGTTCGTACGATCTCTATATTTTGTATTGAAGATCTATGTGTACATGTATATTATATATATATAGAGAGAGAGAGATGTATGTGTGTGTGTGTATACCCAGCTAAGGTCAGTCTTTTGTTCAATCCATTTGGGTTTTCTGATATTGGGTATTTTGCGATTCTGATTTGTGTGTCTGTGTGTAATGAATGGCTGTAGCTTTTTGTTGAAGAAACTATGGAGGTGTGGTTTTATTGCAGTGATGTGTTTGGGGTTACTGCTCGATTTTAAAAAAAAAATTGGGTTGTTGAATAATGGAGACCAAATTTACTGGGTTGGGTAATTTTACTGGGTCGACCCGACCCGACCAAGCCTACTGGGTTGGGTTGGGTTGGGTTGGGTCGGTTCCAAATTTACCGGGGTGGGTGTGGGTCTGAAAACATTTGACCATCTATAGTCGGGTCGGTTTTGGTTCCGACCCGGCCCGACCCATGTGCAGCCCTAATTAAGTTTAGGGGTGGCAATTCGGGTTAGACTTGTCATAATTGGGTCATAAACGGGTTGCGTGGTTTTATGTTTATTTTTAGTTTTGAGTACTATTTAATAAAAAATATGAACTTTTAAATTTAAACGTGTCATCTCGTATCATAATCGGGTTGTCTCAGTAAAACGGATTATCGGATTATCGTGTCAAAAATTGCCACCCTATTTAAGGGTGCCCAACAGCCACCAAGTGAGTCTTCTATGTACTTTGAGTTTTTTTTTTTTTTTTGGTCTGAATACTTGACTAAGGCTTAGTTTGGCCCCCCATGTGGCTTTTTAAAAGGAGCTTATGAAATTTATTACTAAGTTTTTTGATAATTTTATACAAAGTGACACACTACTCTTCAAAAAGACATTATGAAACCAAAAAGCAATCTTGAGCTTTTAAAAGCTCCATTCTGGAGCTTTTAAAAGCTCCCTCCAAAAAAACCCCAAATTCAATTTTTACAAAGGTCATAAACTAGTTACTAAATGATTTAACCTGAAGTTGTGCTTTAAAAAAGAAGAAGTACACGTGGGGGCCAAACTAAGCCTAAATAGTTGTCTTCATTTCTTTAATGACAATTGCCGTTTTTGTAAGCTATTCTCATTCTTGTGCTTATCTGTCAATGTGTCATCGCCGCCATTTATATAGCTCTCCTTAAACTTGTATAATTTATGAAGTCCATCATTCTGAAATGATCTCTTCGTTCTTATCCAAATGTACTATCTTCTTGGTCTCTTTGTTATCAAAATAAAAGCTTACTCTTAGTTTGTGTATTAATTTAGCATACATTAGGATGAACTTGAGTCAAAGAGAACCAAAATCTCGAGAGGGAAAAAAAAAATTAATACAAGAAAGGAAAATGTTGAAATAATCAAAATAGGTACTATTTGGGAAGTCTTAAAAGTGGTTATGAGGTTCATAATGGAACCAACTTATTTATATTCAAGTATTTGGTAGATGTGATTATACTACATAGGAGTCCATATATATGTCTCCTTTCTAAAGTCACTCTTAATACGTATTCTTTGTCAAAACAACAAGATAAGTATTGACTTTCAAAAGAACGTTTATAAATGAGAGCATGACTGAATCTCAAAATATTTTATATATTCCTAAACATGTCCGTAGTAAAAAAGCAAATATGAACCAGTGGAATTTATCTCTAGAATTCACCTTAAACCGATGATATTGGTCTACTGCAGTGTCTGCATTGCTGAAGTCCAAGATTCTTCCTGTTTACATATACCAACGTAAAGGATTGAACCATTTCTAGGATTACTTTTGTCAATAAATATATATATATTGGGGGACTATGATAAATCCTAATTGTCGCGCCCGTCCGAAGGTGGGGGCGGTCCCCTCGTGGGTCGCGACCCTAATTGTTTAAAATGTCATCTAAGTAGTAATCATTTAGCACCACTTTCGGTGCCAAATGGTTGTAATTTTGGAAACTTTATTTTTGAAAAAACCACCTAATACCTTTCTAGGATGTCACATTATTTTCAAAATTTACAAGGTTTCTATACTTTTCAATACCCACTGTTTCTCCAAATTTCATTTTAGGGGCCTCTATTATCAATTGCATCACTTAAAACCATTAGTTATTAAATTGACTTCAAGTAAAGACAATCATTTACAAGTAGGAATAGTAAATGCCTTCAAAAAATGTCCACCGTCTAATTGACTTCAATTATCATCAAACTAAAACGACTTTATTCTATAATTTGAAATTTTTGATGAAATGTAAACTTTGTTTGAGCCTATTTACAAATTTTGAATTATTGAATTACAAGCTCGCAATTTTGGGAAAATTTGAAGTTGGAATTCTTACCCGTTTGTCTTGCGAAGGTATCCCATATGCTAACACCCTTTTTCCCTTCATTAACAGCCCCTTCAAACTACCATACAGATTATATCTTCTAATCAGTGTGTGTGTGTGTGTGTGAGAGAGAGAGAGAGAGAGAGAGAGGCACCTGGTAAGCTGAAGAGGCGGTTCCAAAGACAAACCCTTTAGGAAAATCGGCTCTGCTAATAGACTCTGAATTCACAAAGAAACAGGTTGTTAAAAAGACGACAATTAGAATGATGGTCATTGAGAGAGCTCTTTTAGACTTTGGTTGTGGTTAGAAATGGACTATGGGATATATAATTATGCACACACACACACATATATATATATATATATATATAATTCCAAAAAAATATTGGCATTATCTTAGTTGTTTAGTTGAAGAAAATATGTTTGAAGCCCAGAATATTGGTCAAAAGTGTGCCTTGCACTTCTCTTGCTATATAAATATAAGGACAGTAGTTGGATTGGACAGGGACCGGGTTCGGAAGGTTGGCTGTTAAGCTATCTTTGCATTTTGTGTACGCATTTACTGTTTTCTGGAGAGAATATATATATATATATATATATGTGTATATATATATATATATCAGAAGGGAATATTGGGGGTGATGGTGATGGTAATTAAGTGGAAACAACTTGTGGGATAAACAAATGTCCTCCCCCTGGTCAATGTGTGCATACACAAGCCCACGAAAGGTGACATATATACATATATGTACCTAGATGTAAGATAATAGTGGAGGAGAGGAATGCTTTTCTTTGTCGAGAAAAAAAGAATATAAATTTAGGCAAAAAAAATCCTAAAATTTAGGGTGAAGAGCTTGAAGCCCAATTTGATTTTTAGTTTATTAAAGGGTAAATTAGATAGACATTCCCCCTCGTGTATTGCCATTTTTCACTAACATCTCTTAAACTAAAAAGCTCAACCAACTAATCCCTTCAACTATCTATGGGGGTATTTGTGGGGTCAATTTGAGGATAATGTAGGAGTAGGGGGTCAATTTGTTGAATTTTTAGTTTAAGGGGTGTTGGTGTCTATACTGTTTATTAAAAATTTCTTGAAAGGGAAAAGCTTATTTAATATTCTTGTATCGTCCAGTGAAAATTCACTTAAACCTTTTTCCAATCGGGAATTTTAATTGTCTTCGACTCTAAAGTAAAATGGCATAATGGACTTAATTGTCTTCACTTAAATATTTCGAACTCTTGATCTGTGCTAATTCAAAGGTTTGAAGTTATTCTCACTTTTCAGACTTTTATAAATTTAGAGAGACCACCAACTCCGGGTTGCCTCTGTTGTGCAAACTAATTTCCTATATTGCTCAAGCAAGTGAATCAAGTGATGCAAGAGGTTTTTAGATTTGACTTCTAAATAGACGATTCTGACTGATGAGTTGGAAGGTACTCTTACCAAAAGATTATACGGTAGTGTTGAAGCACACAAGCTGACTAGTGTAGAATTTATCATAGTAAATAAATCACAAACACAATAATAAAAACATCTATGAGAAGACACTTTATTGAATTAATGTTTGGAACATTAAACCAAAGTAGAGAACAGAACAGGTTATGTTTGTCCAAATTAAAAACAGAAAAAGAATAATAGTAGGGCACACCTGAAGTTATGAATGTTGTGAAGAGCACCGAGAAGATTGGGTTGAATGCCTTGGATGCGATTTGAATGTTGTTTTGAGAATGACGTGGAGTCTCCACAACGCTGACCGACCTACTGTATTTATAGCGGCCATGGAGTGTTAGGATATGGTAAGGACTCCTTGAATCACGTAATCATTGGGATAGGAATAATTAGATTCCCTTCTTAATCCCAATTCCTTCCATTCTTATTAAGATCGTGTCCATCCCAAAATCCTTGAGATTTGATTTCCATAGCCAGCTAGATAGGATCAATTCCTTTCCTTAATGGAATCATGTTCGAAAATCAATGGATTCGCTTCCTGAACCGATAAGGAATCGATTTCATACCTTTTGCTTGGACTCTCCGTCGGGCTGAACAAGTCATCGGGCTGACCCTTCCTGCTTTCTTCCAGGCTGAACAATCTGCCTCCCCTTGCCTTAACCATCAGACTTTGAACATTGAGCCTGATGACCCCTTGAACCCATCTCTAAGCCATCAGGCTAATTCCCCATTGAGCTTGCTCATGGTTGCTGCTTATCACTTCTTCGTCCCAGGCTTTGATCCCCGATGTCCTTGCCAAGCCTTTCTGTACTGCATCGGGCTCTCTTCCTCCCCAAGGCCTGCTGGCCTGGCTTCATGCCTTAGCACCTTCCCAACAACACGTTAGTATGCCACTCGAGTCCGAACCACGTCAACCACGCTGGGCTGCTACCTTGCAAACAAGTGAAGACAAACGTGTCCTAGGCCGAACGGGCTCATGCCTATTTCACCTCTCTTTATTCGGCCTCGAAAATCTTTTGACGGTTTTCGGGTGCAAACAATTGCCCCCCAAAACATTATATTAAACGTCCCTCATTGATTGATGTGACATTTTGAATTTAAAAATGACACGTGGCAATCATGCAGTGAAGCGTCAGTCCTTGGGTAGCCCACCAGTCATACCCCATTAATTGCTCAGCGTATACAATGCTTCGAATGACATGCACCCTCTTCACTTCCCCCATATCTTTCTTGATTTCTCTCTCTCCAAACCCAGAGCTTCTGTCTCTTCTCTGCAACTTCCACCATAACCAACCTTCATCAAGCTCACAACTAACTTCCATTACCAAAAATGGCTCCAAAACCTTCACCAGCGGCCTCTACAAGCACAAAAACCAAGAAACTAAAGGCCCTACAAGATGTCCCACTTCCACAGAACCCTTTACAAAGAGGTTCAACACCTTGCAAAGGCACATGCCTCACCATCTCCACTGACTTCTTCAACCCCTATTCCATCACCGACGGTTCTCCAATGGCTCTAAGTCTTGGACCTGCATTCCGCGAGGCTTTCCCCGCTGTATTTGCTCCTTATTTTTACCCAATGGGCGGGCAACAAACCAATTTTTGAATGCCCCTCTGACTGGGAAAAGGTGTGGACGACCAATTATTTGATTCAGGGTTAGCCTTTACCCTCAGCTGACTGGGAAACTGGGTTGTGCAAGTATAGGCCTCAAAGGACGATCTCTGGAGGTAGATCTGGATCTTCAACGCAATCATGCTTAGCGAATCAAAGATCAAGGTAGATATAGGCCTTTTGTTCTCTATCCTCCTCTTTTAGTCACAATCCTACAACGACTTGCTTTCTATTGTGGGCCGATGGGGCCAACTATTACGGATGTCAGCTACTTGCTCCATGGTACAAAAATCAGGACAGGCATGGATGTGGTAACAACAAGCTTCACCCACCCTTAAGCCGCATCTGTGAAAGATGGGGCAACATCCTATAAATTGATCAATGCCTATAGAGTATTCCTCTTGGCCTTCATTAGTGAAGACGGGACCGAAGTGACCGATGCCGAACACACCGCCTTCCTAACCTACTGGCTGAACAGATACATACAGTATTTGCTTAGCCAATCACGCCATCACTAGGGAATACACCATAATCACCCTAGCCCTGGCAGCCAGCAAACCGTTGGCCATGGCTACTCTTGTTTGGTCACACCTGGTCCGAGGTGTGAATTACTCTATATATGCAGGCTTCCACTCTGGAGGAAGCCCGATCTGGATGCTGCAACTATGGTTATATTCTTACTTTCTAGAACACCAGCCAGCTCCATGAGAGCTGGCAGAAGTCCCTATTTTCGCTCTCCTATTTGTGGATACTCCCCTTGCTGTTCACTCATTCGATGAGTACATTACCTTCTTCTATGAGGGGTGCCCCAGTCGGGCTGTAACTCAATTTTTCCCCTTCTTGTCACTTCACTTTCGGCCATTCTTACAACTCTCTACCAACCAGTTCAACTGGGGTCCTAGCAACCAGGCAACCTACAATGAAATTTTCTCTAGCTACTTGGTAGCTAAGGATATCATCTATAACTCGACCTCCTACACAGCAACAATAATGTGGGGTGGAATACTTTATACCATTGTACGCTCATCATTTGGGCTGATCCAGTTGGTGCCTCTCCCCCTATCTAATACCATCAACCAGGACTGGGTGGAACGGGGCTTGTGGGTAAACGATGAGCAAGTGAAAAAGGTGGGTGACAAGGCCAAGAAGCTCAAAAAGGCTTTTGCGTTCTAACCATACCACCACCCTCCCTTCGTTTTCGATGAGTTCAACGCTTAGCGGGTCGATCAGCCCACCCTTATATTTAAAGAGACCATGGCAGACCTTGTTCTATGATTCCTGTACCATCGGCCATTACGGCCAATGAACCTGATGCAGTCCCTCCAGCAGGTACAAGAAAGAAACAAACCTCCAAGAGGCCGGCCTCGCGAAAGGGTACTGCTACTAAAGCCTCTCCGGCCAAGAAGAAGAAAACTGGCCCCTTTGGGCCAGGAAAACCCTAGCCTCTAAGGCTTTATTTTCCTTGTCTTATAACATTAACACATCTCTCTCCTTCTAGCTGGTAGACCAAGAGTCTGAAGAAGAAGCTCCACCTAATAGACCTGTCCACCAGCCATCAACAACTTGGCCACAAGTCACACTCCCACCCATCCAGGTCCCGATATGACTAGAATGGGCAGCAGTGCTACTCGAGACAATGGTCGAAACAAGCCAATTCCCCTTGCGGTAATACCTACTCTGGCTTCCACCATCGGGCCAAGTTAGAACATTCCTCCTCCTAATATCGACCCTAAACCGGAATAAGTAGCAATTTCTTCCAATAGCAAGGATGAATCAGAGGAGACCAGTGACATTGCATATGTTCAAAGGGTAGTAAACCTGACCCTAATGGTGGTAGGTTAGTTCGAAGGTGATGAAGCAGCTGGTATTCCAAGCACGACCGTTATAGAGAAAACAACCCCAATCAATGAAGATGCACTTCCATCGGCTGATCCTTCGGCTACTGAAAAGAATATTCAGCCCGTTATGACTGGGACTTTTAAGGCTCCTCCAGAAACAACCGTCAATCCTCCAATGGGCCAAGAAGACACGACCCCGATCCCTTCTCAAGAGGCTAGTGTAGGGGCTATTTACTGACCGGTCGACCCATCTACTGATTTAAGTGCACCGGCCCAACCTTTTCCAGGTCCTGTTAAGGTAATCACTTTTCCTACTCAGGCTGAAGGCTACTTGTCTCTCCTTTACCTTACTTAGTTGGCTATAACTCCTTGGGCTAACAACTTCCTTTTGTGTTTACAAGTTGCCCCCCATAGCAATCGGTCCAGAACCCTCTCTTCCTTTTCAATAACTTCTTCACCCAACTGGACCGGGTGCTTTTGACCTTAGCTCGTATGAGCCTGAACAAGCCACCCCTTTCAACCTTCAAAGGTCGAGGGACCTCATCCTCGGGTTGGTCAATAAAAACCTCGGTGGTTTTCCTCCCACTGTCGAAGTCGACGCAGTCTTGATATCTCTCCTCATCGATCTGTCACTCACGCCGGGCCAAACCTTACTGTTAAAGGAGCTGCAGGAATGGTTTACAAGGTGCCTTATTCTTAACCAGACGACCTCTCTTTCTCAAAGATAGGCCAAAACTCAATTGGCTATCCGAAAAAAGGCAGTAGACTTTCTTGAGTTCTCCAAGACCAAGTATGAAGTTGGCAATGAGACTCGGGCTCAAGTAATGACCAGAGCAACCTAGCTTCAGAAAATGATTGTAAAGCTCAAGCCACAACTCTAGAAGTTTGAAGTCGAGGTGGCCACCAATAATAAAGCTCTGGTCCAGTTGATGCGGTCTTGGCTAAACATGGTCACGACGCACAATAGTGCACCGAGAAACTCTAAGCCAATCTTCTTGCAGCTCGGGCATGGGCTTAGTAGCTTCACAGGGCTCAACATATAATACCCTGTATTTTTGAATGTATGAGATTTTGTATAATTGCCTTTATCATACCTGTAATTATTTTCCTAATCGATTGGCTTAATGTCCTTCTCAATCGATTGAACAAAACATTATGGTTTTTCAAATCGATCAAAATTATCACAATCGATTGAAACTCTACCGATATTATACCGACATAAATGCAATGATTGCATCTCATTACAATCGATTGAACTCTTGTCAATCGATTGAACTAGTGCCACATGTTATCAATCGTGTTATGATCTTTATCCCTAGTTCTGCGTCGAAGCTGCCATTGCACCCTCTTTGGCCTATATATATGTGGTCCATTCGTGTGTGTTAGGGTTGTTAAACCACAGAGAGTTAGAGAGAGAGAGTGGATATATACACACATACATATACACTACACACTGTCACAGAGAGAGGGAACGCAGGAGAAAGAAGAAGAGAAGAAGAAGGACAAAAAGAGAAGAAGAGAGAAGAGGAGAACAGAGGAGGAAGCCACCATTGAAGCTTGAAGCTCAAGCTCACCCAAACACCCCCTTGATCATATAGGTGAGTTCTAAATTCACTCAGTAGCTAGTTGTATTTTTTTTATGAGTTTTAGACATGAAGAAATGGACCCCAAGTCCCTCATCAGTTCTGGGCGTCACTGTCCAAATTCTGGAGAAGAAGACACTTTCAATCAATTGAACTTTGATTCAATCGATTGAAATTGTGTCAATCGATGGAAAATGATTTCAATCGATTGAAATACTTTTACCCCAATCGATTGAAAATGATTTCATTTGATTGAGACCACCTATATCCCAATCGATTGAAAATTATTTCAATCGATTAGAACTCACAGAACACTGTTATTTCCTTTCGGTTATAATAATGCTTAGCTATTTAAATATCGATTCATGCTTTCTATATGCAATATTGTTGAATAAAAGACAATGGAACGAGATGATGAGATAACGTTGCGAGTAGCGTATTCCGGTTTGGAACCTTAGTTAAGTATCAGTCCAATCGAGAGTTTGATTCCGTTCATTTCAATCAAAGTTGTCAGGCCACATGGGACTGTCATGTATCAATGCTAGTATAACGTTAAGTGTGTTTGATAAGTTTTGGGAGAATTACGGGGATGAGCATTGGTCGATCATATGTCCTAAAAGGCGGTGGACTGTTAATATGTTCTTAAAAGAAATGGACGGACCATTAGCTTTAGGATAGCTGGTAATCCAATCATATGTCCTTAAAGATGGTGGACTGCTCATACGTCCTTAAAAACGGTGGATCGGGATTATTGGTAGACGTCGTTAAGTTGTGAAAATAGAATTGATGTACCTTTGCTCAACGCGTTAAATCCCTGACATGTGGAGGCCTGTTCATATGTTCTAAAAGGCGCTAGAATTTGGACCAAATTGAGTTTAAATGAGAAATGACAATTCAACAATGGTGTAGTGATTTCAATGACAACCTGTGATCAAATATTTGTAGTTAAATCATGATCCGTTGAATTTGGATAAGACCAATTGGAATATGTCTATAACACTCAGGTTAACCACTGTAATTTTTGTTTCAATTAGATTTCATGGTTAACATAGCTTGATCATGGGTTTTGCAACCCAATTGTTCTCTATCTAGAATTTTAGAACAGTGAACCCCTACTAAAATGAATGGATCAGAACCTTAATCAAACATTTTAAGCTCTAAATATTTTTTCTTATGAAGTTTTATGAGTTAATAAGATTCTCTAAAAATATTGAACGGATTGAGATTCGTTTGCTATTTTTAATAAATCATACAAAGTCTCTGGACAGAGAGTTAATAAACTCTGAGTGGTGTCTGATCTTGGTCCAATTCCCAGAGAATGGACCATTTGATCTTTGATTTTCTTTTTGAGTTAGATAATACACACACAAAGGCATGTCATACTAAAAAATTATTGAGATCAAGCCATGAGAACCATGAGTTTCCTATTTTTGAATGTTTGATTCCTTCTTTGTAAATTCTTAAATTTTGAAACAAATTTGGTAAGTCTCACTCATTTTTTTTTTATCCAAATGGCTTTCTAAAGCCTTAAGACTTGGGACATGTTTTGAATAAGAATAATTAAACTCAAATCCAGAGGTCAAGTGATTCTAATCATCAAATGATGCACGTTTTGTTCATTTCCATGCATTCATGTTGATCATGTTTTAAGATAATGCTTGTATTTTGGGTCATTGAGCATAGGAATAAATCATGATTATTCCAACATCATGATGGATTCTTTTCAAACATGTTGAAACCATATCATCTCTATATGGGCATTACATTAGCTCTAGATTAAGGTCCCTCTACACCTTACCATCGAGACTTGTATGTCTATAGGGATGCTACGGTTTCAACGATTGGAGAGAATTCATGCTTTTGGTCAAACTTATTTGTTTTGTTAAGATTTAGATGAAAAATTGATAGTATCATATCCAAGTATCTGACCTAATCCTTGTTTTGCAGCGCATTTGAGATGAGTCCCTCTGTCTTCTCTCAAGTTTATTTCATCATTAATTTCATTAATTTTATGACACCATGCGCAACACCTTAGATTATGGTTTTGCGTTATGTGCTTGTGTGATTAGAGACTTTTTCCCTAGATTTTCTATATTTTGTATGTATTGAACGTTTCCCATTGCTGCTGGATCCCGGGTATGTCCTCTTGTTCTAGGTTTCATATCATTTGTATGCTATATGAGCTTACTTGGTTATGAATGTCTTTTTTTAGCAATCTTACACCCCTTTTGACTTGCTTGTACTATGTATATCTATATCTATGTATTGATGATTGGGACACACATAAGCTTTTAAATTGAATGAAAGGATGGTGACTAGAGGCCTTTCCATGATAGGATGAAAAGGGGTGCTTTAGTCCCACTGAACTCCTTCCCCTCTCATTCCATGATCCTCGAATTTAGAAATCTCTAGTTTTGTAGAAAAGTAGCTTTCAAAATTGTTTCTTAATTTTCCTTTTAAAAAATAAGTAGCGACTCTTTTTTTCTTTTTAAATTAATTTGAAAAATCGAGGAAAGGCCGTGGAAGCCCCGTGGGCCGATGTCCACAATCTGATGTGTAAGTCTTGCTTAGTTGACAAAGTATGCCAAAAGCCTTTTAGAGAGGCTATTAGAGCTACTCAAGCATAAGAGCTTGTTCACTCAGATATCTGTGGATCTATGGTTGTAAAGGCATGTCATGGTGCCTCTTATTTTCTCACATTTATAGATGATTTCACACGATATGAGGATTACGAGTACTTATCTAATCAGTTCAGAGAGCTGTGTAAGGAAAAGAGTATACACAGACAACTTCCTATTCCTGAAACTCTGCAACAATATGGCATTGTAGAGAGAAGGAATACGACGCTCCTAGATATGGCTAGGACTATGATGGCGCAAGTCAACATCTCAATGTTGTTTTGGGGGGATGTACTCTTTATTACTGTCTACATGCTAGAGTGCTTTTCTCGGTCAATTCCTTCTACCCCCTTATGAGTCGTTGAAAGGCAAAAAGCTCATTTAGGAGCATTTGCGCCCGTGGGGCTCAGGGGTAATGTTCAATGTACCTCGCATAAGTGTGAGAAACTATGTCCAAGAGCTAGAAACTGTATTTTTATAAGATATTCTAATAGCTCTAAAGGCTATGTTACGTATAATGGACTATCTGGTGTAAGAATGACAAAAATGATGTCACGTGATATTGAGAATGACTTCCCCAAGTCATTGAAGACAACATACCATCTTTAAGCGAGAGTGGGGAGATTGAGACTCCACATCCAGTAATCGTTGAAAATGGTACTGGTCTCCAGCCGAGTGGGTGTACACCGTCAGACGCTAGTGGGAATGTACCAGATAGTAGGAGTGCACCACTAGGTACTCAAGATTCTCAGGTAGTACACCATAAGTGGTGTGGAAAAAGTTCCATGTCACCATTTTAAAAATGAGGGAGACATTTTCATGTGTGCAAATGTGTGCACAAGTGGATGGGGATGAGCCTGCTTCTTTTATTGAAGTAATTTTCTTCGTCTGCTGAAGCTGAGTGGATAATTTTTATGCCATATGAGATGAGCTATATGGACGCGAATAAGGTTTGGGAGTTAGTTGATATTCACCTGTGAGCAAGACTATTGGAGACAGGTGTGTTTTCAAAATCTAACGCAAGGCAGATAGTTCAATTGATAAGTATAAGGTGCGCCTTGTGGCGATAGTTTGTACCCAAAGAGGGTATAGACCATGGAAACATGTTCTCTCAAAGGGTGAGATCTGACTCCATTCGCCTAATCCTAGCAATTGTCGCATGTTTAGTTTTAAAAATTTATCAGTTCGATATTTAATCTATTTTTCACAATGGAGAACTAGACGAAGAGATCAATATGGACAATCCCATTAGTTTTGTGACCAAAGGGAATGAGCGCAAAAGTATGTCGTCTCAAACGTTCTATTTTTTTACTCAAGCTAGCAATCGTCTAGGCAGTGGTACAATGTGTGTACATTAAACGGTCCAAGAAAAGTGTTCTAATTCTTTGTATATTGATGACATCCTTCAAGCTGGGAATGAGATGGGTTACATTGTCGCCACTTAAGAGTGGTTGTCCTCTCAGTTTGAGACTAAGGACATGGGTGATGCCAACTATGTGTTAGGAGTTTAGATTGTGGATACTGTTCACAGAAGCTCCTCGGTTTGTCTTGAGGGACTTACAAGATGAAGCTTCTTGAATGTTTTCACATGAAAAGCTTAAAATCCATTGACATCCTAATTTTATAAAAGGAACTCGCCTTGACCTTAGATTAATGTCTTAAGAATAATGAGAAGAGGAAACATATGTCCAGTTTGCCATATGCATCTGCAATAAGTAATCTGAAGTATGCTATGTTGTGTACTCGGCCAGATGTCTGCTATTTGGTTGGTCAAATTAGTCGTTGCCGTAGTAACCCTGGTCGTGTCTCTAGAGAGTAGTGAAGAGGATCTTGCGATATGTTTGCAGTACTGTGACCCTTGTCTTTTGTTGTCCACGATGGAAGCATAGTATGTGGTATGTGCTTACCAGTTGTTCAAGAAACTGTTTTAGTTGAAGAGTTGCGCTCATTTATGGTGATAGCACATGCAAAAGATCTCAAAAGACATTCTAGCACGTAGACATTCTTCTTTAGTCACATTTGAGATATAACTTGCGCGAAGGGAAGTTGTCTTGAGGCACATCTCCACTTAGGGAATTGATGTGCTTAGACATTTTATTGTGGTATTGACATTCTTATTCAAGTTTTTATTATCAGTTAATAATAAATTAGTCGGTTTCTATACATATTTGTTATATGAATGGAATAAGTGCACATTTCTAATATGTCAACGGGCTTGAATCGACCTGCTCACACTGTTGATTTGCCTTGGCGCCGAGATATCGAACTAGGACATGTGTGCCCATGGCACTTAGATGGCAAGCAAGATGTGTTCATGACGCTTAGATAGCCAGCTAGGATATGTATGTCTATAGCGCTTAGAAAGTGAGCTAGAACACTTATATCTATACAGTGTAAGAACAGCGAGCTAGATATAAATCCTTATTATCTCTGTATGTCGCGTTAGATGGAGCTAAGATAAGATCTTTATATTTGGTCGAACATAGAGAGATCCCACGACTCTATATAGTCTGTTTATAGCTGAATGTGAGTTTTTAGACGGGCACTAGAAGGGGCGACTATGCTAGAAACCTCAGGTTATACGTTTTGTGTAACGTCTAGACTAAAATTCGTATGGCGTTACTTATTTTTCCAAACACAGAGTAAGATGCCCATTTTTATGGAAGAATGTTATAGCATACATTTCATATTATATGTGCTTTTATGATCGACATTGAAGGTACTCGGAGGCTCAAAGATTGCAGCTATATGTGGGTTCAAGTTCCGGGCTCGTAACAACGCCGAATCGATCCGTTGGGTTATTCCACTAGGTAAGTGACCTATACCCAACCCCATCCTTGCGTACATGATTTATCTACAGAAATCATAGCAACTCTACCACACCCCAATCCACCTCCATTGGATTAGGACGCATGTAACAAGACTATACACACCCAAAAATACACTAGTAAGCAAGAAACCATGCTAGTTATTAAGGAAAAACATGATTTGAACCAACATAAAAGGGCTTGTTGTGACAAAAACAGCCCCAAGGGCAAAAGGGTCATTTGTAAAAGATTGTAAAATTTTATACCAAAAGATAAGTCTTTGAGTCCTGCTTCTAACGCAAAAAACCAAACCCTTTCGGCATTGGTTGGGGACCCAACGACCAAAGTACTATCGGAGCTACCCGAGTTGCTAGAAAAAGATATGCATGTTTTCGTAAAAGTGGACGGCGGAAAAATTTGTGAGCGGATCAATCCGCCCTTTAGCCCGGATCGATCCATTTCGCTGATTTTCTCGCAGAATGTTCTCTAGAACTTCCGGATCGATCCGCCCTTTAACCCAGATCAATCCGGGTTCCAAACCTCATGGAAACTTTTAAAAACCATTCCAACACACTCCTATACATGTTTAAACATTAACCAAGCATGTAGAACATATACACAACTACCATTGGATCAAACCAACCATGAACTCAACTCCTTTGAATCAAAACAAGTTTTGACATTCATCTTTTGACAAAACTAACATCTCATGAAAACTTGTTGGAGATTGAATTCAAAACTACAACTGTTAGAATATATGTATTAGTGGTTTAAGGGTATTTTTGTAATTGATTTTAATTGATAATAAATATTTGTGTTGGCTAACCTAATTGGGGTTAAGCCTTCACTTTCTTTCTTCTTTTTCTCTCTCTCTAACATGGTATCAGAGCCTTCCATCCTTAGGATTGCTCTTAAACATAAACCCTAACATTGTTCATGTTGTTGTTTGCAGTACTATTCATCCGACACTATTCACCCGACCTTGTTCACGATACTATTCATTTGACACTATTCACGAACTGTTCACCTGACACTATTCACAGTACTATTTACCTAACACTATTCATGATACTATTCACCTGACACTATTCACGGTTGATATTCATTACTCTCCGTTGTTATTCGCACGAACTCTAAGATTCATATAGATCGAAATTCAATAGCGCAATTTTGAATGGTGATTTCTCTGTTCGTGTTTGTCTCGGTCCCTCTATGGACCTAATTGGTTAGTCTCTGTTTGTGTTTTTTGGTGTTGATGTTACTTCACGGTAGTAGTTAAAATTTTCTTAGTGTTTGTATGAGACTCCTATCATTATCATGGCTGACAAGAAGGGATCAATCTCTTCATCTGATATTGTGAGTATGCAAATTGTAACCACCAAGTTGAATGAGTCCAATTATCTGTTGTGAGATCAATCCATGAAAGTCGCCTTAGGGGCTAGAATGAATTTGAAATATATTGAGTCTGCTGCTTCATCTAAGGAATAGTATGGAACCCTCTGTGTGTTCAAGTGTCATGTTTTTGTCATCCCCCCAAAGAGATTTGGGAGTTTGTTCATGAGATGTTTTCCATGGACAAGAATGTTTCTCGCGTTTATGAAGTATATCAAAATTTGTTTCTACTGCAGCAGGGTGATAAGCCGGTTAGTGAATACTACAATACATTAAAGGGACTCATGGATGAGTTAAATCAGTATCACCCTATCACTAGTGATGTTGGCGTTATCAAGAAGCAACGAGAGGAGTTTTATGTCTCCAAGTTCTTATCTGGGCTACATTCAAATCTTCAGTCTATTAAGTCACAAATTTTGGCAGGTGATGGTAGTATTCTATCCTTGAACAATGTGTATTCTTGTGTGCTTCACGTTACTACAGATTCTTCCTCCACCTCTTCTGAGCCTATTGTGAAAGAAAATTATGTACTTGTTACATCTACGGGATATAAAGGGGCCTTTCGTGGTCGTGGCAATTTTCATGGTAATAATCGAGGTTGAGGTGGTCATGGATTTATCAATTCCCCTCATATGTTTAATCGTAATCGAGGAAGAGGAGGTCCATCGGGACGTGGTCGTGATTTTGGTCGAGGCCGTGGTTCTCTTTATTGCACCCATTGTAGGGGTGACAATCATACTGTAAATAGGTGTTATGATCTCTATGGTAAGCTGTGGGAGACCTCGCCTAATCTAGACCTGTACTCTTCTGACAATACTTTGGGGTCTCAACAGGATGTTAGTACTCCTACTCCACCTGCCGTGGCATCTTCAAATGAGTTTATCACTCTTTCCCGAGAGAAATACAATGCCTTAGTCCAACAACAAACAGCAACTATCCTTGTCTAATACTGTTGGTTTTGCACAATTAGGTAACATTGCATGTTTTTCTTCATCTGCTCCTTTACCACGGGTCATCGACTCAGGAGCTTCAGTAAATATGACTGGTAAGTCTAATGTATTTACACAATTGCTTAGTCCGCCCACACAGCCATCAGTTGTTTTAGCTGATGGATGATCTTATCCTATTATTAGTTATGGTCCAGTTTCTCCTACCTCATCTCTTTCATTGTCATCTGTAAATTATATTCCTTAATTTCCCTTTAGTCTCCTATCGGTCAGTCAACTTACTAAATCTCTAAACTGTTCTGTAACATTTTATCCCTCTCATTGTGTTTTTTAGCATCTTAACTCGAAGAAGATGATTGGTGGAAGTCGTGAGCGGGATGGTCTTTATTACCTGGAACAACATTCAACAGCGAATAATTCGGCGGCTTTACATACAGCTGTTTCACCACATCAATGGCACTGCCGCCTTGGTCATCCTTTACTGCAATCCTTGAAGTTGGTTTTTCTATCATTTAACTCTATGTCTAGTTTAGAGTGTAAGGCTTGCCAGTTAGGTAAGTATCATAGGGTGTCTTTTCCTTTACGTCAAAATAATCGTCGAGCCACTCCTTTTGAGTTGGTTCATTCCGATGTTTGGGGTCCATCTAGACAAAGTGTCTGTTAGGTTTTTCTTATTTTGTGTCTTTTGTGGATGATTGTTCCAGGATATCATGGTTATTTTTAATGAAAGAACGCTCAGATATTTTTTTTCTAGTTTTCAATTATTTCATAAAGAGGCTATGAGTCAGTTTGGTTGCACTATTCGTATTTTACAATCTGATAATGCTTTAGAATATGTTAAAGGACCTCTTCAGTCCTATTGTGATTCTTAGGGGATAATTCATCAATCCTTTTGTGGTTATATCCCACAACAGAATATTGTCACTGAACGGAAAAATAGACATCTTCTTGAGGTTGCCCGAGCTATTATGCTGCATATGCATGTTCCTAAACAATTTTGGGGGGGATAATGTACTCACTGCATGTTATCTTATTAACCTCATGCCTTCATCTGTTCTATGTGGTGGCATTCCTCATTCTATTCTCTATCCAGATAGGTCACTGTTTGCCTTACCACCACGTGTGTTTGGTTGTGTTGTATGTATTCATGTTCTTACTCTTGGTCATGATAAATTGGATTCTCAAGCCACCAAATGTGTATTTGTGGTATATTCTCGCACTTAGAAAGGTTATAAATGCTGGAATCCTCAGAGTCGTTGTTATGTGGTTAGTGTATATGCTACCTTCTTTGAAGGTACATCATTTTCTTCGGCCTCCGGTGCTTCCTTAGATGTTGATGTTCTTGCTCCGTCGTCCTCTATTCCTTTTCCCTTCCTCCTTCTAGTTCTCCTCCCTTGCAGGTGTATCGCCGTCGTGACAAGCCATCCAGTACTGATGTAACACCCGCTCCTGCGGGCAGAATTTAATTACATTTAGCATGTATATTAATATTTTATTAATGATGTGATTACATGTGCTATGTGAGTATTAACTCACTAAGATGATCAGGGGTTTCCAGATTGGAACCCAGAGATAAGCCATGTGGCAGTTCCAGTTTGGGACAGTTATGATAAGTTGCCGTATGATGGGACAGATATGGATTATGTGCTTGACTATTTATTAAGGCATATGTGAATATTTTAATATGTTGATTTTATTGCATATTTATTGTTAGAGATCACTTTTGCGGTCCGTTAGGGATGCCTTTGCAAGGACGAATTGGACACGTTGCATAATTAATAGATTAATTAGCAACTTCACAATATTATGTGAGACCACTTATGGGACCCACCTGTGACATAGACAAATGCCTATTTATGTTTGGGATAAGTTACATTAATCAGTAGGGGTATAAATGTAAAATTGAAGAAACTTGGGGAGGCAAATATAGAAATGGTAACACGTGGCTTGACTACCACGCGACTCTTGGCAAATGACTCATCAAGAGTCATCATCCTCATTTGCTTTGGTTATATCAATTACAGAGAGAATTCTGAGAGAATTTGACGACGACGCCGATTGACGCGCGGTTTGACGATCAATTTCAAAACAGGCTACATATTTGGACTCTTGGAAGTGAGTCTAACGCAGTACTATAAATATTATTGCGTTCTGAGATAGTTTTTCTACACCCCAATTCGGGAGCTTAGCTCATAATTTGCTAATTGGTATAGGATTTGTATCTGGAGGTTACTAGGCTTTTAATTTGGCTACTAGGAGCGAAATCCTTGAGGTAAGTGTCTGGATAATTGAATGTTTGAGATTATCTTTGTGATGATCATCATGTCTAGTTGAATAATTTAGCATGTTTAGTTATTATTGGGTAAACCCATGTGGTTAATAAGACCCATTT
Organism: Hydrangea macrophylla; assembly: GCA_033977485.1. NCBI lineage: Eukaryota > Viridiplantae > Streptophyta > Magnoliopsida > Cornales > Hydrangeaceae > Hydrangea > Hydrangea macrophylla. The sequence continues at coordinate 24,540,737 of CM066990.1, read as the reverse complement.
GCTTGGCAATAACATGGTGTGATGAATTATATGAGCATGATGAGTTATTAATGTGGGTCAAATGGGAACTTGTACTTGTCATCAAAGTGATGAGACCAGGTGCCAAATTGGCCATGAGGTTACACGCCTGAAAGAAAGAAGTGTGGATCTCGGTTAGTCGCTCGGACTAATGGAGTAGTCACGGGCTAACATGAAAGGGTAGCCAGTACTTGCATTCCCGGAGACCACAGTTATGTTTAAAAGATGAGATTGAGCATGTCTATTATTCATGCTTATAATTGTTGGCATTCACCAGCATATAGCTGATATAGTGTAGTGGTTATTGAATAACCATTGTAGGCGATAAGGGCAAGTTGGCGAAAGAATGAAGAAATGGAAATGGTAAAGATTTGGCAAGAAACGTGGGTTTTTGGGAATGATTGTAAATGTGTAGTTAACTTCATACTTTTGGTTTAGAGATTGAAATATGCAAGTTCTAGTTTGGTTTGGTGAAAACCTTAATGTTGGTTAGTTTGAACTTATGTTTTGACTAGTTAAGTTGTAAGTGGGATACTAGACTTGAATTTTTCCAGCATTATAAGTGGAACTTCTTGTATGTTACACCGGTTTCCAATCCAGGTTTAAACTTTGTAATAACTTTGGTTCGGTAACTTATGGGTGTTGTGATATGGTTGGGTTATGTTTCCACATGTTAGGTGTTGGATTTGAGTTGTTTTTAACAAGTGTTGAGTATGTTTGATTTGGTTTTGGTTTTAACAGGGGTTGCTGCTGAATTGGATTGTACTGCACAAACTAGTCGACCAGATGCTCGACCCTGTTGATTGGATTATGTAATAAAATACAAAAATTTCTGAGGTTGGGGCCTTCAGTCGACTGGACTCATTGTTCAGTCGACCAGATCAAAGGTCTTCAGAATGACGCTCTCTGCAATTTGTATTTTCAGTTGACCGAGTCCCCAATCAGTCGACTAGACTACTATGTTTTAAAATGATTTGTTTTAAGAGTGTTTTAAATCGGAACGGTGTTCTATAGCTCTGATTTATTGTTAATAATGGGGATTTAGGAGTATAATGGAAGCCTTAGTGGCATGCCACGTGTCCTAGAATCGTATGTGTGGTTCTGGGGCTTGACATTTAGTGGTATCAGAGCAATAGGCTTACAACTTTGGGTGCGACAGACGACGACTTGAGTGAACATGGTTATACAGAGTAACTTAGATGCATTACATGAAGGTATATGGATAACAATGTGCAGATATAATTGTTGCACGTTATATTGGCATCACATAGCATGCATGGTATTTATGTGAGTTGATTGGCAGGTAAAAAATGGTAGACCCAAAGCGGGAACGTTTACCTCATTCGAGGATGGACCATTTGGAAGATGCAGTGAGTAATTTCGTGAGATCAGTAAGTGAGCGGGTATTTGAAAGGCCAGCGAACCCACAACCACGACGCGAGCAAGGGATTATTGAGCAGTTCTATAAACAGAAGCAGCTTCAGTTTGAGGGAGGTCCTGATACGTCATTAGCCGATCGTTGGCTAATAGAAATGAATCATATTTTCCGAGCCGTACATTGTACTGACGGGAATTTGCAAATTTGCAGTAAGGGGACATGTCCGTCAATGAATATGCTATAAGGTACAACGATTTACTTCGTTTTGGATATCGGTCTGTTCCAATGGAAGAAGATAAAGCCCGAAAGTTTGAGGAGGGATTGAGGGATAACATACGCAGCCGTGTTGATACTCTTCAACACCAAAATGTGGCCGATGTTCAAGATGTGGCTTTAATAGTAGAAAGAGATATTGAGAAATTTCGACAAGGGCAACAAGGAAAGCGAGCATATGAAGACAAGGGGAAAGGGCAAGGGTTCTCTAAGAGGACATTTTCACAAGGTTCAGGCTCTGGTACAAGAAATCAAGGAAGAAATACCTACTCTGGGGTGACCACTCCATTATGCCCACCATGCAATCGACGACACATGGGAGGTTGCCACCAAACCTTGGTGTGCAATATTTGTAAGAAGCTGGTGCATGTTGCTTGATTTTGTCCGCAAGTAAGAGCTCAGAGTACTGGAGGTTCTAATTCAAATATGATAGGGCGATGTTACACATGTGGAGTACCGGGACATCAAGCCAAAGACTGTCCAACGAAAAAGTAACAGGGCACAAGTTCAATGCTACAACCAGAGCAACGTCCGAAACCAACATGGACGAAGGGAAAGGAGTTGAGCCTAGGCAAGGAAGGTATTATCAAATGACACCAGGAGATATTCCAACTGCTGACTCTGTTTTATCAGGTATATTATCGATTTGTTCACATCCAGCTCATATTTTAATTGATTCAGGGTTGACACATTCATTCGTTGCACGTGAGTTTGTTAAGCATCTACATGGCATGTTTGAACCCTTAGGATGTGAACTTTCAGTATCTATACCTCTAAGTAAACCACTGACGACTTCTATGGTTTTCAAGGCATGTGACATCTGGGTAGATGATAGAAAATTGACCGTAGATTTAATACCATTGATTGTTAATTATTTGATGTAATTCTAGGTATGGATTTGTTATTCATGAACCAAGCCTTCGTTGATTGTGAACGAAAAAGAGTTATTTTTCGACCATCGGGACAAGGAGAATTTATTTTTCAGGGAATAGGTGTTGTAGCACCTCCATTTTTAGTATCAATAGTACGGGTGAGTAAATTGTTGAAACAAGGTGGTTGAGGATTCCTATGCTTTATAATTGATACATGTGTTACGGGCACAAAGGTAGAAAACATATCAGTAGTACGAGAGTTTCTAGATGTATTTCCCGAAGACTGGTCAGATGAGTGGATTGAACGAGAAATTGAATTCACTATTGAGGTAGCTCCGGAAACATAGCCTATATCAAAGACACCGTACATAATGGCACTGATGGAACTTAAGGAATTGAAAATTCAGCTATAGGAATTATTGGATGAAGGGTGTAGTAGACGTCGTGTATCGTCGTGGGGTGCACCGGTCTTGTTTGTTAAGAAGAAAGATGGAACCATGAGGATGTGCATTGACTACCGCAAATTAAACAAGCTAACCATCAAGAACAAGTATCCGTTGCCTAGAATTAATGATTTGTTCGACCAACTTCAAGGAGCTTAGGTATTTTCTAAAATCGACCTGCAATTGGGCTACCATCAACTGAAGGAATGGAGGAAGATGTGGAGAAAACTGCATTAAGGACCTACTATGGCCATTATGAGTTTCTAGTCATGCCATTTGGGGTTGCTAACCTGTCGGCAGCATTCATGGATTTGATGAACTGGGTGTTTAAAGACTACCTAGATGAATTTGTGATCGTCTTCCTAGATGACATCTTGATATATTCCAAGAGTGTAGAAGATCATGAAAGGCATCTCCGATTAATTTTACGACTACGAGAGAAGAAGTTGTTTGGAAAATTGAAGAAATGTGAGTTCTGGTTAACCATAATTGCATTTTTGGGTCAGATAATATCAAAAGAAGGTGCATCAGTGGATCCACAGAAAATTAAAGTCATAGCTAATTAGAACACGCCGACAAATGTATCAGAGGTAAGATGTTTCTTGGGAATTGCGACACCTATGACTCAGCTATCGGAGGTTCGTGGACAATTTCTCGAGAATTACGACACCTATGACTCAGCTAATGAGAAAAGATGTACCATTTGTTTGGAGTCCCGAGTGTGAAAAAAGTTTTATGGAGTTGAAGACTCGACTTATGTCAGCACCGATTTTGACTATTCCATCAGGAATTGAAGGGTTTAATAGATACATCGATGCTTCGCATCGGGGATTGGGATGTGTCTTGATGCAAAATGACAAAGTTATTGCCTATGCTTCACGACAATTGAGACAACATGAAGTTAACTATCCAACACATGATTTAGAGCTAGCGGCCGGAACATTTGCCTTAAAAATTTGGCGACATTATCTATATGGGGAAAAGTGTGAGATTTACATTGATCACAAGAGTTTGAAGTACCTTTACACTCAGAGGGATCTTAACATGAGGCAGAGGCGTTGGTTAAAATTGATAAAGGACTATGACATGACTATTCACTACCATCTGGGGAAGGCCAATTTAGTGGCCGATGCACTAAGCCGGAAATCGACAAGTAATTTGATCTATGTCTTGACTACTCAAGAGAAACTAGTGCGAGAAATGGAACAGTTGAAACTAGAAGTAATTCCAGAAACAAGAAGTGCTTGGATGTCAGTAATCGTCGCGCAACCATCCTTAGTAGATGAAATTCGCAGCAAACAACTTCAAGATTTAGAATTAAAGAAGATCTATGATGGTATACCTGAGGGTAAGCATCCAGAGTTCACTTCTAAAAATGGGATAATGAAGTTCAGGAATCGGGTTTATGTACCAAATGTAGATCAAATCAAAGAAATAGTTCTAGAAGAAGCACATAATACCAAGTATTCGATTCATCTAGGAAGCACTAAAATGTACCGTGACTTGCGGGAGATCTATTGGTGGTCTGGAATGAAATGGGAAGTAGCCGAACATGTGGCTAAGTGTGTAGTATGTCAACAGGTTAAGATAGAACATCAAAGACCAGTGGGACAGTTAATGCCACTACCTATAACGGAATGGAGATAGGAGAACATTATGATGGACTTTGTGTCAGGTTTGCCAAAATCTAGGAATTCGAATGACACTATTTGGGTAATCGTCGATCCATTGACCAAGTCAGTGTGCTTTTTGCTGATTAAGACCAATGACCCGATGAAACTAGCGGAGTTATATGTTCAAGAGATAGTACAATTACACGGAGCTCCAGTAGTAATTGTTTCTGACAGAGATAGTAGGTTCACCTCGCAATTTTGGCAAGGATACAACGGGCCATGGGTACTAAACTGAGTTTTAGTACGGCATTCCATCCTCAGACCGATGGCCAGTCAGAGTGTGTAATTCAAATATTGGAAGATATGCTATGATTAAGTGTATTGGACTTCAAAGGTGATTGGGAAGAGCATTTGCCACTAGTTGAGTTCGCTTACAACAATAGTTTCCAAGCTTGTATTGGAATGGCGCCTTTTGAGGCTTTATACGGGCGAAAATGTCGTTCGCCAGTCTGCTGGACTGAAGTGGGAGAAAACAAATTGATAGGACCATAAATAGTTCAATAAACTACAGAAAAGATTAAAGTAATACAACGGCTACAAACGGCCTAAAGTCGTCACAAGAGTCGCGCGGATTTAAAGAGAAGATCGATAGAATTCGAAGTAGGAGATTATGTATTCCTGAAGGTATCGCCCACAAAGGGAGTTGTATGATTTGGAAAACGAGGAAAGTTGAATCCTAGATATGTCAGACCATTTGAAGTTATTGGGAGAGTTGGACCACTAGTTTATCAGTTAGATTTACCGCAGGAGTTAGTCAATGTGCATAATGTTTTCCATGTATCAATGTTACGGAAATGCATATCAGATTCAAGTCAAAGAATTGAACCAGAGCCATTAGAGATCAGAGAAGACTTAACATATATCGAGTATCCAGTCAAGATTCTTGACCGAAAGGAGCAAGTGTTGAGGACGAAAACCATTCCGTTAGTTATGGTATTGTGGCGGAACCATTCGGTTGAGGAAGCCATATGGGAAACAGAGAAGGAAATGTGACATCAATTCCCATACTTGTTCGAGACTTGAGGTATAACGAGTTTGAGAACAAACTCCTTTTTAAGGAGGGGAGAGATGTAACACCCGCTTCTGCGGGCAAAATTTAATTGCATTTAGCATGCAGATTAATATTTTATTAATGATGTGATTACTTGTGCTATGTGGGTATTAACTCACTAAGATGATTAGGGATGTCCAGATTGGAACCTAGAGATAAGCCAAGTGTCAGTTCTAGTTTGGGACAGTTATGATAGGTCCCCGTGTGATGGGACAAATATGAAAAATAATCCTTATGTGCTTAACTGTTTATTAAGGCATATGTGAATATTTTAATATGTTGATTTTATAGCATGTTAATTGTTACAGATCACTTATGTGGTCCGTTAGGGATACCTTTGCCGGGACTAATTGGACACGTTGCATAATTAAGAGGTTAATTAGCAACTTCATAATTTTATATGGTACCACTTATGGGACCCATACGTGACACAGACAAACGCCTATTTAAGTTTGTGATAGTTTTAATAAGTTACATTAATTAGTAGGGGTATAAATGTAAAATTGAAAAAATTTGGGAAGGCAAATATAGAAACGGTAACACGTGGCTTGCATGCCACGCGACACATGGCGGATGACTCATCAAGAGTCATCATCCTCATTTACTATGGTTAGATCATGGGATTATTAAATATCAGTCAACTATTATTAATAATTTAGATGTCAGTCACCTACTTTATTTAAATTGAAAGGAAATCTAATTCATCTTCACAAATTAAAAAGAGATCAACTTTTGATCTTTTTTGAAATAAAAAATAAAAAAATTACATTTACCCCCCTCATCTTCTTCCTCACCACCACCACCCACTACCACCACCACCAATCGCTACCACCAGCCACCGCCACTACCCCCACCATACCACGACCACCAAGACGACAACCACCAGCCACCATGACCACCACCACCACCACCACCACTATGGTCGGCCACCACACCACAACCACTACCACCACCACCACCACCACTACCACTACCAGCCACTACCACATCGTGACCACCAGTCATCACCACGGCCACCACCACCACTCCGACCACAACCTCTCCCCCTCTCTCTCTCTATATATATATATACATACATGAGTATATATATATAATATATGGTTACCACTATCCTAACCTCTCTCCATCTCTTTTTTCTCTTCTCACCACCACCAGCCACCACCACGGGCCTCCTCTCTCATCCACCCCTGCCAAAGCAGGGAAAAAAAATATTTAGGTTGGAGCAACTGTCCAAATGACAGGACAACTCACCAAGCATATCAGGAGTAACTCACCAAACCTGAGGAGCAACTCACCAATTGGTGAGTTGCTCCCCAGGTTTGGTGAGTTACTCCTCAAGTTTGGACTGTTGCTCCAAACCTGCAACTCTTTTTTTTTCTTCTTGAGGGAGAAAGGGAAAAAGGGAAAAAGGGAGAGTTCTTCATGGATCTTCGAGAGAGAGAGAGAGAGAGAGAGAGAGAGAGAGAGAAAGAGAGAGAGAGAGAGAGATGAGAGAGAGAGAGGAGATCAAAGAGAGAGAAGAGATAGAGAGGTTGGGGTTTAGAAAATCCGTGAAGAACTCTCCCTTTCTCCCCTCATCTCCCTCTCCTCTTTTCCCTCCTCTTTCTCTCTCTCTCTCTCTCTCTAGAACTATGAAGAACTCTCCTTTTCTCCCTCTCTCCCTCAAGAAAAAAAAAGAGTTGCAGGTTTGGGGCAACAGTCCAAACTTGAGGAGCAACACACCAAACCTGAGGAGCATCTCACCAAACGTAAGGAGCAACTCACCAAACGAGGTTTATTTGGTGAGTTGCTGTTAGAAAAACCGGTTTAAAATTATTAGTTTAAACGCGCAGCGGAAAAGACAAGTTATAAAAACTTAATGGGAGCCCAGATCTACTACTCGTCAATTCAATAGATGCGTACTAGAGGGGACAAGAGTTATACCTTAGTGTCTTGAACCCAATTCTGAAATCTTCAACTTCCAGCAGCCTCCACTAGGTTGTCTTCACCCTTATGTCTCCTGCGGATGCCTACCAGAAGGACTAGAGATGGTGGGATCTCTACTATAGAGGATAGGAAGATTTAGGAAGACTAAAACAGTTTCTGCAGCGTCTGGTTAATAAAAACGACGAACCCTTTTTCCAGAACGCAGCTGCCCTATTTATAGATTCCCAGAACCGACCTAGACTTCGAGCGATCGAAGATATTCGATCGATCGAACCTTCGATCGATCGAACCATTCTCGATCGATCGAGACTGCAAGACTTCAATCGATCGAACATACTTCAATCGATCGAACTTGTCTTGACAAAACCCTCATGTGTCTTTCCAAGCATCCTGGCGGAGCTAAGAGTGGGACCTCCTAGGCTCTTTATTGTTGGCTCAGACCAGTTTTTTAATCACCATGACCATACTCTTTGATCAGCAAACTAACTAACTGGTCAGTTAACGTTTACTCCACTATAAAACGATAACTGAACTCCAACGCAAAAGAACATATCCGAAGAGATAACTAGACTTGTATGGTGTACTAATGTCCCTCTACCGTCAGCATTCGTAATCATATTCAGGTAGTCGGATAACAGTTACTGTCAACCTGAATCATGATTACTTCTTGTATTCCTTGAGTCCCATTCACCTCTCATGATTATCGAACATGTTGATAACTCTTATCAACAAGACTGCAGTACTCAGTAATCGACTTGGTGACATTCTCAAGGGAATGCTTACTCTAAAACAGAGGGTAGATTCTATCTTGACAATATATGTTCACAACCCTATGAACATGACATACCCAAGATACCCAGGTGTTGATCTTCTGTAGACCTCACTGATTGGTAAGTCAAAGCAGTCATATCCACAATCTGTGTTCATAATCGTCTCAAGATTGAGAACACGTACCTTATACAAGTTATGAGTTCCTATTGACTGTCTGACAGTCTTAAGCGTCAATAGGAAACTCAGGTCCGTCAATGCACTATAAGCACTAGCATATCAACTAAGAGCTACACTCTAGTGAGTGAGATTAATCACTCCATCCAATGGTAGTTAATTATGCTACAGTGTAGACCTGATGAGGTATCCAATCTCATCATCCACTGTGACACATTATAAGTATCAAAGAATAGTAATTCGTATCTCACTTGTGTGCATCTCATACACACACGAATTACTTACTATAATACTTAAGGATTAACAATCATCTCATGAAAAAAACATACACAATGAAATGTAAAGCTGATATCCATATATTAAAATGTCAATGTCTCATACATAAAGTAATGGTTTGAGGACACAAACCCAACAGTTGCTCCTTACGTTTGGTGAGTTGCTCCCGATACGTTTGGTGAGTTGCTCCTATCTTTTAGACAATTGCTCCAACCTGTAATTTTTTTTTTTATTTTCTGCTTAGGCAGGGGTGGATGAGGGAGGAGGCCCGTGGTGGTATTGAGAAGAGATAGAGAGAAGTTGGGGTGGTGGTGGCCATATATTGTATATATATATACTCATGTATGATATATATAGAGAGAGAGAGAAAGGTTGTGGTCGGGGTGTGGTGGGGGAGGTCGTGGTATGGTGATGGCTGGTACTAGTGATGGTCAAGGTGTGGTGGCCGGCCATGGTGGTGGTGGTGGTCATGGTGGTGGTGGTCATGGTGTGGTGGGGGTGGTGGCGACGGCTGGTGGTGGTGGTCGTGGTATGGTGGGGGTGGTAGGGGCAGTGGCGGTTGGTGGCTGGTGGTGGTGAGGAAGAAGATGGGGAGGGGAGGGGGGTAAATGCAATTTTTTGATTTTTCATTTTAAAAAAAGATCAAAAGTTGACTGATTTTAGAATTTTTAGTTTTAAAATGATTTCCTTTTTATTTTGAAAAAGTAGGTGACTGACTTTTCATTTGTCAACAAATTGTTGACTGATTTTTAATTATCCCTAGATCAATTACAGAGAGAATTCCGAGAAATTCGATAACGACGACGAAGCCACTTTCGACACCGATTGACACGCAGTTTGGCTATCAATTCAAAATAGGCTACATATTTGGACTCCTGGAGGTGAGTCTAACGCAGTGGTATAAATATTATTACGTTCTGAGACAATTTGTCTACACCCCAATCCGGGAGCTTAGCTCATAATTTGCTAAATTGGTATAGGATTTGTATCTGGAGGTTACTTGGCTTTTAATTTGGCTATTAGGAGCAAAATCCTTGAGGTGAGTGACAATAATTATAGAATCTGGATAATTGAATGTTTGAGATATTCTTTGTGATGATTATCATGTCTATTTATATAATTTAGCATGTTTAGCTATTACTCGGCAAACCCATGTGGTTAATAAGACCCATTTACTTTGCAATAGCATGGTGTGATGAATTATATGAGCATGTTGAGTTGTTAATGTGGGTCAAAGGGGAACTTGTACTTGTCATCGAAGTGATGAGACCAGGTGCCAAATTGGCCATGAGGTTGCACGCCTGAAAGAAAGAGGTGTGGATCTCAGTTAGTCGCGCGGACTAATGGAGTAGTCACGGGCTAACGTGAAAGGGTGGCCAAAACTTGCATTCCCGGAGACCACAGTTATGTTTAAAAGATGAGATTGAGTATGTCTATTATTCATGTTTATAATTGTTGGCGTTCACCAGCATATAGCTGATATATGTAGTGGTTATTGAATAACATTGTAAGTGATAAAGGCAAGTTGGCGAAAGAATGAAGAAATGGAATCGATAAAGATGTGGCAAGAAACGTGGGTTTTTGGGAATGATTGTAAATGTCTAGTTAACTTCATACTTTTGGTTTAGAGATTGTAATCTTCTAGCATTATAAGTGGAACTTCTTGTATGTTACACCGGTTTCCAATTCGGGTTTAAACTTTGTGATAACTTTAGTTAGGTAACTCGTGGGCGTTGTGATATGGTTGGGTTATGTTTCCACAAGTTACTGGTGTTGGATTTGAGTTGTTTTTACCAAGTGTTGAGTATGTTTGATTTGGTTTTGGTTTTAGCAGGGGGTTGCTGATGAATTGGATTCTGCTGCACAAACCAGTCAACCGGATGCTCGACCCAGTCGACTGGGTTGTGTAACAGAATACCAAATTTCTGAGGTTGGGGTCTTCAGTCGACCGAGTCTCAAATATCTCAGTCGACCGGATCAGAGGTCTGCAGAATGACGCTCTCTAGAATTTGCATTTACAGTTGACCGGGTCCCTGATCAGTCGACTGGACTACCATGTTCTAAAATGATTTTTAAGAGTGTTTTAAATGGGAACGACATAGAAAGGTATGATTGTTTTAACAGTTTATGTGGATGATATAGTGATTACTGGCAGTGACAGTGAAGGTATACAATTATTGAATCTCATTTGAGTAAGTATTTTCATATGAAGGATTTGGGGCTACTACGTTATTTCTTGAGTATTGAGGTAGTAAGGTCTAAGTAAGGGATTTTCTTATCCCAAAGAAAATATGTTCTTGACCTTCTAGATGAAACATGATTGATGGGTTCAAAACCTATTGACACTCCAATGGACTCCAATATAAAGTTTAGTAAAGATGATGGAGAAGACTTTAATGATGCTGGACGATATAGAAGATTTGTAGGTAAGTTAATTTATTTAATTGTGACTCGACCTGATATCACCTTCTCTGTAGGAGTGGTTAGTCAGTGTATATAGAATCCCAAGTTATCACATTGAGAGGCAGTGTGTCGTATATTAAGGTATTTGAAAGGTGCTCCGGGTAAAGCTTTAGCGTTGAAACCTTCAGATAACTTGGAGATAGTTGGCTTCTCAGATACCAGTTGGGCTGGAGATAGTCTTGATAGACGTTCAGTATCAGGATTTTGTGTGTTTGTTGGTGGAAATGATCTTGTCAGTTGGAAGAGCAAAAAGTAGAATGTCGTTGCCAAGTTAAGTGCATAGGCTGAGTATAGAGCTATGGCTCATACTGCGTGTAAGTTGTTATGGGTAAAGACTATTCTGCAAGAGATGGGATTTGCCAGTAGTATACCTATGAAGATGTATTGTGATAATCAGGCAGTTATGTATATTGCAAGTAATCTAGTGTTTCATGAGAGGATCAAACATATTGAAGTTGATTGTCATTTTATCAAAGATATGGTTATGAGGAAGCAAATTATTACTTCTTTTGTTAGGTCTAGTGATCAACTAGGAGACATTCTTACCAAGAAGTAGAGGACCGTTCTACGATCTGTGTAACAAGTTGGGCATAATAGATATCTATGCTCCAGCTTGAGGGGGAGTGTTAGAATGGTTTAAGGGTACTTTTGTAATTAGTTTTAATTGTTAATATATATTTGTGTTGGCTAACCTAATTAGGGTTAAGCCTTCACTTTCTTTCTTCTCTCTCTCTCTCTCTCTCTCTCTCTCTCTCTCTCTCACAACTAACATCATGAATGCAAATGAAACTTATCCAAAACACTTCTGACACCAATCGGACTTGCTGGAATAATCTAACTTAACCACTTGCACCAAACCAACCGAAACATAGTAAGTTACATAAGTTTCCAAGTGAGATTCCAAAACCACCAACTTATAAGTTATAGGACTTAAGTTTCATGGATACAACAACTATTAACATTATCATTATAAGAACTATATTTTACAACATGTTACAAGTTTAAAAGAGAACATATTCACAAGTCCCAAATCTCTCCCATTCCCCCAACGCACGTCATTTCCTTTTCGGGAATTGCTCCAAACCTACGGTTGTTGTTATTTATCACAACAGAAAAGGAAAATGATTTTCTTAAGCATTACGCTTAGTGAGAAATCTAAATATGATCGAATGCTTAAAATGTGCAATGCTACAAATAAACACACAAATCATATCCGTAATCGTTGAACCATCGGTTCAATGATTCATTCAGACCCGATGACCTCTTTTGGTCCCGTGGCCACTTCTATTCCTTAGACTCCCTTATTTATCGAATTCTTCTTCTTCATCCACCCTTATTACTCCCAACAATAAATCTTTTCCCCAGTGTTCATTGATTAACACATATCCATATAAGCACATAAACATGTAAGCATAACAATTTCATATAATTGACATGCAATTCACAATAATGCATTCTCATGACTCTTAAGCATAGACTATCATCTCTAAATATCATTGAGGCATTGAACACATTTAAACACAAGCAATCTTTAGTTTAGAAATCTCACCTTCAACAAAGTTCTACCCAAAATCAAGCCAATATGTGCAGAATTCCACCAATTCCCAGCCCAAAGTTCACTCCGGAGAAATTCCTACATGAACTCGGCGAACCACGTGTCATCGATTAGTACGAGCTACCAAAATCCGACAATTAAAACATAAATTAAAGGTATAGAAACGATCGTCTCACCTCCATGAGTCCGAATGCGACTTAGGTTCGCGAATTGGTCAAACGGCAGCGACGTAACGGCGAATTAACGACGTCGGTGACGGTTTCTCCTTTATCTTTCTCGGTGTCTCTCTCTTTTTCCTTAGAATTTCTGTAAATTTTTTACACTCTCACACACACTAGACACATATGCATATGCATGCATTGAGTTGTCAAGATTTTTCCCTATTTCCATTTATACCCCAGAATTTCTTAAATTCTTATTATAAAATCTCCAAACATTCCATTAACTACCCAATTATCTAAATGAGTGTTTGTCTAAGTCCCGTATGGGTCCCTACGTGGTTACCAAATATTTTGTGAAATTACTATCGTACCTACTAATTATGCACTTTTTTTTTTTGCAAAAAATGCCCTTATTGGGTTAATAAATAGATATCAAAAGCTAACATATTAACAATTTGACATGAAAGCAACTAAACATATTCCAAGTAGTCATATTAAATGCATCTAATCATTTAAATACAAATTATTTTATATTTTTATCCGAGCCCTTCACTAGGTTCTACTTCTAAACCTGTCCCTCCTCCTTGGGGACTTTTTCCCAATGTTATCCTTACTAAACACTTTCCTTGGACGAGTCCAAGTCTCCCCCCTTAATCCATTTTATACACTAATTATAATAATTAATGCATATTAGCATGTTAATTAACCCTTTTTTTTCGATTACGGGTGTTACATTTCTCTCTCCCTGAAAAAAAGTTTGGTCCCCAAATTTGCTCTTATCTCAAGAATCGAATAAGTATAGATACTTGGCTCGAATTTCATCCTCTCGCTCCTAAGTAGCTTCTTCGACTGAATGGCTACGCCATTGAACTATCACCAAGGGAATCACCTTAATTCTCAACACTTGATCATTTTTATCAAGGATTTGCACTGGATGCTTCACATAAGTCATATCATCTCGAATCTCTAACGGCTCTGGAATGATGACATGTCTTGAATCCGATACATAATGTCGAAGCATCGACACGTGGAACACATTATGACCATTCGCTAACTCTTGTGGCTATTCCAAGTTATAAGCTAATGGTCCTACTCGATTAAGAATCAAATACAGTCCAACATATCTCGGACTGAGCTTACCTCGCTTACCAAAACGTGCTATGCCTTTTGAAGGTGATACCTTCAGAAACACATAGTCACCTACCTCAAACTCCAACGGTCATCTACCCGTATCTACATAACTCTTATAACGACTCTGAGTCGTTTGCAACCGCTGTTTAATTAATCTAATCTTGTCACTAGTAATTGCACTATCTCCGGTCCCAAAAGCTATTTTTCACGAACTTCTGTCCATCAAATTGGCGATCTACACTTTCTTCCGTACAATGCCTCATAAGGCGCAATACCAATGTTGATTTAGAAACTATTGTTGTAGGAAAACTCTATTAACAGTAAATGAGTCTCCCAATCGACCTGGAAGTCCATAACACATACTCTCAACATGTCTTCCAAAATCTAAATCACCTCTCAGATTGACCATCGGCCTGGGGATGAAAAGCAGTGCTGAATGTAAAGATGTCCCCATAGCCTTCTGTAAGCTCTCCCAAAATCTCGACATAAATCGAGCGTCACAATCTGACACTATTGACACTGGCCCCGTGAAGTCTAACAATCTCTCTATTATAAATCTCTGCTAGTTTTGACGAATTCTTGGTCTTGATTGGTAAGAAATGTGCCGACTTAGTCAGCCGGTCAATAATAACCCAAGTACTATCATTTGACTTTTGAGATTTCAGAAAACCCGATACAAAATCAATCGTGATATGCTCCCACTTCCACTCTGGTATCTCTAAAGGATGAAGTTCCCCTTTGGGTTGTTGATGTTCCATTTTTACTTTTTGACAAGTCATGCACTTAGCCACAAATTCTGTGACTTCTCGTTTAATACCACTCCACCAATAAATTTTTAGTATGTCTCGGTACATTTTGGTACTACCCGGATGTACCGAATGTCTGGTATTGTGAGCTTCTTCCATAACTTTATCTCTCAAATCTCTAACCTTAGAAACACATAAGCAGTTAATGTATCTCAAAACACCGTCTTGAAAGATGAACTCTGGTCTTCTACCCATAGGTAGTTCATCCACGATCTTCTTAAAATCTGGATCTAGAAGCTGATTAGTCTTGATTTCACCAATTAAACTCGACTGTGCCACAATCGCAGCCATTAAACCACCTTCGATTTTAGGAATTACTTCCAAGTCTAATTCGTTCAAATTCTTATATTAACTTCTCTTACCCTGTTAAAACATAAGCCAAACTCTCCGTCGACTTCCGGCTCAAAGTATCGGCAACTACATTCGTCTTCCCTGGGTGATATTGAATTTTCAAGTCATAATCTTTCATTAGTTCCAACCATGTTCTTTGTCCCATATTAAGCTCCCTCTGAGCGAATAAGTATTTTAGACTCTTGTGGTCGATGAAGATTTCACACATCTCCCCATATAAGTAATGCCTCCAAATCTTTAAGGCAAAGATTACCGTCGTTGACTCCAAGTCGTGTGTCGAGTAATTCTTCTCGTGAGGTCTCAACTGTCGTGAAGTATAAGCTATTACTTTGTCATCTTGTGTTAAAACACATCCAAACCTTGATGGGAAGCATCACTATAAATTCTAAAATTTCCGGTACTTGTTGGAATTGTAAGTATTGGTGTCGTTGTTAACTTTTCCTTCAATGTTAGGAAGCAATCTTCACATTCTTTGTTCCATTCAAACGGAACATCCTTTCTCATCAATCATGTCATCGGAGTTGTAATTCTAGAAAAGTCCTTGACAACCTGTAGACACCCCATTTTGTCGGCTAACAGATTTAGGAGGTCACAAGTATGTCAAACCTCCCTGATTAGAAAGATCGGATTTTCAGAGATTGCCTTTAACTCTCAAGAAATCAAAGAATTGGCAAAAATGGCCAAAATACCCCAGAAAGTCCAAATACTCCCAGATTTGGACCAAAAAGTTTTGAGAACATGCTACGTCGTAAGAAAAGTAATAAAATGAGTTTTAAAGTCAAATTGGGTGAGATCCTCAGCTCCCAGAGACCCCTGGAAGTCGTAGAAGTTCCCGAAAAGTCCTCATTGACTAGTTTGACCCAGGTTTGACCAGGGTTTGACCAAAATCATCTGAGTTCCCCCAAAAGTTTCGAGATCATTCTAGATCATGTGAAAAGTACTAAAACGAGTTTTAAAATAAAATCGGATGAAAAGGTCAGTTCCTAGGAACTCCCAGAGGTTCCCAGAACTTTCTGGAGGTCCCCTAGTTTGACTGATTTGACCTAAAAGTTGACTCGGAGACTGGGGCACCGCATCATTTTTTAAACATTTTTCATAGATACTGGAGGTCAATAGCTTTCCAGTGGTATATCGCACATAATTTCTGGATTTAAAACGATTTTATTATGAATTTTCGAAGGTAAAAAATGCAATAAAATTGGCTTTTATAGCGAATATCGCAAAACTTTTCAAAGTGACCTATCTCCAAATTATTTTTTTATGCAAAATAGACTCCATTACCTTTCCAACGGTATACCACAAGCTCAGTTTAGAGTTCGTACGCATTTTCTATGAATTTCGGATAAAATAGGGTTTTTTTGCAAATAACGGATCCTCTAAAGGCCTAAAAGCAATAATCTAGGCTTCTGAGGAGCAGTGCCACTGCAGCACTGGCCCACTGTCGCCGCTACACTCTCCCCCAGAAAGTCCATTTTTGTAATTTTGTTTTGGGGAGTTTTTCATAAATATTAAAAATCAAAACGACGTAGTTTTGGTTCCCAGCTTATTCTGGACCAATGGGAGACCATTTTGAACTTTGTAAAATCCTATTTACACCCCCATCTTGGCCTATAAAAAAAACCATTTGGCTTCCATTTTAAGGGGAGAAAAAGAAGAGAGTTGAAATTGTTGGGAGAAAATTAGAGAGTTAGGGAAAAAATACAATAAAAAGAGAAATAGTAGTTGTCTTCTTCAAAATCCAATCAAAATGTGAGTTTTAACTAGTTTTCTTAAAACTAAACTTATTCTTTCAAGCTTTCAATCCATTTTTTTTACATCCTTTGAGTTTCCAATGAGTTAGAGAGTGATGTACTCACCCACATACATATATATGAGAGGTTGAATACTTGTGGTTCCACCATTGAAAGATCATTGAATATATACTTGTTCTTCTCTCCTAATCCCATTTCTATTTTCATTTTTTATTTATCATACTTGCACTTCTCATCTTATCCCCATTTCTATTTTGATTTCTTTACATTCTATCATAATCTACCCCTCATATCATTTCTATTTTGATTTATTTGTCATTTGCATCACCTCCCTCAACCTCATTCCTATTTTGATTTCTTCTTCTCCCAAGTTCTTGGGGTTTCAAGTATGAAGAGGATATTCTAAATGGTTACATCATCTTCTCAAGTATTTAAGTTCATGCTTTGAACATCTATTTCAAAACCCCCAATCAAGAACTCAAACTCAATTCCAAAATTCAAATCCATTTTCTTCAAGAATGATCCAAAACAGTGATCTGTTCAGGTTCAAAGATTTGTTTTGAATTAAATACTTGAGCTATGATGATGAAATCACTTGGAAAGTCTTCCTAATGCATCATAGTTTGTCTCCAATTTTTTCTATTAATTATAGAGATGTGAAAGTACCATTTTTGAATTTTTAAAGTACATGTAAATAATCTGTCTTTTCTCTCACAGATTGTAGTCTGACTTCTTGCATTTGTTTTCAGATATTTTTACCACATAATATGATCTTTTCTATTTTTTTATTTGAACTTCAATGTGTTAAGAAACTCTCTATATCTTTTGAGCATCATAAGAGTTTATTTTCTATTGATTAAAAATCATACAAAATCAGTCAACAATGCAGCTTTTGTTTCTGAGTCATTTGTACATTCTGATTTATTTCTTTTAATCTGTGATAGCTATTGAAGTTTGGTCTTTTCTTTGTATTCTAGATACATTAAGGTGGCTCTCAGATTTTTCCCAAACTTTCCTAGGCATGTTTGACCTCCCATTATGATTTTACAAAGTGATGCATACAGTCTGGATACTATTCACAGCAGACCAATTTTTGACTCACATGTTGATGCAACACTGTCTTGTATCTAGATGAACCCACATCCCATGAATATATTCTTTACCACTCTTAGCATATTGTATCATACCATGTATCATCTATCCTCTCATGTATTATACTTCCATGGATTCTTGAGCTTAGTTTTCAAATAAAACCATGTTTTGCAAGTATTTGGAAAGTTCTTGAAATGATTTAGGAATTGATATTTCAAGTTGTTAGAACATTCATCCAAATTCTAGAAGTATACTTTCAAAACCCCTTTTCAAAACCCCTCTTAAACCCCTCATTTTGATTTCAAGAAATAAACACTTGTTTTTCCCCAAATCTTCAAAACAGTGAGTTGCTAAACTTCAAAATGTCATTCTGAGTTCAATACTCAATTGGTGATTACAAGACCACTTGGAAAGTCTTTCTTATAGCACCCATGATTTTTGATTTGACTTGAAAACACTTGGAAGGGTTCCATTTTGACCCAAACATTCTGTTTTCACTGTCACAGTAGCTTAGTTGACTTCAACTTGTTTTCCAGAAAACCTTTCCAAAACGATTGGTCCCAACTCATTTTTCTCTTGAACTTTAGTGTATTGGAGAACTTTCTGTGTAATATGGGCCTCCAGATGTTTTGTTTTTATTTTCTAAGATTTTTCTACATTTCAGTCGACAGTACGGACTCTGTTTCTGAGTAAACTCTCTTGTTAATTTCTCTCAATCTGTAACTTCAATGTTGATTTGGCTTTTTGATATGTGTTCTAGACACAATAAGGATGATCTCCATAAAAAATCATGAATTAAAAACATTTCTAACTTCACTTTTTCATTTTTACAAAATCAACTCACTATTCTGTCCACTATTCACAGCAAGCATGTTTTACTTTCATTCTTTGATTGGATGTTTATATGCATCCCAAATTAGTTCATCTCTTAAGAAGTAGTTCATACTACATTTGTACATATCCTACAATGACATTCTTCATTCATTCATGCATATTCTAGACTTTTAAATCACTTTAGAAAATTCATGAATACAAATACACTACTACTTTGCACATTTTAGGATCATACATTGCATCCATGTAAGATTTGGAGTTTTTTGTGACTCCTAATCTAAGAAGATTATAAGGAATGAGTCCGATCACACGTTCTTCCTCCTCCGATCTAATCTTCCTTTCTCATCCGTCTTGGGGATTGAGAGATCTTCTTTTCTCAAAGATTAACATACATCATACTAGCTTGCTAAGCATATTTTTGACTTCTTTGATTTATTTGTTTCAAGAACAATTCATGTCCCCTCTTATAGACTAGGAAAAATTGATTACTTGATATGTGATTAGACGATTTTTTCTAGGTTTGTTTGTGTGATCTTTCACTTTTGCATTGTGTGATATTTGGCTTAGATTTTATGAACGATATCTTATCTTTTGATCTTCCATTTCAAGATTCTTATGAGATGTAATATACTATCATAGTATTAATTGTCGAACCAAACATAGTATAAGATGATTATTTGGATGTTAATTGAGGCCCATCGAGAGACGGGGCGAGTTGAGGGTGTTTTAGTCGTGACAAAGGCTCTTTCCTCTCTCGTACCAAAACCCCAATCCAAATTCTTTGGTTATGAAGAGCCGGTGCTCTTTATCCATTTGGGTGAGTCAAATTGGGTTTCTTATTTCCCTAAACACCAAGTGGCGACTCTGTATCTGTTTTCACAGACTTTCTTCTTTTCTTCAAACAATTTCAAAAAGAAAATCAATTCCGAAACCCTCAGAAAGAACGTTGGGGCGGGCTCCCAAAGGCCGCGTGTCCACACAAACCTTCTATAATATCCAGCTAACCCCAATAAACTTCGAATCTCTAACACATGTTTCGGCTTCGACCAATTTATAACAGCTTCAATCTTCTGTGGGTCAACAGAGATACCCTCCTTGGTGACCACATGGCCTAAGAATGTGACACTTGACAACCAAAACTTGATTTTCTTCAACTTTCCAAACAATTGTTTCTCTCGAAGTCGCTGCAAAACTAACCTCAAGTGTTGTTCATGCTCCTCCGGATTTTTGCAATAAATAAGAATATCATCAATAAAAATAATAACAAACTCATACAAATACGACTTGAACACCCGATCATTAAATCCATGAAAGCGACAAGCGCATTAGTAACCCCAAACGGCAGCATTAGAAATTCATAGTGTCCGTATCGGATCCTAAAGGCTGCTTCTCTACATCCATTGCTTTGACTTTCAGTTGATGGTACCCAGATCTTAAATCAATCTTTGAAAATACCTGAGCCCCTTGAAATTGATCAAATAGATCGTCGATACGTGGCAACAGATATTTATTCATAATCATTACTTTGTTGATTTCTCGGTAGTCATTACACATCCACATTGTACCATCCTTCTTCTTCACAAACAACACCAGTGCACCGCACGGAGACACACTACGCTGAATAAAACCCTTGTCTAGCAACTCTTGCAACTGAATTTTTAACTCTTTCAACTTAACTGGTGCCATTCGATATGGTGCTCATGAGATAGGTTGCGTTCTTGGCATAACATCAATACGAAACTCAATCTCTTGCTCAATCAACACACTAGGCAACTTTTCTGGGAATACATCCGAAAATTCTGTAACTATTGGGATTTCTTCATGTTTTAAATCAGTACCTCTAGTATCAAGTATACTACATAAGAAACCACGACAACCCTTCTTCAACAAACGACAAGCATCAATGGCTGACACAATGTATGGTGGTGCTACAACACTATTGCCTTGAAAATAAAATACATCTTGATTCGGAATACAGAATACTACCCCTTTATTGTTACAATCGATGTTCGCATGATTAGCCGCTAACCAATCCATACCCAATATAACATCAAAATGCTGAATAATTAATGGTACTAGATCAACGGTTAATTCTTTACCATTCACGTTAATCTCACATTTTCGAAATGCACCTGAACTAACCAACGGAGTCCCCAACGGTATTGCAATGGATATATCATAATTCAGAAACTCTAATGGCTTATCTAGTTGCTTAGCAAAACGATGTGATATGAATGAGTGTATGGATCTTGAATCGATAAGTACATTTGCTAGGTGCAAGCAAATGGAAACCATACCTGAGTCAACGAAGTCGGCAGAAGCGCTCTCTCCCAGCCCAAGCTGATATGTTCTTGCCTCCCGCTACTCCTTCCTCGGAGGTTGTTGAGTAGTCCTCGGTGTAATAGCACTGGTTGCGGAAGAACCAAAACTTGAAGCTCCTTGACGCTTGCTTGGACAATCTTTAGCTTGGTGCCCCAACTCCTTATAAGTAAAGTATTGGCCCCTCATATCCACATTCTGATTTGGCAGTTTCCTACCATGTGTTTCGGTTATCGGTAAATATTACAAGTAATCAGGTTTGGAAGTTGATTGTACCGTCCCCAATGGAATTTCTGACAAGTTTGACATCTCGGTTTATTTCCGCTGGAACCACTGCCACTACTAGTCGATGACCCTCCCAGACTCTGCCTCTTAGTACTTCCTTGACCACTAAACTGACTTGATACCATCCGTTTGTTTTGTTGGCTCGGTGGTGGTGGCATGCTTGAAGTAAACCCAAGATCTCTCTCGGTAATGGAAGCGATGTCTAGTGCCCTAGCATAAGTCTGAGGCCGAAATACTATCACGCGTCCTGGGATATCACTTCGTAGCCCTGCCACAAATTTTCTCGCCTTCACTTTCTCAGTCGTTACAATGTCCCCGGCAAACCTTGCCAAACTTGTAAATTGTGTTGAATACTCTCGGACTGTCTTCCCCCCTTGTACCAACTCCATAAACTCTTGAGCTTTTTGATCCACAAATGATTCCGAAAAGTATTGTTCATTAAATATCTCAAAAAATTGATCCCAAGTAGTCGGTTGACCAGGTCCCAACTTAGTACGCCACCAATACTGCGCCTCAACTTTTAATGTGTCGGCGGAAAATAGAACTTTTTGTTACTCCGTACACGGTAACACCCTGAAGATTTTCTCCATATCAGAAATCCAGAAGTTTGCTTTCATTGGATCGGCTTCTCCACGGAATATTTTCGGCTTTTGCTTATGAAATTTTGAGATGGTAACAATTTCCTCCTTCGAATTTGGATTTGGTTGAACTGGTCTTTCCTCAGTCACTCGTGTCTCAGCCACTCGGACTAATCCTTCAACAGCCCTTTCAACTCATTCCATTCGGTTTGCGACTTCACTTCCAGACATTATGCCCGGTACCCATAATATAATACACACACACACACACACATTACTTAAAGTAATCACATGGCATGCTAATCAATATTAAAAGCATGTTAAATAAACATGTATGCATGATCATGTAGCTACGTGTCATTGAGGGCACAATACGCATCGTATACGTCTCTCATCCTCAAGGCTCTAGCTTATTGCTCTGATACCAAAATTTGTCACACCCCTATCCACCTTCAGTGGATTAGGACACATATAACAAGACTATATGCACCCAAAAATACACTAATAAGCACAAAATTATACTAGTTATTAAGGAAAAACATGATTTGAACGAACATAAAAGGGCTTGCTGTTAAAATAACAACCCCAAGGGCAAAATGGTCATTTATAAAAGATTGTAAAATTTTATATCAAAAGATAGGTCTTTGAGTCCCGGTTTCAACTCAAAAAACAATGCGTGAATCCGAGTTTCCTAAAAAGAGATATGCGTGTTTCCGTAAAAGTGGACGACGGAAAAATTTGTGAATCCGCCCTTTAGCCCGGATCAATCCATTTCGCTGATTTTCTCGCAGAATGTTCCCTAGAACTTTCGGATCGATCCGCCCTTTAATTTGGATTGATCCGGGTTCTGAAGAATGCAATTCTGCTGCTAAAAACCCTGTTTTTACATGTCCAATTCATACCTAAACATATCTAAACCTCATGGAAACTTTTAGAAACCATTCCAACACACTCCCATACATGTTTAAACATTAATCAAGCATGTAGAACATATACACAACCACAATTGGATCAAACCAACCATGAACTCAACTCCTTTAAATCAAAACAAGTTTTGACATTCATCTTTTGACAAAACTAACATCTCATGAAAACTTGTTGGCGATTGAATTCAAAACTAAAACTAACATCATGTATACAAATGAAAGTTATCCAAAACACTTGCAACACCAATCGGACTTGTCGGAATGGTCCAAATTAACAACTTGCACCAAACCAACTAAAGCATAGTAAGTTACATAAGTTTACAAGTGAAACTCCAAAACCACCAACTTACAAGTTAAAGGACTTAAGTTTCATGGATACAACAAAATTATCAATATTATCATTGTAATAACTACATTTTACAGCATGTTACAAGTTTAAAAGAGAACATTTCCACAAGTCTCAAATCTCTCCCATTACCCCAATGCACGTCATATCCTCTCCGATAATTGCGCCGAACCTGCGGTGGTTGTTATTTACCACAACAGAAAATGAAAATGGCTTTCTTAAGTATTGCACTTAGTGAGAAATCTAAACATGATTAAATGTTAAACATGTGCAATGCTACAAATAAACACATTAATCATATCCGTAATCGCTGAACCACCGGTTCAATGATTCATTCAGACCCGAAGACCTCCCTTCGTCCCATGGCCACGTCTATTCCCTGGATTTCCGTATTTACCGGATTCTTCTTCTTCATCCACCCTTTTTACTCCCAACAATGAATCTTTTCCCCGGTGTTCAATGATTACCACATATCTATATAAGCACATAAACATGTAAGCACTACAATTTCGTATAATTGACATGCAATTCACAATAATGCATTCTCATGATTCCTAAGCATAGATTATCATCTCTAAAGATCATTGAGGCATTAAATACATTTAAACACAGTCAATCTTTAGTTTAGAAAACTCATCTTCAACAAGTTCTACCCATAATCAAGCCAATATGTGCAGAATTTCACCAATTCCCAGCCCAAAGTTCACTTCGAAGAAATTTCTACATAAACTCAGCGAACCGCGTGTCACCAATTAGTACGAGCTACCAAATCCGATAATTAAAACATAAATTAAAGGTATCGAAACGATCGTCTCACCCCCACGAGTCCGTATACGAATTCGGTTCGCGAATTGGACGAACGGCGACGACGGAACGACGAATTAACGACGTCAGTGATAGTTTCTCCTTTCTCTCTCTCGGTGTCTCTCTCTTTTTCCTTAGAATTTCTGTAAATTTTTATACTCTCACCCACACTAGACACCTATGCATATACATGCATTGAATTGTTATGATTTTTCCCTATTTCCATTTACACCCCCAAAATTTCTTAAATTCTTATTATGAAATCCCCAAACATTCCATTAACTACCCAATTATCTAAATGAGTGTTTGTCTAAGTCCCGTATGGGTCCCAACGTGGGTTCCAAATATTTTGTGAAATTAATACCGTACCTACTAATTATACACCTTTTTTGCAAAAATATCCTTATTGGGTTAATAAGCATATATCAAAAGCTAAAATATTAACAATTTGATATGAAAGCAACTAAACATATTCCAAGTAGTCATATAAAATGCATCTAATGATTTAAATGCAAATTATTTTATGTTTTTGTCCGGACCCTTCACTAGGTCCCACTTCCAAACTTGTTCCTCCTTCCTGAAAATTTTTTCCCAATGGTGTCCTTACTGAACACTTTCCTTGGGCAAGTCTAAGCCTCCCCCTTTAATCCATTTTATACACTAATCAATGCATATTAACATGTTAATTAACCATTTTTTCGGGTACGGGTGTTACAAACTCAAATAATATTTAGGTTTAGAGATAAATCTAAATAAGCACATAAGAGCAACTCATCATTTAATTAATCACATTGATAGAGTTCAAAGGCTAGATTAACAAGTTTTATCTCTAACCTACACATATCACACCATGAAATTAGAAATAATTGTGCACTTAAATAATGAAATCTACCTCAAGT
The DNA here is from genome assembly GCA_033977485.1 of Hydrangea macrophylla. Taxonomy (NCBI): domain Eukaryota; kingdom Viridiplantae; phylum Streptophyta; class Magnoliopsida; order Cornales; family Hydrangeaceae; genus Hydrangea; species Hydrangea macrophylla. Next base: position 24,515,581 of record CM066990.1, on the reverse strand, counting down.
ACTCTTTGTTCAAGAGACATTAAAAATGGAATCCAAAGAGGGAAATGAGAGGGTGGATGAGAATCTTTTGGCAAGGGAAAAACATCTACACAAGCATTTTCTACAAGATAGCATCACCTAGTTACATAAACCAAACTTTTGAATGGAAAACTAAGGTGTATCAAGATAACATAACTACCTCTCGAGTTCTTGAGCATGAACCGCCAGTCTGTAAATGCCACAAAGAAGACGAGAACACCGGTGGTAGCTCTTGTTGAGATGATCAACTTTGTTTCGAATTGCCATGCTATAATCATGGCTCTAAGGTCTTCAATCATGAGCTTGAAGCTCTAAGCTTCTGTGGAGGTTTTACTCCAAAAGAAGAGAGATAAGTGAGAGATATATAGAGAGAATGGAAAAAGAAAAAAGTGAGGAGAGAGAGAGAGTTGGCCAGCTAAAGAGGGAGGGGGAGGAGAGAGAAAGAGTTGTGTTGGGGAAGTTTCCTAGAGTGAGGGGAGTGGTTGGACGTGGTGCCCACACATATAATTATATACTCACACATGTACCCACATGTGACCAAATAATTAACTAGTGACACCAAAATATAAATGGGATTAAATACACTTCCCCAATCAAGACCCACATTAGTCAAAATTTCAAGTTCACCCTAAAATAAAATTATGAGTTATTACAGTAATAGTAAGGAAAGATATATATATATATATATAAATATACATATATACAGCCAGGCTCTAAAGAGGGCGACCTCTCTTTATTAAAGAGAGGATATCTGATTTGACCGTCGGATCGTGTTTTTATTAATGACTGTTTTGTCATTTTACAGTTTTTAAACACAATCCGACGGCTAAAACAGAGGCCGTCTCTTTAATAGAGGTGACCCTTTTTAGAGAATCTTTGTATATATATATATATAGAGAGAGAGAGAGAGAGGAATAGCTTTTTTTTCCGTGCTCCCTCTGTCGCCTAAAACAAATCAAAAACAATTTCTTACGCTTAATCAAAATCATGAGAATTAATTAAAATAAAAAAAAAGTAAAAAAAAATAAAACAAGCAACATGTTTGATGAAAGTTCTCTGCTTTTTCTTGTATTTTTTTTCTTTTTATTTCTTTTTTTTTTTGCTACAAAATTTTCTTTTTACTCTCTCAACATAAACAAATGAAGCCGAAAGAACAAGGATTTGGTGCATATGGCTCCCCTTATCCTCAAATAGATTAAAGGTGGGTTTAAAATGACATTTGTGAATTAAATTCTCAATAGTTGTAATTAATTTTATTACCTTCTTCCTTCTTAACTTTTTTTTAAAGATTTTTGTTATTCAATTTTTATACCATAAGAATTAAGTTTTACTTGCTTCTATTTTTAAATTATTGTTTTGCATATGACAAAATGAGATGGGTCGATGGACTCTATGCTCTCCAACTTTTATTGCATATAACTCTAGCTTATTATGCTTTCGTCTCTATCTCTAAATCTCTTTCATTTTCTCGCTACATATCTAAGGTATATAGCTCATTATATATATATCTCTTTCATTTTCTCACTATATATATAACATGTGCTAGGAAAAAAAATAACTTTCGTACCAAACTATTTTTACGGTGTTAATTAATATTGATTTTTCGCGTTCTCAAGTATTATATATCCCAAGAATACTATATTTGATCCTAGGGGAAAAGGGGTGGAGGTAAGACATAGGAATAGTGTAGAATCACTTGTTTGATAGGACCAAAGGGATAAGAAAAATGAAGAGGGAAGGGTTGCATCTTCCCTCTAGACCCACAAATTTCAACCGGTCCAAATGTTGACCTATTAGGAGTAAGAAGAAGTTTCCCTATTCTTTTGACTTTTTTGGCATTCAAATTTGTATCCAAAATTTCGTTCTCAACACATGTGACAATAGAACCCTCCAAAATCAATTCCAACCAATTTTAAGTGATCTCACTATATTGAAAGTGATTCATGGACAAGTGTTGGAACAAAATTTGTATATTAATTTAGGAACCATTTCATTCCTAGCAATAGGGGTATAATAGTAAATTTTTTTTCTATCCAACCAAACAAAAGGAGAGGTCCCATTTCTTTCCCCAAATATATCTCTTCCACCCCTCCACCCTTCCAGTAATTGTTCGGACTCCTACAAACGTAGCATAAAAGTGAGCACTATTAATCTTCCCAATCTACCCACCAAATATAGTCCTTGATCTATTTATCCGAAAAAGTCTGAAATTAAAATGTCTGTGATACCTTGTTTACCACCACAATATATGATATAATTGTCAAAATATTTAAAAATTAAATTTGAAAGTCAATGATTAAAGGGTCCACACAAGATTATATCATGCACCAGAGTAAGGAGAAGTTATTCCATGAGACGGTCACACCAACTCACTATATTACTGTAGTGTAACGGTCTTGCTCAATAATTTCCCCAGAGTAAGAGCACAAAAGAAACATTGGATACCGCAGATAAAATTGATTTTTAATTTTTTTTTTTGCTGAAAAGGAACCAGATAAAATTGATTAAAAACAAAATGTTCAAGATAAATTTATTCCACCTAGGTGAAAAGCCTTCTACTTTTTTAGTTTTCCCCTCTTGAAACAAGTCAATGCCAAATTGGGTTTACTACTACAGACTAGCCCAAACTGAAGCCCACTTGGAGTCTCAGGCTGATGAATCATTGAAACAAAGATTGATTGCTAAATTAAAGTATACAGACTAGCCCAACTATTTCTAAAGAGACAAACTTGTGCAATTTTAGTTTGTATAATTATTTAGCCTTTTCTAAAAGTTCCAAAATAAGTTTATTTGTTCTATTTCTATTCAAATGTGTGTGTTTCTAAAGAGGCTTCGTTTGGTTTGCGGATTTAGAAAAAGAAAAATTAAAAGAAAATGAAAGAGGGGAAAAATTTATTTTTTTTAGTATTTTTCTTCACATTTAAACGTTTTAGAAAAAGAAGCAAAGAGATATGTTAAACTAAAGTTATTAATTTCTTTTATCCTAAGTTCTTTTTTTTTTTAATCATATTTCACTCACCGCTTCCCTTAATAACCAAACAAAGATAATTGTTTATTTTCTCACATTTTTTCCCCATTACCCTCACTAAATCCATAAATCACACAGCCTTTAGACACATACAATAGTGATGACCTTGTTCAAATAGCATTGTTGTGACGGTTATGGATAGGGGTGTATACGACCCAAGCTTAGTCGAATTAGAGCTCGGCTCGAATTGTTGGAACCTTGATCGAGCTCGACAAAATCTTAAACGAGCAACCTCGAACTCGGCTCAATTATAAAAGTCAAACTCTAGGTCAAGCTAGGCTCAAAACTTGGCTCGTGGTTCAGCTCAGATTATTGACCACCCTTTGTCGCAGCAAAGGAGAAAGTACCAATATTGTTTCTATAGCTAGCTTCTCTTTCTCCCTCCCTCCCAACAGTTGTGGGATAAAGATCAACTTTGGTTTTGTTGTAGGATGTCGAGGGGGTTATAGGGACGCAATGGCTGATCTAGGATTTGTCACTTGGGGGGAAGCGCATGCACAAGGGGCTTAGAATGATAAGTTGTCCCCGAGACAATAATAATAATAATAATAAATTAAAAATTTTTTTTGACTTATTTGTAGTGTCCTTGCGTGCAGACTATCGCGACTTTTGACAAATAAAGACTGATTACAAATTGTAACTTGTAAAGTTTAGACTGATAATGAAATAATTTGGGTATGGCTAAACTAGTAAGTGTAAAGAAAATGTGATTGTGTCAAATATCTAGGATGTTCTAGATTACAATTAAGCCCAAATATTATATATAATGATTTGTGTTTAAACTTTTTGGTGGTTTGGATTACAATTAGACCAACATATTACACACATAAAAATATGTATTTTGAGACAAATCAATATATTTTGAGAGGACAATGTATTATTCACACAGTTTTTGGGGCCACCATTCTTAATAAACTTTGAAAATTGTATGAATTATATATACTAATTTAGCAATTTTCATAACTTGAGGGGCATCACCCCGTCCCCCCCAACCAATCCGCCCTTGCCCCTACTGCCCTAGATCACTGAGTGATCCTTGTAATTGGGGCTTGCCTCAACAATAAATTTATCAAAGATTGCCGTTTAAAACTATTCCAATTAGAGTAATGTTATGCTTCCCAAATTTTCATTTCAAAAGTGTTTTGTAAATAATATGACAGTGGGGCCATATAACTAACTTTCAATCAAAATTCAACTTGTCCCACTATATTAGACCTAGCCTCACTGTCACATCATTTAAGAATTACTTTTGGGATAAGAATTTGAGAAGCATAACATTATTCTTCCATTTAACATTATGCACTTTTTGAAACAAAAATCACTTCACTTGCTTATTACTTTGACCAAAATAATTACTTTTTGACATTTCTTTAAGGAAAATACTCTTCAATTGGCCAATGAATTGCTTGAGTGATGACGAGTGAATTGCTTGTGTGAGCATTAGTGAGTCATTTTTTGGGTGAGCAAAAATGCTCTCTTCTTTAAGTACTGTGAAATAATTCTACACTTATTAATCACGAAAAAAAAAATGTATTTCTCTCTTGTATATTTATACATATATTTCTTTCTCAAACATTTTCATGAGCTTACTAACGAGCTTTAATCAAACGTGCTCACGAGTCTTATTGAGTTTAGTCCATGCGTGACCAAGTTTTTTTTTTTTTTTTTTGAAAAAAACATTTAGGCATGAGCTTTGCCTTTTGTATTAAACGAGCGAAGCCAAGACCTTATCGAATATGTTCACGGGCCCTTATTGAGCAGTCCAACTCGTGACACCCCTAGGTATGGGTTAATTCTTTGAAAATTTTATAGCCCAAGAAGTTGGGCAAAAAAAAAAAAACTTCCCCTGATGGTGTTGGGGTTTTGGACCAAAAGCTTATAATCTTTTTAAACTAATAAAATAAGATTTTGAGCACTTTCGGCTTAGATTGAGATTCTGTGGGAATCCAAAATAAACCAAGCATGGGCCTAAGACAAAGGCCCAACTTGATTATTCCCACACAAATTTTGGAACAAAACCAAAGGCCTGTTTGGAAATGGAGAAATTAGGGTCAGGTTGAATCCGGCCTGTTCTGATTTTCTATCTGGTTCATGTATTGCCTGGATTTATATCATGTCTAGTTTGTCTCATACCAGTTTGTGAACTGGTTCATTTTTTTTCTCTGCTTGACTGCTTGGCAAACATTAGCCAGAACGTGTTCTCCTTTTTATTTTTTTATTTTTCTTTTCACTGTTTGCTCAAGTATTATTTTTACTAGATTAAAGGCAACACACACAGGGAGAGAGCACAAATTCCTCGAGCAAATATCAAAGAAAAAAGGATTCTTGACACTAGTCTTCCATATGCGATTTTTGGGGATGGTTACATGGTCTTGAAAAAAAAAGGATTCCTCAGATTCTCTCGTACCCACTTTTGTTTTCAATTGCTTTTCTATACTAGGGCTTCCATTGGTGATTTTTGGAGGGATCATAGCTTTGAATAAATTTTGAATCATTCCTTCACTGGAATGGTACACAAATTTATGTCCATTCACTTGAATACAAAGTCCATATACACAAGAATGATGATGAATAGCTTACCTTTGTCCATGGTGAATCTCTGAGAAATTTCTGAAGAGTGATAGAAAGCTCTCCGAGTCTCTGGTTTGGGGAGGAGGGAATGGAAAATATGTGCAGAGATTCGTGAGATTCGTTTTGTGCGGTTTTTTTTGGTTGGGAGGGGGGGCAGGAAGGAACTAATTCTCTTGTGATACATCCAAAATTGGCTCTACTATATAACCGAGCAGTTCTACTCAACGACCGACCCCCATCTTGTCCGGTCCCGACTACCTGAGACTTCCTGGCCATGAAACTGGAAGCTGTCAGGGAAGCCCGACCTACACGTCGGGATAGCATTGTTCGATCATAGTACAGCCCGGGCAGCTCGGCTCCAATAGTTTCCTAAACAGACCATGACAGGTCAGTAGGCTCGTCCCGAGTAGTAGACCTGGTGACCCGAGGCCCGACCGCTGACCTATCCCATCAGGGATACAACACAGCCCAGCCCTAGGACATGATCCAAAATGTTCCAGACAGTTTGCTATACAAGTTAGAAAACTAATAGAAAGTGTAAATTATTTCCTAATCCAATCAGGAAACCCCCACGATTGATGCCAATCAATGTGAAATCAGATCGTAGTGCTTAATCTTTCTTATTTCCTTGTACGAGTAGGTCTCTTGCATCTATAAAAGAGACCACTTACCCCCAAAGAAATGGATTGACTTTCCAGTCTGCATAGCACCCCTATAGTAATCATAACCATGTCCGGTCGACCTCTGGTAGCTCCAAACCTTTGTTGGTTCACCAAAGGTCCCCGACTTTTTACAGTATAGTGAACGTGCTCAGACACACACGTGGACGTAGGTTCCTTTATTAACAGGGCCAAACCATATACATACTCGGTCTCACATTATCTCTCTCACTGCTTCTCTCTCCATGATATGCTTTAATTCATCTTGCCCAAAAATTGCATCATCAGCTTAGCGCTGTCTGTGGTAAACGATAGATTTTTCAAAAAACAAATCTCTTAGCTGATAGTCATGCCTCTGAAGAAGGGTAAGAAGGCTGAGCAGCAGGCTAACCGAGACGCTCTGCGGGCCCCAACAACTGCCACAACAGCCCTGACACCTAAGCAGATCACCATAACTCTAGTGTAAATTCTGGAGGGCTAGCTCCAAAACCCAGTAGTAGATCGAAGCCTTGCTGGCCCAACACAACAATCCACCACCAGCCGGGTCACAGCGTAAGAGCCCAGCGCGTGGTCGGGAGCCCAGATGGACCCGACAACGTGCCCGGAAGAACCCGAACTGTGTTGGAGATGCAAGGGAAGTCATCAACGAAAGGCATGATGTGCGAGCGGAGAGGCACTAGCATATGACCCGGGAATCGGTCCAGGATTACTCGGTCAAGAGCCGAAGTGATCCTAGGTACACGATTAACTGAAGTTATAGACGAGCCCGATCCCAGGAGACATCACACTGCGAGGAGAAAGCCTCTTCCACTGACCCGACCTATGTCCCAGATACCGGTCGGAAAGGTGTGGTGTCCCATATTAAGAATTTAGAAAGGCAGATTAATGGAATGGCCAAAAAGCTGGACCAAAATCCTCTACTCAGAATCATGCCAACACCAGGACCGAGTCACCGGTCTTCAGCCGAATCACGAGGTTTTCCATCCCACGCAAATTTAAACAGTCTCGTCTAGATTCTTATAACGGCTCGGGAAGCACAGTTGACCACGTCCGGATCTACAAGGCTCGAATGGCCCTAGCCACCAACACCGACGAACTGCATTGCTTGGCCTTTCCTAGCACTTTGAAAGGCCTGACCGCTCAATGGTTCCACTCTCTGAAGCCTTGATCAGTCAAAGATTTCAAGGAGCTCGGCAAATAGTTCATAGGCATACTTGATCGGCCGCAACCCTGACAGCCAGCTACTCACTGTCAAACAGCCGAGGGGAAGAGTCGTTGAAGGATTACACTGATCGATTTAACCAACAGAAGCTTCAAGTCCACAACCTGAACGAGACAGTCGCCATTACAGCCTTCTACTCGGCAGTTCAACACACCAAGTGCGCTACATCATTTCACAGAAACCGACCGGAAACCTTGGTTGAACTCGTAGAGAGGGTTAGAAAATATATTGACCACAAGGGTCGCCCGATATGAATGTATCTTATTAGACAAACAAGAGATGAAGAATTCGTCCAAAGGGACATATTATAAAGATCCCAACTATGAGGTTCACGTGGCCGATTGTGACCTCGAGATGGAAGAAGTAGATATGGCCAAGTTAACCTGCAAATGGCCAATATTTTGTAACGACCTGAACAAGCCAGTGAATAATAACGCGATAATGAAAAAGATGGCATTTGAGGCTAGAAAGAATTACACGTTTGATATCACCATGGCTGATCAAATTTTTGATGCCCTTCTGGCCAAAAAGGCGAACAAGTTAAGCGATGGTTATCGGATCCCCAAGGCCAATGACATATAAAAATAAAGAATATTGTAAATGGTATAACTCATGGAAGCACTCTACTAACAATTATATTGTGTTTTGTAATGTCAAATAGGAAAATGTGGAAAAGCATATATTCAAGTTTTCAGACAAAGCTATGGGGATCAATACCAACCCTTTTCCCCAGATTGTGGGCTCAGACATGGTGTTGCCCAATTTGTCAAAGTTAACACAGCCTAGACCAAAGGTGAATCTGTGGATATCGCAGGTTGACTTACCCACAGCTTTTCTTTTAAAGTTCTTTTCTAAATTTCAATTTAAAAAACAAATGAGTCACCCTTAATTTTTTAAAAGGAAAATTAAGAAACCATTTTAAAGCAACTGATCTTTTGCGAAACCAAAGATTAACTAGGTCCGGGGATTATGGAATGAGAAGGGAAGGAGCCCATCGGACTAAAACACCCCTTCTCATCCTATCTCTCGATAGGCCTCTACTTAACATCCTTTTAATCGAATTATTAATCTGAGCATGCCCTCAACTAATACATATATACATATACATCACAAAAGCATATCCAAAGGGTGTAAAATTGTTAATGGCAAAAATATCATTCATAAGCCACATATGTCAAATAGCAAGCAATATGATATGCAAATAGGGAACAAGAGAGCTTACCCGGGATCCAGCTGCGAATATTAAACGTGCAATGCATGCGATTAGATAAAACCTAGGAAAAGAGTCTCTAATCCATATATACAAGTAAAGCAAATCCTAATTCTAAGGTGTCGCGCATAAAGTCAAAAATCAAGTAAAATCAAAGGATTTAATAAACTAGAGAGAGGTTGAGGGATCGTACCTCAATAGCGCTACAAAACAAAGGTTAGTGCACATGATATACAAGAGGTGAAGTTAGAAATAATAATCTTGAATTTCTAGCTTAAATCTATCAAATGTAATTGAATTTAAAGCAAATAAGTCCTAATTACAAGTGCCAAACCATATGGATGAATATGTACATGGACAAGAATAAACTATGAAATACTCTTAAGCTTTGAATTCAAGCTCAACTAATCATTATTGAAACATGGTTTAAGCACTAAGTCATAGAAAAGTCATTTGACCCATTATTAACAAGGTTGGTCATATGTGTCATAAAAATTCTGAAAATTGCAGAGAGCAGACCAGATGTTCAAAAATAGGAATAAAATACTTTCAACGGTTGGATCTTAATGATTTTTGGATATGTTATGCCTCTGTGAGTCTAGTTTCTAACCCAAAAAGAAAATAGAGGTTTCAACGGTTAGATCTCCGGGAATACTGAAAATACTAGACCTCACTCAGGATTTTACAACTCTCTGTCCAGAGATCTTGTTTGATTTTTTAAAAATAGCAAAAAAATCAGAAATGCTTCATTCTTTTTAGGGGGTTTTCCTAACACATTAAACTTCATGGGAAAATTTATTTTGAGTCACAAACACCTTATTAAAACTCTGATTTAATTGTTTCAAAAGAGTGTCACTGTTCTGAAACTATTATGAAACTCTGGACAGATTGTTGTTACTTCACAAAACCCATGATCAAACCATTCTAAACGTGGAACCATCTAAAAACAAAAATTACAGTGGTAGAACATTGTGTTATTGACACTTTCCCGTTGGTTTCACTTGCTTTCAACGGTTAGATTTCGAATTAAAAATCTTTGATCAAAAACAGTTTGTGAACTCACTGTTTTCATTTTTCAAGTTCAACTTTTATTTGCTAACCCCAACTATTAAACCATGAAGTTGGACTTAACTAAACTATTTTCTCCTACCATTTGATGGTCGTTGGAGGCTAAAGACCTTTATATTTGTGGATTTCAAATGAAGTATGAGTAGACTTCATGAAATCTCAAGACAAGGAATCTAAACCATGGAAATGGGCTTAGACTCCAAACCACCTTCTCCTACCATTTGATGGTCATTTGGAGATGAAGACATGACTAATACTTAAAAGTCTCAAAGGAATATGGAAAGGATTCCATGAAACATCAAGCTAGAGGACCTAAGTCATGAATATGGACTTAGATCCATCTACTTGTTTATAAGATAAAAGTGATGATCAAACCTTGATTTCCATGTAAAGCATGAGCTCACATGGGATTCAAAGGATCATGCTCAAGAGATCAAGAGAGATATTGAAGATCTCCAAGAGTCTCAAGGAAGAAGTATGATTAGCAAAAGAAAATGAACAAAAGGAAACAAAATAGTTTGAGGATTAATGATTTTAAAAGAGAAAGAATGCAAATAAATGGCTTATGGTTTAGAGGGTCACCTCCAAACTATCCTCAACATTTCTCACCTTTGAAGATCTTCCAAGCTATTCTCTCTCTCAACTCTAAAAATGTTGGTGAAGTGTATTTTTTGTATGTGTGCTCTCCTCTCCAATATTTTTCTCTTGGTCTCCCTTTACAAAGAAGATCCCTTCTCTTTTATAGGCAAAAATGCCAGGTATTTTTGGTGAATTTCGGAGCAAAAAACAGGTGTAATTCTCTCATTTGGTGGTACAATGTGTACTTTCTGAAATTAGTCAGACTGCTGCCCAGCGCGGCAGTCCGTGACTGCCGTCGCGGCAGTTCATGAATGCCGTTGCGGCACTTCATGACTGTCGCGCGGCATTCATCAAATGTCGCGGCAATTAATGGATTGCCGCGTTTTTGTCAGTCTTACTTTACCAGTTTTTTGTTCTTATTCGCATACGCATACGTATTGCTCTGCAAAATACAGACTTTAAAAGTGAACGGCAGTCAGAAATTGTACGCGGCACTTGGTGAGAGCCGGAACGGCATTCTCTGACTGCCGTGCGGCACTCACGGAGTGCCGCGGCTTCTGCCGTGTGCCGTTTTTAACTGAGATTCCCTTTTTAGGTCTTCCCCTTTTTGAAACAAATTATTTTTGAAGATCCTTTCCAAAAATTATGTCTTATACCTGAATTCTCCTAAATACCTGGTATTTTTCCTCTTTCTGTGAAATTTTATCGCGTTTTGGAGATTTTCTGAAGAGCTTGGAATACTTCAATTTTTCGGTCCTTGTCATCATCGGATACGGAGGTGACACTCTCCTAAATTCGACGGTCGGTCAAAATTGGGGTGTCTACAGTTTGCCCCTCTTTGACAGAGCTTGTGGAGCAACGCGTCCCATAAGTGAATGTCAAAGCCTGTGTGAAGACAAACCTTTGACCAGACTATCGAATTTAGGTAAAAACAAAATGCGTTGCAAAAACAGGCGAAATTCTAATTGGTCGTGCTCCATGACGAGCTGCCTACGTATCCCATCAGGAATCAGACCACAGCGTAGTTCAGGCATGGGTCGAACATTCACAAACGCAAGTAGTCACACGGATGGATGCACCTATCCTGTCGTGATGCAAGTGCCATGCAATGGTGATTTCTGTCATGCAATGGTGATTTCCGTATTGACCTAGTTGTGTAAATGTCATGCTTATCATGTTTTCCCCACGTACGACGCACATTCCGTGACGTGTTAGCCAGGAAAAAATCATCTGATTCTTTAGCGATTAAAAATTTGCTTATAGGGGTTGCGAAAAACGCTTTTGATTTGATTACAAGGGTTAACGCAAATCCGTTGCGGAAACCGGGAATATAAATCCGTTATATTCGCAAAACGAGGGTTAACTCAAATCCGTTGCGGAAACCGGGAATATAAATCCGTTATATTCTCAAAAGGAGGGTTAACGCAAATCCGTTGCAGAAACCGGGAATATAAATCCGTTATATTCGCAAAACGAGGGTTAACGCAAATCCGTTGCAGAAACCGGGAATATAAATCCATTATATTCTCAAAAGGAGGGTTAACGCAAATCCGTTGCGGAAACCGGGAATATAAATCCGTTATATTCTCAAAACGAGGGTTAACGCAAATCCGTTGCGGAAACCGGGAATATAAATCCGTTATATTCTCAAAAGGAGGGTTAACGCAAATCCGTTGCGGAAACCGGGAATGTAAATCCGTTATATTCTCAAAACGAGGGTTAACGCAAATCCGTTGCGGAAACCGGGAACTTGTACTTGTTAATGTGGGTCAAAGGGGAACTTGTACTTGTCATCGAAGTGATGAGACCAGGTGCCAAATTGGCCATGAGGTTGCACGCCTGAAAGAAAGAGGTGTGGATCTCAGTTAGTCGCGCGGACTAATGGAGTAGTCACGGGCTAACGTGAAAGGGTGGCCAAAACTTGCATTCCCGGAGACCACAGTTATGTTTAAAAGATGAGATTGAGTATGTCTATTATTCATGTTTATAATTGTTGGCGTTCACCAGCATATAGCTGATATATGTAGTGGTTATTGAATAACATTGTAAGTGATAAAGGCAAGTTGGCGAAAGAATGAAGAAATGGAATCGATAAAGATGTGGCAAGAAACGTGGGTTTTTGGGAATGATTGTAAATGTCTAGTTAACTTCATACTTTTGGTTTAGAGATTGTAATCTTCTAGCATTATAAGTGGAACATCTTGTATGTTACACCGGTTTCCAATTCGGGTTTTAAACTTTGTGATAACTTTAGTTAGGTAACTCGTGGGCGTTGTGATATGGTTGGGTTATGTTTCCACAAGTTACTGGTGTTGGATTTGAGTTGTTTTTACCAAGTGTTGAGTATGTTTGATTTGGTTTTGGTTTTAGCAGGGGGTTGCTGATGAATTGGATTCTGCTGCACAAACCAGTCAACCGGATGCTCGACCCAGTCGACTGGGTTGTGTAACAGAATACCAAATTTCTGAGGTTGGGGTCTTCAGTCGACCGAGTCTCAAATATCTCAGTCGACCGGATCAGAGGTCTGCAGAATGACGCTCTCTAGAATTTGCATTTACAGTTGACCGGGTCCCTGATCAGTCGACTGGACTACCATGTTCTAAAATGATTTTTAAGAGTGTTTTAAATGGGAACGACATAGAAAGGTATGATTGTTTTAACAGTTTATGTGGATGATATAGTGATTACTGGCAGTGACAGTGAAGGTATACAATTATTGAATCTCATTTGAGTAAGTATTTTCATATGAAGGATTTGGGGCTACTACGTTATTTCTTGAGTATTGAGGTAGTAAGGTCTAAGTAAGGGATTTTCTTATCCCAAAGAAAATATGTTCTTGACCTTCTAGATGAAACATGATTGATGGGTTCAAAACCTATTGACACTCCAATGGACTCCAATATAAAGTTTAGTAAAGATGATGGAGAAGACTTTAATGATGCTGGACGATATAGAAGATTTGTAGGTAAGTTAATTTATTTAATTGTGACTCGACCTGATATCACCTTCTCTGTAGGAGTGGTTAGTCAGTGTATATAGAATCCCAAGTTATCACATTGAGAGGCAGTGTGTCGTATATTAAGGTATTTGAAAGGTGCTCCGGGTAAAGCTTTAGCGTTGAAACCTTCAGATAACTTGGAGATAGTTGGCTTCTCAGATACCAGTTGGGCTGGAGATAGTCTTGATAGACGTTCAGTATCAGGATTTTGTGTGTTTGTTGGTGGAAATGATCTTGTCAGTTGGAAGAGCAAAAAGTAGAATGTCGTTGCCAAGTTAAGTGCATAGGCTGAGTATAGAGCTATGGCTCATACTGCGTGTAAGTTGTTATGGGTAAAGACTATTCTGCAAGAGATGGGATTTGCCAGTAGTATACCTATGAAGATGTATTGTGATAATCAGGCAGTTATGTATATTGCAAGTAATCCAGTGTTTCATGAGAGGATCAAACATATTGAAGTTGATTGTCATTTTATCAAAGATATGGTTATGAGGAAGCAAATTATTACTTCTTTTGTTAGGTCTAGTGATCAACTAGGAGACATTCTTACCAAGAAGTAGAGGACCGTTCTACGATCTGTGTAACAAGTTGGGCATAATAGATATCTATGCTCCAGCTTGAGGGGGAGTGTTAGAATGGTTTAAGGGTACTTTTGTAATTAGTTTTAATTGTTAATATATATTTGTGTTGGCTAACCTAATTAGGGTTAAGCCTTCACTTTCTTTCTTCTCTCTCTCTCTCTCTCTCTCTCTCTCTCTCTCTCTCTCTCACAACTAACATCATGAATGCAAATGAAACTTATCCAAAACACTTCTGACACCAATCGGACTTGCTGGAATAATCTAACTTAACCACTTGCACCAAACCAACCGAAACATAGTAAGTTACATAAGTTTCCAAGTGAGATTCCAAAACCACCAACTTATAAGTTATAGGACTTAAGTTTCATGGATACAACAACTATTAACATTATCATTATAAGAACTATATTTTACAACATGTTACAAGTTTAAAAGAGAACATATTCACAAGTCCCAAATCTCTCCCATTCCCCCAACGCACGTCATTTCCTTTTCGGGAATTGCTCCAAACCTACGGTTGTTGTTATTTATCACAACAGAAAAGGAAAATGATTTTCTTAAGCATTACGCTTAGTGAGAAATCTAAATATGATCGAATGCTTAAAATGTGCAATGCTACAAATAAACACACAAATCATATCCGTAATCGTTGAACCATCGGTTCAATGATTCATTCAGACCCGATGACCTCTTTTGGTCCCGTGGCCACTTCTATTCCTTAGACTCCCTTATTTATCGAATTCTTCTTCTTCATCCACCCTTATTACTCCCAACAATAAATCTTTTCCCCAGTGTTCATTGATTAACACATATCCATATAAGCACATAAACATGTAAGCATAACAATTTCATATAATTGACATGCAATTCACAATAATGCATTCTCATGACTCTTAAGCATAGACTATCATCTCTAAATATCATTGAGGCATTGAACACATTTAAACACAATCAATCTTTAGTTTAGAAATCTCACCTTCAACAAAGTTCTACCCAAAATCAAGCCAATATGTGCAGAATTCCACCAATTCCCAGCCCAAAGTTCACTCCGGAGAAATTCCTACATGAACTCGGCGAACCACGTGTCATCGATTAGTACGAGCTACCAAAATCCGACAATTAAAACATAAATTAAAGGTATAGAAACGATCGTCTCACCTCCATGAGTCCGAATGCGACTTAGGTTCGCGAATTGGTCAAACGGCAGCGACGTAACGGCGAATTAACGACGTCGGTGACGGTTTCTCCTTTATCTTTCTCGGTGTCTCTCTCTTTTTCCTTAGAATTTCTGTAAATTTTTTACACTCTCACACACACTAGACACATATGCATATGCATGCATTGAGTTGTCATGATTTTTCCCTATTTCCATTTATACCCCAGAATTTCTTAAATTCTTATTATAAAATCTCCAAACATTCCATTAACTACCCAATTATCTAAATGAGTGTTTGTCTAAGTCCCGTATGGGTCCCTACGTGGTTACCAAATATTTTGTGAAATTACTATCGTACCTACTAATTATGCACTTTTTTTTTTGCAAAAAATGCCCTTATTGGGTTAATAAATAGATATCAAAAGCTAACATATTAACAATTTGACATGAAAGCAACTAAACATATTCCAAGTAGTCATATTAAATGCATCTAATCATTTAAATACAAATTATTTTATATTTTTATCCGAGCCCTTCACTAGGTTCTACTTCTAAACCTGTCCCTCCTCCTTGGGGACTTTTTCCCAATGTTATCCTTACTAAACACTTTCCTTGGACGAGTCCAAGTCTCCCCCCTTAATCCATTTTATACACTAATTATAATAATTAATGCATATTAGCATGTTAATTAACCCTTTTTTTTCGATTACGGGTGTTACATTTCTCTCTCCCTGAAAAAAAGTTTGGTCCCCAAATTTGCTCTTATCTTAAGAATCGAATAAGTATAGATACTTGGCTCGAATTTCATCCTCTCGCTCCTAAGTAGCTTCTTCGACTGAATGGCTACGCCATTGAACTATCACCAAGGGAATCACCTTAATTCTCAACACTTGATCATTTTTATCAAGGATTTGCACTGGATGCTTCACATAAGTCATATCATCTCGAATCTCTAACGGCTCTGGAATGATGACATGTCTTGAATCCGATACATAATGTCGAAGCATCGACACGTGGAACACATTATGACCATTCGCTAACTCTTGTGGCTATTCCAAGTGATAAGCTAATGGTCCTACTCGATTAAGAATCAAATACAGTCCAACATATCTCGGACTGAGCTTACCTCGCTTACCAAAACGTGCTATGCCTTTTGAAGGTGATACCTTCAGAAACACATAGTCACCTACCTCAAACTCCAACGGTCATCTACCCGTATCTACATAACTCTTATAACGACTCTGAGTCGTTTGCAACCGCTGTTTAATTAATCTAATCTTGTCACTAGTAATTGCACTATCTCCGGTCCCAAAAGCTATTTTTCACGAACTTCTGTCCATCAAATTGGCGATCTACACTTTCTTCCGTACAATGCCTCATAAGGCGCAATACCAATGTTGATTTAGAAACTATTGTTGTAGGAAAACTCTATTAACAGTAAATGAGTCTCCCAATCGACCTGGAAGTCCATAACACATACTCTCAACATGTCTTCCAAAATCTAAATCACCTCTCAGATTGACCATCGGCCTGGGGATGAAAAGCAGTGCTGAATGTAAAGATGTCCCCATAGCCTTCTGTAAGCTCTCCCAAAATCTCGACATAAATCGAGCGTCACAATCTGACACTATTGACACTGGCCCCGTGAAGTCTAACAATCTCTCTATTATAAATCTCTGCTAGTTTTGACGAATTCTTGGTCTTGATTGGTAAGAAATGTGCCGACTTAGTCAGTCGGTCAATAATAACCCAAGTACTATCATTTGACTTTTGAGATTTCAGAAAACCCGATACAAAATCAATCGTGATATGCTCCCACTTCCACTCTGGTATCTCTAAAGGATGAAGTTCCCCTTTGGGTTGTTGATGTTCCATTTTTACTTTTTGACAAGTCATGCACTTAGCCACAAATTCTGTGACTTCTCGTTTAATACCACTCCACCAATAAATTTTTAGTATGTCTCGGTACATTTTGGTACTACCCGGATGTACCGAATGTCTGGTATTGTGAGCTTCTTCCATAACTTTATCTCTCAAATCTCTAACCTTAGAAACACATAAGCAGTTAATGTATCTCAAAACACCGTCTTGAAAGATGAACTCTGGTCTTCTACCCATAGGTAGTTCATCCACGATCTTCTTAAAATCTGGATCTAGAAGCTGATTAGTCTTGATTTCACCAATTAAACTCGACTGTGCCACAATCGCAGCCATTAAACCACCTTCGATTTTAGGAATTACTTCCAAGTCTAATTCGTTCAAATTCTTATATTAACTTCTCTTACCCTGTTAAAACATAAGCCAAACTCTCCGTCGACTTCCGGCTCAAAGTATCGGCAACTACATTCGTCTTCCCTGGGTGATATTGAATTTTCAAGTCATAATCTTTCATTAGTTCCAACCATGTTCTTTGTCCCATATTAAGCTCCCTCTGAGCGAATAAGTATTTTAGACTCTTGTGGTCGATGAAGATTTCACACATCTCCCCATATAAGTAATGCCTCCAAATCTTTAAGGCAAAGATTACCGTCGTTGACTCCAAGTCGTGTGTCGAGTAATTCTTCTCGTGAGGTCTCAACTGTCGTGAAGTATAAGCTATTACTTTGTCATCTTGTGTTAAAACACATCCAAACCTTGATGGGAAGCATCACTATAAATTCTAAAATTTCTGGTACTTGTTGGAATTGTAAGTATTGGTGTCATTGTTAACTTTTCCTTCAATGTTAGGAAGCAATCTTTACATTCTTTGTTCCATTCAAACGGAACATCCTTTCTCATCAATCATGTCATCGGAGTTGTAATTCTAGAAAAGTCCTTGACAACCTGTAGACACCCCATTTTGTCGGCTAACAGATTTAGGAGGTCACAAGTATGTCAAACCTCCCTGATTAGAAAGATCGGATTTTCAGAGATTGCCTCTAACTCTCAAGAAGTCAAAGAATTGGCAAAAATGGCCAAAATACCCCAGAAAGTCCAAATACTCCCAGATTTGGACCAAAAAGTTTTGAGAACATGCTACGTCGTAAGAAAAGTAATAAAATGAGTTTTAAAGTCAAATTGGGTGAGATTCTCAGCTCCCAGAGACCCCTGGAAGTCGTAGAAGTTCCCGAAAAGTCCTCATTGACTAGTTTGACCCAGGTTTGACCAGGGTTTGACCAAAATCATCTGAGTTCCCCCAAAAGTTTCGAGATCATTCTAGATCATGTGAAAAGTACTAAAACGAGTTTTAAAATAAAATCGGATGAAAAGGTCAGTTCCTAGGAACTCCCAGAGGTTCCCAGAACTTTCTGGAGGTCCCCTAGTTTGACTGATTTGACCTAAAAGTTGACTCGGAGACTGGGGCACCGCATCATTTTTTAAACATTTTTCATAGATACTGGAGGTCAATAGCTTTCCAGTGGTATATCGCACATAATTTCTGGATTTAAAACGATTTTATTATGAATTTTCGAAGGTAAAAAATGCAATAAAATTGGCTTTTATAGCGAATATCGCAAAACTTTTCAAAGTGACCTATCTCCAAATTATTTTTTTATGCAAAATAGACTCCATTACCTTTCCAACGGTATACCACAAGCTCAGTTTAGAGTTCGTACGCATTTTCTATGAATTTCGGATAAAATAGGGTTTTTTTGCAAATAACGGATCCTCTAAAGGCCTAAAAGCAATAATCTAGGCTTCTGAGGAGCAGTGCCACTGCAGCACTGGCCCACTGTCGCCGCTACACTCTCCCCCAGAAAGTCCATTTTTGTAATTTTGTTTTGGGGAGTTTTTCATAAATATTAAAAATCAAAACGACGTAGTTTTGGTTCCCAGCTTATTCTGGACCAATGGGAGACCATTTTGAACTTTGTAAAATCCTATTTACACCCCCATCTTGGCCTATAAAAAAAACCATCTGGCTTCCATTTTAAGGGGAGAAAAAGAAGAGAGTTGAAATTGTTGGGAGAAAATTAGAGAGTTAGGGAAAAAATACAATAAAAAGAGAAATAGTAGTTGTCTTCTTCAAAATCCAATCAAAATGTGAGTTTTAACTAGTTTTCTTAAAACTAAACTTATTCTTTCAAGCTTTCAATCCATTTTTTTTACATCCTTTGAGTTTCCAATGAGTTAGAGAGTGATGTACTCACCCACATACATATATATGAGAGGTTGAATACTTGTGGTTCCACCATTGAAAGATCATTGAATATATACTTGTTCTTCTCTCCTAATCCCATTTCTATTTTCATTTTTTATTTATCATACTTGCACTTCTCATCTTATCCCCATTTCTATTTTGATTTCTTTACATTCTATCATAATCTACCCCTCATATCATTTCTATTTTGATTTATTTGTCATTTGCATCACCTCCCTCAACCTCATTCCTATTTTGATTTCTTCTTCTCCCAAGTTCTTGGGGTTTCAAGTATGAAGAGGATATTCTAAATGGTTACATCATCTTCTCAAGTATTTAAGTTCATGCTTTGAACATCTATTTCAAAACCCCCAATCAAGAACTCAAACTCAATTCCAAAATTCAAATCCATTTTCTTCAAGAATGATCCAAAACAGTGATCTGTTCAGGTTCAAAGATTTGTTTTGAATTAAATACTTGAGCTATGATGATGAAATCACTTGGAAAGTCTTCCTAATGCATCATAGTTTGTCTCCAATTTTTTCTATTAATTATAGAGATGTGAAAGTACCATTTTTGAATTTTTAAAGTACATGTAAATAATCTGTCTTTTCTCTCACAGATTGTAGTCTGACTTCTTGCATTTGTTTTCAGATATTTTTACCACATAATATGATCTTTTCTATTTTTTTATTTGAACTTCAATGTGTTAAGAAACTCTCTATATCTTTTGAGCATCATAAGAGTTTATTTTCTATTGATTAAAAATCATACAAAATCAGTCAACAATGCAGCTTTTGTTTCTGAGTCATTTGTACATTCTGATTTATTTCTTTTAATCTGTGATAGCTATTGAAGTTTGGTCTTTTCTTTGTATTCTAGATACATTAAGGTGGCTCTCAGATTTTTCCCAAACTTTCCTAGGCATGTTTGACCTCCCATTATGATTTTACAAAGTGATGCATACAGTCTGGATACTATTCACAGCAGACCAATTTTTGACTCACATGTTGATGCAACACTGTCTTGTATCTAGATGAACCCACATCCCATGAATATATTCTTTACCACTCTTAGCATATTGTATCATACCATGTATCATCTATCCTCTCATGTATTATACTTCCATGGATTCTTGAGCTTAGTTTTCAAATAAAACCATGTTTTGCAAGTATTTGGAAAGTTCTTGAAATGATTTAGGAATTGATATTTCAAGTTGTTAGAACATTCATCCAAATTCTAGAAGTATACTTTCAAAACCCCTTTTCAAAACCCCTCTTAAACCCCTCATTTTGATTTCAAGAAATAAACACTTGTTTTTCCCCAAATCTTCAAAACAGTGAGTTGCTAAACTTCAAAATGTCATTCTGAGTTCAATACTCAATTGGTGATTACAAGACCACTTGGAAAGTCTTTCTTATAGCACCCATGATTTTTGATTTGACTTGAAAACACTTGGAAGGGTTCCATTTTGACCCAAACATTCTGTTTTCACTGTCACAGTAGCTTAGTTGACTTCAACTTGTTTTCCAGAAAACCTTTCCAAAACGATTGGTCCCAACTCATTTTTCTCTTGAACTTTAGTGTATTGGAGAACTTTCTGTGTAATATGGGCCTCCAGATGTTTTGTTTTTATTTTCTAAGATTTTTCTACATTTCAGTCGACAGTACGGACTCTGTTTCTGAGTAAACTCTCTTGTTAATTTCTCTCAATCTGTAACTTCAATGTTGATTTGGCTTTTTGATATGTGTTCTAGACACAATAAGGATGATCTCCATAAAAAATCATGAATTAAAAACATTTCTAACTTCACTTTTTCATTTTTACAAAATCAACTCACTGTTCTGTCCACTATTCACAGCAAGCATGTTTTACTTTCATTCTTTGATTGGATGTTTATATGCATCCCAAATTAGTTCATCTCTTAAGAAGTAGTTCATACTACATTTGTACATATCCTACAATGACATTCTTCATTCATTCATGCATATTCTAGACTTTTAAATCACTTTAGAAAATTCATGAATACAAATACACTACTACTTTGCACATTTTAGGATCATACATTGCATCCATGTAATATTTGGAGTTTTTTGTGACTCCTAATCTAAGAAGATTATAAGGAATGAGTCCGATCACACGTTCTTCCTCCTCCGATCTAATCTTCCTTTCTCATCCGTCTTGGGGATTGAGAGATCTTCTTTTCTCAAAGATTAACATACATCATACTAGCTTGCTAAGCATATTTTTGACTTCTTTGATTTATTTGTTTCAAGAACAATTCATGTCCCCTCTTATAGACTAGGAAAAATTGATTACTTGATATGTGATTAGACGATTTTTCCTAGGTTTGTTTGTGTGATCTTTCACTTTTGCATTGTGTGATATTTGGCTTAGATTTTATGAACGATATCTTATCTTTTGATCTTCCATTTCAAGATTCTTATGAGATGTAATATACTATCATAGTATTAATTGTCGAACCAAACATAGTATAAGATGATTATTTGGATGTTAATTGAGGCCCATCGAGAGACGAGGCGAGTTGAGGGTGTTTTAGTCGTGACAAAGGCTCTTTCCTCTCTCGTACCAAAACCCCAATCCAAATTCTTTGGTTATGAAGAGCCGGTGCCCTTTATCCATTTGGGTGAGTCAAATTGGGTTTCTTATTTCCCTAAAGACCAAGTGGCGACTCTGTATCTGTTTTCACAGACTTTCTTCTTTTCTTCAAACAATTTCAAAAAGAAAATCAATTCCGAAACCCTCAGAAAGAACGTTGGGGCGGGCTCCCAAAGGCCGCGTGTCCACACAAACCTTCTATAATATCCAGCTAACCCCAATAAACTTCGAATCTCTAACACATGTTTCGGCTTCGACCAATTTATAACAGCTTCAATCTTCTGTGGGTCAACAGAGATACCCTCCTTGGTGACCACATGGCCTAAGAATGTGACACTTGACAACCAAAACTTGATTTTCTTCAACTTTCCAAACAAATGTTTCTCTCGAAGTCGCTGCAAAACTAACCTCAAGTGTTGTTCATGCTCCTCCGGATTTTTGCAATAAATAAGAATATCATCAATAAAAATAATAACAAACTCATACAAATACGATTTGAACACCCGATCATTAAATCCATGAAAGCGACAAGCGCATTAGTAACCCCAAACGGCAGCATTAGAAATTCATAGTGTCCGTATCGGATCCTAAAGGCTGCTTCTCTACATCCATTGCTTTGACTTTCAGTTGATGGTACCCAGATCTTAAATCAATCTTTGAAAATACCTGAGCCCCTTGAAATTGATCAAATAGATCGTCGATACGTGGCAACAGATATTTATTCATAATCATTACTTTGTTGATTTCTCGGTAGTCATTACACATCCACATTGTACCATCCTTCTTCTTCACAAACAACACCAGTGTGTAGACACCCAATTTTGACCACACTGATAGGATTTAGGGTGGACAACGTCTTGGAGGATTCGATGATGAAAAGTACCCCGTGGAAGGTACTGGATTCCACACAATCAGAAGATCAGACTTCGGAAAGTGACTTCAAGCTCAGAAAAGCCCTTTTCCATGGATAAATCCCGGTTTTGTCAAAATCATCTCTCAGAATTCATATTCTCTCAGGGTTATATGAACATTAAGTGTTCTAAACGCAGTATTCTAGGTATCCAGAGATTCAATTTTAAAGAAAAGTTCGAAATCGACGCACATTTGAAAGCAATTTTGGAAAAGACGTCATTTGATTTCAAAAAGACGACGAAAGTTCCGGAGGACTTCCGGACTTCAATTGGACTTCAATTCTCATTATAAAACCTCTGGAAATATTTTTATACTGAAATTCAACCTGACAGCTTTCCAACGGTACGTAAACGGACGATTTCGGACACCAAAAAGCATTTTTACAGAAATCTGGAAAAGCAGTGCGCATGAAATTTGAAACAGAGCTTGTGGGTGACCAGAGGGACCCAAATAGTAAATGGCGGTTTTGGGTATAGGGGTGGCGGGTTCCACCATAACCGCCACTTCCATTTGTGTCCTCCACGGAGCTTTTTGAGTTCCAGACCCTTCTAGAAGCTTCCCACTGCGAAGAAATTGCCTGGAAATTGCGTTTAAGCTCCGAAATGGCCATTTTAACCCTCTTTTAAGCTCTAAAAATCCTGTTTTAACCCTGAAACTTAAGAGCTAAGTCTTCAAAACTCTATATAAGATCTCATACATCTCATATGAGATCACATCTTAACACACTAGACACTTGGAAGAGATGCACTTGAATATACTTGGAGATACAAACACACATAGAAGCACATACAAGAGAGAGAAGTATACTTTGAATATACTTTCAATTTAGGTGAATTCTAGAGAGAGAAAATTATGAATTGAATTTAGATTAACTTAGGCTAATTAGACCACAATTTGAACATCAATTGCCTCCCTCAACTTCCATGGATGAGTGCTTGAAGAACACTTGAATAACACTTGAAGAAGAAGATCTTCAAATCAATTTTGGTCTTGTAGTTGAGAATCCTCCAAGAGGTAAACACTATAGTTCATCTCTAATTCCTACTTTGTATATATAGATCTATAAGATTTGGATCTAACTTAGTTCTATTTCTACTTATTAGAACACTCATCTTCTTCCTCTCATGTTCTTCACACACTCACATAGTTAGATCCAAATCTCTTTGATTTTTATTGATAATTTACAATTAGAGATTGTTTTTCACTTTGATTTTCAATTTTGGTTTCATTCTTCAATTTTAGTTTAGATTCATGCATACATGATTATATATATATACATATATCTATTTTGAATTCCATGATGGTTTGGAAATATGATCTATGAGAAGGATGATTTCTATGTTCATACCTATCTCTTGATTATTCCTATTACCTAGAATTCCTATTGAATTTCATCTCCAACATGATATTTATAAGTCCCTTTGATCCTTGATCTAAAAGTTCTTCATAGAACTTGAGGGCTAAATTGATTGGGAATCATGATAATTAAGTTGATCTATGAGTTTGATCTCTCTAATAAGCTTCAACTATCACTAAAATGTTTTCCTCACACTTTAAAATGAACTAGATAAAAATTCAGCAAAGCAGATTGGTTTTGTCCATTAGATTTGGTCCATCAAAACCCATAGTTTGATGGATTTCAAATTTTCTGGGTAAACTTTGATGAATTAGCTTTCATCCGGTCCGTTTTGAGAGCTTTTAGGATTCATATACTATTTTTAGAAATTGTTGAGAAATCGGTTGACAGATTTGAACATCGTCTCTTTGTGCTTGAATTTCAGAAAACCTATAATAGTTATCGACGTTCCGCTTTTTGGGGATGATTCCTAACTCATATATCTATATGCCGATGTAAAATCGTGAGCATACGATCGAGTTAGGATCGTTTTCTAAGCGTTTAAAGTTGATACAACTATTCTAGAATTTTCTAAGTTTAATTACAAATATGATTATGTATACAAAATGGTCATACCTTGATCACTCAACAACAATTGATGAATAAAACTTGGTTTAGAAATCACCTAGGATAAATGGATGAGAGATCAAAAGCTTAAATCAACTTGGTTAACATGATTCATGAACTTCTATTATATTTCTTTTATGATTTGCATTCATTTGTCAAATGATACCAAATTTCCAGAATAACAGAGTCTGTTTAAAACACTTTTTCAGACATATTATGATTACAGAATGTCCATGGGTTTATTTTTGTCATATACTACAATGAAATAGCTTTCTTTTGACACCAAATAGAGCTTCATATGATTTTTGTAGATTTAATTATGATTTTTACAAGAACAGTGGACAGTCCTGATCCACTGTTCCCAAAACATTTATTTCTCAAACAATAAAATTGATATTGAGGTCCCACTTTTTGGAGAAGTTCCCTAAGACATGTATCTAACTTTCTGTAAAAGGGTTTTTACCCAGCTCATGTTTAAGACCACTTTTGATAGGATTCATTAGAGGTTGCTGAATCTGGAAATTTGATTGATGACATGTTTTCTTTGTTTATCATGCATATCATTTGTTTGCTTGTATTTTTGCAATGCTTTGGGTATTCTTTGGTGTCTTAGTGCAGAGAATTAAGTGCCTTGGACCCGGACGTCGGTTTGTGGTTTGCCTCGTCTACATGTGGCTTAGTGCCCATGTATCGTGTACTATCTCTATCCTTTCTCTTAGAATTTTTCTAGGTTTACAACTTTGATTTCAACGACACAATTCCTTTAGGATAGTCTCCGTTTATATGATTATTTGTTAGAGACATCTTATCTAGGATTGTTGCATGATTGCATTGCACGTTTCCATTCTTTTTGCTTTCGCAACTCCGCTTGAGTCAACCAATGTAAGTCTTCTCGTTCCCTTTGCATATCATGACATGTTTACTTTATTTGCATCGGTCCCGGGCGGGACTAGCCACTGTGAGTATACTTCTCCCTTGTATTGCATGAGCATCCGCTTTCTACTTGATTTAGTCTCTTGAAATGATTTTCATTAGATGTTTCTTTTTGCCATGTATATACCTATCTAGTATGTTTGAGGAAACAACATCTATTATGAATTAATAACAAGGATATTTGAATCAAGGCCTACCATTCGGTAGGGCGAGGAGGGGGTGCTTTAGTCCTGCTTGGGCTCCTTCCCCTCTCGTACCAAGACCCCCGAACCTTGTTTCTGGTAATGAAGGGCGAGTAACCTTATTCAATTTTGGGCGAGTCAAACTTGGGTTTCCTAATTCCCGATAAAAATTAGGTGGCGACTCTTTGTCTCTAGGATCGCGTGAGGAAGTCCTAGTTTTCCCTGAAGTGTGCTCCTTGGGATCCGTCCCGGGACACTATCGAGGGAGAGCGTCAGGATCTCCTCCTCCATTCGCAGCGGTCCACAATCTGGCGACTCCACTGGGGATTTGAACATGAAACCGATGGTTTCTTGTTCTTCGAGGGTTTGACTTGAACCAATGAATATCCTTGTTATTAATTCAATAATCATGTTGTTTCTGCCTGCATTTGCACTTGCATTGTTCTTTCACCGCGACTACTTGAGATCATTGCCTTGAAGATAGAGGGCCCTCTTTCCTCTATTTGTCAAGAGTTTTGGTAGCATGTAGTCACCGTTAGCCTTGTACCGCGTGCGGTATATAGAGCCCATGTGTGAACGGCACGCCCTCGGGGAGGCGGTCAACCACACCGTTGAGCTTGCTAATGGACCCTTTATGAGACTAAAACCCGGCCTTTGCATATAGTTTCTATAGAACCCTTCAATTAGGATCTTGATTATCATCTTTGATTAGGACAATGTGATGAATTATTTGCGCTTGCCCGTAAGGGATTATGTGGATGATGAGGACGTGTATGCGAAGGCATCATCAAACCTTGTATGGTGGATTCCTCTAGGGTAGTATGGTCTTTATCCGAACATCCAATCACTATTTGAGGACAATTTTGAAAATTTTTGAAATTATAAGCACTTCTTTGAAAAACCCCAAGTCTTTTGAAAATTCCAAGAATATCCCTTTTGAAAATTTGCTTTGAGATTCACTTTCACAAAATCTTTCCAAAATTCTCCTTAGATTTTAGAGAATTTCAAAATTCCTATTTCCAGAAATCATGATCACACTTTGATGATTCAATTTCAAAATCTTCCTCTCAGATCTTAGAATTTCAAAATTCCCACCTCAATTTTTAAGAATCATGATTTCTCACCACAAGCATTGATGGTTCAAAAATTCTTTTGAAAATTACAAATCTCCCCATCTCTTTCAAAGATTTTCATGAAAAATTTCAATTTTCAAACCTGAACCATCAAGAATTTCAAAACTCAAAATCCTTGGATAATGATTGGATTAGTAGGGTGATTAGCATACTCAAGGAATCTTATGTGCTTATGTGCTGATATGCTAGGTCTAAGCTAGATTAAGGTGCATTGCATTTAGATTAGATTGCATTTCATCTGCATTGCATGCACTACACGAGCATTGCATATACGACTCACGAGTGCGACGCCTCTAATATACTTTTAAAAAAGAAAAGTTTTGTTTTCCTCAGAATTTTGAAAGCTTGAAAAGATTTCTTTGATTTTAAGAAAAATGTTTTTGAAAAAGGAAATGATTTTCCATTTATAATTTCCATCTTTGTAAATCCACCTTCCTATATCATTCTTTGAAAAATTCTTTTGCAATAAAGATACCTGATTATTTGAAAATCCCTAAATAAACCAGATAAGAAAAGATAGGACCGAAAAGTTGTACTCCTTTCTGGGTCAGAGCTCCGAACAGCCGTTTGATCAGATCAGGGTTAGAAGAAGGAACAGCCGAGTCGACTAGGGTTGAAGATATGACATACGAAGCGGATATGGAAGCCAGATTGGCCGCAATGCAAGCTGCCTTGGATCAGAGCAGGGAGCAGAATCGAGAACAACTTGCCACTATGATGAGAATGATTGAGCAGATAACTAATCCACCACCACCACCTCCAGAGCATCATGAAGAAGAAGATTTTGGGGAGACAGTTCAACCAAAGGTTCAGCTAGATCAGGAAATTCAGGACAAGTTGGCCAAGATCGACAAACTGGAGAGTGTGATCAGAAAGAGCAAAGGGGTGGATGAGTATTTGTTCGATGTTAAAGGGTTGTGTGACGCTCCAAAAGCCAAACTCCCAGAGAAGTTTAAGATGCCGCATATTGAATTTTTCAATGGAACCGGAAATCCAAAGAGCTATCTGAGGCTTTATGTAGGAACTTTACAGCCCATGGGCATTGGATCTGACCTCTTCGCTCTATTGTTTCCAAGAGTTTTGAGTGGAGCAGCACTTTCATGGTACTTGACGTTGGAACCAGCCATAACCAGAGATTGGGAGGCATTGGCCAAAGCTTTCGTGGCTCAATATTCGTATAACCAGTTGTTTGATGTAACTGCAAGAGATCTAGAAACCACCCGACAAGAGTACAGGGAATCCTTCGCAGGTTTCCTTACTCGTTGGAGAGCTAAAGCTGCTCAAATGACTAGCAGGCCAGCGGAAAAAGATCAGGTCCGAATGATCATCAAGAATCTACAGCCCGAATACTTGGAAAGGCTAGAATTTCAGTCCATTGTGAGTTTCGAACAGCTGTTTGATGTGGGAACTTTGATAGAAGATGCCATTAGAGATGGAAAGATCAAGAAAGAAAGCACGAGCAATCGATACAGAAAGACAGAAAGGCCAGTCTATCATCAGTCTGCTGACGTCAACACACTATCTCCTCAGCCTTTTCAGAAAGAGCGTCGAAGTATGGCTAATGCAAGAGGAAGTCAAAATCAGAAACAGTCGAGAGAGAAAAGAGAATTTTCCGACTTGGGGATGCCACTAAGCACCGCACTTGAAAGAATGATAGAAAAAGGGTACTTGCAGAAATTGGAACCTAAACCAGAGCCAAATCCACTTCCACCGGGTTTCAAAACAGAGTTCTTTTGTGACTTTCATCAAGGCCGTGGACATAGCACAGATAGATGCTGGAGACTTCGCCATGAAATTGAGGACTTGATTGAAAAAGGGGTCATCTCCCCTCCTCCCTCTCAGCCAAATGTTCAGAAGAATCCTCTCCCTAATCATAAGGGGAACATGCCAAATGTTAACTTTGTAGAAGAAGGATCTCAGATTTATAACCCAAAGATCTACATCACATCCTCGAATCAACCAGCTATGGATGTTCAACTTCCGGAAGACGCTGCAATTTGCATCTTGAGGAATATGGAAGAGGAAGAATGGGTCGAAGAAGCACTGGCTTTTGAAGAAGAAATAGCCAACGGAAATCTTACAATTGAATGGTGGGATCCCAATGCCATCACCGACGACTCGATCTGGTATGAGGACGAAAAGCCCATAGAAGCAGTCACCGAGAAACAAAGCACTGAGCCGATAGAAGAATTGCTAAAGCCTGTCGAGAACCTTGAAATCAAAGATGACGATCTTATTGCAATGATGGAAGAAGAAGAAGATTGGTGGTATGATGATGAGGATGATTCCGTTAATAATACCATAATCCCCGATGATTCTGTTTGGAAAATCACTGTTGGCACCGAAAAGTTAGCCAAAGAACTTGAGTCTATCTGGATCACCAATGAAGCAAACCACTTGACCCGTTCCGGACGTCATTTCAAGCCTCATGAGTTAGAAAATCGTGGAAAAGAAACATGGAATGAGAAAGAAGTCGTCAAAGCAAAAGAGGCTGGTAAAGGAGCCGTGAGCGAAGAAGAGGATGAAATCCTAAAGCAATTGAAGAAAACACAAGCTTGAATCTCAGTATGGGGATTACTTATGACCTCTCACAAACACAGGCAGGCCATGCTCGATACTCTCAATCGTTTGGATGTTTCTGTCAATACTACTCCCGAAGATCTAGTAAACATGATCTCTTCAAAGCCTTGTGAGCCTGTAATCACATTCACAGATGAAGATTTACCGCCGGAAGGGGCACACCACAACAGAGCTCTCTACATCACTGTACATTGCCTGGGGAATAGAGTACCGGTCTGCTTGGTAGATAATGGGTCAGCCTTGAATGTATGTCCTCTCCAAACAGCTCTCAGAATGGGGCTGTCTATTTCAGAACTCTTGCCATCAACACAAACTGTGAGGGCCTATGATAACACCAAAAGGGCCATTGTGGGAATGATTAAGTTGAAAATTGAAGTCGGGCCATTAAACAAAGAAGCTGATTTCCAAGTGATTGATATTTCGGCTAGCTTTAATCTGCTATTGGGACGTCCGTGGTTACATGTGAATGATGCAGTCGCCTCCACTCTCCACCAGAAAGTCAAGTTCATCTGGAAAGAGGATGTGGTAACAATCTTTGGGGATAGCTGGATCAAAGAAGAAGGGACAAGCCATGGTCCTGTGCTAGAAGTCCAAACACCGGAAGAAGAAAATGAATTGGGAGGATTCAACTTTGTGGGAATGATAAATGAAGGAGCTAAGAAAAAGAAATCCGTTTGGGATCGACTCAGCTATGAGAAGAAACTTCCTGATGCATTTGTCTGGGGCGAAGAAATCACTCCGATCAAGAAAAAGAAGCCGTTCATCACCGGACGCGAATATAGAAAGATGTTCGAGAAGGGAAACCCGGTTGCCAAAGATCTACAAGAAGAAGTGGGACAAAATTGGATCCCTGAAGTCATGCCATTGTACTTTGACCAGTATGCCAATCCTAAAGTGGCTCATATGGTGCGGAAGATGAACTATTTTCCTGGAATGGGACTAGGTCGTCGTCAACAAGGAATAACTGAACCACCGAACTTCCACGAACAGAAAGATAAATCTGGGCTTGGGTATCAATTGACTGAAGAAGATAAGAAGAAGATGACAAAAGGAAAAGGGCCGATGGTTGTTTCTGGGCCAAGAATCCTGAATGGATACTTCGTGAAAGAAGGCGATGACTTTCCCTTCTGTGGGTTCCCTGAACCATGGTATGATCCGGCTACCAAGAACATTAAGCCTGGATTTGAGATTTTCTTCAAACATGAGTTCTCCGACTATGAGGATCCGTTCTTGTATACTCCGCCTATCAAGAAAGAAAGGAAGGACTGGGCTGAGCTGATGACAAGTGATGATTTGAACATGCTAATGGATGAAGAGCTGAACATGCTGATGGATGCCGAAGAAGCACTGGGAAATGTGAAAGAAATCAAGCCAATAGAGGGAGCTCTGAACAATTGGGTGATAGAATCGGAAGTCAACAAATCCCCTCCCCCATTTCCCCGGAAGTCTGTAAAGGCCAATATGAGCCATGATGTTGAGTCTGCTTTTGCTTTTGATGTACCCAAAAATGTTAATGAAATGAACGAGGATTTTGCTTACTCTTCTGTGTCTGATGATCTTGATTTTGAAATTTCTGAGGATTTGCAAAGATTAATTGAAAATGAAAATGAATCTGCATGCAAGATTATTGAAGAAACTTTGCTAATAAACTTGGATAATGAAGATAATCCACAAAATGTTCATATTGGCACCACGCTCACTTCACAGGAAAGCAATGAACTAATCAACTTATTAAAAGAATTTAAAGATGTTTTCGCTTGGTCCTACCAAGATATGCCAGGCATCGATCCAACACCACATCCCTCTCTTTCCAAATTCAAAACCTGTTAAGCAAAAGTTGAGACGCATGAGACCCGAATGGACTTTGAAGATCAAAGAAGAAGTTGAGAAACAATTGAAAGCTGGATTCCTGATGGTAACCCAATATCCGGAATGGATAGCCAATATAGTTCCTGTGCCAAAGAAGGATGGAAGGATCCGTGTATGTGTTGACTTCAGAGATCTAAACAAGGCTAGTCCTAAGGATGATTTTCCGCTTCCACACATAGATGTTCTGGTAGATAGCACCGCGGGGCATGAGTTGTTATCATTCATGGATGGTTTCTCAGGGTACAATCAGATTTTAATGGCACCCGAAGACAGAGAAAAGACTACATTCACAACTCACTGGGGGACGTATTGCTACCGAGTAATGCCATTTGGGTTAAAGAATGCCGGAGCGACCTATCAGAGAGCTGCTACTACTTTGTTACATGACATGATCCATAAAGAGGTAGAAGTTTATGTGGATGATATGATTGTTAAGTCCAAAGAAAGAAGTGGGCATTTAACAGCTCTCGCCAAGTTCTTTGAAAGATTAAGGAAATACAGAATGAGATTGAATCCACAGAAATGTACTTTTGGAGTTACCACCGGAAAGCTGCTAGGATTTCTCATCACACAGAGAGGAATTGAGGTTGACCCCACAAAGATCAAGGCTATTATGGATATGCCGCCTCCGACAAATGAAAAGGAAGTAAGAGGATTTCTGGGAAGAATCCAATTCATCAGCCGCTTCATATCTAAGCTCACTGCTACTTGCGATCCGCTTTTCAGCTTGTTGAGAAAAGGGAAGAAATTCGAATGGGACAATCAATGTCAAGAAGCTTTTGACAAGATCAAGGCTTATTTATCAAACCCACCGGTTCTTTCACCCCCGAAGTCAGGGAAGCCTTTGCTGTTGTACTTATCCGTGTCAGAGAATGCTATGGGATGCATGTTAGCCCAAGAAGGAGATGAAGGGCGTACAGAGAAAGCCATTTACTACTTAAGTAAAAGGATGACTGGATACGAATTGAAGTATTCTCCGTTAGAAAAGACATGTTGGGCTTTGGTTTGGGCCACTCGTCGTCTGAGGCATTATATGTTGGCCTTCCCTGTTGTTTTAATCTCCCGAATGGATCCTTTGAAGTACCTATTTGAAAAACCAGCATTGACCGGAAGAATCTCCCGATGGACATTGATGCTATCTGAGTTTGACTTGATACATGCTACGAGTAAATCTGTTAAAGGAAGGGCTGTCGCAGAACATTTAGCAGAACATCCGATAAATCTGGAAAACGAAGGAGAGTTCATGTTCCCTGACGAAGGATTGATGGAATTAAAAGAAGATGTGTGGAAAATGTACTTTGATGGAGCTGCAAACCAAAAAGGATATGGAGTAGGAATCATCCTTGTATCCCCTGAAGGAGCACATACCCCATTCTCTATTAAGCTGAAGTACACCTCCACCAACAACACTGCTGAGTATGAAGCTTGTATCTTGGGGCTAGAAGCCGCATTGACTTTGGAGGTAAGGAAACTTGATGTATTCGGGGATTCCAATTTGATCATATCCCAAGTTCAAGGAGATTGGAAAGTCAAGGAAGAGAAGTTAAAACCCTATCATGAGTATCTTGATTCTTTACGAACTCGTTTCTTGCATATCACGTTCTTCTACCTGCCTCGAGAAGAAAATCAGCTAGCAGACTCTTTGGCTACTTTAGCGTCAATGATTGAGATTCCTGTGGGGATAAAGCTAACTCCTTTGATGATTGAACAAAGGGAAAAGCCGTCTTATGAGATGATTGGGGAAATAGAAGAAGCAGAAGAACTTCCGTGGTACACCGACGTGTGGAACTTCATTGAAAATGGGGAATATCCGGAAAGCGCCTCCGAGAAAGACAAGAGAGCCATAAGAAGATTCTCGGCTCAGTTCATGATTTGTGGTGGAAGTCTATTGAAGAGATCTTACAATGGATTCAACTTGACATGTCTATATGGAAACAGTGCGAGAAAGATGATGGAGCAAATTCACGAAGGGGTGTGTGGTCCTCATATGAGTGGACACATGTTAGCTAAGAAGATCATCCGACAAGGATATTATTGGACTACTATGGACAAGGACTGCTATGAATATGTCAGAAAATGTCACAAATGTCAGATCCATGCCAATATGAAGCATGTGCCGCCGTCACTGCTATACAACATGACTACCCCTTGGCCATTCTCAGTTTGGGGAATAGATGTTATTGGAGAAGTAACCCCGAAGGCGTCTAAT
This sequence comes from Hydrangea macrophylla, assembly GCA_033977485.1. Taxonomy (NCBI): domain Eukaryota; kingdom Viridiplantae; phylum Streptophyta; class Magnoliopsida; order Cornales; family Hydrangeaceae; genus Hydrangea; species Hydrangea macrophylla. The sequence continues at coordinate 24,481,970 of CM066990.1, read as the reverse complement.
GGGCATCAATACATCCTGGTAGCAATTGATTATTTCACAAAATGGGTGGAAGCAGAGTCTTATGCGACATTGAAGGCTAAAGATGTGGCCAGATTTATCAGAAGAAATATAATCTGCCGATACGGGGTCCCTCATGAGTTGATATCCGATCATGGCAGTCACTTCCAGAAAGAGGTTTTGGATCTACTAGAAGAATACAAGATCATGCACCACATGTCAGCGCCGTATAGGCCACAAACAAATGGGGCAGTTGAAGCAGCTAATAAGAATTTGAAGACGATCCTAAGAAAGATGACTGATACATACCGAGATTGGCATGAGAAGTTACCGTATGCACTGTGGGGATACAGAACATCTATCCGAACATCTACAGGAGCCACTCCTTATTCATTGGCTTACGGAATGGAAGCAGTACTCCCAGTTGAAATAGAACTACCATCTTTGAGAGTTATGGCAGAATCCGAGATTCCAGAATTTGATTGGCTAAGAGATAGATATGAGGAGCTAATGTTACTTGATGAGAAAAGGTTGGCCGCAATTGATCATGTGCATGTGTATCAGAGAAGAATAGCTCGAGCATTCAACAAGAAGGTCCGTCCAAGAAAACTTGAGGAAGGCGACCTTGTGCTTAAAGCCTTAAAAGCACCCGTTTTCGATCCTAGAGGGAAATTCAAGCCAAATTGGGTTGGCCCATACGTCATCAAGAAGCTTCTCTCTGGAGGAGCGGCATACCTGATGGATCTAGATGGAGTTGAGTTCAATCAGCCAATCAACATTGACCGTCTCAAGAGATACTATGCTTAAAAGCCTTTTCTTTCAAAACCTGTTCTTTCAAAACTTCCAGCATTCGAGGAACTACACTTGACCTGATTCCCACTTGGGGATATGTAGGCAACCTGCTCGGTTCGGTCACTGCTCCTGAAACCCTCAACCATACTTTCTTTCAAGACCTGGCCGAACTACTTTGGATCTGATTCCCACTTGGGGATAAGTAGGCGAGCTTTCCTGGCTCTCGATCCCTGAACCTTGCAAACTAGGGGCAAACTTTCAAGTTTGCCCAAAGCCTCAAGATATCACTGCCACACTAGGGGCAAACTGCGTTTGCCCAAACTTCCATTTATCTCTATCAACTAGGGGCAAACTGTCGTTTGCCCATACCTCGCTACCTGTCCTCTCTGGATCACTTGGCTATCAGAATTAAAGCACCTAAGTGAAAAATCTGGTAATTCTTGATATTAAGTTGAAAAGTTTTTTAGCAATCTAAAGATGTGAATCTAATGTCAAGACTGAAACATTATGTGGAAAATTTTCAAAAGCTTCAAGATTACATGCAAAGCCAACACAATATCCTGCTACAAGATAAAATCTCATTTTCAAAACATGCAAATCCTTAGAAAATTCAAATATCCAAGTCAAAAGACATTGTCGAGAAAGAGGAATCGTCAGAAATTTCCTTTCCCTGTAAAATCGAGTCCTGTGTGTCAGTGTGCAAAGTGTCAATCAAATCAGTCTCGTGACAAGGGATGCAAAGCGAAACAGAAGGATAGCATAAAGCAGCATCAAGCAAAGTCAAGAGTACAAGCCCATCAAGTCTCAGACAGAATACATCAACATCAGTCTCAGCACAGAAAGCAAGAAAAACAGAAAGATAGTCATGGGTGCATATGATCATCATCAGCGACGACGAGTAGCCCGTGGGTACCGAGCAGGCATATCTGAGGCCGTAGAGCTATCATCATCTTCAATTTGGCGCCTTCGCCTAGACTCACCAGCCCCACCAGAAGGGCCTGCATTCATCCGCTCCAACTGTGATTGAAGCTGCCTAACTTGAGCCACCTGTGGAAGAAAAGAATCAGTATAGGGGTTTGAAAAAGCAATGAGATAAGAAGAAAAGGTCAAGAAATTTACCAGGGCCGCATCACGGTCTATGTAAGTCTGGCACATGCCATCCCACTGCAAAGAGAAGAAAGATATGGTCAGAAAGATCAGAAGAATCAGAGGTAATGAGTTCAGAAATTACTTACATGTCCCTCACGAGCAAGGCTCCAAGCCCTCAGATTCTGTGCATAAGCTCGCTCTTCATTGAAAACGGCTCGGGGAACGGACTCATGTTGTTCTGAAACTAGCTGAGGCTCTACAAGATCACGGGGGATCTCTACAGAAGATATAACTCCGCGCAGCATGGTCGAGGCTCGCCAATCACAAGGAGGAATGAGAGGTAGAGGTCGACCAGGGCCATCCACAAAAGAACTCCCCTGCAAATGATGATGAGAAATAAGATAAAGCAAGCATTCGATCAGAAATGAAGAAGTCGTGAAATACCTGCGGGTCATCCGAGAGCGGGAAATTAGGCATCAGATGAGTAACCCTGAAGACGTCATAGTTCTCCTCAAACAGAGTAAAAGAGGCTGAAGGAATTCCGTTCAAAGCATTAATAAGATCTTCATCTTCCAAATTCTGCGCCGACCTCATACAAGAAGGCGGATCCTGTGGCACTAAGAGACGATCCTCCAAATCAGTCTGAAGAGCTACTCTCTCTCCAAGATACCACTCAAGAACAGAGGGACCCTCAAGAAGAATCCTCTCTCCAGTCATCTGTCTAGCTAAGCCAATCTCAGTCACATCTCCATTTGTAGCCCAAGGATGCCAGTTAACTTGGTTGAATCTGAGACGGGTAAGAAAATCCCGGCAAGAAATAACATTATGAGCATCATTCTTGGTACCTACGGCTTGGCGACGCCACTTCAGAGCCCGTGGAAAAATATGAATCTCTTCCTCCCGGAATGATGGAGCCGTCATGGAGAAATACTCAAAGGCCCACACCTACAAGAGAAAATAAAGCAGTGGTCAAAACAGCAGAACATCAAATGATAAAAACTGGAAATGAAAATATTTTCAGTACCTCCCAAGCTCTCCAGAATCCGCCGAATCCAGGGGATTTGCCTCGAGAATGCTCCCCCATATGACTATACAGAATGGCTAAACCAGCAGAGCCCCAATCAAAATCTGCAATCTCCTCAAGATTTCGAAGACTATCAAGCATATTCAATGTAATCCGCTCAGCTCGAGTAGAAAGAAGAGAGCAACCAAGCAAATACAAGATGAAAGCACGGGTAAGCTGCATATCGGTAAATTGAGCCGCTCTTTCAGAAGGCCTGAAGTTGTTGATGAACCATGTGATGCCTACGCTCGATCCGTGAAGATCTCTCTGGGATGGGATGATGCCTAGGAGACGCTCAATGATAGTAGGATGTCTATGGATGTTCTTTGCAAAGGCAAGACGATGCCCGCCAAATGAGATGCCGGTTATCATTGCAAAATCAAGAGGGGTCATGGTTATCTCCCCAAAAGGCATGTGAAAAGTATTTGTGGAATCCCACCACCTTTCAGCAAGAGCTTGAATCATGGCCAAATCATTAGTCGATCTCTCCAATAAGGTTACAAACGACCCAAAGCCCGCTTGCTTGATATTGGCTACTACTTGGGGACGCGACTCCGACAAATTCATTAAACCATTCAAGGCATTTTCCATGGCTACCATGACCTCTAAGATGACCAACCACATTCTAAAAAGAAAAAGGATGATTTCTAAGGAATCGCAAGAATAAAGAGACACGTATGAAGATGTGAAACAAAGGAGTAATTAAAGAATGGGTTACCTCTTGACGAAAGGCCCTCCTAGAGATATGATTTTGCTCTATATTCGCGTTTTGACCCCCGGAACTCTTGATTTGATCCCGGATTGGTCCATTTTTGATATATAAGCCTTGAGAGTGCTTAAAACTTGTTGGAATTGGTCTAGAGGACCTCTGGAGATTTGAATCTTGGTAAAAATCCATTCAAGAATTGAAAAAAGTCCCCCAGATGAGAAGAATCAAAGGCACCGCAGCCTGAAAGTGGCCGAGAAACGGCAAACTCCCGTCGTTTTGGGATTGATTATGAGTTGTCTTAGAAAATGGACATTTGAGTCTACTGTCGCTTGAGAATTACATCCAGAAAGGACTTTCAGAATATGGGTCAGAATGCGAGATGTTCAGAAAGGGTTAGAGTAAGCCTGACGTGTTGCAAGAATGATTGCGTTGGTCGAAGCACCAATATGAGTCTCAGAAAGAATCAGCAGGGCCTCCAGAATATGTGCTCGCGTCCCAGAAACCTCAGATATCTCCTCAAGCAGAGAATTTCCAGATATTGTCAAGGTATACAGAATTCGTGCATCTCTCAGAATCATAGGATCTCCCCAGTAGAGAACTTTCAGAATTAAGTTTCTCGCAAGCATCATGTATCCACGGGTTGCCTCCAGATAAAGGGTATCTCTCAGAATTTGAGCATCAAAATCGCCTCCAGAATACAAGGTTTATGCCAAGCATCATGTATCCAGGGTTGCCTCCAGAATGTAGGGTTTCTCTCAGAATCGTGGGTTGCCTCCAGAATGTAGGGTTTCTCTCAGAATCAGAATCGTGGGTCGCCTCCAGAATACAAGGTTTATGCCAAGAATCGTGTATCCGTGGGTTGCTCTCAGAATGTAGGGTTTCTCTCAGAATCGTGGGTTGCCTCCAGAATGTAGGGTTTCTCTCAGAATCAGAATCGTGTATCCAGGGTTGCCTCCAGAATGTAGGGTTTCTCTCAGAATCATGTATTTCTCAGCATCGCATATCAGGGTTGCCTCCAGAATGTAGGGTTTTTTCTCAAAATCAGAATCGTGTATCCGTGGGTTGCTCTCAGAAGAAGGGTCATCTCTCAGAATTTGTGTATCTCTCAGAATCCGTGCATCAGAACAGAAGATTTGTCCTCAGAAGAAGGGCCTGTTTCAGAAGAACAGAGGATTTGTCTCCGGCAGAGAGACCTGTTTCAGAAGATTTGTTTCTAGACCTGCCACAGAAGATTTGTCCTCGGAAAAAGGGCCTGTTTCAGAAGAACAGAAGATTTGTCTCCGGCAGAGAGACCTGTTTCAGAAGACTTGTTTCCAGACCTGTTACAGAAGATTTGTCTAGAAGAAGGACCTGTTTCAGAAGAGCAGAAGATTTGTCTCCGGCAGAGAGACCTGTTTCAGAAGATTTGTCCCCAGCAAAAGGACTCTACATCAGCAATCGTCCCCAGCAGAAGGACTCTACATCAGCAATCGTCCCCAGCAAAAGGACTCTACAATCAGCAATCGTCCACAGAAGAAGGACCTGTTTCAGCAATCGTCCCCAGCAGAAGGACTCTACATCAGCAATCGTCCCCAGCAAAAGGACTCTACATCAGCAATCGTCCCCAGCAGAAGGACTCTACATCAGCAATCGTCCCCAGCAAAAGGACTCTACAATCAGCAATCGTCCACAGAAGAAGGACCTGTTTCAGCAATCGTCCCCAGCAGAAGGACTCTACATCAGCAATCGTCCCCAGCAGAAGGACTCTACACCAGCAATCGTCCCCAGCAAAAGGACTCTACATCAGCAATCGTCCCCAGCAAAAGGACTCTACATCAGCAATCGTCCACAGAAGAAGGACCTGTTTCAGCAATCGTCCCCAGCAGAAGGACTCTACATCAGCAATCGTCCCCAGCAGAAGGACTCTACACCAGCAATCGTCCCCAGCAAAAGGACTCTACATCAGCAATCGTCCCCAGCAGAAGGACTCTACATCAGCAATCGTCCACAGAAGAAGGACCTATTTCAGCAATCGTCCCCAGCAGAAGGACTCTACATCAACAATCGTCCCCAGCAGAAGGACTCTACATCAGTAATCGTCCCCAGCAGAAGGACTCTACACCAGCAATCGTCCAGTTGTTTGACATGACTCAGAATTCATCCAAGATACTTCGCTATTTCAAGAGTCGTCCAGGATACAGATGACGCCTACGAGCCTTAAGATCAGAAGAATAACTTTGACAAAAACCTCGAGAATCATCCAAGATACCTTTAGCATATTCGACTGTGAGAGAGAGTCGTTGCATCCTTTGCATTAGATTTTGCATCCAGGGAACCCTTGAGGATGATTCCTCCAGCACTTTCACATTTCATGTTTTCATATTGCACCAGCATCCTAGGATAGGAGCATTTCATCCGCATTGTTGTTGTTTGTTTGTTTTCCGTCTTCTCGCGCGCTTGAACTACGCCCTGGTCTAATTCCTGGAAAGGATACGTAGGCAGCTCCAGCGGAGCACGACCAGCATCAGCTTCAACTTAGCCGCCTCTACCCAGCATTGCATTGCATTCTTGCATTCGTAATTTCTTGATTTTCTCTGATTTTGAATTTCTTGATTTTGCGAATTTTTTTGTTTTTCCTAAAACCTCTCAGTATGGTTATTTGGGTGCCTTCAAGGCTTTGGCACTCACTTGCAGTTCACGTTGTTCACAACAAGCTCTGCCAAAGAGGGGCAAACTGTAGACACCCAATTTTGACCACACTGATAGGATTTAGGGTGGACAACGTCTTGGAGGATTCGATGATGAAAAGTACCCCGTGGAAGGTACTGGATTCCACACAATCAGAAGATCAGACTTCGGAAAGTGACTTCAAGCTCAGAAAAGCCCTTTTCCATGGATAAATCCTGGTTTTGTCAAAATCATCTCTCAGAATTCATATTCTCTCAGGGTTATATGAACATTAAGTGTTCTAAACGCAGTATTCTAGGTATCCAGAGATTCAATTTTAAAGAAAAGTTCGAAATCGACGCACATTTGAAAGCAATTTTGGAAAAGACGTCATTTGATTTCAAAAAGACGACGAAAGTTCCGGAGGACTTCCGGACTTCAATTGGACTTCAATTCTCATTATAAAACCTCTGGAAATATTTTTATACTGAAATTCAACCTGACAGCTTTCCAACGGTACGTAAACGGACGATTTCGGACACCAAAAAGCATTTTTACAGAAATCTGGAAAAGCAGTGCGCATGAAATTTGAAACAGAGCTTGTGGGTGACCAGAGGGACCCAAATAGAAAATGGCGGTTTTGGGTATAGGGGTGGCGGGTCCCACCATAACCGCCACTTCCATTTGTGTCCTCCACGGAGCTTTTTGAGTTCCAGACCCTTCTAGAAGCTTCCCACTGCGAGGAAATTGCCTGGAAATTGCGTTTAAGCTCCGAAATGGCCATTTTAACCCTCTTTTAAGCTCTAAAAATCCTGTTTTAACCCTGAAACTTAAGAGCTAAGTCTTCAAAACTCTATATAAGATCTCATACATCTCATATGAGATCACATCTTAACACACTAGACACTTGGAAGAGATGCACTTGAATATACTTGGAGATACAAACACACATAGAAGCACATACAAGAGAGAGAAGTATACTTTGAATATACTTTCAATTTAGGTGAATTCTAGAGAGAGAAAATTATGAATTGAATTTAGATTAACTTAGGCTAATTAGACCACAATTTGAACATCAATTGCCTCCCTCAACTTCCATGGATGAGTGCTTGAAGAACACTTGAATAACACTTGAAGAAGAAGATCTTCAAATCAATTTTGGTCTTGTAGTTGAGAATCCTCCAAGAGGTAAACACTATAGTTCATCTCTAATTCCTACTTTGTATATATAGATCTATAAGATTTGGATCTAACTTAGTTCTATTTCTACTTATTAGAACACTCATCTTCTTCCTCTCATGTTCTTCACACACTCACATAGTTAGATCCAAATCTCTTTGATTTTTATTGATAATTTACAATTAGAGATTGTTTTTCACTTTGATTTTCAATTTTGGTTTCATTCTTCAATTTTAGTTTAGATTCATGCATACATGATTATATATATATACATATATCTATTTTGAATTCCATGATGGTTTGGAAATATGATCTATGAGAAGGATGATTTCTATGTTCATACCTATCTCTTGATTATTCCTATTACCTAGAATTCCTATTGAATTTCATCTCCAACATGATATTTATAAGTCCCTTTGATCCTTGATCTAAAAGTTCTTCATAGAACTTGAGGGCTAAATTGATTGGGAATCATGATAATTAAGTTGATCTATGAGTTTGATCTCTCTAATAAGCTTCAACTATCACTAAAATGTTTTCCTCACACTTTAAAATGAACTAGATAAAAATTCAGCAAAGCAGATTGGTTTTGTCCATTAGATTTGGTCCATCAAAACCCATAGTTTGATGGATTTCAAATTTTCTGGGTAAACTTTGATGAATTAGCTTTCATCCGGTCCGTTTTGAGAGCTTTTAGGATTCATATACTATTTTTAGAAATTGTTGAGAAATCGGTTGACAGATTTGAACATCGTCTCTTTGTGCTTGAATTTCAGAAAACCTATAATAGTTATCGACGTTCCGCTTTTTGGGGATGATTCCTAACTCATATATCTATATGCCGATGTAAAATCGTGAGCATACGATCGAGTTAGGATCGTTTTCTAAGCGTTTAAAGTTGATACAACTATTCTAGAATTTTCTAAGTTTAATTACAAATATGATTATGTATACAAAATGGTCATACCTTGATCACTCAACAACAATTGATGAATAAAACTTGGTTTAGAAATCACCTAGGATAAATGGATGAGAGATCAAAAGCTTAAATCAACTTGGTTAACATGATTCATGAACTTCTATTATATTTCTTTTATGATTTGCATTCATTTGTCAAATGATACCAAATTTCCAGAATAACAGAGTCTGTTTAAAACACTTTTTCAGACATCTTATGATTACAGAATGTCCATGGGTTTATTTTTGTCATATACTACAATGAAATAGCTTTCTTTTGACACCAAATAGAGCTTCATATGATTTTTGTAGATTTAATTATGATTTTTACAAGAACAGTGGACAGTCCTGATCCACTGTTCCCAAAACATTTATTTCTCAAACAATAAAATTGATATTGAGGTCCCACTTTTTGGAGAAGTTCCCTAAGACATGTATCTAACTTTCTGTAAAAGGGTTTTTACCCAGCTCATGTTTAAGACCACTTTTGATAGGATTCATTAGAGGTTGCTGAATCTGGAAATTTGATTGATGACATGTTTTCTTTGTTTATCATGCATATCATTTGTTTGCTTGTATTTTTGCAATGCTTTGGGTATTCTTTGGTGTCTTAGTGCAGAGAATTAAGTGCCTTGGACCCGGACGTCGGTTTGTGGTTTGCCTCGTCTACATGTGGCTTAGTGCCCATGTATCGTGTACTATCTCTATCCTTTCTCTTAGAATTTTTCTAGGTTTACAACTTTGATTTCAACGACACAATTCCTTTAGGATAGTCTCCGTTTATATGATTATTTGTTAGAGACATCTTATCTAGGATTGTTGCATGATTGCATTGCACGTTTCCATTCTTTTTGCTTTCGCAACTCCGCTTGAGTCAACCAATGTAAGTCTTCTCGTTCCCTTTGCATATCATGACATGTTTACTTTATTTGCATCGGTCCCGGGCGGGACTAGCCACTGTGAGTATACTTCTCCCTTGTATTGCATGAGCATCCGCTTTCTACTTGATTTAGTCTCTTGAAATGATTTTCATTAGATGTTTCTTTTTGCCATGTATATACCTATCTAGTATGTTTGAGGAAACAACATCTATTATGAATTAATAACAAGGATATTTGAATCAAGGCCTACCATTCGGTAGGGCGAGGAGGGGGTGCTTTAGTCCTGCTTGGGCTCCTTCCCCTCTCGTACCAAGACCCCCGAACCTTGTTTCTGGTAATGAAGGGCGAGTAACCTTATTCAATTTTGGGCGAGTCAAACTTGGGTTTCCTAATTCCCGATAAAAATTAGGTGGCGACTCTTTGTCTCTAGGATCGCGTGAGGAAGTCCTAGTTTTCCCTGAAGTGTGCTCCTTGGGATCCGTCCCGGGACACTATCGAGGGAGAGCGTCAGGATCTCCTCCTCCATTCGCAGCGGTCCACACAGTGCACCGCACGGAGACACACTACGCTGAATAAAACCCTTGTCTAGCAACTCTTGCAACTGAATTTTTAACTCTTTCAACTTAACTGGTGCCATTCGATATGGTGCTCATGAGATAGGTTGCGTTCTTGGCATAACATCAATACGAAACTCAATCTCTTGCTCAATCAACACACTAGGCAACTTTTCTGGGAATACATCCGAAAATTCTGTAACTATTGGGATTTCTTCATGTTTTAAATCAGTACCTCTAGTATCAAGTATACTACATAAGAAACCACGACAACCCTTCTTCAACAAACGACAAGCATCAATGGCTGACACAATGTATGGTGGTGCTACAACACTATTGCCTTGAAAATAAAATACATCTTGATTCGGAATACAGAATACTACCCCTTTATTGTTACAATCGATGTTCGCATGATTAGCCGCTAACCAATCCATACCCAATATAACATCAAAATGCTGAATAATTAATGGTACTAGATCAACGGTTAATTCTTTACCATTCACGTTAATCTCACATTTTCGAAATGCACCTGAACTAACCAACGGAGTCCCCAACGGTATTGCAATGGATATATCATAATTCAGAAACTCTAATGGCTTATCTAGTTGCTTAGCAAAACGATGTGATATGAATGAGTGTATGGATCTTGAATCGATAAGTACATTTGCTAGGTGCAAGCAAATGGAAACCATACCTGAGTCAACGAAGTCGGCAGAAGCGCTCTCTCCCAGCCCAAGCTGATATGTTCTTGCCTCCCGCTACTCCTTCCTCGGAGGTTGTTGAGTAGTCCTCGGTGTAATAGCACTGGTTGCGGAAGAACCAAAACTTGAAGCTCCTTGACGCTTGCTTGGACAATCTTTAGCTTGGTGCCCCAACTCCTTATAAGTAAAGTATTGGCCCCTCATATCCACATTCTGATTTGGCAGTTTCCTACCATGTGTTTCGGTTATCGGTAAATATTACAAGTAATCAGGTTTGGAAGTTGATTGTACCGTCCCCAATGGAATTTCTGACAAGTTTGACATCTCGGTTTATTTCCGCTGGAACCACTGCCACTACTAGTCGATGACCCTCCCAGACTCTGCCTCTTAGTACTTCCTTGACCACTAAACTGACTTGATACCATCCGTTTGTTTTGTTGGCTCGGTGGTGGTGGCATGCTTGAAGTAAACCCAAGATCTCTCTCGGTAATGGAAGCGATGTCTAGTGCCCTAGCATAAGTCTGAGGCCGAAATACTATCACGCGTCCTGGGATATCACTTCGTAGCCCTGCCACAAATTTTCTCGCCTTCACTTTCTCAGTCGTTACAATGTCCCCGGCAAACCTTGCCAAACTTGTAAATTGTGTTGAATACTCTCGGACTGTCTTCCCCCCTTGTACCAACTCCATAAACTCTTGAGCTTTTTGATCCACAAATGATTCCGAAAAGTATTGTTCATTAAATATCTCAAAAAATTGATCCCAAGTAGTCGGTTGACCAGGTCCCAACTTAGTACGCCACCAATACTGCGCCTCAACTTTTAATGTGTCGGCGGAAAATAGAACTTTTTGTTACTCCGTACACGGTAACACCCTGAAGATTTTCTCCATATCAGAAATCCAGAAGTTTGCTTTCATTGGATCGGCTTCTCCACGGAATATTTTCGGCTTTTGCTTATGAAATTTTGAGATGGTAACAATTTCCTCCTTCGAATTTGGATTTGGTTGAACCGGTCTTTCCTCAGTCACTCGTGTCTCAGCCACTCGGACTAATCCTTCAACAGCCCTTTCAACTCATTCCATTCGGTTTGCGACTTCACTTCCAGACATTATGCCCGGTACCCATAATATAATACACACACACACACACACATTACTTAAAGTAATCACATGGCATGCTAGTCAATATTAAAAGCATGTTAAATAAACATGTATGCATGATCATGTAGCTACGTGTCATTGAGGGCACAATACGCATCGTATACGTCTCTCATCCTCAAGGCTCTAGCTTATTGCTCTGATACCAAAATTTGTCACACCCCTATCCACCTTCAGTGGATTAGGACACATATAACAAGACTATATGCACCCAAAAATACACTAATAAGCACAAAATTATACTAGTTATTAAGGAAAAACATGATTTGAACGAACATAAAAGGGCTTGCTGTTAAAATAACAACCCCAAGGGCAAAATGGTCATTTATAAAAGATTGTAAAATTTTATATCAAAAGATAGGTCTTTGAGTCCCGGTTTCAACTCAAAAAACAATGCGTGAATCCGAGTTTCCTAAAAAGAGATATGCGTGTTTCCGTAAAAGTGGACGACGGAAAAATTTGTGAATCCGCCCTTTAGCCCGGATCAATCCATTTCGCTGATTTTCTCGCAGAATGTTCCCTAGAACTTTCGGATCGATCCGCCCTTTAATTTGGATTGATCCGGGTTCTGAAGAATGCAATTCTGCTGCTAAAAACCCTGTTTTTACATGTCCAATTCATACCTAAACATATCTAAACCTCATGGAAACTTTTAGAAACCATTCCAACACACTCCCATACATGTTTAAACATTAATCAAGCATGTAGAACATATACACAACCACAATTGGATCAAACCAACCATGAACTCAACTCCTTTAAATCAAAACAAGTTTTGACATTCATCTTTTGACAAAACTAACATCTCATGAAAACTTGTTGGCGATTGAATTCAAAACTAAAACTAACATCATGTATACAAATGAAAGTTATCCAAAACACTTGCAACACCAATCGGACTTGTCGGAATGGTCCAAATTAACAACTTGCACCAAACCAACTAAAGCATAGTAAGTTACATAAGTTTACAAGTGAAACTCCAAAACCACCAACTTACAAGTTAAAGGACTTAAGTTTCATGGATACAACAAAATTATCAATATTATCATTGTAATAACTACATTTTACAGCATGTTACAAGTTTAAAAGAGAACATTTCCACAAGTCTCAAATCTCTCCCATTACCCCAATGCACGTCATATCCTCTCCGATAATTGCGCCGAACCTGCGGTGGTTGTTATTTACCACAACAGAAAATGAAAATGGCTTTCTTAAGTATTGCACTTAGTGAGAAATCTAAACATGATTAAATGTTAAACATGTGCAATGCTACAAATAAACACATTAATCATATCCGTAATCGCTGAACCACCGGTTCAATGATTCATTCAGACCCGAAGACCTCCCTTCGTCCCATGGCCACGTCTATTCCCTGGATTTCCGTATTTACCGGATTCTTCTTCTTCATCCACCCTTTTTACTCCCAACAATGAATCTTTTCCCCGGTGTTCAATGATTACCACATATCTATATAAGCACATAAACATGTAAGCACTACAATTTCGTATAATTGACATGCAATTCACAATAATGCATTCTCATGATTCCTAAGCATAGATTATCATCTCTAAAGATCATTGAGGCATTAAATACATTTAAACACAGTCAATCTTTAGTTTAGAAAACTCATCTTCAACAAGTTCTACCCATAATCAAGCCAATATGTGCAGAATTTCACCAATTCCCAGCCCAAAGTTCACTTCGAAGAAATTTCTACATAAACTCAGCGAACCGCGTGTCACCAATTAGTACGAGCTACCAAATCCGATAATTAAAACATAAATTAAAGGTATCGAAACGATCGTCTCACCCCCACGAGTCCGTATACGAATTCGGTTCGCGAATTGGACGAACGGCGACGACGGAACGACGAATTAACGACGTCAGTGATAGTTTCTCCTTTCTCTCTCTCGGTGTCTCTCTCTTTTTCCTTAGAATTTCTGTAAATTTTTATACTCTCACCCACACTAGACACCTATGCATATACATGCATTGAATTGTTATGATTTTTCCCTATTTCCATTTACACCCCCAAAATTTCTTAAATTCTTATTATGAAATCCCCAAACATTCCATTAACTACCCAATTATCTAAATGAGTGTTTGTCTAAGTCCCGTATGGGTCCCAACGTGGGTTCCAAATATTTTGTGAAATTAATACCGTACCTACTAATTATACACCTTTTTTGCAAAAATATCCTTATTGGGTTAATAAGCATATATCAAAAGCTAAAATATTAACAATTTGATATGAAAGCAACTAAACATATTCCAAGTAGTCATATAAAATGCATCTAATGATTTAAATGCAAATTATTTTATGTTTTTGTCCGGACCCTTCACTAGGTCCCACTTCCAAACTTGTTCCTCCTTCCTGAAAATTTTTTCCCAATGGTGTCCTTACTGAACACTTTCCTTGGGCAAGTCTAAGCCTCCCCCTTTAATCCATTTTATACACTAATCAATGCATATTAACATGTTAATTAACCATTTTTTCGGGTACGGGTGTTACAAACTCAAATAATATTTAGGTTTAGAGATAAATCTAAATAAGCACATAAGAGCAACTCATCATTTAATTAATCACATTGATAGAGTTCAAAGGCTAGATTAACAAGTTTTATCTCTAACCTACACATATCACACCATGAAATTAGAAATAATTGTGCACTTAAATAATGAAATCTACCTCAAGTACTCTTTGTTCAAGAGACATTAAAAATGGAATCCAAAGAGGGAAATGAGAGGGTGGATGAGAATCTTTTGGCAAGGGAAAAACATCTACACAAGCATTTTCTACAAGATAGCATCACCTAGTTACATAAACCAAACTTTTGAATGGAAAACTAAGGTGTATCAAGATAACATAACTACCTCTCGAGTTCTTGAGCATGAACCGCCAATCTGTAAATGCCACAAAGAAGACGAGAACACCGGTGGTAGCTCTTGTTGAGATGATCAACTTTGTTTCGAATTGCCATGCTATAATCATGGCTCTAAGGTCTTCAATCATGAGCTTGAAGCTCTAAGCTTCTGTGGAGGTTTTACTCCAAAAGAAGAGAGATAAGTGAGAGATATATAGAGAGAATGGAAAAAGAAAAAAGTGAGGAGAGAGAGAGAGTTGGCCAGCTAAAGAGGGAGGGGGAGGAGAGAGAAAGAGTTGTGTTGGGGAAGTTTCCTAGAGTGAGGGGAGTGGTTGGACGTGGTGCCCACACATATAATTATATACTCACACATGTACCCACATGTGACCAAATAATTAACTAGTGACACCAAAATATAAATGGGATTAAATACACTTCCCCAATCAAGACCCACATTAGTCAAAATTTCAAGTTCACCCTAAAATAAAATTATGAGTTATTACAGTAATAGTAAGGAAAGATATATATATATATATATAAATATACATATATACAGCCAGGCTCTAAAGAGGGCGACCTCTCTTTATTAAAGAGAGGATATCTGATTTGACCGTCGGATCGTGTTTTTATTAATGACTGTTTTGTCATTTTACAGTTTTTAAACACAATCCGACGGCTAAAACAGAGGCCGTCTCTTTAATAGAGGTGACCCTTTTTAGAGAATCTTTGTATATATATATATATAGAGAGAGAGAGAGAGAGAGGAATAGCTTTTTTTTCCGTGCTCCCTCTGTCGCCTAAAACAAATCAAAAACAATTTCTTACGCTTAATCAAAATCATGAGAATTAATTAAAATAAAAAAAAAATAAAAAAAAATAAAACAAGCAACATGTTTGATGAAAGTTCTCTGCTTTTTCTTGTATTTTTTTTCTTTTTATTTCTTTTTTTTTTTGCTACAAAATTTTCTTTTTACTCTCTCAACATAAACAAATGAAGCCGAAAGAACAAGGATTTGGTGCATATGGCTCCCCTTATCCTCAAATAGATTAAAGGTGGGTTTAAAATGACATTTGTGAATTAAATTCTCAATAGTTGTAATTAATTTTATTACCTTCTTCCTTCTTAACTTTTTTTTAAAGATTTTTGTTATTCAATTTTTATACCATAAGAATTAAGTTTTACTTGCTTCTATTTTTAAATTATTGTTTTGCATATGACAAAATGAGATGGGTCGATGGACTCTATGCTCTCCAACTTTTATTGCATATAACTCTAGCTTATTATGCTTTCGTCTCTATCTCTAAATCTCTTTCATTTTCTCGCTACATATCTAAGGTATATAGCTCATTATATATATATCTCTTTCATTTTCTCACTATATATATAACATGTGCTAGGAAAAAAAATAACTTTCGTACCAAACTATTTTTACGGTGTTAATTAATATTGATTTTTCGCGTTCTCAAGTATTATATATCCCAAGAATACTATATTTGATCCTAGGGGAAAAGGGGTGGAGGTAAGACATAGGAATAGTGTAGAATCACTTGTTTGATAGGACCAAAGGGATAAGAAAAATGAAGAGGGAAGGGTTGCATCTTCCCTCTAGACCCACAAATTTCAACCGGTCCAAATGTTGACCTATTAGGAGTAAGAAGAAGTTTCCCTATTCTTTTGACTTTTTTGGCATTCAAATTTGTATCCAAAATTTCGTTCTCAACACATGTGACTATAGAACCCTCCAAAATCAATTCCAACCAATTTTAAGTGATCTCACTATATTGAAAGTGATTCATGGACAAGTGTTGGAACAAAATTTGTATATTAATTTAGGAACCATTTCATTCCTAGCAATAGGGGTATAATAGTAAATTTTTTTTCTATCCAACCAAACAAAAGGAGAGGTCCCATTTCTTTCCCCAAATATATCTCTTCCACCCCTCCACCCTTCCAGTAATTGTTCGGACTCCTACAAACGTAGCATAAAAGTGAGCACTATTAATCTTCCCAATCTACCCACCAAATACAGTCCTTGATCTATTTATCCGAAAAAGTCTGAAATTAAAATGTCTGTGATACCTTGTTTACCACCACAATATATGATATAATTGTCAAAATATTTAAAAATTAAATTTGAAAGTCAATGATTAAAGGGTCCACACAAGATTATATCATGCACCAGAGTAAGGAGAAGTTATTCCATGAGACGGTCACACCAACTCACTATATTACTGAAGTGTAACGGTCTTGCTCAATAATTTCCCCAGAGTAAGAGCACAAAAGAAACATTGGATACCGCAGATAAAATTGATTTTTTTTTTTTTTTTTTTGCTGAAAAGGAACCAGATAAAATTGATTAAAAACAAAATGTTCAAGATAAATTTATTCCACCTAGGTGAAAAGCCTTCTACTTTTTTAGTTTTCCCCTCTTGAAACAAGTCAATGCCAAATTGGGTTTACTACTACAGACTAGCCCAAACTGAAGCCCACTTGGAGTCTCAGGCTGATGAATCATTGAAACAAAGATTGATTGCTAAATTAAAGTATACAGACTAGCCCAACTATTTCTAAAGAGACAAACTTGTGCAATTTTAGTTTGTATAATTATTTAGCCTTTTCTAAAAGTTCCAAAATAAGTTTATTTGTTCTATTTCTATTCAAATGTGTGTGTTTCTAAAGAGGCTTCGTTTGGTTTGCGGATTTAGAAAAAGAAAAATTAAAAGAAAATGAAAGAGGGGAAAAATTTATTTTTTTTAGTATTTTTCTTCACATTTAAACGTTTTAGAAAAAGAAGCAAAGAGATATGTTAAACTAAAGTTATTAATTTCTTTTATCCTAAGTTCTTTTTTTTTTAATCATATTTCACTCACCGCTTCCCTTAATAACCAAACAAAGATAATTGTTTATTTTCTCACATTTTTTTCCCATTACCCTCACTAAATCCATAAATCACACAGCCTTTAGACACATACAATAGTGATGACCTTGTTCAAATAGCATTGTTGTGACGGTTATGGATAGGGGTGTATACGACCCAAGCTTAGTCGAATTAGAGCTCGGCTCGAATTGTTGGAACCTTGATCGAGCTCGACAAAATCTTAAACGAGCAACCTCGAACTCGGCTCAATTATAAAAGTCAAACTCTAGGTCAAGCTAGGCTCAAAACTTGGCTCGTGGTTCAGCTCAGATTATTGACCACCCTTTGTCGCAGCAAAGGAGAAAGTACCAATATTGTTTCTATAGCTAGCTTCTCTTTCTCCCTCTCTCCCAACAGTTGTGGGATAAAGATCAACTTTGGTTTTGTTGTAGGATGTCGAGGGGGTTATAGGGACGCAATGGCTGATCTAGGATTTGTCACTTGGGGGGAAGCGCATGCACAAGGGGCTTAGAATGATAAGTTGTCCCCGAGACAATAATAATAATAATAATAAATTAAAATTTTTTTTTGACTTATTTGTAGTGTCCTTGCGTGCAGACTATCGCGACTTTTGACAAATAAAGACTGATTACAAATTGTAACTTGTAAAGTTTAGACTGATAATGAAATAATTTGGGTATGGCTAAACTAGTAAGTGTAAAGAAAATGTGATTGTGTCAAATATCTAGGATGTTCTAGATTACAATTAAGCCCAAATATTATATATAATGATTTGTGTTTAAACTTTTTGGTGGTTTGGATTACAATTAGACCAACATATTACACACATAAAAATATGTATTTTGAGACAAATCAATATATTTTGAGAGGACAATGTATTATTCACACAGTTTTTGGGGCCACCATTCTTAATAAACTTTGAAAATTGTATGAATTATATATACTAATTTAGCAATTTTCATAACTTGAGGGGCATCACCCCGTCCCCCCCAACCAATCCGCCCTTGCCCCTACTGCCCTAGATCACTGAGTGATCCTTGTAATTGGGGCTTGCCTCAACAATAAATTTATCAAAGATTGCCGTTTAAAACTATTCCAATTAGAGTAATGTTATGCTTCCCAAATTTTCATCTCAAAAGTGTTTTGTAAATAATATGACAGTGGGGCCATATAACTAACTTTCAATCAAAATTCAACTTGTCCCACTATATTAGACCTAGCCTCACTGTCACATCATTTAAGAATTACTTTTGGGATAAGAATTTGAGAAGCATAACATTATTCTTCCATTTAACATTATGCACTTTTTGAAACAAAAATCACTTCACTTGCTTTTGACTTTGACCAAAATAATTACTTTTTGACATTTCTTTAAGGAAAATACTCTTCAATTGGCCAATGAATTGCTTGAGTGATGACGAGTGAATTGCTTGTGTGAGCATTAGTGAGTCATTTTTTGGGTGAGCAAAAATGCTCTCTTCTTTAAGTACTGTGAAATAATTCTACACTTATTAATCACGAAAAAAAAAATGTATTTCTCTCTTGTATATTTATACATATATTTCTTTCTCAAACATTTTCATGAGCTTACTAACGAGCTTTAATCAAACGTGCTCACGAGTCTTATTGAGTTTAGTCCATGCGTGACCAAGTTTTTTTTTTTTTTTTTTGAAAAAAACATTTAGGCATGAGCTTTGCCTTTTGTATTAAACGAGCGAAGCCAAGACCTTATCGAATATGTTCACGGGCCCTTATTGAGCAGTCCAACTCGTGACACCCCTAGGTATGGGTTAATTCTTTGAAAATTTTATAGCCCAAGAAGTTTGGCAAAAAAAAAAAAACTTCCCCTGATGGTGTTGGGGTTTTGGACCAAAAGCTTATAATCTTTTTAAACTAATAAAATAAGATTTTGAGCACTTTCGGCTTAGATTGAGATTCTGTGGGAATCCAAAATAAACCAAGCATGGGCCTAAGACAAAGGCCCAACTTGATTATTCCCACACAAATTTTGGAACAAAACCAAAGGCCTGTTTGGAAATGGAGAAATTAGGGTCAGGTTGAATCCGGCCTGTTCTGATTTTCTATCTGGTTCATGTATTGCCTGGATTTATATCATGTCTAGTTTGTCTCATACCAGTTTGTGAACTGGTTCATTTTTTTTCTCTGCTTGACTGCTTGGCAAACATTAGCCAGAACGTGTTCTCCTTTTTATTTTTTTATTTTTCTTTTCACTGTTTGCTCAAGTATTATTTTTACTAGATTAAAGGCAACACACACAGGGAGAGAGCACAAATTCCTCGAGCAAATATCAAAGAAAAAAGGATTCTTGACACTAGTCTTCCATATGCGATTTTTGGGGATGGTTACATGGTCTTGAAAAAAAAAGGATTCCTCAGACTCTCTCGTACCCACTTTTGTTTTCAATTGCTTTTCTATACTAGGGCTTCCATTGGTGATTTTTGGAGGGATCATAGCTTTGAATAAATTTTGAATCATTCCTTCACTGGAATGGTACACAAATTTATGTCCATTCACTTGAATACAAAGTCCATATACACAAGAATGATGATGAATAGCTTACCTTTGTCCATGGTGAATCTCTGAGAAATTTCTGAAGAGTGATAGAAAGCTCTCCGAGTCTCTGGTTTGGGGAGGAGGGAATGGAAAATATGTGCAGAGATTCGTGAGATTCGTTTTGTGCGGTTTTTTTTGGTTGGGAGGGGGGGGCAGGAAGGAACTAATTCTCTTGTGATACATCCAAAATTGGCTCTACTATATAACCGAGCAGTTCTACTCAACGACCGACCCCCATCTTGTCCGGTCCCGACTACCTGAGACTTCCTGGCCATGAAACTGGAAGCTGTCAGGGAAGCCCGACCTACACGTCGGGATAGCATTGTTCGATCATAGTACAGCCCGGGCAGCTCGGCTCCAATAGTTTCCTAAACAGACCATGACAGGTCAGTAGGCTCGTCCCGAGTAGTAGACCTGGTGACCCGAGGCCCGACCGCTGACCTATCCCATCAGGGATACAACACAGCCCAGCCCTAGGACATGATCCAAAATGTTCCAGACAGTTTGCTATACAAGTTAGAAAACTAATAGAAAGTGTAAATTATTTCCTAATCCAATCAGGAAACCCCCACGATTGATGCCAATCAATGTGAAATCAGATCGTAGTGCTTAATCTTTCTTATTTCCTTGTACGAGTAGGTCTCTTGCATCTATAAAAGAGACCACTTACCCCCAAAGAAATGGATTGACTTTCCAGTCTGCATAGCACCCCTATAGTAATCATAACCATGTCCGGTCGACCTCTGGTAGCTCCAAACCTTTGTTGGTTCACCAAAGGTCCCCGACTTTTTACAGTATAGTGAACGTGCTCAGACACACACGTGGACGTAGGTTCCTTTATTAACAGGGCCAAACCATATACATACTCGGTCTCACATTATCTCTCTCACTGCTTCTCTCTCCATGATATGCTTTAATTCATCTTGCCCAAAAATTGCATCATCAGCTTAGCGCTGTCTGTGGTAAACGATAGATTTTTCAAAAAACAAATCTCTTAGCTGATAGTCATGCCTCTGAAGAAGGGTAAGAAGGCTGAGCAGCAGGCTAACCGAGACGCTCTGCGGGCCCCAACAACTGCCACAACAGCCCTGACACCTAAGCAGATCACCATAACTCTAGTGTAAATTCTGGAGGGCTAGCTCCAAAACCCAGTAGTAGATCGAAGCCTTGCTGGCCCAACACAACAATCCACCACCAGCTGGGTCACAGCGTAAGAGCCCAGCGCGTGGTCGGGAGCCCAGATGGACCCGACAACGTGCCCGGAAGAACCCGAACTGTGTTGGAGATGCAAGGGAAGTCATCAACGAAAGGCATGATGTGCGAGCGGAGAGGCACTAGCATATGACCCGGGAATCGGTCCAGGATTACTCGGTCAAGAGCCGAAGTGATCCTAGGTACACGATTAACTGAAGTTATAGACGAGCCCGATCCCAGGAGACATCACACTGCGAGGAGAAAGCCTCTTCCACTGACCCGACCTATGTCCCAGATACCGGTCGGAAAGGTGTGGTGTCCCATATTAAGAATTTAGAAAGGCAGATTAATGGAATGGCCAAAAAGCTGGACCAAAATCCTCTACTCAGAATCATGCCAACACCAGGACCGAGTCACCGGTCTTCAGCCGAATCACGAGGTTTTCCATCCCACGCAAATTTAAACAGTCTCGTCTAGATTCTTATAACGGCTCGGGAAGCACAGTTGACCACGTCCGGATCTACAAGGCTCGAATGGCCCTAGCCACCAACACCGACGAACTGCATTGCTTGGCCTTTCCTAGCACTTTGAAAGGCCTGACCGCTCAATGGTTCCACTCTCTGAAGCCTTGATCAGTCAAAGATTTCAAGGAGCTCAGCAAATAGTTCATAGGCATACTTGATCGGCCGCAACCCTGACAGCCAGCTACTCACTGTCAAACAGCCGAGGGGAAGAGTCGTAGGGATTACACTGATCGATTCAACCAACAGAAGCTTCAAGTCCACAACCTGAACGAGACAGTCGCCATTACAGCCTTCTACTCGGCAGTTCAACACACCAAGTGCGCTACATCATTTCACAGAAACCGACCGGAAACCTTGGTTGAACTCGTAGAGAGGGTTAGAAAATATATTGACCACAAGGGTCGCCCGATATGAATGTATCTTATTAGACAAACAAGAGATGAAGAATTCGTCCAAAGGGACATATTATAAAGATCCCAACTATGAGGTTCACGTGGCCGATTGTGACCTCGAGATGGAAGAAGTAGATATGGCCAAGTTAACCTGCAAATGGCCAATATTTTGTAACGACCTGAACAAGCCAGTGAATAATAACGCGATAATGAAAAAGATGGCATTTGAGGCTAGAAAGAATTACACGTTTGATATCACCATGGCTGATCAAATTTTTGATGCCCTTCTGGCCAAAAAGGCGAACAAGTTAAGCGATGGTTATCGGATCCCCAAGGCCAATGACATATAAAAATAAAGAATATTGTAAATGGTATAACTCATGGAAGCACTCTACTAACAATTATATTGTGTTTTGTAATGTCAAATAGGAAAATGTGGAAAAGCATATATTCAAGTTTTCAGACAAAGCTATGGGGATCAATACCAACCCTTTTCCCCAGATTGTGGGCTCAGACATGGTGTTGCCCAATTTGTCAAAGTTAACACAGCCTAGACCAAAGGTGAATCTGTGGATATCGCAGGTTGACTTACCCACAGCTTTTCTTTTAAAGTTCTTTTCTAAATTTCAATTTAAAAAACAAATGAGTCACCCTTAATTTTTTAAAAGGAAAATTAAGAAACCATTTTAAAGCAACTGATCTTTTGCGAAACCAAAGATTAACTAGGTCCGGGGATTATGGAATGAGAAGGGAAGGAGCCCATCGGACTAAAACACCCCTTCTCATCCTATCTCTCGATAGGCCTCTACTTAACATCCTTTTAATCGAATTATTAATCTGAGCATGCCCTCAACTAATACATATATACATATACATCACAAAAGCATATCCAAAGGGTGTAAAATTGTTAATGGCAAAAATATCATTCATAAGCCACATATGTCAAATAGCAAGCAATATGATATGCAAATAGGGAACAAGAGAGCTTACCCGGGATCCAGCTGCGAATATTAAACGTGCAATGCATGCGATTAGATAAAACCTAGGAAAAGAGTCTCTAATCCATATATACAAGTAAAGCAAATCCTAATTCTAAGGTGTCGTGCATAAAGTCAAAAATCAAGTAAAATCAAAGGATTTAATAAACTAGAGAGAGGTTGAGGGATCGTACCTCAATAGCGCTACAAAACAAAGGTTAGTGCACATGATATACAAGAGGTGAAGTTAGAAATAATAATCTTGAATTTCTAGCTTAAATCTATCAAATGTAATTGAATTTAAAGCAAATAAGTCCTAATTACAAGTGCCAAACCATATGGATGAATATGTACATGGACAAGAATAAACTATGAAATACTCTTAAGCTTTGAATTCAAGCTCAACTAATCATTATTGAAACATGGTTTAAGCACTAAGTCATAGAAAAGTCATTTGACCCATTATTAACAAGGTTGGTCATATGTGTCATAAAAATTCTGAAAATTGCAGAGAGCAGACCAGATGTTCAAAAATAGGAATAAAATACTTTCAACGGTTGGATCTTAATGATTTTTGGATATGTTATGCCTCCGTGAGTCTAGTTTCTAACCCAAAAAGAAAATAGAGGTTTCAACGGTTAGATCTCCGGGAATACTGAAAATACTAGACCTCACTCAGGATTTTACAACTCTCTGTCCAGAGATCTTGTTTGATTTTTTAAAAATAGTAAAAAAATCAGAAATGCTTCATTCTTTTTAGGGGGTTTTCCTAACACATTAAACTTCATGGGAAAATTTATTTTGAGTCACAAACACCTTATTAAAACTCTGATTTAATTGTTTCAAAAGAGTGTCACTGTTCTGAAACTATTATGAAACTCTGGACAGATTGTTGTTACTTCACAAAACCCATGATCAAACCATTCTAAACGTGGAACCATCTAAAAACAAAAATTACAGTGGTAGAACATTGTGTTATTGACACTTTCCCGTTGGTTTCACTTGCTTTCAACGGTTAGATTTCGAATTAAAAATCTTTGATCAAAAACAGTTTGTGAACTCACTGTTTTCATTTTTCAAGTTCAACTTTTATTTGCTAACCCCAACTATTAAACCATGAAGTTGGACTTAACTAAACTATTTTCTCCTACCATTTGATGGTCGTTGGAGGCTAAAGACCTTTATATTTGTGGATTTCAAATGAAGTATGAGTAGACTTCATGAAATCTCGAGACAAGGAATCTAAACCATGGAAATGGGCTTAGACTCCAAACCACCTTCTCCTACCATTTGATGGTCATTTGGAGATGAAGACATGACTAATACTTAAAAGTCTCAAAGGAATATGGAAAGGATTCCATGAAACATCAAGCTAGAGGACCTAAGTCATGAATATGGACTTAGATCCATCTACTTGTTTATAAGATAAAAGTGATGATCAAACCTTGATTTCCATGTAAAGCATGAGCTCACATGGGATTCAAAGGATCATGCTCAAGAGATCAAGAGAGATATTGAAGATCTCCAAGAGTCTCAAGGAAGAAGTATGATTAGCAAAAGAAAATGAACAAAAGGAAACAAAATAGTTTGAGGATTAATGATTTTAAAAGAGAAAGAATGCAAATAAATGGCTTATGGTTTAGAGGGTCACCTCCAAACTATCCTCAACATTTCTCACCTTTGAAGATCTTCCAAGCTATTCTCTCTCTCAACTCTAAAAATGTTGGTGAAGTGTATTTTTTGTATGTGTGCTCTCCTCTCCAATATTTTTCTCTTGGTCTCCCTTTACAAAGAAGATCCCTTCTCTTTTATAGGCAAAAATGCCAGGTATTTTTGGTGAATTTCGGAGCAAAAAACAGGTGTAATTCTCTCATTTGGTGGTACAATGTGTACTTTCTGAAATTAGTCAGACTGCTGCCCAGCGCGGCAGTCCGTGACTGCCGTCGCGGCAGTTCATGAATGCCGTTGCGGCACTTCATGACTGTCGCGCGGCATTCATCAAATGTCGCGGCAATTAATGGATTGCCGCGTTTTTGTCAGTCTTACTTTACCAGTTTTTTGTTCTTATTCGCATACGCATACGTATTGCTCTGCAAAATACAGACTTTAAAAGTGAACGGCAGTCAGAAATTGTACGCGGCACTTGGTGAGAGCCGGAACGGCATTCTCTGACTGCCGTGCGGCACTCACGGAGTGCCGCGGCTTCTGCCGTGTGCCGTTTTTAACTGAGATTCCCTTTTTAGGTCTTCCCCTTTTTGAAACAAATTATTTTTGAAGATCCTTTCCAAAAATTATGTCTTATACCTGAATTCTCCTAAATACCTGGTATTTTTCCTCTTTCTGTGAAATTTTATCGCGTTTTGGAGATTTTCTGAAGAGCTTGGAATACTTCAATTTTTCGGTCCTTGTCATCATCGGATACGGAGGTGACACTCTCCTAAATTCGACGGTCGGTCAAAATTGGGGTGTCTACAGTTTGCCCCTCTTTGACAGAGCTTGTGGAGCAACGCGTCCCATAAGTGAATGTCAAAGCCTGTGTGAAGACAAACCTTTGACCAGACTATCGAATTTAGGTAAAAACAAAATGCGTTGCAAAAACAGGCGAAATTCTAATTGGTCGTGCTCCATGATGAGCTGCCTACGTATCCCATCAGGAATCAGACCACAGCGTAGTTCAGGCATGGGTCGAACATTCACAAACGCAAGTAGTCACACGGATGGATGCACCTATCCTGTCGTGATGCAAGTGCCATGCAATGGTGATTTCTGTCATGCAATGGTGATTTCCGTATTGACCTAGTTGTGTAAATGTCATGCTTATCATGTTTTCCCCACGTACGACGCACATTCCGTGACGTGTTAGCCAGGAAAAAATCATCTGATTCTTTAGCGATTGAAAATTTGCTTCTAGGGGTTGCGAAAAACGCTTTTGATTTGATTACAAGGGTTAACGCAAATCCGTTACGGAAACCGGGAATATAAATCCGTTATATTCGCAAAATTAGGGTTAACTCAAATCCGTTGCGGAAACCGGGAATATGAATCCGTTATATTCTCAAAAGGAGGGTTAACGCAAATCCGTTGCGGAAACCGGGAATATAAATCCGTTATATTCGCAAAACGAGGGTTAACGCAAATCCGTTGCGGAAACCGGGAATATAAATCCATTATATTCTCAAAAGGAGGGTTAACGCAAATCCGTTGCGGAAACCGGGAATATAAATCCGTTATATTCTCAAAACGAGGGTTAACGCAAATCCGTTGCGGAAACCGGGAATATAAATCCGTTATATTCTCAAAAGGAGGGTTAACGCAAATCCGTTGCGGAAACCGGGAATGTAAATCCGTTATATTCTCAAAACGAGGGTTAACGCAAATCCGTTGCGGAAACCGGGAATATTAATCCGTTATATTCGCAAAAGGAGGGTTAACGTAAATCTGTTACGGAAATCGGGAATATAAATCCGTTATATTCGCAAAAGGAGGGTTAACGCAAATCCGTTGCGAGAACCGGGAATATAAATCCGTTATGTTCGCAAAACGAGGGATCGATATAAATCTGTCACGTGGATCGGGGATATAAATCTGCTATATTCCCCAGATTCAAATTTTCAACGTTCGGGAGCCCACGGGCTTAAAATCTTCTTTATATCTTTAAAAAACCGGGACTCGCATGCTAGGATTTCATCTTTTGAAATTTGGGGCCCACATGCTCGAATTTTACTCCAATTTCTGGGAGTTGGGAGCCCACAGGCTCAAATTTATACCTATATTTTGAAATTTGTAGTTGATTTAAACCTAGCAACAAAACCGGGGTCAAAAAGTGCAATGAGGGCACACTTCGGGGGGCTCAAGTTCAATTTTCGGGACTTGATTTGAATTTTTGGGGGGAATGAAAATATCTTTGAACCGCCTTAATCGCGGCACACGCGGTTTTTTGCGGCAGTCCGTGACTGCCGCACGGCACTCACGGAGTGCCGTTGCGGCACTCGGCGAGTGCCGCGCGGCAGTTGACTGACTGCCGCGCACAGAAATTTGAGTGCCGCGTTTGAGCGGCAGTGGCTTAAACCGCCGGGGTTCTCTCATTTCGTTCATTCTCTCAACTCTCTTCATCTCGGAATCTCTCTGGAGAAATTTTCTCCCACCCTTTCTTTGCCTCTGTATTGATCCACGACATTCACAGGTATGTTCTTTTTGATCAAGACTCGATCAAACTCTTTTATTTCGTAGTTTTTCTGAATTTTCATGAATTTAACACACGGATCCTTCCCTTTTTTTTTTTGACAGGTTATGGCGAGTGGTTCTAGGAAGAAGAAGGCCAAGTATACAGCCACCCATCATCCGGATGCCACTCTCTTGTTGAGGGACCCCGATGAGCATTTGTCGGCCCGAGCGTTTAAGCGCGAGGTAAACGCTTCTCTTTTCTTATTTCTCATACTTCTTTCTTGCATTTTCTTTTCTGTGTGAATGTAACGTAGGATTGTCACATCTTTTAGATACCCTGTTCTGCATGACATGCTCGTGGCGCCCTTGTGCGTCTCGGATGCTTTATTTGTAAAGAAATTTTATTTATTTTGTTCCTATGACCTTCATGCCTGACAAATCAAAGCTTATTATTCTCCCCCATGTTTATTGGATTTTCGGGTGTTCCAATTGTATTGGTTCCTTTATTTCCCTTTCAACTTTAAAAGATTTTCGGCTTTTCTCAATTCCTTTCTGTTTCTCTTAAGTTTTACGAATGCGGTGCCATTTGAATGAAATCCTGAACATTTTCCTTTTACTTATCATGCTTGTGAATTTTCTCGGGCGTTCTAAGCGCCCTTTTATTGTTCAAACTTGGCTCTTGAATGCTCGTGATCATATACTACTTGTGAAACTGCACTTCCCTTGGATTCAAAATTTTATATATGCATGTATTTCAGAAATGTGGACAAACTACTTTTCCTCTTTTCTTTCTTTTGCTAGAACATTGAGCGTTTTCTTTTATTCATTTCCTCTTGAATGCGAACAAGTGCATTGCTTGTGAAATCCCCTATGAACACTCCTTTATTTATTATTTATTCACTGTTGTTGCTCTCTTCTTTATCCACTCCCTAACAACAAACCTTTCTATTCTTTCTTGCAGCTGCAGCCGAAGGTGCTGAAGGGACATGGCAGCCTTGCCCATGGCCACGAGTGGTATACCGAGCTGAGCCCGACCGTGAGGGCTTTGGTGGACGCAGCGGGCTTTGGAGACTTCGTCAAACTCTTGACGAAGAGCTCCAACGACTTGCAGCAGCTGCACGCGTTGGCCGAGCGGTGGTGTGATACCACGAGTACCTTCCACTTTTCCTTTGGCGAGATGACGTTGACCCCGTTGGACTTCTCGATGATTACCGGGATCGCCTTCGGCGGAGAGCCTCTGAGATATTTGTCAGACCAGGAGTGGGATCAGATGGAGCCGCTGCTAGGGGTGGTCCCGGAGGAGGCTTTAGTCACAGCCCGGTGGTTTATGGATACCTTCCGGGGGAAACCCGGCTTCACGGACGAGCAGATGGCCCGAGGCTTCTTGATGTACATGCTGGGGTGCTCCTTGTTGAGCACCAAGGGTGACCGGATTTCTGCTTCTTTGGTGGCGTCGCTGGAGCGTCTGGACCGGGTTGCTGAGTTTGATTGGGCTGGTACAGGATTAGCTATCCTGTACAAGCATATGAGTGATATCTCCCGGGACAGGTCGGTTGCTACCAGCGGGTATTGGAGAGCGTGGGAGGTATATATTTTTTACTTTTATATTCTATCGCTTATTTTAATTTTGGAAATTTATTTACATTGCGATACTAACCTCCCCTTTTTCTTTCTCTCCTTTTTTATTACAGATTTGGTCCCATGAGTATCTCCGCATGATGTCTCCTGAGACACGTGCTGCTGACGCCCTCGTCATGCCCCAGGGGCTGAAGTGGGCGAAGGACAGGGTTGGGCGGAAGACCGGGGCTCACGACTTTGTTTCGTTCAGGAACTTCCTGACGAACTTACGGGAGGAGCACGTACACTGGCAGCCGTGGCTCATGGTGTTGCCCGAGGCTGGTGTGGGGATTCGAGAGTCGGGCGGGTATGACCCGACGAGACGACTCCTTGATGGTGGGTCAGAGGGTCTGGCCTGGTATCTAGGAGAGAGGGTGACCAGGAAGTCTATAGCGGCCCCCAGATTCTTTGTGCCGTTCCCTCCTCCCGACTCTATGAGGGCCACGGATACTCTTCAGGGCAGTGAGTTCACGGCTGCTCGGGATGGTTTCGGCATTCACGGCTTCCTGGACGACCCTGACGGATATGCGGCCTTCTGTGCCGCCAAGCTGATGCCGAACTTCCCTCTGATGGAAGTGACTCGGGTGAGTAAATGATTCCTTTATTATTCCTGTGAGTTCTCCTTTTATTCCTTACTCATGCCTTATTACTTTTGTTTGCAGCATGTTCCTGCTGCGGTCCGTCCTCCTGGCCTGCCTGAGTAGGACTGGACCATGTCGACCGTCTCATTTGGCGAGCCCCACATGACGACGATCCCCCGACTATCACAGGGCGCCCCCACCATCCCTATTCACTACGACCTTATCCCGCGTGCTTACGCGGAGGAGGGCATGACGTATGCCCATAACGTGCGACAGTGGGTTCTTGGGCGCGAGTGGATGGTAAGAAATTCATCCCCACTCCTACTTTTGACTGGGATTGCATTTCTTTTTACTAATCTTTATTCTTGGTTCTTGTTTTCAGGCTGAGGGAGCTCGGGCGACTGCTGCGGTTCAGTTGAGGGCCCAGGTATGACCTTCCACCCTTTTCATATTCTTAGCATTCCAGACGTCTTTTCGATACTTTTCTGGACTCATCCCTTCTCTTCCAGATGGAGGAGAACAGGGTCCTGTCTCAGCAGGTGGGGCAGCTTCAGCAGTTCGGCATCCCTTTTAGCGACACCCCTGGAGGTAGCGGCGCTGGGCGTGGTGGAGGCGGTGGCGAGGGTACTAGCGGTGGCAGAGGCCGAGACGGCGGTAGTGGCGGACATGGCGGGACTGGTGGAGGCAGCGGGACTGAGTCAGAGGAGGAGCCTCTCAGACGCACGACTCGCCAGACTCGCGGCCGGGGTCGGGATCGTGGCTGACCCTACTTTTGCTATTTTTTTATTTTTGAGAGTTGTGGGAGGATTTACATTTTGGTGGATGACTGTATATACACACATATGCTTTATTTTGATGGCTGCTTCCTTATAGTTGGTAGGATAGATGCTTTACATATTTACGTTTTCTTTGCTTACTCACCGTATGTGTGACCATAACTTGGTCCAACTCTTGCCGTATGTGGGACCATGGCTTGGTCCCGTCTTTATTTTATCATTGAATGCTTCTGTTTCTTTTACCTATTTGATATATACAAATAAATGAAATAAATGAATGAATGAATGTATTTGCACGTGCTGCATGATGCGCATGTTTTATTGTTCCTCTATCTAGTTTTCTGTTTGCAGGTGGGCTGATCGTGTTACAAACAAACCCTGGCCAATGAAAAACTTGGAACGGCACTCGGTTAGGCCTCCGCGGCACTCAGTGACAGCCGCAACGGCAGTCAGTGAGTGCCGCAACGGCATTCACGGACTGCCGCGCGGCACTTCGTGGAGTGCCGCTGCACTTTATCGAATGCCGCGATTGAGTGGTCAGCCCCATTCTCCTATTTATACCCCTTCTTCCTCCAACATTCCGCAAAACAATCCTCTTCCTCCTTCATTTCTCTTCAAATGGCCCCCATTAACTCTCAAATCCTCTTCCCATGGATGGATACTCTCTCAGGTATTGACAAGCTCAACTTCGAGTGTTTCCGATTAAACGATCTTTTCTCTTTCCGACGGATGAATCTGAATGAGGGCCTAATTCGAGCTGCCATTCAGTGTTGGGATCCTGCTCTTAATGTTTTCCGCTTCGGCTTTCAGGAGATTTGCCCTTTGTTTGAGGAATTTAGCGCCATTCTCCACACTGATCCCTCTGCTGAATTGATGGTTCCTCCAATTCAGGCCGGGTATGTCCGGGACTTAACCACTCTTCTCCACACATCTCGAAATGCGGCAGGTTCTTTTATTCATGATGGGCAGGTCGACTTTGAGCGCCTTTCTTCTGTTTATACTCCCATAGGGGACCCTTATGATGGTGAGTACCAGATCATCCGACGCAGTGCCTTGTCGATTGCCATGCTCTCTTACTTCCTATTTCAGTCGTCTTCTGACACTCTTA
Source organism: Hydrangea macrophylla (assembly GCA_033977485.1). Lineage (NCBI taxonomy): Eukaryota > Viridiplantae > Streptophyta > Magnoliopsida > Cornales > Hydrangeaceae > Hydrangea > Hydrangea macrophylla. The sequence goes on along the minus strand of CM066990.1, from coordinate 24,450,595 downwards.
TACCTATTGCCCGTGGTTTGAGGGAGATGAAAAGTGCTGTTATGCTGGTTCTTGGAGAAACTTTGATTGGATTGAGCCATGCCCATGTTACCGGGGCTACTTTATCTGCCGGGGCACCTTTTGTCTTATAGGTCTGGCTCATGGAACACCTCGACCTCTTCATTCACCCCTCGCATCTTCGTGGGCCACTTTCTTATGACCGCATGGAGGTCCATTGCTTATTCCATTCCGCCGATGCATGGCTCGTTTGGCTCCAGGGCCTTTCTTCCAGTGATATCTGCTGGATCTGTCCTCAGTGGACTCATCGTTCTGTTGCTGTACGTCTTCCTGGGCGTCCCGGCATCTGGCTACCGGGCTTGAGTGCCACTACCTTCTACATTCCCGATCGGGTGGTTCGCCAGTTTGGACTTCTGCAAGATACTACTGAATCTGTGACTGCTGATTTCACCAGGGGTTCTACTCTGCGTCCTCCTACTGTGAAGGCTTTTCTTGAGGCTTGGCATAGCAGGATTGTTGCCCCGTTCCCGAGGGTTCCTGCTCCGACTGTGCCCACTACCCAGTATCTTCTAGAGATCCAGGGCTTGGTTGCGAGGCGAGCTTGACAGACACATGCATAATAAAGTAGACGAAAACAGGGAAAAGCTTGCCAGTTTACAAAACTTTCTGACAGACCCTGCCTACTCTTTTCACGCTTTTGAATGTGATTTTTATTTTTCCTTTTCAAGAAGTGTTGTCATGCTAAAATCAAAAGTGTTCACCCCTTCAATTAATCTTTTATGAAGTATTCTTCTTTCAATGTCTTTACTTGGCTCTTTACTCTGCTGTTTGCTTTCTACTCATTCTATTCCATGAATTTTCATTTGTTTCTTTATAGTACTCATTTTGACAGCCAGGTGACCTGAGGGATGGTTTTGTATCTGGGTTCTTTGGCTAGCAAATGAAGTTTGCCCCTGGTTTTAGTGCTTCGAAGTGATTCTGGGCAAACGCCAGTTTGCCCCTAGTTTAGCACAGTTGTTGCTGCTTCCCTAGGTTTTCATGGGCCGAAGGCTTTTGAGGGCCCGCCTACTTATCCCAGAATGGGTATCAGGCCTGCAGTAGTTCGGCTTGAGGTTTTGACGAAGAGCGCCTTTTTGGGCAATAATTAATGACCGAACCGAGTGGGTTGCCTACGTATCCCCTAGCGGGAATCAGGTCAAGCGTAGTTCATCAAGGTAGGAGGCTTTGAAAGAAACGGTTTCAAGCAAAGTATTTCTTGAGGCGATCGAGGTTAATCGGCTTTTTAAATTCAACCCCGTCCAGGTCCATGAGATAAGCCGCTCCTCCGGAGAGGAGGGTCTTAATGATGTATGGCCCGACCCAGTTGGGTTTGAATTTTCCTCTGGGGTCATAAACGGGCACCTTAAGTTCCTTGAGGACCAGGTCACCCTCAGCAAGCTTCCTTGGGCGAACCTTTTTGTTGAAAGCACGAGCTATCCTCTTCTGGTACCCCCGAGTATGGTTTATCGCGGTCAACCTCTTTTTATCGAGCAACATCAACTCCTCATACCTTCCCTGTATCCATTCTGATTCGGTGATTTCGCACTCTGCCAAGACCCTGAGAGAGGGTATCTCTACCTCGACTGGAAGGACCGCCTCCATTCCGTACACTAGCAAATACGGTGTAGCACCTGTTGAAGTCCTTACTGAGGTCCGATATCCCCACAAAGCGAACGGCAGCTTTTCGTGCCAATCCTTATATGTATCTGTCGTTTTCCCCAAGATCGCTTTAACATTCTTATTGGCTGCTTCCACCGCTCCGTTCGTCTGAGGCCTATATGGGGACGACTGATGGCGGGTGATCTTATATTTTTCCAAGAGCGGGATGACCTCTCCTTGGAAATGACTGCCATGATCGGAGATGAACTCGTTAGGGACCCCATACCTGCAGATTATGTTCTTCTCGAAAAAATTCACCACATCTTTGGCTTTTAAAGTCGCATATGAGGCTGCCTCTACCCATTTGGTAAAATAATCAATTGCCACGATTATGTACCGGTGCCCATTGGAAGCCTTCGGGACTATCTCACCAATGATATCAATCCCCCACACAGAAAATGGCCAAGGGGTGGTCATGCTGTAGAGCTGTGACGGCGGGGTATGCATCAGATTTGCATGAATCTGACACTTGTGACACCTTATAACGTATTCGCAACAGTCTTTGTCCAAGGTCGTCCAATAGTACCCTTGTCGGATGATCTTTTTCGTCAGCATGTGCCCATTCATATGGGGCCCGCACACTCCCTCATGTATTTCCTCCATCATTCTCTTAGCTTCCTTCCCATATAGGCACTCCAGATTATACCCGGTGTAGGATTTCTTCCATAGCTTATCCGCATAGATCACAAATTGAGCAGCGAATCGTCGAATCGCCTTCTTGTCCTTTTCTGAGGCTCCTTCGGGGTACTTTCCTTCGTTGATGAACTTCCAAACATCTTTATACCAAGGCACCTCATCTTCTCCTTCTATGGCCGCGATCATTTCAAATGACGGTTGATTCCTCACTTCTATGGATAGCGGGATCATGGCAATTTTGGAAGAAATTTGGATCATTGAGGCCAAGGTAGCCAAGGAGTCGGCTAGTTGGTTTTCTTCGCGAGGGAGGTAGTAAAAGGAAATCTTTTGGAATTGTGCCTTCAGGCTTTCCAGATAGTCATGGTAAGGTCTCAATTTCTCATGTTTTACCCTCCAATCTCCTCGAACTTGGGATATGATCAGGTTGGAATCTCCGAAAACATCAATCCGTCCGACGTTCAAAGCCAAGGCTGCTTCCATCCCAATTATGCAGGCTTCGTATTCTGCGGTATTGTTGGTCGAGTTATACCTGAGTTTGACGGCTAATGGGGTAGGGACCCCATCGGGTGCTATGAGAATGATTCCAACTCCGTAACCCATTTGGTTGGCCGCTCCATCGAAGTACATCTTCCACAAATCCTCCTTAATCTCCATTATTCCTTCATCTGGGAACTTGAAATCTCCCTTGTCCTCAGATTCTACAGCGAGGTCGGCTAAAAACTCGGCGACGGCCCTTCCTTTTACGGATTTGGCGGTGACATACTTGATGTCGAACTCAGCCAGCAGCATGGTCCAACGGGAAATCCTACTGGTCAAGACTGGTTTTTCGAACAGGTATTTTAATGGGTCCATTCGGGATATCAGGATTACAGGGAAGGCTAGCATGTAGTGGCGGAGGCGACGGGTACACCAAACCAAGGCCCAACAGGCCTTCTCCAAGGGCGAATACTTTAACTCATATCCGACCATTCTCTTGCTTAAGTAGTAAATGGCCTTCTCCACGTGCCCCTCTTCTCCTTCTTGGGCCAGCATACATCCCATTGAATCTTCGGATACAGAGAGATAAAGTAACAGGGGGCTCCGAGGCGAAGGTGGTGACAGGACAGGTGGGTTTTGGAGGTAGGTTTTGATTTTGTCGAAGGCTTGTTGACACGGGGTGTCCCATTTGAATCTCTCTCCCTTTTGGAGTAGTTTGAAAAGTGGGTCGCAGGTCAAAGTGAGTTTGGAAATGAAGCGGCTGATGAACTGTATTCTCCCCAAGAATCCCCTCAGTTCTTTCTCATTTTTCGGTGGCTGCATTTCGATTATGGCTTTTATCTTGGTGGGGTCTACCTCTATTCCCCTCTGGGTAATGAGAAATCCCAATAACTTTCTGGTAGTGACTCCGAACGTACATTTCTGCGGGTTTAGCCTCATTTGGAATTCCCTCAATCTCTCAAAGAACTTTCTCAAAGCCTCTAGGTGCCCTCTCCTCTCCTTGGATTTCACAATCATATCATCCACATACACCTCCACCTCCTTGTGGATCATGTCGTGTAGCAAAGTGGTGGCAGCCCTTTGATAGGTTGCACCTGCATTCTTAAGTCCAAACGGCATGACCCTGTAGCAATACGTCCCCCACGGAGTGATGAACGTGGTTTTCTCCCTATCCTCGGGCGCCTTGAGGATTTGATTATATCCAGAGAACCCATCCATGAAAGATAGGAGCTCGTGTCCCGCAGTGTTATCAACCAACACATCGATGTGGGGTAGCGGGAAATCGTCTTTAGGGCTTGCCTTGTTTAAATCTCGGAAATCAACGCAAACCCTAACACGACCGTCCTTCTTTGGGACAGGTACAATGTTGGCGATCCATTCAGGATACTCGGTGACCATCAAGAATCCAGCTTTTAATTGCTTTTCAACTTCCTCTTTTACCTTAAGCGCCCATTCTGGCCTCATTCGCCTCAATTTTTGTTTTATGGGTTTTGAATTGGGAAAGAGGGGGATGTGGTGTTGGACTATTTTTGGATCGATACCTGGCATATCATTATAAGACCATGCAAAAACATCTTTGAATTCATTTAATAGACTGATTAGTCTTTCGCTTTCTTCATTGCTAAGTGTAGAGCCGATAAAGACATTTTGAGGATTATTTTCATTTCCTAGATTAATTGTTAGGGTGTCCTCGATGATTTTACATGCAGATTCTTTTTCTTTTTCAATTAGTTTTTGCAGTTCAATAGGTATTTCATGATCATCACATTCATCACATTCATTAAGCGCGTTCGAGTAGGCAGAATCAGTCATACTTTCATTGATTTTCTTTGGAGTGATTACAACAGACATGGAAATTGAAAGACGCCTCACTTGGGCCATTACAGACTCTGGGTGCGGGGGAAACCTATCACTAGACTCAAAAACCCACTCTTTCTTATTCTCTCCTCCCAAGTCAGTAATGAAGCATTCTTCCGGTTCTCCTGTCTTGGTGATTTCTTCTATCTCTTCTTTCTCAGCCTTCCCCTTGTCGGTCTTTTCCTGATCTTCCCCATCTTCCTCACTTCGGCTGCTCCTCCACCGTACCTTCGACGTATTCACTTTCGGCCTTTCCAGGACCCTCCTTCATGACCTCTGTGTTCCCTTCGCCCAACAGATCTTTCATGGCGGAGCCGTCCAGCGTACCAATCCATTCCTCGGCAGCAACAGACTTTTCAGGCATTTGCAAAAATGGGTCTTTGTACTCGAAAAATTCATGGGAGAAAAAGATCTCGAATCCCGGCTTCATGCATTTGTCCTTTTGGTCCATCCATGGCTCTGGGAAACCACAGAAGGGAAACTTTCTCCCTCCTTCACAAAATACCCGTTGAGAGTCTTTGAGTAAGGGTCCAGTGGTGCGTTGACGGCCTTCTTCTTGGCTCTCAGCTCCTTCTTTGTTGGCTGGTACCCCAGACCGTGAGTGTGAGTCTGAGTAGGGATTCTCGGAGACTCCGGCAGGCCCTGAAGGTTCTTCCCCAACCCCAATCCTGGAAAGAAACCCATTTTCTTCATGATTCCTGCGATCACGGGACTAGCATACTGATCGAAATGGGGTGGTAGAAACTCTCTTGGCTTTCCTTCTTCTATCATGCTGATGAATTCAAACCCTCCCATTTTTGCCGCTTCTTCTTCTTATAGCTGTAATTCTAGGACCGGTGCACTTGACGATGCTTCGGACGGGCAGACCCAGCTGTCCCCGAGGATATCATGGACTTTGATTTCCCAGACATACTTAACCTTTTGATGGATTGTTGACGGTATAGCACCCAAACTATCTAACCAAGGCCTTCCTAGCAGCAGGTTGAGGGAAGCGGGGATATCGATGATTTGGAACTCAGCTTCTTTGTCCATCGGCCCGATAGCAAGGTTAAGAAAGATGATGCCCATGACTGCCCTTTGGGTGTTATCGTATGCCCGGACCTTCTGTTGAGACGGCACAAAGGAAGATTCATCTAAGCCCATTCGCTTGGCTGTGCGGAAAGGACATACATTAAGAGCAAACCCGTTGTCGACGAGACAAGCGGGTACGGTGTTCCCTAAACATTCGACGGTGATATACAACGGCTTATTGAGCGTGGGTCCTCCCGGAGGTAAGTCATTTGATGAGAAAGTAATAGCCGAGGTCGGAATTTTGCCGATCAGCCCTATGAGGTCCTCTGGGGTGGTGTCGATGGACACGTCAGCTTGATTAAGGGCGTCTAGGACCGCCTGCCTATGACGTTTGGAGGCAATCAGCAACCCCCAAATAGTGATGTTAGCCTGAGTCTTCTTCATTTGCTTGAGGACTCTATCCTCTTCTTCTTCCTCATTCATCTTCCCTTTTCCTTTGTCTTGATCTCTCCCCGGGTGATCTTCCTCTAGTTCGTTTGGCTTGAAGTGTCTGCCAGACCGGGTCAAATGACCTATCTCTTCTCTTGCCCAAATGTTGTCGACTTCTGAAACGATCTTTGAGCCCTCCTTTGCCTCTTCGTCGCTTTGATACCACAGATCATCCTCCCCCACTTGATCTATGTTACGATCATTACTTTCTTGAACCCACCAATCTGGTTGCCCCGTTGCTTCCTTCTCCCATATCTCTGGCTGGCTTTCGATCATACAGATTTCTGGACTTTCTGGTAACTGATAAAACTTCCTTGGTTCCCCGACCTTTGTGATTAGCTTGGACGGATCAGATGTTGCTTCTCCCACCCCTAAGAAATAAAGACCCCGCGGCGGTGGCACAGCACGATGGTTTGGCAGTGGATTCTTGGTGACATTGGGGGCTTTGACATGACTGCGGAGGTTGCCTGTGCCATCAAATTTGTCAAAGACGGGCATTTTGAAACCGGCCGGCAGTGTCTCGTGGACTCCGTCATACAGCCCTTCTAGTTCCATCAGATAGGTATCCACCCCTTGAGCCTTGCGCATTACCCTTTCCAACTTTTCTATCTTCTCGGTCAGCAACTTTTCCTTCTCATCTTTCTCTCTGTCTCTGTTGGCTCTTAGTGCATCGTTCCATTGTCCCCCCTGATCGTCGAACCAATCTCCGTCCCCTCCTCCCAAAGGCGGGTCTATAATGGGTGGAATTACATGTGGCGGCGGTCGGCGATTCAGCTCTTCTATCATTCCCATCATGCGGTTCATATTCTCGGCTTGTCTCCTCATCTGTTCTGCTTGCTGTTCTACCAATACCCTCAACCCAGTCATCTCTTCGTTGTTTCTCTCTTCGGCCATGTCAGTGTATCCCCTCCTTACCAGTCTTGCCGTAGGATCTCTAAACCACCCTTGGTTTGCTATTTTTGCTCCTACAACAAATTTTGAAAATTTTCCTTTAAAATCTTTTATTACAAATTTCCTCTTATATGTCATGAGGATGCGATGCATGTGTGTGTGTGTGTGCCTATTCTATATGCCAAAGAGAAAAGAAAACCCTAGTCCTAACACATAAGCACATAAGCATATAAAATCCTTACCCATGTCAAGTGTGTTAACTTCTCTTTTCATTGTGGCCCCTTTCTTACCCTTCGAGGTTTTGAAAAATTTTAGGGTTTTTGAAATTCATTTGGGAAGCATTTCTGATGAAATCTTTAGAAAACAATTTTCAAGAATTTTGGACCATGCTTTTCAAAAAGTGATTGTTTTGAAAAAGTGTTTTAGCGGGTGAATAACTTTGGGTTGGTTCCAAAAGTGAACTTCCAGGTTTTCTGAAAGAGCGGTTTTGAATAAGGGCCGCGGAGATCTTATTTGTTTTCAAAAAATTGATTTTTTTAAAAAAAAGTCCTCTGGGTAGAGGGGTCACATGATCAGATTATTACCGTACTTTTCATGGGTTTGGATACATACAAGGTCAATGATGCTTAGCTAACGCGATATAAGAAGTATAACCTTGTAACCAAGGTTCAGCATGTTCCCAAATGTCGCGGGACATGAGAAGGAATTGCTAAAAGTGATTAAGGGGTTATACATTCCTCATCAAGCTAGTATCGTCATCATCTCAAATGATCCCCTTCGGGCATACAAAACTCCCTAGCACATAGTCCTAATCAAGAGTTGATTCCCTAAGATTGAAAGGTTCTACAGAAACTACTATGCAAAAGCTGGGTTTTGGTCAAGTAAGGGACCCTTGACACACATCCGATAGGATGCTTAATATACCAAATCATGGTACGAGATCAAGGGTGATCACAGAGTCCCATGATGACTTGACCGACCGGGTTGCCCCGAGCCTCCAAGGTCATAGTTCCGTGCAATCGATTGGCTGGACATGCAAGTGAAATGCAACAGGCACACAAAGATTAATTAATTCGATTAAAAGGATATTTTTCAAGTCTAATCCTCAAGTGAACCCAAAATCAGAGTTCTGGTCTGCGAAACCAGAGATTCTGGGTTTGATCCCCAGTGGAGTCGCCAGATTGTGGATATCACAGGTTGACTTACCCACAGCTTTTCTTTTAAAGTTCTTTTCTAAATTTCAATTTCAAAAACAAATGAGTCGCCACTTAATTTTTTAAAAGGAAAATTAAGAAACCATTTTAAAGCAACTGATCTTTTGCGAAACCAAAGATTAACTAGGTCCGGGGATTATGGAATGAGAAGGGAAGTACCCATCGGACTAAAACACCCCTTCTCATCCTATCTCGCGATAGGCCTCTTCTTAACATCCTTTTAATCGAATTATTAATTTGAGCATGCCCTCAACTAATACATATATACATATACATCACAAAAGCATATCCAAAGGGTGTAAAATTGTTAATGGCAAAAATATCATTCATAAGCCACATATGTCAAATAGCAAGCAATATGATATGCAAATAGGGAACAAGAGAGCTTACCCGGGATCCAGCTGCGAATATTAAACGTGCAATGCATGCGATTAGATAAAACCTAGGAAAAGAGTCTCTAATCCATATATACAAGTAAAGCAAATCCTAATTCTAAGGTGTCGCGCATAAAGTCAAAAATCAAGTAAAATCAAAGGATTTAATAAACTAGAGAGAGGTTGAGGGATCGTACCTCAATAGCGCTACAAAACAAAGGTTAGTGCACATGATATACAAGAGGTGAAGTTAGAAATAATAATCTTGAATTTCTAGCTTAAATCTATCAAATGTAATTGAATTTAAAGCAAATAAGTCCTAATTACAAGTGCTAAACCATATGGATGAATATGTACATGGACAAGAATAAACTATGAAATACTCTTAAGCTTTGAATTCAAGCTCAACTAATCATTATTGAAACATGGTTTAAGCCCTAAGTCATAGAAAAGTCATTTGACCCATTATTAACAAGGTTGGTCATATGTGTCATAAAAATTCTGAAAATTGCAGAGAGCAGACCAGATGTTCACAAATAGGAATAAAATACTTTCAACGGTTGGACCTTAATGATTTTTGGATATGTTATGCCTCTGTGAGTCTAGTTTCTAACCCAAAAAGAAAATCGAGGTTTCAACGGTTAGATCTCCGGGAATACTGAAAATACTAGACCTCACTCAGGATTTTACAACTCTCTGTCCAGAGATCTTGTTTGATTTTTTAAAAATAGCAAAAAAATCAGAAATGCTTCATTCTTTTTAGGGGGTTTTCCTAACACATTAAACTTCATGGGAAAATTTATTTTGAGTCACAAACACCTTATTAAAACTCTGATTTAATTGTTTCAAAAGAGTGTCACTGTTCTGAAACTATTCTGAAACTTTGGACAGATTGTTGTTACCTCACAAAACCCATGATCAAACCATTCTAAACGTGGAACCATCTAGAAACAAAAATTACAGTGGTAGAACATTGTGTTATTGACACTTTCCCGTTGGTTTCACTTGCTTTCAACGGTTAGATTTCGAATTAAAAATCTTTGATCAAAAACAGTTTGTGAACTCACTGTTTTCATTTTTCAAATTCAACTTTTATTTGCTAACCCCAACTATTAAACCATGAAGTTGGACTTAACTAAACTATTTTCTCTTACCATTTGATGGTCGTTGGAGGCTAAAGACCTTTATATTTGTGGATTTCAAATGAAGTATGAGTAGACTTCATGAAATCTCAAGACAAGGAATCTAAACCATGGAAATGGGCTTAGACTCCAAACCACCTTCTCCTACCATTTGATGGTCATTTGGAGATGAAGACATGACTAATACTTAAAAGTCTCAAAGGAATATGGAAAGGATTCCATGAAACATCAAGCTAGAGGACCTAAGTCATGAATATGGACTTAGATCCATCTACTTGTTTATAAGATAAAAGTGATGATCAAACCTTGATTTCCATGTAAAGCATGAGCTCACATGGGATTCAAAGGATCATGCTCAAGAGATCAAGAGAGATATTAAAGATCTCCAAGAGTCTCAAGGAAGAAGTATGATTAGCAAAAGAAAATGAACAAAAGGAAACAAAATAGTTTGAGGATTAATGATTTTAAAAGAGAAAGAATGCAAATAAATGACTTATGGTTTAGAGGGTCACCTCCAAACTATCCTCAACATTTCTCACCTTTGAAGATCTTCCAAGCTATTCTCTCTCTTAACTCTAAAAATATTGGTGAAGTGTATTTTTTGTATGTGTGCTCTCCTCTCCAATATTTTTCTCTTGGTCTCCCTTTACAAAGAAGATCCCTTCTCTTTTATAGGCAAAAATACCAGGTATTTTTGGTGAATTTCGGAGCAAAAAACAGGTGTAATTCTCTCATTTGGTGGTACAATGTGTACTTTCTGAAATTAGTCAGACTGCTGCCCAGCGCGGCAGTCCAGGGACTGTCGCGGCAGTCCGTGACTGCCGTCGCGGCAGTTCGTGAATGCCGTTGCGGCACTTCATGACTGCCGCGCGGCATTCATCAAATGCCGCGGCAATTAATGGATTGCCGCGTTTTTGTCAGTCTTACTTTACCAGTTTTTTGTTCTTATTCGCATACGCATACGTATTGCTCTGCAAAATACAGACTTTAAAAGTGAACGGCAGTCAGAAATTGTACGCGGCACTTGGTGAGAGCCGGAACGGCATTCTCTGACTACCGTGCGGCACTCACGGAGTGCCGCGGCTTCTGCCGTGTGCCGTTTTTAACTGAGATTCCCTTTTTAGGTCTTCCCCTTTTTGAAACAAATTATTTTTGAAGATCCTTTCCAAAAATTATGTCTTATACCTGAATTCTCCTAAATACCTGGTATTTTTCCTCTTTCTGTGAAATATTATCGCGTTTTGGAGATTTTCTGAAGAGCTTGGAATACTTCAATTTTTCGGTCCTTGTCATCATCGGATACGGAGGTGACACTCTCCTAAATTCGACGGTCGGTCAAAATTGGGGTGTCTACAGAATCTAATAGAGACATCAAAGGAAAGGCAGAAGCAGAGAGAGGGCAAGCAGATGTCCACATCAACACTCGGCTACCCAAAGGTAACTATCCATTAGCTTCAGGAGACGTATCAAGAGAGAAAAGAAGCAGAACGGAAGGCTAAAATTGAATCAGCCCAATCAACCACTGACAGCCTAATCGCCGATCTACGACATCAACTTGACTTAATTGAACCCAGTTTGTGCCCCAGGTGCAAGGTCGAGGTAAAAAACGAGACAACTGGCACGATTAAGAGGCTGAGATCTAGAGAATATCCTAAGCATAGTCTGAGGAAGTCTATCTATGATAGGCTTTCACTGCCAAAACAGGGTCAGACTAAGTCCAAATGGATGCCAAGAACACCAGCTTTGTAGATCGATATCAAAAAACAAAATTGGTCACAAGAAAGGTATTACAGGAGCCCTACCAGGCTAATCAAGCGGGAATTAGCAGTACTTGTATCCAACTTGCGTTCAAGGATGGTGTTGCCACCAAGAGTGGACGAGGCGTATGGCATCGTGCTGATCATCCTAAATTCCTAACAAGGCCCCAATACACTTAGTCTCAGAAGAGAAGGTTCCAAAGGGCTAGGTAAGTAGAGAAAGAATGACAGTATTAGGAAGATAGGACTTACAATCTACCAAACCTTATGTGCCCGATTCTCCAGAACAACATTGGGCAGAGGAAGAAGAAAGGGCGTCTGACAAAAGCAAAGATGATGGGATAATGCAAGCCACTGAGCAATTGAAGAAACAGCTCAGAGTGGGACAATCTTCATAGCAATGTAAGCTTGAGAGAATAGAGGAGGCCGATGATTTTTCAGATTCGAACGGCTCAATGATTCAATTTGGGACTGTTCCCAAATAACTATCAGCCAACATAGTGTTCACCCTGCCAATGTCTTTCATGGCCAAGCCAGATCAACCAGTGACCATGAAAGGAGATCTTGTAGAAGACTAGATCGAGGAGGCAGCATCAATATAGGAGTTGTTCTAGAACAATGGTGAGATCGTTCATCCAGAGATAATGGAATGGTGAGATCGTTCATCCAGAGATAGTAAAGGCCATAAGCAAACACGTAGAAGCCACTGATAAGTAGACCGATCACCTAAGATTACTATCTTAAGGCCGAAAGAGCAGCAGATAACAGAAGGGCCAAAATCAGGAGGGCCCATGAAGGTTGTTTTTGAAAGACCCACATATCATATGTCCCAACACCTGAAACCATTGTACGTTAAGGGACACATCGAAGGGGTACCTATAAGTAGGATTCTTGTTGATGGGGGCTTTACCATCAACATCATGCCACAGATTATGCTGAGATTCTTGTTGAAATCTAAGTCAGAATTAATTTTGACTGAAATGAATGTCCAAAGCTTTATAGGAGAACCATCAAGGACGAAAGGCATCCTACCTTTGGAGTTAACGGTAGGAAGCAAGACTGCTATGACCACGTTCTTTATAGTGGAGACATTGGCCACATATAACGCTTTGTTAGGCCGAGATTGGATCCACCTTAACTATTGCATTCTTTCCACCTTACACCAACAATACACATTCTGCTGCGCTACCCGTAATAATCTGATAAAGCCATGTTCAATCGATCGAACTAGGTTCGATCGCTTGAACTTCATCATTCGTCAAGCGCTTGAGAATCATTTGATCGCTTGAAACTTCAATCACTCGAGGAATCTTCGATCGCTTGAACCTTTTCTTTCACTTTGACACGTCTTCTTTAAACTTGTGCTTTACCCTTTTCCTGTAAATCATTCATGCTCATGGTACACAGCATATCTGCACAGAATAAAGTCGAATACAACAACATTCATCAAGGAATCATCTCATTGCATCAAAATATATATTGTAGCACAATTACAGATAAAACGGAGAATTGTAGGCTAAACTGTTTTGTTTTCTTGTTATAGCATGGTTGTATTCTACAAATACACCCACTTGTCACAACTCCCAACTAGCTTATTACTAGTCCCTAGCAATAAAGCGAAAAGAACCAGGCAACTAAATACATATACTACAACAACTAAGAAAAACAAAGTAAACTAAAATAAAGTAACCTAAATAGAAAGAAAATTCTTAACTCACTTTTGTATGAATCACGATTGCATTTAGCATATGCAATAAGCCGTTAAACCCCTAGGTTCCCCTAGTGGACGAGTGTTGTTTCGTGAGGTTTTGTAGTTAATATACCCACAAAATTTGCATTTTAAGACAGATAAGAACAACTTTTAAACTACTCTCTACCAATCAACTGAAAACTCTGCTCTGCAAGGACATATTATTCTCAATCAACCCATTCCTCATGCCACCAAAACAATTACAACACATATATCACATCCATGCATCCTTGTGTGTGTGTGTGGAGTCAACAACTACACATCAAACCTTGTTTAGAATTGTTTAGACTTTGTTTTTAGGATTTCATAGTTTTGACTCAATTTTCACACTAGTTTGCACTCATAAAAGAACGTCTCTCAAAAACTAGCGTAAGAATGACCACTTAGTGTATGAAAACTACAATATGAGTTATGGATACTAGTGCTTTCATACTTGACTCTTGAAAAATGAACTTTTAGAGTGTATAGTCCCATGAATGAAATGCCACTTACTAGAGGAGTGAACTACGATGGATAACTCGATTTACACCTACATGTTCAAACTAAATCGTTAAGAATCCTTAAGACTTTAATTAGGTTTTACTTATGGTATATAGAATTAGCATGTGATGGTGTCTATCTTTTGTCACTTTACTTTTTCAAATCTTCAACCGTCTTCTATTTTTTGTGGTATATTTTCTTTTCTTTTTATTTCTTTTCTTTAATCCTTCTTCACATTCAATAATTTCTTTTCTTTTCTTGCTCTTTTTCATTTTATTTTCTTTTTTTTAGCAATTCCCCCATTTTTAAAAATTTCTACAATCGCGTCCTTCGACAGTTTATACATACAAATAAGGTGAAATTCATTTGGGTCAAGGCATATAACTGGGTTGTTCATATTTTCATAGACTAATCGACAGTATTTGATTTATAAGGGGTGATGTAACACACTGTTATTTTTATTTTCATTTAATAAATATGTTATTTCATTTTAATTGCTATTCATAATAATTATTTGGGGTCAAACGGTAATTTCCATAAATATATAAATACTTTCTATGATTTTGAAAACTATATCTATACTTTTGTACAACTCAGGATTTAATTCCTATGTTAATATGATTTTATGTATTTTATTTTCAACCATAAAAATACCAGTTTATGTTTTAATCTGCGTTTATACCATGTGTGGGTGTGGGTGCACGTGAGCTCAACCACACCGGACATAATCCACCAATTGCTTGGAGGCCACAACTCTATTACAGTATATATGTTTTTGTCTTCCTCTCACAGTCTCAAAATTCTCTCATCACTCTCAAATTCTCTCAACTCTCTCTTACTCTCTCTTAAGATTATTACACACACACACATAGAGATTATGAATGATATATACATATACACAGTGACACATTCATAGATACATATATTGTTCAAGAGCGGAGGAGTAGAAATGAACGACGGATTATTCGACGAAAATTCTCAGTCTCAAATTCTTTACGCTAGAACCTTTATGAGTATTATAAACTCACTATCAGCGTGTATATATGTATATTTCAGTATATATAGATGTGTATATGTGTATATATCCATACACCATTAAAGCTTGAAATTGGAGTTTTATAAAAGTTAACCAAAATTAATTCCGTGAATTGTAAATGGAAGATCTTGGTCCCAATAAGCTACGGTTCGAATCCTACGTTATAATTCATTTGTATCACGACATATTATTGATTTAAAGTTTTGTCACTCTAACTTTAATCACGAAAATCGAGAGATACAATCCGTATTTGTTTTAATTGAACATGTATTCTTAATCTACGCAAAAAGCTGAAGAAATCTATATATTACATGTATCGTTTGAAACAGAATTCAAAAATGGGTATATTTCCAGTTTGAAAATCGAAACAGGGGAGAAAACGAAGAAGATGACAACTCTATGACAACTCGCACACGCGGCCCGCTCGCGCGGCCCGATCATACTACCAGGGCAGTTCTGGGCAAAAATGAATGTTTAACAAATTTTGTGAATTCCCGCGGACCGCTCACGCGACCCCTCGCTCACGCGATGGGGGCATTTTTGGTCAGTTTGTTTATTTTTGTATAAGGAACTATTTGGAAAATGCTTTGGAAGTTTTAAGAAACTATTTTGAAAGATATACTATTTTAAAGGTCTATGTTTAAGAATGGGATTAATAAGGACGATTAAGATTGAGATTTACGTTCGTACGATTATTTCAGATTTGTGTTTAATACATGATATGACAGTTTATGACATTGACATGCATGATAGGGTCGAAGTTGAGTTGACATGCACCATATGGGAAAAAGCGTGAAAAGAGTAGAGAGTGGCGGTCTTGTGTAAGACTCCAATATCGAGCGGATATTATTCCTGGTATTGGAGGCGATAGTGTGGTGATCGACCCAGATATCAAGCGGATATTATTCCTGGTATTTGAGGCGATAGCGTGGTGTTTGACTCCAATATCGAGTAGATATTATTCCTGGTATTTGAGGCAACAGTGTTGTGTGCGACTTAGATATTGATCGAATATTATTCCTGGTATCTGAGGTGCGCGTTTCGGATACTGAGCTGATATTATTCTTGGTATCCGAAGCGATTGTATGGAGTGCGACTTAGATACTGAGCGGATATTACTCCCGGTATCTAAGGCGGCGATGTGTTGTGCAACTCAGATATCGATCGGATATTATTCCTGGTTTCTGAGGGGATAAGATGGTTGAATCAAGTTTGTCGAGAGAAAAGAGTCAGGTAAGATGAGAGGATACATTGTTCATGCACGATTACATAGTTACTGCTTACTATATCCCCACATGACTTATGTTGAAGTTGGAGCCTTGAATTTATCGATTTTAAAGTTTAAATAGTAACGTCATGATATATATATACATACTTTACGAGCATGTGTTTATCTTATTCACCAGCTTGCATAAGCTGATGGTGTTGTTGCATCCTGGACTCTATGTCCAGATTTTTCAGGTCAGGAGCAGCCAAAGTATTTTGACTATGCTAGTTAGATGACCGAAGGTTTTCCAGAAGAACGTTTAATATTTCCTATGTCTTTCCTTTCAGAGATCTAATAAACTTTATTGGAATTTTATTAAGGCGGGCTGTGCCTAAGGTAATGACGGTTATAATAATTTATGTAAGTTTAATTTTTGGATCTTATGTTTTAGTATCCTTTCCTTCAGAAATGCTGTTAAGTTACTTGTTGCAGGGATAATTGGTCATGCTCACTTTTCATGACCTACGAGTCCATAAAGGAAATTAAATGCTTTACTAAATTATGCTACATCGGGGCATGACAGGTTTTTTGGTATCAGAGCCAGGTTACGGCTCGACCAATTATCCAAGATAGATAGGCTCTTCCGTTAAGATTGAATTAAGATAAGATAGTTCAACCTCATTCTGTGTTTCGTCACTTGTGATCGTTGAGAACTTTCTTATCTGGGGTTTGACCGAATTCTGTTGATCGATGATTAGGTACCTTTCTCTTGAAGCATGGCTGATAGAAGGAATCTCAGGCCTTGTCCCGCTGCTATTGAAGCCGCACCCCCATCAATTGATCTAACCAGGATGTTTGAAGCTTTTATAGGAAGGTTGGAGAGGGTAAGCGATCAGAAGACAAGGAATAATAATCAGAATGGTAATCATAACGGGAATGGGAGGCAAGCCCACTAGACTAGGGACAAGCTTCTCAAAGAATTTCGCGCTCTGCGGCCTGAGTATTTTGCTGGGACCGATGAACCCCGGCAAGCGGAACAGTGGCTACGCCAGATGGAGCGTATCTTTGAGACCATAGAATGCACCGATCTGGAACAGAAGCGTCTGGCTATCTTTCAGCTGTCATATGCAGCAGCTGATTGGTGGGATGCTGAAAAGGTGACCGTTGGGGAAGAAACTGCGAGAGTAATGCCCTGGGTGGTGTTCAAGGAAAGATTTCTCGAAAAGTATTTCCCTGAGAAAGAGAAGGATAAGAGAGAAAAAGAGTTCATGGAACTAGCACAAGGAAACCTGACAGTCCGCGAGTACACTACTCGATTTGAACAATTGTCCTGCTTTGCTCTACATATGGTGGACACTCCGAAGAAGAAAATCAAGAAGTATCATCGTGTTCTCAACTTGTCTCTCCGACATTTGACTATGGGACACCCAAACTAGTCGTTTGAGCCTCTGGTGAGATTGGCTACAAAGTTGGAGAATAATGGTTGTCAGAATCTAAAACCATTTGGAAATCAACCTCCGCAGAAAGGCTATCCCAGCCAGAAACCTGTGTACCCTCAGGAACAGAAAAGAACCTGGGATGGAGGGAAGAAACCTCAGCAGACACAAGCAGTACAGCAGTATCCGCCTCGAGCGATATGAGGGAACAATAACAATAACTGCTATAACTGTGGTGTTCCTGGTCACCGAGCTAAAGATTGCAGAGTACCTAGGCGTGTCAATCGTCCAGGACTTATATGCTATAACTATAACTATGGTATACCAAGTCACATGAGTAAGGATTATAGAGCCCCCAGGAAAGGTAGCTATGGTCAGCAAGGACAGGCCCGCCTGAATGCTATTATTCCCGAGGCTGCTGGCTATGAGGAAACAGGGTATGAAGAAGGTACTTACGAGGAGGGACCGCCCGAACAGTGAACTATGGAAGGTACTCTAACCTTGTTTAACTCTTATGTTAAAGCTTTATTTGACACGGGTGCTACGCATTCCTTTATATCTGTTAAGATTGTTTGGAAATTGGGTTTAGTACCGCAATATTTAGATGAAGCTTTGAGTTCTGTCTCACCCCTCGGGACCACAGCCAAGTTAGAAAATGTGTGTAAGAATTATCCTCTACGGTTAGGAGACCGTGAACTTTTGACAAGGTTGGTGGTTCTGTCGATGAAGAAGTTTGATATAATCCTGGGAATGGATTGGCTCGAGAAGAATCATGCGAATTTAGATTATGCAAGGAAGAGGATCACGTTTGCAGACAATGGAAATCAACCCTTTGATTTCCAGTGTAACCCTTCGGGTGATATGTTCCTCGCCAGATGCCTAGCAAACATCGAAGTTGTCAGTACAGAAGAGACGGTGTCATCAATACCGGTGATCAAAGAGTTCGAGGAAGTATTTTGAGATATTTCTGGATTACCACCTGAGAGGGACATAGAATTCTGTATGGAACTGGTACCAGGCACTCGGCCTATAACCAAAGTTTCCCACAGGATGGCCCCTACCGAACTACTGGAGCTGAAGTAACAAGTTTAAGAACTTGAGAAGTTGGGTTTTGTTCGTTCAAGTACTTCACCATGAGGAGCACCAGTATTATTCATGAAGAAAAAGGACGGACCTATGCAATTGTGTATTGATTACTGAGAATTGAATAAGGTTACTGTCAAGAACAAGTATCCTTTACCTCGAATAGATGACCTATTTGATTAATTGCAAGGAGCCACGACCTTTTCCAAAATTGATCTACGATCGGGGTATCATCAGTTAAGGGTACAAAAAGAGGACATACCTGAGACTGCTTTCAGGATGAGGTACGGACACTATGAGTTCTTGGTGATGCCCTTTGGGATGACGAACGCTCTAGTGGTGTTCATGTACTTGATGAATAGAGTATTCAAGCCCTACTTGGATCAGTTCGTTATTGTCTTTATCGACGATATTTTGATCTATTCCAAATCAAAGGAAGAGCATGAATAGCATCTACGGATTACGATGCAAACTCTCAAGGATCACCGCCTATATGCTAAATTCAGCAAGTATGAATTCTAGCTTCAAGAAGTTAAGTTCCTCGGGCATGTTATCTCTCAACAAGGAATTGCGGTTGACTCATCAAAGACCGATGCAATTGCAAATTGGACTCAACCAACTAATGCTTCAGAAGTCAGGAGTTTTCTGGGCCTAGCAGTTACTATCAGAGATTTGTGGAGGGATTTTCAAAGATAGTAGCCCCATTAACTGGTTTGACTAAGAAAGATTTGAAGTTTGAATAGACTGATAAGCATGAACGCGCTTTTCTGGAGTTAAAAGAGAAACTGACAACAGCGCCAATACTTGCGATACCAAAGAATGGTGAGAAGTTTACTATTTTTAGTGACACCTCTTATCAAGGACTAGGATGCGTTCTTATGCAAAACGAAAAGGTTATAGTCTATGGTTCACTATAGTTAAGCCAAATGAATTGAATATGAATTGAATTACCCATTTCATGATTTGGAACTGGCACCCGTCATGTTCGCGCTTAAGATTTGGAGACACTACCTCTAAGGGGAGAAGTTTGATTTGTTCTCAGACCACAAGAGCCTTAAGAATTTGTTCACTCAGAAAGAGCTAAACATGAGGCAACGCCGGTGGATGTTGCTGATTAAGGACTATGACTTTACATTAGAGTACCATCCTAGTAAGGCTAATGTAGTCGCTGACGCCCTAAGTCGGAAACCTTAAGGAATGATTGCTTCATTGATGGTAAGAGAATGGAAGGCTTTAGAGATAATCGCAGAATTCGATATGCAGATTTTGGAGGGTAGTGATGGGCAACACTTTGGGTGCCTCATGGTACAACCAATGCTTGCAAGTCGAATCATCAAGGCCCAAAAGGAAGATGAGAAATTTTAAGTATGGTTTGTCAAAATGTCAAAAAAGGACCCTACAGAATGGAAGGTCGGGTCCGATGGAAGGTACAAATGTAGAAGAAGATTGTGTGTGCCAGATTTAGGAGACTTGAGAAAAGATGTTCTCGAAGAAGCACATAAATCGAGACTGACAATACACCCAGGAGGAACGCAGATGTATAAAGATCTGAAGAGAAACTTCTGGTGGGAAGGAATGAAACGAGAAGTAGCCGAGTTCGTGTCTAAATGTTTGACTTGTCAACAAGTAAAAGCCGAACATCAAAGACCCTCGGGGTTGTTGTAACCCTTACCTATTCCAGGATGGAAGTGGGAACACATAACTTTGGATTTCGTGGTTGGATTACTCCGGTCACAACAGAACCATGATGCGATTTAGGTAGTTGTGGATCGTCTGACAAAGTTCGCACATTTCATCGTGTATAGTATGACTTACCCAGTAGAAAGGATGAGTCGAATGTACTTACAGCAAGTGGTGCGACTGCATAGTGCACCTGTATCTATTATATCATACTGCGATGCATGCTTTACTTCAGGATTTTGGGAAAGTCTATAGAAGGCTATGGGAACTTCGCTTAAGATAAGTACTGCTTTCCATCCTCAGACTAAGCGTGTTAACCAGATTATGGAAGATATGCTCAAAGCTTGTGCAATCGACTTCAAAGAGTCTTAGGAGACGCACTTGCCATTGGCCGAATTTGCGTATAACAACAGCTATCACTCGAGTATTGGAATGGCACCGTTCGAAGCCTTGTACGGATGGCCATGTCGATCTTCGTTGTGTTAAGCGGAAGTGGGAGACAGTGAACTTTTGGGACCAGATTTGGTGAGAGAACCAATGAGAAGATTTCAATGGTCAAGGAAAGAATGAAAGCTGCACAGAGTAGACATAAGAGTTATGCAGATTTACGTCGAAAAGATTTGGAGTTCAGTATCAGAGACCACGTACTCCTTAAGGTTTAACCCGTTCAGGGAGTAGTACATTTTGGTTAGAAAAGAGGAAAGTTAGCACCTCGTTTCATTGGGCCATTCGAAGTACTAGAGCGTGTTGGGAAAGTGGCGTATCGACTCGCGTTGCCAACAAAGATATCTGGTGTTCATAATGTGTTCCATGTTAGTATGTTGAGGAAATACATACAAGATCCTTCACATGTGGTTAATTTTGATGACATTGAGACAAGTCAGAATATTGTCTACAAGGATAGACCTGTGAGGATTCTTGACCAAAGTATCAAGAGGCTGAGGAGAAGGGACGTTCCTTTGGTTAAGGTTCAATGGAGACATCATGACGAGGGAGAAGCATCGTGGGAAATAGAGTTAGACATGAGGATTAGATACCTCGAGTTGTTTCAAGATTAGTTAGCTCAGATTTCGGGGCAAAATCTCTGTTATGGTGGGTAGAGTGTAACACCCTGTTATTTTTATTTTCATTTATTGAATATGTTATTTCATTTTAATTGCTATTCATAATAATTATTTGGGGTCAAACGGTAATTTTCATAAATATAGAAATACTTTCTATGGTTTTGAAAACTATATCTATACTTTTGTACAACCCGGGATTTAATTCCTATGTTAATATGATTTTTGTTATTTTATTTCCAACCATAAAAATACCAGTTTATGTTTTAATCTGCGTTTATACCATGTGTGGGTGTGGGAGCACGTGAGCTCAACCACATCGGGCGAAATCCACCAATTTGCTTGGAGGCCACAACTCTATTACAGTATATATGTTTGTGTCTTCCTCTCACAGTCTCAAAATTCTCTCATAACTCTCAATCACTCTCAAATTCTTTCCTCTCCGTTACTCTCTCTCAAGATTATTACAGACACACACAGATTATGTATGATATATACATACACACAATAACACATTCATAGATACATATATAATTCAAGAACGGAGGAGTAGAAATCAACGACGGATTATTCGGCGGAAATTCTCAGTCTCAAATTCTTTACGCTAGAACCTTTGTGAGTATTATAAACTCACTCTCAGCGTGTATAAATGTATATTTCAGTATATATGTGTATATGTGTATATATATTCATACACCATTAAAGCTTGAAATTGGAGTTTTATAAAAGTTAACCAAAATCAATTTCGTGAATTGTAAATGGAAGATGTTGGTCCCAATAAGCTACAGTTTGAATCCTACATTATAATTCATTTGTAACGTGATGTATTATTGATTTAAAGTTTTGTCACTCTAACTTTAATCGCAAATATCAAGAGATACAATCTGTATTTATTTTAATTGATCGCATATTCTTAATCTACACTGAAAACTGAAGAAATCCATATATTACATGTATCGTTTGAAACAGAATTCAGAAATGGGTATATTTTTAGTTTGAAAATAAAAACAGGGAAGAAAACAAAGAAGATGACAACTCTGTGACAACTCGCGCGTGCGGCCTGCTCACGCGACCTGGGCAAAAATGAATGTTTAACAAATTTTGTGAAAACAGCCTGGTCACTCCAAGACCGCTCACGCGACACCTCGCTAGCAAGATGGGGCATTTTTGGTCAGTTTGTTTATTTTTGTACAATGAACTATTTGGAAAATATTTTGGAAGTTTTAAGAAACTATTTTGAAAGATATATTGTTTTAAAGTTCTATGTTTAAGAATGGGATTAATAAGGATGATTAAGACTGAGATTTACGTTCGTACGATTATTTCAGATTTGTGTTTAATACATGATGTGACAGTTTATGACATTAACATACATGACAGGGTCGAAGTTGAGTTGACATGCACCATGTGTGAGAAAGCGTGAAAAGAGTAGAGAGTGACGGTCTTGTGTATGATTCCAATATCGAGCGGATATGATTCCTGGTATTAGAGGCATGTAGACACCCCAATTTTGACCGACCGTCGAATTTAGGAGAGCGTCACCTCCACGTCCAATGATGATAAGGACCGAAAAAATTCGAAGTATTCCAAGCTCTTCAGAAAGTTTTCCAAACGCGACAAAATTTCACAGAAAAGAAAAAATACCAGGTATTTTGGAGAATTCAGGTATAAAACACCATTTTTGGAAAAGATCCTCGAAAATAAGTTTCTTTAAGAAAAAGGATGAAAGAAAAGACCTAAAAAGGGAAGTCCAAACAAAAAAACGGCATACGGCAGAGCTCCGCGGCACTCGGTGAGTGCCGAACGACATTCAGAGAGTGCCGCACGACATTCACAAAGTGCCGCCGACATTTTCTGACTGCCGTTTGCTTTTAAAGTCCGTATTTTGTGGTACAATACGTATATGTAGGCGGCTAAAAATAAAAAACTGATAAAGTAAGGCTGACTAAAACGCGGCAGTTAATAATCTTCCGCGGCGCTCAATGAGTGCCGCACGGCAGTCGTGGAATGCCGCCGCGGCATTTACGGAGTGCCGTTGCGGCATCCACTGACTGTCGCAAGAGGTTTTGACTACCGCCCTGTGCGGCAGTCTGTCTATTTTCAGGAAGTACGTATTGTACCACCAAATGAAACATTTACACCTATCTTTTACTCTGAATTCACTGAAAATACATGGTAATTTTGTCTATAAAAGAGGGAGAATCTTCCTTGAAAGGGGAGGAGAACAAAAAAGAGGTACACAAGAAAAATCACTACCATTACACTAACACATTTTTGATAGAGAAAAGAGAGAGTTTCAAAAAAATTAGAGAGAAGAGCTTGGAAGATCTTCAAAGGAGAGAAGCTTTTGAGGATAGTTTGGAGGTGACCCTCTAATCTTAGTTGTGTTTTCTTTCTTTTGAGCCTCTAATCTTCAAGTCATTTAGTTTTTCTTGATTAGGTTTTAGAGTTTGTTAAGTAAACTTGGAAGTCTTTGCTTCTAATTCTTTGATCCTTTTTCTATTTTTCTTGTTTATGTTTTTCTTTTGAGATTCTTGGAGATCTTCAATATCTCTCTTGGAAGCTCTTGAGTTTGATGTTTTGAATCTCATGTAAGCTTATACTTCACATGGGAGTCAAAGTTTGATCATCACTTCACTTTGTAAACAAATAGGTGGATCCAAGTCCATATTCATGACTTGGATTCTCTAACTTGGAATTTCATGGGGTCTTCTCTATATCCTCTTGAAGTTCATGAGCTAGTTCTTTGATTCTTCTTCTCTTTTTCTTGTTTATGTTCTTCTCTTGAGACTCTTGGGGATCTTCCATATCTCACTTGAATCTCATGAGTTTGATCTTTTAGTCTCATGTAAGCTTATGATTCACATGAGATTTAAGGTTGATCACCATTTTAATAAGAACAAGTAGATGAATCCAAACCCCTACCATGGTTTGAGTCCTCTAAGCTTGAGTTTTCATGGAGTCTCCTTATATTCCTTGAAAACTCATGAGTTTTAGTCATGTCTTGATCTCCAATGACCATCAAATGGTAGGAGAAGTGGTTTGGTTTAAACCCAACTTCATGGTTTAATAGTTGGGGTTAACAAATAAAAGTTGAACTTGACAAATGAAAATATCAAAGATTTTTAGTTCGAAATCTAACCGTTGAAATCAAGTGAAACCAACGGGAAAGTGTCAATAACACAATATTCTACCACTGTAATTTTTGTTTTAAAGAGATTTCATGTTTAAAATGGTTTGGTCATGAGTTTTGTGAAGTAACAATAATCTGTCCAGAATTTCAGAATAGCAAATCAGTTTTAAAATTAATAGATTAGAATTTTAACAAAGTTTCTTTGACTTCAAATAATTTTTTCTATGAGGTTTAATGTGTTAGGAAGATACCCTAAAAAGAACAAAGCATTTCTGATCTTTTTGCTATTTTTAAAAAATCAAACAATATCTCTGGACAGAGAGTTGTACATCTCTGAGTGATGTCTGGTTTTTATCTATTTCCCAGAGATCTAACTGTTGAAACTTTGATTTTCTTTTTGATTTGGAAACTAGACTCACAGAGGCATCTTGTGTCCAAAATTCACCGACATCAAACCATAGGAACCATGCTTTTTGATTTTTTAAGTTCTGGTCTGCTCTCTGCAATTTTCAGAATTTTATGACACATTTGACTAACTTTGTTAATAATGGGGTAAATGACTTTTCTATGACCTAGGGTTCAAACCATGTTTTAATAATGATTAGTTAAGCTTGAATTCGAAGTTTAAGTGATCTAAGTCATTGAGCATTTCATAATTTATTCTTGTTCATGTACATATTCATCCATGCGGCTTGATGCTTGTAATTAGGATTTGTGTGCTTTAGATTTAATTACATTTTATAGATTTAAGCTAGATGTCTAGGATTGTTATTTAGGATCTAACCTTATATTTTGTATATCATGTGGACTAACCCTTTGTTTTGTAGCGCTATTAAGGTATGATTTCTTGAACTCCTCTTTAGTTTATTTTAATTTCTTGATTTTATCGATTTTTTTGACTTAATGCGCGACACCTTAGAATTAGGACTTGCTTTACTTGTATATATGGATTAGAGACTCTATTCCTAGGTTTTATCTATTTGCATGCATTCACACGTTTAATATTCGCGGTCGGATCCCGGGTAAGTTCTCTAGTTCCCTATTTGCATATCATGTTGCTTGCTACTTGAATTACGTGACTTTTGAATGATATTTTATCACTTGCAATCTTACACCCTTTAGACATGCTTTTGTAATGTATATTTGTATATATATATATATTAGTTGAGGGCACATTTAAATTAACAAATCGATTAAAAGGATGTTAACTAGAGGCCTATCGCGAGATAGGATGAGAAGGGGTATTTTAGTCCAATGGGCTCCTTCCCTTCTCATTCCATAATCCCCGGACCTAGTTTAATCTTTGGTTTCGCAAAAGATCAGTTTCCTTTTGAAATGGTTTCTTAATTTTTCTTTCTAAAAATTAAGTGGCGACTCATTCATTTTGAATCCAAATTTTAAAAGAATTTTAAAAGAAAAGCTGTGGGTAAAAAAACCTGCGATATCCACAATCTGGCGACTCTGCCGGGTTCGAAAATGAATGAGTCGACCGCCTTCACCTGGGAGACCCTTGTTGCTTTAGCTCTCCGTATCCGAAGATTCGATGGGGTGTATATTGGCCCAAGAAGGAGAAGAGGGGCACGTGGAGAAGGCCATTTACTATTTGAGCAAAAGGATGACTGGATACGAGTGGAAGTACTCACCGTTAGAAAAAGCATGTTGGGCCTTAGTCTGGTGCACCCGTCGCCTTAGACATGATATGTTAGCCTTTCCCGTGATCTTAATCTCCCGGATGGATCCGCTCAAATACCTGTTTGAAAAACCCGCCTTGACCAGTAGGATTTCCTGATGGACCATGATGCTACCCGAGTTTGATATCAGATATGTCACCTCCAAATCCGTCAAAGGGAGGGCCATCGCCGAGTACCTAGCTGACTTCGCCATAGAGACTGGGGAGAAAGGAGAATTCAAGTTCCCTGATGAAGAAGTGATGGAGGTAAGAGAAGATCTGTGGAAGATGTATTTCGACGGAGCAGCCAATCAATTAGGATACGGAGTCGGGGTCATCCTCGTAGCACCCGATGGGTCCCCTACCCCATTAGCTGTCAAACTCAAGTATAACTCAACCAACAACACCGCGGAGTACGAAGCATGCATAAATGGGATGGAAGCAGCCTTGGCTTTGAAAGTCGGAAAGATTGATGTCTTCGGAGATTCCAACTTGATCATATCCCAAGTCCGCCAAAAGATTTCTTTTTACTATCTCCCTCGCGAAGAAAATCAACTAGCCGACTCTTTGGCTACCTTAGTCTCAATGATCCAAATCCCTTCCAAAATCGCCATGATCCTGCTATCCATAGAAGTGAGGAATCAACCGTCATTTGAAATGATCGCGGCTATAGAAAGAGAAGATGAAGTGCCTTGGTATGAAGATGTGCGAAAGTTCAATAAAGAAGGGGAGTACCCCGAAGGAGCCTTAAAAAAAGGACAGAAAGGCGATTCGACGGTTCGCCGCTCAATTTGTGATTTATGCAGATAAGCTATGGAAGAAATCCTACACTGGATATAATCTGGAGTGCCTATATGGAAAAGAAGCTAAGAGAATGATGGAGGAAATACACGAGGGAGTGTGTGGGCCCCATATGAATGGGCACATGCTGGCGAAGAAGATCATCCGACAAGGGTACTATTGGACGACCTTGGACAAGGACTATTGCGAGTATGTTAGAAGATGCCACAAGTGTAAGATTCATGCAAATCTAATGCATACCCCGCCGTCACAGCTCTATAGCATGACCACCCCTTGGCCATTTTCCGTGTGGGGAATCGATATCATTGGTGAGATAGTTCTGAAGGCTTCCAATGGGCACCGATACATAATCGTGGCAATCGATTATTTTACAAAGTGGGTAGAGGCGGCCTCGTATGCAACTTTGAAAGCCAAAGACGTGGTGAATTCATCGAGAAGAATATAATCTGCAGGTATGGGGTCCCAAGCGAGTTTATCTCTGACCATGGCAGTCATTTCCAGGGAGAGGTTATCCCACTCCTGGAAAAGTATAAGATCACTCGCCATCAATCGTCCCTGTATAGGCCTCAGACGAATGGGGCAGTGGAAGCAGCAAATAAGAATGTTAAAGCAATCTTGGGGAAAATGACGGATACATATAAGGATTGGCATGAGAAGCTGCCATTTGCCTTGTGGGGATACCGAACCTCGGTGAGAGCTTCAACGGGTGCTACGCCGTATTCGTTGGTCTCCGGGATGGAAGCCGTTCTCCCAGTCGAAGTAGAAATACCCTCCCTTAGGGTTTTAGCAGAGTGTGAGATCACCGAATCGGAATGGGTACGAGGAAGGTACGAGGAGTTGATGTTACTCGATGAGAAGAGGCTGGCCGCAATATACCATACTCGGGGGTACCAGAAGAGGATAGCTCGTTCTTTCAACAAAAAGGTCCGCCCAAGGAAGATTGCTGAGGGTGACCTGATCCTCAAAGAACTGAAAGTACCTGTTTATGATCCCAGAGGAAAGTTCAAACCCAACTGGGTCGGGCCATACGTCATTAAGACTCTCTTCTCCGGAGGAGCGGCCTATCTCATGGACCTAGACGGGGTTAAGTTTAAGCAACCAATTAACCTCGATCGCCTCAAGAAATACATTGCTTGAAACCGTCTCTTTGAAAACCTCCTACCTTGATGAACTACGCTTGACCTGATTCCCGCTAGGGGATACGTAGGCAACCAACTTGGTTCGGTCATTTAAAAAAAAAAAAAAAAAAAAACTAGGGGCAAACTGGCGTTTGCTCGGAATCACTTCGAAGCCCTAAAACCAGGGGCAAAATTCGTTTGCTAACCGAAGAACCCAGATACAAGACCCTCCTTTGGATCACCTGGCTATCAAGATAAGTACTATAGAGAAACAAATGAGAATTCATAGTATAGAAGGATTAAAGCTTAAGCAAAGAAGCAAAGTAAAGAGCCAAGTAAAGACATTGAAAGAAGAATTCTTCATAAAAGATTAATCGAAGGGGTGAGCACTTTTGATTTAACATGTCAGAACTTCTCTGGAAGATGACAACACTTCTTGAAAAAAATAATAATAATAATAATAACAAAAAGGAAAATCACATTCAAAAGCGTAAAAAGAGTAGGCAGGGTCTGTCAAAAAATTATTGTAAAATGGTAAGCTTCTCCCTGTTTTCGTCTACTTTATTATGCATATGTCTGTCAAGCTCGTCTCGCAATCAAAGCCTAGATCTCTAAAAGATACTGGGCAGTAGGCACAATTAGAGCCGGAATCCTTGGGCATGGAGCAGCCATCCTGTTGTGCCAAGCCTCAGTGAAAGCCTTCACAATGGAAGGACGCAAGGTGGACTCCTTTGTGAAATCAGCAGTCACAGATTCGGTAGTATCCTGTAAAAGTCCACACTGGCGGACCACCCGACCGGGAATGTAGAAAATAGTAGCATGCAAGCCAGGCAACCAGATGCCGGGCCACCCATGAAGGCGTACGGCGACAGAACTATGAACCCACTGCGGGCAGATCCAACAAATATCACCAGAAGAAAGACCTCGGAGCCAGCCAAGCCAAGCATCGGCAGAGTGGAATAGGCAATGGACCTCCATGCGGTCGTAGGGAAGTGGCCCACGAAGATGCGAGGGGTGAATGAAGAGATCAAGGCGTTCCATGAGCCAAACTTGTAAAACAAAGGTGCCCTGGCAGACAACATGGCCCCGGTAGCATGAGCGTGGCCCAATCCAAGCAGAGTTTCACCAAGGACCAGCATGACAGCACTTTTCATCTCCCGCAAGCCACAAACAATGGGTATGAGAGTGTCGGAAGATGACTGAAAGAGGAAGTAAGAGAGCATAGCAATTGACAGGGCACTACGCCGAATGATCTGATACTCACCATCATAAGGGTCCCCTATGGGAGCATAAACCGAAGAAAGGCGCTCAAAGTCGATCTGCCTGTCATGAACAAAAGAACCCGCCGCGTTTCGAGATATGTGAAGAAGAATGGCTAAATCCCGGACGTACCCGGCCTGAACCTAAGGGACTGTCAACTCGGCAAAAAGGTCAGTATGTAGAATGGCGCTGAATTCCTCAAACAAGGGACAAGCCTCCTGAGAGCCGAAACGAAAGACATTGAGAGCGAGATCCCAACACTGAATGGGAGCTCGACGAAGTGCCGCATGGCAGTCCCTGAGTGCCGTCGCGGCATTCTCTGACTGCCGCTACGGCACTCATCGAGTGCCGCGGAGACCTAACCGAGTGCCGTTCCAGTTTTTTTATTGGCCAGGGTTTGTTTGTAACACTTTCAGCCCACCTGCAAACAGAAAACTAGATGAAAGAACAATAAAACGTGCGCATCATGCAGCACGTGCAACAAAGATCGAAACATTCATTCATTTATTTTCGCTTCGCAATAAGGAAAAGAGAAATCAAAGCTTTCAAAATTAAAATAAAGACGGGACCAAGCCATGATCCCACATACGGAAAAAGAAGGACCAAGCTATGGTCACACGTACGGTGAATAAGTAGAATGAAAAAGATACCCAAGTGCCTACCCTACCGGCTATCCTAAGCAGCCATCAAAATAAAGAGTATGTGTATATACAATCATCCGAATAAAAGTGTAAATCCTCCCAAAAACACTCAAAAGAAATAAAAAGTAAGAAAAGCGGGGTCAGCCTCGACCCCGGCCGCGAGTCTGACGAGTCGTGCGCCTGAGGGGCTCCTCCTCCGACTCTGTCCCGCTACCTCCACCGATCCCTCCATGTCCACCGCTACCGCCGCCTCTGCCTCGACCCCCGCTGTTGTCTACACCGCTATTACCGCCTCGCCCCACGCCTCATCCAGCACCGCCATCCCCAGGAGTGTCGTTAAGGGGAATACCGAACTGCTGGAGCCACTGCTGAAGCTGCCCCACCTGCTGAGATAGGACTCTGATCTCCTCCGTCTGAAATAAGAGAGGATAAGTCCAGAAAGCATTGAAAGGACAAGTGAAATGCTAAGAATGAAAGGATAAAAATCATACCTGAGCCCTCAACTGAGCCGCAGCAGTCGCCCGAGCTCCCTCAACCTGAAAACAAGAATCAAGAATAAAAGATTAGCAAAAGGAGAGGCAATCAAAGTCAAAATGAAAAGTGGGGATAAGTTTCTTACCATCCACTCTCGCCCGAGAACCCACTGCCGCACGCTGTGGGCATACGTCAGGCCCTCCTCCGCGTAAGCACGCGGGATGACATCGTAATGAAGGGGAATAGTGGGGGCACCCTGTGAGAGTCGGGGAATCGTCGTCAAGTGAGGCTCCCCGAATGAGACAGTTGACATGGTCCAATCCCACTCAGATAAGGCTGGAGGACGAGCCGCAGCAGGAACAGGCTGCAAACAAAAAGTAATAAAACATAAATAAAGAATGAAAGAGAGATCATAAAAGATTGAAGAAATCTTGTACTCACCCGAGTCACTTCCATCAGAGGGAAGTTCGGCATCAGCTTAGCGGCACGGAAAGTCGCATATCCTGCAGGGTCGTCCAGGAAGTCGTGAATACCGAAGCCAGCTCGAGCAGCCGTGAACTCGCTGCCCTAAAGCGTGTCTGTGGCCCTCATAAAGTCAGGAGGAGGGAACGGCACAAAGAATCCGGGGGCTGCCAGCGACTGCCTAGTTACCCTCTCTCCCAGATACCATGCCTGGCCCTCTGACCCACCGTCCAGAAGTCGCCTCGTCGGGTCATATCCGGCTGACTCTCGGATCTCCGCGCGAGCATTAGGAAGCACCCTAAGCCATAGCTGCCAGTGGACATGCTCCTCCCGCAGGTTCGTCAGGAAGTTCCAGAACGAAACAAAATCGTGGGCCCCGGTCTTCCGCCCGACTCTATCCTTCGCCCATTTCAGCCCCTGGGGCATGATAAGGCCGTTGGCATCGCGTGTCTCAGGGGACATCATGCGAAGATACTCGTGGGACCAAATCTGTAATACAAAAGGAAGAAAGGGGGTTAGTCTCATAATTTGAATAAAGTATAATAAGTAGTGAAGCATAGAAAAAGGTATACCTCCCACGGTCTCTAGTAGCCACTGGTAGAGGCCGGCCTGTCCCGGGAAATGTCGCCCATATGCCTGTACAAGATAGCTAACCCTGTACCAGCCCAATCATACTCCTCAACCCGGTCCAAGTGCTCCAGAGATGCCACCAGGGAAACAGAGACCCGATCAGCCTTGGTGCTCAACAGAGAGCACCCCAACATGTACATCAAGAAACCCCGGGCCATCTGCTCATAGGTGAAACCCGGTTTGCCCCGGAACGTATCCATAAACCAACGGGCAGTGACCAAAGACTCCTCCGGGACCACTCCCAACAAGGGATCCACCTGGTCCCACTCCTGGTCCGTCAGATACCGCAAGGGCTCTCCTCCGAACGCTATCCCGGTGATCATGGAGAAGTCCAACGGCGTCATCATCATCTCACCGAACAAGAAATGGAACGTGCTCGTAGTATCCCACCACCGCTCAGCAAGGGCATGGATCTGTCTCAAATCATTGGAGCTCTTCGTCAAAAGTTTGACGAAGTCCCCAAATCCCGCCGCATCTATAAGCCCCTGTACAGTCTCGCCCAACTCTGTATACCACTCATGCCCATGAGCAAGACTGCCGTGCCCTTTCAGCACCCTAGGCTGCAGTTACAAGAAAGAATCACAAGATTTGTTGTTAGGAAATGGATAAAGAAGAGAGCAATAAAAATAAATAGGTAATAATAAAAAAATGGAAAATCTAGAAATGTTCATAGCAAATGTCACAAACATGGCACTCGTTTGCATTCAAGAGGAAATGAATAAAAGAAAACACTCAATGTTCTAGCAAAAGAAAGGAAAGAGAAAGAGTAGTTTGTTAACATTTTTGAAAATACATGCATATATAAAGTTTTGGGTCCAAAAGAAGTATAGTTTCAAAGAGAAGCATGTGGTCACAAGCATTCAGGAATCAATTTTGAATATTAATAGGGCGTTTGGAACGTTCAAGAAAATTCACAAGTACAACAAAAAAGGAGAATGTTCAGGATTTCATTTAAAAGGCATCGCATCCGTAAATCCTAAGAAAAACAGAAAGGAAAAATCACAAGCATAAGATTTTTTGGTTAACACGAACGGCATTCGAAAATCTTTTGAGAAAAAATAAAGAAATCGATACAGGTGGGACACCCGAAAGTCCAATGGACACGAGGGAGAGTAATAAATTATGATTCGTCGGGCATGATATTCATAAAGTTCATAGGAAGTAAGGTTAGATGCAAAATCATTGAATAAAGTACGTATACGCTACAAGCATGACATTTGCATTTGAAATGAGACATTCAAAGCTATGATTCACTATACATTCCGTTCATGAAGTTCTAAAAGAAGGAAATTAAGAAAGAAATATATATATAAAGGGAGAACATTTATCTCGCGCTTGAACGCGCGGGCCGATAAATGCTCGTCTGGGTCTCGGAGCAGGAGCGTAGCATCGGGATGATGGGTGGCCGCGTACTTGGCCTTCTTCTTCCTCCCTGAACCGCTCGCCATAATCTGCCAAAGGAAAAGAGAGATCCACACGTTAAATTCATGAAAAATTCAAAAAAATAATGAAATAAAAGAGATTAATCAGGTCTTGATCGAGCAGAACTAACCTGTGAGAGTACCAGAGATCGATCCCAGCAAGAAAAGGAAAAAGGAAAACAAATTTCTCCAGAGAGATTTCGAGAGAGAGAAGATTGAGAGAATGAATGAAATGTAATGAAACCGCCGGTTTTAGCCACTGCAACTCAAACGCGGCACTCAGTTTTCCGTGCACGGCAGTCGATGGACTGCCGAGCGGCACTCGCCAAGTGCCGCAACAGCATTCCGTGAGTGTCGCACGGCAATCCGCGACTGCCGCGAAAATCCGCGTGTGCCGCGGTTGAGTCGGTTCAAAGATATTTCACTTCCCTCCAAAAATTCAAATCAGGTCCCAAAAATTGAATTTGAGGCCCCCAAAATTTGCCCACATCACACTTTGTCCCTCGGGGTCGTTTTCAGGTTTAAATTGACTACAAATTTCAAAATTTAGGAATAAATATGAGCCCGTGGGCTCCCAATTCCTGGAACATAAAAAAATATTTGAACCTGTGGGCTCCCAACTCCTGAAAATAAACATCTTGAGAATGTAACGAATTTACATTCTCGGTTTCCGCAACAAATTTGCGTTAACCCGTATCCCGAGAATATAACGAATTTATATTCTCGATCCACGTAACAAATTTACGTTGATCCTTATCCTGAGAATGTAACAAATTTACATCCTCGGTTTCCGCAACGAATTTGCTTTAACCCGTATCCCGAGAATATAACAAATTTATATTCTCGATCCACGTAACAAATTTACGTTGATCCTTATCCTGAGAATGTAACGAATTTACATCCTCAGTTTTCGTAACAAATTTGCGTTAACCCGTATCCCGAGAATATAAAGAATTTATATTCTCGATCCACGTAACAAATTTACGTCGATCCTTATCTTGAGAATGTAACGAATTTACATCCTCAGTTTTCGCAACAAATTTGCGTTAACCCGTATTCTGAGAATATAACGAATTTATATTCCCGATCCTCGTAACAAATTTACGTCGATCCTTATCTTGAGAATGTAACGAATTTACATCCTCAGTTTCCGCAACAAATTTGCGTTAACCCGTATTCTGAATTTATATTCTCGATCCACGTAACAAATTTACGTTGATCCTTATCTGAGAAAGTGACGAATTTACATTCTCGGTTTTCGCAACAAATTTACGTTAACCCTTGTCTGAGAATATAACGAATTTATATTTCCGATCCTCGTAACAAATTTACGTTGATCGTTACCTTGAGAATGTAACGAATTTACATTCTCGGTTTCTGCAACAAATTTGCGTTAACCCGTATCCCGAGAATATAACGAATTTATATTCTCGATCCACGTAACAAATTTACGTTGCTCCTTATCTGAGAATGTAACGAATTTACATTCTCGATTTCTGCAACAAATTTGCGTTAACCCTTGTCTGAGAATATAACGAATTTATATTCTCGATCCACGTAACAAATTTACATTGATCCTTATCCTGAGAATGTAACGAATTTACATCCTCGGTTTCCGCAACAAATTTACGTTAACCTGTATTCTTGGAATATAACAAATTTATATTCTCGATCCACGTAACAAATTTATGTCGATCCCTATCCTGAGAATGTAACGAATTTACATTCTCGGTTTCTGTAATAAATTTGCGTTAACCCGTATTCTTGGAATATAACGAATTTATATTCTCGATCCACGTAACAAATTTACGTTGACCCTCAAAATCAAATTAAGAACATCTTTGCGTAATCTTTCAACACGTCATGTAAAGCGCGTCGCACGTAGGGAAGACATGATAAGCGTGACATTTATACAACTGAGTCAATTCAGAAAACACCACTGGATGGCACTTGCATCACGACAGGATAGGTGCATCCATCCGTGTGACTACTTGCGTTTATGCGTGTTCGACCCCGTGCCTGAACTACGCTTTGGTCTGATTCCTGATGGGATACGTAGGCAGCTCGTCATGAAGCACGACCAATCAGGATTTCACTGCGCGCCGGTTTTGTTTTTACCTAAATTCGACAGTCCGGTCAAAGGGTTTGTCTTTACACAGGCTTTGACATTCACTTGTGGGACGCGTTGCCCAACAAGCTCTGCCAAAGAGGGGCAAACTGTAGACACCCCAATTTTGACCGACCGTCGAATTTAGGAGAGCGTCACCTCCACGTCCAATGATGATAAGGACTGAAAAGATTCGAAGTATTCCAAGCTCTTCAGAAAGTTTTCCAAACGCGACAAAATTTCACAGAAAAGAGAAAATACCAGGTATTTAGGAGAATTCAGGTATAAAACACCATTTTTGGAAAAGATCCTCGAAAATAAGTTTCTTTAAGAAAAATGAAGAAAGAAAAGACCTAAAAAGGGAAGTCCAAACAAAAAAATGGCATACGGCAGAGCTCCGCGGCACTCGGTGAGTGCCGAACGGCATTCAGAGAGTGCCACACGGCATTCAGTGAGTGCCGAACAGCATTCACAGAGTGCCGCCGACATTTTCTGACTGCCGTTAGCTTTTAAAGTCCGTATTTTGTGGTACAATACGTATATGTAGGCGGATAAAAACAAAAAACTGATAAAGTAAGGCTGACTAAAATACGGCAGTTAATAATCTTCTGCGGTGCTCAATGAGTGCCGCACAGTAGTCGTGGAATGCCGCCGCGGCATTCACGGAGTGCCGTTGCGGCATCCACTGACTGCCGCAAGAGGTTTTGACTGCCGCCCTGTGTGGCAGTCTGTCTATTTTCAGGAAGTACGTATTGTACCACCAAATGAAACATTTACACCTGTCTTTTACTCCGAATTCACTGAAAATACTTGGTAATTTTGTCTATAAAAGAGGGAGGATCTTCCTTGAAAGGGGATGAGAACAAAAAAGAGGTACACAAGAAAAATCACTACCAGTACACTAATACATTTTTGATACAGAAAAGAGAGAGTTTCAAAAAAAATTAGAGAGAAGAGCTTGGAAGCTCTTCAAAGGAGAGAAACTTTTGAGGATAGTTGGAGGTGACCCTCTAATCTTAGTTGTGTTTTCTTTCTTTTGAGCCTCTAATCTTCAAGTCATTTAGTTTTTCTTGATTAGGTTTTAGAGTTTGTTAAGTAAACTTGGAAGTCTTTGCCTCTAATTCTTTGATCCTTTTTCTATTTTTCTTGTTTATATTTTTCTTTTGAGATTCTTGGAGATCTTCAATATCTCTCTTGGAAGCTCTTGAGTTTGATGTTTTGAATCTCATGTAAGCTTATACTTCACATGGGAGTCAAAGTTTGATCATCACTTCACTTTGTAAACAAATAGGTGGATCCAAGTCCATATTCATGACTTGGATTCTCTAACTTGGAATTTCATGGGGTCTTCTCTATATCCTCTTGAAGT
This sequence comes from Hydrangea macrophylla, assembly GCA_033977485.1. NCBI lineage: Eukaryota > Viridiplantae > Streptophyta > Magnoliopsida > Cornales > Hydrangeaceae > Hydrangea > Hydrangea macrophylla. Next base: position 24,414,234 of record CM066990.1, on the reverse strand, counting down.
TCATGAGCTAGTTCTTTGATTCTTCTCTTTTTCTTGTTTATGTTCTTCTCTTGAGACTCTTGGGGATCTTCCATATCTCACTTGAATCTCATGAGTTTGATCTTTTAGTCTCATGTAAGCTTATGATTCACATGAGATTTAAGGTTGATCACCATTTTAATAAGAACAAGTAGATGAATCCAAACCCCTACCATGGTTTGGGTCCTCTAAGCTTGAGTTTTCATGGAGTCTCCTTATATTCCTTGAAAACTCATGAGTTTTAGTCATGTCTTGATCTCCAATGACCATCAAATGGTAGGAGAAGTGGTTTGGTTTAAACCCAACTTCATGGTTTAATAGTTGGGGTTAACAAATAAAAGTTGAACTTGACAAATGAAAATAGTGAGTTCACAAACTGTTTTTGATCAAAGAATTTTAGTTCGAAATCTAACCGTTGAAATCAAGTGAAACCAACGGGAAAGTGTCAATAACACAATATTCTACCACTGTAATTTTTGTTTTAAAGAGATTTCATGTTTAAAATGGTTTGGTCATGAGTTTTGTGAAGTAACAATAATCTGTCCAGAATTTCAGAATAGCAAATCAGTTTTAAAATTAATAGATTAGAATTTTAACAAAGTTTCTTTGACTTCAAATAATTTTTTCTATGAGGTTTAATGTGTTAGGAAGATACCCTAAAAAGAACAAAGCATTTCTGATCTTTTTACTATTTTTAAAAAATCAAACAATATCTCTGGACAGAGAGTTGTACATCTCTGAGTGATGTCTGGTTTTTTATCTATTTCCCATAGATCTAACCGTTGAAACTTTGATTTTCTTTTTGATTTGGAAACTATACTCACAGAGGCATCTTGTGTCCAAAATTCACCGACATCAAACCATAGGAACCATGCTTTTTGATTTTTTTAAGTTCTGGTCTGCTCTCTGCAATTTTCAGAATTTTATGACACATTTGACCAACTTTGTTAATAATGGGTCAAATGACTTTTCTATGACCTAGGGTTCAAACCATGTTTTAATAATGATTAGTTAAGCTTGAATTCGAAGTTTAAGTGATCTAAGTCATTGAGCATTTCATAATTTATTCTTGTTCATGTACATATTCATCCATGCGGCTTGATGCTTGTAATTAGGATTTGTGTGCTTTAGATTTAATTACATTTTATAGATTTAAGCTAGAAGTCTAGGATTGTTATTTAGGATCTAACCTTATATTTTGTATATCATGTGGACTAACCCTTTGTTTTGTAGCGCTATTAAGGTATGATTTCTTGAACTCCTCTTTAGTTTATTTTAATTTCTTGATTTTATCGATTTTTTCGACTTAATGCGCGACACCTTAGAATTAGGACTTGCTTTACTTGTATATATGGATTAGAGACTCTATTCCTAGGTTTCATCTATTTGCACACATTCACACGTTTAATATTCGCGGCCGGATCCTGGGTAAGTTCTCTAGTTCCCTATTTGCATATCATGTTGCTTGCTACTTGAATTACGTGACTTTTGAATGATATTTTATCACTTGCAATCTTACACCCTTTAGACATGCTTTTGTAATGTATATTTATATGTATGTATTAGTTGAGGGCACATTTAAATTAACAAATCGATTAAAAGGATATTAAGTAGAGGCCTATCGCGAGATAGGATGAGAAGGGGTGTTTTAGTCCAATGGGCTCCTTCCCTTCTCATTCCATAATCCCCGGACCTAGTTTAATCTGTGGTTTCGCAAAAGATCAGTTTCCTTTTGAAATGGTTTCTTAATTTTTCCTTTCAAAAATTAAGTGGCGACTCATTCATTTTGAATCCGAATTTTAAAAGAATTTTAAAAGAAAAGCTGTGGGTAAGAAAACCTGCGATATCCACAAGGCGATAGTGTGGTGATCGACCCAGATATCGAGCGGATATTATTCCTAGAATCTGAGGCGATAGTGTGGTGTGTGACTCCAATATCGAGCGGATATTATTCCTGGTATTGGAGGCAACAGTGTTGTGTACGACTCAAATGTTGATCGGATATTATTCCTGGTATCTGAGCCACGCGTTTCGGATACTAAGCATATATTATTCCTAGTATCTGAAGCAATAGTATGGGGTGCGACTTGGATACTGAGCGGATATTATTCCTAGTATTTAAGGCGGCGATGTGTTGTGCAACTCAGATATCGATCGATTATTATTCCTGGTATCTGAGGGGATAAGATGGTTGAATCGAGTTTGTCGAGAGAAAAGAGTCAGGTAAGATGAGAGGATACATTGTTCATGCACGATTACATTGTTGCTGCATACTATATCTCCGCGTGACTTATGTTGAAGTTGGAGCCTTGAATTTATCGTTTCTAAAGTTTAAATAGTAACTTCGTGATATATGCTTATATACATACATTGCGAGCATGTGTTTATCTTACTCATCAGCTTGCATAAGCTGATGGCGTTGTTGCGTCCTAGACTCTATGTCCAGATTTTCCAGGTCAGGAGTAGCCAGAGTATTTTGACTATGCTAGTTAGATGACCAGAGGTTTTCCAGAAGAGCTGTTTAATATTTCCTATGTCTTTCCTTTCAAAGTTGTAATAAACTTTATTGGAATTTTACTAAGGTGGGCTGTGCCTAAGATATTGACGATTGTAATAATTTAACTAAGTTTAATTTTTGGATCTTGTGTTTTAGTATCCTTTCCTTTAGAAATGCTATTAAGTTACTTGCTGCAGGGACAATTGGTCATACTTACTTGTCACGACCTACAAGTACATAAAGAAAATTAAATGCTTTCCTGAATGCTACATCGGGGCATGACAGGTGATAAGTAAAGGCTTTTTCAATGTAGGTATAGATATGTGTATAGGTTAAGGAGTAGAAATCGATAGCTTAATTCACTTTCTTAGCTTTTAGCTTTCACATTTCGGTGTTTATCGAGTTTTAGTTGGTAATTTCTTAACGTTCTCCTCTAACACGTGGCCAAATCAAGAAGTAATGAGACTTTTACAATGTGGAATCTATGCTTAATTAATAAAATGACTCGAATTTGTGTGATAATCCTTGAGAAATAAAAATTGGTTCAAAAGCTCACTAAAGGTAATAAGTCTCTACTAATTCTTTGAACACTAAAGTCGTTTTAAACTCCTTTTTATGTATTCTGTATAACTGTCAACAAGTGCGTATGGTTATCGAATACATGAATATTTAACATGTGTGATCATCCTAATGGTACTAAAAAATGCGTAAACATAATCCATAAAAAATGAGAACAATATGAATGTGTCATAGCATAATAAACAGCTAAACTAAAGAGAAGGTCGGAAGTTATTCTATTATTAAAGTTGAAAATTTTAAAATTTGTACTAAAGTTGTATGTTAAGTGATATTACAATGAAAAGAGATAAGGTGCTAAATGTGAATGTTAAGTGTGAATGTGCAGGTGAATGCCAATCTACTTTCTACCCCCAACTGAAAATATCAATGTCCTCATTTTTTTTATTTTCAAAACAAAGTGGATAGCGTTCACCTGATTGTAAGCAATATAGCAAGCAATAGCAAAAGCAAAAGCAACCTGTTTTAAGATATACAATCTCCAAAGACCAAGATCAATAGATATGGCAATATATGCATGGTCCAAAAGCATCAAAACAACTCATCATTGTAAAATAACTTAGCAAAAGAATAAACAGGGCAGTGACTGAGTTTGTAATACAAAATTACTAAAAATAAAGAGGGGAGAGATGAAAAACAAAAATATAAATACATCACAACCCTTGCTCTCTCATCTAAACTATCCTAATCAATATGAATCAGGTCATTAGAAGCGGGATCAGCAACGTCGGTTGGAGCAGGAGAAGGCTGAATATTAGTATCAGAAGTAATGGTCCCTCCTCCACCTTCAGCAACCGCAGAAGCAGGCGCCAGGTTACTCATATCTGGAGGTAGTGGAGGTGATGGTTGAGTAATCGAAGATGGAGCTGAAGATGAGAACGGAGCAGTGGCTGGATCAGATGAAGTGGAAGGAGGAGCTGCAGGGGGTGGTGGTGTGTGGAGTGACTGATCGACCCTCAAATGCAGTAGAGTAAGATCAATCTTTCCCTCGAGTCTCAACCGTGCCTCTCTCCCCTCCATAAGTATAGTGTGAATGGTCTGGAGAGACACAGATGACTCTCCCTCGGCTGGAGCCTGAATCCACTGTCTCAGCACAAATTATGCTACCGCGGCAACAAGATCAGAATCCTCACCAGAATCACGCTCCTCAGCCTCAGAAGGCATCCCAGAAGCTGCCTCAGTGTCGGTGCCTCTCGTTCTCCTCTTCTTTCCAACTTTTGCCTTGCATTTTCCTTTCCTCTTTTTCTTCTGCACGTCAGAACGACATGCTAATACCTCTCTAAACAGACTAGAAGCACTCCTCGTATCATCAATGGTCAATGGGAGTAAACCTGATTGTGCAATGACACGGTGAATAGCCCAAGAGCCTTTTAGGCGTTTCTTAGCAGTGAAGTAGCGCGTCGGCTGGACCATGAAATCGATGTAAAGAAGGGGCAAACAGACTTTCTGCTCCATCCCTAAAGCATATAAGACCCGTCCATACCATCATGGGAATGAGTCATGATAGGAGGTCATCAGGATGCAATTGCACAGGGCAAGGTGAAGCATGTGGTAGTTGTCCATGAGGAATTTATCCTTACGTTGAATAATACCATTCCAAACTCTGACAGCACCACTTGTGATCTCCTGGGCTATAGTGGAGAATGATACCTCAGTGGCTCTTGGGGAAGGAGGATAAACATGATTAGAGACCTCAAGTACGCCCAAACCTGTGGCAACTATAGCCGGACTGAAAATAAACTCCCATTTGTAAAAGAAAGCTCGGTAGGTGAATGGTGCGATAGGGTCATTAATCATTGTGGCACACGCCTCACAAATCCATGAGATACTAACCCTCTTGGCCTGGGTCAGCATGTCGAACTAGTGAGGCATTGCTTTGATGCGAGCCAAGAACCACGGGGATTTGAGTTAGATGGTTTCCAAAGGATGTTCGATCATGACCTTCCGAGTTTGAAAATAACGCGTGTACCATTGCCGATCAAGGGTGTTTTGAAAATCGTGAGCCGGGACCGAGTTGGGTATGAGGAGGTCTAGAGGTTTCTACTTGTGATAGCCCATGGTAGGATTCACCTAGAGGAAGGAAAAATAAAAGAAACTAAACAAAACTAAACAAAACAACAACAGGAAAAATAGAAACTGTCTCTGCAATAGTTAAATCGATCGAGAATTTTTGATCCATTGAAATTGGGCAAGTTCAATCGCTTGAGCCCAGCTCATTCGATCGACACAGCAACATTGCGAACTGAACAAAAAAATCACAGAAACAAGAAAATGGGAACTAAAATTTCGACCCAGGAGTGGATTATATGGTCTTAAGACCATTGGGGGGCACCCCCTCATGTTGTCTATCGATCCTAAGCTTAGGGTGTCACACCCCAATTTCTGGACAACCAAATATTTAATCCAGAGCATGTATCCAGACTAATATTCAATTTCCAAAACACCGAGAGTGACACCCTCACCCAGGCTAATAGATAATTATTGAAAACAGTATTTTATACTCATTAAATAAGGACATGTGATTCTGTTTTAAGATAAAAACTCTGTATTATAAAACTTATATTCCCAATCCTCCATTTCATTATAAAAGAAATAAAATTCCATTACAAATACAATACCATTTTAATTTACAAAAGGAATACAAAGTTCATTAAATAAAATTTCTTGCAAAGTTTAGAAAAAAAAAAATTTAAAGTCTATACATTCGATGGTCAGAGCAACTACAACGTTCCATGCCTAAAGACTCCACAGCCAAGCACGACAGTCATATCATCAAAAGCAATATCCTGCATATGTCATCCGATTATGTTTCAAACAGAAATGCACCCGAATGCATAACATACTCGGGTCAGTCACATGACTGGTATGAGTTAAATAACACTAATCACACACAGTCTTAGGGATCGCTCACAATCCCTTACACCAACACAATAATAATAAATTGGGTAAATTACACTAACCTCCCCTCTAGTTTGAAAAATTACACTGACCTCCCTTGAGGTTTCACGGACCTCCCTTGAGGTTTCACGGACCTCCCCTCCATTAGAGAACTTGTGTATTCCGTGACAGAATTAGCTGATGTCACCATTTTTTGTTAACAAAATGCCAAACTTGCCCTCACCATGAAAGATAATGTGTAAATAGGGTAAAGTACCTTCAAACCTCAATAAATTGATCAAACGTAATGTCACGCCCCGACGTAGCATAAATAAGGAAAGCGTTTAATTTCCTTTATGGACCCGTAGGTCGCGACAGTTTGAAGGATCGATTCCGTCCCAAACGTCGAACAACAAAACAATAATGATCAGAGTAGAGCAATCAAGGCTTACAAAAATTTTCTAACTTATTACAATATTACAGCACGGGTTATCTAAAGGCACAGACCGCCTTGAAACAAAACAATAGCTTAATGTCTGTTACAGTCATCCTTATTACAAACCAGTTCATAACTTAAGACATATCAACTTAAAGCATAAAATAAATAAACAGTTTTCTCATTCCAAAAGCAGCCATCTCAATTAGCATAGTCATATGATTCCTCCTGGTTGTAACCTGAAAAGCCTGAACACGAATGTCCAGGACGCATCAACGTCGTCAGCTTGAGAAGCTGGTGAGTATTAAAAACATGACTTTGAATGTAAAACATACCCAATTACCTTTTTCCATTTTCAGTTTTATATAAATCAATAGTTAAACCGCAGAAAGAATTCATTTTATAAAACAACAAGGAATAGATTAAAAGTCGTTCATTCACAAAACAAATACTCGTGTATGAGACAATGCACCACACTCATCTTGCCGACTCTTTTCTCTCGACAGCCACAACAACCCACTATCTTACTCCTGGTATCTTTGAAACACTAAGATAGCCACACTTTAGCAACGGGGCGCCAGGGAGTGTCCAATGCCTCACACTTTGAATACCCTAACCGCCATGCAAATACCGGGGCAATCCCTCACGCAGTATCCAGACTCGAGTATCAGGGAGTGTCCGTAGGCCACACTTTAGCACTACCATGGGTGCTAGTGAGTGTCCATATTTGCCACCGTCGCATTTCAAAGATACCCTCACCACATCCACAACCACAACCACAACCACAAACACAATCTCGACCACAACCACAACACAAACTCAATCACATACTTGTACCACACTACCAATACTCTTTTCCACACTGACTAACACCCACATGCATGTACCTCTGACCCCGCATGAATGATATGCACTTAAACATAAGCAAAATACGGAATTAAAGGAATAACACGCGTACGGGGGATTGAAAAGTCATACTACAATGTTTTAATCATTCAAACATAACCAATTAGAGTTCTGATTAACTAAATTTCCCAAACAGAACATTAACAGTACTTACAAGTTGAACCAAACAGTCCTTTAACAGAAAACAGACAAAAGCAGAAACTGCCAGAACTCGCGCGCGCGGGTCGCTCGCGCGAAAGGTCGCTCGCGCGGGCCGCTCGCGCGATCTGCCCATTTTCATTTTATATATATACTTTCCTGTCTGCCTGAAACGGCCAAGGTCGCTCGCGCGACCAGCCTAATTTCCTTATATATATAGATAAACTCTTCCGTCTGCCTGGGGGAACAAGGATCGCGCGCGCGGATCGCTCGTGCGAAGGGTCGCTCGCGCGGGCCGCTCGCGCGATTCTCGCGCGCGCGATCGTGGCGCGAGCTGATGCTGAGGCTTCATCTTCTCCGCAGAAACTGCTCTGTTTCAGTAAAACAGGGTCTAATTTGACCCATTTTGATTCTGCGACTATATGTGTCTTACAATATATGAATCTCTTTGGTTTTTCTCAAGGATTAAGAATCCATTTCCAATTTAGCACGAATCAATCTAAAACTCTAGAATTTTAAGAGAGATTAAAAGTTGTCAAAACAAATTTTCTTATATACTTTCTCATAAGGATGAATTAAGGTCTAATACTTCAAACATAGCATATATGATGTAAGATCTTTCATAATCATCTCTAAAAACGAATTTTGGTTAAGTTTTGAAAATCTTGATTTCAAGCTATGAAATTTTCCAACGTATGATCATCAAAGGAGAATTCAAAATCAGACAAGCATGAAGAAATTAAAGCATGAATTATATTCTAAGTGAGTTCTAAATACTCACTGTGATAAGGAGATGTGTGTTTGTTGAGAAAGATAAGCACAAAAAGAAAATACTCCAAGCTTTGGCTATGGAGTTTGTAAAGTTTCTCTCTCCAGAAATTTTCTGTATAAACTCTCAGTGCTCTCTCTCTCTCTCTCTCTCTCTCTGTGTTTAAATCAAAGTGCAGATAGGGAATGTGTGTGTGTAATGAGGGGGAGTGCAATGTATATATATAGAACCCAATAGAGAGAAATTGGGCTCCAAGTTCTATTACCAATGCTTAAGAATTTAATTAAACATACTAATCTCCAAACAATCTGCAGGTTAGCAAGGCTAATACATGCTGAATTTTACATACTTATACATACACTGATGCTTAGCTCAACAATTACACCAAGGGTCAAGTATAGGCTAGTAGGGGGCAAGCTTGGGTTGTTTGGGAAAAACAACTTATGGCCTAAGAATGCACATACAAAATTGCAATATCCAAACAAGGCACAAGTAAAACATGAGTTGCCATAATTGGTAAGTAAGCATAGTCACTTCAACCTTTACGTCCCAATCACAAACTGTGCAAGTTTAATGCGGCACGGACAGTTTTGAACATAAACTGGTATTTTCGGGGCGCGGTGGTCACCACAAAAATATAGAAGTTTCATTTTAGTGTTAGAAGTGATTTTCTGGTTTCATAAAAATACAGCTTGAATTAAAAGAGAACATTTCCACCGTTTTGAAATACAGATTTTAAAATCCACACAGGTATTGCTAAATTTTGTAGAATTGCAGTTTGATCCCAAAAGAATTTTAATTACGAAATATAACAAGAAATCAGATTTAACATATAAGAATTGTATATAACAATGAGATTTAACAATACAAATTAATCATGGCAATTCAAATTGAATTTAAATATGTCAAATGTAATTACACGAATTTAAATGAAAATGCAGGTTATTACACGTAACACCCAAATTGCTTATAGAATAAACATTTGGAGATTTTACAGAACAAACATTTGGAGTGCAGTTTTGCTCACCCCAAAATTGCTTATCCAACTCTCCTATTGGTTAATAAAAAGTTATAGGTCCCACTTCATTAACCAAAGGAAGAGTTGGATGAGCAATGGGTGAACAATTTTGGGGTGAGCAAAAATATTTTGATCAACCAAATTATTAATTAACAAAAACAAACATTGAGAGAAAAACAAATCTTCAAGAAATAAACCAATATGGACATCAAGAAAACATCTTTAAAAAAAGGATAAATTGCAAATTAAACCCCTACAGTTTGAGAGTCGTGACAATTTGATCTTTGTACTCTCAATTTTGGCAATTTACACTCTATAGTTTGAAATTGTGCAAAATCCACCCAACTACAAAAAACAAGGGCACAATGGGAATGTCACATTATTTCCAGCCAAAAATGACCACATGTACAGGGGCAGACCCAGGAGTGTAGTTCAGTGAGAGCAAGAGTTTATACGGGAGTTCAGGAGCAGCACCCCGACACGTTTTTTAAATAATTATATATTTTTTTTAATTTTTTTTTTTTTGGGTACAAAGTAATCTGTCCCATAATTCTTTCACAAAAATTTTGTATTATAAGCATAATTCGTTATTTATATTTATCAATTTGATATTTGTGTGGCAGTGCATGTCCAGTTTGAAATGTATCAGATTGTTTAAAAGATTATAAGATATTATCGGATGATTTAATAGACTGTAAGATATTATCATATTATAAGCTTTAAGTGTGTCAAATTGTTTAAAAGATTATAAGTTATTTATGGGATAGATTAGTTTGTACAAAAGAACCACATAGAATTATTCTATTTCTATCCATAAAAATAAAATAAAATAAAATAAAGTGATATTCCCTAGAATGCCTGTGTAAGCTTCTGCTCCCATTGAACTACACTCCTGGGTCTGCCCTTGCACATAGGGTCATTTTTTGCTAGAAATAATATGATATTCCATTGTGCCCTTGCTTTTTTTGTAATTGGGTGGATTTTGCACAATTTTCAAACTACAAGGTGTAAATTGCCAAAATTGAAACCATAAGGACCAAACTGTCACAACCATCAAACTATAGGGGTGTAATTTGCAATTTACCCTTTTTTAACACCAAAACTACGTCATTTTGTAAAGGGCATTATTGACCTTTTATTTGTACCGTTAGCTCCGTTTTCGATGAGGGAGGTCACTGTAATTTTGCAAGCTAGAGGGAGGTCTGTGTAATTACATTAAACCTCAGGGGAAGTCAGTGTAATTTACCCTAATAAATAAAAGATCGGGCAAGAAATTAGTTATGCTCATATAACGGGACAAGGGATAGTTTCCCTTTTATGTGGCGGCAATATAGTTCCTACCCGAACTAGACTGAATAAATACTTACCCTTCTTAGCTATGGTAGGCCAATACCTGCAAACACATTAGTGGGCCTACCATCCTACAGAAATAGACATTAGTACAAAAAAAAATCATAAATCATACTTTAAATGTTATAAAAAAAAAATTTATCTCCAAGAAGGAGTTGGGATTGGACAAAACTTAAAACACGAAAGATGTTCAGAATTAAATTTCCAAGGGAAGTCTCGCGACCCCGTTCATTAATTCTAAACACGTAAGTCAGAAATTAATTATTAAACTTCAGCTCATAAACACGTGATATTCAGCAAATTTTGAAATTAAATTAAAACGGTGTCAATACGACGTTTTTAGGAAAAGTGTAAAACATGAAAGTCGCTCAGATTTTCGTTTAACTTCAGGTTACACGAAATGACCCTCAATTGTGAAGTTAAGTGATCAAATTATCTAATTTACTAATCTGATCCTATTTATTATTAGTTCACAATGTTCCCAAAGATATTACGGTACACATACAAGACTACATTTTAAACTAACGGATACCCACAGAAGTTGTTGATATGACAATTACTAATTTTTAATATTCGACTACAAAAAGATATAACGAACAACAATACAACAGATAGCAGCAATTTAAGCACCACATATGTTTTAGTTAATTAAACCTTATGTTCACCACTTCGGCCACCCATCCATGGTTCAGCCTATACATATATCCCATGTGTTTCCTAACGTAATACTAACTCCCACTCCGGTCCCAATCTCCCATGGGGTATCACTGGGATTTGAGTCTACACCGAAAGGCTAGTCCTTACGTTTTTTACGACAATAAATAATGTCTAAATACACATGAAATAGACCAACAAGTCGGGCATAAGGCTTAAAAATGAAGAGATGGGTCATCCACATAGTCGTCCTCTAATCACACAAGACGGGTCATCCACTAAGTCGCCGCCTAAACTCATACTGAGCAGTGGTGAACATTAAAGGATTTCTTAATATTAACTTAAAAATATATATATAAATCTTCACACGGATGGTCTCACATTCACAAATTTACGAAACCCAGCATTAGATGAGAATGCTTACATCTCAACAAAAATTTCATGTTATATCATAATAACGAAATACGAGTTCATCCCAACACATAAATCAACTTAGACAATCAACGCGTTTTTAACCTTATAAAAACTGCTACTGAAATTTAAATTTACAGCCCAAATGGTGCAGAATCAGGAAAAACTCAAACACGAAAAGTGTGCAGAATCGCGTTTTATACAGGACATGCGGACAGAATACTAAAATTCCAAGCCACGATTTTACAATATTTTTCAGAAGTTTTCAGGAATTGTTAAAATAATAAAAATGAATTTTACATAGCTTTTTGATATTTATCAAGAGTATCCCACGTATATGTTCGTCAAACTATCTATACGCATAACAATTACAAATATACCAAAGTCGTGATCACAAGGTCACCCAAAAAAATATCTAAGTTAATTCGAAAATAATGTGCATCCAATACAAAATTGAATCCCAACAATTAACTTAAACATATAAGTATTTGGTTTACTCGCATATACATATATACATATGTGTATATATACACGGGTACACCCATTTAACTCACCTAGGTTGCGATTAAGCACTTGAAAATGGTGTTGAACGGATTATGAACGCAATCCCAGATTCGAATACCCCACGCCGTATCCCTCCTTCCTTTCTTATTCTTCTTCTTCTTCTTCTTCTTCTTCTCTCTCTCTCTCTCTCTCTCTCTCTCTCTCTCTCTCTCTCTCTCTCTCTCTCTCTCTCTCTCTCTTGCGTCTGTGAAAGAAAATGGGTATCATATTTCTTTTCCCTTTTTTTTTGTTACCCTAATGATCTAATCCTTATAAATTGTTGCATACACAACCCCTACACACACTTTGTAGTGCCCTGAATTTCTCCCAGAAATTCCACATAGAACTAGAAATAGTGAAGTCACCATGCTGACTGTTACAGAAGGTTCATTAGGATTTTTTTAATTAGAAACCCTTGGATAGGATTCTTAGTCAACGTCTTGACGACAACGACGATACTTTTAACCTGGAGTCTATTAGAATGGTCGTAACCCCGACGTTTATAATTTCTATATTGGAAACCTTAGTTAGACTTGCATTTAGACCCGCACACATCCTGGTACAGGACTACATTTTCAGTTTCACTTATAGTCAGTAGTGCTCGTACCTTAGGACTCAGGCACACATCCTAGTGTACCTACCTGAGATGTCGGACCCACACCACCACCCTATGTGGACCCCACTCATATCTATCCTTGGATACACACAAACCCACATGCACATGTACACTTATTGCGCACCGTGTACTTGATAAACCCCCTCACCCCACCCCTCTATAAATATAGCCTCATCTCCCTCTCATTTCATTCTAACCCAGCCACCCTAAATCTGTCTATACATATTTCATTTGGAGAACAAACCGAGAGAGAGAGAGTGAGAGACAGCTTGGGAAGATAAATACACTACACACATTGTGCACCCCTATCTCTGCCCCATTGTGTACCCAAACATACACCCACACCCACACGAGTCAGAAGAAGAAGATGAAGTAGAACGAAGAAGGAAAAGACTGGGAAAGAAGAAGAGAGCTGCTGGAGGAGAGAGAGAGAGGTGTTGATCTGAGAGGTTTGAAGACGACCGAAGGCAATCTAAGGTAAACCCACACCCCTCGTTTTTTTTTACACCCCTGCATGTCGTCTAGATGGCCTAGGATCTACATGCATGAAGCCAAATAGAGCCCTAAGCTCTGGATGAGCTCTGGTAGCCATTAAAGCTTCACACTTGAAGCTTGATTTTCCAATCTCAACCAAAACACCCCAAATCTAGACCATTGTGACCCCTTGGTCCCAGAGAAACCCCCTTGTAGCAGGTTTTGATTTGGTGTACATTTGAATGGCCATGCAGGCCATTATTCTCTCTAACGATCGAAAGAATAATCGGCTAGTAGGACCACCAAACGAATGAAACCATTATCCAGCTTCTAGTATGTGATAGAGGGGCTAATTCCGGTCATTTTGGCATTGGGTTCATGGATTTCCATGGAGAGGTGAAGAAGTTATGTGTCTTAGAAGTTTTCCGGCGAAATCGCGGGTCACCGGTGGCGTCGGGATTGCCGGGAAGAAGGAGACCTGTTTAGGTCTTTGGGTTATAAGACCCAGGCTCGGGTCGGGTCTGGGTAGGGTTAGGATGAGTGTGTATTTGGGTTAAGGTCTGGGTATGGGTCGGGTCGGGTTTTAATAAACCCGTGGGCCATTTAAATTGAACGGCGTCGTTTTGACGCCACGGGCTGGGTCGCGGGTTTGGTTTCAGTATGGTTCGGGTTGTGTTGAGTCTGTTAGTGGGTCTGGGTTTGGGTTAGGTTCGGTCCGGGTTTGGGCTAATAGGTAGGACTAGTTTGTGAGTATGAGTGGGTTTGGGTTCGGGTTTAGGTTCAACCCGAATGGGTTTTAGAGTGGGTTTCATTGTGTGTATTAGTGGGTAGTCCACTTAGGATAGGTTCGGGTCGAGTTTGACCCAATGGGTCACCTGTGTGGGTTTTGTTGTGAGAGTAAACGGGTTACCCGTTTAGTCTCGGGTCAGTCCGGGTCGACCCGTCGGGTTTGTCTATTATTATTATTATTATTATTGATATTATTAGTATTAATAGATTTTAAATGATTTTAATCATTATGAATGTATTAAAATGTATTATTAGTACATTTACTTTAGGGAATATTATTATATAATATTCTTAATATATTAAGTATAATTATAATATGGTAATAATATAATTATTAATTATATGGTAATTTATAAGTATAATATAAAGGGAATTGTAATTTCCATTCCATCATTGAACCAATGCACTCCATGGTACCACTATCAGAGCATGTGGTACCATGTATGTAATGCATGACATGCATATACCACATACTTTAAGAATGGTACCATGGAATGCCTTAGTTCAATGATGGAGTGGAAATAGCGTCACCCAATATAAATAGTTTTAAGGGTATTTAAATGGTATTTAAATACCTATATATATATATTTATAAATTCTAGAAAATTAGGGTAATGACCATGGGACTATTTTATTATATAAGATAAATTATAAAGCTATAATATTATAGTCTAGTATTTTTAATAATTATTGAGGAGCTATTTTATGAGTATATTAATTATTAAAAATACCAAACGAGCTCCAAAAATTATGAGATGACTCAGGACCGCTATACCCCCCGAGTCATGACTTTTCGAGTTAAGCTGACACCCCCACCAGGACCCGTAAGACCACCTCCTGCTATGCCACCCCCAGTACCAGAGGAGTCCATAGCTGATGCACCCTTAACTGTTGAGTCAGTCATGGGGACTGATAGGGAGGAGGATGATGATGGAGAAGTTCCGACAAAGGAGACCAATTCCGTGGAGGATGCTGATTCTGCAATCAATGTTGACCCAACTGAGAATGTGGGCGAGGAACCACCCAAGAGAGACATAGCTGGGAAGGGAAAGCCAAAGGTTGGGGATCAGGATGATTGAAGGACTTTTGGGATAGGAATTCCCATGCCCTAGAGCTCTATTGTAATTCGACTAGTAGTCCATCTTTTGTGTATATAGCTGTACTCAGGCATGTAACACGTAGTAATAGTAACGTGTACGCCTTTTCATGTATCTGTTTTTGGCACTGTTCCCTACTATGTACTTATTTAGCATACGCACTCTCTGATGTAAATGTTTTTGGAACTATGCTGCACTATATTTAAAGCAATCTATGGAGATTATCTTTAGCCTGACTTATATATTTTCACATGGATGTACTGCTTGGTTATAATTAGTTTTATTCATCCCAGTAATTTATTTAAGCTTATATACTCTTAGTCTATAAGAATGACTACTTGATTCCCGCAACGAGTTGAGTCATACAAGTCACAAGTGTAAAATATAGAATTAGGAACTAATGTAGGTTCAGGGAGTCAGATCTGGAATAGTTGGCAATAACTCAGGGTTTAGAAAGAATTAAGAAGGGTACCCCTTATCACTATGAAATGTTAAGATATTTCTTTAATTAGCATCAGTACTAAGTTAATTTTTCTGTGTTGGACAGGCTAGCATGGAGCATCAGATAGAGTACGACACTGTGGATGGACAGTACAGGGTCACCTTGGAGAGACAGTTTGCTCCTCGAGAATTTGGTCATGTTAGCACAACCATCAGGCATAGAGTTCGTCAGAGTATAAGGAAGTAGACACATTGTTTCTTCCGTGAGAGACATGTTCCAGAGTTAGCATATTATAGAGTGGTAGCACCGCGCTTACTGTCTGCTGAGATGGAGGAGGTTTCTCATACCCTTGGAAACCTTGCGATCCATGACTAGGACGAGCCTCAGGAGGACATAGTACATTTTGTTACCCCTACAGGTTCTGATGATGACTCAAATGATGATCAAGATGAAGATCCACTAGCAGAGCCTGAGATGATAGAGAACCCTGATTGGCCCTTGGAGCCAGCCTGGGATGCATTTATAGGTATCCCTCCGATTGACTTTCCACCATCCAGTGACTTAGGAGAGGTGACCTCGGACTCTGATGTCGAGAGAGATGGAGATTGGACCCTCAGTTAGTTCATCTTATTTTGTTCTACTTCTTTTGATGTATTCCAGACTAGTAGAACTAGTATTCGTACTTCTGTTGTACCTTTTTATCTTTTGATTAGTAATAGTCTACTTACGACTTAACTTAAATATAATTGTATGGATGAGACGAAGTCTTGCTTTTAATTAATTGCTGATCTTACATCTTATACGTTTATCACTAATAAGAATATAGGATTGACCAATGGTCGATAGATGTTTAGGCACTGACGAACTTCCTGAGATGGATCTCGGAACAGTCAGCTCAGCCTAGAGTCTAGAAAGACCAAGGATAGGAATGCCTTACCCTTGATCCTAGTAGTAGTTGTGGCAACAGTTATACGTTAAGATTCTCTATTGACTTGATTGACTGTTACTGTTACTTGTCATGTGATCATATGAGATAAGATAAAGCATTGACCTATTAGGTACCAACTCGTAGGTATAACCCTTGTTACAATACACCATGGTTAGGAGAAATCGAAATGCTCAGAATCCACCTAACGGACCAACATATGTGATACCTCCCGCAGTGGATCCAACAGGATTGATAGGAGCTCTTGTCCGGCGTGTGGAGCAAGCAAGTGATCACCTGGACCGCGTCATCAACAACGGAAATGGTCGTCAGACAGGAGATAAACTGCTTGAGAGATTCCGTGAACTTAAACCAGGAACTTTCACTGGAATGACAGAAGCATGGGAAGCTGAGCAATGGCTTCGTGATATGGAACAAATGTTTCAAGCCCTTGAATGCAATGAGACGGAGAAAAGACGCTTGGCTGTTTTTCAATTGATGTGTTTGGCAGCAGATTGGTGGAAATCTGTCAAAGCTACAATGGGCAAAGATGTTGCAAGGAGAATGACATGGGAAGCATTCAAAACAAAATTCCTAGCAAAGTACATCCCAAGGACGGAAAGAAACAAGAAGAAAAAGGAATTCATAGAACTAGCTCAAGGCAACATGACAGTACAAGAATATACAGCAAAATTTGAGAGACTATCGCGATTTGCTCCTTACATGGTAGATACTCAGCGAAATAAGACACTGCAATATTACGAAGGACTTAACTCAGACATTCAAAAGATAGCAGCAGTATACCTTGACCAACCATTCGAAGAAATGGTTGAATTAGCCACACAACTGGAGAACATAGCCCTGAACAGCAAGAAACTAGAAAGTCACCAACAATGAGGAAAAGATAACTGGTTCCAGGCAACCAACCCAGGAGGAAGTCAAAGAGGCAATCAAGTGTCACGGGCAACCACTCGAATGCAGTCTGTAATCACCAGAGGAAACTCTGAACACATCCAGAATTATAACAAGAGACAGCGAAGCAATGACAGAAAAGTTAGTCAGACAGCCGTTCAGACACACGCAAAGCAACATGACATATGTTACAATTACGGGACATCTAGACACCACTCCAAAGAATGCACAGCACCGAAACAACTCACAGGACAACAAGTGCAATGTTTCAATTGTGGAAAGGCTAGACATGTACGCAAAGATTGCCCTGAACAAGAAGTTCAGAACAATGCTCCACCACCACAAAGATCCAGAAAGAGAGCACGTAGATCAGTGAATCAATCCCATCACTGAACAAAATAGAAAAGCGAAGGTACCATACCAAATTCCAGAACTTTGAATCTTATATAGTGATGGTATTACAGAATGGTTGGGACATTCGAGAGAAATTAGGAGAAGGACTTGATGAATCAACTAATGGAAACCTCATAACCTTAGAATCTGAGATGAGATTAGAACCTTGTACTTTCTGAGACCTAGCAAACTCTAGATTTCGAGGACGAAATCCTCTGATAAGGTGGGTAGAGATGTAGCACCCTGAATTTCTCCCAGAAATTCCACATAGAACTAGAAATAGTGACGTCACCATGCTGACGGTTACAGAATGTCCATTAGGATTTTCTTAATTAGAAACCCTTGGATAGGATTCTTAGTCAACGTCTTGACGACAATGACGATACTTTTAACCTAGAGTCTGTTAGAATGGTCGTAACCCCGACGTTTATAATTTCTATATTAGAAACCTTAGGTAGACTAGCATTTAGACTCGCACACATCCTGGTACAGGACTACATTTTCAGTTTAACTTATAGTCAGTAGTGCTCGTACCTTAGGACTCAGGCACACATCCCAGTGTACCTACCCGAGATGTCGGACCCACACCACCACCCTATGTGGACCCCACTCATATCTACATCCACACACAAACCCACATGCACATGTACACTTATTGCGCACCGTGTACTTGATAAACCCCCTCACCCCACCCCTCTATAAATATAGCCTCAGCTCCCTCTCATTTCATTCTAACCCAGCCACCCTAAATCTATCTATACAGATTTCATTTGGAGAGCAAACCAAGAGAGAGAGAGAGAGTGAGAGAGAGCTTGGGAAGATAAATACACTACACACATTGTGCACCCCTATCTCTGCCCCATTGTGTACCCAAACATGCACCCACACCCACACGAGTCAGAAGAAGAAGATGAAGTAGAACGAAGAAGGAGAAGACTGGGAAAGAAGAAGAGAGCTGCTGGAGGAGAGAGAGAGGTGTTGATTCGAGAGGTTTGAAGAGGACCGAAGGCAATCTGAGGTAAACCCACACCCCTCGTTTCATTTTACACCCCTGCATGTCGTCTAAATGGCCTAGGATCTACATGCATGAAGCCAACCAGAGCCCTAAGCTCTGGATGAGCTCTGGTAGCCATTAAAGCTTCACACTTGAAGCTTGATTTTCCAATCTCAACCAAAACACCCCAAATCTAGACCATTGTGACCCCCTTGGTCCCAGACAAACCCCCTTGTAGCAGGTTTTGATTTGGTGTACGTTTGAATGGCCATGCAGGCCATTATTCTCTCTAATGACCGAAAGAATAATCGCCTAGTAGGACCACCAAACGAATGAAACCATTATCCAGCTTCTAGAATGTGATAGAGGGGCAAATTCCGGTCAGTTTGGCGTTGGGTTCATGGATTTCCATGGAGAGGTGAAGAAGTTATATGTCTTAGAAGTTTTCCGGCAAAATCGCGGGTCACCGGTGGCGTCGGGATCGCCGGAGAAGAAGGAGACCCGTTTAGGTCTTCGGGTTATAAGACCCGGGCTCGGGTCGGGTTTGGGTAGGGTTAGGATGAGTGTGTATTTGGGTTAGGGTCTAGGCACAGGTCGGGTTTTAATAAACCTGTGGGCCATTTAAATTTAATGGCGTCGTTTTGACGCCACGGGCCGGGTCGCGGGTTTGGTTTCAGTATGGTTCGGGTTGTGTTGAGTCTGTTAGTGGGTCTGGGTTTGGGTTAGGTTCGGTCCGGGTTCGGGCTAATAGGTAGGACTAGTTTGTGAGTATGAGTGGGTTTGGGTTTGGGTTTGGGTTCGGGTTTAGGTTCAACCCGAATGGGTTTTAGAGTGGGTTTCTTTGTGTGTATTAATGGGTAGTCCACTTAGGATAGGCTCGAGTCGGGTTTGACCCAATGGGCCACCTGTGTGGGTTTTGTTGTGAGAGTAAACGGGTTACCCGTTTCGTCTCGGGTCGGTCCAGGTTGACCTGTCGGGTCTGTCTATTGTTTTTATTATTATTATTATTATTATTATTATTATTATTATTATTATTATTATTATTGATACTATTAGGTATTAATAGATTTTAAATGATTTTAATCATTATAAATGTATTAAAATTTATTATTAGTACATTTACTTTAGGGAATATTATTATATAATATTCTTAATATATTAAGTATAATTATAATATGGTAATAATATAATTATTAATTATATGATAATTTATAAGTATAATATAAATAGTTTTAAGTGTATTTAAATGGTATTTAAATACCTATATATATTAATAAATTCTAGAAAATTAGGGTAATGACCCTGTGACTATTTTATTATATAAGGAAAATTATAAAGCTATAATATTATAGTCTAGTATTTTTAATAATTATTAAGGAGATATTTTATGAGTATATTAATTATTAAAAATATCAAACGTGCTCCGAAAATTATGAGATAAATACTGGTAGTGTATTTTAATATCTAGTATTTAATAAAAGTACTTCTAATTACTGATTTCACAGTATAGGTATATTTATGTATTTAAACCCCTTTTTGAGTATTTTCTGATGTATACTATCTTCAATAATTCATAATAAATAATCTAGGACTCCGAAAATTACGCGGTCAGTTCCCAGAGTCTTAGAATAATGTCTAGAACATTCCCTTAAAGTTAGTGACCTTTCGACTCGGTCTAAAATACAGCCTGTCTTTTAGGGCCCGCATTAGTGCAATAAGCCCTACATATTATCTCGTAAACGCGACGGACTCCGATTTGAGTCTAGTCAATGGCGTTGGACTTAGAATGACACGTAGATCACTACCTTGAGGATTATAACCTCATTTGGTAAAATTACCATTTTGCCCCTATAGTTGTACTAATGCATTATTGCTGTTTATTCCGTTTATTGTTGTAGAACTTGACGATTATCTGCTTTTCGAGGATCGGTGAGTCGAGGTGAGTTTCCTAACCTCACTCTAATCCTAATAAGATTAATATAAGATGTTTAAAAGCTACATGTAGGATGTTTTGTATAAGTAATATGCTGATTTATGATGCCATATGTATTCCAATAATTGTAAGACTATGCAAAGCATGTTATGGTAGTGCTATCGTATACGTGAGCATGTTAAGGGTTTTATCTATATGATTGTTGGTATCAAATCCATGTTATGTGATCCATGTTTTATATGTTATGTTTCTGCTGCTAACTGTTAAATGCACATTTTGTGATGATTGTTAACTGGATTAGATAACGCATGCTATGTTAATAATAAAGAGAATGAAAGTGGTTTTGCATATGGGTATGGGTAATGGACTCACTTGCATTTCATGACATGTGTTAGCATGCATTGTATGAGAAAGAGAAGTGTTTGATGAAAATGTGAATAAAATGAGATATGTGAATGTGAAAGAGATGTGATGTCTAGATCCGATGGATCAACGGCTGACGAGCCGGGTGGACATGAACGGTTAGGGTTCCTAGTGTGCCTCTCACCGTTAAAGACGTCCGGTGATGCGCATACGTGGTTAAAGACGTCCCATGTATCATTGAAGACGTCCGGCTAGTGCTTTAATATACTTCTCAGCCGTGTAGACGACCGATGAGAGTATACACATGGTTGAATACGTCCTATAAGCCAGTTTCATTATTTACAGGTAGTGTGCGTCGTGAAGACGTCCGGCGACCTATCAAGGTAATAAGTATGAATCGGCTGTTATAGCATGTTATCATCCTTGATATACCGCGTGTTGTCAAGTTGATGAGAAAGAGAAAGTGAATGATGAGATTGAATTGATGAATAAAAGGGTTTGGTTCGAAATGATTTGGTTTTGGAAAGTTTTGGTTTTAAAATGAAATGGTTTTGAAAAGTATATGTTTTGAAAAGTAAGTGTTGGGAGTAAGTCGCATTGGTCATGCATTTGCACGCACGAGGATATAATAAGGAGAATGTATTCTATGATGTTATGTTTATCTGTCTACCTGCCTTGTTGAGACCTCTGCTATGTCCGTGGTGAGAATGCGTCTTTTGATAAGAGATTAACCATATCTTAAGATACTAAACTATGACGTGAGTCGAGAGATGTTTTGTATTTATTGATTATTGTGCGGTTGAGACTGTCACTCAGCCTAGTTCCAAGACTGACGGCATGTTACGCCCTGGGCATTCATATGCCCAGAGTGTTGCAGGTTTGGAGATACATAGAAGAGTTCAGGATGCAGTGCCGTGGAGCCAAGGAGAATAAAGCTTTGCCGAAAATCTGATAGACAGTTTCTTAAGTTTTTAAGCTTATGTAAATTGTTTAGTATGGCCTCTTGTATTAGGATTGAAGTTATTGTAACTCTTGTTTAATTTCCACAATTGTATTTATACTCTGATAAGTTTAGGTCATGCTTATGCTCTAGTATTTCTCTTATTATTGCACGGTGCAGAGTTAGAAGAACAGGACGGTTATCAAACTAGTCACGTGTCTACGGACCCATAAAGGAAAATTTTTATTTTCCCTATTTTTGGCTTACTCCGGGGCATGACACACTTACACACACGACACACACATCTATCCACACACCACATATAACTATGCTAACACATACACCCGTGTACTACTAACACACACACACACACACACACACACACGACACATACCTACACATACACGCGGCCCACACACCACATACCCATGGCCCACACACCACACAACACTTATCAATAAACACACACTACTATGTGAATCCCGTTTTTTTGTCTAAGGGTCTCACAAAAAGGCTTTATATGGGCCCGAAAATGCATTCTAAAGTGACAAATGATTAGCCCAATGGGTACCCATGACCCCGTGCACTGAATTTCTATGTTAGCACACTATTTAACACACTAGCGACCCGTACACGCTACTACAACATTTTTTTATTAGGTGTCTCTAAGATACATACACATAGCTAATGTCTAATACTTGAAAATAATAATATAAAAATTACTAAAAGCACTTAGAAAATTAGGGTTGTTACATTCTACCTTACTTAAAGAAAATTTTGTCCCGAAATTTGAAGCGACAGTATACAAATACTTATTCATAAATATTGTTAAACACACAACTAATAGAAAACACAAATTCACATTCAACTCTCAACAATACAAGACCTAGTACGTCGAGCGAATAATCCAAACAAGGAAACTCTCATGTATATACATTTAGCCTCATATAGTCAATTGTTAAATGTTAGCAGCTAATTAAGACAGAGATAATAATGCAACATATAAGAATAAAATTATTAATGAAACCATTTACCCCCAGTCCAATACTCCTTGGAATACCCAATACTTACTGATCAACCAATGTATTCGAGAATGCTCATTCTTCCAAAACTACTTGCTAATAATAAGATTGAGAAGACGATACTGCCGTTGAAGATAATCCATAACTATCCAGATCATAATATGTCATAGAGAAGAGAATATCGTCAATAATTACTCCAGAGAAATCATACAGAATAGAGTTCCCATATATAAGAATAGCAGCAGCATAATCATAAAAAATCCAGATTAGCCATTGATGATATCCGCAGCAGAAAATAAGAAATCCAGAATACCAATAGTAATAGATTCCGCATCAGAAAATAGTAAATAATCAATAGAGATAAGAAAAACCAGTTGATCACATAAGAAGTCCATATATCCAATCTCTGCCTCCAACTCTCAAATAAGATTTTCAGACCTTCACATAGATAGTCATCCACATTGCTACTCCATGAGCCAAAATAACATTCCCCTTGATAAGACCCTCAACATTACAATCAAAATATGCATGCACTAACATGCAAATCTAAATGGTATCATTTATGTTCCTATTAAGTCATCTAGAAAATGACAAGCATTTAAGACTAACACATTACAAAAGAACACAATAGAACAAAACACAAAGTACCATGAAACACATTGTAGCACAAAGCAATAGAAGCATGAAATAACACATAATCCTTATCCCAAAAATCCGCAAACCTAAGGCTCTGAACAACCCATAAACCACATTCTGAGAATCACTTAGACTCGCTAAGCTAACCATAAGCTCTGATACCAAACTCACACCCCAATTTCTGGACAACCAAATATTTAATCCAGAGCATGTATCCAGACTAATATTCAATTTCCAAAACACCGAGAGTGACACCCTCACCCAGGCTAATAGATAATTATTAAAAATAGTATTTTATACTCATTAAATAAGGACATGTGATTCTGTGTTAATATAAAAACTCTGTATTATTAAACTTATATTCCCAATCCTCCATTTCATTATAAAAGAAATAATATTACATTACAAATAAAAAACCATTTTAATTTATGTTAGAATATAAGTATTAGTATTAAGGGTATTTTTGTAATTTTCTTGAATATATGATTGATATATATATATAAGTGTGGGCTAACCTAATTAGGTTAAGCCTTCTCTTTCTCTCTATTCTCTCTTTGAACATGGTATCAGAGCCACCCGAATAGGCTTCTCGGTGCCGCACACCACCACCACCACCACCACCATCACAGCTGCATCACTATTCACGCAGTTACTGTTCACCGAAAACACTGTTCACCGAAAACACTGTTCATCGAACACTGTTCATGCAGTAACTATTCATCGGGCATTGTTCATGATCTGATTTCTGCACTTTTTTGAACTCCAACCGTCCAAGGGATTACATTCGTATACATCAGAACTCGATTAGGCAATTTTGATTGGTGGTTTCTTCGTTCGTGTTGTCTCGGTCCCTTTATGGACCTTATTGGTTAGTTCCGTTTGAGTTTATTGGCGTTGATGTTGCTTCTTGTTCGTTGTTAGTATTTTTCCTTTGTTATTGGGTATAAGACTCCTACTGTTTTTGGTTGATATGGCTGACAAGAAAGGTTTTATTTCTTCGTCCGATGTTGTGAGTATGCAAATTATCACTACTAAGTTGAATGGGTCCAATTACTTGTTGTGGGCTCAAGCTATGAAAGTCGCCTTAGGGGCTAGGAAGAAGTTGAAATATATTGAGTCTGTTGCTCCGACTAAGGATAGTAAGGATTATGAAGATTGGGTGTCTGAAAATTATGTGGTTATGTCCTGGTTGTGGAATAGTATGGAACCTACTGTGTGTTCAAGTGTCATGTTCTTGTCCTCAGCCAAAGAGATTTGGGAGTCTGTTCATGAGACGTTTTCTATGGAAAAGAATGTTTCTCGCGTTTATGAGGTATATCAAAATTTGTTTCTGCTTCAACAGGGTGATAAGCCGGTTAGTGAATACTACAGTACATTTAAGGGACTCATGGATGAGTTGAATCAGTATCATCCTATCACTAATGATGTTGACGTTATCAAGAAGCAACGAGAGGAATTTTATGTCTCCAAGTTCTTATCTGGTTTACATTCGAATCTTCAGTCTGTTAAGTCACAGATTTTGGCCGGTGATGGTAGTATTCCATCCTTGAGCAATGTGTATTCTCGTGTGCTCTGTGTTACTACAGAGTCCTCCTCCATCTCTTCTGTGCCTGTTGGGAAAGAAAATTTTGCACTTCTTACATCTACGGGATATAGAGGGGCCTTTCGTGGTCGTGGCAATTTTTCTGGTAATAATCGCGGTCGCAGTGGTCGTGGCTTTGGCAATTCCCCTCCTATGTTTAATGGTAATCGAGGACGAGGAGGTCCTCCGGGACGTGGTCGTGGTTTTGGTCGAGGCCGTGGTTCTCTTTATTGCACACACTGCGGGGGTGACAATCATACTGTGGATAGGTGTTATGATATCTGTGGTAAGCCGTGGGAGACCTCACCTAATCCAGCCCTGTACTCTTCTGACACTGCTTCTGGGTCTCAACAGGAAGTTAGTACTCCTCCACCTGCCGTAGCATCTTCAAATGAGTCTATCACTCTCTCCCGCGAGGAATACAATGCCTTAATCCAACAGCAACAGCAGCAATCCTTGTCTAGTACTGCTGGTTTTGCACAGTCAGGTAATATTGCGTGTTTTTCTTCATCTGCTCCTTCACCATGGGTCATCGACTCAGGGGCTTCGGCACATATGACTGGTAAGTCCAATGTATTTACACAATTGCTTAGTCCACCCACACAGCCTTCTGTTGTTTTAGCTGATGGACGATCTTGTCCTATTATTGGTCATGGTCCTGTTTCTCCCACCTCATCTCTTTCATTGTCATCTGTAAATTATATTCCTCAATTTCCCTTTAGTCTCCTATCGGTCAGTCAACTTACTAAATCTTTAAATTGTTCTGTAACATTTTATCCCTCTCATTGTGTTTTTCAGGACCTCAGCTCGAAGAAGATGATTGGTGGAGGTCGTGAGCGAGATGGTCTTTATTACCTGGAACAACATTCAATAGCGAATAAATCGACGGCTTTACATACAACTGTTTCACCACATCAATGGCACTGCCGTCTGGGTCATCCTTCACTACAGTCCTTGCAGTTGGTTTTTCCGTCCTTTAAGTCTATGTCTAGTTTAGAGTGTGAGGCTTGCCAGTTAGGTAAGCATCATAAGGTGTCTTTTCCTTTACGTAAAAATAATCGTCGGGCCACTCCTTTTGAGTTGGTTCATTCCGACGTTTGGGGTCCGTCTAGACATAAGAGTCTATTAGGTTTTTCTTATTTTGTGTCTTTTGTGGATGATTGTTCCAGGATGACATGGTTATTTTTAATGAAAGAACGTTCAGATATTTCTTCAATTTTTCAATTATTTTGTAAAGAGATTATGACTCAGTTTGGTTGCACTATTCGTATTTTACAATCTGATAATGCTTTGGAATATGTTAAAGGACCTCTTCAGTCCTATTGTGATTCTCAGGGGATAATTCATCAATCCTCTTGTGGTTATACTCCACAACAGAATGGGGTAGCTGAACGAAAAAATAGACACCTTCTTGAGGTTGCCCGAACAATTATGTTGCACATGCATGTTCCTAAACAATTTTGGGGGGATGCTGTACTCACTGCCTGTTATCTTATTAATCGAATGCCTTCATCTGTTCTTAGTGGTGGCATTCCTCATTCTGTTCTCTATCCAGATAGATCATTGTTTGCCTTACCACCACGTGTGTTTGGTTGTGTTGCATTTGTTCATGTTCTTACTCCTGGTCATGATAAATTGGATCCTCGGGCCACCAAATGTATATTTGTGGGATATTCACGCACTCAAAAAGGTTATAAATGCTGGAATCCTCAGAGTCGTCGTTATGTGATTAGTGCAGATGTCACCTTCTTTGAAGGTACATCATTTTTTTCATCCTCCGGTGCATCCTTAGATGTTGATGTTCTTGCTCCATCGTCCACTATTCCCTTACCCATTCCTCCTAGTTCTCCTCCCTTGCAGGTGTATCGTCGTCGTGACAAGCCATCCAGTATTCATGACCCGCCAGCTCCACCTCCATCTTCATCCACTTCGGCTGAGGTTCCTCAATCTCATGATCTACCCATTGCTCTTCGAAAAGGTACTCGTTCTTGCACTCACCATCCTATTGACCAGGTTGTTTCGTATTCTCATTTATCGTCTTCACTGCGCTCTTTTGTTAGTGCTTTATCTTCAGTCTCTGTTCCTCAGTCTCATACTCAGGCATTGGTTTCTCCGGGTTGGAAGAGTGCTATGGATGATGAGATGTTGGCGTTGTCCAAAAATGGTACGTGGGAGTTAACTGATCTTCCTTCTGGGAAACATGTTGTAGGTTGTCGTTGGGTTTATGTGGTTAAGTATCATCCGGATGGTACTGTCGAACGGTTGAAAGCTCGTTTGATGGCTAAAGGGTACACTCAGACTTTTGGTGTGGATTACTTTGAAACCTTTTCCCCTGTAGCTCGTCTCAATTCTATTCGCATTTTATTGTCTGTTGCTGTTACTAAGGGATGGCCTCTACATCAACTTGACATAAAGAATGCCTTTCTTCATGGTGACCTACAAGAGGAAGTGTATATGGAGCAACCTCCTGGGTATGTTGCTCAGGGGGAGTCACATAAAGTATGTAGGTTGAAGAAAGCTATTTATGGCCTTAAACAGTCTCCAAGGGCCTGGTTTGACAAGTTTAGCCAAGTAGCTAGTTCATATGGGTTGAGAAGAACTAGTTCTGATCATTCAATTTTTGTGAGACACTGTGAGAAAGGTACGATAGTTCTAGCAGTTTATGTGGATGATATAGTGATTACCGGCAGTGACAGTGAAGGTATACAGTTATTGAAATCTCATTTAAGTAAGCATTTTCATATGAAGGATTTGGGGCTACTACGTTATTTTTTGGGTATTGAGGTAGCAAGGTCTAAGGAAGGAATTTTCTTATCTCAAAGAAAGTATGTCCTTGACCTTCTAGATGAAACAGGATTGATGGGTTCAAAACCTGTCGACACTCCAATGGACTCAAATATTAAGTTTAGTAAAGATGATGGAGAAGACTTCAATGATGTTGGAAGGTATAGAAGACTTGTGGGTAAGTTGATTTATTTAACCGTAACTCGACCTGATATCACCTTCTCTGTTGGAGTTGTTAGTCAGTTTATGCAGAGTCCCAAGTTATCACATTGGGAGGCAGTGTGTCGTATATTGAGGTATTTAAAAGGTGCCCCTGGTAAAGGCTTAGTGTTGAAGCCTTCAGATAATTTGGAGATAGTTGGTTTCTCAGATGCCAGTTGGACAGGAGACAGTCTTGATAGGCGTTCAGTATCAGGGTTTTGTGTGTTCGTTGGTGGAAATCTCGTCAGTTGGAAGAGCAAAAAGTAAAATGTAGTTGCAAGATCAAGTGCAGAGGCTGAGTATAGAGCTATGGCTCATACTGCGTGTGAGTTGTTATGGGTGAAGACTATTCTGCAAGAGATGGGATTTCCAAGTAGTAAACCTATGAAGATGTATTGTGATAATCAAGCAGCTATGTACATTGCAAGTAATCCAGTGTTTCATGA
This sequence comes from Hydrangea macrophylla, assembly GCA_033977485.1. NCBI lineage: Eukaryota > Viridiplantae > Streptophyta > Magnoliopsida > Cornales > Hydrangeaceae > Hydrangea > Hydrangea macrophylla. The sequence continues at coordinate 24,385,492 of CM066990.1, read as the reverse complement.
GAGGACCAAACATATTGAAGTTGATTGTCATTTTATCAGAGATATGGTTATGAGAAAGGAAATTGTTACTTCTTTTGTTAGGTCTAGTGAGCAACTAGGAGATATTCTTACCAAGGCACTAAATAGAGGATCGTTCTATAATCTTTGTAACAAGCTGGGCATGATAGATCTCTATGCTCCAGCTTGAGGGGGAGTGTTAGAATATAAGTATTAGTATTAAGGGTATTTTTGTAATTTTCTTGAATATATGATTGATATATATATATAAGTGTGGGCTAACCTAATTAGGTTAAGCCTTCTCTTTCTCTCTATTCTCTCTTTGAACAATTTAAAAAAGGAATACAAAGTTCATTAAATAAAATTTCTTACAAAGTTCAGAAAAGAAAAAAAAAAAAAATACATTCGATGGTCAGAGCAACTACAACGTTCCAATGCGCAAAGACTCCACAGCCAAGCACGACGATCACATCATCAAAAGCAATATCCTGCACATGTCATCCAACTACGTTTCAAACAGAAACGCACCCGAATGCATAACACACTCGGGTCAGTCACATGACTGGTATGAGTTAAATAACAATAATCACACACAGTCTTAGGGATCGCTCACAATCCCTTACACCAATACAACAATAATAAATAAAAGATCGGGCAGGAAAGTAGTTCCGCTCACATAACGGGACAAGGGCTAGTTTCCCTTTTATGTGGCGGTAATGTAGTTCCTACCCGAACTAAACTGAATAAATACTTACCCTTCTTAGCTGTGGTAGGCTAATACCCGCAAACACATTAGTGGGCCTACCATCCTGCAGAAATAGACGTTAGTACAAAAAAATCAAAAATCAAAAATTATACTTTAAATGTTATAAAAAAAATGAATTTATCTCCAAGAAGGAGATGGAATTGGACAAAACTTAAACCACGAAAGATGTTCAGAATTAAATTTTCAAGGGAAGTTTAGCGTCCACGTTCATTAATTCTAAACACGTAAGTCAGAAATTAATTATTAAACTTCAGCTCATAAACACATGATATTCAGCAGATTCTGAAATAAAATTAAAACGGTGTCAAGACAACGTTTTTAGGAAAAGTGTAAAACACGAAAGTCGCTCAGATTGTCGTTTTACTTCACGTTACGTGAAATGACCCTCAATTGTGAAGTTAAGTGACCAAATTATCTAATTTACTAATCTAATCCTATTTATTATTAGTTCACAATGTTCCCAAAGATATTACGGTACACATACAAGACTACATTTTAAACTAACGGATACCCACAGAAGTTGTTGATATGACAATTACTAATTTTTAATATTCGACTACAACAAGATATAACGAACAACAATACAACGGATAGCAGCAATTTAAGCACCACATGTGTTTTAGTTAATTAAACCTTATGTTCACCACTTCGGCCACTCATCCATGGTTCAGCCTATACATATATCCCATGTGTCTTCTAACGTAATACTAACTCCCACTCCGGTCCCAATCTCCCATGGGGTATCACTGGGATTTGAGTCTACACCGAAAGGCTAGTCCTTGCGTTTTTTACGTCAATAAACAATGCCTAAACACACATGAAATAGACCAACAAACCGGGCATAAGGCTTAAAAATGAAGAGACGGGTCATCTACGTAGTCGCCGTCTAATCACACAAGACGGGTAATCCACGAAGTCGCTGCCTAAACTCATATAGAGCAGTGGTGAACATTAAAGGATTTCTTAATATTAACTTAAAAAAAAATTAAATCTTCACACGGATGGTCTCACATTCACAAATTTATGAAACCCAGCATTAGATGAGAATGCTTACATCTCAACAAAATTTCACATTATATCATAATAACGAAATATGAGTTTATCCCAACACATAAATCAACTTAGACAATCAACGCGTTTTTAACCTTATAAAAACGGCTACTGAAATTTAAATTTCCAGCCCAAATAGTGCAGAATCAGTGAAAACTCAAAACACGAAAAGTGTGCAGAATCACGTTTTACACAGGTCTCTTGAACAGAATGTTAAAATTCCAAGCCACGATTTTATAATTTTTTTCAAAATTTTTCAGGAATTGTTAAAAGAATAAAAACGAATTTTACATAGCTTTTCGATATTTATCAAGAGTATCCCACGCATATGTTCATCAAACTATCTATACACATAACAATTACAAATATACCAAAGTCGTGATCACAAGGTCACCCAAAAAAAATATCTAAGTTAATTCAAAAACAACAATAATGTGCATCCAATACAAAATTGAATCCCAACAATTAACTTAAACATAAAACTATTTGGTTTACTCGCATATACATATATACATACGTATATATATATATATATATACACGGATACACCCATTTAACTCACCTAGGTTGCGATTAAGCACTTGAAAATGGTGTTGAATGGATTACGAACGCGATCCAGGATCCGAATACCCCGTGTTGTATCCTTCCTTCCTTCCTTTCTTCTTCTTCTTCTTCTTCTTCTTCTCCTCTCTCTCTCTCTCTCTCTCTCTCTCTCTCTCTCTCTCTCTTGCGGCTGTGAAAGAAAATGGGTATCCGATTTCTTTTCCTTTTTTTTGGTTACCCTAATGATCTAATCCTATGATCTAACCTAACCCCTTACAAATTGTTGCATACACAACCCCTACACACTCGACACACACATCTATCCACACACCACATATAACTATGCTAACACATACACCCGTGTACTACTAACACAAACACACACACACACACACACACACATACGACACATACCTACACATACACACGGCCCACACACCACATACCCATGGCCCACAGACCACACAACACTTATCAATAAACACACACTACTATGTGAATCTCGTTTTTTGTCTAAGGGTCTCACAAAAAGGCTTTATATGGGCCCAAAAATACATTCTAAAGTGACAAATGATTAGCCCAATGGGTACCCATGACCCCGGGCACTGAATTTCTATGTTAGCACACTACTTAACATACTAACGACCCGTACACGCTACTACAACATTTTTTTATTAGGTGTCTCTAAAATACGTACACATAGCTAATGTCTAATACTTGAAAATAATAATATAAAAATTACTAAAAGCACTTAGAAAATTAGGGTTGTTACATAGGGGGTCCAAAGTGAACCTTTAATCATTTTGTGCACAGGAAGGATGATGCGAAGAGGAGGATGATGATGAGTGGGGATGATCAAAACTCGAGATGAACGTGAGGATGGCGTCGGGGAAAAAATGGAACCAAAATCGCCTTAACCACTCTCCTTCTCTCAATCGCTTGAAAATGAGAAGTGTGTTTGGGACGCCTCATTTAAAAATGAGAGTCGAGCGATCAAGAAGTTTAGATCGATCGAAGGTTCAATCGATCTAACAGTTTTCAAGCACTTTAGGAGACAAAAGTTGAATCGATCGAGAAAGGTTCGATCGATCGAAATTGAAAGTTCCAGAATCCTTGCATTAGAATACCTGTTTGCCCACAACATGCAGAAACTAATCCAACGTATACAGAAATACAGAATAACAGTCTTCTCATAGTATGGAAGGATAACATAACTCATAATTGGAATAAAAAGTTTGCAAAATCCATAAATTTATAAATTCTTTTATAGCATCCAATTGAAAAACTCATCCCCAAGTGGTACTTAGACCTTATTACAATTTGAAACTAAAACTGAAAATGAATAAAACTTCTAGGATTACAACTTCAACTCTATAAAAGACTGATCAATATAGAAACAAAAGTTGAAGCTGTCCACTGATTCCTCTAATTGAAATTTTCATCTTCCATAGCTGCCTCATTATAGTACTTTGCCAAATCCTCATTGTTATAGTCCAAAATTGATAGTTCATGGTCCTAGAAAGAGCTAAAAGCTTTGAGAATATCATCGAGTGTGTCTGGATTCTCCCAAGAACTAAACGTGCGAGTGAGCGGAGATCTTGGCGATCCCGATGAAGACATGGATAAAGGAGTATAACTCCTCAACTATTCTCCCTAGGGGACCACATGGGTGGCCCATGAAATAGAAGATGTGGAAGATAAACCGGTGGAACATTTGGATTCATAGTGATATTTCTAGATAAGAGAAACAAAGAAAGATCATAAGAAAAATATATTAGAAAAACAAATCAAAAGAGAAAACAAAACAAATGAAAGAGAGAATAAACAAAGAGCAAGTGTGACACCGGTCCAACCTCACTATTGGCATGAACGAACAATGTGCACTAGCTGGCAAGGAGCATTGAATCCTATAAAACAAATAGCTCAAGTGCACATGCAGATAGGGAACCAGCTCAATCACAATAAAATCATCATCAAACATAAATACGTTATAGTGGTTCCCAACTACGACATCATGCAGGTCGTTGCAGCCATAGTTCATCATCTTCCCACCCAACGTCGTCTCCCGCCTCATCCTCTTCCTCCTCATCAGAGGGGATTATCATAAAGAGGTTAAATGCGAGAAGGGCGAGTAGAATGGGGAAATAACCATGGGATAAATTGATGAGTTCATCCACCCCTGGTCCTTTATATGGTGAAAGATAGAATTCAATTTCTTCAATAGTCCAAGGTGGATTTGGGAACTTTGGATCCCCCAAAGATCCTAATGAATAGACCGATCTAGCATCTTCATTATCGCTCATGATCGAAACCTACAGATGAGTCAAAAATAACGATGTAGTGGGTGAGGATGTAGGGTCACAAACTAAAACATAAACTAAAATAAACCCAAAAAGAAAAGCATAAAACTAAAGGTTACAACAACAAATGCGATGGATCCGTGGTGTTTTAAACGGTAGATTAATCGAGCATAGCCAATTTGATGTGCTTGATTTCTTGTTCAAAATTCTCCAAGAATGGCTTCAACCGTTGGCCATTCACCTTGAAGTGCTAGTCATTTTTAGGGTTTATTAGCTCAAATGGTTCGTGTGGAAAGACGTATTTTATGATGAATAGTCATATCCATCTTGAGCAGAGCTTGCTTGGGAACAAGTGGAGACGTGAATCGTAAAGCAAGACTTTTTATCTTGGCTCAAAGGATTTTCTAAAAATTATTTGATAGTGTCGAGCTTTCAACTTTTCCTTATGCATTTTGGCATTATCATACGCGTCGTTGCGTATTTCTTCAAGTTCAGCAAATTGCAATTTTCGGAGATGTCCTCCTTTTTTAATGTCAAAATTCAATGAGTGGGTTGCCCAATATGCTTTGTGTTCTAGTTTGACTGGGAGGTGGCATGCTTTTCTATACATTAGACGGTACGTGGTCATACCCAGATTCATTTTAAATGTAATCTGGTATGCCCACAACGTGTCGGTCAACTTGTATGACCAGTCTTTTTTGTTCGAACTAACTGTCTTTTCAAGGATGTGTTTAATTTCACGATTTGCTGATTCTGCTTGCCTTTTAGTTTGTGGGTGGTAAGCCAAAGTAATTTTATGATATACCCCATGCTTTTTTAGTAGAAACTCTAAGTGCCTATTACAGTAATGTTTGCCTTGGTCACTTATAAGAGCTCTAGGGGTCCCGAAACATAAAAGGATATGTTCCTTAAGAAGGACGTAACGGTTTTGTGATCATTTCGGCACGTTGGAATGGCTTCCACCCATTTTGAGACATACTCCATAGCAAGAAGTATGTATTCACAGTGATTTGATTTTAGAAACAAACCCATGAAGACTATGCCCCAACAATCAAAGATTTCGATTACAATTATGGGATTCAAGGGCATAGAGTTTCTCTTTGAAATCGTGTCCAACCTTTGACAGCATTGGCAAGATTTACAAAAAGAATAGGAATTTTTGAATATGGTGGTGACAAACATTGAATATTGCACATTTATGTGCCAATGTAATAGACATAGTGCTCATTTAATCCCTTAAATCCCTAGTTTTACATGCAAATTTGAATTAATATAATTTAATAGTGATGTCACTCAAATGCGTGTAACAATGTGTTTTTACATATTTTATATGTTTAGGTAAAAATGAAGTGAATTAAAGGGAAGGAAAGAAGTAGCAACCACACCATAGTATACCCCATTTGTGAAAGTCAAAGTTAAATAGTAAAAGGTTACAATTCAGTAACTAACTAACAAACAAACAAACAAAAAAACGAGAAAGACATCCGCGCTGAAAGCTTGGATGTGATATTTTTTTATTTTATTTTTTTTATCTTTATCTTGTTTTCTCTCTTTCTCTATCTCTCTCTCTCTATCTCTCACTCTCTCTCTCTCTCTCTCTCTCAGCTGCAATTAAAATCCAAGGAGTGTCAGAGGGAGGTCTGAAGAAAACGGAGATGAAGAGAAGAAAAAACTGCCAAACGTTGCTTTCGAGTGACGAAAGCAATGACGAAATTGCTAAAAAAACACGTCTATAAAATGGAGAAGCCTCACAACGAAAGAAGGACGCCTACAGCCAACAAGTACAAACACAACTTTACAACACACACTGTTAGGGAGAGAATAGTATAGGGAGGTTATCATGTGAGCACTTCATATTGTCCCTAGAAATAGGAAACTTTAGTTTTTCTTTGCCTTTTCTAGTTCTAGTAGTTGTAAAAATTTACTCTTATGTAATTGATGATTTCATGTTCAAAAAGTATGTAGCCAAACTTTGTGTACTGTATTTCTTAAAATAAAATCTTTGCTTTCTTGTACAACCTTTGTCAATTAATAGTAGTAAAATATTCCTATTAAAGTTTAGATTTAATATATTTAGTCTAGTTAGTACTTATAGTTCACCTAAAATAGTTTGAAACCCAAAATTTTCAGTTTTTATAGCAATATTTACATTCACTAGAAGATAGATTTTGCAAGTAAATGCCAGATTTCTTAGCCACGTAGTTGTTATAATCACCTACTAAAGTCCCAAGAACACCATATCCATATCTCACTCCCAAATTAGATTAGGATTTGGTTTGACCTTATTTGTATTCTTGGAGTTCAACCACTGTGACCCCAAAAGAATCCAAAGTCAAAGGTTTAGTATTTTATTTTTGGTTCAGTATTTCCATTTATGTATATTTTATTAGCCTAGTTGTACTAAATTTTGTTATTTTGCAAATTCCACAAATTTAACCCCAGCTCATGTTAAGTGGAGAAATAACATAATAATATTATTTTTTACCCCTACCTTGGTTTTACAACTTTAATTTTAATTGGACGGTGATTGCGTGCATCTATTTAACTTATCTTAAATTTTATTTGAAATTTCAATTTCAAAATGGTAGGCTAAAACTTTAATTGGGGATATGCAATAAAAAATTAGAAACCACAACTTCTGTGTGCTAATCTTAAATGGGCAAATTTATCTAGATGGGTTGTTTTTCCACTTATGGCCAAAAATATCTATGTATCTATAATAGACCATTTAACATGTTTATAGACTATGGCTATATGAGGCTCAAAAGATTACGTATTTGAAATAAGAATCTAATTATGTGGATTGTCAAACTATGCCTTTTGTCATAAAAAAACACCTAGCATACTCAAACAACTCATATGACAAAATTTATATATCAAATATGTGTTTATATATATTTCTATCTACTAATGGACAGGCAATTGTGTAGTGGCAGAGTGGTGGGGATTGGACGCCGAATAACCCACGTCCGCGGCGGGCACGGTTCGAACCTGGCTACTGCCCAATTGCCTTTTTATTTTTCTTTAAACCAAACGATGTCGTTTCATATCAAACCTGACACACTTGATATGACCCTGACTAATGAAAGTTTATTTTTAAATAAAGAATGACTCTGTGGTCTTAAATGCTAAATGCTTTTCAAATGCACAAAAGTTGTGGGATCTAGTGTTGGTTTGCATGTTCCCAATTCTTTAAATCATTTCTTCTAACTTAATTAATATTTTCTGTTTTTAATAACTTTGCTTAACTATTTGTATTATTTCTATCTTTCGCCAGTATTAAATCCAAAAAGTTTATCTCACAAAAATTTAGCTTTTATTTCTTTTTCTTCCTTTTCTTACTAGTATCTTAGTTAATTTATTTTGCACTATTAAAATCTTTACCGTAAACTACTTAGGAAAAAATAGCTTTTAATTAGTTTTATTGCAAAAAAATATAAAAATTAGTAGTTAGTAAAATCCCACAAAAATCTATCATCTTTTATTTTCTTTTTAAGTGACAAAATAGTTATTGTCTTTCATTATTTCCCGTTCCCTGTGGGTTCGACCTGGACTTCTAGAACTTTATTAGTTGTACGATCACCTACACTTGGGTGCGATAAGAAAACGCGTCAATAGGATGTCGTCAAGTTTTTGGAGTCATTGCCGGAGAACGGTTAATAAAAATAATAAAAAAAAAAAAGTTAGGTTTAAAACTATTTTTCGTACTATATCTATATCTATGTCTATATATATATACCTATTCTACCTTATAAATAATCTAGTTTTATTTTTAAGAAAAAAAAAATTAATTAAAAAAAACTATACATAATTTTCCTTGTGAAAAATACATAAATATATATATTTATAAGTATGTACGTATCTACCTTCTAAAAAAAAATCATATATTTATATACAAATATAAACCTATCTTCTATAAAAATAAATATATAAAAAATATAAAATAAAAAAAAAGTTTTATTTTTTTTTACGTAGCTAATCATAATAATAATAATAATATTTTTATTACTTTATTTTTCTTTTACTTCATATGTCCTTAAATATTACTGAAGCTTTATATCAAGTACCACTTAATTCTAATATTTCTAGTGATTTATCTAGTATACAGTTTCCTAGAATAATGACAGAAATTGTAGGACCAGAAGGAATCGCTGATGATGCTCATAGTGAGCATGGGGAAAATATACCACAATTTGTTTTACCAGAGCGTGAACGATGGTCTTTACGTAATCTATTTATCCCAGAAATAATCATCACTCCTTCTTGCATCATACTACCTAGACATATATGAAAATTTTATTTTAGACATAACATGCTACCATGCTTACCAACTTACCGCGGAATTGAAAAAGAATATGCTTATGTTCACATTCGTGAAGTTGAAGAAATTTGTGATACATTTGTTGATCAAACTTGTCCTATTGAGATAATATATCTCAAACTTTTCCCTTTTTCCTTAAAAGATGAAGCTGAATCTTGGCTTTTATCTCTTCATCCTGGATCTATTGTTTCATGGCATGATATGAGTGAAGCTTTACTAAATAAATTCTATCACAAAAATTTAACTTATAGCTTGATGCGAGAATATAAACTTTTCACTCAAGGAACCATGCATTGAAGACTGTGAATTTTTTATAGATCTCCTACAAACTTGTCCATATCATGGATTTAAAAAAATGGCGTATAATTAATTTCTTTTATAAAACATTAGATCCAAAGTCAAGGGAAATAATCGAAGCCATGTATCAAGGGGAATTTTTTAAAAATGCTGACTAAGCTGAATCATATTTTGATTGGCTTAGCGAAGACACTCCACAAAGGAAAAAAGAAGAAAATGCTAGGAAAGAAAAGGCTAAAAGATCACAGCAATCACAAACTGAAGATGAATTAGTTATAAAAATTAAAGAATTAACTCCTAAGTTAGAAGCTTTTAAATTGGAGAAAGCTAATACTCCTCTATCTAAGAAAAAACTAGAACTTTGCAGTACATGTCATATGATGGGGTACTCTACAGAAAAATGTCTTAATACTCCTATTTATCAAAGATTTATCCCTGCGCAAAAGGTTCTATTATATAATTCAAAACTACATCTTCTTAAAAGAAAAATGAAATCTCGATAGACTGGTCCATATATTGTAAAAAATGTTTATCCTTATGGAACTATCGTGATTGAGAATCCTAAAGATGGAAATACATTTAAAGTTAGTAGGCATGAATTAAAGCCATTCTTAGGAGATTTTGAAATTGAGTTGGAGTCCTTTCCGTTGGAGGACTCCAACTATGATATCTCTTAAATTCATAAATCATGATTAGAATTGTACATAGTAGGAATTTTATTTTATTTTTCTTACTATTTTATATTTTTTAGGAATTATAACATATTATCTGATGTCACAGGTAACAAAGAGATATGAATCCATCTCATCATCGTAGAGGTGCAAGAATGAGTATAACCCATGCCAGTTCATCTGACAATAACAACTATCCTTCAGAGGATAGAACATCGTCAGATGATGATACATGCCCACATTTCGAATATCTCATGGACTCTGACGAGGATGAAATGTTCTACGTTAGGTGTGTCGAAAACATTTATGATGACACTGATGAAGAAATTGATTATTTAGTGGAACCTGACCAACTTATGGAGTGGGATGGTGAGCCAATATTTGATGGATTAGATGACTAGCAGAATATTAGCACGAACTACGATGAATGGGAACAAGCTCAATATGAGGTGTTCCAAGAACTATATCATGAATATGAAGAAAATAAATGGGAGCGATACTTAACATCCTTAGTACAATTCCCCATTTATGGTGATAATGACATTATTTTTGGATGGGGGCGTTTGTTAACTAGAGTTGTTAACGGGGAAATGTTAAGATACGCCTTTCAGAGGGATTGGTTCTTTTTCCTACTCGAATGGGGGACATCTCTAGTCCCTGTCTTCATTGGAACAATTCATGCCTCAAAGAGTCACTGTCGAATATAGTATATTCATGGAAATAACAGTGTATGATGATTCTGACATATGTGATTATGACATCTACTTAAGGTTTCGAGTCTACTGTCCTAGACCTCAAAATGATCACCTTTCATGAGCAATAATCCCAGTCAATGTCTAGATATGTTAAAATTAAATTTCTGTCTTTATTTTTATTGTAATTGTACTTTTCTTTTTGTTATATATATATATATAAGAAAAAATTATCACTGTGTTTTAAGTATCAGAACCACTTGCACTTATTATTTTATGAGTTCTGATTTTTATCAAGTCCTACAAATCTCAAATAATGCTATCTAATAAATGTACTAATTTGTATGTTCAAACTATCCCATTGAAGTCCAAAATAAAAAGGCACACCAAAAGTATTGCTAGTTTAAAAACTATGTTGCTAAAACTGCCAGATAGCAAAATTTGAATACAAGATCGATCCTTTGAAACTACAGTTTAAAAGATCAACTGTACAGTAATTCTTGATCACTTTACAGTGAGTACATTTTTTTTTTACATATGAGTTAATTTTGTCATTATTATTGTATCTTTTCTTTATTTATCTCTTTTTATTACAGGTGTTATCCTTGGCTTCTTTTTCTCATCTCACTCATTGAGGACAATGTCAGACTCAGTTGGGGGAGGGGGGATGGTTTCATGATTAACACTTATTTGTTTGTTTTATCTTTATTTCTTAAAAAAAATATAAATTAGCTTCTCTTGAGAGAGATACACTGAAAAGGAGAAAATGGCTTTAAATAGGGCTTTGAACCCTAAAAACTTTCCCATCTCTCTTTTTCCTTTCTTTTTCCTTTCTTTTCTTCTTTCCTCTCACCGTGATCTCTCTCTCATCTCCTCTCTGCAACTCTCACTCTCCCTCGATCCGATCTCATTTTCTCTCATTTTATTTTCATTTTCTTTAATTTTCTCGATCTAAAATCAAGATCCGCTCTACTGATCACTAAAGGTAAGATCTATGATCCAGAGAAAAGCTTGGTTTTGATTTTATTATCTATTTTTTCCGTTTTTGGCTTAAATCTTAAATTTTTAATTTTTTTTTTTTATTGATTTTCATTTTCTCTCTTTTCCATTATTTAACAAAAATATAACCGCATAAGTTGTAGACTTGTAGGTACCCACTCACCAAAGAAGCTTGGAAATACCATTCGATCTACAGCCCTACTAGGTTATCAGATTTCCAAGAGATAGGTGATATTTTTTCAAGAGAAGAAAAAACTGCCAAACGCTGCTTTCGAGTGACGAAAGCAATGATGGAATTGCTACAAAAAAGGTCTATAAAATGGAGAAGCCTCACAACGAAAGAAGGACGCCTACAGCCAACAAGCACAAACACAACTTCACAACACACACTGTTAGGGAGAGAATAGTATAGGGAGGTTATCATGTGAGCACTTCATATTGTCCCTAGAAATAGGAAACTTTAGTTTTTCTTTGCATTTTCTAGTTCTAGTAGTTGTAAAAATTTACTCTTATGTAATTGATGATTTCATGTTCAAAAAGTATGTAGCAAAACTTTGGGTACTGTATTTCTTAAAATAAAAAATTTGTTTTCTTGTACAACCTTTGTCAATTTGTAGTAGTAAAATATTCCTATTAAAGTTTAGATTTAATATATTTAGTCTAGTTAGTACTTATAGTTGTCCCCTAAAATAGTTTGAAACCCCAAATTTTCAGTTTTTATAGAAATATTTCCATTCACTAGAAGACAGATTTTGCAAGCAAATGCTAGATTTCTTTGCCACGTAGTTGTTATAATCACCTACTAAAGTCCCAAGCACACCAAATCCATATCTCACTCCCAAATTAGATTAGGATTTGGTTTGACCTTATTTGTGTTCTTGGAGTTCAACCACTATGACCCCACAAGAATCCAAAGGTTTAATATTTATATTTGGTTCAGTGTTTCCATTTATGTATATTTTATTAGCCTAGTTGTACTAAACTTTGCTATTTTAGAGATTCCACAAATTAAACTCCAACTCATGTTAAGTGGAGAAAATAATATAATAATTTTTACCCTTACCTTGGTTTAACAACTTTAAATTTAATTGGACAGTGATTGCGTGCATCTATTTAATTTATCTTAAACTTTTTTGGAAGACAGTTTCAATTCCAAAATGGTAGGCTAAAACTTTAATTGGGGATATGTAATAAAAACGTAGAAACCACAACTTCTGTGCACTAATCTTAAATGGGCAAATTTATCTAGATGAGTTATTTTTCCATTTATGGCCAAAAATATCTATGTATCTATAGTTTAGGATCATTTAACATGTTTATAGACTATGGCTATATTAGGCTCAAAAGATTACATATTTGAAATAAGAATCTAATTATGTGGATTGTCAAGCTATGCCTTTTGTCATAAAAAATACCTAGCATACTCAAACAACTCATATGACAAAATTTATATATCAAATATGTGTTCATATATTTCTATCCACTAATGGACAGGCAATTGTGTAATGGCAGAGTGGTGGGGATTGGACGCAAAGTAAACCACGTCTGCGCGGGCATGGTTCGAACCTGGCTACTGCCCAATTGCCTTTTTATTTTTCTTTAAACCAAACGGCGTCGTTTCATATCAAACCTTCCAGACTTGATATGACCCTGACTAGTGAAAGTTTATTTTTAAATAAAGAACGACTCTGCGGTCATAAATGTTAAATGCTTTTCAAATGTACAAAAGTTGTGGGATCTAGTGTTGGTTTGCATATTCCCAAATTATTAAATCATTTCCAACTTAATTAATATTTCCTGTATTAAATAACTTTGCTTAAATATTTGTATTATTTCTATCTTTCGCTAGTATTAAATCCAAAAAGTTTATCTCACAAAAATTTAGCTTTTATTTCTTTTTCTTCCTTTTCTTACTAGTATCTTAGTTAATTTATTTTGCACTGTTAAAATATTTACCATAAACTACATAGGAAAAAATAGCTTTTAATTAGTTTTATTGCAAAAAAAAATATAAAAACTAGTAGTTAGTAAAACCCCACAAAAATCTATCATCTTTTATTTTCTTTTTAAGTGACAAAATAGTTATTGCCTATCTTTGTTTCCCGTTCCCTGTGGGTTTGACTTGGACTTCCAGAACTTTATTACTTGTACGATCACCTATACTTGGGTGTGATAAGAAAATGCGTCAATAGGATGTCGTCAGTGGGCCAGTAGAAACCACTATGTAAGACTTGATGATGCCTAAATTTGGCAAGAGAGCAAGAAGAAAAAGGCAAGAGAAATTTGTATGTGGTTCGGCTCTATTAACGAAGAAGCCTAAACTATAAAGCTGAGTAGCCAGGGGTCTATGGTGAACCAACAACAGACTGGAGCTACCAGAGACTGGCGGGGTATGCGTACATGTGTATGAGAGAGTTACGTAATAAAGGTAATTGATTGATCCCCTTCTATGGGGGTCAAGGGTCTCTTTTATACATACAAGAGACCTGCTCATACAGGGCAAGCAATTTGATAGGGCAATACAATCTGATTGCAACTGATTAGCACAAATCATGGGGGTTTCCTAATAGCATTAGGAAACCATTCTCTTTCCATTAGTCTTCCAACTGAGATAGGAAACTGTCTAGAACAATCCAGAGCTCGTCATGGGGATTGCCTGGACCATGCCTGCGATGGATGAACCCATGCAGAGTTCCTGACCCGTTAGTTAGGACCGAGCGATACCGAGCACTTCTTGGATATACGGCTCGGGACAGCCGCGAGTTGGGCGTAGTTACTGGGTGACTTGGTGCTCCTTGCTTAGGTGGTAGAGATTAACCCTGGATGGATATTTTTGTATGTATCAGTTGTCCCCATTTTCAAGGCTAATGTGATGCTTCATCATATGATAGTTGGAAATTTGTATGGCTCTGAAAACCGTTCGGGAAGAAGTTCAGGACATTACTCGGGACCAGACCGATCGCCTGTCTATCGGGGCCTGGACCAATCGGTTGCACTCAAGGCTTGGGATTGGTGCCTGCCATCTTTCAGTAGGTGGTTGGTCTGGTCTGGAACCAACGAGACCGATGTAAACACAACCGGACAGTTGCATCATCACTAAACCATCACATCATGTATTTAATGTGCACACCTTTTGAGGCACCGCTTGGGCTGCCCGAGGTGACAGCTGGCGGTGTTTTAGCAAGATATATGCAGTGTCGTTGGATCTGAGATGATCTAGACCATCTGTGCAACCTATATAATGGACGCTTGTGCATTTTCACTATTCCTGTTGTCCGCCTCCTAAGTCTACCGAGCGGTCTGAGATAAAAAAGAGTCCAGTCAAGACCTCCGAGCTCATTCCTGCATCTTTTCCTGTTAGTCCTTAGCCTCCCTGTTTACAATTCACTGTACTTTTCCCTCTTCTTTTCTCTTTTTTCTTCAGTGAAGCTAGGGAATACGAATTCATTAGAGCTTACAAGATAGTGGGATTTTTTTTCTCCGATTCATCTTCTTCTTTAGGCAGGTAGCTCATCCTCCTTGAGGGAGCAACTAAACCAGTCGGGGTGTCCCGGGGCTGTGCTGATCGAGTGTTACGTTACACTAAAAGCCTTGTACGCCCTGCCTTATAGATTCTTAGCCTTGCCCCCATTGTACCATAGGTTCGGGGTCTCTGACCTCCTACTCGGGCCATCATCTATTCCCTTATTCCACCATAGGAGCTCTAGAAATGTGCCACTCTGGCTTCAATTCATCCTCCCGGTCAGATGGTGACCAATCCAGGTCGGGTACCCCGAACACGAGTTTGAACCCCCCTTCACTGACTCCTTCTGATCATCACAGTGAAGGGAGGATTCCCACCCGTGCTTTTAATGATGAGGCGAGCCAGGTGCCCCAGGTAGCCTCTGCGTCTCGGTGGTCGGGCGATGAGGCATCGGTACCCAATAGTCCTGATGTAACTTTTTCTCGTGAGTTGACCTCAAGCAGTCTGCGCATCAATGACCTAGGTTAGATTAGGGATAGGTATGACATCCCAGGCCTCAGTTATCTGGACATACCTGAGGGCGGGGTTCATCTCCACTAGTCAAGTTTTGTTACTCTTTATGAGGATGCCCTTATGGCGGGCCTTCATCTTCCCCTCAACCCGGTCGCCTGGGACATCCTGATCTACCTCGGGATTGCTCCCGAGCAGCTTGCTCTGAATGGGTGGAGATTCTTGATGGGGGCTATCTCTCTATGGCCCCAGGTTCTCGGGTACGAGCTTACTATACAAGAATTTCTCTGGACCCACCGACCATTCCCGGTGCATGGGGTAAATGGCTTCTTTTCACTGGGGGCCAGGCAGGGGAGGAGAATAAAAGTCAGCTGTGTGAGCAACAATAGGGGGTAGAAAAGAAATTCTTCCAAGTGTCCACCCTCGGGCTTTGCGATGAGGCCTCGGGAATTCAGCTAAGGACTTCCTGGGCGGGGAAGTTGAGGAGCAAGCTCCCGTCTGGTGTTGTCCTTCACTTTATTTTGTTGCTGTCGTGGAGCTAATTATCCTTTGTTTTGTAGTGGGATTGGCCGACCCATCCAGTATTCCCGATAAGTGTCAGGCTAGGATCAGATCCTTTGTCAAGGACCCCCATAGACTTCAACAAACTACTAACCCAGACAGGAGGTCGAAGAACCACTTTCGAGCCCGACCAGCAATTTGAAGCGCTCGTATTCCCTCCAATTATCACTGGTACGCTCTCTAACTATTTTTAGATTACCCTTTTGTTTGATTAAATCTATGTATAATTGATTTGTATCTTTCCTTGGTTTCACAGAGATAGTTCCCAAAGATGCGGCCGCTTTGAAGGAGAAGGAAGCTACCTTGGCCGCGTGTGTAGGCCAGAGGAAGAAAAGGTGGGATCCCGCTAAAGGCCAGTTACTGAAGAGGATCCATCAGGGGCCCCGGGCAGATATGGTCAGGACATCAGCTCCTAGAGTAATAATTACTACGCTTCCCAAGCACCCTACTGATGCCACATAGATCGGGACCTCAACCCCTCAAGTTGAGGTCATTATGCCCACCCGGTCGCACGATACTCTGGGCAGGATGTCAGTAATGGAGACGACGGATGACATCCGAACGAGAGCCCGGTCTGGGCTGCTATAGAGCCAAATTGATAAATGCTCTGGGTTAGGCCCCGAGGCCTTGATCGGGTAGCTGTTCAGCATCAGCCATATGGCAAGTAACTTCATGTACATTTTTCTTTGTTTCTCTATTCACAACAACTGACAGCCTATGTTTTTTTCTTGTAGATTGGTTACCTGGTGGTAGGAGGTGAGGTTTACCTGCCCAAGGTATCTGAGCGATTGGCTGCTGCTGAGGCCACCCTCTCTGTGGAGAAGGCAGTACGAAAAACTTTAGACTTTGCCCTCACCACAGAGAAAGAGAAGACGAGGGCCCTGGCCCTGGTGAGGAAAGCTCGGGAGGACCTGGCGACTAAGAGGGTAGCCCAGAAGGCTACAAAAGCTGAGAAGGCTGCTGCAGAGGCCGAAAAGGTGGTAGCAGAGGCTAAGAAGGTGGTAGCAGAGGCTAAGAAGGTGGCTACAGAAGCCAAGAAGGCGCCTCTTTTTGAGGTTGTCGCTACTCAAGAAGCAGAGGTGAAGGACGCGGAAGAAGAGTTTGAGGCTGGCTTCCTCAAGGGCTACGCCGACCTGACCGAGCGGGTGTCTACTGACCATCCCGATTAGGACCTCTCGTGCTACTCCTGGGCTGAGTCTGACTACTAGAAGGAGGAGTAGGTTGTCGAGGGGGCCCTGTCCGAGGATGCTGCTCCAATTAGAGAGGTCGGATAAGCTGAAGAAGTGGTCGTTGATCTGGTCAAAATCAAGATATAAGAGTATGCTTACTTATGCTTTACTTTCAAAAGATTTGCAGTGTGGAAGTAAAGGTCTAACCCACAGAAATTGTTAATTTTTATCCTTTAATTAATAAAATCTAATCTATTTAGTTATAAGAAAATCGGAAGTTTGATTGATGGATGATTTGATTATTACTATTAGTTAAGCTATGAATTAAACTATGAAATTATGGGAATCAATTCTAGAATTAAATCCAAGTAAACTTGTATGCTAAATTGAAAATTGGTTTAAATATGAATAGATGAGATCTAGGATTACAAATCCACCACTAACTATGCATCGAAGGTCTAGACTTCCTATTATAAGTTTTATGTTTTGATAATCACGATCTATTGTAGCTACAAGCCCAACAGAATCAACAAGAAGATATCGTTAGTTTAATCTAAGCATAATCCATCTATGGTTCACATGAATTATCTACCTATAACTAGGGTATAGCATAACTCATCTTTCCTAAGCATGGATTATAAAAGATGTAAACATCACAATCACTTAAGCACTATTGTATGTAAATACTCTGATCAATCACAGAAATCAAGGACTATTGGTTCAATAAGCATAAGGAAAAATCTAAGACAAGAATAGATCCAAAATACTCTTGATTATTATCATTAAAAATTGATTATATATAAATAATCCACCAACATACAATCACCATCCAATACATAAAATCCTAAAATAAGAAAGCATAGAATTCTCCCTTTACATAGCTAGGGTTTCATTGAAACCCTAGATTAGGAGTTTAGTTGCACATGGTGGATGAAAGCATGAAGATTGAGTTGATGGTAGCCATTAGAGACCTTCAAGCTTGCTCTTCTCCCTCCTCTTGCCTTCAAAAGTCTTGAATGAATAAATGTGTCCTTCCTCCTTTGACTTAGAATGAGATATATATATAGTTATAGAGAGATTAGGAGGGTTTTCCTAAACCAAATCTCACTAAAACTGCTGAAAATTGCATTCTGGACGTAATTGGACAATTTCGTCCACGTAGGGGTCTTCAGCTCTTTAAAATACGTGTTTAATGTTTTTTCATACGGATCGCCTGAGTGGGCCACGCGAGCGCGTAAAATGGGAGGTCGCGCGAACGGACCGCGTGAGCTATTTACTGGATTCTTGCGCGAGCGGGCCACTCGTGCGAAGTGGCTTTTTCTGCTTCTTTCTTCCTGCTTTTTCACCCCATTTAACCTGGAACTCATGCTTTCTCCTAAAACCTAATATAAAATGGAAAACAAAGTAAAATTATACAAAAATAGGATTAAAACGACTAACAAATGTGAATTAAGGCGTATAATTGAGATTTTTTCTCTCCCGATCACACCCCCAAGCCTACATTTTGCTAGTCATTGAGCAAAAAGAATAGAAAAATAAAACTACTAATACTAAAAATTCATAATCCATTTTCGTATGGATAACGATTGAACTTAGCTTGTGCAACAAGCCTTTTAAACCTCTAGGTGTCCCTAGTCGAACGAGTGAAGTCTCGTGAGGGTTCTCATCAACAAGTCACCCACAACCATCTTTATTAACTTGTAAAATAAAAATTTTATTCAAAATTTAAATATTTCAATGTCAACATCCTTTCTTGATAAAATCAAATTCAAATAAAATTTTAAATTATCAAGAGTAAAACAATCGTACGCCCTCCTATATTATGAAATAATCCGAAAACATATATCAACAGAATCAATAGAATATATCGAAGACTCGCATGTGTGTGAAATAGCAATCACGTGGATACACGGCAACTATGAACTTGGAATATAGATCGGATAACTATCTAGTGATGCTTCGACTACAAATCTCACGTTTGTTAATTACACTCTTAAAATAAAGTCACTCGGAAACAGGTGTAATTACTCGAATATATGCGAGGAGGATAATTCTATACAAAGCAAATAAATCTCGCATATGACACGGAACAACGTATAACACGACAGGAATATAGTCTCATGAATAGATATCGAACATCAAGTAAATATTACTACCACCATGCTTTTATTCCCTTTTTCTATCGGTTCTATATTCAAATCATGTTTCCATAGAATCAACTAGGACTTTCCAAGGGTTATAGTTAAGAAAAGAAAGGTAAAAGGAATTCAGGACGTCCTTGAGCAAATAGAAATAGCTGTAATATTTGTAACGCAAGGGCTCTACTACAATGACTCTTTATTATTATTATTTTTTTCATATTTCTTTTTCTTTCTTTTTTTCACTCCTTATTTCAACATCTTCTTTCCCGATTTTTTATATCCAATTTTTTTTTATATCTTTTCTACTCAATTCTCTACTTTACATGAGTCATATTAGCCCAATTTCTTTATGTAAACTATTCTTCAACTACTCTTGGACATGGGTGCAGTAATATTTAATCGTGGTGAACCCCATATTAGAGTGGGTAGGATAATAGGTGAACAAATGAAATGATTAATAAAAGGCTCAAAAAGGGTTAACAAAGAATATAAAATTATTGTATTGGGAAGGCCGAAGGTCAAAAGGGTTTATTAACACAGATGGCCTATTATCATTTTCTAGAGTCACATGATTCTTCAATGTTATGATATCAAAGGAAATAGATTTTTTTTTTAAACAACTACAATACTAACTCAACTTTCAATCAAAATAAATAAAATTGAGACTAATCAACGAAATAATGTGCTATGTCAATGAGATTCGATAAAAGTGTTTGAAAAACCCTCAAAAAGCATGAAAGGCTCTAAAGCTCACCGGGTTTTATCTCCACAATATTACTATTTAGAAATCCAAATTATATTATAGTTCAATGTCAATATGCATCCACATAATTACGTGTCGTGAAAAAAGATATGAAAGTATAAGATATAAAGCACTGATTCTAAGGATATATAGCTCTCAAGACATACTTTCATAGCTTCGGTAGACATCGGATTACATACTCTCTTAATCTCAAAATTTCAATGAAATCTAATTACAACAAGAAGTAACACAACATTGAAAAATATTAAGAAAACTTAAGAAAAGAAAAAATGTATGTTATCTATTACTAAAACTACAAGAATCAAATGTTATTATTCTTTTGTTTTTTTAGAAGTTTTCATTTGTCTTATTATTTTGGTTTTACAACGAATAAAAGAAGTAATGAATGAACGAAATAAACAAAATAACGAACTAACAAAAAGTTCTGAACTACTAAAAAAAATATTCGAAAACAAAAATAAAATGACTACAACTAAAATGAACGAATATCCATATACTCCCCCAAACCAAATCACCGCATGTCCCTATGCAGGTGGGAACATGACAATGACATGGATGTACTCCTCATAAAAGATAACCAGGACGTCTATACCATGAAACACATCTGAAGGGGGTAGCACACCAGAACGGAAGTACCAATCAACCAGCTCCCATTCCGGATGTGTAGCAGGATCAAAAGACGGTCCTATCTCATCAAAATCGTGCTTAGCAGTAATGTCCGGAACCACATCCACCTCAGTCTCCTCAATGATATCCGGACCCAAATCAACTGCATCATCCTCAGGACCGGAATAAGGTGCAAAGATTGAGGCAATATCCTCAGGTGACCAATCAGGGTGACCTGAACATTGTTGAACAACGTCTGGCACATAATCAGGGAGGTCCCTATAGGGATAGGTAACCTCATGTGTAGGTACATCGGTCGATATAGGGTCAGAAAATGAACTGGCAACTAGACCAGAAAGAACTTCCTCATCGTCATCATTAGTTGAGGAATCGACCGAATTAGATGAAGAAGACTCGTAAGACGTCGGTGGAGCGCTATAAGGGCCATCTATAACGGTAGGGTCGAAAAGGTCATCCTCGTCCGAAGAATCAAAACGGATATGAAAGGAAATGCGAGGATGACGACGGAACCAACCGGAACGACCGACTGGTCCGTAAGACTTGGCTACCCTAGGACTCGGTATAGTATCAGAAGGGGAAGAACTAGAGTATGAATAATGACTCGACATACTCGAAGACCTATCAAGTGAAGTAGGAGGGGAAATAGGATGGTCCATAATATGAGGATGAAAATGAGATATGAGGGTCGAGGTAACTATACGGATATTTGAAAACTATAAACCTGAAACCAAAAATAAGCCACAACTGAACTTTATTATTTGGAGTTATTTAGAAGAAATAGAATTAACGTCACTAGTGGCTTGAGTGTATAGCATTAATGAATTCAATTTTAAACCTAGGCAATGGAGTTTTGAATTAAAAAAAAAAAAATCCGACATAATTACCCTCAAACCTGAACCTAAGAGATTCCTGTTATAGTGCAATGGGAGTTGAAAGTGCTGTGTATTACTAAACAATGACAATTGCCAAAATGAATAGATGAAAACATTATATAGCCAAGCATGAAAGTGAACGCATAACTAATTAATAGCGATGTTAATGTTGTGATGAACCAGAAGCAGCAGGAATAAAACAATCCATAAAAGAAAAGAAATAAATGCAGAACTAAAATTAAATACAAATCTACATAACAAAAATAAAACGAAAGACAGAAAATAAACTAACTGGTCGAAGCCGGGTACATTACAATTCTAATAATAACTAGAAAAAAGAAAAATAAAGTACAAATGCAAAGAAAAATAAATAATATACAAGCCAATGTCTGCGAATGTCTGGATCCATCCTCCCATCCAAATACAAGGAAAATGAAAAAAAAAATGAAGTTTCTCACCCATCCAAAAGCAGTCTAATCATCCCCGCCCTCCAGTAGCACCAGCTCTAAACCTGTACTCCCCTGGCTAGTAGTCGCAGCACCATCGCCATCTCCGTCACTCCCATCACCTCCATCGTCTCCGCTCTCGTCACCAGCCTCCTCCTCATCTCCCTGCACCTCAACCTGTTCCTCGGCCACCTGCTGTGTCGGTCTCAGAAAAGCCGACTGGTAAGAGAACGTCATGCTGCCTGTTGTCGACGTGCCTGGGCCTGCTCGCGAGCCCTCCTCACCTCTAAATCAAGATGATCCAGGCTCAGCTTCTAATCAGCAGAAGTAAACTCTGGGATACGTCCATCTATCAGCTCATCGACTGGGATAGGGAAGGCCTTGGCTCGGAGAATGGTCATGATGGTGCGAGGATAAGGCAGTATAAGTTTGGAGTCATGGGAATGGTTAATGGCCTGGATGGCGAGACGCATGCCTTCCATAATCACGAGACCGGGATGAAACCAGTCTCCGCAATAAATGGCGTAGAGGGCATGATGGATCTTCTTGGTCCATTCTTGCTCGTGACCAAGGGGGTACAGATTTCTTTTAAAAACATGGTCGATAAACCACATCTGACAGGGCATATGAGAACGTCATATAGACTGCACTGACCCAGAGCGGACGCCATACATGTCCTTGCTAAGATAGATATAGGAGTAGGCTTTGTTGAGGACGTTTAATTTAGGTACTTGGTACGAATGGGACGGAATTTAGAGAATGTCAAAGATGTTGTCTGGGTTAAGAGTGATGTCACGGCCATCTATTGTTGTGGACAGATAGGCGTGTAGGCTAAGGGATTGTTTATGGTATTGCATGTTTTGGTAAAATAGGCGGACGAGGCATGGATAACTAATGAGGTCGGGGTTTCTGAAATAGAGTTGTGGGGCCAACTTGCGGGCAGTGAGATTGTTGTGGCCCCACTTGGTGTCAACATCAAACGCGAAAAGTCAACATCGATGGTAGCCTCATAGTTGAGGCCTCGGTTAGCGTATTTTGGGCCTAATTCATTTGGGTTCAGGTCGTCTGGAGGAGGGGGCAGTGGTGGTTGTTTTTCTTTGCCCTTTGATTTCTTTTGGGGCGGTTGGGAGGATAACATGGATTTAACTGATCGTTTGGTCATTGTTTAAGAAGGTGTGGAAGAAGTTTTTAGAAAATTTTTTGAAAATGTTGGCTTTAAAAATGGAGTATGCCCAAAAAAAAAAAAGAAAAGGAAAGGGGTAGGGAAATGGGTCACCTGTAAAGCAAAATCCCGACAAGGGACACAATCAATATATAATTCAACAGTTAAAAAAAAATAGGGTTCACGGGGGAACACCCAGCAACTGTGAGAAGAGCCGGTCCCTTCCCACCCACTGTCCCGACAAGGGCACACACATTGCGGCAAGTCATGAGGTACTTGCCGCGTGTTTAAAATGAATGTAAATAAGTATGAACGTCTCGTACGTGTCAAAATTAGTTAAACAAGGTACTAATGCACAAGAAGGTATGTTATAGAATTTTGGTGATGTTGAAACATTGTTATAGGTACGTAAGGGTTTAAAAGCGCCGATTTAATAAGGTTACCACCCACTTTACAATTATTAAATCACTAAGATTAGAATTATAATCACTCCTTGAATTGCATTTGAACTTCTGAAGTTTATACACATAAGGCCATTGATCGCAACTGGTTCATATAATTTCAAGATTTATATTGGAAAAGCCCTTACTAAATAGACCTGTGGTATTTAAGGTTGCGACGTTTATTGGTAACACACTTAACTGAGCAGATTCATTTATGAAAGAATAATGACTTAGTGGTATAGTAGATTAACTTCTAAATTCTATATTAAAAAACGTTGACTATGATGGTCATAGGTTTGTTATAAAAGAACTTGAAAGTGCATTGACTACTTTTTATTTGAAAATCCTTGAATTTGCACAACTATGAGTTCAATTTGTGATTATATTGACAGATCGATACCGAAACAATATTATAGGGCCCGCTAAGTTGGGAACTTGTTCAACAGTCATATATACTTATTCAAACACAAGATGAATATGGAACTCAGTGAAGAAAGTATTACAACCAAAATTTCCTAATACATCAAACCTTAAAGTTCAAACCTCAAACCCTAACCAACATCAGTATTGTCAACACAGGGTTAGGGTTTATAAATATTGATGAATATAGATACAAATTCAGGCCTCAATTTAATCAACCCTAATCAAGAATTAAGTACAAATTGAAAATTTAGGGCTTTGGGAGTGAAAATTCAGTGTGTGTAGGGGTTAGGATTTATGAGCAAGAGACTGTGTGTATATGAATATAAAAATCTATCGAACTCTGGAAATATGTCTATACTTATATGTATAGGTATATGATGAGGGTATAAAAAAACCCTTAACTAAAACCCATTAATGTATATATGTATGTATAAATAACTCTATGAGATTGTGTATATATGTTAGGGGTTAGTGTGTGTGTATATACATTGATTTTAGGGTTTTGCAAACCACAAAATTCAAACCCTAACTCTAATTAGTGTATATGAGTGGACATATATATGTACATTTATGATATATATATGCAAATACCTGTGTATAGGAAGAAAAAACGGGGAGAAGAAATTAGCCGCGATTTGCGACGGCGGCGGCGTGCGGCGGGTTGATCCGGCATTGGTGGCGGTGGTCCGGTGGTCTTTTGATCGGCGGCGGCGTGGTGGTAGTTTGTGGTGGTGGTTAGTGGTGGTAAAGGGAAAAAGAAGGGAGAATCGCCAAGAGAGAGAGAGAGAGAGAGAGAGAGAGAGAGAGAGAGAGAGAGAGCTTGCGAGAGAAAGAGAGAGAAGAGAGGGTCTGAAAAAAAATTTAGGGCACAGTCCTGTATTTAAAGGAAAGGGCTCCTCGCGCGAGCGGACAGCGCGAGCAACCATCACATGCGCGGATCCCTCTGCGAGGAGAAGCTAAGGCTCTATTTTGTGTTCACAAAATTTTCTCCAAGTGACAAATCCGCGCGGGCGGGCCGCTTCCACAAGGTGCTCGCGCGCGCGAATCAAGGCGCGAGTTGAAGCAGTGTCTTCATCTCAATAAAATGTGAAAATATTTCTAAGGCCTAGAATCGCACGAGCGAGGATGTCACGAGCATGATTTTAAGTGCGAGATTGAGCAGAACCTTGTTATCAAAAATTTTTAAGAAAAAATTGTCTAAGGGGCCTTTTCACGCGAGCGACCTTTCGCGCGAGCGGGCCGCGCGCTCGAGGGTCTGTTTTCTCATTTTTTTTTTCTTCTGTTTTCTTGTCTAAGTGTTTTAATATTCCATTTTCCTCTTTTTAGACAATTAAATCTCAGACATTGGCAGACAAAACTCCTAAAAAATGAACAAAACTAAAGAAAATTCTAATAAAAGCTTGGGTTGCCTCCCAAGAAGTGCTAAGTTTTACGTCGTTAGCTCGACCGATGCTCGTGCTTAGTCAAAATAGATTGGATCTACCAAATCTATTGATTCTATCTCTTTTTCATCTGTCTCATCAGATCGGTACGGCTTAAGTCGTTGGCCATTTACTTTAAAAGGTGTTCCGCCATTTGTATCTTGGATTTCAATTGCTCCATGCGGTAACACTTGTGTTATTATAAACAGACCATCCCAATGGGAACGTAAATTACCTGAAAACAACCTTAATTTTGAATTAAACAACCAGATGTGTTGTCCGACCTCGAATTTTTTTTGTACGATCATTTTGTCTTGAAATGCTTTCGATTGTTCTTTATAGATTTTTGAATTCTCATAAGCCTCTCGTCTTAGTTCCTCTAAGTCTTGTAATTGAAGTTTACGATGACATCCTGCCACTGTTATATCTTGGTTAAGTGCTTTGACAGCCTAGTAAGATTTATGTTCAAGTTCTACTAGTAGGTGGCACGCTTTTCCAAAAACTAGTCGGTATGGAGACATTCCAATAGGTGTTTTATAAGCCGTTCGATATGCCCAGAGCGCATTGGTAAGTCGCAATGACCAATCTTTGCGATCTGGATGCACCATTTTTTCCAGTATACTTTTTACCTCTTTATTTGAAACTTCAACTTGGTCTTGGGTTTGCGGATGGTACGCGGTTCCTACTTAATGTGTGACAGAATATTTCCGTACGAGCGCCTCAAAGTGACGATTATAGATATGTTTACCTCTGTCGCTTATAATCGCTCGTGGTGTGCCGAAACGACAAAATATGTTATCTTTTATAAATTTAACCACAACTTTGTGGTCGTTCATTTTTGTCGCAACTGCCTCCACCCACTTAGAAACATAGTCGACCGTGACTAGAATATATTCGTACCCAAAGGACGACGGAAACGGACCCATAAAGTCGATGCCCCATACATCAAATATTTCTATAATAAGGATTGGGGTCATGGGCATTGCATCGCGACGTGACATATTACCTGTTTGCTGGCATCGTACGCAGTTCTGACAGAATTCATGTGCGTCTTTAAATAGTGTTGGCCAATATAATCCGCTTTGGAGGACTTTAGCGGCTGTACGACGGCCACCAAAGTGACCTCTGCATTCTAGAGAGTGACAGAAGTTTAAAATAGAATTGAACTCACTCTCTGGAACACAACGTCGTATTATTTTATCAAAACAATGTTTAAATAACAGTGGGTCGTCCCAGTAATAATGTTTAATTTGAGAAAAGAACCAATCCTTGTCTAAACAAGACCACATATGCGGGGTATAACCCGTAGCTAAGAAATTTATGATGTCACTGAACCACGGACGATTTAAGGCCGATAACGCAAATAATTGCTCATCTGGAAATGAATCCTGTAAAGGTGTGATATCGGTAGTTTCCACAAGAATTCGTGACAGGTGGTCAGCTACAACATTTTTAGAACCCTTTTTATCGCATATTTCATAATTAAACTCCTAAAGGAGTAAAATCCATCGGATTAATCTAGGTTTTATTTCTTTCTTATTCAATAAATGACGTAATGCGGCGTGATCGGTATACATAATAACCTTTGACCCTAATAAATATGAACGGAATTTGTCAAGGGCAAACACGACTGCTAATAATTCTTTCTCAATTATCGTGTAATTTAACTGCGTGTCATTTAATATTTTACTCGCATAATAGATTACGTGAGGGATCTTATTAACTTTTTGTCCCAAAACGGCTCCAACGGCATAATCGGAAGCATCGCACATCAATTCAAACGGTAGTGACCAATCAGGGGATTGGATTACCAGAGCCGTGGATGGTAAGGTTTGCAATGTTTTGAATGCTTTTAGACATTAATTATCGAAGACAAATGGAACATCCTTGGCCAGCAAATTGCACAAGGGTCGTGAAATTTTACTAAAGTCTTTGATAAATCATCTATAGAAGCTGGCATGACCTTAGAAGGAACGAATTTGACGAATTGAAGACGATGGTAGAAGGTTGTCGATTAATTCGATTTTGGCTTTATCTACCTAGATACCCTGCTTGGACACAACGTGACCCAAGACTATTCCCTCTTGAACCATGAAATGGCTCTTTTCCCAACTCAACACCAAATTTGCTTCCTCACAATGGACGAGGACTTTCATAAGGTTTTGAAGGCATTCATCAAATGTAGGTCCAAAAACTGAGAAATCATCCATAAATACCTCAAGGAATTTCTCAACCATGTCCGAGAAAATTGCCATCATACATCGTTGAAAAGTGGTCGGGGCATTACACAAGCCAAACGGCATACGGTGATAGGCAAAAGTACCAAAGGGACATGTGAATATTTTCTTTTCTTGGTCATCGGGATAGATGGGCACCTGGTTATGACCAGTATCCATCTAAGAAACAATAGTATCTCTGACCGAACAAACGTTCCAGGATTTGATCAATGAATGGGAGAGGGAAGTGATCCTTACGAGTCATCGTATTAAGTTTTCTATAGTCAATGCAAACCCGCCAACCAGTGGTTTGACGGGTGGGTATAAGGACTCCATTTCTGTTTGGTACAACCGTAATACCTGATTTCTTTAGGACAACCTGAGTGGGGCTGACCCAATTACTATCGGAGATCGGATAGATAATACTTGCGTCTAAGAGTTTTATAACTTCTTTCATAACCACTTCCTTCATATTCGGATTAAGACGTCGTTGGATTTCTCTATATGGTTTAGCATTTTCTTCTAAATTTATTCTATGCATGCAAACTGACGGATCAATTCCTTTTAAATCAACGACCGTCCATCCCATCGCTTTCTTATGATTGCCTAGGACCTGTATCAGTTGTAATTCTTGAATTTTAGTTAAATTTGACACAATTAAAACTGGAAGTGTTGTGTTAGGTCCGAGGAATGCATATTTCAGGGAATCCGACAACGGTTTAAGTTCGAGTGTCGGGGAACACTCAATGGACGGTAGTGCCGGTTCATATGCAATAGGCGGTAAAGCCTCTATTTTAAGTGCCCATGCAAGCACACTAGTCGTGTTTACTAATTCTAATAAATTATTCACATCTTCAATAATTGTGTCAATGTTGAAATCATTAAAGTTAAAATGAGATAGGCATGCTTCCAAAGCTTCCTTAGTTAACATAAAAGGCGCTACCTCCTCAACTAGTTCGTCTATTAAATCTATGGAATAACAGTCTGCTTCATCATCGTCTCTATATGGTTGATTGGATGCATTAAAGACGTTAAGATGCACGGTCATGTTACCAAAAGTTATATCCATTACTCTAGTCCTACAGTTAATAATAGAGTTAGCCATGGCTAGGAAAGGACGTCCTAGAATGACTAGGACGTGTTTACTAGCATCTAAGATTGGTTCGGTGTCTAGCACAATGAAATCAACCGGGTAATAGTATCTATCAACTTTTACCAACACGTCTTCTACTACCCCCCATGGAACTTTTATTAACCTATTAGCTAATTGTAAGGTGGTCGTAGTCGGTTTCAGTTCTCCTAAGCCCAAATGTTCATATACCGAATAAGGTATTAGATTCACACTCGCTCCTAAATCAAGAAGAGCCCGATGAATATATTTATCACCGATGTGACAAGCGATGGTTGGAGTACCCGGGTCTTTGTATTTTAGAGTGTTGTGAGTAAACATGGAGCTAACCTTTTCCGTTAGAAAGACTTTCTTAGATAAATGATTTCTAGATTTTCTCTTTTGGGTGCATAGATCTTTTAGGAATTTAGCGTATAGAGGTATTTGCTTAATAGCGTCAAGTAATGAGATGTTAATCTTAACCTCTTTAAATCTCTCAAGAATATCCTCCGGGCATGCTCCCTTCTTCGAGAAGTGAGATGAGACATCCACGCTTGGAGGGAACGGCATTCTAGGTACATAATTTGATGGATTTGTCGCTTTAGACGTATTAGGTACCGACGGAACAGGGTCCTTCGTAACTTTATCGTTATCTCCATCGTGTTCCTTACATATTCCTTTACCCTTATCTTTTTTATGTTTAGGAAGAGGTATAATCTCCTCCGGACGTTCAGTCGCTCTAGTCGACACCGCATTTACTTGATCACTTGTCGAACTTACCTCATATTGTCCTTTAGGATTTTGGACCGGTTGACTTGGTAACTTACCCTCATTACGATGGCTTAAGGTATTAGCAAGTTGTCCCATTTGGAATTCTAATTTAGCTATCGATTGCGTGTGAGAGTTAACAATTTGCGACTGGGATTGCGATTGGGCCTCTAGGTTTTTTAACGACGCCAACACACTTTCTTCAAAATTTTTGTCCCTAGGAGGATTATCACGGAAGGGAGGTTGTTGGTATTGATTTTGTTGAGGCCTGGGTGCCTTTGGGAAATTCGTCATCGCTGGTATTGAATACGGACCCTCACCATTAGATTTCCATGAAACACTCGGATGAGGTCCCCATATGGAGTCCGGTTTATAACCTGCGGGGTTATAATTGGGTCTTTGGAACTGTTGCACAGCATTTATATGTTGTTCTACAAATTCCAGAAATTGTGATGCGGACGGACATGCTAATGTCGAATGAGACGAATCCGAGCATAACTGGCACACTTCAACATGAGGAGGTGGTCTTGCATGTGGCCCATCATCATGAGTTGGTCCATTTTCCTATTTAATTCTTGAATTTCATATGAGTGGTTAGACTCAACTTTAGCCTCTCTTTTTAGTTGTGGTGGGAGGTGTCCCTCGGGTCGTACAAATACAGCTTAGTGCATAGAGTTTTCGCTTAATGTTTCGAATATCTTCCAAGCTTCATCAGTACTCTTGTGGAGGAACGTCCTCGCATAAATATCATCAACAATGTTACGAACAACAGGAATTAGTCCCTCGTAAAAGACTTGCACAAGTTGCCATTTAGGTATCTGATGATGAGGGCAAGAACTTAAGAGTTCTTTAAACTGTTCCCATGTATCATAAAGGGTTTTGCCATCTTGCATTGTGAAATTAGTTATAGATTTCCTAATCTGATTTGTTCTAGTGATGGGGAAAAATTTCTATAGGAAAGCAGTATGCAATTCTTCCCATGTTCTTATTGAATTTGGCTCTAAGGGATGGAGCCAATACTTCGCTTTCTCTTTAAGTGAAAATGGGAAAAGACGCAGTTTTAACTCATCATCTGTTAAGTTCTGAATTTTTAAAGTAGCACAGATAGCCTGAAATTCGCCTAGATGATTATAAGGGTCTTCCTTAACACAACCGTGAAATGACGGAAGGAGTGCAATAGTTGATGATTTGATTTCAATGTGAGCTGCAGTCACTTCAGGTAATGCAATACACGAAGGTGGTGTGTAGGCGGTAGGAGTAAAGTAATCCTTTAACGGTGATGGTGAGGGTATGTTAAGATTATGCCCATTATTCTGATTACTTCTGTTATTCCTGTTATGTCCAAAATCAGCCATTGGAATAGGTTCGATTATTATTGTTCTAGTTTTCCTTAGACGGTTAAGAGTACTTCGGATTTCCGATTCAAACAAAGATGACAGTTCCGGTGTGGACTCGTCTTATAGCATCAACCGAGCTCTAGAAGCTTGGGTTGACGACCTAAGGACTCTAAGGGTGTGTTCAAGTTCGAGATTAAGCAGATTTAATTTAGGTTTACTTGAACGGGTACCAAACATAAACTAAAGACTGACTCAATGAAAACAAAAATAAACTACGCTAATAATCAAGCATGCAAGCACACAGGACTAATATGATGCCCAGCGCCCCGGGTTTCCTAGCTAATGCAGTGCTCACTCCACATCTACCCTAATGCAAGTGATGCGTCTCAGCGCCCTGACTTTACAGTGGTTTGATGCAAAATTTAAACAACAGATTTACTTGGTAGTTTTTAATGGATTGCAATTTATTTATTTTTTAGGTCCGCGTAAGCTCCGTTGACGTGCACAGCTGCTCTATTCGATCTTGTTAGAATTGATGATTTGAAATCTGCAAAAACAAGGATAATTTTAGCGACTCGAAAATAAAACTAGAAATAAAGAAAAAAAATAATAATAAAATAGAAGCTAATATTTACTAACTAAGCAAATTACGATTGTAAAAATTAACGGCAAAAATTATTTCAATCCCTGGCAACGGCGCCAAAATTTGATCTGGTCAAAATCAAGATATAAGAGTATGCTTACTTATGCTTTACTTTCAAAAGATTTGCAGTGTGGAAGTAAAGGTCGAACCCACAGAGATTGTTAATTTTATCCTTTAATTAATAAAATCTAATCTATTTAGTTATAAGAAAATCAGAAGTTTGATTGATGGATGATTTGATTCTTACTACTAATTAAGCTATGAATTAAACTATGAAATTATGGGAATCAATTCTAGAATTAAATCCAAGTAAACTTGTATGTTAAGTTGAAAATTGGTTTAAATATTAATAGATGAGATCTAGGATTACAAATCCACCACTAACTATGCACCGGAGGTCTAGACATCCTATTCTAAGTTTTATGTTTGGATAATCATGATCTATTGTAGCTACTGACACGACTAAATAATTGTGCGCTCTTGTGCAACACCCAAGTGTAGGTGATCGTGCAAGTAATACTGGATAAGTCCAGATCGATCCCACAGGGAAGGAATAGGGAGAATGTCTACTAAGTTATAACCTAAAGAAAAAGAAAATAAGAATGAATGATTGGAGGTGTACTAAAAAATCCTAATTGATTAAATTAAACTAAATAATAAATTAAAACTTATAGAAACATAATTAATGAAATAGATAAACTAAAGGTGTTCGAAACACATGAATCCACATTGATCCTAACCATCTACCATGCACAGTCGTTAACGTTCTATGGAGTTCATTCCTTTTCAGAATTCCGTATTTTTCTAAAGATAAAGAATCAATAGCCCTTTCATGACCGGGACTACATCATCACAGTTGATTTAAAATACTTGGAAGACGGTTTAAAACAATGGTTATTACTTGCACTCTAAATGGTGTTAGCATTCAAAGTGGTTTTCAAAAGTCATTGAAGAAAATAGCCTTAAGGCTTAAGTTCTAAAAACTGTTTTGACAAACTGAGCTTATTGGGACAATTTGATGACAGATTTCTAAAACAAAAAGTCATGGATTACTTAAAAGAATCATCTCAGGATTTAACATTTTTGATCGATCGAAGCGCTCTCGATCGATCGGGCAGCGTCATCCTTCAATCGATCGAAATGCCTTCGATCGCTTGACTATGGCCCTGGTTCAATCGATCGAAATACCTTCGATCGATCGAGCCCAAGGTTTCTAAAGATTGCATGGCAGAGGTTGGGAATCAATGTTTCATCACATATTTCCAAAGGCTAAACTACGGAAACATAATAAAACTAGTGCAGAAACAGTAAAACAAAACAATCATAACAACTATAACAATAAACAATCAAATACGATAAAGGAACAGAAAAACCTGGAAATCATCTGAAATAAACTTATAATAATCTTGAACTAAACTTTAATCTTCAATAAATCATTGGAAAAGAGGAATAAAAACATGAATCTAACCTAAACTACTCCAAATCTAACCCTAAAACTACCCTAAACTGCTATTTTCTGCGTTCTGGAACGTCCTCCTTTCGTCTGGCGTTAAAACGACTTATATATAGGGTTCCTATAGAGTTTACGCAACTTTTGGGTGAATATAAAGTTAGATTGATCGAGCGTAGTTCGATCGATCGAAGGTTCGATCGATTGAACTCTGCTCAATCGATTGAACTCTCTGATTTTGACAGCTCTGCGCACCGATGGGAGAACGGCCATAACGTTTTACTCGGACCTCGGATTAACCTCCCGTTTACGGCCACGCGATCGTAACTCAAAGATCTACATTTTATATCTCTGAGAAAAACTTCCAAATCTGAAGTCTTCATTGTCAAAATTGGCGTTTTCTCAGCTGCTTGTGTTGTTCTATCCACCAGAATCACTTTTCTTTAGCTCCACTTCATTGATTTACATCCTAATACCTATTAAACAATGCAAAAACATATATTTTAGCATTAACACAATAAAAAGAACATTGTTATTAGAATGCACCTAAATGTAGGGACTTTGGGGATAAAAGTATGCATAAAGGACCATGTAATACGCTATAAATATGCATTTTTCACCTTGAATCACACCCCCCAACTAGCTCGTTGCTAGTCCCTAGCAATGAAGCGAACTACAGCAATGTTTATTTAAAATCTAAAAATTGAAAACAAAAGAAAGTAAAAATCCTAAATCACTTTCGCAGGAATCGCGATTGCATTTAGCATATGCAATAAGCCTTTAAACCCCTAGGTTCCCCCTAGTGGACGAGTATTGTCTCATGAGGGTTTGTAGTGAATTTACCCACAAAATTCATGTTTATGGTGATGGTTCTCATTTAAATGTTTTCAAGAAATTTTTCCTCTCATTTAGCAATGTAGTTAAGCTCAACAATCTCATAAAACTCTCTAGTATGCCATAGCAATGCAACACACACATTACAGTTAATCTACTATCAAAGTCATTAGAATGTTCCATACCTGTTAATCTTCAAGTGTGTGTGTGAATGGACAACCAAAATACAAAGTTTTAATTTCAAAGCTTGCATAACCTAAGATAAAATCAAGACGTTCATTTTGACTCAACTCTTACCAGGATTACACTCTCAAGATGAAATCACTCCGAATTGGGTGTAATAATTATCACTCATGATATGGAAGCTATAAAGAGTAAATGTAAATGGAAACAAATGCTTCTCATATCTTAATTGAAAAACAGACATTTTAGTGCATAAAGTCTCATGAAAGGATACTTTTCACTAGAAGAGCGAGATACCGTGGAAAACTCTCTCATTACATTAACTTCAAATCCAATTTACCTAAAATCGTCAGGACTTTGAAAAAGAGGTGTTGGGTGAAAGAAGAAAGAGGCTTGTGATTTTCAATTAGGACAAAGGATGTGATTGGAATGTCTACTATAACTTCTCAAACTTCCCCACATCTGCAATCTTTCTCTTCTTCTTCTTCTTCTTCTTCTTCTTTTTTTTTTATATTATTTTTTTCCTTTCCCACACACTTCTTTTTGTTATTATTTTTTTTTCTTTTTTTTCTTTTGTAACAACCATTGGCATTTTTTTTTCTTTTCGTGGTTTTTTTTTCTCTTTGCTAACTTTCCTTTATTTACACAACCAAACTTCTTGTCACGTCAACACATCCCAATCACACCCAAATAAAGAACTGAGTCTTGAAATCCTAATTTGGAGTTAGGTATTGACTTTAGGATTGTGAAGACAAGGAAAATATGATAAGCTCAAGAGGTGAAGTAAAGGAATAGAATAGAGGTAGGCCAAGGCTATATTATACGTGTATGGTCAAAAGATAGCCTAAATCATCTTCTAAGTTCATTAGGATTATTCATTTCCGTAAATTCAAGAGCTCTAAATTTGGTAAATCCTGAACGTTCTCTTCTAGTGATCAATCAAACTGAAGAAGAAAAACGAGACTTACAACGAATGAATACGCTTTTCAAAAAGTAAGAGTAATTTTATAAAACCCTCAAAAACAAAGAATGGCACAAAAGCTCACTTGGGTTATTAGTCTCCACTACAGTCTCTCAAGACACCTAAGCTATACTTACTAATCCATTTTAGCTAAGTACAAGGTTGTCACAATGTGCTTAAAGTTGTTTGAAGATAAAAAGGCATAAAACATACTATAACTAAGATAGTAAACAAACTATCATAGTGTATCACATACTAATAACATACATAAAATAACACTAATGCATCATAACTAACTACATTAACTAAGAGAGAAATACAAGAACCATTTTATTATCTTTAAAAATAAAATTTAAAAATTTAAAATTTTTGACAATTTTGATTTACTGAGTGTGGATACCGGCATTTGGGCCCACTTTAGTTTTTAAAACATTTTTTCAAATTCAAAGAGTCGCCACTTAATTTTTAAAAGGAAAATTAAGAAACCATTTTAAAGCAAACTGATCTTTTGCGAAACCAAAGATAAACTGGGTCCGGGGATTATGGAATGAAAGGGGAAGGAGCCCGGCGGACTAAAACACCCCCTTTCATCCTATCTCACGATAGGCCTCTACTCAACATCCTTTTTAATCAAATTATTAATCTAAGCATGCCCTCAATTAATACATATATACATATACATCACACAAGCATGTTAAAAATGGTGTAAAATTGCTAACGACAAAATATCATTCATAAGCCACATAGTTCAAATAGCAAGCAACATGATATGCAATAGAGAACTAGAAAACATACCCGGGATCCAGCCGCGAATTTAAACGTGCAATGCATACATATAAAATAAACCTAAGAAGAAGTCTCTAACACATATAAACACATAAAGTAAGACTTAATCTAAGGTGTCGCGCATGGAGTCGAAAATCAAGAAAACGAACAAATGAAATAAACTAGAGAAGAGATAAGAAATTGTACCTCAAATGCGCTACAAAAACAAAGGTTAGTATACATGCCTTAGACAAGATATAATATCAAAGAGTAATTAATCCTAAGTCTTGCTTAATTAGATACAATTTAGACAAGAGATAAGTCCTACTTATGAATATGAATATGTATGAATGAATGCATGAATATGAACAAGGATAAGATGTGAATTTATTCATTAATTTGGATCATTAAACCTCTGGATTTAAGTTAAATTATCATTATTCAAAGCATGGTTTAAGTCCCAAGACATTTGAGAACCATTTGAGTTAAAATAAATAAGATTGAACAAAAACAGTAGCAGTTTTTTATGAATTACAGAGAGCAGACCCGATGTTCAAAAATAGGAATAAAATTCTTTCAACAGTTGGATCTTAATGATTTTTGGATATGTTATGCCTCTGTGAGTCTAGTTTCTAACCCAAAAAGAAAATCAAGGTTTCAACGGTTAGATCTCCGGGAATATGGAAAATACTAGACCTCATTCAGGATTTTGCAACTCTCTGTCCAGAGATCTTGTATGATTTTCTAAAAATAGTAAAAAAATGAGAAACACCTAGATCTTTTTAGGGTACCTTCCTAACACATTAAGGTACTTATAAAAAATTATTTGAGACCCCAAAAACTTAATTAAGGTTCTGATTTATTAATTTCAAAACAGACTTACTATTCTGAAAGTATTTTAAAACTCTGGACAGATTATGATTAGCTCACAAAAACCATGATCCAACCCTTCTAATCACAAGATCTTTTTAAAACAAAAATCACAGCGGTAAAACGATGTGTTATTGACATTTTCCCGTTGGTTTCATTCGATTTCAACGGTTAGATTTCGAACGGTCTCAAATAATTTTTTATAAGTACCTTAATGTGTTAGGAAGGTACCCTAAAAAGATCTAGGTGTTTCTCATTTTTTTACTATTTTTAGAAAATCATACAAGATCTCTGGGCAGAGAGTTGCAAAATCCTGAATGAGGTCTAGTATTTTCCATATTCCCGGAGATCTAACCGTTGAAACCTTGATTTTCTTTTTGGGTTAGAAACTAGACTCACAGAGGCATAACATATCCAAAATGCATTAAGATCCAACCGTTGAAAGAATTTTATTCCTATTTTTGAACATCGGGTCTGCTCTCTGTAATTCATAAAAAACTGCTACTGTTTTTGTTCAATCTTATTTATTTTAACTCAAATGGTTCTCAAATGTCTTGGGACTTAAACCATGCTTTGAATAATGATAATTTAACTTAAATCCAGAGGTTTAATGATCCAAATTAATGAATAAATTCACATCTTATCCTTGTTCATATTCATGCATTCATTCATACATATTCATATTCATAAGTAGGACTTATCTCTTGTCTAAATTGTATCTAATTAAGCAAGACTTAGGATTAATTACTCTTTGATATTATATCTTGTCTAAGGCATGTATACTAACCTTTGTTTTTGTAGCGCATTTGAGGTACAATTTCTTATCTCTTCTCTAGTTTATTTCATTTGTTCGTTTTCTTGATTTTCGACTCCATGCGCGACACCTTAGATTAAGTCTTACTTTATGTGTTTATATGTGTTAGAGACTTCTTCTTAGGTTTATTTTATATGTATGCATTGCACGTTTAAATTCGCGGCTGGATCCCGGGTATGTTTTCTAGTTCTCTATTGCATATCATGTTGCTTGCTAATTGAACTATGTGGCTTATGAATGATATTTTGTCGTTAGCAATTTTACACCATTTTTAACATGCTTGTGTGATGTATATGTATATATGTATTAATTGAGGGCATGCTTAGATTAATAATTTGATTAAAAAGGATGTTGAGTAGAGGCCTATCGTGAGATAGGATGAAAGGGGGTGTTTTAGTCCGCCGGGCTCCTTCCCCTTTCATTCCATAATCCC
The DNA here is from genome assembly GCA_033977485.1 of Hydrangea macrophylla. Taxonomy (NCBI): domain Eukaryota; kingdom Viridiplantae; phylum Streptophyta; class Magnoliopsida; order Cornales; family Hydrangeaceae; genus Hydrangea; species Hydrangea macrophylla. The sequence goes on along the minus strand of CM066990.1, from coordinate 24,347,473 downwards.
CGGACCCAGTTTATCTTTGGTTTCGCAAAAGATCAGTTTGCTTTAAAATGGTTTCTTAATTTTCCTTTTAAAAATTAAGTGGCGACTCTTTGAATTTGAAAAAATGTTTTAAAAACTAAAGTGGGCCCAAATGCCGGTATCCACAATCTGGCGACTCTGCTGGGGATCGAACCCAGAATCTCTGGTTTCGCAGACCAGAATTCTGATTTTGGGTTCACACGAGGATTAGACTTGAAAGCATCCTTTTAATTAAATTAATTAATCTTTGTGTGCCCGTTGCATTGCACTTGCATGTCTCGCCAGTCGATTGCACGGAACTATGACCTTGGAGGCTCGGGGCAACCCGGTCGGTCAAGTCATCATGGGACTGTGTGATCACCCTTGATCTCGTACCATGTTTTGGTATATGAAGCATCCTATCGGGTGTGTGTCAAGGGTCCCTTATTTGACCAAAACCCGGCCTTTGCATAATAGTTTCCATAGAACCTTTCAAAATTAGGAATTCAATTCTTGATTAGGGATATGTGCTAGGGAGATTTGTACGCCTGAAAGGGATTATTTGAGATGATGACGATGCTTGCTTGATAAAAGACGTGTAACCCTTTAATCACCTTTTAGCAATTCCTTCTCATGTCCCACGACATTTGGGAACATGCTAGATCTTGATTATGTGATTACATCTCTCACATCTTGCTAAGCTAAAGCATCATTGACCTTGTATGCATCCGAATTCATGAAGAGTATGACAACAATCCGATCATGTGATCCTCCTACCCAAAGAATTTTAAATACGTTTTTGGAAGCAAATAGATTTTTGGTATCTTTATTCCAAGGCATTCAATCACTCTTTCAAAATTTCGGAGTTCACTTTGGATTAAAATTTCAAATCAACCATATTTGAAGGAGGAACCTAAAATTCTTGAAACCCAAAATTCTTGAAAAAGTTTGAAAAGTTTTTGCCAATCACCTTTTTGTTAAAAAATATATAATCCAAGGAATCACTGCAATTAAAGAGATCATTTTCAAATAAATTTCAAAAAGCAAAGGTTCCACCCAATCACCTTTTAGAAATATTGTTGTTTTCAAGGGAGAGCTTCTTAAGATATTTTGAAAAGATCCCATCATCTATGGGAAATACTCGTTAAATGAGAAAACTTTGAAGGGGTAAAAAGGATCACAATGAAAGGAAAAATTAACACACTCAACCTGGATGAGGATTTTATGTGCTTATGTGTTTATGTGTTAGGATTAGAATTTTCTTTTACTTTGCATATAGAATAGGCACACACACACACATGCATTTGCATCCGTATGGCATATGAATCATTCATGAAGGCTCATTTGGTACCCCATATCTGCAGATTATACTCTTCTGGATAAAATTCACCACGTCTTTTGCTTTCAGAGTTGCGTATGATGCTGCTTCTACCCACTTGGTAAAGTAGTCTATTGCCACAATTATGTACCGGTGCCCATTTGAAGCTTTTGGAATTACTTCCCCGATGATATCGATACCCCACACAGAGAACGGCCAAGGGGTGGTCATGCTGTAGAGCTGGGAAGGTGGGGTATGCATTAAATTTGCATGAACCTGACATTTATGACATCTTCTAACATATTCACAGCAGTCCTTTTCTATGGTCGTCCAGTAGTATCCCTGCCGAATTATCTTTTTGGCCAACATGTGTCCGCTCATGTGGGGCCCACAGACTCCTTCATGTACCTCTTCCATCATTTTCCTCGCTTCCCTTCCATATAGACATTCTAAATTATAACCGGTGTAGGACTTCTTCCACAACTTTCCCGCACAGATTACAAATTGGGCTGAAAATCTACGAATTGCTTTCTTATCCTTCTCTGAAGCTCCTCCGGGATATTCTCCTTTTTCAACAAAGTTCCAAACATCCATATACCACGGTATCTCATCCTCTCTTTCTTCTTCAATGGCGGCGATTGTTTCATACGAAGGTCGGGTTCTCACTTCTATAGACAAAGGAATCATGGAGACTCCTACAGGAATTTGGATCATTGAGGCTAAGGTTGCTAAGGAATCTGCCAATTGGTTCTCCTCACGGGGAAGGTAATAGAATGAAATTCTTTTGAACTGCACCTTCAAACTCTCTAGGTATTCATGGTAAGGTCTCAATTTCTCATGCTTAATCCTCCAGTCTCCCCTTACTTGTGATATTATCAGATTAGAGTCCCCGAAGACATCAATCTTTTCCACTCCCAAAGCCAAGGCTGCTTCTATCCCAATTATACAGGCTTCATACTCCGCCGTGTTATTTGTTGAATTATACTTGAGCTTAATGGCCAACGGAGTGGGGGCCCCGCTAGGTGATATGAGGATGATCCCTACCCCGTATCCTATTTGATTAGCCGCTCCATCGAAGTACATTTTCCAAAGGTTCTCTTTTAATTCCATTACTTCTTCATCCGGAAACTTAAATTCCCCCCTCTCTTCAGATTCTATGGCGAGGTCAGCTAAATACTCGGCGACAGCTCTCCCCTTGACAGATTTGGAAGTGACATACCTAATATCAAATTCAGCCAGCATCATGGTCCAACGGGATATTCTACTGGTCAGGGCAGGTTTTTCAAAAAAGTATTTGAGTGGGTCCATTCGGGATATCAGGGTGATAGGAAAGGCTAACATGTAGTGCCTAAGGCGACGGGTACACCAAACTAGGGCCCAACAGGCTTTCTCTAACGGTGAATAGTTCAACTCATACCCAGTCATCCTCTTACTCAGGTAGTATATGGCTTTTTCCACGTGCCCCTCTTCTTCTTCTTGAGCCAACATACACCCCATTGAGTTCTCGGTTACGGATAGGTATAGCAATAAAGGTTTCCCAGGCTTAGGGGGTGATAGAACAGGTGGGTTTTGAAGGTAGGTTTTGATCTTTTCAAAGGCTTTTTGGCACTGGTTATCCCATTCGAACTTTTCTCCCTTCCTCAGTAACTTGAACAACGGGTCACAGGTCATGGTGAGTTTGGATATGAAGCGGCTGATGAACTGTATTCTTCCTAAGAATCCTCTCAACGATCCAAATTAATGAATAAATTCACATCTTATCCTTGTTCATATTCATGCATTCATTCATACATATTCATATTCATAAGTAGGACTTATCTCTTGTCTAAATTGTATCTAATTAAGCAAGACTTAGGATTAATTACTCTTTGATATTATATCTTGTCTAAGGCATGTATACTAACCTTTGTTTTTGTAGCGCATTTGAGGTACAATTTCTTATCTCTTCTCTAGTTTATTTCATTTGTTTGTTTTCTTGATTTTCGACTCCATGCGCGACACCTTAGATTAAGTCTTACTTTATGTGTTTATATGTGTTAGAGACTTCTTCTTAGGTTTATTTTATATGTATGCATTGCACGTTTAAATTCGCGGCCGGATCCCGGGTATGTTTTCTAGTTCTCTATTGCATATCATGTTGCTTGCTATTTGAACTATGTGGCTTATGAATGATATTTTGTCGTTAGCAATTTTACACCATTTTTAACATGCTTGTGTGATGTATATGTATATATGTATTAATTGAGGGCATGCTTAGATTAATAATTTGATTAAAAAGGATGTTGAGTAGAGGCCTATCGTGAGATAGGATGAAAGGGGGTGTTTTAGTCCGCCGGGCTCCTTCCCCTTTCATTCCATAATCCCCGGACCCAGTTTATCTTTGGTTTCGCAAAAGATCAGTTTGCTTTAAAATGGTTTCTTAATTTTCCTTTTAAAAATTAAGTGGCGACTCTTTGAATTTGAAAAAATGTTTTAAAAACTAAAGTGGGCCCAAATGCCGGTATCCACAATCTGGCGACTCTGCTGGGGATCGAACCCAGAATCTCTGGTTTCGCAAACCAGAATTCTGATTTTGGGTTCACACGAGGATTAGACTTGAAAGCATCCTTTTAATTAAATTAATTAATCTTTGTGTGCCCGTTGCATTGCACTTGCATGTCTCGCCAGTCGATTGCACGGAACTATGACCTTGGAGGCTCGGGGCAACCCGGTCGGTCAAGTCATCATGGGACTGTGTGATCACCCTTGATCTCGTACCATGTTTTGGTATATGAAGCATCACCCAAATTCTTCAAAATCAATTTATCTTAAACCCAAGGCATCAATTAGATCCAAATCAATGAGTTAATATGAGATTCAATCACAAGTTCTAAGTGGTGTGTGATGAAATGAGGTAAGAAGAGAGGTTTTGAAAATGTGTAAAGTTCCTAGAACTATGAACTTGTGATTGAATGGCCTAATTCTATCAAGTGATTGAGAGGTTACCTCTAAAACCTCAAGGGATTCTTCAACTTCATGTGAAGATCTTCCAAGATTTCCAAAATTCTTCAAATTCTTCAAGCTTCTTCAAGAAATTCTTCTTCTTCTCTCTCTCTAAAAATCTATATGATTCTTGTGTATGTGTATCTATTGATTTCCAAGTTCAAGCCCCCAAAATGGAAGAGGAGGTTTTGTTTATATAGGCCATTATTCCAGGGATAGATGGGTAAATTCGGGTGGAGACCCATGTGCAAGGTTTCCTTCTAGAACATGTGAGAAAATGCAGTCTGTTACAGCCAGCGGCACTCGCTGGATGCGGGCGGCACTCACTGAGTGCCGGGCGGCACTCGCTGAGTGTCGGGCGGCAAACAGAGAGTGCCGGCGCGGCATTCAGTGAGTGCCGCCGCGTTTTTCGCGTGCCGGGGCTAACTGATTTTTGTCCCTCTTTTTGATTTTTCAAAAATATGTTGGTGTAAACACAATTTTTTTATTCTATGTATGTATATATTTGCATCAAGATCCCCCATGTGCATGGTATCAACCATGTGCATGGTATATTTTGAATATACTACTCTCTTTTTGTATTTTCTTCTTTTTTTTTTTCAAGAATTTTTTTATTTATTTTGTCCTCCCATCCCTTTCAAAAGAACTCTTCTTTATTTTTTTTATTTTTATTTTTATCCTCTTAAAACTGGTTCTCAGACTGTGTTTCTCACACGTTCTTCTTTGTTCGTGTTTCTCCTGAATACCCAAATTCTCTCTCTTCTTTCTCCTTTTTATATTTCCTATTTTTAATTTTGAAATTTGTCTTGAAGAATCAATTGAAGATTTTGAATTTCCTGGAAAATCTTCGAATGTAACCGGCCATTATCATCATCGGTCTTTTGAGAGGTAACCAATCCCTGGATTTGACGTTTGGTCAAAATCGGGGTGTCTACACTGAGTCATGTTGCTAAGCGGGTGTATTGACATTAAATCATAAAAAGAAAGAAACGAAGCATGCAAAGACTCACTCCCCCCCAACTAAAACTAAACATTGTCCCCAATGTTCTAAACTAAGCACATAGACATGTAAAGTAAAGCGAGAGAAGGAAGGATGTTACCTCGAGGCATTAATATCCATATTTTTTAAGTTACCTGCAAAATCATTAGTAGCAACAAGAAAAAATAGAGAACATACTACAACTACTCAGTAAATAAATTCGGTTAATCAAGATTTTTATCATACAGTAATAACCAAAATTTTTTAGGATCCTCCCAGTGAAATAATTTAACAGGGAAAAGAATGTAGGGATCCTCATAAATATGCAACTCCCCACAACTAATGTCAGGCTCAAGGTCAGAAGAGATGATGGAAAACCTATGGCCTCTAAATTTGTTGGAGACAATTATAAGAGGTATACCACACTTTTTAGGAATTATACTTAAAAAATGATCGTTGGTGTTGGTATTTTCTATAACGGCCTCTATTTTAATACTAGGGGGTGGCCACGATTCGATAAAAGGGACAGGGTCTAAATGATGTTCTAATTTAGCTTTATTACCCTCCACTTGTTCTAGAACAGAATCTATGGAGATGTGATCATAAGAATTTAAGTTCTGTTCTATGCACATACTTTTGGACGGGACTTGAATCAAGCTATCTATTTGGGCCTCTATGTCATTTTCACTCAAGAAGGTCAAGCATTCTATAAGATTACTAGCTTCTTGTTGAAGTTGAAGATCATCTAATGTAGGCCTAGTATTTTCCAAGTCCTCTCTCACAGAATTTTGAAATTTAAAATTTGGTGAAGTACATGTGCTAAAATCCTTATCATCCTCTTCTACAACACATTCTTTTTGTTCAATAGTGAGGTACACATGATTTTCAAGCTCGGGATAAGAGCATTGATTGATAGAGAAGAAAGGTGATGGGCAACTTGGTGACACCACCTCTTCGGCCGAAAGAGGTGAGGGTTCATGAATATCAGATGAATCTAAATCGAATTTAGAAATTTCAATAACGTCCTCCCTAGGGTCACTATTAAAGGTTGGGGTAGAGTCAACAGGGACTCATCCTTTCCTAATTGCGTGCAGTCACCTAAACTCTCATTATCTGTAAAAACCTCATTCTCATCCTGGTAACTCTCCTCACTATATATGTCATCTATTGAGGTTCTCTGGACAAAGGAATTGTGCAACTTTATCTAGGCAGTGAAGGAGTTGATGTCTAGGGGTGTATATTGAAGAGAAGATGGTTCTACAACTTCATGCTCAATGCTTTGGTTTTGGAGTTCTTGTTGGGTTGTCACTTTCTCGAGTGAATTGTTAACCTCATTCGGTATAAACCCGTCATTGTCCTCCAATTCCATTCCATTGTTAATGTCTTGAAATTTAGGTTGTAGTGTTGAAGGACTGGTATAGTCTTCTAAAGGTTGGCTAGCATATGCTTGTTGATATCTAGTTTCTAATTTATCAAGTGCACTATCTAGCCTTTTCATTTCACTAAGCAGCAATTTAATCATACCATTATCCTCAACTTGGTTATTCTCCTCATTATTACTATATGAAGTTTTGTCCCATTGTTGTTGATAATAGTCCCCTTCCCATTGTGTTTGTGGACAAGACTCGCCAAAGGGAAAGTCTTGGTGCATTTGGTAATTATGGGAAGTACTACTATATCCTATGCTATCATTTTGGTTATATCCCCATTGCGACTGATAGAACTCTCCATGTGGAGGTTCTTGATATGTTTGATCATATGGGGGACTACAACTATTGTTTTCCCATTGTGGTGGTTGGTAGCGCTCGGGTTGATAATGCGCGTCATAGGTGGGTGCTTGCTAACTTGGGGGATAACTATTTCGATTTTCAAGTGTGTACCTATTATTGGTGCTTGTGTTGTATGGAGGGCAATATGGATAAGACATATTCATTCAAAAAAGAAATAGGAATTTTTTTTTTTTTTTATCTTGTGAGAGAAAAAGTCCAAAAGTTTTTTTTTTTTTTTAAGTAAGAAAAATTGGAAATAACTTAGTAAAATTCTAGCCTAGTTGCCTTCCCCGGCAACGGCGCCAAAAACTTGACACGACTAAATAATTGTGCGCTCTTGTGCAACACCCAAGTGTAGGTGATCGTGCAAGTAATACTGGATAAGTCCAGATCGATCCCACAGGGAAGGAATAGGGAGAATATCTACTAAGTTATAACCTAAAGAAAAAGAAAATAAGAATGAATGATTGGAGGTGTACTAAAAAATCCTAATTGATTAACTTAAACTAAATAATAAATTAAAACTTATAGAAACATAATTAATGAAACAGATAAACTAAAGGTGTTGGAAACACATGAATCCACATTGATCCTAACCATCTACCATGCACAGTCGTTAACGTTCTATGGAGTTCATTCCTTTTCAGCATTCCGTATTTTTCTAAAGATAAAGAATCAATAGCCCTTTCATGACCGGGACTACATCATCACAGTTGATTTAAAATACTTGGAAGATGATTTAAAACAATGGTTATTACTTGCACTCTAAATGGTGTTAGCATTCAAAGTGGTTTTCAAAAGTCATTGAAGAAAATAGCCTTAAGGCTTTAAGTTCTAAAAACTGTTTTGACAAACTGAGCTTATTGGGACAATTTGATGACAGATTTCTAAAATAAAAAGTCATGGATTACTTAAAAGAATCATCTCAGGATTTAACATGTTCGATCGATCGAAGCGCTCTCAATCGATCGGGCAGCATCATCCTTCAATCGATCGAAATGCCTTCGATCGCTTGACTATGGCCCTGGTTCGATCGATCGAAATGCCTTCGATCGATCGAGCCCAATGTTTCTAAAGATTGCATGGCAGAGGTTGGGAATCAATGTTTCATCACATATTCCCAACATCTAAACTACGGAAACATAATAAAACTAGTGCAGAAACAGTAAAACAAAACAATCATAACAACTATAACAATAAACAATCAAATACGATAAAGGAACAGAAAAACCTGGAAATCATCTGAAATAAACTTATAATAATCTTGAACTAAACTTTAATCTTCAATAAATCAATGGAAAAGAGGAATAAAAACATGAATCTAACCTAAACTACTCCTAATCTAACCATAAAACTACCCTAAATCGTTGTTTTCTGCGTTCTGGAGCGTCCTCCTTTCGTCTGGCGTCAAAACGACTTATATATAGGGTTCCTACAGAGTTTACGCAACTTTTGGGTGAATATAAAGTTAGATTGATCGAGCTTAGTTCGATCGATCGAAGGTTCGATCGATTGAACTCTCTGATTTTGACAACTCTGCGCACCGATGGGAGAATGGCCATAACATTTTACTTGGACCTCGGATTGACCTCCCGTTTACGGCCACGTGACCGTAACTCAAAGATCTACATTTTATATCTCTGGGAAAATCTTCCAAATCTGAAGTCTTCATTGTCAAAATTGGCATTTTCTCAGCTGCTTATCTTGTTCTATCCACCAGAATCACTTTTCTTTAGCTCCACTTCATTGATTTACATCCTAATACCTATTAAACATTGCAAAAACATATATTTTAGCATTAACACAATAAAAAGAACATTTTTTTTAGAATGCACCTAAATGTAGGGACTTTGGGGATAAAAGTATGCATAAAGGACCATGTAATACGCTATAAATATGCATTTTTCACCTCGAATCAGCTACAAGCCCAATAGAATCAACAAGAAGGTATTGTTAGTTTAATCTAAGCATAATCCATCTATGGTTCACATGAATTATCTACCTAAAACTAGGGTGTAGCATAACTCATCTTTCCTAAGCATGGATTATGAAAGACGTAAACATCAAAATCACATAAGCACTATTGTATGTAAATACTCCTATCAATCACAGAAATCAAGGACTATTGAGTTCAATAAGCATAAGGAAAAATCTAAGACAAGAATAGATCCAAAATACTCTTGATTATTATCATTAAAAATTGATTATATATAAAAATTCACCAACATACAATCACCATCCAATACATAAAATCCTAAAATAAGAAAGCGTAGAATTCCCCCTTTACATAGCTAGGGTTTCATTGAAACCCTAGATTAGGAGTTTAGTTGCACATGGTGGATGAAAGCATGAAGATTGAGTTGATGGTAGCCATTAGAGACCTTCAAGCTTGCTCTTCTCCCTCCTCTTGCCTTCAAAAGTCTTGAATGAATGAATGTGTCCTTCCTCCTTTGACTTAGAATGAGATATATATAGTTATAGAGAGATTAGGAGGGTTTTCCTAAACCTAATCTCACTAAAACTGCTGAAAATTGTATTCTGGACGTAATTGGACAATTTCGTCCACGTAGGGCTCTTCAGCTCTTCAAAATACGCGTTTTATGTTTTTTCGTACGGATCGCGTGAGCGGGCTGTGCGAGTGCGCAAAATGGGAGGTCGCACGAGCGATGTGCTGGATTCTTGCGCGAGCGGGACGCTCGCGCGAAGTGGCTTTTTCTGCTTCTTTCTTTCTGCTTTTTCACCCCATTTAACCTAAAACTCATGCTTTCTCCTAAAACCTGACATAAAATGGAAAACAAAGTAAAATTATACAAAAACAGGATTAAAACGACTAACAAATGTGAATTAAGGCATATAATTGGGATTTGGTCTCCCCCGATCAGTCGTCGTTGACGATCCTTAGCTCCCAGCCTTGGTGTATCATGTATATATATGTTCTCTTTTTTTTTTGTTGGGGGCAGGGGAGAGGCTGCTATAATTACCCATCGAGCTATGTACTTTTTTGAACATTGAATGACAAAGGCCCTCCAAGCCCACCTTTGTTCCATTTGTTGTCCACGTTTGTACTCCTTTTACTTTCCCGCACTTGTTTGTGTTTGCCCGTGTCCGACTGGTTGTGAGTCTCATTAGAACCCTGCCTTAGCAAAAGGTTTTGGATTATTACTAGTAGGGAACACTTGGTCTTCTAGGACTTGTAATTTTAAATTTCCTGAGCTGTTGGCTAGGAGGCTTGTAGGTCCCATCCAGGATAGTGTAGGATTTCAATCCTTTTTAACTACCCGGTCGGCTAACTCTGGGTAGTGTAGGCACTTAAGAATGTTTAAGGGTTGTACTTAGTTAACTCTAAGCCCTATTAATGCTCGGTGTGGTTTCCTGTATTAGTTCATCATTTCCTCCTACCCCCCAAGCTTTTGTTCAGGCGGGTATGTGTAGAGGTAGTTATTGTAGCTAACTGACCAGAACTTTGGTAGTTTCGGGGTCCTTTGACTCCTCTATATTTGGCCACCTAGGGGGTTCGCCCCCATCGTAATTTATGGACCTAAGTGGAGTTGGTGCCTCGGGTATGTTCCCGAGGTCTTTTGTGCCTCGGGTGTGATCCTAAGGTCTTTTGTGCCTCGGGTATGATCCCGAGGTCTTTTGCTGCAGAATAACGGTAGGGAACATCATGTGCAGTAAAAAAAAGAAAATCTGATTCCCTTCGAAAACGATGATAATTGCTCTGCAAGAGCTACAGCTTCCCTTTTTTTAAAAATAAAAATCAAAATCAAAATCCCCAACCGATAATGATCTGTGCTTCACTGAAAGTACTTACGTAGGTGTTGCACGTTCCAAGGGTGAGACAGGTCATGTCCGTCCAGAGTCTGTAACCACTAGGTTCCTGGCCTGTTGACTCGGTGTGGACACGGGGAATCGCTTTTCCACTTTAGTTTGAAATTGTTTTGAAAGAAATGAAGGTCTGTTGAAAATAGATACAGAGTCGCCACATGGTCTTTGAGGAACCAAAAAACCTAATTTTGACTCACCCAAATGGATAAAGGGCACCGGCCCTTCGTAACCAAAGAACTTGGCTCGGGGTTTTGGTACGAGAGAGGAAGGAGCCTTTGTCGCGACTAAAACACCCTCAACTCACCTCACCTTTCGACGGGCCTCAATTAGCATCTAAATAATCATCTTTTACTATGTTTGGTTTGATAATTAATACTATGATAGTATATTACATCACATAAGAATCTTGAAATGGAATATCTAAAGATAAGATATCATTCATAAGATCTAAGCCAAATATCACACAATGCAAAGTGAATGATCACACAAATAAACCTAGGAAGAATCGTCTAATCACATATCAAGTAATCAAGTTTTCCTAATCTAGAGGGGACATGAATTATTCTTGAAACAAATAAATCAAAGAAAGCAAAGATGCTTAGCAAGCTAGAATGTATGCATGTTGATTATTAAGAAAAGAAGATCTCTCAATCCCTGGGATAGATGAGAAAGGAAGACTAGATCGAGGGGAAGCACAAACGTATGATCAAGCTCATTCCTTATGATCTTCTTAGATTAGGAGTCACAAAAGCCCCCAAATCTTGCATGGATGCAATGTATGATCCTAGAATGTGCAAAGGTTGTAGTGTGTTTGTGTACATGGACTTTTTAAAGTGACTTAGAAGTCTAAAATGTGGATGAATGAATGAAGATTGTTATTATGAGATGTGTACAAATGTAGTATGAACTACTTCCTAAGATATGAGCTAATTTGGAGTGCATGTAAGCATCAAATCAAAGAATGAAAGTAAAGCATGCTTGCTGTAAATAGTGGACAGAACAGTGAGTCAATTTTGTATGAATAGAAAAGTGGGTTTAGAAATGTTTTTAGTTCATAATTTTTTATGGAGATCATCCTTATTGTGTCTAGAACACATATCAAAAAGCCAAATCCATTTTGAAGTTACAGATTGAGAGAAAACATATGAAAAATAGAGCTTACTCAGAAACAGAATCCGTATTGTCGACTAAAATGTTGAAAAATCTTAGAAAATAAAAACAAAATATCTAGAGGCCCATATAATACAAAAAGTTCCCTAAGACACTGAAGTTCATGGGAAAAATGAATTGGGACCACTCCTATTGGAAATGTTTTCTGAAAAACAAGTTGAAATTCAACCAATCCGCTGTAATAGCAAAAACAGAATGTCAGGAAGGAATGTTTGGGTCAAAATGGAACCCTTCCAACTGTTTCCAAACCAAACCAAACCAAACCAAAAATCATGGATGTTCTCTAATGAGTTAGGAAGACTTTCCAAGTGGTCTTGCATCCATACATTGAGTATTGAACTCAGAATAATATTTTAAAGTTGAAGACCTCACAGTTTTGAAGATTTTGGAGAAAAAACAAGGTTTATATCTTGAAATCCAAATGTTGGGGTTTTAGAGGAGTTTTGAAAACGCATTTCCAGCACTAAAAGGGGATTAAAACCACTTGGGAAACCAACATCAAACTCATTATCAAGAAGTCCCAATATTACTTGTACAAACATAGTTTTGTTTGAGAATATGACTTCAAAAATATATATGAATGTATAGAAGTTAGAGTCATCATCCATCGAACATGTCTTTGAGGTCAAGAGCTACTATCCATAAGGATTCACTCTCCTCAAACAACATGTCATCTAGATGATGATGATGATGAACAACTAAACTATCAAAGAAAAGTAAAAAAGAAATGTGGTTAAGAGAGAGATGAACATCAAAGTAAACAAGCATTCAAATAGCAATCAATAGTTGATAATCATTGAGATATTGGACTTGTAGCTTGGTGTTTCACTCATATGTGGTGACATTTGGACATGGAAGTAGCTTCCTATCTCATGAATACTCAAGAATAGTGTTTGGGGAGGGTTTGAATGTGAAGTATAAGAGAGGTAATGGAAGAAACCAAGAGTAGAATTCACTTTCTCTCTTCTAACCTATCTCTATATCTCTTTCTCTCTACAACTTTCTCAAGCTTTGCCACTCGCCCCCCCTCTCCCCCCCCCCAAAAAAAATAAAGAGCAAAGAGGGTTTTATATAGGCCAATTTGGGGTAGTTTTGGGATTTAGAAAGTGCTCCCATTGGTCCCAAACATCTGTGAACAAGAAACTACGTCGTTTTGGCTTTCAATTATTCAATTTGGACCCCCAAAATAAATTACAAGAATGGCTTCAGCGGGGGTTGAGTGCTGTCGCGACACTGGCCATATGCCATTGCAACAGTGGCCCAGTGCCTCCGCGGCACTGCTCCTCAGATGACAAAAAAATTAGGTTTAGGTCCCCAGAGGTCCCGATGTTCGCGAAAAGGTCCTATTTCGTCCGAAATTCACAAAAAATGCATACGAACTCTAAATTGAGTTTGTGATATACCATTGGAAATTTAATGGAGTCTACTTTTCATAAAAAAAAATAGATTGGAGATAGGTCACTATAAAAAGTTTTGCGGTATTCGCAATAAAAGCCGATTTGATCGTCTTTTTCACCTTTAAAAATTCATAATAAATTTATTTTAAATCCAAAAATTACGTGCAATATACCGTTGGAAATCCATTGACCTCTAGTATTCATGAAAAATTCTTCAAAAATGGTACGGTGCTCTGGTTTTTGAGTCAACTTTTAGGTCGAATTGGTCAAACCTGAGAACTCCAAGAAGTTCTGGGAACCTCTGGGAGCTACTAGGAGCTGACTTTTTTGTTTGATTTTCTTTTAAAACCCATTTTAGTACTTTTCTCATGATCTAAAATGATCTCGGAACTTTTTGGAGAATTTGGATGATTTCGATCAAAACTAGTCAAACCTGGGTCAAACCGGTCAACGGAGACTTTTTGGGAACTTTTGGGACTTCCGGGGGGTCTTTGGGAGCTGACGATTTCATCTAATTTTGCTTCAAAACTCATTTTATCACTTTTCTTATGATGTAGCATGTTTCCTGAACTTTCAGTCTATATCTGGGAGTTTTGGGGCATTCAGGTTATTTTGGTCATTCTGAGCATTTTGAGAGATAGAACTAACTTCCAAGAGTCCTTTTTGAGTCTTTTTCAATCATTGTGAACCACCAAGATATGGGTATCCTAAATCTGATAACCAATAAAATGGGGTGTCTACACCTCGGTGTAGGGCCCTTCCCAATTTGGTCCCAACTTCCTGTGGCCCAGAATTTTGGTAAACTGGTTTACCGCCTTAAGGACTAGGTCTCCCACCTAGAAACTACGGTGCTTGACTATGCTATTGAAGTACCGTTAGACCCATTGCTTATAGGCTGCCACCTGGTCCCTTTTTTCTTCCAACAGATCGAGCCCTTCTTTGAGGGCTTCCTCGTTGCCTTGATCGCTATAATTTGCCACCCGGTACGTTGGCAATCCAAGCTCTATAGGGACCACCGCCTCGAAGCCATAGGTGAGTGAAAATGGGGTCTCCCCATTGCCGCTCGGGGAGTAGTACAATAGGCTCATAGAAGGGTCGGTAGTTCCTCTACCCAGATTCTACTTGCTTTCTCAAGCCTGGTCTTAATGGACTGTAAAATTGTTTGGTTTGTTACCTCGGCTTGTTCATTAGCCTGAGGATGCTCAGGAGAAGAGTAGTGATTGGATATCCCATAGCTTGAACAAAACTGCCTGAATATTGGGGTATCAAACTGTCTTTCGTTGTCACTAACCAATACCGGGGGCACACCGAACCTGCTTAGGATGTTCTTCTCGATAAAACTTTCCATTTTCTTCTCATTTATAGTTACCAAGGGCTCGGCCTTTGCGCACTTGGTAAAGTAGTCCACAGTAATGATGGTAAACCTGTCCTTGCCCCTTGCCATGGGAAGGGTTCCAACTATGTCAATGCCCTACTAAGTAAATGGCCAGCGGCTGAGGATTGGAGTTTGGAACTGAGCCGGGCGGTTGATCATGTTGGCATGACTCTAACACTTGTCACACCTTTTGTCATACTCTTGAGAGTCCCGGGCCATAATTGGCCAAGAGTACCCTTGTAACAGAGCCTTGCAAGAGAGTGCCCAACCTCCAACGTGGCTTTCACACACACCCTCGTGGATTTCATATAAAATTTCTTGGACCTGGGCAGGTGGATGCATCAGAGATAAGGAATGGAAAACCCCCTTTTGTAGAGTACACCGTCAACTAGGTGATATCTAGTCGCTTGATATTTTCCCCGCCGGGCTTCATCTTTCCCGTCTGATAGGCCACTAGTTATGAGGAACATATTGATTAGATCCATCCAGCTAGACCCTAAATTGACCAGACCAACTGGGAGTTGTTGTATCCTTGAATTTGCTGAGCGCCCATTGATGTAGCCAATTGCAGCCCAACCAACAGGGCTTCATACTCGGCTTCATTGTTGGATGCCTGAAACCCAAACCATAGTGCGTACTCCAGTTGGATCTCGTCAAGTATGGTCAGGATGATCTCTGCCCCACTACCTTGTTTGTTGGAGGACCCATCCACATACAGTACCCAGGTCAAGGTGTCAGGTTACAGGTCGGGTGGTAACTCGGGCGGGTTGAGCTCCTCAACTAGATCCTCTAGATATGTGAATTCCACAAGAAAATTGGCCACTACCTATCCTTTGATTGTCGTTTAGGGTCTATAGATCCCTTCAAATTCTTCCAACTCCAATGCCCATTTAATGAGCCTCCCTAATGTCTCTGACTGGCATAGAACCCGACGAAGAGGTTGGTCAGTAAGGACCACTATTACATGGGCCTGAAAGTACAGGCAGAGATGACAAGTGCAAAGGTGAGCTTTTCGATGCGGGAGTATTGGCTTTCCGCACCCTGGAGTGCCCGACTTGTGTAATAGACCGAGAATTACATCTCGTGCTCCTCTCGAATGAGTGCTGAGTTTATTGCTGAGGGTGAGACTGCCAGGTAAAAGAACAATTCCTCCTTGGGCACGGGAGTTGAGAATAGATGAGGCGATATTAAGTACTTCTTGAGTTCCTGAAATGCCTCTTCACTCTTTTCTGACTGCTGAAAAGCCTTGCGGAGGATTTTAAGAATGGAAGGCACCGGTCGGTCGCTAGGGAAACAAATTTGTTCAATGCCATAACCTGACAAGCCATACTTTGCACTTGCTTTGTTGACCTGGGGGACCGCATGTTGATGATGGCTTGAACTCTTAGGGGTCTGCTTGGCTCCAACCAAGTGCTCGAGATGGTTAGACTCATCTCAGCTTTTGACCAGGAGGTCATCAACATACACCTCCATCATTTTCCCGATCAGATCTTTGAATATATGGTTGACTAGGCATTGGTAAGTTACCCCAACATTCTTGAGGCCGAAAGGCATCACCTTGTAGCAATACGTCCACTGGTCAGTGATGAAATAAGTCTTCTCTTCATCGTCAGGATACATGTTGATCTAGTTGTATCCTGAATAGGCATCCATAAAGGAGAGGAGTAAGTGACCGGTCGTGGAGTCCACAAGGAGGTCTATCCTAGGTAGGGGATAGCAGTCCTTGGAACATGCCTTGTTCAAGTCGGTGAAGTCCACGCACATTCTCCACTATCATGGCTCTTCTTGACTAGCACAACGTTAGCTAGCAAGTCGGGATACTGTACTTCCTTAATGGACTTCACTTTGAGAAGTTTCTCGATCTCCTCACGTACTATTTTCTGCCTTTCGGGGCCATACTCCTCCTCTTTTGCTTGATCGGGCGGCAGCTCGGGTCAATATTGAGTCGGTGGGATTTGATCTGGGGATCAATTCCAGGCATGTCTTCATGGCACAAGGCAAAGACGTCTTGGCTCTCTCGTAGGAACTAGATTAACTCTTCTCTGAGACTTGGTCCTAGAAGAGTACTGATGCTGACGAACTAATCGGGGAATTACTGGTGTAGCACCACTTGATTGAGCTTCTCAAACGGGCTGCCTCTATCCCACATATCTCTCGGGTGCATCTCTTGAATGTTTATTATTTTTGCAATTGCCTTCTGTACAGAGAGCTGACGTAACAGCTTCAGGCAATTGCTTGATCTCCTAGCAGGATTCCCAGGCCCTGGGGGTTGGGAACTTGACAACCAGACTATAGGTTAACACAACCACCTTGCCTTTGTTGAGCATTGGTCTCCCAAGGATGACGTAGTAGGTGGATGGGGCCTCTACCACTACAAAGTTATGTGCTGGATCCATTGAACCCTACCAAGGGGAGTGGCCACTGGTCAAAACCGGTCCCTTGATATCCCAAACTGATCGAAGGCTGAGGCGAACAGAATATCAAAAGACATACCTGTGTCCACTAATACCCTTTTGACCATATAATTGGCTATCGAGAGTATTACCACCATCGAGTCATCATGGGGGCGGTGCAGGTCCCTAAGATCATTGGACGAGAACGTCAATACATCTTTCTAGCCGACTGTGAATCCCCTTCACCTGATGTTCCTTCAAAAATCACGTTGATATGACTGAGGGGTTATAGCTGCTCGGGAACTCGAGTGTATGGCCGCGATTATCTATTTGTGGTGACAAACTCAATGAGGTGACCCTACTCAATGTGCTTCTCAATGGCAATTTTGAGCTTGAAGTTATCCTCAGTATCATGGCCATGATCTTTGTGATACCGACAGTACTTGTCTCTATTCCTTTTCTCAGGTAAACTCTTCAGCTGTGTCGGCTTCTTGAGCAGTCTCTGGGCTTCGACAGCGACCATAACTTCTTGGATAGGCCGAAAAAGTGGTATGAAGGCAATCGAGGTATGGTCCTAACCGCCTCGTTGATGGTCCTACTTTGGCTTTTTTCCCAAACCTGTTTCAGAACCTTTCCATTTTTGTTTAGCCTCAGGGAGTCATTCTCTACGGAGCTCGAGTGCTTAGCCTTCAGGAATTCCTCGGTATCTATGTATTTCCCGACCCTCTCAAATAGTTTAACCAAGGTTGCCGGTCGGTCTCTATGAAATGACGTGGCACACTTGGTGTGTTGAACACCCAAGCAGAAGGCTGTGATTGTGATTGTTTTGTTCAGGTTACGGATCTAAAGCTTTTGCTAATTGAACCAGTCAATAAGGCCCTATAGCGATTCTCCTTTACGCTGCTTGACAGCCAATAATTGGGTGTCTGGCTGCGATCAGTCCAGCATACCCACAAACTGGCTGATGAAAAGCTTACTAAGTGCCTTGAAGTCACCAACCAATCGAGGCTTGAGTGAGTAGAACCACTACAAAATTGGTCCCTTGAAGATGCTGGGAAAGGCCAGGCAGAACAGTTCATTAACATTGGTAGCCAATGCCATTTGAGCCTTGTAAGTCTGACTATGGTCGACTGGGTTCCCCAAACCGTTATAAGAATTAAGGTGTGGTTGTTTGAACTTCGAGGAATGGAAAATCCTGTGATCAGATAGTGATAGGTGACTCAGTTTCAGTATTGGTGTAGTCGTGACCTAGCTTGCGACTCAACTTCTCAATCTACTCCTACAGGTCGTTGATGCGGGCCCTAACATCCTTCCAATTGGTCCCCCATTCTGTGTCTATGCAGTAGGTCGGGTCAGACAAAGAAGCCTCTTCTTCAAAGTGCGTTATTCTCAATGATGGGGCATGGCTTCGACTCTGGGTAATCGTGTTCCTAAGGTCAACTCGACTTCTGGCCAGCATTCTTGGACTGATTCCCAGGTCATTTGCCCATGCCCCTCCTTTCTGGCAGTACGCCTATTGTTGATGATCTCTTTGGCATCCTCCACTCGGCTTGGGTTGGCTTAGGCATATTTCCAGGTCCGTTTGAGGCCACACCTACACTCAACGTTCCTGGGCCACCCCAAAGCCAGATACTGGCACAGAATGGGCATGTCGTTGGGTCCGCACGGGCACCCGATCATGTGCGTTGTTCCCGAGTTGATCCTCGGCTTGAGAAGGCTTACCCTGTTGGGCCAGCAGTGCTTCAATTTGTTGCTGGGGTTGACGCTAGTCCGCTAGGAGTTGCACAAGAGCCACGGTAATCTGCTTTGATGTCATGGAGGCCGTCGGTTGCCCGGCCTGCGAATTCGCTTGACTTGTTAGGGCAGTAGTCTTCTTACCCTTCTTCGACGGCATATTGATCAGTAATGGATTTGTTTTTGGGAGAAAAATTATCAATTCCCATAGACGGCGCCAAACTGATGATGCCTAAATTTGGCGAGAGGGCAAAAAGAAAAAGGCAAGAGAAATTATAATTGGTTCGGCTCTATTGACGAAGAAGCCTATGTCCATGTGTATGTTTGAGCACTTGTACTATGACGTTGAGTAGCCGGGGGTCTATGGTGAACCAACAACGGATTGGAGCTACCAGAGATCGGATGGGTATGCTTGTGTGTGTATGAGAGAGTTGCGATAGAATGGTAATTGATCAATTCCCTTCAATGGTGGTGAGGGGTCTCTTTTATAGATACAAGATGCCTGTTCATGCAGGGCAAGCAATTTGATAGAGCAATACAATCTAATTGCAACTGATTAGCACAAATCATAGGAGTTTCCTTATAGGATTAGAAAACCATTCTCTTTCCATTAGTCTTCTAACCGAGATAGGAAACTGTTTAGAACAATCAAGAGCTCGTTATGGGGAATGCCTAGACCGCGCCTGCGATGGGGTGAACCCGTGCAGAGTTCCCGACCCGTTGGTTAGAACCGAGTGATACCGAGTGCTTCTTGGATATACGGCTCAGGACAGTCGCGAGTTGGGCGTAGTTCCAGGGAGACTTTGTGCTCCTTGCTGAGGTGATGGAGATTGACCCGGGATGGATATTTTTGTACATATCAAGACACTATGTGCGGTCTTTTTTGAAGCAAAGTGGCCACCACATGCTTCAGAATGGCAATACACTAGGATGATGGTAATATCCTCGTTAAGAACGCAACATCGGATGACCTGATCAGCATAATACTTGAAAAGGTATGGCTCATCAAAGAAAAAGTGACGCACAAATGAGAGAAATCTTTTTCGATCTTGTGTTAACCAATGCACAGGGATTTCTCCCATAACCAGATAATTCACTACATCGGCGTACCAAGGTAAGCTAGAAACAGCCATTAGCTATTCATCCAAAAAATCATCTTTTATTGGTGCGGGCTTAGTGTTGTCAACAAAAGTTAACCTAGATAAATGATCCGCGACCACATTTTCTTCCCCCTTCTTATCTTTAATTGTTATGTCAAATTCTTGGAGTAGAAGTATCCAACGAATCAGTCTTTGTTTTGCCTCTTTCTTGGAAAATAGGTATTTATGGGCAAAGTGGTCCGTGAGACAGATAATTTGTGACCCTATTAGGTACGATCAAAATTTGCCTAAGCAAAGATGATAGCTATATAGCAACTCTTTCTCTGTTGTTGTGTAATTTATTTGAGTGCCATTTAGAGTTCTGGTAGCGTACTAAATGACATAAGGCTTATTATCTTTCCTCTGGCCTAGGACCCCGCTAATGGCATAGTCACTAGCATCACACATCAATTCAAAAGGTAAACTCCAATCAAGAGCTCGTATTATAGGCATGGACGTGAGGAGTTCCTTTAGTGTATCAAAAGATTGTTAACAAGCATCTGACCACTCGAAAGGTGCGTCTTTGACGAGCAATTAACAAAGCGATCAGGAAATGGCACTAAAGTTTTGGATGAATCTTTGATAAAATCCTAAATGTCCCAGGAAAGAGAGGATATCTCTGACTGTATGGGGGATAGGAAGATTTGAGATAATATTGATTTTTGCCTTCTCCACTTGGATCCGTTCATAGGAAATTATGGGGTTGAGGACTATCTATATGGTCACCATAAGTGACACTTATCCCAGTTTAACACCAGGTGTTTGTCCTCACATCTTGGTAGTACTCATTCAAGGTTTTATAAACAATTATCAAAGCTATGGCCGAACACAAAAAAATCATCCATAAAGACTTCAAGAATCTGTTCAACCATATCGCTGAATATACTTAACTGCATCGCTGAAAGGAAGCAAGTGCATTATAAAGGCTAAAAGGCATTCGTCGGTAAGCGCAAGTACCAAACAGACAAGTGAATGGCATTTTCTCCTAATCTTTAGGACCTATTTCGATTTGATTATATCCGCTATATCCATTTAAGAAATAATAGAATTTATGACCTGCCACTCATTCCAACAATTGGTCTATAAATGGCAAAGGGAAGTGGTCTTTTCGGGTCACCGTGTTTAATTTTCTATAATCGATGCACATCCTCCATCCGATGGGGACACGCGTTGGTACTAACTCACCGTCTTTATTAGGAATTACAGTTATACTTGCCTTCTTTAGTACCACTTGGGTCAGACTGACCAACGTACTATTAAAAATTGGATATATCATCCTAACATCAAGTAATTTTGAGACTTCCTTTTTATGACTTCTTGCATGTTGTGATTAAGTCGCCTCTGCATTTGTCGCGAAGGTTTAGCATCTTCTTCCAAGTAAATTTTATGAGTGCAAATGGACGGGTTTATGCCTTTAAGGTCAGTAATAGTCCCCCAATGCTCCTTTGTGTTGTTCTAATATTTGGACTTGTTTACCTTCTTGCTCGGAATCTAAAGCAAATGATATGATGATAGGGTATGCTTTCTCAGTTCCTAGGAAAGCGTATTTGAGCTCCTTAGGAAGCTCGTTTAATTCCAAATCAGGAAACTGTAGATTCGAGGGTATAGCAAGTTTTGTTTTAGAGGCAAGGGTTCATATGGTACTACCCACATACATTAAGCTCTTTCCTCCTCTATTGTGTCCATCATAAGACAAATGTGGTTTAGGTCGGCATCAAGTGGAGTAGAATTATTAGGTTGATAGATAGCATCAAATTGTGACACAACTACCTCCACAGGATCTTATAGTCGACAAAATCAAACTCATCTTCAATAACAGTTTTGATGAGGTTGACCTCTTCTTCATCCTCGTATTCTTCAGGATTGGGATTTGAAAAGATTTTTATATTTAAAGTCATATTCCCGAATACGATAGTCATAATACTACTTTTATTTTGTATTGTGGCATCAATGTGCTTAAGAATGGGCGTCCAAAGATTATTGGAATTTGTGCACACATATTAGAAACAGGTTTAATGTCTAACATCATAAAGTCTATCAGGAAGACAAACATGTCTATTTGCATGAGGACATCCTCTAACACCCCTCTTTGGTATTTCACCGATCTACCTGCCAATTGCAATGCAACTCGAGTAGGTTTGAGTTCACCTAACCCTAGTTGTTTATAGACTAAGTACGGCTATAGACTTACACTCGCTCCTAGATCGAGGAGTGCATTGTCAATTCTTTGGTTTACAATCCTACATGAGACTATAGGTGTATTAGGGTCCTTAAGTTTTGGAGGCAGTTCGTTTTGAATGATTGCGCTTGCTTGGCAAGTAATATAGGCGTGTTTTTTTATACTTTGTCGCCTCTTGACCGTGCGTAAATCTTTCAGGTATTTAGCGTAGGCTGGTACTTGCTTAATTGCATCAAGGAGTAGAAGGCTTATTTTAACTTGTTTAAACAGTTCCAAAAACTCCTGATTTTTTTCCTCATTTTTAGGTTTCTTCAGTCTTGGAGGGTAAGCTGCAGGGAAGGGACATTTTGGGATTTCTTCATTAATGGGTTCCTTTATGGGCCTTCTGTTAACTTCCTCTACTTCTATTGGAGCTTCATTGTTAAATTTTAAATTATTATTATTAGACGGCTCCTCTTCATTTACCACTTCATCCTCTTTTTCTACAAAGGTAGAAAGAGGCGTGTTTTGCCCAATTATCTTGCCGCTTCTTAAGGTGGTCATGGCTTTTGCATGTTCTTGATTGTTGGGACCATTATTGTATCCCTTAGGGTTTGGAAGTGGTTGGGCAGGAAGCATTCTTCATGTTCCCTCTTGTCGAGTATCTATTCTCTCTAACATAGCAGACATCTTACTCATCATTTGAATTAGTTGTTGCGTTAAATTTGGGTTAGAGAGTGGATCTTCTTCTTGTACCTTTTTATGAGATGGTTTATATACATTTGAGGGTTGAGCTTGATTTTAATTGTTATACTTGTTTTGCTAGAATGTTTGGGACGGCCTATTTTGTTGGCCTTGGTATTGATTGTAAGGTTGTTGATTTTGATATTGATTTTGAGTCGCGGCATCATTCTTCCAGTCAAAACCAGGGTGATTCCATCGGTTATTATACTGGATTGGAAATTATTGTCGTTATTATTGTAAGAATTCCCTGCCCCTCTATACCCTTGCATGGCGTTCATCTCCATGGGGTTTTGTTCTTGAAAATAAGGCACATTGGAACAGTGTGTCGCAACATATTACATGTGCCGCATGGTTTTTCATGTAAAACCTGCCTAGAACTCTTTCCTTTCATTCATAACTCTTTCACTTTCCTAGCTAACTCATATTTTGTCATTAGAGCATCCTCAGTTTTAATTGATAGATACTCTTGTCTTATCTACCTTGTGCTTGAGTTCTTGAGACATCTTCTTGGTTGGTCCGTTCGTGAGAATGTTCGGCTAACCATTCGAAGTGTGCCTTGGCTTCCTCTGTATTTTTACTTAAAAATTCACCCGCACTCATGGTTTCTACCAATTTTTTAGTTTCTCCATTAAGTCTTTCAAAGAAGAAGCTAATTGTTTGCCATTTCTCAAACTCGTGATGTGGGCATGAGAGAAGCAAATCTTTAAATCGTTCTCATGTTTGAGTGAAGGTTTCATTATTTCTTTGTTTATACAAATTTATCTGGTGCTTAAGATCAAAGGTCATACGCGCAGTAAAGAACTTTTTTAAGAAAGCAGTGTTCAACGCATGCCATATGTGTATGGAATTTGGTTTGAGGGTAAGTAACCACGCTTTTGCTTTATCCTTCAAGGTGAAGGAAAAGATCATTAAGTGAGTTACATCCATGGGATAATTTTGGGAGAATGTTTTACAAACATCCTCAAAGTCCTTGACATGTAAATAAGCCTTCTCGCTTTCCATCCCATGAAAGGTTGGAAGGAGTTGAATCATTCCATTACAAGATTGATATTCGCCTGCGTGTGGAGGAATGAGAATGCAAGAAGGTATAGGTGCATGTTTAGGTTGCATGAGTTTGCACAAGGGACGCAACGAATCATCAATTATTTGATGCAACCCTATTGTCACCATGTTCACTTTCGTTGTTAGACATTGTGATAGAGTTTGAAGGCGTAGCTACGAGATTAATAGAGCTAGAAGAATTATATGGATAGAGTGGGTTACTGAAAATACCTTCAACGGAATTATCAGACATGAAAGGGAAAACCTAAGAAGATTTTAATCAAAAGAACTTGAAAGAAAAAGAAAACTAGAAATAGGGAAAGATAGAATGAGGCAATCTAAGTAATAGCTAGTCGCCTTCCCCAACAACGAGGCCAAAAACTTGACATGAAATAAATTTGTTCGCATTTGTGCAACACCCAAGTGAAGGTGATCGTGCAAGCAGTAAAACTGATAAGTCTAGGTCGATCCCACAGAGAAGGTGATAGTGTACTAACTTAGACTAATCTCACAAAGAAAATTAAAAATCAACAATTTAAGGGAAGATGTAGAACAAAAAGTTCTACGGATTAACTACTAAATAAAGCAATTAAATGAAGCCGACAATTAACTAAGTGGATTTTAAAGTGGGTTTTTACTTTATAAAATAGAAGCGTTGGGATCACACAAATCCACAATGACCTAGCCATCTACCATGTACATCCATTATCGCTCAATAGAGTGCATCCTTCTTCAGTATTTCGTATTTTTTGAAAGATAAAGAATTAATAGCCCTTACATGACCGGGACTATATCAACTCAAGTAGATTTAAAATTACCTAGAAGACAATTTAAAATAATGGTTCAGACTCGCACTATGAATGGTGTTAGCATTCAAAGAGGTTTGTAAAAGACATTGAAGAAAATAGCCTTAAGGTTTAAAGTTTCAAAACTATTTTGACAAACTGAGCTAACGTGGATAGTTTGATAACAAATCTTAAAAACATAAAGTCTTGGAATACTTAAAACGATCATCTCAAAAATTACAAGTTCGATCGATCAAACTACAATATCCTTCAATCGATCAAAATGCCTTCGATCGTTTGACTATGTCTCTGGTTCAATCAATCGAACTGACTTCGATCGATTGAACATATGATTTCTCTGCAGTGCATGGCAAAGGCTGAAGATCAGTGTTTCATCATGATCTCCCAATTACTAGTTTATGATGACAGTATTTTGGTTGCAGGAAATAAGTTTTTAACGTATGAAATCATTAAG
This sequence comes from Hydrangea macrophylla, assembly GCA_033977485.1. Lineage (NCBI taxonomy): Eukaryota > Viridiplantae > Streptophyta > Magnoliopsida > Cornales > Hydrangeaceae > Hydrangea > Hydrangea macrophylla. Next base: position 24,322,192 of record CM066990.1, on the reverse strand, counting down.
GCTATGTTTGGTTAAGTTTTAAACATGAATGGAAAACTAGCAAGCAATACCTACGTTCTAACAGAATACAACTACTTTAACCTACGAGCAGAATGTAAATAAAATGATAAAAAGGAACCTGGAATGTAAACTTGTATAAACTACAATGAAAATCCAAACTTAATCAACATTTAAGCATGAGAACATACAAAATCAATGTGAACACTCTCTCTCTCTATTGCATCGAATATTTAGGCTAAATCCTAAACTATGGTTAACAGCATGCATTCTACTGAGTAACCTTAATAATCTGATAAAACCATGTTCAATCGATCGAACTAGGTTCAATCGCTTGAACTTTAACATTCATCAAGATCGTTTGATTGCTTGAAACTTCAATCACTCAAGGAGTCTTCGATCGCTTGAACCTTTTCTTTTACTTTGACATGTCCTCTTTGAGCTAGTGCTTTACCCTTTTTCCTATAAATCATTGCTGCTCATGTCACACAGCATACCTGCACAGAATAAAGTCTAAAACAACAATATTCATCAAGGAATCATCTCATTGGATCAAAATATACATTTTAGAAAAATTGTAGATAAAATAGGGAATTATAGGCTAAACTGTGTGGTTTTCTTGTTATAGCATGGTTGTATTCTACAAATACACCCACTTGTCAAGGATTACATGCTATGGAGTCTTGTATGCCCGGAAGGGGGAAGGGATTATTTGAGATGATGACGACGCTCGCTTGATGTAAGACATGTAACCTTTCAATTATCTTTTAGCAATTCCTTCTCATGTCCCACTACATTTGGAGAACATGTTGAACCTTGATTATAAGATTACACTTCTTATATCTTGTTAGCTAAGCATCATTGACCTTGTATGCATCCGAATTCATAAAAAGTAAGGTGATAATTTGATCATGTGATCCTTCAACGCAAAAGCTATTAAGTCCATCTTTGTAAGCAAACAAATTTTTACCATCTTTATCCCAAGGTGTTTCAGAAAATCACACTTTCAAAATCTTTGGAGTTCACTTGATTAACGTTCCTAACCAATCCTTGTTGAGATAGATTTTTACATCCTCGTTTTTAAAGGAAGAATCCTTGGGAATTGTTTTCGAAGATCTCACCATCTAAAGAGATGATGTTCAAAATGAGTTTCAAAGCAAAGTTACAACCCGATCACCTTTTGTTGAGAAATATTTTCACATTTTCATTTATTAAAAAAATCAGAATTCTTGGGGTTTGTTTTCAACGAAATCGATCATCATCTGAGAAATGCTTTCTTTTAAATGAATTTCGAAAAAAAAAAATTTCAAAATACCCAATCTTTGAAGGGTTAATGAGCATCACAGCTGACATGGGTGAGGATTTTATGTACTTATATGTTTTATGTACTAGGGTTAGGATTTTCCTTTGTTTTTCCATATAGAGTGGGCACACACACACACACATGCATTTCATCCATGTGCCATATGTGCGTTGCATGCATTCAGTTGCATCAAATCATTAATGTATGTACAGTCGTTGACACGACTAAAAAGTTGTACGCTCTTGTGCAACACCCAAGTGTAGGTGATCATGCAAGTAATACTGGATAAATCCAGGTCAATCCCACAGGGAAGGAATAGAAAGAATATATACTAAGTTATAACCTAAAGAAAAGAAAATATCAATATATGGGTGGAGGTTCTAATGAATCCTAATCAATTAGATTGAACTAAATAATAAACTAAAGTATAAAAAAACATAACTAATTAAACAGATAAATTAAAGGTGTTGGAAACACATGAATCCACATTGATCCTAACCATCTACCATGCACATTCATTAACATTCTATAGAGTTCATTCCTTTTCAGTAATCCGTATTTTTCTAGAGATATAGAATCAATAGCCCTTTCATGACTGGGACTACATCATCACAGTTGATTTAAAATACTTGAAAGACGGTTTAAAACAATGGTTATTACCTGCACTCTAAATGGTGTTAGCATTCAAAGTGGTTTTCAAAATTTAATGAAGAAAATGGCCTTAAGGCTTTAAGTTCTAAAAACTGTTGTGACAAACTGAGCTTATAGGGACAATTTGATGACAGATTTCTGAAATAAAAAGTCATGGAATACTTAAAAGAATCATCTCATGAATTAACATGTTCGATCGATCGAAGCGCTCTCGATCGATCGGACAACATCATCCTTCAATCGATCGAAATGTGTTCGATCGCTTGACTATGGCTCTAGTTCGATCGATTGAAATACCTTCAATAGATCGAGCCCAAGTTTTCTATATCATATATGGCAGAGGCTAAGAATCAATATTTCATCACATATTTCTAATGTCTAAACTACGAAAACACGAATAAACTAATACAGAAGTAGTAACCTAGAGTAATCATAACATATAAATTAATAAACAATGAAATAGAGAAAAGGAAAAGAAAAACCTGGAATAATCTGAAACAAACTTGTAATAAACTTGAAAGAAACTTGAATCTTGAATAATCTTCAATAAAACAATGGAAAAGATGAAAGGATAACATGAATCTAACCTAATCTACTCCTAATATAACCCTAAAACTACCCTAAACTGCTATTTTTCGCGATCTGGTGCGTCCTCTCTTCGTCTACCATCAAAATGACTTATTTATAGGGTTCCTGTAGAGTTTATGCAACTTTGGGTGAAAATAAAGTTCGATGGATCGTGCTTAGTACAATCGATCGAAGGTTCAATCGATTGAACTCTCCTCAAGCCCTTGAACTTCTCTGATTTTGACAACTCTGCGCACCGATGGGAGAATGGCCATACCTTTTCACTCGGACCTCGGATTGACCTCCCGTTTGCGGTCACGTGACCATAACTCAAAGATATACATTTCATATTTCTGGGAAAATCTTCCAAATCTGAAATCTTCATTGTCAAAATTGGCATTTCCTCAGCTGCTTCTATTATTCTCTTCACCAGAATCACTTTTCTTTAGCTTCACTTCATTGATTTGCATTCTAATACCTATAAAACAACGCATAAACATATGTTTTAGCATTAACACAATGAAAAGAACATTGTTATTAGAATGCACCTAAATATAGGGACGTTGGGGATAAAATTATGCATAAAAGACTATATAATATGCTATGAATATGCACTTTTCACCACGAATCACACCACCCAACTAGCTCGTTGCTAGTCTCTAGCAATGAAGCGAACTACAGCAATGTTTATTTGAACTCTAAAAATTGAAAACAAAATAAAGTAAAAATCCTAACTCACTTTCGCAGGAATCGCGATTGCATTTAGCCTATGCAACAAGCCTTTAAACCCCTAGGTTCCCCCTAGTGGACGAGTGTTGTCTTGTGAGGGTTTGCAGTGAATGTACCCACAAAATTTATGTTTATGGTAATGGTTCTAGTTTAAATGTTTTCAAGAAAAATTTTCCTCTCATTTAGCAATGTGGTTAAGCTTAATAATCTCATGAAACTCTCCAGTAAGCCATAGCAATACAACACATACATTACAGTTAATCTACTATCAAAGTCATTAGAGTGTTCCACACCTATTAATCTTCCAGTGTGTGTGTGAATGGACAACCAAAATACGAAACTTTAATTTCAAAGCTCGCATAACCTAAGATTCTATCAAGACGTTCATTTTGACTCAACTCTCACCGAGATTACACTCTCAAGATGAAATCACTCCGAATTAGGTGTAATAATTGTCACTCATGATATGGAAGATATAAAGAGTAAATGTAAATGGAATCTAATACTTCTCAGATCTAAATTGAAAAAATAGACATTTTAGTGCGCAAAGTCTCGTGAAAGGATACTTTTCATTAGAAGAGCGAGATACCATGGAGAACTCTCTCATTACCTTAACTTCAAATCCAATCAACTTAAAATCATTAGGACTTTGAAAAAAAGATATTCGATTGAGAAGAAAGAGACTCGTGATATTCAATTGGGTCAAAAGATGTGATTGGAATATCTACTATAACTTTTCAAACTTCCGCACATCTGCAATCTCTCTTCTTCTTCTTTTCTTTTTTTTATTATTTTTTTTCCTTTCCCACACACTTCTTTTTGTTATTATTTTTTTTTCTTTTTTCATTTGTAACAACAATTGGCATGTTCATTTTTTTTTTCGTTTATTTATTTATTTTTTTCTTTCCATTATTTTTTCTTTGCCAACTTTTCCTTATTCACACAACCAAATTTCTTGTCAATGCAACACATCTCAATCACTCCTAGGTAGAGAAAAGAAGCTCAAACTTGTATTTTGGAGTTAGACATAGATTTTAGGATTGTAATGACAAGGCAATTATGATAAGGCTCAAGAGGTGAAGTAAAGGAACATCATAGAGGTAGGCCAAGGCTGTATTATGCGTGTATGGTCGAAAGATGACCTAAATCATCTTCTAAGTTCATCGAATAATTCATTTTAGTAAATTCAAGAGCTCTAAAGTTGGTGAATCCTAAACGTTCTCTTCTAGTGATCAGTCAAAATGAAGAAGAAAAATGAGACTTTCAACAAATTAATACGCTTTTCAAAAAAATAAGAGTAATTTTATAAAACCCTCAAAAACAAAAGAATGGCTCAAAAGCTCACTTAGGTTATTAGTCTCCACTACAGTCTCTCAAGACACCTAAGCTATGCTTACTAATCCATTTTAGCTAAGTACAGGTTGTCACAATGTGCTCAAAGTTGTTTGAAGATTAACAGGCATAAAATATACTTTAACTAAGATAGTAAACAAACTATCATAGTGTATCACATACTAATAACATACAGAAAATAATACTAATGCATCATAACTAACTACATTAACTAAGAGAGAAATACAAGAACCATCTTATTATCTTATAAAAAAATCTTAAAAATTTTAAAATTTTTGACATTTTTAACTTACTGAGTCATGTTGCTAAGCAGGTGTATTGACATTAAAGCATAAAAAGAAAGAAACGAGGCATGCAATGACTCACTCCCCCTAACTAAAACTAAACATTATCCTCAATGTTCTAAACTAAGCACATGGATATGTAAAGTAAAGCGAGAGAAGGAAGGATGTTATCTCGAGGCGTTAATATCCAAAAAAAAAAAAATTATTTTGATAAGTCACCTGCAAAATCATTAATAGCAACAAAGAAAAATAGAAAATACAATACAACTACTCAGTGAATAAATTCGGTTAATCAAGATTTTTATCATACAGTAATAACCTAAATTTTTTAGTATCTTCCCAATAAAATAATTTAAAAGCGAGAAGAGCGTTGGGATCCTCATAAAAATGCAACTCCCCCCAACTAATGTCAGGCTCAAGGTCAGATGTGATGATGCAAAACCTATGGCTTCTAAAGTTGTTAGGGACAGTTATAACAGGTATACCACGCTTTTTAGGAATTATATGTAATAAACAATCTATGGTGTTGGCATTTCCTATAACAGCCTCTATTTTAATACAAGGAGGTGGCCACGGTTTGATAAAAGGGGCAGTGTCTAAGTAATGTTCTAATAAAGTTTCATTACCCTCCTCTTGTCCTAGAACAGAATCTATAGAAATATGATCATAAGAATTTAATTTCTGTTCTACGCACGTGATTTTGGACTGGACTTGGATAAAACTATTTATTTGGGCCTCAATATCATTATTACTCAAGAAGGTCAAGCAGTCTAGCAGATTACTAGCTTCTTGTTAAAGTTTAAGATCATCTAATGTGGGCCTAACATTTTCCAAGTCTTCTCTCACAGAATTTTGAAAGTTAAAATTTTGTGAAGAAAATGTGCTAGAATCCTTACCATCCTTTTTCACAACACATTTTATTTGTTCAACATTGGGGTACACATGATTTTCACGCTCGGGATGAGAGCTTTGATTAATAAAGAGGATAGGTGATGGGCAACTTAGTGACACCACCTCTTCGGCTGAAAGAGGTGAGGGTTCATGAATATCACATTAATCTAAATCAGATTTAGATTTTTTATTTACGTCCTCCCTAGGGTCACTATCAAAGGTAGGGGTAAAGTCAACAGGTAACTCCTTCTTTCCTAGTTGTGTGCAATCACCTAAACTCTCATCATCTTTTAAATCCTCATTCTCATCCTTGTAACTCTCCTCACTATGTTTGTCGTCTAATGAGTTGCTCTGGACAAAGAGATTGTGCAATTTTATCCAGGCAGTGAAGGAGTTGATGTCTGGGGTTGTATATTGAGGAGAAGATAGTTCTACAACTTCATGCTCAATGGTTTGGTTTTGGAGTTTTTGTTGGGTTATAACTTTCTCGAATGAGTTGTTAACATCATTCGGTATAAACCCTTCATTGTCCTCTAATTTCATTCCATTGTTAGTGTCTTGAAATGTAGGTTGTAGTGTTGAAGGACTGGTATAGTCTTCTAAAGGTTGGCTAGCATATGCATGTTGATATCTAGTTTCTAATTTATCAAGTGCACTATCTAGCCTTTTCATTTCACTAAGTAGTAATTTTAACATACCATTATCCTCAACTTGGTTATTATCCTCATTATTACTATATGAAGTTTCGCCCCATTGTTGTTGATGATAGTCCCCTTCCCATTGCGATTGTGGACAAGACTCCCCAGAAGGAAAGTCTTGGTGCGTTTGGTAATTACGGGAACTACTACTATATCCTACATTATTATTTTGGTTATATCCCTATTGCGGTTGATGGAACTCTCCATATGGAGGTGCTTGATACGTTTGATAATATGGGGGACTACTACTATTGTTTCCCTATTGTGGTGGTTGGTAGCACTCAGGTTGATAATCTACGTCACATGTGGGTGCTTGCCAACTTGGAGGATAGTTTTCATTACCTAATGTGTACCTATTGGTGGCATTTGTATTGTATGGAAGATAATATGGATAAGACATATTCACTCAAAATTTTTAAACAATAAGAATTTTATTTATTTATTTTTATCTTGTGAGAGAAAAAGTCAAAAGTTTTTTTTTATATTATTATTATTTTTTTTTTTTCATTTTTTGAAAAGTAAGAAAAATTAGAAATAACTTAGTAAAATCCTAACCTAGTTGCCTTCCCCGGCAACGGTGCCAAAAATTTGACACGACTAAAAAGTTGTGCGCTCTTGTGCAACACCCAAGTGTAAGTGATCGTGCAAGTAATACTGGATAATCCAGGTTGATTCCACAGGGAAGGAATAGGAAGAATATATACTAAGTTATCAATATATGGGTGGAGGTTCTAATGAATCCAAATCAATTAGATTAAACTAAATAATAAAATAAAATATAAAGAAACATAACTAATTAAACAGATAAATTAAAGGTGTTGGAAACACATGAATCCACATTGATCCTAACCATCTACTATGCACATTCATAAGCATTCTATGGAGTTCATTCCTTTTCAGTATTCCATATTTTTCTAGAGATATAGAATCAATAGCCCTTTCATGACCGGGACTACATCATCATAGTTGATTTAAAATACTTGAAAAACGGTTTAAAACAATGGTTATTACTTGCACTCTAAATGGTGTTAGCATTCAAAGTGGTTTTCAAAGGTCATTGAAGAAAATAGCCTTAAGGCTTTAAGTTCTAAAAATCGTTGTGACAAACTGAGCTTATAGGGATAATTTGATGATAGATTTCTAAAACAGAAAGTTATGGAATACTTAAAAGAATCATCTCAGGAATTAACATGTTCAATCAATCGAAGCGCTCTCGATCGATCGGACAACATCATCCTTTAATCGATCGAAATGTGTTCGATCGCTTGACTATGGCTCTAGTTCGATCGATCGAAATACCTTCGATCGATCGAGCCCAGGTTTTCTATATCATACATGGAAGAGGCTAAGAATCAATATTTCATCACATATTTCCAACGTCTAAACTACGGAAACATGAATAATCTAATACAGAAGTAGTAACCTAGAGTAATCATAACATATAAACTAATAAACAATGAAATAGAGAAATGGAAAAGAAAAACCTAGAATAATCTAAAATAAACTTGTAATAAACTTGAAAGAAACTTGAATCTTGAATAATCTTCAATAAAACAATGGAAAAGATGAAGATTAACATGAATCTAACCTAATCTACTCCTAATCTAACCCTAAAACTACCCTAAACTGCTGTTTTTCGCGATCTGGTGCATCCTCTCTTCGTCTGCCATCAAAACGACTTATTTATAGGGTTCCTGTAGAGTTTACGCAACTTTTGGGTGAAAATAAAGTTCGAGCGATTGAGCTTAGTTCGATCGATCGAAGGTTCAATCGATTGAACTCTCCTCAAGCCCTTGAACTTCTCTGATTTTGACAACTCTGCGCACCGATTGGAGAATGGCCATACTTTTCACTCGGACCTCGGATTGACCATGCATTTATGGCCACGCGACCGTAACTCAAAGATCTATATTTCATATTTCTAGGAAAATCTTCCAAATCTGAAGTCTTCATTGTCAAAATTGGCATTTTCTCAGCTGCTTTTGTTGTTCTCTTCAGCAGAATCACTTTTCTTTAGCTTCACTTCATTGATTTGCATTCTAATACCTATAAAACAATGCATAAACATATGTTTTAGCATTAACACAATAAAAAGAATATTGTTATTAGAATGCACCTAATTGTAGGGACGTTGGGGATAAAAGTATGCATAAAAGACTATATAATATGCTATGAATATGCACTTTTCACCACGAATCAGTCGTACACTTTCATCACATCAATCAATATCATTGCATACATGCAGCATACGAATTCACAACATCTTCTTAAGTAATCCAAAAGTCCCTAAAAAATCCCTAACTGTTCGAATCACTTGAAAGTCAATTCTGAGTGCGGACCATTTACCTAACTATGTTGTTGGATGTTCTATAGAAACGGTGGAACAATCAGATCCCTTAGTGAGGACACTTTTAACCTTCATGGGTTCGTCTTCCTTGATTTTAAGAGAATAGTGGCCCAAAAAGCTTCAAAAGAAAGGGTGAACAAGTTGCGAGCGGATGATGTTTCCGCATACATGGTATTAGGGAGTGGCAAAACCAAATATTCAAATGATGCTAGTAAAGTGATAGTGTTTGGAATTGCTGCTGCTAAAGCAAATGTGAATGCTCTTGGAAACCTAATAAATTGAAAATCATCTTTGACACTTC